>JABVCE010000007.1:0-1200000 GCA_014905635.1 Scenedesmus sp. PABB004 | reverse complement strand
ACGGTGCGCCTCAGCAGCGCGCGGCCGCACGCCGCCTGACGCTGCTCTGGCGCGGCGCTCGCCCGCGCCCGCGCACGCCACTCGCTCGGGAGCACCGTGGCGGCGCGGCCCACGGCGGCCGCGGCCCCAGCGCGCCGTGCTGCTGAGCGTCATCAGCGGGCGCGCTTGGGTGCCGCGCGCACGCGCGCCCCGCGGCGTCCGCTGCCCCCCAGCGGCGGCCCGACGCGCCCCGATCTCGGTCCCGCCGCCGTCCCCGGGCGCCCGCGTCGCGCGCAGGGCGCTCCACTGGCGAGGCGTATGTCATCTTTGAAGAGGCCGTCCAGGCCGAGGCCGCGCTGGCGAGCCTGAACAAGAAGTACATGGGCTCCCGCTACATCGAGTGCGCGGGCTGGCAGCTGGCGCGCGGCCGGCGGCGGTGCGCGCCGGTGCCAGCGCGGCGCGGCGGCCGCTGCTCACGCGCGCGACCGCTGCGTACGCGCGCCAGGCTGTTTGAGGCGGCCGAGGCCGACCTGGCGGCTGTGAAGCGGGTGCTGGAGGACAGCCGGCTGCAGGGCTGCGTCGTGCGGCTGCGCGGGCTGCCGTTCACGGCCACCGCGGCCGACGTCGCGGCCTTCTTCAGCGGCGTGCCGCTCGCCGACGGCGACGACGCGGTCGTGTTCACCTTCACCGTCGACGGCCGGCCCACGGGTGCGCCGCCGGCGGCCGGGCATCTGTGCCGGCGGCGGCGGGGCCCGGCCGGCGCCGCGCCGCCGATGCGCGCCGACCCGCGCCGCGCCACGCCGCGCCGCGCGCCGCCGTCCAGGCGAGGCGTACGTGGAGCTGGCCAGCCCCGAGGCGCAGTCGGCGGCGATGACGCGCCACAAGGAGCTGATGGGCAGCCGGTACATCGAGATCTTTCACAGCAGCAAGATGGACAAGCTGCAGGCGCTGCAGCAGCGCGCGTGCGCGCCCGGCGGCCCGCCGCCGTACGGCGCGCCGCGCTGGGGCGCCGCGCCGCTGCCCGGCCGCGCCGGCCCGCTCGGCGCGCTGCCGCCGGCCAAGGCCTTCCAGTACGGCGTGGACATGCTCGCGGACTCGCTGCAGGGTGCGGCGCCGCGCCGCACGGCCCGCCGGCGGCCCCCGCGGCGGCGGCGGCGGCGGCGCGGGCGGCGGCAGCGGCAGCGGCAGGCCCGGCGCGCCCGCCCGCCGACGCGCGCGCGGGGCTCGCCGCCGGCCGCGCGTGCAGGCACGCACCTCGGCGGCGGCTATGCCGACCACGTGGGCCTGCCGGGCGCGCACCTGATGCAGATGCCCGGCGGCGACGGTGCGCTGGCGGGCATGTCGCCCGGCGGCGTGCCGGGCGCGTTTGGCCCCGGGCGCGGCGGCGCCACCGGCGCGCGCGGCGGGCGGGGGCAGGCGGTGTATTACATGCCCCACCCGATGACGCAGGTGCGCGGCGCCCGCCGCCGCGTGCGCCCTCTCTCTCTCTCTCTCTCTCTCTCTCTCTCTCTCTCTCTCTCTCTCTCTCTCTCTCTCTCTCTCTCTCTCTCTCTCTCTCTCTCTCTCTCTCTCTCTCTCTCTCTCTCGCACGCGCGCGCGCGCGCGCGCGCCCGCTCGGAGCGCCGGCCGCCGCCGAGCTCGGCGCCGCGCCGCGCCGCAGGGGCTGATGCAGGGCGGCGGCGGGTACCCACTCCAGCCGGTCTACGGTGCCCCGCCCGGCGCGTACGCGCCAGGGGAGGCCGGCGTCATGCTGCCCGGCGGCGGCGGCGGCGGCGTTATGCTGCCCGGCGGCGCCGGCGGCCAGCCGGGCGGCGGCGTGCCGGGCGGCCGGCCCGCGCCCGGCGGCGGGCAGTGGGTGCCGTGGCCGCCGCAGCAGCCGCCGCCGTGGCAGGCGCCCGTGAGCGCCGCGCTGGGCATGGGCGGCGAGGGCGGCATGCCCTGAGCGGCGCGCGGCGACTCTGCCGATTGCGGCGCGCGCGCGGTATGACCAACCTGGCAGCTTGCTTCGCACGTGGCATCCATCGCACGACCGGCCTGCATTCTTGCCTGCGCCGGCGGCGGCCCGGCCCCGCCTGGGGCCGCCGGCGCAGCGCCTGAGCACCCCGCCGCCTTGTGTGTGTCGCAGCAGTCGAAAGAGCCGCGCTGGCGCGCTCACTCACTCGCGGGCGTAGGGCACTGCACAACAACACCGCGCTGGCACAAAACCGCAACGTGTGGCGCACGCGGCCGGGCCGGGCCGTGTGCGGCGGGCGGGTGTGTTTGGTGCGGGGGGGGGGGGTCCCTGCTGCTCAAACAGCCGGCTCAGGCCAGCGCTGGCTGCACGCCTGTCAAGCCGCGCTGTGCCGGAGGGTGTGCCGGGGACCAGGACCAGAAAAAGGGCCGGGGGAGAAGGGGGCTTTGCTCGTGGCACGTGCCGCCAGGCGGGCTGCGGCGCTCAGGATTGCGCCCCCGGCACCCCGGGCGCGCGCGGCGCAGGCTGCGCCGCGCGCTCGCCGACAAGAAGCCCCAGCCGCTGCTGCGCGCGCGCGCGGCGTGCTGTGGGCCGCGCCGCTCGCGCCTGCGCGCCGCGCCCGCGCCGCCTCGCGCGCGGCGTGCTGGCTGGGGCGGGGGTCGGTCGGTCTGCGCTCGAGTTGATTTGCGCTGAGTTGCGCGCTGCGGCTTGAGCGTGTCGAGCACTGCTGAAGCGCTGGACTGGGCACTTACACACGCGCATGGTTGTCGATTGCGTCAGTCTGTCCAGCCGCGAGCGGTTGGACCCCACCAGGCGCCGGACCCTGACTGTTGCCCCGGGGCCCGTGGATTCGGCACTCGTGCCGTGCATGCACTGGGACGAGTTGGGCCGCGTGCGGGCGGGCGGGCCGCGCGCGTGGGCCCCGCGTCGCGCGGTCCGTCGGTCAAACCACGGCGCCCGCATTGGGGAGCGGGTGGTGCGGAGTCGGGGCACGCGCGCGCCGCTTGATGGTTGTTCGTTTTACAACAGCACCTGCACGAGCCACCTTCTCAGTCCGTCGGACGCCGGCATGGCCATCCAGTCAGTCAGTGTCGCCTCTCTTGCTTGCGGCGGGGCGGCGCCGCGGCGATGGCGCCGCAGCAGCCGCCCCGTCGCAGTCAATGCAACCGCGGAACCCGTTGCAGTAATCTCACAACGCACCCCGGCATACACGTGGGGCGGCCCCCGGGCGGCCTCCCTTTACTTGTTGGTGTTGCCCTGCTGTCTGCATGCCTGCACGGCGCTGCTGCTGCGCCCGTGCAGCCCGCGCCCAGTGCACGCGCCTGCGCGCAGGAGCGCTGCACGTTTGCTTGTTTGCCAAAGGTCGGCGGCGCCTATCACGGTTTGAGCCGCAGGAGCAGGAGCGCGGGGCGCGCGCAGCGGGCCGCCGCGTCGGCACTGGGGGCGCCGCGCCAGCGCGTGGTCGGCGGCCCGCCGCTGAGGGCGTGGTCGGCGGCCCGCCGCTGAGGGGCGTGCGCCTGTCACGCCGCCGCGCTTGCAGCGGTTAACCTCGTCCAGCGCCGATCGGCTTCGCAAAGGACGCCCCGCGTGACCGGGCTCGGTCGCCGCAGACTGCAGGCCGTGCCGGCGCAGCACCCGCGAGGCGCTGCCGCCGCCGCTGGCAAACGGGGCACCGCCAGCCAGCCGGGCGCGTGCTGCGCGCGCTGTCCTCCTTGGACGCGCGTCCTCCAAGTTACACGCGCGCCCCCGGCCGCCACGCGAGCGAGTCTGCAGTGTCACAAGTGCTGCTGGCTGCGCGGCAGCCGCCAACGAGGCAGGGTTGGGTTTGGGTGTGTGGGTCAAGGCATGCCCACGCGTGCGTGCGCGTGCACACTGCGAGGTCACCAAGTGCACGCCGCATGCATTGCTGCAGCGCGCCCGCGCTGGCGGCGCGTTGGGTGTCCGCCGCCGCGCGCCGCAGCGGCAGGCGCCCGCCGCCCGCGCTGCTGCCCGCGCTGCTGCCGCAAGCCACGGGCTCCCCGCCAGCGGCGGGCGGCAGAGCAGCGTGCGTCAAGTCTGATGAATTGGCGCGGCGCGCCGGCGCCGCGCGGCAGCCGGCAGCCAGCCGGGCTGCGGCGCGGCGCCAGGGCGCGGCCACGCGTTGCACTCTCTTCTCTCTCGCACACACGCAGCTCCCGTGGCACGCCGGCTGGCGAGCTCCCCGGGCGCCCGCGCGGGGCCCGCGGCGGGCGCCGCCGGGTGGCACGCGTCCGGGCCGCCTGGCAGCCAGCGCGCGTGCGCCGGCAGGCGTTGTTAGTGAGCTGGTGTGTCGCGACCGATACGTCAACCAATCGACGGCTCCCTCAGCAGCAGCAGCAGCAGGGCCACGCCGGGGGCCGCGGGCGGGCGCGCCCGCGGCCCTCGGCCAACGCCAAGCTGCGCGCGCGCCCGGCCGCCGGCGCGCGCCGCCCGCGCTGGCACAGCCCCCGGGACGCGCGCCGGCCGCCGCGTGCGGCGTCGGCGGGGCGCGCCCCGCGCGGCGTGTGCAGGTGCGCTGCTGCGGCACGCGCCGTGCACGGCGGGCGCGCTGCCAGCCCGCGGCGCGCCGCGTGGCGCGCTCACAGCACCAGCGCCGCGCCGAGCGCCAGCGCGCCCGCCGCCAGCAGCCGCGCCGCCGCGGCCGGCGCCGCCGCGCCGCCCGCGGCCGACACGGCGGCCGTCTGCTGCATCTGCCGCTGCTGCAGCGCCGCCATCGTGCCCTGCTGCGCCGCGATCGCGAGCTGCGGGTTCATGAAGGTGCCGCTGAGGATCTTGTAGGTCACGATGCACTGGCTCCAGTCCATCTGGTTGGGGTCGTCGCCCGCGGTCGACGAAAAGTCGATGCTGAGCGTGCCGTCGGGCCCCGTGCTGGTCAGGCCGATCGGGTACTGCGGGAACGAGACCGCCGCCTGCATGCCCTTGGGCCCGATCACGATGCCGGGCGCGGGGTCGCACGCCTCGTTGAACGCCGACGACACCGCGGGCGTGAAGAGCACGCTCGTGCCGTTGACCGTCGCGGTCATCGTCGACGTGCAGTCGTTCAGCCAGGTCTTGTCGTTGCAGGCCTTGGAGCCGGGCCACTGGAACAGCTGCAGCCGCGCGACTGCATGCGCGCGCGGGCGGGCGCGCGGGCGCGCGGGCGCGGGAAGGGTCGGTCGCGGCAGCTGGCAGCCGCTCCCGCCACGCGGCGCGCCCGCGAGGCCGCCGCCGCCGCCGACGGCGCGCTGTGCGCGCCCAGCTGCTGGCAGGCGCCTGGACCACGCGCGCGCGGGCGCGGGCGGCCGCCGCCGCTGCGCCGCGGCGCGCCGGGCGCGCGCCGCCGGTGCCGCCGCCGGCGCCGCCGCGCTGCGCACCTTGCGAGGGCGGGCCCACGGGCAGGGCGGGCGCGACGCACTGGCAGAGCATGTAGGGGCCGCCATTGGGGCCGTTGCCGGCCGAGCACACGAACATGTACTCCTGCCCCTGCCGGCACTTGGCCTCGCACTGCGGCAGGACTGACTGACAGATGGGGCTGCTGTCCGTGCGCATCGTCGACTCCGCGCCAGCGCGCGCCAGCAGCGCCAGCAGCAGCGCGGCCACCGCGCCCGGCACGAGCGCTGCGCGCGCCATGGCGGCGCCTGCGGGGCAGAAAAGGCGGCCGCGCGGGCGCGAAGCCGGTCGCGCCGGGCACCACGCGGCGCGGGCGCCTGGGCTGGCCGCAGTGCCAGGCCTGACGCCATGCGGCTGCTCCCCGCGCCCGCGCGGCGCCCCCGGCGCCCACGTGGCGCGCGGCGGGGCGGCTCAAGCGAATCAGCGGCGCGCCCGGCCGCCCGGCGCGGCCCCCACCCACCTGCGCACAGCAAGCCGCGAGCAGCAGCCGCGGTGAGTCGCGCCGATCGGAGCTATTTGGCAGCGCGCTGCGTGTGTGAGATAAGGTAGGCTGTGGCGGAGCGACGTGGAGCGGCGCGCGGGCGAGGCGCCGCGCGGGAGGGCGCGAGGAGCGAGCAGTGACGCGGGCAAGCCAACCGTTGCGTGCCGGTCAGCCCGCCCCTCCGCCCGCTCAAAGAGCTCAAATTAGCGTTGTTCACGGCGTGGGCGGGGTCGCAGGCGCGGTCTCGGTTCCAGGGCCGCGGGCAGGAGAGCGCCCGACCGCGGCCCTCTCAGCGCCCACGCTCGCCGGCGACGCGTCGACGCACAGCCCAGCGTCTTCCCTGACCGGCCGGCGGCCGGCGCACGGCGCGGGCGGTTTTTGCTCGGGCGGTGCGACCGCCGCGGCGGCCTCCACGGGCCAGTTCAGGCCGCGCCAGCCGGCCCATTGCCCTGCCCGGCCCCCACCCACGCGCCAGGCAGCATGGCGGCAGCCGCCCGCGGCGGCGCGCCGCGGCGCCGGCCCGCCGCGGCGCTGCTCGCGCTGGCGGTCAGCCTGCTCGCCGCCGCGCCGCGCCGCGCCGCCGCCGGGTGAGAAAGGCTCCCGCGGCGACCACCGGCACTGGCGCCGGCACGCGCGGCGGCGGCGGCACGCGCGGCGCCGGGGCTCGGGGCCCCCGCTCGACGCGCGCGCGTCGCCGCCACGCACCGCGGCCGCCGCGCCGCCGCAGGACCGAGATCAGCAACAGCGTGATCATGGTCTCCCTGGCCGACGTGGAGCCGAGCCAGGTGGAGGGCAAGTGGCAGCGCCAGTGCGAGGCGGTCGTCGCGGGCGCGGCGAAGTGGCGCAGCAAGTCCATCAGCATGGTCCCGACCGCGCACTGGGCGGGCGGGCGGCGCGGCGTGGAGTACTACACCATCAAAGACGCCCAGGGCGGGCAGCAGCGCGTCAACGATGACCTGCTGCGCCGCTGGCAGGCGGGGCTGACCGCGTGCTTCAAGGCCGCGACCGCCGCGGGTGCGCGCGGCGCGCGGCGCGCGCGCGCCAGTCACGCGCCGCCGCCGCCGCTCACGCGCCGCCACCGCCGCTCACGCGCCGCCGCCGCCGCCGCCGCGGGGCCAGGCTTCACGACGATCCACGTGCTCCCGCACCTCGACGACCCCTCGGGCCTCTGGCGCAACGGGCTCGTATTCGACCCGGTGCGCCAGTACGGCGGCTACAGCTACTCCGACGTCGTGCTCATGCCCGCGGCGCGCGCGATGGCGGCCGCGATGCGGCCGGGCGTGACGGTCGAGTTCGCGCTCGCCGGCGAGATGACGCGCAGCCTGCTGACCTTCCCAAAGTCAGCCGGCGCGGCGCGGCGGGGCCAGCGCGGGGCGGGGCCAGCGCGGCGCCGGCGCCGGCGGGCGGGCCCCGCGGCGCGCGGCGCGCGCCCTCACGCACCGCGCCGCGCCGCGCCGCACCGCGCGCCGCGCCGCGCAGGACGTACATGTCACTGGTCGGCCCCGTGCGCGCGGCGGTCGGCGGCGGCGGCATGGCGCCGGCGCGGCTGCTCGTGGGCGTGAGCATGAACTGGTCGCGCCACTGCGGCTGCACCGGCTCGGCCGACCGCGACCCCGTGCGCTACAACGAGACCTACGCCGCCGTGTTCAGCGCCAACAAGGACAAGCTGTGGAAGGCGTACGACGTCGCCGGCTTCAAGCGCCTCCTCGAGCGAATGGACTTCATTGGCCTCTCCGGCTACGGCGTGCTGCCGCCGAGCGGCGTGCAGCCGGCCGACTTTGAGACCGCGATCTTCACGCTCGCGCACGAGCTGAGCTTCTGGGGCATCAGCCTGCGCGACCTTGTGCGCGACAAGCCGCTCGTCTTCAGCGAGTGGGGCCTCGGCGGCTCGGGCCGCACCTACGGCGGCATCGCCGCCAACAGCTACGAGGCGGGGCGCTTCCCCGTGGTGCGCCGCGCGCCGGCGGCCGCGCCGCCCGCGCGCTGCCCGCGCGCGCACGCGAGCGCCCGCGCCCGCGCCCGCGCCCGCGCTCGCGCCCGCGCCCGCGCCCGCGCCCGCCGCCCGCTGCCCGCGCCCGCGCCCGCCGCGCGCCGCTCACGCACGCGCGTGCACGCTCACGCGCCCGCACGCAGCACGGCAAGTGGATGGACTATGACGCCTCGAGCGACCCCTGGCTGCGCGGCGACCTGCGCGACTATCGGCGCCAGGTGTTCACCGCGCTCGCCGACTGGCTGCGCGCGGGCGGCGGGCCGGCGTGGCGCGTCGCGGGGCTGTACGTGTGGTCGGTCGGCACGTGGGACGTCATGGCGGTGCACCCCGTGTCGGAGAACGCGCGCGGCGGGTTTGGGGACGGCGACATCCAGCGGCAGCTGCTCGACCTCAACCGCGCCGTCAACGGCTAGGCGCGCGGCGGCGCGCAGGCGCCGCCGCCGCCGCCGCGGCGCAGGGCCGGTGGCGGCGGGGCGCGGGCTGGGTGGGCGAGTGGGCGGTGCCGCTGCATGAGCGGCGGGCGTGACCAGTGCAGCCCCGGCGCGGCGCGGCGCGTTGCCGCCGCCGCGCCGGCGGCCGCTGCAAGAACTGCATGCCGCATGCACCTGCTGGGCGCGCGCCGCAAGGCGCGCGCATGTGCACGCTGCATCCCGCGGCGCGGACAGCGCCGGGGCCCCCTTGCCAGCTGCGGGGGGCCGCGGGGCTGGCCGCGCGGGCGCCCCCGCGCGTGCGCTGGCGCCACGCCGCCGTGCGTCGGCCGCGTGCTGAATCATAATCTTCCGTGTGTGCGCGTGTTTGTGTGCGTGGGGTGTGTGCGCGTGTGTGTTGCGTTAGCACCACCCAATCCCTCCCTTTCGTCGTCCTCCCAGGCAGGCGGCAGGCGGGCTCGCTAGCCCGCCCAACCCAGCAGACTAGTCGTGCTCGGCCCCTTAGTGTTGACAGAGCTAGAGTTTGGCAGCCGGAAGAAGCTTGACCAGTGCATCACACTGAAGAAGTTATTGATTGACAGAACACCACAGGCGGTGGCCGTCGGTTGACGTGCTCGGCGTCCGAGGGCGGGCGGGGTCGAGCGCCCGGGCCACTGCCTGGCGCGGCGGCCGCGCAGCAAACCAACGTCAGCGGTTTGAATCTCACTCGGGCTGTGCAACCCTTTCGGGCCTGAAACAACGAGCGTTGAGCGAGCGCTGGCGCGGCCGTCCGCGGCGGCGGCGGCGGCGCAGCGCTCCTGAGCCCCGCCGCGCGACGCGACGTTTGCCGCCCCGCTGCCACCGGCGGCTACAGAGCCACCGCGCTCGCTCCTGCGCTAGCCGGCCGGCGATCAGCGCACCAGACCCAGCCCGCCGTCTGCTGCTCGCAGCCCATCGGCCCCGCCCCCCCCCCTCGTGCAGCCCCAGCGCCGGCGCTCGCCTCGCACCTTCGTCCGCCCCCTTCACGCAGCGTCCCGGGCGGCGCGCGTAGCTGACGCCATGGCGGACGCGCTGGACGAGTATGACGCCATCCTCGGCGAGGCAAAGAAGGACGCCCCCGCGCCCGAGCAGGCCGCCGCCGAGCCCCGCGCGGGCGGCTCGCCGGCGCGGGAGGATAAGCGCTCCAGCAAGGACCGCAAGGAGCGCCGGCGCAGCCGCAGCCGCAGCCGCGAGCGCCGCAAGAGCAGCAGCAGGCGGGAGCGCGACGGCGACCACAAGCGCCGCAGCCGGAGCCGCAGCAGGGGCCGGCGCGACAGGTGGGCGCGCGGGGCGTCGGGGGCGGCGCGGCAGCGAGAGCAGCGGCTGCGGGCGCGCGTGCGAGCGGCGAGCAGCGAGCAGCAGCGGCTGCGCGCGCAGGCAAGCCCCCGGTCGCGCGCGGGCCGCCGGCGCGCCGCCGCGGCGCCGGGCCCTGCCGCCGACCCCGCCCGCCGCGCCCCGCCCGCGTGCACAGCGGCAGCGCGCGCGACCGCGACCGCGAGCCGTCGCGCGGGCGCGACCGCGAGCGCGACCGGCGCTACGACATGCCGCGCGGGCGCGACCCCTACGCCGGCCGTGGCGGCCCGCCGCCGATGCACAGGCGCGGCGCGCGCGCCGCCCGCCCGCAGCGGCGCGGCCGGCCGCCACCCGCATGCGCGCGCGCGCGCGCGCGCGCGCGCTTGGCTCACCCGCCGACCCCGCCGCGCGCCGCGCCGCCGCGCTGCCGGCGCAGGCGCCGCTCGCCGACGCCGCCCGAGGAGCGCGCGGCGCGGGAGCGCGAGCGCGAGCTGCGCGAGCTCGAGCGCGCGACGCGGACGGTGTTTGCGATGAACGTGAGCGTCAAGGCGGACGAGCGGGACATCTTTGAGTTCTTCTCCAAGGTCGGCGAGGTGAGCGGCGGGGGGCGGAGGAGGGGCGGGGACGGGGCAAGGGCTGGCGGGAGGGGGAGCGGCGGGAGCGGGAGAGGGAGAGGGAGACGGAGCGGGAGAGGGAGACGGAGCGGGAGAGGGCGCGCGTCTCGCAGGACGGCGGCGCGCGCGCGCGCGCGCGCGCACGCTGCGGGCGGCGGCTCAGCGCACGCGCCGCCGCCGCCGCCCGCCTGGTGTGGTCAGGTGACCGACATCCGCATCATCACCGACCGCCACACCAAGCGCTCCAAGGGCATGGCCTACATTGAGTACGGCAAGCAGGTGACACCCGCCGGCCGCGCGCGCGGCCGCACGGCGCACACGGCCGGATGCGCCGCGCCGCGCAGCGCGGGCCGCGGGCCCCCCCCTCTCGCACCGCCGCCGACCCGCCGCCGCCCGCCGCCCTTCGCTGTCAGGAGCAAGTCTTCCTCGCGCTCGCGCTGACGGGGCAGATCATGATGGGCCAGCCGGTCATGGTCAAGCCGGCCGAGGCGGAGAAGAACCTCGCGTGGGAGGCCGCGCAGGCGGCCAAGGCAGCGGGCGCGGACGCGGAGGTCGCGCTCGCGCTCGGCCTCGCGGGCGGCGCGCCGCGCGGCGGGCCCGCGCGCCTGCAGGTGTCGGGCTTCAAGACCGGCCTCGGCGAGGCGGAGATTCGCCAGATCTTTGAGCCCTTTGGCGTGGTGGACGAGGTCGTGGTGCCTCGCGACCCCGCCGGTGCGCGGCGCGCGGCACGCGGCGCTGCTCGGCGACGCGGCGGCGCGGCGCGGCGCGGCGCGGCGCGGCGCGGCGCGGCTGCTGTGCCCTGCTGAGCGCTGCCGCCGGCGCCGCCGCTGCCGCCGCGCAGGCACGCCGATGGCGCTGGCGTTCGTGACGTTCCGCTCCGCGCAGGACGCGACCAACGCGCAGGCGCGCCGCGCCGCGCCGTGCCGCCCCGTCGCTGCCCATCCCCCCCCCCCTCGCCCCGCCAGCAGCGCCGCGCCGCCTCCTCACGCGCCGGCCCGCCCGCCCGCCCGCGCGGCGCAGGCGCACTGGCACGGCAAGACGCTGCTCGACCACGTGCTCTCCGTCGCCGCCGCGCCGCTGCCCGGCGCGCCGCCGCTCGTGGCCGACGTCGGCGGCGCGCCGCTGGGCGGGCTGGAGGACGAGGACGACTACAAGCTCACCACGCAGGTGGGGCTCAGCGGGGCCGCAAGGGCCCAGGGTTTAGGGGCTAGGGGCTGAGGGGTGGCGTGGCGCCCCCCGCGCGGCGGCCGCCCGGGGTGCGCGCCTCGCGCGCCGCGCGCCAGCACCGGCTGACGCGCGCACGCCGCCGCCGCCCGCGCCCGCGCCCGCCGTCTGCCCCTCCTTCGCAGTCGCGTGCCGCGCTGATGAACCGCCTCGCCGCCGGCACGGGCATGGTGCCGCCCGCCGTCGTCGGCCCCGACGCGCTCATCGCCGCGGCGCTGACCGTCCCGGGCGCGGCGCCCGCCGCGCCGCTGCTGCCGCTGCCGCCGCCGCCGCCGCTCGGCGTGCCGCTCGGCGTCGACCTGTCGCTGCTGCAGGGCCGGCTGGGGCCGCCGAGCCCCATCCCAACGCCCTGCCTGCTGATCAAGAACGCGTTTGACGCGACCCAGACGTCCGAGCCGGGCTGGGCGGGCGAGATCGAGGAGGACATGCGCGACGAGTGCGGCAAGTACGGCGCGCTGCACCACGCCTACGTCGACCCGGACAGCCAGGTGCGTTGCCGGCGCCGCCGCCGCCCCCTGCCGCACGCGCGCGCGTGTGTGTGTGTGTGTGTGTGTGTGTGTGTGTGTGTGTGTGTGTGTGTGTGTGTGTGTGTGTGTGTGTGTGTGTGTGTGTGTGTGTGTGTGTGTGTGGCACACGGCCGCCCCGCAGCGCACGCGCCGCGCCCTCCCGCGCCCTGCCGCCCCCTGCCGCGCGCCCGCCCACCTCCACACCCACCCACCCACCCACCCCCACCCACCCACCCACCCACCCACCCACCCACCCACCCACCCACCCACCCACACCCTCACACCCACACCCACCCACCCACCCACCCACACACACACACACACACACCCACCAACCGCGCAGGGCTTTGTGTACCTCAAGTTTGACACCGCCGAGGCCGCGGCCGCGGCGGCAAAGGTGCTCGACGGCCGCTTCTACAACGGCCACGCGCTCTCCGTCGTCTTCCAGTTCCCGGCCATGTACAACCAGCACTTTGGCCTGTGAACGGGGCGGCAACGGCACCAACGGCGGCCGCGCGCCCGCGCGCGCGCGCGCGCGCCCGGACGCAGGCCGGGAGCCGGGCGGCCGCGGCGGCGCCGGGCGTGTGGACGCGGCGGTGCTGGAGCGAGGCGGGCGGCGGCCGGAGAGGGAGCGGGCGCGCGCGCCGCTCACAGGTGCAAGCGGCGGACGGCCGGAGCAGCGCGCGCGCCGCCCCGCAGGTGCCGCCCCGAGGCACCTGGCGGGCCGGCGGCGGCCGGCGCTCTGGCGACGGCGGCGGCCGTGGCGGCGGTGGCCGTGGCGGCGGCGGCGGCGGCGGCGGCGGCACCCCAGGGAGTAGCTCCCCTGGCGGCGGCGGCGGCGGCGGCGGCGGCGGCGGCGGCGGCGGCGGCGGCGGCGGCGCGGCGGCGACAGCGGCGGCGGCGACAGCGCGCGCCGCTGCGTGCCGGTGCCGCCAGCCCGCCCTGAGGCCGCGGCGCGCTGCAGGCGTCCATGGTGGCCCCGGGCGCGAGGAGCGGCCGCAAGCGCTGGCGCGCGCGCGAGCCAGCCGCCGCCGCAAGGTTGGTTCCGGACCCGGGCGCGGCGGGCGGCGAGGGCGGCGGCGGGGCTGCAGCAGGGGGCGGCGGCGCGCACGTGTGTGACGCTGTGAGCCGCACACCATGTCGCCCGGCAGGCCACGGTGCACGCGTCGGGCGCTCCCTCACTCTTGCAATCTCAGGCCTGGCCGTTGATGTGTGCCCGACCGTGGCGGCTGGCGGTGGTACTGCGCCGCGCGCGCCGCGCCCGTGCGCGGCGTGCGGGTGTGCGTGTGCATGGCGCGCGCCCCGCCCTGCTGCTGCTCGGCCCCGCGCCGCAGGTCGAGCGCGCCTGCGCCTCTGCCTGCCTGCCTGCCGCGCGGCGGGGCGTTTCGGAGAGCCGAGTGAGAGCGCGGGCGTGTGGGGCTGGGGGTGGGCGGGTGGCGGTGAGGGCGGGTGGGTGGGCGAAAGAGCGAGCGGGCGCGCGGGCTGGGGGTCGGGCTCGGCCGCGGCAGTGACGGCGGTTGCGGCGGTTGTGGTTCAGCGAGCCGGCGCAACTCTTACCCAGCGCTGCCGTGGCCGCTGCACCGTACCGCGCCCGCCGGTGTGCGCGCCGGCCGCCGCCGGGCAGACGCGAGCGACAGCGCGCTGCGCGGCCCGCCGCTGCTGCGAGCAGCACGGACGCACGCAGCTCCCCGTAGGCCTGGATCTTTAGATTAATCGTCAAGGTGCGTGGTGTTGTCAGGAGAGCGTAGCAAGGCGCGCGCCCGCGCGCGGCCGCGGCCATCGCCGCCGCAATCCTGCTGCTCCGCGGCGCCAGCCGCATCTCGAGGCCTGCATTGGCTGCCGAGGACGCTTCCGGCAGCCAGTTCATACCGTGGCGCGTGCTAGCGCTGCGATCCAGCGCCAGAAGCGGCGCTGCCGGCAGCGGTGCTGCAGCCGCAGCGGGCGCGGCCGCCGCAGCGCCAGCGGCGGCGGTGCCGGCAGCGGTGCTGCAGCCGCAGCGGGCGCGGCCGATCTCCCGCCCACGCCCGCACGCCCGCAGCATGGCCCCCGCTGCCGGCCCGGCCAGCGCGTGGCGGCGCCGGCGGAGCTGCCCGTGGCGCTCGCGCTGGACGAGGGCGTGGACAGCGAGGACGAGCTGGACAGCCCGCAGGAGCTGCGCGCCGCGGCGCGCGAGCCCGGCGGCGGCGCCAGCGGCACGAGCGGCAGCAGCGAGGGAGAGCCGGCGGCGAGCGCCGGCGGCGCGCGCGGCGTGTGGGCGTCCGCGGCGCCGGTCGCGCTGCCGGCGGCCGCCGCGCTCGCCGCGCTCGCCGCGCTGCGCTGGCTGCTGCGCCGCCGCGGGCCGCGGCAGCCGGCGGCGGCGGCGGCGCCGGCCGAGGTCGCGGAGCCGGAGCCGACGCTGGCCGTGTATGCGTCTGACTTTGAGCTGCCCGCGGCGCCGGGCAGCAGCCCGCGCGGCGGCATCCCGGAGGGCGTCCGCTGCGTGGTGGCGGAGCACGTGGCGGTGCAGGTGCGCGGCCGCGCCGCGCCGCGCCGCGCCGCGCCGCGCCTGCCCTCGGGCTGCGTTGCACCGCCGCACACGGCCGCGCCCGCCGCCGCAGGGCGCCGCGCTCGGCTGCGGCCTGCCCGAGCTCTGGCCGGGCCGCCCCGTCGCGGCGGAGCACGCGCCGCTCGTGCGCAAGCTGCTCGCGCTCGGCGTGGGCGTCGCGGGGCAGGGCTCCACGCAGCCGCTGAACTTCCCGACCCTCGGCGACAACGTGCGCAACCCCGCGGGCCGCGGCCGCGCGGCCGGCGGCGGCGCGACGGGGGCCGCCGCCGCGGTCGCGCTCGGCGAGGCCGAGCTCGCGCTGGGCTCGGACTTCCTGGGCTCGCTGCGCCTGCCAGCGGCGTGCATGGGCCTCTGCGCCTATGTGGCCACGCCGGGCGCACTCGGCGGCCTCGACGCGCGCACGCCGCGCGGCAGCGACGCGGCCGAGCCCCCCGACCCGGGCGCGCCCGGCAGCGCGCGCGCCAGCGCCGGCGGCGCCGGCGGCGGCGCGGGCAGCTGGCGCGGCGGGCGCGCCTCCGCGGGCGGCGCCGGCGCGGGCGGCGCGGCGGGGCTCGAGGCGCCCGGCTTTGTCGCGGCGGAGCTGCCGCTGCTGTGCCGCGTCGCGTCGTGCCTCGGCGTGCCGGGCGCGGCGAGCCTGCGGCACGAGCTCACGCAGGTGGTCGTCGCGGAGGACCTGTTCCAGCTGTGCGAGCTGGAGATGAGCCCAGGCACGCGCGGCAGGAGCGCGCCCGTGCCACCCCCGCCGCGCGGCGCCCGCCCGGCGCCGCCACGCGGCCCCGCCGCGCGGCGCGGCGCCCCACCGCGCGGCGCGGCGCCCCACCGCGCCGCCGCCGCCGCTGCCGCCGCCGGCAGGCATTCTGGCTGTCAAGCGCGCGGTGCTGGCGTGGGCGGGCAACGAGCAGGCGGGCAGCGTGCAGCTGCTGCAGTTCCTCGAAGCCAACACCGCAAGCTGGCGCCAGCTCACGCTGCCGCCTGGTGCGCGCGGGCCGCGGGCGGCCGCCGCCGCCGTGCACGCCGCCGGGGCCGCCCACCGCGGCCGCGGCGTGGCCCCACGCGCGCCCGCCCGCCCGCTCGCGCGGCCGCAGACGCGGGCGGCCCCGGCCGCCCGATGCCGCACGTGCTCCGTGCCATCGCGCGCGCCGCGACGCTGCTGTACGGCGATGACCTCGCGCAGCGCCACGCGGCCGCGCTGCTGGCGGACGGCGGCGGCGTCAGCGGCCTGCCGCCGGAGCTCGGCGCCGCGCTGGCCGACGCGGCGGCCGCGGGCGACGAGCAGATGCGCGTCGCGCGGGACGTCGCGCGCGAGGTCCAGGTGCGGCGGCGGCGGACCCCGCTGCTGCACCGTGCCGCGGCGCGGCGCTGCTGCCCCGCGCCGCGGCGGGCCGCGCGGGCCAGAGAGACCGAGCGCCGCCCGCCGCCGACCGCTGCACGCGGCGCGGCGCTGCGGCGGCGCAGGACATTCTCAAGGGCGCCGTCAAGAAGGACGTGGTGGTGGTCGTCCCCGTCGTGCCCGCCGCGCCGCCCAGGCTCGACGCGCCGCCCGCCGCGTGCGCGTCGTGGCTGGCGCGCTGCCACGCGTTTGCGGCGCTCACCGCGCTCGGCGGCTGCCCCGCGGTCGTGCTCCCCGTCGGCCGCCTGCCCGACGGCGGGCCGCTCGGGCTCGCGCTGTTTGGGCAGGCGCGCACTGACCAGCGGCTGCTGGCGGTCGCGGACAAGCTCGCGCCGCACGTGCAGGTCGGCGCCCGCGCCCGCGGCTGCCGCACGCGCCTCCCTCGCGCGGCCCGCGACCCGCGCCCCGTCGCCGCTGCCGCCGCCGCGCCGCAGGCCGAGGTCGTGAAGCTGCGCCAGCAGGCGGCTGCAGAGGCAGCCGCGGCGGCGGCGGCGGCGGCGGCGGCGGGCGGCGGCGCCATGGGCAAGGGCAAGGCGCGCGGCAAGGCGGGCAGGCGGCCGGCGCGGCGCAGGAGAAGGCCGCCGAGGTGGGCGGGCGCCTGCACGCGCACCCGGTCGGCGGCGGCCGCCGCGCGCCGGCTGCCGGCTGCTGCGCGGCTGCGCAGGCCCCGAGCGCGCGGGGGTTTCGCGCCCCGCCCGGCAGGTCGACCCGAAGCGCGCGGAGCGCGCGGAGCGGGCCAAGGCGCGGGGCAACGAGGCGTTCAAGGCGGGGCGCTACGCCGAGGCGGCCAAGGCGTACAGCGAGGCGCTGGGGCTGCACCCCGGCAACGCCGTGTATGCGAACAACCGCGCCATGGCCTACCTCAAAATGTTCAAGTGCGGTTCGCGCGAGGCTGCCAGTTTGGCGCAGCAGCGCGCCTCAACGGCCGCCGCGCGGCGCGCGGGCGCCGCGGGCGCGGCCGGTCACGCCCGACCGCCCGCCGCCGCCGCCGCCGTGGGCGCTCGCGCGCGCAGCTTCGAGGCGGCTGAGGCGGACTGCAACCGCGCGCTGTCGAGCCCCGGCCTGGCGGCGGGGGACCGGGTCAAGGCGCTGCTGCGCCGCGGCACCGCGCGCATGCACAAAGGCGACGGCCGCGGCGCGCGCGCCGACTTCCGCGCCGTGCTGGCGGCCGAGCCCAACAACCGCCAGGCGCGGGACGAGCTCAAGGTGGGTACGGCGGCGGCAGCGGGGCGGCCGCAGCGCGCTGCGCTGCGCGCCGCGCCCGGCCGGCGCGCGCGTGTGCCGAGCGCCGCGCCGCGCGCCCGCCGCGCAGTCGCTGCAGCAGCAGGAGGCGGACATGCAGGACACGCGCCGCCAGCACGCGCTCGCCGCGGCCGCGGCCGCGCGCGGCGGCGCCGGCGGCGCCGCCGGCCTGCCGCCCGGCCTGGCCGGCCTCGACGCGGACTACCCCCCGGCCGGCTTCGACGGCGGCGGCGCCGACGGGCTGGACGGGCTGGAGGCGCTCGAGGGCCTGCTCGCGGGCGGCGGCGGCGGGCTGTCGGTGGTGCTCGGGTCGGACGGCCGCCCCGTGGTGGGGCCGGCGGGCGAGCCGGTCATCGTCGGCCCCGACGGGAACGAGGTCATGGTCGGCCCCACCGGCGAGCTGCGCCCGCACCGGCGGCGCGGCGGCGGCCTGGGCCTGTGAGGGTTGCGCGCGCGCGGGGAGAGCGCGACGGGCGGCTGCGGCACATCACGACCCCGCAGAGAGTGCTGGTTGGTTACACGCACGCGCCCGCCCGCCCGCTGCGCACGCGCGCGCCGCTCACTGGGTTGAGCGGCGCCAGTCCTCCGGCCTCAGTCAGCCTGCAGCCTGCAGCCCTCACCACTGCTCGTCAAAATGCGCCGGAGCTGGGCCCAACGCGGGCCGTTGCGTGCCGCCGGTCGCGTTTTGTGCAGAGCCTCCGCGGCCACAAACCACACACGGCGCCGCTGTGCAGTGTGTACGCCGTCCGCGCCCTCGCCCCTCCGCTCCACGGCCCGCTGCTGCTGCGAAACGCCATGCCATGCTGCCCGTCACTGACGACCGAGTCGGCGCCCCGCCCCGCCCCGTCAAGGCGCCGCCGCCGCCTCGCCCGCCGTCAGGCTGCCGCCGCGGCGAGCAGCGCCGCGCCGGCGCGAGGGGCGGCCAAGCAACAAGTGCCGCAAGTACGCTGCTGCGCAGCAGCGAGGCACGAGCACACGCGCGGAGTGCGCGCGCGCGCACAACGCCAGTCAGCAATTGCAACCACACACACACACACACACGCACACGCACCGGGCACGCGATCGCCGCGCGCTGTGCCGACGCAATACCCCCAGCCTGCACGCGGCTCGCGCCGCGCGGGGCGCGCGCCGCGGCCCGCGGCCCGCGCAGCGTCTGCCGCTGCTGCGGCGCCACGCACCGCACCGCGCCGCGCCCCGGCCTCGCGGCGGCGCCGCCGGCGGGCGCGGCCTCACAGCTGCTCGGCGGTCCACATGTTGGCCGCGACGTACCCCTCCCAGTCGGTCACGCCCTCGGGCGCGGCGCCGAGCCCCGCCTTGACCATGTGCTCCGCCACGCGCGCGCTCAGCACCTTGCTGATCGTGCGGATGCTCTGGAACGCGGGGAACAGCCTGCGACGCGCGGCCGGCGCGGCGGCGCGTGGGCGCGGCGCGTGGGCGCGGGCGCCGCGCGGCGGCGCCCCCCCCCCCCCCCTTCGCACGGCCGCGGCCTCCCCCCGCGCCGCGGGCCCCGCCGCGGGCCCCGCCCGCCGCCCGCGGCCCCCGAGCCCGCGGCCCCGCACGCACCGCCCCTGCTCGAGCTCCTCCATGTCGGTCATGCCCGCCAGCTCCTCCGCCGCCAGAACAAACATCTCGTCCGTGATCTCGCTGCTGCGCGCGAGCACCGCCGCGTACCCGACCGCGGGGCTGCGCGCGGCGCCGCGGGGGGACGGACGGGGAGGGGCGGGGTGAGGAGGGGCGGCGGCGGGGGCGGCGGAGGGGTGAGGAGGCGCGCGGCGGGGCGCGGCGCGGAGCGGCGCGGCGGGGCCTGGCGCGGCGCGGCGCGGCCCGCGGCGGCGCGGCGCGCACAAGATGTAGGCGTTGTTCGCCTGCGCGGGGTGGTGCGTCACGCCGGCGCCGTCGGTGATGGGGTCAAACGGCGACCCGCTCGCAAACAGCACCTTGCCCTTGCTCCACCTGCGGGGCGCGGGCGCGGCGCGCGCGGCGCGGCGTCAGCGCCTGCCCGCGCAGGGGCGCGGGGCGGAGCCGGCGACTGCGCTGTGCTGTGTGTTGTGGGCTGTGCTGCGCTGTGCGCTGTGCTGTGGCGCGCGGCGCGCACTCGAAGGCCTCGTCGTAGGTGCACTCGCTCTTGGAGGTCGGGTTGGAGAGCGGGAAGATGATCGGGCGGTCGTTCAGCGCGCACATGGCCTCAACGACCTCGCGGTCAAATGCCTGCGCCGCGCGGTGGGCGGGCGTGAGGTGTGCCGAGCGCGCTGAGCGCGCTGGGCGAGTCGGGCGTGCGCGCCGCCCGGCGCCGGCCACTCGCCCGCCGCGGCAGCGCCGCCCGGGCGCCGCGCGCCCACCTTGGCGATCGTCGACACGCCCACGAGCGCGGTGGGCTTGAGCGCCGCGATCGCGGCCTTGATGTTGGGGCAGAACTCTACGTCGTGCGCAAACGGGACCTTGTGGTGCTGCAGGTTGGTGCGGCTGCTGCACACCAGGCCCTGCGCACGGCCGCGCGCCGCGCGGCGCGGGGTCGGCGCGGCCGGCGCCGGCGCCCTCGCCCCGCGCTCCCCGCCCCGTGCTCCCCGCCCCGCCCCGCGCGGCGCTCCTCCCGCCGCCCGCGCCGGCGCCGCCGCACCCGCGAGTCGAGGAAGAAGCAGTGCCGGCGGCCCTCCTCCATGGTGAGGCCGTGGCGGAGGTGCATGTAGGTCGCAATGAGCTCCCCGATGCCCGTCCCCGCCTCGCCCGCGCCGAGGAAGAGCACGCGGTGCTCGCTGAACGGCCGCCCCGTCGCGCGCGCCGCCGAGAGCAGGCCCGCGAGCGTGATGCACGCGGTGCCCTGCGGACGCGG
This sequence comes from Scenedesmus sp. PABB004, assembly GCA_014905635.1. Classification (NCBI taxonomy): domain Eukaryota; kingdom Viridiplantae; phylum Chlorophyta; class Chlorophyceae; order Sphaeropleales; family Scenedesmaceae; genus Scenedesmus; species Scenedesmus sp. PABB004. Next base: position 1,180,122 of record JABVCE010000007.1, on the reverse strand, counting down.
CGGCGGCGGCGCGCGGGTGCGGTGGGGGGGGGGGGGGGCGGGCACGGGCGCGGGCGGGCCGGGCGAGGGGGCCGCGCAGCGGCCGCCGCGAGCTCGCCGACTGCCGCCGCCAGCCGCCGCGCTGGCCGCCCGGCGCTGCCGCCGCGCCGCCGCGCGCCGCCGCAGCAGCGTGTGTGTGTGTGTGTGGGGGGGGGGGGGTGGGCCGCACCTGGATGTCGTCGTTGAAGGCGCACATCTTGTGGCGCCACGTCTCCAGCAGCCTGCGGCGCGCGCGCGGGCGCGCCGCGCTCGGCCGCGGCCGCCGGCGCCCCGCCCGCGCCGCGCCCGCGACGACGCTCTCCTCCCCCCCCCCTCTCTCTCTCGCTTGGCCCGCCCGCCGCGCCGCCGGCGCCACCAACCCGCCGCCGCCGCTGCTCCCGCTGCTGCCCCCGCCCCTGGCTACACGCACACACGCACCTGAATGCGTTGTTGTTGCCAAAGTCCTCAAACTGCACCAGCATGTGCGGCTGCCACGCGGCCAGGGCCTCCATGACCTCACCCATGAACTCATCAAACTCAGCGCCTGACCACGCAGCGCGGCAGCCGCGGCGGGACAGCGGGAGAGCGGCGTGAGCGGGGTGCGGGGGGCTCGCTGCCCGCCGCGGCTGCCCCTGCCCCTGCCGCCCCTGCCGCCTGCGCCGCGCCGCGCCGCCCCTGCTCGCCCCTGCCGGCCCTGCTCGCCCCTGCCGCCCCCCTGCTCGCCCCTGCCGCCCCCCTGCTCGCCCCTGCTGCCCCCTGCTCGCCCCTGCCGCCCCCTGCTCGCCCCTGCCGCCCCCTGCTCGCCCTGCTCGCCCCTGCTCGCCCCTGCTGGCGCCTCCGACCCCGCGCACCGGTGACGCGTGGCGCCTTGATGCCGCGATACTCGGGGTCCTCCAGGTAGGTGGGGTTGTTGGTCCCGATGTCAACGCAGATGGGCAGGCACTGGCGGCGGCGCGGGCGCGGGGCGGGCGCGGCGGGCGGGGAGAGGCACGGTGAGGGAGGAAAGGAGCGTGGGAGTGCGGAGGGCGCAGGCGCGGAGGGCAGGCGCGGCGCGGCGCGGCGCGCGCGCGGACCTGCATGGGGTTGACGCCCGCCGCGGCGGTGTAGAGCGTGATCTTGCCCTCGCTGATGCCCATGCCGTTGCGGCCCAGGTCGCCTGGCGGGGAGGGGAGAGGGGAGAGGGGAGAGGGCGGCGCGGCGCCGCGGGTCGGCGCAGGCGCGGGGCGCGCGGGCGCGCGCGCCGCGGGGGGCTGGCAGCGCGCGGCGGGCGGCGTGCGGCGCGGCAGCAGCAGGCGCGGCGGGCGCGGCGGCGGCGGCGGCGCACCGAGGCCGAGGATGCGCTCGCCGTCGGTGATGACCGCGACGCGCACGTCCTGCACCGGCCACGCGGCGAGCTTGGCCGCGACGGCGCCCTTGTCGTGCAGCGTGATGTACAGGCCGCGCGTCTTCAGCGGCAGCTTGTGGTACAGCTCGCACGCCTCGCCGACCGTGGGCTGCGCGGGGCGCGGCGCGCGCAGGCGCAGCGGCGCGTCGGCGGTCGGCCGGAAGCGGCGGCGCGCGGGCGCGCGGGCGCGGCGACCGCGGCGGCGCCGGCGCGGCCCCGGCGCTCGCCCACCGTGTAGATGTAGGGCAGGATTTCCTCGGTGTGCTTCAGCAGCAGGTCGTAGTACACCTTGGGCGCCAGGCGCAGCAGGTCGCGCAGCGTCAGGTACTTGTCGATGGGCTTCTCAATGGACCGGAACTTCTCGAGAATGAGTTCATAGCTGATGGTCGTGTCGCCTGCGGCGCGGGCGCGGTGAGGCGCGGTGAGGCGCGGCAGAGGGATGGGCAACCCGCGTCCGCGCCCACGCGCGCGCCGGCGTCGGCGCGCCGGCGCACCCTTGAAGCGCGCCGAGGCCAGGTCCAGGCTGTTGCGCACTTGCAGGCTGACTTGCGCCATGCTGCGGGAGGGGTCGGAGCAGCTTGGGGCGAGGGAGGGGTTGCCGAGTGCGCGAGAGAGCAGGGCGGTGAGGCAGCGGGCGCCCAGGCGGCGTGGGCCGATCATGCGCGAGAATGGGCGGCCGGGCGCGGTCGGCGCGCACGGTGACGGGCGCAGCAACGGCCCCCGTGTCACAAGCGCCGCTGGCGCGCCGCACCGCCGCCGCGCCCGCGCCCACACGGCGGTGCGTGAGCAGGAGCGCTCACGGCGGCGGCGGCGCACGCCGCCGCGGGAGCAGCCCCGGCGCAGCGCTCACTCGCCAGCTGCCAGCAGGTCTGCGGGACGCGCTGGCGGTCTGCGGTTTGTAATCGGCGCCTGGCGGCACCCAGCCCCACGGGGCCAGCGCGCGCAGCTCGCCGTGGTGTTTGCGGCGCGGGGCGGCCCGAAATGCGCGGCGGCTCGCTGCTGCCGCGGCGCCCTCGCCGCCGCGGACCGTGCGCGTGCGCGCGTCCGCGGTCTGTGGTCTGAGGGTTACCACACCGCGCGAGGCAGAGGAATGCCCGCCGCCGGCGCGCGGCTGGAGGGAGAGAAGCCGCCCGCTTCTGCCTTATTGCGCCCGGCCGGCGCGCGCGCGCCACGCGCGACAGCAGCTGCTGCCGCGCGCCGCCGCCGGCGTCGCCAGCCGCCGGCCGCCGGCCGCGCCGCCGCGGGCGCCCGGGGGCCGCAGCACGCCGCCAGCCCCGGGGCCGCGCCGCGCCGCGCGCTCAGTAGCCGTAGTCGTCGGCGCCGCCGGCCGCGGCCGCGGCGGCGGGCTGCTTCTCCGGGATCTCGGTCACCACCACGTCTGCGGCGCGCGGGGCGCCGGGCGCGGCGGCGGCGGCGGAGTGTGGGCGCGCACGCCGCGCGCGCGGGCGCGGCCGCCGCCGCGCCGCACGGCGCCCTCTGCCCCACCCCCTGCCCCGCGCCCCGCGCCCCGCGCCCCGCGGCCCCCTGGCGCCGCGCGCCGCACCGGCGAGCAGGAAGGTCTTGGCCACGGAGCAGGCGTTCTCGAGCGCGCAGCGGATGACCTTGGTGGGGTCGATGATGCCGGTGTCCATCAGGTTCTCAAACCTTTGCAGTTGAGGGGGCGGGGCGGGACGCGGGTGAGCGAGGGAGGAGAGCCGAGGCGGAGAGGGCACGCCGTGCGCGGGCGCCGGCCGCGGCGCGCGGCACGGCACGGCACGGCACGGCAGAGCAGCGCGCGGCGCAGCGCGCGGCGCGGCGCGGCGCACTTGTCGATCGCGGCGTTGTAGCCGTAGTTGGGGTCGGCGCTGTCGATGACGCGCTGCATGACGACGCTGCCGTTGGTGCCCGCGTTCTCGGCGATGAGCTTCAGCGGGTACGTGAGCGCCTTCTTCACAATCTCGGCGCCCACCTGGTGGCGGGGCGTTGGGGTGTTGGGCGCGGGCGGCGGCGGGCGGGCGCGGGGCCGGGGCGTGAGGCGGCGCGCGCGGCCTCGAGACGGGGCGCGGCTGCGGGCGCGCGCGCGCGGGCGCGCGGGCGGTGCGCGTGCGCGCGCGGCGCGGCGCGCGCCTTCTGCTCCTCGTTGGTGAGCGTGTCCTTGATCGCGTCGACCTTGGCCGCGAGCTTGAGCAGCGTGCAGCCGCCGCCGATGACGATGCCCTCCTCGACCGCGGCCTTGGTCGCGTTGAGCGCGTCCTCCACGCGCAGCTTCTTCTCCTTCAGCTCCGTCTCCGTCTGCGCGCCGACCTGTCGTGCGTGTGCGTGCGTGGTTGCGCGCGCGCGTGCGGGGAGGGGGAGGGGCGTGTTGGGTGTGAGTTGATGTGCGTGTGTGTGAGAGAGGGGAGCGAGAGGGAGCGAATGGGGGGGGGGAGAAGGCGAGCGCGTGTGCTGAGGGGGGGAGGCGCGCAGGAGCGACAGGTCACGTCTGCGTCCTGCTTGTTTAAGCAGGACAGCGACACGTCCTGCTTGGACAAGCAGGACGCAGACGTGACCACAGCAGGACAGCGACACTGTCCTGCTTGAACAAGCAGGACAGCGACAGGTGCACGCCGCTGTCCTGCTTGAACGAGCAGGACGCAGACGTGACCTGTCGCCGCCCTGCTCCAGCGGCAGGTGCGCGTCGCCGCCCTGCTCCATGCCATCATAGAGCAGGACAGCGACGTGCACCTGCCGCTGAGCTGCGCGACGTGCACGCCGCCGTCCTGCCCCAGGTGGACGCCGCTGTCCTGGACAAGCAGAGGACAAGCAGACCCCACCCGGGGCAGGACGGCGGCGTGCGCCTGTCCCACCACAAGTCGGCAGCTGCCGCCGCCGACGCCGCGCGCGCCGCCGACGCCGCGAGCGCCGCCGCCGCCGCGAGCGGGCGCGGGAGCCGCGCGCGGGAGGGCGCGCGCGGCGGCAGCGCGGCGCACCTGGATGATGGCCACGCCGCCGCTGAGGCGCGCGATGCGCTCGTTGAGCTTCTCCTTCTCGTACTCCTGCTCCGCCGCCTCGGCCAGGTTGCGGATCTGCTTCACGCGCGTGTCGACGTCCACCTGCGCGCGCGCGGGCGCCGCGTGCGTCAGCGCGGGCCGCGCGGGCCGCGCGGGCCGCGCGGGCCGCGGGCTCAGGCCCCTGCACTGCAGGCAGGCCCCCTCGCGCGGCGCAGGCCCTGGCGCCCCTCCCTGCTTCTTGCCTGGGTGCGGCCGTCGCCGACGATGGTGCAGGCCTCCTTGCTGATGACGACCTTGGCGGCGAGGCCGAGCACGCTCTCGTCGGCCTTGTCGAGCGTGACGCCGAGCTCGTCCTTGACCAGCGTGCCGCCAGTGAGGATGGCAATGTCCTCGAGGTACGACGTCTTGCGCTCGCCTGGGGGCGGGGGCGGTGGTGGCGGGTGAGGGCGGCGCGTGCGTGTGCGCGTGCGCGTGCGAGTGTGTGCGTGTGGTGGTGGTGTGGCGGGTGGGTGGGTGGGGGTGGAGGCGCGAGCGCGCGGCGCGCCCCGCGGCCGCCGGGCGCCGCCCGCCGCGGCGCGGCGCGGCGGCGCGGCGGCTCACCGAAGCCGGGCGCCTTGACCGCGACGACCTTGAGCGTGCCGCGGAGCTTGTTCACCACGAGCGTCGCGAGCGCCTCCTGCTCGACGTCCTCCGCCATGATCAGCAGCGGGTAGTTGCCGCGGATCGCGGCCTCGAGCAGGCCGATGACGTCGCGCGCGGTGCTGATCTTCTTGTCCACCAGCAGCACGCTGGGTGTTGTTGAGGGCGCGCGCGGGCGCGGACGGGGTGTGAGCCGGCGGGGGTGGGGCGGCGCGCGCGGCGCGCGCGGCGGGGCGCGCGCGCGCAAGGCGCGCCGCCCGCGCCCCACGCCACTCCCCCCCCCTCCCCGCCCCCCGCCCTCCCCGGCCCCTCCCCTCCACGCCCGGGCGTGCGCAACCGCGGCCTCACCGGCAGTTCTCGTACTCTGCGACCATGCGCTCGGGGTCTGTGACAAAGTAGGGCGAGTAGTAGCCGCGGTCAAACTGCATGCCCTCAACAAACACGAGCGCGTCCTCCGCCGTCTTGCTCTCCTCCATCGTCACCACGCCCTGGCGGGCGCGCGGGCGGAGACAGGCGCGCGCGCGCGCAGGGGCGGAGGGGCGCAGGGGTGGGCGCGGCGGAGGGGCGAGCGCGGTGTGGGCGCGGCGGCGGCGGCGCGCGAGTGGTGCGAGCGCGGCGCCGCTGTGCGCGCACCTGGCGGCCGACCTTGGCCATCGCGTCAGCAATGAGCTGACCGATCTCGGCGTTGCCGCCTGCGGCGCGCGGCGGGAGGAGGGCCCCGGGTCGGCGCGCGCGCCCGGCGCCCGCCCGCCTCCCCAACAACACGGCGCGCCGCGCGGCGGCGCGGCCCCTGCCCCCTGCCTCTGGCGGCGCCACCCGCGGCTGGGCCCGCCCTCCCGCCCTCGCCCGTCGTCGCGCGCGCGCGGGCAGGCCCGCGCGGCGGCGCGCCGCACCCGCCGACACGGCGGCCACGTTGGAGAGGTCCTTGTCGCTCGCGACCTCGGTCGACAGCCCCGCGAGCTCCTTGACCAGCGCGGTGACCGTCTTGTCCATGCCGCGCGTCAGCTGCACCGGGTTGGTGCCTGCGCGGCGCGGCGCGGCGCGGCGCGCGGGCGTGTTCAGGCGGCGGCGTGTCGCGTTCCGGTGCGCGCGCCGGCACACGGCGCGGCGCGGCGCGGCTGCCGCCGGCGCGGCGCGGTGGCGCCGCGCACCCGCGGCGACGATCTTGAGGCCCTCGGCGATGAATGCGGCGCTGAGGATGGTCGCGGTCGTGGTGCCGTCGCCGGCGGTGTCGTTGGTGCGCGCGGCGGCCTGGCGCACGAGCTTGGCGCCGATGTTCTCCACCGGGTCCTCGAGCTCCACCTCGCGCGCGATGGTCACGCCGTCGTTGACAATCTTGGGCGAGCCGTACTTGGACTCGAGCACCACGTTGCGGCCCTGTGGGGGAAAAGGGGGGGCGCGGGGGGAGGGGAGCGCGGCGGTGTGAGCGCGGCGGCGCGGGCGCGCAGCGCAGGCGCTCCACGCGGCGCGCGCGCGCGTCCCGGCGCCTGCTGCTGCTCCTGCTCCTGCCGCCGACGCCGCCGCCGCCCCGGGTGCCGCCGCTGCCTGCCCTGCCTGCTGCCGGCCTGCACCGCCCGCGAGCTGCGCCCGCCGCGCCGCGCTGTGTGCGCACCTTGGGGCCGAGCGTGACGCCGACCACGGTGGCCAGCTTGTCGGCGCCCGCCTGCATCTTCTTCAGCGCCTCCATGTTGCGGTTGAAGTGCAGCTCCTTGGCGGCGCGCACGACGTGCGTGCGCCTGCGCGCGGGCGGCGGCGGGCGGCGCGACGGCGCGCGTGGGCCGCCGGCCGGCGCGCGCGGGGCCCCGGCCGCGCGGGAGGGGCGCCGCGGGCATGTCGCCGCTGCAATGCGCCGGCCGCCCCGGCGCCGGGCCGCGCGCCGCGCCGGCGGGGGGCCGCTGCCGGCCGGGCAAGCAGCACCCGGCGCTCTGGCGCATGCGCGGCGCGGCGATGCCCAGGGCGCGCGCCCCTGCTAGCCGCCACGCACCTGGAGCGGCCCGCCATGCGGGCGGGGCCAAAGGCCCGCGCGTTGGCGCCCCTGCGGGCGGCAGAATGGATGGCCGGCGTCGCCGGCGCGCCCCGGCGCGCTGCGGGCGCGCGCGGCGCCGCGCCGCGCGCTGGCAGCAATTGTCGGCGCGCCCGACGGCCGGAGCGCCCCCAAGCGGGCCCCCGCACCTCAGGCTGCCGGCGGTCTGCATGGCTGCTGCGGGCGGCGGTGTCGCGGCACCTCCAAAACACGCTGCGGGGCGCGTGTGTGTTCGCGGTGATCGCGAAAAGGCGGGCGGCCGGGCGCCGCGGCGCGCGCAGTCGCGGCGCTCCGCGCGGTCTCGAAGTCTCGCGACGCCCCGCCTGCTCGCCCGGGCGCGGGGCCCAAGCTGCCGCGCCGAGCCCGCCGCAGCCGCTCTCCGCGGCCTGCCCTCGCCACGGCGCTCGCGGGCGCGCCAATGAGCGGCGGCGGCGGCGACCAGCGCTGGCGCGTCCGGCGCGCGGCCGCGCGGCCGGGGCGGCGGCGCGCACGCGCTCGCCTTGGCCCGGGAAACTGCGTCTGAGTCTCTCCCTGAGCTGCCGCGCCGCCCCCCAGCTCCGTACGGGCAGCGCGGGAGCGGGGGGCTCGCGGCACGTTCAGCAGCGCGCCGCCGCGGCGCAGCGCTGGCCGGCCGCCGGCGCCCTGCGCGCGGGAGCCCTCATCGCGGCGGGCGCAGCATAGCGGGGCCAGGCTGACCACTGGGCGGGCCCGGGGGGCTTGGTGGCGCCACGGGGCCTCGCGGCACGGCGGCGGAGCAGACGGACGCCTCGCCAGCCCTTCCAGTTCACCGTCCAGAGACCGACAGCCATGCTTGCCGCGCCGCGCGGTGGGGCCCTGGGGCGCTCGGCCGCGCACGCATTCGCCGCTGCCTGCGCCGCCAGCGCCGCCGCCAGCGCTCGACGGCCGCTGACGACGCTGTGTGCGGCAGCTGCGATGCCGCGTGTCACGTTTGAGCAGACTGCGACCGACGCGCCGCCGGGGCTGCCGCGCAGCGGCGCGTGCGGCGTGGCTCTGCCGCCCGGCCACGCCTCTGGCTTTGCGGCAATCATCTTTGGCGGTGGGTGGGCGCGACGCCTCTGCCGGCGTCTGGGCAAGCGGGGGCCGCCCAGCTGCGCGGGGGCCGGCGGCCGCCCGCGCAGGGCGGGCCGCGCTGCGCGCCTGGCAACAGCGGCCAGCGCAGCCAGCAGCGTCCCCCCCCCATGGCATGCACGCATCGCCGCGCCCCTCCAACGCCGCCGCCCCGCAGGCTACACCGAGGACGCGGACAAGCAGCGCGCGCCGAGCAACGAGGCGTGGGGCTTCCGCTCCGACGCGCAGGCGTGGGAGCGCATCGCGCACGCGTCCGCCGCGGCGCCGCGGCCACGCCTCGTCGCGCAGGCGGTGGTCGTCGGCGACGCGCTGTGGCTGATCGGCGGCTGGGACAGCAGCGTGAGCGGCCCGGACGCGTTCCTCAGCGACGTGTGGCGCCTCGACCTGTCGACCTGGGCGTGGGAGGCGGTCGTGCCGGCGGGCGAGGCGCTCGCGGGCATCTCCCGCTTCCAGGCGGCCGCAGTGGGGGCAAAGATCTTCATCCACACCCACCGCTGCGACGACCACGTGCTGCTGCTCGACACCGCCGCGCCGGGCGGGCCCGCGCTGTCCAAGGCGCCCCTCGCGCCGGGCAGCCCCGCGCCGTCGAGCCGCGGCCTGCACAGCATGGTCGCGCTGCGCGACGGGCTGTACCTGTTCGGCGGCGCGCCGCAGAGCGGGCCGATGCTGGACGACTGCTGGCGGCTCGACCTCGGCAGCATGGCGTGGGAGCGGCGCGCGGGCGGGCCCGCGGCGCGCTGCTCCGCCGCGGCGGCCGCCGTGGGCGGGCGGTACATGCTGATCGTCGGCGGCGCCTTTTACGGCGCGGGCGGCGGCCTGGAGATGCTGGGCGACGTCGCGCTGTACGACAGCGAGGCCGACGCGTGGGCGACGCCGGCCGTGGCGGGCGCGCCGCCGGCGGCGCGCAACGCGGCCGTCATGCTGCCGCTGCCGCACGGCGACGGCGGCGCCGGCGGCGGCGCGCGGCTGCTGCTGCAGGGCGGCTGGCGCGCCTTTGTCGAGAGCTACAACGACACCTTCCTGGTGGGCGTGGACGTCGGCGCGTGACGCGCGGCGGCCTGGGGCTCTGCCGGCGGCGTGCCGCGCGCCGCCGAATGCGGCCCCGGCGATTGTAACGCTGCGAACCTTTGCCGGGCGCCGCGCAAGGACAGTGCTCGGCCGGCGTTGACCGCCGCGCTGCCGCCGCTGCCTTCCCGCGCGTCCTCACTCTCGCGCCATGGCGCTCGTGCAGCAGGAGAGCCTCCTGGACGTCGTTCTGGGCGCCACGCCAGCCGAGCAGGCGCGTGCGAGCGAGCGCGAGTCCGGGCGCCGCTGCTGTCGCTCGCCGCCGACGCCGCTCGCCTGGCCTGCAGATCGAAGCCTCCGCGCTGGTGCGAGTGTGCGTGACCGCGACCATCACGGAGCGAGGCGGGGGCGAGGCCGTGCAGGTGCGGCGGTGCCGCACGCCGCCCGGCGGCAGCACCAGCGGCGACCGCGCTCGCTGACCGCACCCGCCCTGCGTCAGGCGCTGCTGACGGCAGCCGGCCAGCCAGACGGCGAGTCCGCGCCACCGCCGGTCACCGGCCTGCTCGCGGCCGGGGCCACCTGCGCCCTTCTCTGCCTTGAGGTGGGTCTGGGCTGGTGGCCGCTGGGCGGGGCCGCTGGCGGACGCTGCCGGCAAGAGCCGCACGGGCGCGCACGAGACCCGCGCGCGCTGCCGCCGCACAGGGCGAGCTGCCGGCCGTGCAGCACGCGCTGCGCGCACTCATCGCGGCGCGTGGCGCCGGCGGCGGCATGCTGGTTAAGGAGGCGCGGGTGCTGCTCGCGATGGAGGGCCTGCCCAGCCGCTGCTGGCGGGGCCTGTACGGCACGTGTGTGCCGGGCGGCAGCAGCGCGGACGCGGCGGAGCCGGCCGAGCCCACGCAGTGAGTGCGGGGCGTGGCTGGGGCGCGCGACCGGGACCTGTTCGCCGCTCGAGCTCGGCTCGCCGTGAGCTCACACGCGCCACTCTGCGGCCGCGACGTCAGGGTGGTGAGGCTGGCCGCCGGCGCCGTGGCGGCGGCGCGCAAGGTCGGCTGCGCCCTGGCCGCGCTCTCGGAGGCGGACGCGCAGCGGCAGCTCGCCTCGCTGGCCAGCGAACTCCCAGCGCCTGAGGCCCTACTGGCGCTCGCGGCGTGCCCCGAGCTGCCCAGCGCCGCCGAGTGGCTGGCCGCCAGCAGCGGGCCCGCGCCGGCCCTGGCGCTCGACGGCGAGACGGAGTGGCCGCTGCAGCTCGGCGCCGCGGGCGCGCTGCTGAGGAGCGTGGCCTGCGGCTGACGCGCTGTTGCGGTGGGGCTGGCCCAAGGCCCCGTGGAGCCACCCAAGCCCGCCCAGTGTTCAGCCTGGCCCCGCTATGCTGCGCCCGCCGCGATGAGGGCTCCCGCGCGCAGGGCGCCGGCGGCCGGCCAGCGCTGCGCCGCGGCGGCGCGCTGCTAAACGTGCCGCGAGCCCCCCCGCTCCCGCGCTGCCCGTACGGAGCTGGGGGGCGGCGCGGCAGCTCAGGGAGAGACTCAGACGCAGTTTCCCGGGCCAAGCCAGTGCGCGCACGCCGCCGCCCCCGGCTGCGCGCGCGGCCCACGCGCCGGACGCGCCAGCGCTGGTCGCCGCCGCCGCCGCTCATTGGCGCGCCCATGAGCGCGGTGGCGAGGGGGAGGCCGCGGAGAGCGGCTGCGGCGGGCTCGGCGCGGCAGCTTGGGCCGCGCGCCCGGCCGAGCAGGCGGGGCGTCGCGAGACTTCGAGACCGCGCCGAGCGCCGCGACTGCGCGCGCCGCGGCGCCCGGCCGCCCGCCTTTTCGCGATCACCGCGAACACACACGCGCCCCGCAGCGTGTTTTGGAGGTGCCGCGACACCGCCGCCCGCAGCAGCCATGCAGACCGCCGGCAGCCTGAGGTGCGCGCCGCCGGCCGCCGCGCCGCGCAGACCAGCGCGCGCGCGGCAGTACACCCGCGCTCGCGCCACCGCAGCCCTGCCGCGGCGGCCCGAGCGCGCTGATCGAGCAGGCGCGGCCGTCCGGCGGCGGCGCGGCGGCCGGGGGTCGCAGCTTCCGCGGCGGCGCCGCCGTTGGGCGCGGGGCGCCGAGCAGCTGCCCTGCTCAACCTGCCGCTGCAGGGCTCGGCACGAGCACCGCGCTCGCGTGGGACGGCGGGGGCGTGGCGCGCGCGCGGTCCGCGCGTGCGGGGCGGCACGATTGCGCCCCGTGACCGCGCCACTCTTCACGCCACCAGGCGCCGCGCCCAGCAGCGCGCCGCAGCGCCGCGGGCGGCGGGGCCATCAAACCCAGGCGGCGCCACGAACCGGGGGCGGCGGTCAAGTCATTGGTCATTAGCTGGGCCAGTCGCGGAGGCGCGCCAGAACCTGGCACCGGTCACTCCCCCGCGCCCGGTCAAGGCGCGCCCGCCCGCACCGCGACGCCACAAGCGAGCTCACCCGCGATCCCTGTGCACCGCTCAGCACCGCTCAGAACGCGGCCGCGCACGCTGTCCCGGTCCCACCTTCCCAGCACCTGCCCGCGCCCATGGGCGCAGCTCCCGCGCCGCACAGCACTCCCCCAACGCAAGCCCAGCCCTCCAGCAGCGCCTGCGCGCCCATGGCCGACGACGAGGCGACCGCTGGGCGCAGCAGCGGCGCGCCAGCTTGGGCCGTCGAGGCCGAGCAGGGCCGCCGCCCGCGCCAGGAGGACGCGTTCTGCCACGGCGCGCTGCGCGTGGACGCAGCGGGCGGCGCGACGCGCCTGGTCGTGGGGGGCGTCTTCGATGGCCACGGTGGCGCGCTGGCCGCCCGCACAGCCGCGCGCCAGCTCGCCGGCCGCGTCGCCGGCGCCCTGGCGGGCCGGGAGCTGACTCCCGAGGCCGTGGCGACCGCCTGCGCGACTGGCTTCGCCGCGATCGACGGGGAGCTGGCGGCGAGTAGGCGCGCCATGCTGCAGGGCAGCACCGCGGTGCTGGCCCTGGTGACGCCAAGTACCATCCACATCGCCAGCTGCGGTGAGCAACGCACCTCACCAGCGCCGCCGCGGGCGCCGCGGCGCACCGCCGGCCCCGGGAGGCGCGCCCGTGACGCGGCGCCCGCCGGCGGCGCCAGCTGGGCCGCCCGCCCCGCGCGCCGCCGCGCGGCGGCGCCCGGCGGCGCCCGGGGGCGTTTACAGCCGCCCGGCGCGCGCTGCGCACGGCCCGCGCGCGCCGGCGGCGGCGCGCCTTGGTCATCGCCGGATCCGCCGCCGCTTCCGCCGCGCCGCCCCACTCACTCTCGCCCGCCGCCGCCGCCCGCGCGCAGGCGACAGCCGCGCCATCATCTGCCACGCGGGGCGGGCGGTGCAGCCCGTGCAGGACCACACGCCCAGCCGCGCGGACGAGCAGGCGCGCGTGGAGGCGGCGGGCGGGCGCGTGCTGTACCACAACGGCTGCCGCGTGATGGGCGCGCTCGCCATGAGCCGCGCGCTGGGCGACCACGCGCTGCGCCCCTTCGGTGAGCCGGCGCGCGCGCCGCGCGGCGGCCCGGCCCGCGCGCGGCGACGGCGGCGGCGCGGCGGCGCGGCGGCCGCGCCCAACGGCGGCGCCCGCGTGGCGCCGGAAGTGTGAGCGCGAAGCTGATTTGTCGCGTGCCGCGCCCGCCGCCGCCCTCCAGGTGTGATCGCGGAGCCCGACATCGCGCACTACAGCCGCCGCGCGGGCGACGAATTCCTGCTCCTCGCCAGCGACGGCCTGTGGGGCGTCGTCAGCAACGAGGTGCGCGCACCGCTGCGCCGCAGCGCCCAGCGCGGGGCGCGGCGCGGCGCGTGCAGCCCGAGCCGCCCGCTCACCCGGCCGCCTCCCCCACGCCGCCCGCGCAGGACGCCGCGGAGCTGGTGTCGTCGGCGTCCGCGCGCCTCACGGGCGCGGGCATGACGCGGCAGCAGGTCGCGGCGGTGCTGCCCAAGCTGCTGACCAAGGTCGCGCTCGCGCGCGGCAGCACCGACAACATCACCGTCATGCTGCTCGACGTCGCGCCCGCCCCGCACCGCCCGAGCAGCAGCAGCAGCAGCGACAGCTGCGACAGCGCCTGCAGCACTGGCACGCGCGTCGGCGCGCCCGGCGGCGACCCGGCGGCGCCGGCGCCGCGCGGCGCCGCGGCGGTGACCGCGGCGGCGATCGAGCTCATGCGCCAGCTGGTGCGCGACGCGGCGGGCAGCGAGGCGTGGAAGGCGCGGCGCGCGGCCGAGGCCGCGGCCGAGGCGGCGCTGGCGGCCAGGTTCAAGCCGCGCCCTTTTGGCTCTGCTGCTGCTGCTGGGCGGAGCGCCGGCCAGCAGCAGCAGAAGCAGCAGCCGGCGGCGGCGGCGCCGGCGCCGGCTGAGGCGCCCAGCGCCGCCGCGGTCGCGGCGCTGGCCGCGGTCGAGGCGCTGCCCTGCCGCGACGCGGCGCCCAGCCGCGCGCGCGACAGCGACACTGCGGCCCGGGCGAGCCCGTTTGAGCTCCCGCACGCGTGGCGCGGCCGCGCGGCGGCCGGCTGCCAGCACTGCCAGAAGGACGCGGCCGAGGCCGGCTCCAAGAAGCGCCCGCGCGACCTCGCCCTGGTCACGCCCGAGGCGCCGCTGTGTGCGACCTGGTCCGCGCCGGCCAAGCTGCAGCGCGTGCTCGCGTGAGCGGCGCGCGGGCAGGCCGTTTCGCGCCCTTGCGGCCGCCGCGCCGCGGGGCGGGGTTGCTCCTGAGGGCATGTGGGACGTTTTTTCCCGCCGCGCGGGGCGCAGCGCGCAGCCGCGGCGCGCAGCCGCGGCGCGCCGCCCGCCGCCCGCTGCCGCAATGCAGCGGGCGGCTAGCGCGCGCGACGCTGACTAGTTGGTGCACGCAGTGCGTGCACCAACTACGGCCGCCTCGTGCGGCCCTGACCGACTGACGGCCACGTGTGCCACGCACAAGCAAGCCTGCGCCTTGACAGACAGCGGGGTTGCTGATGTTGGCTGGCTGCGCGATGCTGTGCATAAGCGGCGGTCCGCCGCCGCGCGTGCAGGGGGGCCGTTGGGCCTGGCGCGCGTGCGCGCGACACAGGCGCCCGGGCGCCCCAGGGCCCTAGGGCAAGCACTCACATCAATGGCGCGCGCCCTGCGCGAGCGATTGGGTCCGAGTTGGCTGAGTTGGCTGCGTTCGCTGAGACGTGCGCTGGGGCGGCGCGCCCATCTCTCTTGGGGGCTGCACTCTGCACTGCCCGGCGGCGCGCCGGCTGTACAGTGAGCGCGTGGAGCAGCTGGCAGGAGGTCGGTAAGCAAGCCTGCGCTACGACCTGGGCTCCACCGCGCCGCGCGCCCCGCCCGCCGTCAGCCGCGCGTCGCAGCGGCAGCGGCGCAACCGCGGCGGCGCAAGCGACGCGTAGGGCCGCAGGCCTGGAGCCGAGCGCCTCCCCGCGCCAAGGCACTCTCGCCGCGCCCGCGCGGCCCCCCGGAGCCCCCCCGGAGAGCAGCGCCGGACTCCCCGCGCCAGCTCGGCCCGTGCCGTGCAGTCTCAGCGCACCTCAACCGCGGGTGCAGCCCAGCACGCTGTGCAAGCTCGCGGGAGGTCAGAACCGAGCGCGCCGGACCCTTGCGCGCCGCGCGGTGAGGCCCGTGCGTTTGCGGGGCAGCCCGCCGCGCGCCCTCGGCCCTGCGTGCCCTCGCGGCCGCGAGGCCGCGCGTGGCGCTCGCTGCGCCGCGTCGCCTCACTCCGCGCCCGCGCCCGCCGGGCCGCGCCGCGCCAGGCCGCGTGGAGGGCGGGCAACAGCAGCAGCTGCCGATACAGCCCCGCCGCCGCGCCGCCATGGGCCTGCGCGCGCTGCAGCGCATGGGCGACGCCCTGGGCGCCATCATGCCGCCCCTGGAGGGGGAGCCCATCGACATGCTGCTCCCGCTGTACATAGCGCTCGGCGTGCTCGCGCTGCGCGTCGTGAGCGAGCGCCTGATCGCGCCGCGGCTCTTCGCGGCGTTCAAGCTCCGCCTCAAGGGCGACGACAGCGCGGAGAAGGCGCGCAAGGCGGCGTTCAACGTCTTCAACAACTCCTTCATCGCCGCGAGCTCGCTGCTCATGGTGCGGCGGGGCGCGGCGCGCCGCGCGGCGCGCGGCGGCGGCAGGGCGACGCGTGCAGCGGGGCGCGGCGCGGGGCGCGCAGCGAGGCGTGCAAGCCGGCGCGGGGCCGGTGGCGCCGCTGGCGGCGCCGCGCGCGGCGCGAGGCACGCCTGCCGCCATCGGCGGCAGCGGCCGGCAGCGCCTGGCAGCAGCGCCCGACCGCCGCCGCCCGCCGCTCCGCGCAGACGGGCTGGCTCTGGCACGCGACCGCGTTTGCCAACCACGGCTGCACGCCGTTCAACACCAAGCCCTGCCTCGTGGGCTGGCCGGACCTGCCCGTCACGCGCGAGTTCAAGCTCGTGTGGCTCACCGTGTTTGGATTCTACCTCTATGAGATGATCGGCACAGCGCTGCGCGTCGGCTGCGTGCTCAGGTGCGGCGCGCCGCGCAGCGCGCACGGCGCAGCGCGGCGCGGCGCGGCGCGGCGCGGCGCGGCGCGGCGCGGCGCGGCGCGCGGGGGCGGCCGGGTGGGTTGCCCGGCCGCGGCGCGCGCGGCGGCGCGCGGCGGCCGGGGCGCTGAGCACGCTGCCCTCTGCACCGCCGCAGCACCGACATGGTGGTGCACCACCTCATCACCATGTGGATGATGGTGCGCCGCGCCGCCAAGCGCGCGCGCCGCGCCGCGCCGCGCCCGCCAATGCGCGCGCGCGCCTCGGCCCCACCCCGCCTCCCTCCCTCCCCCTCTCCCCTCCCTCCTCTCACTCTCCCCGTCTCCGCCTCCCCTCCCCTGCCCCTCACACACACCCACACACACACCCGCCCCCGCAGCTGTACGGCTACTTCTACAGCCTCGGCCGCTACGGCCTCATGGCGACGGCGCTGCTCGACACGAGCAACATGCTGCTGCACGGCGCCAAGGCGCTCAACTACGTGGTCCCCGTGCTGCCGCGGCTCGAGGGCGCGAAGCAGGCCGCGTTCAAGGCGTTCGCGGCGTCGTTCTTCGTGTGCCGCGTGCTGCTGCCGCCGCTCGCGCTCATCCGGCCGGGCCTGCTCGACGGGCGGGCCATGCCGCTCGCGAGCTACGCGACCACCAACGGCCTCCTTCTCTTCATCTATGCGCTGCAGCTCTTCTGGTTTGCCAAGATCGTGCGCATCGCGCTCGGGCACGAGGGCGCGGGCGAGGAGGCGGGCGCCAACGGCAGCAGCGCGGCCGCGGTGTCGCGCGCGCCGCGCGTCAAGGCCGCGTGAGCCGCGCGGCGTCGGGGCGGCGGGCGGGCGGCGGGCGGGCGCGGCGGGCGGCGGGCGGGCGGAGCGGGCGGAGCGGGGGGGGGGGAGGCAGCGGCGGCGGCGCAAGAGGCGGCGGCTGGCTGCCGGCGGGCGGCACGCCATGACGGCGCTTTGGGCTGAGCGTGCTGGGCGTGCTGGGCGCGCGCGCCGACGGAGGGCGGGCGGCCAACTCGATTGCTGCGCCCGACCGACACGAGGCCCGCGCCGCGCGGGCGTCGCGGTTCGGGTCGATCAAATTGTTGAGGGGCGGGCAGGCGCATGCGCAGGCGGGCCGCCTGCCCCCTCTGCGACGCCTGACTGCATCCGTTGGGTGGGGCACGGGGGGCGCGGCGCTGGGCCTGGAGGTTGCAACCGGAGAGTCGCCGCACGCGCCATGCGCCCAGCCCAGCACCTCAGCTCTGCGGTTCGCTGCCCGGCGCCGCGCCGCCGCTGCTGCCGCCGCCGCCGCTGCCGCCGCCGCCACCACGCGCCAGCGCGAGCACGCCGCCCAGCGCCGGCGGCGCGGCGCCGCCCGCGCCCTCGAGCGGTGCCGCCGCGCGCGCGCCGCGCTCGGGCGGCGGCAGCCCCACGCCCGGCGGCGCGCGCAGCTCGAGCACGCGCAGCAGCGTGATGTGGCTGCGGTGGCCGTGCAGGCGCTGGTGGCCCTTGCGCTTCTTCTTCTTGAACACGTGCACCTGCGCCAAGCAGCGCCGGCGACGGCGGCGGCGGCGGCGGCGGCGGTGCCGGCGGCGGCGGTCAGTCGGTGTGGCGCAGCGCGGCGCGGCGCGCGGCCCGCGTCCGCCGCGCTGCAGCGCAGCGGCCCCGTGCTGGCCGCCCCCCTCCCGCGGCGCGCCTTGGCATCCTTCAGCGTCTCCTCGACCACCACCACGACCGCCGCGCCCGGGACGAGCGGCCGGCCGACGGTCGTGGCGGCCGCGGTGCCGAGCAGCAGCACGCGGCCGAGCTCGAGCACGTCGTTGACCTGCGGCCACCCGGCGGCAGCGGCGGCGGCGGCGTCAGAGGCAGCGGCAGCGGCGGCGGCGTCGGCTGCGGCGGCGGCGGCGGCTGCTGCGGCGGTCGGGGCCGAGCGGCCGCGCCTGCACGCCGGGGATCTTGTTGTGATAGAGCAGGTCGTCCGGCGTGACCTTCCACTGCGCGCCGCCGCTCTCCACGACCGCAAACGCGGCCTGCCGCGCCACGGCGTAGGGGCCCGTGATGCGGCCGATCAGGCGCGCGGCGGGCGGCCCCGGCTGCGACGGCAGCTCCGGCAGCGCGCTGCGGATGGGCGGCGGCGGCGGCGCGGCGTCGCCGCCGCGCGCCGGCTGCTGCTCCAGGAACGGCCGCACCGCCTCCCAGCTGGCGGCGTTGTTGGCGCGCTTCAGCGACAGCTTGTGCGTGCGCGCCGCCAGCCCGCGCGCGCCGGCGGGCGGCGGCAGCAGCAGCCGCTGCACGCCGCCGCTGCCGCCCGCCGCCGCCGGCCAGCCGGCCGCGGCCGCCAGCTGTTGCGGCGCGCCCGAGGACCAGGGGCCAGTGGCGCTGCAGCCCAGGCCGCGCGCCGCTCGCAGCGCGGCGCCCAGGGCGCGGCCGGCCCGCATCGCGACGCGCTGCTGCTGCTGCCGGCGCGCTGGGGCTGAGGCGCGGGAGGGCGCGCGCACGCCAAGGTGGCGCTGGCCTCGACGCGGGGCGAGCGGCGCGGCGGTGGCGGCTGCTGCTGCTGCTCGCCGGCGGCGCGGGTGGATCCTCGCCGGGACGGCGGCAGCGCGTGTGCGGCAGCGGCCTCAGGGGCGCGACCAAGCGGCGGGCGCACAGTGTCAAGAGGAATGCTGGGGTGCAGCCTGACCAGCACGGCGGCGGCCGCGTCACCTAACGCGCGCCGCCGGGGCGCACGGACCGCGGCGCGCGCGGTGTCGCGTCGAGCACGAATTTACCCCGGGCCGATCCGTGGCCCCCTCCCCCTCCTCCACGCCTCACGGGCGTGGGCCCGGGCCTCACGGGTCGTCCCACGCGCCGTCGGCGCTGCGGCTGTCGGCGGCCGACCGCAGCGCGGCGAGGAAGGCAGCGCCGCCGCCACCGGCGCCGCCGCCGCCGCCGTCGGCGGCCCTGGCGCACTGGCACGTGGGCTCGTGCCCCGCCTGGCGCAGCGCCGCCCAGCGCTGCTCCAGCAGCGCCTGCGCCTCGACCGCGTTGAACTCGGCCGGCGCCTGCTGCGCGCCGCCGCCGCCGCCGCCCGGCCGCTGCAGCGCCTGCAGCATGTTGGCGCCGACCTGCTGGTTGCGCAGCTGCTGCTGCTGCTGCTGCGCCAGGTGCGCGTGCGCGCCGCCCGCCGACGCGGCGCGGTGGTGCGCGCCGCCGGGGTGCCCGCCGAAGCTGCCGCCCTTGCTGCCGCCGCCGCCGGCGTGCTGCTCGCCCGGCGGGGCCCCCGCGGGCCGGCGCCAGGAGGTGGCCTGCGCGGCGGCGGCGGCGGCGGCGGGTGGTGGGCGCGGCGGGCGCGGCAGCGGCAGCAGCAGCGGCGCCTGTTGCGCGCGACCCGGGCGCGCCGGGCGCCCGCTCGCCCTCCGCAGCGCCTGTCGGCGGCTCCTGCGCCTGAAGCGGCGCCACCGCCACCGCACGGCGCCCGCCCGCGCACGCAGCGGCGCCTGGGCTGGCGCGATGGCCCAGCGGCCCTGCCCCGCCCGCCGCGCGCGGGGGCGGCCCCGCACCCCGGAACCACGCGCCCAGCAGCCCCGCACCTCGTCTGCTTTGCTCATTGGCCGGCTCATGCCTGCTGCTGCTGCTCTCTCGGTGCTCGAGGGGCTGGACGGCCTCCGGGGTGCGTGGAGCGGCCGGGAGTGGCGGTGGGCAGCGGGGACGCCGAGTGCGGGGCAGCTCCTGAGGACGGGGAAGGTGCGCGGCGACGATCGAGCGCGGCGGCGGCGCGGTTCAGAGCGCCAAATATCGCGCCGTTGCAGCAACGCCGTTGCCGCGAGCTGCTGCTTGGCGCAGCCTCAACCACCAGGCGTTGCGCTCCCGCCGGCCCGCCTGCACACGCGCCGGCGGCGGCGGCAGCCGCGCGCGGCGCCCGCTCGGCGCAGCGCGCGCGGCGGTTGGCGGCGCCGCGCGGCGGCGGCGGCGCGCTCCTCCGCATCCCTGCGAGCACGCTAAGCTACGACGGCTACGGACGCCATGCGCATCGGCGCGCTGGGCGGCCCGGCCGGGAGGGGGGCGGGCGGGAGCAGCGAGCAGTCGGTTGGCACCGCGCGCCCGCGGCTCGCCTGGCTC
Organism: Scenedesmus sp. PABB004; assembly: GCA_014905635.1. Taxonomy (NCBI): domain Eukaryota; kingdom Viridiplantae; phylum Chlorophyta; class Chlorophyceae; order Sphaeropleales; family Scenedesmaceae; genus Scenedesmus; species Scenedesmus sp. PABB004. The sequence continues at coordinate 1,160,450 of JABVCE010000007.1, read as the reverse complement.
CGCCCGACGCCCAATTGCACGCTCCGACGACGCCCACGCCGACACGTGGCAGAAACGCCGCAGCTCGCGCGCTCCAGGGCAGCGCCCGCCAGCGGCAGCAGCGCTCGCGCTCGGTGAGTGCTCCTCCGACGCAGCGCGGGGCTGCCACGCTGGCCGCGTTGTGCTGGGCGGGATCGTGGGCGGCCGCTGGGCGCGGCGCCTGGGCTGCGCGCGCGTGCGGCGCGGCGCCCAGACAGTTGCCGCGCGGCTTGGAGCGCGGTCCCGCGCGGTGCGGGGCCGGCGCGCGCAGCCGGCTGGCCTGAGCACGCCCCTGCGCCGCGCCGCAGGTGGTGGAGCGCGCGCCATGGCGAGGAGGGGCGCGCCCAGCGCGTGGGCGAGCCTTGCATGCCTGGCGGTGCTGGCCCTGGCCCCCGGCGCGCTGGCGGGCCTGATCATTGAGAACGACGGCTCCGACCTGTGCAACAGCAACCTCCGGGACTGCACGTCGCGGTGCGCGGCCCCGCAGAGCTTCCTGTTCCTCTGCAACAGCGGCGGCACGTTCAACAAGCCGAGCAGCGACTGCAAGTGCACCACGCCGCCGCCCGCGGGCGTGGTCACCGACGGCTGTGAGCGGCGGCGCGCCGCGGCGGGGCCTGCGGCGCGCGTCAGCCGCGCCGCGCGCGGCGGCGCGGCCGGTGACGCTTCGGGCGCGCGCCCGGCCGCGGCGCGTGGCTCTCGCGCGCCGCACTCACCCGCGCCGCCCGCCGCGCGCGCAGCCGCGATCTTCCAGATGGTGCAGTGGCCCGGCCCCGAGGCGTGCCAGGGCAGCACGTGGCTCTACGACTGCGCGCAGTACATGACGCTGAACGGGCTGATGAACTCGCTCAACGGCGCGGCGCAGGACCAGGCCTCCGCGCAGGCGGCCGTCTCGGCCGCGCAGGCCGCCGCGCAGGCGCAGGCCGCCGCCATGGCCGCCGCGTCGGCGCAGCTCGCCGCCGCCGACGCGGCGGGCGGCGGCGCGGGCGCCGGCGCTGGCGCCGCGATGCCTGGCGCGGCGCCCGCGGGCGTGCCGGGCCTGGGCGGCGTCCCCGGCCTGGCGGCCGACCCCACGGCCGGCGCGGGCGGCAGCATGGCGGCGGCCGGGCCCATGCCGGCGGGCGACGCCACGGGCGCGGGCGCCTTTGGCGGCGCGGGCGCGGGCGCGGGCTACGGCGGCGCGGGCGCGGGCGCGGGCTACGGCGGCGCGGGCGCGGGCGCGGGCTTCGGCGGCCCGGCCGCGGGCGCGGGCTTCGGCGGCCCGGCCGCGGGCGCGGGCTTCGGCGGCGCGGGCGCGGGCATGGGCCTCGGCGGCGCCGGCACGGCCGGCACGGGCGCGGGCATGATGGCCGCCGGCGCGGGCATGGGCGCGCCGAGCGCGGCGCTCATGGGCAACGGCATGACCGGCGTGGCGGGCCGCCACCTGCTGCAGCCGCTGCCGCCGGGCGCGGTCAACGCGGCGTGCAGCAAGCCCATCCAGGGCGTCGTCACGGGCGCCGGCACGGCGCTCATGGTGCGGCGCGCGGGCCGTGGAGCAGCGGGCGGGCGCGCGCGCGCGCGGCGCGGCGCGGCGCGGCGCGGCGCGGCGGGCGGCCTCGGTCGGGCCCCCGCGCACGGCAGGCTGCGGCTGGTCGCGCCGCGCGAGCCCACTGCCCCCCCCCCCCCCCCCCTCGCCTGGTCCGCCCCGCAGGTCATCCCCAACTTCAAGGGCGTCGCCACAATGCAGACGCGCGGCAACGACACCATGTTTGTGCAGCTCGGCGGCCAGGGCAGCAACTGCGTGGGCGCGTACAAGCTGCTGACCGGCCAGATCATGGACCTGGGCCGCAGCCAGCCCGCACAGGCGACCGCGGCCGCCAAGAGCGGCGCGGGGGCGCGCGCCGCCGGCGCCGGCGGCGCCGCGGTGGCGGCGCTGCTCGGCGCGGCGCTCGCGGCGCTCCTGTGAGCGCGGCGGCGAGCGGGGCGTGCGCGCGCGCGCGCGGTGCGCGCGCCGGTGGCGTTTTGGTGGCACGTGCCACCCGTGCGCGCTGCGCGAGGCGCGGGAGTGCGGGCGGCTGCGACGCCGCCCGCACGCGCCGCCCGGCCGGGCTCGGCCAACGCATGCGCGCTGGACTTGGCGCGGGGGCAAGCACTTGGAGGGGTGCACCGGCTGTGTGTGAGTAAGTCTTGCTGATGGGCGCTCTCTCTCACGTTCGTGACGCGCCGGGGCCCAGGGCGGCGGTCCAGCGGCGTGCAGCCCGCCGCTCGTCTCGCAGCTGCCGCGACACAGCCTGCTGCTCCTCGCCCGCCTGCAGCGCGCGCGCTGACCACGCCGCACCAGTCAGGCCACGCACCCGCAGCCCGCACGCGCCGCGCAGCCGCGCCCAGCGCGCCCGCCCGCCGACGCTCGGAGCACAACCTCGCCCGCGCGCCCCCGAGCCGCGCCGGGCGCCTGTGACCGGCGCTCCCGGCGACCGCGACCCCAGCGCGCCCGCGGCAGCGGCTAGGCGCCCGGCGGCGCGGCGGCGCGGCGGCGCGGCACAGCAGCGGCGGCGGCCATGGGCGGCAGCCGGCGCCGGCTCAAGCGCAACGCGCCCAAGGTCCGCGTGGGCGTGGTGAAGCGCAAGAAGACCACCAAGGCCCAGGTCCCGCTCGAGGTCACCGAGCAGTGCCCGGCGGTGCCGGCGCGGCTGCAGGCGGCGTGAGCGCCGCTGCTGCCGCCCCGCGCGCCGCGCCGCGCCGCGCCGCCCCCCTGTCACCCCCCCCCCCGCCCCTGGCGCCCGCGCCCACGCCCTGGCGCCCGCGCCTGGCCGCCCGCCGCGCGCAGCGTCGAGTGGCGCGAGCAGGCGACGCTGAGCAAGAACTACGCAGCCAACCGATTCCTGCTCGACCCCAACGAGGGCTTCGGCCGCAACAAGCGCGACGCGCCGCTCAAGAGCAAGGCGGAGCGCGAGGCCGAGGACGGCGGGACCTACTCGGACGACGACGGTGCGGCGGCGGCGGCGGCGGCGGCGGCGCGGCGTGCGCGCGCCGCGGCGCCGCGCCGCGCAGGCGCTGCGAGCGTAGCGGCGGGTGCAGCGCGCCGGCGGCGCTGAGGCGGCGCTGAGGCGGCGCGCCGCCGCGCCGCTCCGCAGAGCTGCGCGTGCTGACCAACCAGGAGCGCAAGAGCGGCAAGGCGCCGCCGAAGCGGCTCACGAGCCACCAGCGGCAGATCGTGGAGCGGCTGGTCGCGGCGCACGGCGACGATGTGCAGGCGATGTTCCGGGACCGCAAGCTCAACCCCATGCAGCACAGCGTGGGGAAGCTGCGCGAGCTGCTCGAGGCGCACGCGGCGTGGGGCCCCAACTCGCGGCACGACTTCCGCGCGCCACACAAGCCGCCGACGCGCAACCTGCTGCGCGGCGTGCGCACGACGGGCTACTGACGCCGCCCTGCCGAGGCGACGTCGCCGACGTTTGTAACGCGCGCATCCCGGATGACGTTCACGCCCAGTCGCACAGCCCGTGGCAGTGGCAGCATCCCCAGCGCAGCGTTCAGCCCCCGCTCGGCCGGCCGCGCCGCACGCCCGCCGTCGCGCGCTCGCGACTCCACCGGTGGAGTCATAGCCGCCGCCGCCATGACCGCTCTCGCCGCCTGCTCGCGCCCCTGCGCGCTCCGGGCGCCCGTACCGAGGCCTGGTGGCCGCGCCACGCTCCGCGTGGTGGCGTTCAAGGGTGGGCCGCGGCTCGGGCGGGCGGCGGCGGCAGCGGCCGGGCCCCCACGCCACGCGGCGCGCCGCGCCACGCAGGCGCGCCGGGCAGCCGTGGCCGCGCCGCCAACGCCAAGGCCGCCCCCGCCGGCGGCCGCCGCGGAGGCAAGCAGCGCACGGTGCAGCTGCCCGAGGCGCCGCGCACGGAGCGCGAGCGGGACGGCTCGATCGTGGCCTTTGTCGCCGTCGCGAGCATCTTCCTCTCTGGCGTGCTCTTCGTCCTGCCCGCGCTGCTTGGCGGTGCGCCCGCGACGACCAAGCCGCTGCAGGCCGGCGTGAACAAGGCCTTTGGCATCAAGGTGGGCGGCCGCAGGCGGGCGCAGCGCGAGCGACCTGCAACTGCAACTAGAGCTCGGCTTGCTCGCCACGCCCGCGCCAGCTGAAGCAGCGCCGGCGCTGCGCCGCGCGCGGGGGCGCCGACCGCGCGCGCGCGCCGCGCGACCGCTGCCGGCGCCGCGCGCGCAGGACCGCGGCGGGCAGAGCGTGGAGAATCGTGGCTACGCGCCGGGGCCCGGCCCCGCGGCCGCGCCGGGCTCGCCCGCCACGCGCATGTGAGGCGGCGCGGGCGCCGACCGGCGGGCGGGCGGCTGTGCCGGCTCAGCGGGCTGCAGCGCAGGGGGCTGGCCGGCCGCGCTGCGTGGTCAACCTCGGCGGCGCACGTGCGGGGAGTGGCAACGCCGCAGCCGCACGACAACTCTGGACCCCCACCCGGCACAGCCGCGCCAGCACCGCGCCGGCGGCCGCGCATGCCTCCCTGCGGGGCTGCATCGCTGCCTGCCGCTCGCGCGCCTCCCGTGCCCGGCGGGCGCGCGCCCGGCGCGCGCTACGGCGCGAGCAGCTTGACCGCTGCCAGCGCGATCAGGAACATCAGCACCAGCGCGCCGCTGTGCACCGCCAGCCCGCGCCTCAGTGCCGCCAGCCCGCGCCTCAGCGCCACCCACGCCGACAGCTGTTGGCCAGCACACTGCAGTGTGCTGGCCCCGGGCGCCCCGTCGGGCAGCCCGCCAGCCGGTGGCGGGACCGCAAGGGCGCCGGTCAGCAGCTCGCCGACAGCGCGCGGCTGGGGCACGGCGGCGCCCGGCTGCGGCGCGAGGCTGCTCGCGCTGTCGTCGCCCGGCTGGCTGCTGCGGCTGCGCAGGTAGTCCAGGAAAGCCCTGAAGCTCGCCAGTTCCACGCCCCCGTGGAGAACCTTGCAGGCCTGCCAGGCGTGCTGCTGAGGTGCATTAGTCAAGCTCTTGAAGAAGCCGATGCTCACGGGGCAGAATGCGCTGCGCCGCAGCTGGCCGCTGGGCCACGCGCCGCCGCGCGGCCAGGGCAGGCCGTCGTCGCCAAGCGGCAGCGCCATCATGTTGCGCGGCGGCTCCCACCAGCACCCGGGCGAGCCGCTCACGCGCAGCAGCGCGCGCGCGGGCCGGCCGGCGCCTGTGCCTCTGACATCGAGCTGCCAGTCGCCGCACTGAACGACCAGCCACGCCACCTGCCTGTAGTCGCCGTCCTCGTCCTGCAGCTCCTGCATGAGCGCAGCGGTTGCCTCCACGCGCGCCGTGAACTCAGGGCTGTGCTGCGCGGGCGCCGGGGCAGAGCTGATGGCCTCGGTGAGGGCGCCCATGATGCTGTAGGCCATCACGGCGGAGGGAGCTCGCCCCGACGGCTCGACGTCGCCGCCGAGCGCGCCGCCGCCAACCACGCCGGGCGACACGCGCGCGCAGCGGGCGGCGCGCGCCTGCTGGGCACAGTGCAGCCCCGCCTGCGGCGTCACGGCAGGTGACAGAGGCGGCAGGTGGGTAAGAGGCTGCCGAAGCAGGCCGGCCAGGCCTGGCGGCGCACGGCCGGCCGTGCGCCGCCGGCACGCGCGCGGCAGCGCTGCTCGCCGCCCAGCCACCGGCCGCATGCGTGCTGCCGCCGCGCCGCACCCCGCTGGAAGGCGTGAGGCTGTCTCTGGGAGCTGCGAGGCGGCCTGGCGCCAGGCGGGAGGGAGCGGCGGTGGGGCGCGCCAGCGCCGCTGCCCCGCGCTGCCAGCAGCTGGCCGCTCGCAGGGAAGCCATGGATGCGAGCGCGAGGCCCACGCGTCAGGTCTGTGGCGGTGCCTCGAGCGCAACCAGGCGGCCTCGTGGCCGGCGTGGCCGTCTGGCCGCGCCCCGCCAAAATGACGGCGCCCGCGCTCAACCGCGGCGCTGCCCAGCGCGAGGCGCGCCCCGCCACCATCTCACACTCACGCCGCACGACCGCGCACGCGCCACGCCACGCACGCCGGGAGCACCATGCTGCTGCGCTGCGCCCGCGCGGGCCTGGCGGCGGCGGCGGCGCCCGCCAGCAGCCCCCGCCTCGCGAGGCAGGCCTCGCTGGCCTACGCGCACGCACGGTTTGCTGGCTGGGGGCCGGCGCGCAGCGAGCAGGCACGGCGGCGGCGCAGCAGCGGCGCAGCGCGGCGCGCGCTGCGGCCGCCGGCTGCGCGGCCGCTTGCCGACACCGTCCCTGCCACGCGCCACCCCGCCCTCCAGGTCCAGGCGACGCGCCGGAGCTGGTCCGCCGCGGCGGCTGGCCCGGCGAGCCGGCCGGGCACGCTGCCAGGCGCGGGCCAGGGCACGCCGGGCGGCGCGCTGGCGGTGGTGCCCGGCCGCTTTGCTGGGGTGGACACCTCTGTGGAGGGCTGCGCCCAGCAGATGCTGGCGGCTGCCAGCCCAACCGCCTCGAAGGCGCAGCGCGAAGCAGCAGAGACGATGCTGAAGGGCGTTGACGCGTCGTACGCAAGCCGCGCCCGCTACTGGCTGTTTGTGGAGTGCGGCGTCTGGCCGGACGGCGCGCAGGCGGGGAAGCCGGCGCGCGCGGTGGCCGTGCTCGACTCGGCCCCCGACGACGGGAAGCCGTTCAGTCTCTCCCGCGCGGTGCGGCGGCTGGCGGCGCGCGCCTTGCGCCTGGGCGCGCGCGGGCCCCCTTCAGCCAGGCCGGCAACTCTCACAAGCCCAACCCCACCGCTGCTCGCACGCCCCCGCCAGGTGCGCGTGCTGGAGCTGGACCGTGTCATGGGGCTGCCGACGGGCCTGGAGTACGCCAGCGCGAGTGAGTTTGAGCACGCCACCAGCAAGGTGCGGCACCGCCTCGTGCGCGCTCGCGGCACCGCGCTGGCGCCGCCGCTGACGCCGCAACCGCCGCCACGGCGCGCAGGCGCGGAACAAAAACCCCTACAAGCAATCGCTCCACATCTGCTCCAACAACCGCAACCACGGCCCGCTGAAGCCGCTCATCCTGGAGCTCCTGGGCCCCGGCGCGTTTGCCAAGCGCAGCTCCCCGTTCACGGCCCCACTGGCCGTGCAGCCGGCGCCGGCGGCGCCCCTGGCTGCGCCGGCTGCGCCGGTGGCACAGCCGGCGGGCGCGCCGCAGGCGCCCGAGGCCGCGAGCGGCGGCAGGAGCCGGCGGCGCCGCGCCATGCGGGGCGCGGGCGGTGAGGCGGCGGGCGGGCCATAGCCGCTGTCGGGGTGCGACCTGGGCGGCGACCTGGCCGAGCTGTGTGAGGGCTGGCGCGGCGGCTGTTGCGCGGGGGAGGGAGGTCTCTAGAGCTTGTCGCCTGGCCGCAGCACGCGGTGTCGGGGCCTTGTTGTTGCCTGTGCGCGTCGCGCGCGGCACCGCCGGCCGTGTGACCCGCGGGAGCCGCTCACAGCGGCGCGAGCAGCACCGCGAGCCGCGCGTCGCCGCGCAGGCGGCGGTCGAGCGCGTGGTACTTGGCCAGCGCCGCCTCCTCGTGCCGCGCGAGCCGCCGCGCCAGGATGGCCAGCCGGAAGGCCGCCTCGTCCGCGCCGCGCTCGTGCTCCGCCTCCTCCTCCGCGCTCAGCGCGCCGCGGTCGCGCGCAAACGCGGCCTGCCGCCGCTCGAGCGCCGCCTGCTCCTCGTCCAGGCGCGCCTGCCGCGGGCGCGCGCGGGGCGCGCGGCGCACAGGTGGGGTGGGTGCTGGCTGGCTGGGCTGCGCTCCAGCCGCGCCCCTGCTGCGCCGCGCACCTGGATGATGTTGGCACGCTCGATGAGCCGGTCCTTGAGCGCCCGCAGGCAGCGCTCGCGCACCGCGAGCGCCTGCTCGTGCGTGAGGCTGCCGCCGCCGCCTGCCGCCGCGCTGACCGCCGTGCCTGGCGGCCGGCGAGCGGCGGCAGCGCGCGGTGAGACCAGCCCGCGTGGTGGCCGGCTGCGCGCGCAGCACCCACACACCCGGGCGTGCTGCGCCGCCCGGGTGCGCTCAGAGCGCCGGCGGCCTCACCCGGCGGCAGGAAGGGCAGCAGGTAGTCAAACCCGGCGCCCTCGCTGTCCGGCGGCTCGTCGTCGCTGTCGTCGGCCTGCGCACCGGGAGGCGGCGGGGGACGCGGCGCGCGCTCTGCCTCGCGCGCGTGGCCCGCGGCGGCTCCCGGCGGGCAAGACGGCAGACGACCCGGCGCCGCGCGCCCACACCCCACCTGCACGCGCGGCGCGTCGTAGTAGGGGACCTCCAGCGCGATGGTCTGCTCCTGGCTGCCGCGCGTGCGCGCAATCTCGCGCCCCTCCCACTCGCTGTCCCGCACCGCCTGCAGCACCGCGCGCTCCGCCGCCTGCAGCGACCGGTACGTCTCCAGCAGCGCGCGCGCGCAGGGCTTGGGCGCGAGCGGGTCGACCTGCGGCCAGGCGCGCGTGAGCCGGCGGTGGTCTCGGCGGGGCGGGCGCGGCGGCACAAACGCGCAACGCGCGCGCGCGCACCTGCACCGCCTGCGCCTGGCCGTCGCGCGTGAACACGAGGCTGCCCGCGGTGAGCCGGCCGTCGCCGAGGTGGTGGCACACGACGGTGCGCCCCGCCAACACGTGGAAGGTGCGCTTGGCGACGTCGGCGTCCGCGGGCGCGCCGGGGTCGCGGTCAAACTTCTCGGTGACCTTCACCACTGGCAGCGCGCGCTCGCCGCCCGGCCCCACGCCCGCGCCCGCGCCCGCGCCAGCGCCGGCGCCGGGCTCGGCGCCGGCCGCCGGCGGCGCTCCCCCGGGCGCGCCGGGCGCGCCGTACGTCGCGCTGCGGTAGGTGAGTCGGTCGTCGCGGCCGACAAAGGCCTCGGTCATCTTCACGCCCAGCACCTCCTCGCGGCACGCGAGGCCGTCGAGGCGGGCGGGGGCGTAAAAGTCGATCGCGCGCCGCCGCCCCCGCACGGCGTGCAGGTGCTTCACCGCAAACAGGCTGCCCGGCAGGAAAAACTCCTGGCGCGCGCACAAAAGCGGCGGCGGCGGCGGCTGCGTGTGAGCGGCCGGCGGGGGCCAGCCCCCGGGCCGCGGGTACGAGCGCCGCGGCGCACCTCCACCGCGTCCTGGGGCGGGTAGGTGCGCCGCTCGCGCAGCTTGTCCTTGCGCCGCGCAAAGAGCTCGCGCACCTGCGTGGGCGCGCGGCGGTGGGCCAACCAAACGCCTCGAGGCTGTTGCACGCGCGCGCAGCCCGGGACGCGCCGCCGCCGCGGGCCCGCCCGCGCGCACACACCTCGGCGACAGCGTGCCGCGCGTCGTCGGCGTACAGCGTGATGCGCTCCACCAGGCCGTCCCAGCGCGCGCACTCGCCGTAGCCAGCAAAGATCTCGTGGCTGCAGCGCCGGTACAGCGTGGTGCGTGAGCCCTGGCGGCGCGGCGGCGGCGTCAGCGGGGCGGTGGCGCCGACGTGTGCCGTGCGCCGCGGGCCCCTGCCGGGCAGCGCGGCGACTGCGGGCCTGGGCCTTGCGCCTTGGCTGCACCGCAGCCGCACCCGGGGGCAGCGCATGTCGAGCACGTCGCGTGGGATGGTGAGCTTCGGCACCCAGCTCGGCGGCAGGTCGGGCAGCAGGTCGGCCTCGGGGCCCGCCTCGTCCGCGGCGGCGCCGCCTGCACGGCGTGCGGGGCGCGCGCGGTGGGCGGGCCTGCTCGGCCGGCGCGCTGCTGCCCGTCGGCCGCGCGCACCGGGCCCCCACCGCCGCGCCCCGCACCGGCGGCGCTGCCGTCGCCCAGCTCGCTGCGCGCATACTCGGAGCGCGCATACTCAGACCTCGCGGCCTTGCTGGGCGGGCCGGCCGCCAGCGTGCCGCCAGTCGAGCCCTCCACGCCGCCGCGGCCGCTGTCGGTGCCGCGCGGCGTGCCCGTCCCGCCGCCGCCGCCGCTGCCAAAGCCCGTGCTGCCTGCGGCGCCGGCAGACGCTGAGCGCGGCGCCGGCAGACGCTGAGCGCCCCGGCCCGGCCCTGCGTCTGGCGCCCCAGACTCACTTGCCACGCCGCCGCCGAGCTGCGGCACCGGCCGGCTCGCCACGCGATTGAGCACGCCGCCGAGCCCGGGTGTGCCGGGCGGCGGCCCGGCGCCGGCGCCGCCCGCCGACGCGGGCGCGGCCGCGCGCGGCAGGTTGAGCGAGCTCGGCGTGAGCGGGCGCCCTGTCAGCATGCTGCCCATTGCGTTGAGCGTGCTGCCCAGGCCCGCGCGCGAGGTCATGCCTGCAGGCAGCGCGCCGGCGGCGCCGCCCCGTCCCGCGTCGGGCGACGGCTCGCTGCGCGGCGGCCTGCGGCGCGCGCGTGTGCCCGCACCGGCGGTGGCAGGCGCGGCGGCGAGGCGTGGGCGCGGCGCGGTCAGCTCAGCTGGCACGCGCCGCAGCGTGCGCACCGCGTCTGCCGCTCGTCCAGCACCGCCTCCCACAGCGCAGGGTTGGCCAGGTCCCAGCTGATCGACGCCGGCGCGGCGCGCGAGTCCGAGTGCGGCTCCGGCGCCTGCGGTGCCGCGCAGCCGCCGTCAGCAGGGCCGGACGAAGGGCTGGCAGGAGCTGCGCGCGCAGCACGCGCCGCGGCGCGCCGCGCCCGCCGCCGACCTGCATGCAGACCCAGGCGTTGCAGGCGTTCCACACCAGCTCCACGCCGGTGTAGGGGCAGGCCGGCGAGGCCGGGCTCACGCGCCGCCCGGTGGCGGGCTCAATGAACAGTGGCTCGGCAACCTGCGCCGGCGGCGGCGGCGGCCCTGGTTGGCTGCGCGCATGCACGCGGCGCGCAGGCCGGGTGTGCCTGCTCGGCAGCGCCGCACGCGCACCTCTCGCCGCCCTGGCAGCACCAGCACCCACGCGTGCACGCGGTTGTCCCGCTGCCGCCGCGGCGGCGGCTGCTCCTGCTCCTGCGTCGCCACGGGGCCGCCGGCGCCGCCCGCCTCGTCGTCGGCCTCCTCCTGCTCACCCTCGGCGGCTGGGGCGCCTGGCTCCGGCGACTGCGGTGTGGTGGCCGGCACGCGTGGTGAGCGCGGTTTCGGGCTGGGCGCACAGACGCGCGCGCGCGGCGCACCGCCGCCCCGCTGCCCCGCGCCCACCTGCGCGGCGCTGGCCGCGGGCTCCTCGCTGCTCGCGAGCGTGCCGTCGCCGCCGTGCTCCAGCAGGAACTTGCTGAGCAGCTGCGGCCGTGGCCGCACCTGGTACTTGCTGCGCTTGCCGGGCTCGTCACCACGCGCCGGCGCCGCTGCGCCGCCCTCGCCGCCGCCGGGCCTGCTGCCGCTGGCTGTGCCGGCTGCGCTGCCGCCGCTGGCACCGGCCTTGCTGCTGCTGCTGCTGCCGCTGCCGCTGCCGCTGCCGCCGCCGCCGCCGCTGCCGCTGCCGCTGCCGCTGCCGCTGCCGCTGCCGCTGCCGCTGCCGCTGCCGCTGCCGCTGCCGCTGCCGCTGCCGCTGCCGCTGCCGCTGCCGCTGCCGCTGCCGCTGCCGCTGCCGCTGCCGCTGCCGCTGCCGCTGCCGCTGCCGCTGCCGCTGCCGCTGCCGGCGCCGCTGCCGCTGCCGCTGCCGCTGCCGCCGCCGGCGCCGCTGCCGCTGCCGCCGCCGCCGCTGCCCGCCGGCGGCCGCTGCGCCGCCTGCCCCGCCGCCGAGCCGCCCACGCCCGCGGCGCCCGCCTCGCCGGCGCCGGGCTCCTGCAGCGCGGGGCACTCGGCGTCGGTCTGGTCGTTGAGCGTGATCGCGTGCGGCGCATAGCCCATGACGGCGTACGCGTTGAACCCCGCGCCGAGCAGCAGCGACGCGAGCACGCCCGCCGCGTCAAACGCGTCGGCCGCCTGCCACGCGAGCACGCTGTGCGGGCTCGGCAGGTGCGCCGGCGAGTGCAGCGGGTCGGCGAGGGGCTCGTAGGTCAGGAGCTCGGCCACAAACCGCGCCGCGCCGTCGAGGCTGTGGAGCTGCGGGTATGGCGGCAGGCTCGGGCGCAGCCCGGAGCAGAGGAACTTGGGCACGCCGCACTCGTTCAGCGGCGCGAGCGGCATCGGCCGCCTGCGGCGCGCGGAGGCGGCAGAGGCGCGCGCGTGACCGCTCGCCGCCGTTCGAGCCTCTCTCGCTCCGGGCTGCCCGCGGCGGCGGAGCGACGCGACAACACGGACGGGCGCGCCCGCCGCCGCCGCGCACGCGCCGGCGCGCCGCATCGACCCACCCACCCACCGGTGGGGGTAGAGCTCCCCGAAGACGCGCTGCCAGTCTGCCACGTACGCGAGCAGGCGCGCCTCCTTGGCGCTGTTGGAGGTGAAGGCCGGCGGCATCTTGGCCGCGCTGTGCGTCGCGTGCTGCACGCGGCTCGCCTTGGTGGAGCTCGCCTGCGGCCGTGCCGCGCCGCCGGGCTTGCGCTCGCCGTCGCCGGGCGCCGCCGAGGGCCTGGGCTTGAGCGCGTCGAGCCGCGCCGTCTTGAACACATCCCAGAACGCCAGGCCTGCGGGGGCACGAGTGCCGCGCTCAGCCCGGCTCGGCTCGGCCCGGCCCGGCGGCGAGCAGCGCGCGCCGACGCCGACGCACCGCGCTCGGCGTCGTCGTCGTTCGCGGCGCGGCCGAGCGCGGCGGACCCGAGCTGGTAGACGCGCAGCGACCCGCCCGCCATCGCCGCGCCGCGCGCGCGGTTGAACGGCAGCTCAGCGTCCAGCTCGGCCCACTCGACCTCCACCGCGCCGCCGCCGTCGCCTGCGGGCGCGCGAGGCGGGGGTGGTGCGGCGGCCGCGTCGACGCCGCGCGCGCGGCGCTCTGCCGGCGCGCCGGCGCCGCCGCGCCGCGGCGGCCCACACACCCGCGTCGCCGCCGCCGGCGCCGCCCGCCGCGCGCGCGCGCGCCCGCCGCGTCCATCGCGCTCCGCGACAGCGGCGCGCGGAACAGCGCCACGCTCGGCGCGCCGAGCTCATCGACGCCGCCAAACAGGTACAGCGCGTCGCCGTGCACGTGCAGCGCGTGCCCGTGCCGCGGCGGCGGCAGGCTGCCGCGCGGCGCGACCTGCGACGCGGCGCCGTCGTCTGCGTGGGCGCGCCGCGCGCCCCTCCGCCGCCGCCGCGCTCCCGCCGCCGCGCGCGGTGGCTGGCCCGCTGTGCCCAGCTTACGTCGATCCATGTGCGTGTGAGGAGATCGAGCAAGTGCATGTCGTCCAGCACAAAGTTGTTGCGCCCGCCGTGGATGGCCAGGTAGTGCCCGTTGGCGACTGCGGGTGGAAGGCGAGCGGGCGGGCGCGAATACGAGCGGGCGGGCGGGTGAGGTGAGGTGAGGTGACCGCGGCTGCTGCGCCGACTCGCGCCGCCCGCCCTGCGGCCAGTGGTGGCGCCCGCCGCGACCCCGGTGCCGCCGCACCCGTGATGGCCGCCGCGCTGCGCGGGCTGGGCGCGGCGCCGGTCGTGCTCGGCTGGCTCCAGGCCCAGCCCGAGAGTTCCAGGAGCAGCAGGTCGTTGGTGCGGCCACCCGTGGCGTGGCCCCCTGCGGCGGCGGCGGCGGGGTCAAACCCAGGGGGCGCCGCGCGGCCGCGCAGTGCGGCCCGGCCCGGCCCGCCGCGCACCAAAGACCAGCATGCGCCCCGCGTGGTACAGCGCCGCCGCGCCCTCGCGCGCGCGCTCGGCGGCGCGCCGCACACGGCCGGGCGGCGCCAGGTGAAGGAGTCCAGGTCCAGCGCCGCCACGTCGGCGAGGCGCTTCCGGTCCGCGTTGCTGCGCGGCGCGGGGCGGCGCGTTGCTCTCCGGCGCGGGGCGGGGGGTGCCGCGCAGCGGTGGGCCCGTGCAAAGGCACCCCATGTCGCGCCGCCCCGGCCTGCACCGCGCCGCGCCGCGCGCACCGGCCGCCAAAGACCACGAGCTGGTGGTGGTCCGGGTCGTACACCGCGACGTGGCCGTAGCGCCCCGCGGGGCGGTCGCCGCGCGTCGGCTGCGCGTGCCACTCCATGCGCTCGCTCGTCATCCAGAAGAGCTCGTTCGACACGGCGCCGCCCTTGACGGGCTGCCCGCCAAAGACGTACGCGACGTTGTTCACCTGCAGAAGGGGCGCGGCGCGGGCGCAGTGGGCGCGTGCGCCGGCCGGCCTGCGCCTGCCAGCTGCAACTGGCTGGCCCCGTTGCCGGCCCGCTCGCCGCGGCGCCGCCGCCGCCGGCCGCACCTGGGTGAGGCTGTAGCCGGTGCGCACCCAGAGCCGGTTGTCGACCGAAAACTCGCCATAATCGGTCTGCACCGTCTGCGCCGGCTCGGCCTTGCACCTGGCAGCCGCGGCGGCGGCGACGGCGGCGCGTGGGCCTGGGCGGCTGCGCCGCCGGCGGCCACGCGCGGCGCGCCGGCGCGCCCGCCGCCCGGGGCGGGGGCGCGCACCGAAACTCCATGTAGGGCCCCACCGCGGTGCCGACCGGCCGCAGGCGCTCCATCTCCTCGAGCCGCTCCCGCTCCTCCTCCTCGCGCAGGAACGCGAGCAGCCTGCGCGCGGCGGCGGCGGGGCGCGGCGGCGCTGTGCGCACACCCGGTCGGGCTGTCGCGCGAGCGCGGGCGGCGCCGGCGTGGCTGCGCCCGCAGGAGGCCCCGCCCAGCCCGCGCCGCGCCGGGCGCCGTGCGGCGCGCCTGCTGAGCCCCTCGTCCGCCTTGGCGCGGTAGCGGTCGTCCAGGGCGTTGTAGCGCAGGTTGAGCTCCTTCAGCGTCTTCAGGTGCCCCATGCTCGGCGGCACGCGCGCCTGCGGGCGCCGCGGCGCGCGGCACGCAGCGGGGGCTCGACGCGCGGCGCGCGGCGGGCGGCGCGCGGAGGTGCGGCCTGGCCGCCAGGCGGCGCGCCGCGCACCAGGCTGTTGTTGGCGGCGTCGATGCGCTGGATGCGCCGCAGCCGGCCGAGGCTCGCGGGCAGCGTGCGCAGGCAGTTGGTCGACACGTCGAGCTTGGCGAGCGCGGGCGCCTTGCCGAGGTTGTCGGGCAGCGCCTCCAGGCGGTTGTTCTCCAGCCGCAGCACCTGCGCCGAGGGTGCGCTGAGCCCTGCCGCGTGTGCGGCCGCTGCCGCCGCTGGGGCCGCGGCTCTGGCCTGGCGCCGCGGCGGCCGGCGCCACCGCGCGCCGCCGGCCGCCGGCGCGCCCGCCGCCGCACCTCCAGCTTCGGCAGGCTCGCCAGCGACTGCGGCAGCTCCGTCAGCAGGTTGCCGGACACGTCCAGCTCCCGCAGGCTCGTCAGCTGCGCGGCCGGCGGCGGCGGCGGCGGCCGCCGTCGGCGCCGGCGCCGGCGGCCGCCGCGCCCGCGCCTGCTCTCTGCCGGCCGCGCCGCGCGCGGCGTACCCGCGACACGCTGCTGTCGAGGCGGGCGATCTGGTTGCCGCTGAGCTCCAGCACCGCGAGGCCGGGCAGGCGCGTGACCGCGCTCGGGAGGCGGCGCAGCGCGTTGTACTTGAGCCGCAGCGTGCGCAGCCCCGCCAGCTCCACCACGTCGTCCGGCAGGTCGGTGAGGGTGTTGCTGCGCCACGCGCGCGGAGGGCGGCGCGGCGCGCGGGCGCGCGCGCGCGGCGGCGGGCGCCGCGCGTCGACGGCCGCCAGCCGCGCTTGCGGGGTCGCGCTGGCCAGCTCGCCGCCGCGGCCCGCGGCGGTCACCTGGACAGCTCCAGCTCGGCCAGGTGGGGGCAGGCGCGCTTGACGGCCTCCACGAAGCCCGGCGGCAGCGACGGCAGGCTCGCGTAGCTGCGCGCGGCGCGTGGCGCGCGCGGCGCGGGCGTCGGCGGCGCGTGCAGCGCGGTGGCCCACCTGGCCGGCAGCCCGGGCGCGCCGCCGGCGACTGGCGGCGCAGCGTTTCACGCGAGCGCGGCCGGCGCGGGCGGCGGCGTTGACCCGCACCCATAGTTGAGCTTGTGGCTCGTCCGCGCCTCTTCGAGACGCTCCTCCAGGTTGACGGCCACGCCCGCGGGCGGCATGGGCGGGCCTGCCCGCGCGTGCTGCGCGCGGGTCGGATTGCGCCGGCGCGGCGCTAGGCAGCCGCTGCGCGCTGGCGCGCCATGACGTGACGGACTGACGCGTGCTGCACCGCGCTGGCGTCGCGCCGGCATCGATCGGCCGCTCGCGCTTGGGCAGCGAGACGGTCGCGGTGCTGCTGCGCGGCCTGCGACGCGCGCACGCGGCCCCGCCACCGCCCACGTCACGTGCAGACTCCCAAACCCTCGCCTGACCCCGCCCAGGCACCGCACCGACCGCACGCACGACAGCGTGGTCACCGCATCAGCAGCAGGCGCGTGGCGCGCGATCGCGGCGCCTGCGCTCGCCCGCTGGGTGCTGGCGTGGTGTCGGCGCTGCAACGCCCGGGCCGGCGCCGCGCGCGCTGGCAGCGAGCGCCGCCGCCGCCGCCGCCGCCGCGCCCGCCGCTGCTGCTCGCGCTCGCAGCATGTCGTCGCTCAACCTCAAGCCCGGCTTCGGCTACGTCGTCGGCACCGCCGCGGCGAGCTACTTCGTGTGCGTGGCGCGCCGCGGCCGCTGCTGCGCTGTGCGGCTCCGCCCGCGTGCCACCGCGCGCCGCGGCGACCGCCGTGCGCGACAGCCGTGCGCGCTCAGACTGCGATGCTGTCGACGCTGCACTGCTCAGCGGCGCCGCCGCTCAGCGCCGCCCGCGCCCGCGCGCCTCCCCGGCGCGTGCAGGCACCACATCTACATGGCGTTCAAGGTGGTCAAGGCGCGCAAGCAGTTCAAGGTCGAGGTGCGCTGCCGCACGCTCCCCGCCCGAGCACTCTCCGCGCCGGCCGCCGCGGCGCCAGGTCCACGCGCGCGCCCCCGCCCCGCCCCGCCCCCGCCGCCCGCGCGCCGCGCCGCCGCCAGTATCCCGCGCTCTACGCCGAGCCGGGGCACGCGCACGCAACCGAGTTCAACTGCGTCCAGCGCGCCCACCAGAACAGCCTGGAGAGCCAGCCCATCTTCCTCACCCTGCTCACCATCTCCGGGCTTCAGGTGCCAACGCAACCGCCGCCGCGCCGCGCCACCGCCGCAGCGCCGCACCGGCCCCGCGCCGCGCGTCCTCTTGCCCTGCCCCTCGCCCCGCCCTGCCGCCTCACGCCCCCCCCCCCCCCCCCCCCCCCCTCCCCCCCGCCCGCCGCGCCCCCCACGCCTGCCCTCAGTACCCGCTGACCTCCGCCACGCTGGGCGCGGCGTATTTGCTGGGCCGGATCGGCTACGTCGAGGGCTACGCGACCGGCGACCCCGCCAAGCGCGTCAACAAGCTCACGGGTGCACGGCGCGGCGCGCGGCGCACGGCCCTGGGGCGGTCTGGCTGGCCCGAGCGCGCGCCCGCTGATGCCGCCGCCGCGCCGCGCCGCCGCCGGCTGCCGCGTCGCAGCGCTGAGCTACTTGGGCCTGTTTGGCCTGGTCGGCACGACGCTCAAGTTCGCGTACGACCTGCTCGCGGACAAGTGAAGCGGCGACCGAGCTGCGCGGGGGAGTTGCGGGCGACGAGTTGCGCGTCCAGGGCTCAAGGGCGCGTCGGGGCGGCGGTGCAACGCTCTTCGCAACGCCCGGTCTCCTGCCGCTCCCCGCACCGCCCACACACACCCGCCCCCGAGCTCGCTGCGCGCCCCCCGCGGCCGCCGCCCTCCGACGACGCCGACGCGCCGCTGCCGGCGCGCGCGCCGCCGCTGCCACCCAGCCCGCCGCCAGGCCAGAGCAGACAGGCCGCGATGCGCCGCGCGCTGGTGCCCCTGCTGCGGGGCGGGGCGCGCGCGGGGCTGCACACTGGCGCCGGGGGCGCCTGCGGGCCCGCCGAGGCCGCCGTGGCGCAACAGCAGGCGGGCGCGCCGGCCGGGAAGGACGTCGCGAGCACGCTGGACGGCCTGCGCCGGCGCATGGCGCAGGGTGAGGCGCCGGCGCGCGCGGATGGGCGCGAGATGGGACAGCGCTGCCTGGCGCCCACCCACGGCCAATCCCGGCTCCCACGGCCCGTCGCGCCCGGCCGTCGCGCAGGGCCCGACCTGGGCGACTTCATCAGCGGCAGCGAGCTCAATTCGGACGTCTACTCGCTAGAGGCGCCCGGCTACAAGGTGCGGCGCGCTGCTGCTGCCCCGCCCGCCGCGCCGCCGCCGCCGCGCCGGCCTCCTGGCCTCACAGCCACCAGCAGCAGCAGCAGCAGATGTAGCAGCAGCAGCAGCAGCAGCAGCAGCAGCAGCAGCAGCAGCAGCAGCAGCAGCAGCAGCAGCAGCAGATGTAGCAGCAGCAGCAGCAGCAGCAGCAGCAGCAGCAGCAGCGGCAGCGGCAGCGGCAGCGGGAGCGACTCGGGCTGACGCGCAGCCCTGGCCGCTGCCGCACGCGCCCACCGCGCGGCCGGCGACGCAGGAGCGCCGGCGCAAGCCAGACTGGATGAAGCGCGTCATCCCCGGCGGCGACAAGTACGCTGGTGAGCGACAGGGGGCGGCGCGCTGCGGCCGGCCGGCGTGCCCGCTGCGCAGCGCCACCGCGCCGGCGCCGCCGTCAACGCGCGCGCCCGCGCCCCGCAGACATCAAGGGCAAGCTGCGCGAGCTGAAGCTGCACACGGTGTGCGAGGAGGCGCGGTGCCCCAACATCGGCGAGTGCTGGGGCGGCGGTGACGGGCACACCGCGACGGCAACGATCATGCTGATGGGTGACACCTGCACGCGCGGCTGCCGCTTCTGCGCGGTCAAGACCTCGCGGTGCGCGCGCGGGCCGGGCCTGGGCGGCAGCCGCTGGGCCGGGCGGGGCCGCGGCGGGCCCGCGGGGCGGTCGGCGCCGCGGCCGCGCGCGCGCCGCGCGCCGCCGCGCCCGACCCCGCGCCGCCGCCGCCGCCGGCGCCGCCGCTGCGCGCGCAGCGCGCCGCCGCCGCTCGACCCGGCCGAGCCGGACAACGTGTCCAAGGCCATCGCGGCGTGGGGGCTGGACTACGTGGTGCTGACCAGCGTGGACCGGGACGACCTGCCGGGTGCGCGCGGCCGCGGGCACGCCCCCCGCACGCGGGGGTCACGGTCGCGGCGGGCTGGCCGGCGAGCTCCGTCAGGGAGGGGCCGCGGCGCGCGCGCGCGCTCACGCCGCCGCGCCCGCCGCCGCGGCGCAGACGGCGGCGCGGCGCACATCGCGCAGACGATCCGGCTGCTGAAGCAGAAGACCGACGGGCGGCTGCTGGTGGAGGCGCTGGTGCCGGACTTCCAGGCGCGCGGCGCGGCGCAGCGCTCGACGTGACGGCGCTGCTGCTGGCTGCGGCGGCGCGGCGCGCGCGCGCTCGGGGCCGCGCAGCCGCGTGGCGCCGCGGCCGCCCACGCGCCGGCGCGCCGCGCCGCGCCGCGTCGCGCGCAGGGCAACCGCGAGAGCATCAACCAGGTCGCGCGGTCGGGGCTGGACGTGTTTGCGCACAACGTGGAGACCGTGGAGCGGCTGCAGGCGCGCCGCCGTGGCCGCGCCGCCGCGCCGCGCGCGCGCGCCGCCCGGCAGCCCCCGCCGCGCCGCGCCGCGCCGCCCGCGAGCCGCGCCCGCCCGCCGCTGCGCAGGGCGTCGTGCGCGACCGGCGCGCCAACTGGGCGCAGAGCCTCGGCGTGCTCACGGCGGCCAAGGAGGCGGGCGTGGCGGTGACCAAGACCAGCATCATGCTCGGCTGCGGCGAGCACAAGGACGAGGTGCGCGCGCGGCCCGCCGGCAGGCCTCCCGCGCCACGCCAGCCGCCCCCCGCTCGCCCACAGCGTGTCCCAACCCGTCCCCGTCCCGTCCCCCCCCCCCCCCCCCCCCCCCCGCGCGCGCTCCCCCCCCCCCCCGGCGCGCCCCCCGGCAGGTGGTGGAGGCGTTTAAGGCGCTGCGCGCGCACGGCGTGGACGTCGTGACGCTGGGGCAGTACATGCGGCCGACCAAGAAGCACATGGCGGTGTCCGAATACGTCACGCCCGCCGCGTTTGCCGCGTACCAGGCCGCCGCGGAGCAGCTGGGCTTCCTCTACGTCGCGAGCGGCCCGCTCGTGCGCAGCTCGTACCGCGCGGGCGAGTTCTTCCTCAAAAACGTGCTGCAGAAGCGCGCCGCCGCGGGCGGCGCCGGCGGCGGCGGCGAGGCGGCGGTGGCGGCGGGCGCGGCGGCGTGAGCGCTCTCAACCGCGGCGTCGGCGACCGTGGAGGCGCGCGCCGCCCGCAGCGGCGCGCAGATTGCAACCCCGGCTCGCTTCCGTCTTCCCGCACGCATGCCACTGATCGCATAGGCAGCGCCGCAGCGGCCTCAGCCTGTCGTCACCGCCGGTGCAGCAGCAGCGGCATCTGCCGGCGCACCGCCCGCTCGGGGCGCCGCAGCCGCTGAGCCGCCGCAGAAACGCGCGGCCATGGCGATGCCGCGCAGAGACATGGCGCTGCTGTGTGGCGCGGTCTTCGTGTACGGTGCGGCGCCAGCAGCGGCACCGCCGCTGCCAGCGGCGGCACCACCGGCCTGCGCCCAGCATCGGCCGGCCTCCGCCCGGGCCCACCATGCCAAGCCAACGACCGCCTCCTGCTGCTGCCGCTCGCCGCCCACCGCCCGCCGCCGACGCCGCTCGCCGCTCGTCGCCCGCCGCTGCGCGCAGCGGTGTGCTACATGGCCCAGGCGCCACTGCTGCCGTACGTCGTCTCGGAGCTGCACGCCGACTCGGCGCGCTACTACGGTGTGCTGATGAGCTCAGGCCATGCGTTGCAGCTCGTCGGCGGCCTGCTGTCGGGCCCGCTGGTCGACGCGTGCGGCGGGAAGGCCCTGCTGCTGGTGTCGTTCGCCGCGTCGGCCGCGTGCTACGCCGGCACCGCGAGCTCCAAGACAATCTGGATGCTGCTCGTCAGCCGGTGCGCGGCCCGCGCCGCCGCCTGCATGCCGCGGCGCCGGCCCACGCCCCCGCGCCCGCCGCCGGCCGCGGCCGCAGGCTCGTCACGCTCGCGCAGCACGCGATGCTGGCGGCGCGCACAATCGTCGTCGCGCACTCGCCGCCCTCTGAGCGCGGGCCGCTGCTCGGGCTGCTGGGCGCGTCGTATGGCCTGGGCTTTGCGCTCGGACCCGCGGCGGGCGGGGTGCTGAGCAGCGTGAGCCTCGCGTCGACCGCGTGGGCGGCCACGGCCGGCTCGCTCGCCGCGCTGGCCGTCGTGGCGGCGTGCCTGCCAGCAGACGGCCCGCGCGGCCGCGCGGCCGACGGCGCGGCGGCGGCGCCCGCCGGCGGCGGCCCCAGCCTCGCGAGCCTCGCCGCGGTGGCGCGCTGCCGCGGCGTGCCGGCGCTGCTGCTGGTGCAGGCGGCCAGCAGCCTGGCGATGTCGCTCTTTCAAGGGACGTTCGGGCTGGTGATGCAGGGGACCTTTGGCCTCAGCAGCCGGGACACGGGCCTAGTGCTGTCCTACGTCGGCGCGTGCGTGTTTGTGGGCCAGGCGCTCGTCATAAAGCCCGCCGCCGAGCGCCTCGGCGAGGCGGCCGCCGCGCGGGCAGGCCTCGCCGCGATGGCCGCCAGCTTTGGCGGAATGGCGGCGGCGCGCGGCAGCCTCGCCTGGTTGCTCGCGTGCATGCTGCCGCTGGCGGTCGCGGGCGTGCTGGTCGCGACGCTCAACACGGCGCGGCTCACCGCCGCTGTGCCGGCGAGCCAGGCGGGCAGCGTGATGGCGCTCGAAATGAGCCTCGGATCGGCGCTGCGCATGCTCGCGCCGCTCGTCGGCACGTCGCTGCTGCAGCGCGTCGGCTACCCCGCGGTGTGCGGGTGCTGCGCGGCGCTGCTCGCGGCCGCGACGGCCGCGCAGCTGGCGGCGGCGGCGCGCGAGCGCGGCGCGGCGCGGCGTGACAAAGAGGCATGACGGCGCGTGCCCTGGCAACTCGTGAACGCCTCCATACAGTTCAGCCGCCACGCACACCGCCTGCCGCGGCCCCGGCCGCGCGCCGCACGCAGCCGCCAGCGCGCGCCGGCAGCAGCGGCGGCTCGCGCCCGCGATGGACCCCTTCGCCGTGCTCTCTGCGGGCGCGCGCTACGACCGGAAGCGCGCCGCGCCGTCGCCGGCCGCCCAGCCGCGCGGCCAGGGCGTGGCGGTGCCGCTGCCAGGTGCGGCGGGCCGCCGCACGCGCCCGCACGCTGTCGCGCGGGCCACGCGCCCGGGGGCGCCACAGGGGGGCGCGCGGCAGGCTCGGGGCGGCACCCTGGATGCGCTGGTGCCTCGGGACGCACGAGGAGCGCCGGCGCCGCAGCCGGCGGGGGCGGCGGCAGCGGCGCGCGCAGCAGCGCTCCGCCACGGGGCCGAGCTGCGGCTGCCTGCCGCCGGCCGGCCGCCGCCGCAGACCTGCCGCGCCCCGCCGGCCAGCCCAGCAAAAAGCAGCGCCGCAAGGCGGCGGCGGCGGCCGGCGCGGAGCAGCCCGCCGGCGACATCGCCCTGTTTGGAGGCGCGGCGCAGCCGCAGCAGCGGCAGTCGCAGCAGCACGCGGAGGCGGCGCTGCCGGAGGTGCACAGCAACGACCCGCACGAGGAGGTCAACCTCATCCGCAAGGCGCTGCGCATCAAGGTGCGCCGCTGGCGCCGCGGCGCAGCGCGCGCGGCGCCTCGGCGGCCGCCCAGCTTGCCACCCGCCCGCAGGTCAAGGGCCAGGCAGCGCCGCCGCCGCTGAAGCACTGGTCGGACATCGCCAAGCAGCCCAAGGTGGAGCAGCAGCAGCCGGAGCAGCAGCCGACGAAGCGCAAGCGCGGCAAGGCGCAGCAGGGCGCCCCGGCAGCGGCGGCAGAGCAGGCGGCGGCGGCCCCGGGGCTGGGGCGGAAGCTCATGGCCCACCTGGCCGCCAACGGCTGGGACACGCCCACGCCGATCCAGCGCCAGGCGGTGCCCGCGCTGCTCGCGGGGCGCGAGCTGCTCGCGGTCGCGCCGACGGGGAGCGGCAAGACGCTCGCGTTTGTCCTGCCCATGATCGCGCTGCTGTCCGAGGCCAAGCGCACCGGCGGCGCCGCGTGGCCGGGCGCGCCCAAGGCGCTGCTGCTGAGCCCGACGCGCGAGCTCGCGGCGCAGACGGCGCGCGTGCTCAAGCTGCTCCTCCCCGGCAGCGGCCTGCGCTGCTGCCTGCTCAGCCAGGCCTCGGCCGGCGGCAGCGACTTCTCCAAGGTCGATGTGCTCGTTGCCAACCCGCTGCGCCTCAAGGCCCTCGTGGAGCAGCGCCGCGTCGACCTCTCGCAGGCGCGTGCGCGCGCGCGCGTCTGCGGCCGCCATTGCGGCTGGGACGCGTCGCGCCGCGCGGCGCCGTGGCCTGTGCGCTCGGCGCGGCGGCCGGCGGCGAGCCCGCTCCCCGCCCCGCTCCCTTTGTCCCATCGTGTCGCGCGCAGGTGACCTACCTGGTGCTGGACGAGGCCGACAAGCTGCTCGCGCTGGGCTTCACGTCCCAGGTCGACGCGGTGCTCGCGGCGGCGAGCCACCCCGGCATCACGCGCGCGCTCTTCAGCGCGACGCTGCCGGACAAGGTGCGCGCCGCGCCGGCGGGCGGTGGTGCTGGCTGGCGGCGCCGCTGCCGCTCCGCCGCGGCGGCCCCGCGGGCGCGCCGCCGCCGCCGCCGGCCGCCCGCCCGCCGACGCGCGGGGCGCTCGCCGCCGGCCGCGCACGCCCCGCGCACCCCCCGCCCAGGTGGAGGAGCTCGCGCGCAGCGTGCTGCGCGACCCGCTGCACGTCGTCGTCGGGTCGCGCAACGCGGCGCAGCCGCTCGTGTCGCAGCGCCTGCTGTTTGTGGGGCGCGAGGCGGGCAAGCTGCTGGCGCTGCGGCAGCTCATCAAGGCGGGGCTCAAGCCGCCCGTGCTGGTGCGGCGCCGGGGGCGGCGCGCGCCCGCGCCGCCGCGCGGCCCCACCCTCCTCCGTCTCCCCCGCACGCCCGCGCCGTCATCGGCACGCGGCCGCACCCCCGTCGCCTCACCCGCGTGGCCGCCATCGCGCCACCACCGCGCCGCCGCCGCCGCCGCCGCCGCGCAGGTGTTTGTGTCCACCAAGGCCCGCGCGTCGGCGCTGCACCGCGAGCTGCTCTACGACGGCCTGCGCGTGGACAGCATCAGCGGCGACCAGCCCGCGCCCGCGCGCGCCGCGGCGGTCGACAACTTCCGGGCCGGCAAGACGTGGCTGCTCGTCGCGACCGACCTGGTCGGCCGCGGCATGGACTTTGCGGGCGTGGCGACGGTCGTCAACTATGACTTTCCCCACACCCCCGCCGACTACGTGCACCGCGTCGGGCGCACCGGTGCGGCGGGGGCGCGGGGGCCGGCGCGGGGCCGGCGGCGCGCCGAGCCGCCAGCGCGGCGGACGCGCGCGACGCGGCGCCCCCGCGCCGCGCGCCCGCAGGCCGCGCGGGGCACGCGGGCGAGGCGGTGACGTTTTTCACCGAGGCCGACGCGCCCAAGCTGCGCAGCGTGGCGCACCTGGCGCGCGAGGCGGGCAGCGTGGTGCGCGCGCGCGCGCGCGCGTGGTCGGGCGCGGGGCCCGGCGCGGCGAGCGAGCCGAGCGCGTGCGCCGCCGCCGCCGCGGCGCCGCCGCAGGTGCCGGAGTGGATGCTGCAGCTGTCCAAGGGCGACCGCCGCAAGCGCAGGCCCGCCGGCGGGCCGCCGCGGGCGCAGAAGCAGAAGCGGGCCAAGGGCGAGGCCGCGCAGCGCGCGGGCGAGGGGCGCGGCGCGGACGAGGGCGGCGGCGCGCCGGCGGCCGCGCCGCGGGCCAAGGGCGGCGTGCGCAAGAAGCTCGGCAAGGGCCGCAGCGGCGGCGGCGACAAGAAGCAGAAGCAGCGGCCGGGCGGCAAGGGCGGCCGGGCACGCGGCGCGTGAGGCGGCTGCTGTTACGTAACCGTAACCGTCGCCCAACTCGCCAACTCTGGCTCGCTCGCACCCGCACCCCTGCACACGACGCCCTGGCTGCTGCAGCATCCAGCCGCACACGCACACACCAATCGACCCAGCCGCAGTGCCCCCCACCCCCCACGCTGACGCTACGCCTGCCCACGCACGCCGCCGGCACGCATCGGCTTGTGCAGCCCGCGGTCGGCGCGGCGCGCAAAGTCTGATGATGCCCGCCGCTGTGGCGCGCCGCGGACTGCGCGGCGCTGCAGCGCGTCCCACCCCCACTTCTCACGCTTCTCACAGCACGCCCCCACCCACACACGCACGCTAAGGGAGACTCAAGGTATACTCGGGCCGCGACTGCCTCGTCCCAGGCCCGGCCGCGCTCTGCACGGCTTTGATTCTTCGGTTCTCGGCCCTCCGCGCCCGACTGGTGGCGAGTCGGGCGCCGCCGCCGCCGCGGGCGCGCCGCTGATCTCGCAGCGCTGCGCGGCGGGCGGCGCAAGGTGCGTGGGCGGAGTCTGCCGGCTCCGCCCCAAACTGCATGCAATGCCGCCGCTCGACCCTCCCCCGCCCCCCCCCCCCTCCATTCCTCCCTCCCGGGCACGTGCGTGCGTGACG
This sequence comes from Scenedesmus sp. PABB004, assembly GCA_014905635.1. Lineage (NCBI taxonomy): Eukaryota > Viridiplantae > Chlorophyta > Chlorophyceae > Sphaeropleales > Scenedesmaceae > Scenedesmus > Scenedesmus sp. PABB004. The sequence continues at coordinate 1,135,138 of JABVCE010000007.1, read as the reverse complement.
CCACCCGCCAGCTCGCGGCACACGCACGGCACACAATGAGGCGGACGTGGTGTGGTGTGTGTCATGCACAGGCAGGCGGCGACCCCGCCGCCAAAGGCCCCGGGCGCGGGACGTTTGTTGAAGCCGGCGCGCGTGGCGGTAGCGCCGCGGCCCGTCAATGCGCGTGCACATGCGTTGGTGCGGGGAGCGGAGACAGATCGGCGCGGCCAGTCGCCGCCGCACCCGCAGCACACACACACGCACACACAGACGCACACACACGCACACACTGCGCACTCACTGTTCTGGGCAGTTCTGTTGCGCAACCTCGTGAGCGGTTGCACCCCATGCCCCCGCCGCCAGCCAGCCAGCCTGCCGCGTTGCCTATGATACACCTCCTATGCTGCGCCGGCGGCGCCCGGGGCGCCCGGCCCCTGCCACGCCTGGAGCTCAGGCCTCGTACACAAGCGAGAGCTGGTCCACCAGCAGCCGCACCGCCGCGGTGGCCTCGTCGAGGCTCGCCGCGGTGGTCGCGATCACCAGCCCCGGCGCGCCGGCGTCGGCGCCGGCGCCCAGGCGCAGGCCCATCACGACGCGGCCCACGTCGGCGCCGCGGCGCATGTTGTGCGCGAGGTGGCCCGCCAGCGCGGTCAGGTCGGCGGCCAGCGCGCCGGCGTCGGCGTCGGCCGCGCCGCCGCCGGCCGCGAGCGCGCTCGGCAGGCCCAGCAGGGCGAGCTGGCACGCGACCTTGCGCGCCGAGACAGCCTGCGGGCCGTGGGAGGTGAAGACGCTGGCCTCCCTGTACGCCGCGCCCGGCCGCGCGGCGCCGTGCGGCAGCGGCGCCGCGAGCAGCGCCAGCAGCTGCTCGCGGCTGGGCAGCGGCGCGGGCGCGTGGCCGACGAGCACCGCGACGTCCGGCTGCACCAGCGGCAGCATCAGCGCGGCCGCCGCCGCGTCGTGCGCGCCGTCCGCCGCCCAGCCCGGCGCCGGCAGCACCCACTCGCCGGGCGCGAGCAGGCCAGGGCCGGGTGGCCCCAGCGCGCCGCCGCCGCCGCCGCTGCTGCGCCGGCGCAGCGCGCCGTCGGGCGCCGGCGGCGCCGCCATCATCATCGCGGTGGTGCTGCAGCAGCGGCTGGGCGGCCCGCGCAGCTGCGCGGGCGCCGCCGCGAGCGCCGCGCCGCTGCCGGCCAGCGCGTCCAGGCCGGCCGAGCTGCCCGTGAGCGCTGCGAGGTCGGCGGCCGACGCGCAGGACGCGAGCCCCTGCAGCTGCTCCGCGGCCAGCGGGCTGGCGCAGCTGGGCGCGCCGCGCGCCTCGGGGCTGAACGCGCGGGCGCGGCACAGCAGGCCGCCGCCGCCGTGCGTGGCATACGTGGGCGTGTCGAGCGGCGCGCCCGCATCGCCGCCGCCGCCGCTGCCGCCGCCGCCCGGCGCCGCGGCGGAGCAGGACGCCAGCGAGCTCGCGGACGCGCTGCCGGCCGCGGCCATCGTGGCCGCGCCGGGCGCGACCTGCGGGGCCTGCGCCGCGGTCGGCGGCTGGACGAGGGCGTCGAGGCCCGTCAGGCCCACCATCATGGCACTCTGTTCGTCTGCCGACTGCAGCCACTGCAGCGTGTGCTCCAGCTCCTCGCTGTCCTGCGCCTCGGCCACGGCGCTGGCGTCGCAGGCGGCCGCGGCCGCGGCCGCCGCCTCCGACGGGCCGGGCTGCTCGCCGCGTGCGCCGCCGCCGAGGCCCGCCAGCAGCGGCGAGCCCGGCTCGCGGCGGCCGACGGCGCCGAGGTTGGGGCAGCTCGCCGCCTTGCTGATGCTCTCGGGCTGGCCGCCGCCGCCCGCCGCGCCGAGCAGGTACGACGCCGAGCGCGGCAGGCCGTGCGCGCCGGGCCAGCACGGCTCGCCGGCGCCAGGGCCGGGCAGCCAGGGCGCGCCCGGGCCGGCCAGCGCTGCGCAGGCGGCCGGGCCGCCCAGCCCCGCGCCGGGCTCCAGCTTGACGGCCGGCACGGGGAACGCGGCCGCCAGGCCGGGCAGGCCGGCGCCACCCAGCGCGAACAGGTGCTGCTGCTGCTCCTGCTGCTGCTCCTGCTCCTGCTTCACCAGCGCCGCGCCGCGCGGCTTGCGCTGCGCCGCGCCGCGGCCGCCCGCGCGGCGCTTCTTGGCGCCGGGCGTGCCGGGCAGCACGGGCGCCGCGCCGGCGCTCGCGGCGGCGGCCGCCGCCAGCGCCACGGCCAGGGCGTCCGCGCCGCCGAGCTGGCCGTGCGCCAGGGCGGCGGCGCCCGCCGCCGCCGCGCGCGCCGTGCTGCCCGCCGCCGCCGCCGCCGCGGCCGCGGCGGCCGCGGCGGCCGCGGCGGCCGCGGCGGTGCCCTCCAGCCCCTCTGCCGCGGGGTCCCAGCTCGGGTCGGAGCTGTCGCTGCCCGCCGCGTCGTCGTCGCGCGCGCCGCCGCCGCGCTTGCGCTTGGGCGGGCGCGCCGCCGCCGCCGCCGCGGCGCGGCCGCCGGGGATGATCCCCAGCTGCAGCATGTAGGTCTTGAGCACCGCCGGCGCGCCGCCCGCGGGCGCGGCGTCCTTGCGGCGCAGCGTCGCGTTCCAGTGGTTCTTGACAGCGTTCTCGGTGCGCCCTGCGCGCCGGCGCGGCGTGAGCGGGGACCGGCGGGCGCGGCGCGGCGCGGCGCGGCGCGGCGCGGCGCGGCGGGCGCGGCGCGGCGGGCGCGGCGCGGCGCGCTTGGCCGCGGCCGCGCGGCGCACCCACCCGGCAGCAGCCGCGCGATGTCGGACCACTTGTTGCCCAGCTCGCGGTGCGCGTCGACCAGCTGCGCCTCCTCGGCCGCGGTCCAGGCGTCCTTCTTGATGTCGGGGCGCAGGTGGTGGTTCCAGCGCTGCGCGCGGCGGCGGTTGCGCGCCAGCGGCGGTTGGCGGCAGCAGCGAGCGCGGGCCGCTCGGCAGCAGCGAGCGCGGCGGCCCGGGCGCCGCACCTCGCGGCACTGCTTGCCGATGCGGCCTTGGTCATCGCTCTTGTCAAAGGCCTCGTTCAGCGCCTTCGCGATGGGGCTCCAGCAGCCCTCGCCGTGCTTCTTCACCAGCCTGCCGGCGCCGGGGGAGGGGCGCAGGGTGGTGAGACGACGCACAGCGCGCGATCGCGCGGGCAGCCGTGCGCGCGGCGTGCCGGCCGAGGGGGCAGCGCCCTGCTGCTGCTGCCCGCGCCCCTGGCGCGCGCGCCCGGGCCCGGCGCCGCCCGCGCCCGCTGCCGTCGTGGGCGCGCAGCCAGGCCGCACGCCGGGACGGGGCAATGCACGCCGCGGTCGCGCTGGCGCGCGCTGCGGGCATCGGGCGCGTACTTTATGAGAATGGCGTCCTCCTCCGCGCTCCAACCCCCTTTGACCTTGGCCAGCGGGTGACGCCGCCGGCGCGCCCCGCCGGGCGCCTGGGCGCCGCCGCCCATGGCGTGCGCTGCCCAGCAACGCGGGGGCAGCCCGGCGAGATGGCAACCCCCGCTGGGACGGCGAAGACGCGCGCTGCCCCGCCTACACCTAGCCCGCAGCGGCGACTGTCTGCACTGCACCCGACGGGCGGCAGCGGACGCTCACGCTCGGTCAACCAGGAAAAAACCCTGCGCCGCCGCGCCGCGCCTCGCCCCCCCGCGAAGCCGCTCGCGCTCTCCCCTCACAGGTCGCACCCCGCGACGCCGCTCGCGCTCTCCCCTCACAGGTCGCCGGCGAGCTCGGCGAGCTCCAGCCAGCGCAGCTCCTTGGTCTCCACCGCCTCCGCGACCGCCGCGAGCTTGGCGCTCGCCGCCTCGAGGCCCGCGCGGTCGCCGCCGCCGGCCGCCAGCGCGGTCACCTTGGCCTCGAGCGCGTCGCGCGACGCCGTGAACGACTGCAGCTCGCTGCACAGCCGCTCATACTCCTGCCGCTCGCTCCACGCGAGCGTCGTCCGCTTCCGCTGCGGAGCGCTGCTTTCACTGCTGCCGCCGGCAGCCTTGGCGCCGCCCACTGCCTTTGCGGTGGCCGCTGGCGCCTTGGCCTTGCCCTGCGACGCGGCGCGGGGGTCGAGGCAAGCGCGGCGCGCGCAGCGCGCGCAGCGCGCGCGGCGGCCGCGCCCAGCGGCGGCCCGCGCACCTTCTTGCCGCCGCCCGCGCCCGCGTCTGCCTTGCCGCCGGCCTTGGCGCCGCCGGCCTTGGCGCCGCCGGCCTTGGCGCCGCCTCCGGCGGCGGCGGCGGGCTTTTTCTTGCCCGCGGCGGCGGGCTCGTGGTCAAAGTCGGCCGAGCTCAGCGCGCCGCTGTGCTGCTCGAGCTTCGCGCCGCCGCGCGACACGCGCAGCACGTGCGTCGGCTGCAGCGCGGCCGCAAACGCTTGGTTGTGCGTGATCGCGACCACGGTGCCGCTGAAGCCCCGCAGCGCGGTGGTGAGCACCTCGAGCGTCGCGGCGTCGAGATGGTTGGACGCCTCGTCCAGCAGCAGCACGTTTGCCGGCACGAGCGCAAACACCGCGAGCGCGACGCGCGCCTTCTCGCCGCCGCTGAGCGAGCCGATGCTCTGCGTCGCAAGCGACCCGGACAGGCCTAGAGCGCCGAGCGCGGCGCGCACGCGCTCGAGCGTGAGACCGGGGTCGGCGCGCCGCGCGACGGACGAGACGTAGTCCAGCGCCGTCTGGTCGAGCGGCAGCTCCTGCGCCAGGTCCTGGTCAAACACGCCTGAATTGACCGGTTGGCGGCGGCGGCGGCGGCGGCGGTTGGCGGCATTCGGCGGCGCACGGGGCGCGGGCAGGGCGCGCGACCGCGGCGCGACCGCCGCGACCGCGCGGCGCGGCGCCGGCGTCTCACCCAGCTCCACGCCCTGCCCGCGCCGGACCGAGCCCGCCCAGGGCGGGATGCGCCCCGAGAGCGCCTTGAGCAGCGTGGACTTGCCCGCGCCGTTGGGCCCCAGGACGAGCACGCGCTGGCCCTTCTGAATGGTGAAGGTCACGCCCGACACCACCGGCGCCGGCGCGGGCGCGTCCGTGGCCGCGGCGGCGGCGTCCGCGCCCGGCGGCGGCGGCGCGCCCCAGCCCACGGCCAGGCCGTCGACCACCAGGACCTCCGTGTAGCACGGCGGCGCCGGCGGGAGCTTCAGCCCCACCTTGCGCGCGTCGCCGGGGCCCGCGCCCGACGCCGCCGCGCCCGCGCCCGCCGCGTCGGCGGTCGCGGCGGCCTCGCGCTTGAGCTTCTCCAGCAGCTTCAGCTTGCTCTGCGCCTCGGACGCCTTGGAGGCCTTGGCGCCAAAGCGGGCGACAAAGGCCTCGAGCCGCTTGATCTCGGCCGCCTGCGACGCCGCCGTCGCGGCCGCCGCGGCCGCGCGCTCCTCGCGCTGCTCCAGGAAGCGGGAGTAGGTGCCCGCGTAGTGGTGGAGGCGCTTGCCGCGCACCTGCGGCGCCGCCCCGGCAGCGGCGGCGCCCCCACCGGCGGGGGTCGGCGCGTGCGCGCGCCGGCCGCGCCGGGCACGTGCGCCGCGCTGCAGATGCCGCGCCGCCGCGTCGCGGCCGCCCCGCAGCCGCGCGGCGCACCTCCACGATGCGGTCGCACGCGCCCTGCAGCAGCGCCTCGTCGTGCGAGACGAGCACGAGGCTCGCGTCGCTCGCGGCAAGGAAGCTGGCCAGCCAGGAGACCGCCGCGGCGTCGAGATGGTTTGACGGCTCGTCCAGCAGCAGCAGCCCGCCGCCCGCCGCGCCGGCCGCGCCGCCGCCGCCGCGGGTCGTCGCCGCCTGCCCCGCGGGCGAGAGCAGCAGGCACGCGAGCGCGATGCGCATCTGCCAGCCGCCGCTGAAGCGGTCGCAGCCCCAGTCCCACTGCTCGGGGCTAAAGCCCAGACCGCTGAGCACCGCCCCGATGCGGCGGTCGGCGTCCCACGCGCCGGCCGCCTCGAGGCCGGCCTGCGCGTCCGCGAGCGCCTGCGCCGCGTCCGGGTCGTCCGCCTCGGCCGCGGCCGCCGCGGCCGCGGCGGCCGCCTCTGCGGCCGCCAGGTCGGTCATCGCGGCGCGGACCTCGTCGTGCACGGTGCGCGTGGAGCCCGACACCGCCGTCTGCGCCAGGTAGCCGAGCGAGACGCCGTTGGCGACGAGCAGGCGCCCCGCGTCGACGCGGCGCTGCCCCGCGAGGCACTTGAGCAGCGTCGACTTGCCGGCGCCATTTGCGCCGACAAGGCCAACGCGCTGCCCCGGCATCAGACGCCACTCCGCGCCGACCAGCAGGTCGCGCTCGCCCGCCTGGACCGTCACGTCCTCCAGCACCAGCATCGCGCCCGCCGTCTCGCCGCGTGGCACGGCGTCGCCCGGGGCGGCCGGCGCCGCCGGCGGCGCGCGTGCCGGCGCTGCCACGGCCGCGGCGGCGGCGGCGACGCCGGCGCGCCCCCGGCTGGCGTTGCTGCGCGCCAAGCTCCGAGAGCTGGGCCGCATGCTCGAGAACGCCCGGGCGCGCCCGGGAGGGGCGGCGCAGCGCTGGAGCATGGCGCGCGGGGCCACGAGCTGCGGCCGAGCCGCCACCGAGGCTGGCGCGGGTGCTTCCCGGCTGCGCAGTGAGCCTGAGGTTCCGGCGCGACGCTGCTCGGCGGCGCGAGCAGCGAGAATGCCTGGAGCGCTTGCGATGCAATTGCGCTGCCACGCGCGTGCGGGCGGCCCGGACGGCGGGCGCGGATGTGCAAGGAGAGCTAAGGATCACGGGGGCGTGGCCGCGCCGCGCCGCGGGCCGCCGCCAAACCGCGGCAGACCGCCCGGCCAGCCGCCGCGCTGCCGGCACCGTCTAGCCGTTGTCGTCCGCCTTGGCCACCTGGCGGTCCATGCAGGACAAGAGCATGCCCACCAGCGCCTCCAGGGCGTGTGCTGGCAGCTCCGCGGCGGCTGCAGGCGCGGAGCCCTCCCCGCCGCGCGGCGCCGGCGGGGGCTGCCCCGCCTGCGCCGCAAACCAGGCGGCCTCGTCGTCCTCCGCCCAGCCCGGGGCCGCGTCGCACGCCTGCGCCAGCGACAGCTGCGCCGCCCACCGCTCCTCGAGCTCGCGCGCCGAGAACACGCCGCGCGCGACGCCGAGCGCGCCGCCAGCGGCGGGGCCCGCCGCCTCGCGCGGCGCCGGCGCCGGCGCCGGCGGCGGCGGCCCGGCCATGAGCAGCACCTGGCGCAGCGCCGGCAGGGCGTCAAAGGCGTGCCGGGCCGCGATGATGAACGGTACGTTGAGGGCGAGCAGGCGCGGCGCCGACAGCCGGCCGCCGGGCAGGCGTGCGCCCGCGCGCCCGCCCGGCAGCTGCACCGGCAGCACCAGCAGCGACAGCTCCGGCGCCAGGGCCGGGAGCGACGCGACGACGGCCGCGAGGACGTCCGCCGCTGCGTCGTCGTCCAGGCGCCCAGGGCTGGCGCCGCCGCCGGCACCGCCCGGCTCCGCGAGCTTGGCGGCGACGGCCGCCGACGCCGCCGCCTGCACCGCGGCCGTGACGGCCGACCATCGCCGCACCGCGGCCGCCAGCCGAGCGCCCGGGCCCGCCGGCGCGGCGGCGCTCCCGCCGGCCGGCGGCGTGCCGCCTGCCTGGCGGGCGGCCCCCGCCGCGCCCTTCCGCCGACGCCTGCCGCGCTGCCGGCCGCCGCCGAGCTCACCCTGCGCCGCGGCCGCCGCCGCTGCCGCCGCTGCCGCCCCCACCGCCGACAGGTCCAGGCGCCGCAGGTCCAGCACCGGCGTGCAGCCCGCCGCGGCAAGCTGCGCGAGCGCCGCCTCGAGCCGCGCGGCCGCGGGCGTGCCCGGCGGCACCACGCTGCTGCCCCGGACCGCGCGCCCGCGCGAGGCATTGCCCGCGACGCAGGCGAGGAGCGTGCGGTGCACGTCGCGCCACGTTGCCGCGCCGACGCCGCTGTGGCCGCCGCCGCGGCGCGCTCGGCCGCCCTGGCCGCCGACGAGCCCCGCGCCCGCCGCCTCCCCCTCCCCCAGCGACACGGCGCTGCTGAGCCACAGCTCGACCGGCGCCTCCGCGCCGGCACCGTCGCCGGGCGGGCGCCGCGGCGACAGCAGGCCCGGCCAGCGCTCGCTGGGGCGCGCGGCGGGCAAATACAGCTCGGCAAGCAGCGCATTGTCAAGGACGACCGCCGCCATGAACCCGCAGGGCCGCTGGCTGCGCGGGCTGCTGCTCAGCACAGAGGCAAACACACCGCTGGTGTGCCCGGGCCCTGCGCGCCCGGCGCGCGGCGCAGCGGCGGGGCGGGGCGGGGTAGGCGGCGGCCGCGCGCCCGGGGGCGCAGCTCGGCGGCGGCGGGCGCGCGGGCGCACCCGTGAGCGCGCCGTGCGACAGCCAGTGCACGTCGTCCGCCGTCAGCGCCAGGCGCGGCTGCAGCTCGCCCGGGTCGACGCGGGTGAAGCCGCGTGCGGAGCCCGGCTGCGCGGCGAGCCACGGCGGCGGGTGGAAGGAGGCAGGCCGCAGCGCCGGCCGCAGGCTCGCCGCCGCGGCTGCCGCGCTCGCGAGCGCCGCGAGTGCGCGCGCCGCCAGCGCGTCCGGCGCGGCTTGCGGGTGCGCGTCGTGCTGCGCGTCGTGCGGCTGCGGCGCCGCTGCGCCGCCGCCCTCCATCCACTGCACACTCAGGAGCGCCTCCTCCCAGATCCCGGGCACGCCCAGCAGGCACGCCCGCAGCGAGCGGCTGGCAGCAGCGGCGCGGAGCAGGTCCGCCGCCACCAGCTTTTGTGCGACCAGCGCCCAGGCGGAGCCCGGCATCTGCAGCAGCGGCGCTGCCTCCATGGCGGTCGCGTGCGGTGGGAACCTTGGCTCGCTGCCGTGCTGCTGTGGGCGGCGCGGACGCCGCCGCTGCTGCCGCCGCCCCGGCCCCGAGCTGCCCCGTCCCGCAGCCCACAGCCACCGCCACGGCACGAGCGAGCAACTGCACGATCGCGGGGCCGGCGCCGCCGCGTGTGCGCGCGTTACAGGTCTCGGCGGCGCTTGCGCCGCCGCGCCGCGGCGCGCGTGCCGCTCAGCCGAGCGCGGAGGGCGTGGCGAACGAGCCCAGCGGCGGCGCCGCGACCGCCGCCTCGACCTGCGGCGCGCGCGGGCAGCGCGGCGCGGCGCGCGGCGTCGGGCGCCCGCGCGCAGCCCGCGCGCTCGCCCCCGCGCGCTCGGCCCCCGCGCGCTCGGCCCCGCGCGCGCTCGGCCCGCGCCCGGCTCCTCCCTCACCGCCTCGAGCTTGAGGAAGATGTTGAGCGCGCCGGTGAAGTTCAAGCGCATGAGGTTGAGCTCGTACGCGCCGAGCCCGTTGACCCGCACCGTCGCGGTGCCAGCGATCTGGTGCAGCCCCTCCTCCATCTTGTGCCGCCGCACGTTGACGAGCTTGGCGAGCCGGTCGCGCACCTGCGCGGCGCGCGCGCCGGGCGCGGGGGGGGGGGGGGGGGGGGCGCCGGGCGGCGGGGTCGTGCGCCGCGCGGCCGCGGCGGGCGGCCGCCGCCCGCCCGCCCACGGCGCGCGCCGCGCCGGCCCCGCCGCGCGCCCGCTTGCGTGCCGCGCTGTGTCGCGCTGCGCCGGGCGGGCGGGCGCACCGTGAAGAAGTCGTCCTCGCCCTCGAAGCAGTCCTTTGCGTGCTCCAGCAGCAGGCAGGCGATCTCCATGAAGTAAAAGGGCTGCGCGCTGAACGAGTCGGGGCTGCCCCGCTCCTGCTCGATGGCCTCTGCGCGGCGGGGCGGCCGAGCCGCGGCGGCGGCGGCGGCGGGGTGGGCGCGCAAGCGGGGCCGGGCGGGGGCCGGCGCCGCGCGGCGCACCCGTGAGCGCGGCGGCGGTGAGCCACTGGGGCAGCAGTATCTTCACGCTGTGGCGCTTGTGCAGCTGCAGCGCGAGCCAGATGGGCACCTCGAGCGTGCGGTTGGGCTCAAACGGCCCGTAGCGCGCCTGCGCGCACCGCGCGGCGGCGGCGGCGGTCGGCCGCGGCGGCGGCGGCTGCCGCGGCGGCCGCGCGGCAGAAAGCCGCGCCCGACGGCGGCGCACCAGGATGCCGTCGACGTGCACGGTGGGCAGGCCCTCCACCACGAAGATCCGGATGCGCTCCTCCTCCGCGAAGAACTCCAGCTGCGCGGCGGGAGCAGCAGAAGGGGCGGCGCAGGGCTGGGACGGCGCAGCGAGCGGGCGCGCGGAGCGCCCGCTGCCGCCGCTGCTGCTGCGCGCACCTCCTCCGGCTTGACGGGCAGCTCCTTCGGCATGGCACCGCTATCTGCAGACGGTCACCGCTGGACCGCCGCCCATCCGGCGCCGCGGGGCCCTGGGGCGGCCTGGCGGCCCGGGCTGGGCGAGAAGATGCGGCTCGACTGCTGCTCCCGCGCGCGACGCGCGGCCGGGGCGGTGAGCGCCTGTGTCGTGCGTGGCTGCGTGGTGCGAGACGCGTCGCGCGGCCGGAGTGGCAGGTCGCGCTCCGCGACGGCGGCGGGAGCCGAGCGAAAATTGAAAAGGTTGGAACCCGGGTTCACCGCTGCGTCGGGGCGGCGGCGGCGCTGCCGGGCGGCCTGGGTCATGGAGCCTGAGTGCTGTCCAGGGAGGTCGCCGCCGGCTGCCGCCGCAGCACGCTGCGCCTGCCGCCGCCGCGGAGCGCGGGACGCGGACCGCGGAGCGCCCGAGCTCGTTACTCGAGCGAAGCACCTGCGGGGTTGCGCGCTACCAGCAACGGCCAAAAAAGATGGCTGCTTGTTCAGCAGCAGTTGGCGGGCCTGCCGTGCGTGCCAGCGTGCCGCGCGCGTCGGGCGCCGCGGCCGCGCGGCCGCGAGCGCGCCGAGCCTTGTCCGCCCGCGCGTGGGCGCGCGCCTAGAGCCGCTGCGTCGTGGGTCAATGCCGGCGAGTTTTGCGGAAACTCGGAATCCCAGGGCCGCGTGCGCGGCGCGCGGTCGTGCGCGCCGTGGAAGTCGCGTGTGGGGCGTGAGCGAGAGCAGCATGCGCGGCGGCGCGCCAGCGCGGGCCCCAGGCGCCGCCGCGCCGCCGCGCGCGCGCGGCCGCAATCATCGGCGACGGCCGCGTCGCGCGGGGAGGGTCGAGGCGCCGCGCTCCAGCGGCGGCCTCCTCCCCGCGCGAGCAGGGTCGCGGGCGCCAGGGCGCCCCGCCCCGGTCCCGGTCCCACCCGGCCGCGCCCGCGCGCCGCCCGCTCCGGGGGCGCCGCGCAGGGCGGGCCGTGGCATGCACACGCTATGAGCCCTCCTACACACAAGCACGGCGGCTCGCAAGCCCCCCGTCACCCGTCAACCCGAGGGCGCGCGCGATCACGCGCGCGCCCCCTCCCCCTCCCCCCTCGCCCGCCCCTGCCCGCCGGCCAGCGGGTGGGCCGGCCGGCAAGCGTTGGCAGCGTGTGGCCAATTCTTCGTGGGTGGGTCACAGCCGGTCCACGGCGTCCTTTGGCGGCCAGGCGCCGCCGCAGCCAAAGATCGTGCCCGCCGGCGCGGCCTCGCCCGTGCGCGGCGCCTTGGCGGGCGCCATGTCGATGAGCAGCGCCGCCTCGTCGTCCACGCTCGTCAGCGACGCGCGCGCGCGCTTGGTGCCGCTGCGCGGCACCGACGGCGGCGCCGAGGCGCCCGCGGCGGCGCCGGCGTCGCCCGTCTCGGACGGCCGCGCGCTGCGCACGCTGTGCGCGAGGTCGGCGCCCAGCAGCGCGTCCCAGTCCCAGTCGGCGCCGTTGATACTCGCGCGCGCGAGCGTGATCTGGCCAAAGCTCGGCAGCCGCACCGAGCGCGTCGACGGCGGCAGCATCAGCCCGCCGAGCGGCGACAGCAGGCCCAGGCCCAGCGGCGACAGCAGGAAGCCGGTCAGCGCGTCGGAGGTGAGCCCCGGCACCAGCAGCGCCGCCGGCCGTGGCGCGCCGCCGCCCTGCTGCGCCGGCGGCGCGCGCGGCGGCGGCCCCCGCGGCCGCCTGGCCGGGCTGCTGCTTGTCGGCGGCGGCGCTGCCGAGCCAGGGCATGCTCGCCAGCGCCTCGGCGGGGAAGCTGCCCTCCTGCGCCGCCGCGCCGGCGCCCGCGCCGGCGCCGTCCGGCCGCAGCACGGTCGGCAGCTCCGCGCCGCCGCCGAGCGCGGGGCCGGCCCAGGCCGCCTGCTGCGCAAACGGCGACTCCGCGCGCGGCTCCTGGCTGCCGCCGGGCTGCTGCTGCTTGCCGGCGCGCTGCGCCGACGCGCCGGGCCCAAAGTACGCCTGGAAGCCCTCCTGCTGCCCACCGCTCCCTGCGCCGAGGCTGGCCTGGATGCTCTCAAAAAGCTGCTGCTGCGCCGCGCCCGCGGCAAAGCCGCCGGGCGCCCCCGCGTCGGCGCCGTGCCAGCCGCCGGGCGCGCCCGCGCCGGCGTCGCTCTGCGGCGGGGCCTTGCGCTGCAGCTTGGCGCCCGCGGCGCCAAACGCGGGGCCGGCCACGTCGCTTGCGCCGCGGAAGCGCTGCGCCGCGGCGCCGCCGGCCGTATTGCTGCGCGCGTTGCGGCGCGCGCTCGGGCTGTGCAGGCCGTGCAGCTTGCGCGAGTTGGAGCAGGGGCCGCAGCTGCGTGCGCGCAGGGGCAAGGGCAGGCGGCGGCGGCGGGTGAGCCGCGGCGGGTCGGCGTGCCGTCGCCCGCGGCGCCGCGGGCGTCCTGGCGGCGCAGGCCGCGCCCGCGCGCACCTGCACTGCGGGCCGTGCCCGCCCGCCGCGCGGCCGCCGGCGAGGCGGCTGCCGGCGTAGGCCGTGTCGGCGCTGCGGTGCGCGTCGTAGCCGGCCGCCGCGCCGCCGGCGCCGGCCTGGCGGCGTGCAAACTCGGCGAGCGCGGCGTTGGCGTACTGCTGGTCGTGGCCGCCGGCGGCGGCGCTGAGCAGCTGGCCGCCGTGCATCGACGTGGCGCTGCCGCCGGGCTCGCACGACGTCACGGGGCTCAGGTGGTGGTGCGGCAGGCCGCCGCACGCGCCGCCCGCGTCGGCGGCGGTGAGCGTGCTCGCCTTGCTGCCGGGCGGGCCCGAGCCGTCGGCGGGCTCCAGCTTGAGGGGCAGCTGCAGCGTCACGATGGGCGCGAGCTCCTTGGGCGGCGGCAGCACGCCCAGGTCGCCGCCGGCGGGCGCGCCGCCGCCGGCGAGCGGCGCGGCGCCGACGAGGGCGCCGCCGGCCGCGCCGTGCGGCGTGACGCCGCCAGTCTCAAACAGCTTGAGCAGCTCCGCGTGGTCGATGCCGTCGGGCACGCAGCTCAGCAGCGGGTCCTGCGCCGTCAGCAGCGCGCCCATGGCCGCAAACCCGGCCGCGCCAGGCAGCGGCAGGTGGTGGTGGTGCCCCGGCCCCGCCGCGCTGACGCTCGGCAGGCCGGGGCAGGAGAGCAGGCCCGCGAGCGCGGCGGCGTGGCTGCCGTCGTCGGCCGCGTGCGCGCCGTACGCGTCGGGCTCGCACAGCCGCGGCGCGTCGCCGCCGCCGCCGCCGCCGCGCTGCGCGCGGTAGCCGCCGCGGCCGCCGCGCAGCGCGGGCGCGTACTCGCGCGTCGCGCCCGAGCCGCCCGGCGAGCCGTCGGGCGAGCCCGCCGGCGGCACGGCCGCGGCGCTGTGCGCCGCGCCGAACGCGAGCGGCGGCCCGCCGCCGGCCGCCGCCGCGGCGGCGCTCGCGGCGAGGCTGCCGGGCGCGGGGTGGGGCAGCGCGAGGTAGTGCAGCTCGCCGCCCACGTTCTCCAGGAAGTCCTTCTCCGCCTTGTGCACCGCCTTCCAGCCACGCGCGTCGAGCAGCTGCGCGTCGAGCTGCGCGAGCAGCGCGGGCGGGAGCTCGCGCGACTCGTGCAGGCGCGACACGGCGGTGAGCAGCGCGAGCGTGTTGTCGTCGCTCTTGGGGTCGTGCATCTGCATGTACGTCCACAGCATGCCGCGCTTCTTGTTGGGCGCCCTGCGCGCAGGGCCGCGCGGCGCGCGCGGGCGGGCGGGCGTGAGCGCCGGGCGTGCCGGCGGCGGCGCGCGCGCGCGCGCGCGCGAGCCCCCGCCCCTGCCGCCCCTGCCGCCGGCGCGCGGCGCGCGCGCACTTGGAGCGCAGCGTGGCGTTCCAGAAGTTTTTGATCGAGTTCTCGGTGCGCCCCGGCAGGCGCTTGGTCATCTTGGACCAGTGGCTGCCCACGAGCGCGTGGCACTGCGCGAGCAGGAACTCCTCCTCCGACGACCAGTTGCCCCTGCGCGCCGGGCGGGCGCGGCGCGCGCGGCGCGTGGGCGGCGCGGCGGGCCGCCTCGCCGCCGGGGCGGCGGCGGCGGCGGCGGCGGCGGCGGCGGCTGCCGCGGGCGCGCGCGCGCGCGCGCGCCGCCACGCGCGTGCCGCCGCGCTCACTTGATGATGCCGGGCTTCATGTGGTTGAGCCAGCGCTCGCGGCACTGCTTGCCCGTGCGGCCGGGCATCTCCTCCGCGACCTGCGGCGGCGGCGACGGCGGCGCAGCTGTCGGCGCCGCGCCCCGCGCGCGCCGGGGCTGCGCAGCTGCGGTCGCGCGGAGCGCCCCCCCCCTCCCCCCACCTTGGCCCAGTTCTTCTCGCTGCCCCACTTGTCCACGAGGTACGCGAGCTTGTCGTGCTCCTCCGTGGTCCAGCGGTTGAGCGTGCGCACCTTGACGCTGCGCGCGCGCGCGTTCTTCTGGCTCGCGCGGTGCCGCCGCGGCGGCGCGGCGCTCGAGTCGTCGCTGTCCACGCTCGGCGCCTCGGACGGGTCGCTGTCGGACGTGCACCTGCGGCGCGGCGGGCGGCGCGTGGGCGCGTGCGTGAGTGGCGGCCGGGCCGCGGCGGCACAGCTGTGGCCACGGCTGGCTGGCGCGGGCAGCGAGCGCCGGGCAGCGCGGCGCGGCCGCGCGTCTGCCGTGCTGCTGACGACTGTCGCAGCTGCAGGCTGCGCGACGCTCCCCCGACCGCCCGGGGCTCGCCGGCGCCGCCGCCGCCGGGTGGGGTCGGGCGCGCCGCTGCTCGGGCGCGCGGCGCCGCCATGCGGCGCCGGCTGCGCGCCGCAGGCTGCGGCGATTGCGGAGCGCCCGCGCCCGCGCACCTCATGTCGAAGTCAGCCCCGTAGGCGCGATAAGCCATGCACTGCCGCGAGAGGGGCTGGGAGGCGGGCTGCCCGCGCAGGCCTGCTCAGGCCGCCTGCGGGCGCAGGCGGGCGGCAGGCGGCGGCCGGTGAATAGCAGCTAGCGGCCCGACAGCCATCGGCGCGCCCCGGCCGCCGCTGGTGTGCGGAGGGCGCCGCGGCGGGCCATCGGGCGCCCATCGCCGCCTGGCCGCGCCGCTGAGCGCCTGCTTCCCGGTCCGACGGTCCCGGCAGGCGCCCAGAGCATGGGATCGCCCTCCCAGCACGCTTGCCGCGCGCCGCAGCGCGCAGGCGCGCGCTCCTGGGCCAAC
The DNA here is from genome assembly GCA_014905635.1 of Scenedesmus sp. PABB004. NCBI lineage: Eukaryota > Viridiplantae > Chlorophyta > Chlorophyceae > Sphaeropleales > Scenedesmaceae > Scenedesmus > Scenedesmus sp. PABB004. Next base: position 1,119,864 of record JABVCE010000007.1, on the reverse strand, counting down.
GAACACGCGCTGACCAGCCCTCGCTCCGCTGAGCCCGCTGCGCACCGTGTGCGAGCCACAACGCATCGCCCACTTGACCTCGCTTCGAACGGCCGGCGGCGCGCGATCCCGCGGCGCAGCGAGTCCGGCAGTACAGCAAGTCGCTGCGGCGCGAGCAGGTGCTACCCGGCTTGCGGTGTTCGCGGAAACTAGTGCACACGTGAACCGCTTGTCAACCGTGCGCGGTGGCCGGTGCGGGGGAGCTCGAGAGCGCGGCGGGAGGTGCCTGGGCCCGAGGGCTCAAGGAACCGTCGCCACGCGAGCGCCGACACCCGCACGCCCGGACGGAGAGACGCCCGGTGCGATGCGCTGGCGCTGACGCGCACCGCTGCACGCTGCTGGGCGGGCGGCGCCAGGGACGCGGCGCGCCCGACGAGCGCCGGCGGCGACGCGCGCCAGGGCTCTTGGCCCCGGCGCGCGGGCGCGTCCTCTCCGGGTGCAGCTGGCACCAGGCGGACTGCGCGCCAGGCCGCCGCGCACCTGCCCGCGGCCGGCGGGCGGCCGGCGGGCGGGCCCGCGCGCGCTTCCCGCGCCGGGGCTCAGGCGGTGCCGCGCCGGGGTGCCAGCGCGCGGGCGTGCCTGGCTGGCACACGGCGTGGTGCCGCCCCGCGCCCAGAGGACCGTGGCGGCACACGGCGCGCCAGGCCGCCGGGCAGCGACGCACAGCAGCGGCGGCAGCAGCAGCCGCCCGCCGCAGCGCCGCCGGCGGCAGCGCGTGGCCGGGGCGATGTCGATGTTTACGCAGAGCTTTGCGACGCAGGCGCCGTTTGCTGCGGACCTGAGCCTGGCCGACAACAATGCCTCCCTGCTGAGCTTCCAGGACTTCGCCGCGAGCCAGGACAACTACTACGAGTTCACCGACTTCGGCCAGGTGCACCGCGCGCGCGAGCGGGGCCCCCGGCGGGCTCCCGCAGCGGCGGCGCCGCGATGGCGGCGACAGCAGCGGACGCCGCACCGGGCCATGCGCCGCGCCGTGCCGCGTGGCCGGGCCACGGTGCGGGCGCTGGGACCTCACTGAATCTCTCGCGCCGCTGTGCAGGGGGCGGGGCTCACGGACGGCATCGCAGCGGGCATCGACCAGGTGCGCCGGCGCAGCGGGGGGCGGCGCCGGCGCCGGCAGCAGCGCCGACCAGCGCAGCGGCGGCACGGCGCCCACGCCGCCGCCCCGCCCGCCGCGGCCCCGTCGGCAGCTGCGCTTCGATGAGGGCTTCGACGAGGCCTCCTCGACGCACACGCCGGAGCAGCTGCCGGAGTGGGCCTGCGCGTGAGTCCCGGCGCACGCCGCCAGCGGCGGCGGCGGCGCCTGGAGCTCGGCGGCGCCGGCGCCGGCGGCTCCAGCGCTGCGAGCGCCGCGCCGCGCGCGCCGCCCCGCGGCAGCAGCAGGCGCCGCGCCACGCGCTCCGCCGCCGCCGCCGCCGCCGCCGCCGTGTTGGCCGCTGCCCCGCAGCTACTGCGGCATCTACAGCCCCGCGAGCGTCGTCAAGTGCCTGGCCACGGGCAAGTGGTTCTGCAACGGCCGGCTGGGCACGTCCGGGTCGTGCATCGTCGTGCACCTGGTGCGGCACGCTGCGCGCGGCGCCGGGGCGCGCAGCACGCGGCGGCAGCCGCCGCGCCGCGCCGCGCCGCTGGCGCCTCGGGCCGCGACGCCGGGGCCGCGGCGCGGCGCCCGCGCCGCCAGGTCAAGTCCAAGAGCCGCGAGGTGCAGCTGCACAAGGACTCGCCGCTCGGCGAGGCGGTGCTGGAGTGCTACGCGAGCGGCAGCCGCAACGTCTTTGCGCTCGGCTTCGTCCCGGTGGTGCGCCCGGCCGCGGCCGCGGCGCGCCGGGGCCGCTGCGGCGGCGGCGGCGGCGGCGTGCCGCGCCGAGCGCCCGCGCCGCCGCCGCGCAGGCGTGCGACAACACGGTGGTGCTGCTCGCGCGCGACACCCCGCCGAGCGCGCCCGCGGTGCGCGACCTCGGCGTCGACATGACACAGGCGCGGCGCGCACGGCCGCGGCGGCGGGGCGCGGGCGCACGGGGCGCTGCTGCCGCGGCGGCGGCGGCGGCGCGCGGGCGCGCGCGCACGCGCCGCGCCTCGCGCGACGCTGGGCCGCCCGTCCGCCGCCGCGCGTGCGCCGCGTGCGTGCGTGTTCTGCGTGCGTGCTCTGCGTGCTCCGCGCAGTGGCAGCCGATCATCGAGGACCGCCAGTTTGTGAGCTGGATGGTCAAGCACCCGGGCGAGGAGGAGCGCGCGCGCGGCCGCCGCCTCACGCCGCAGCAGGTGTCGGCGCTCGAGGAGCTGTGGAAGGCGCGGCCCGAGGCGCGCGCGGACGACCTCGACGCGGCGGGCGAGGAGCCCGCGTCGTCGGCGACGCCGGTCGTGCTGCGCTACGACGACGCGGCGCAGTACTCGGTGCGCGCTGATCGCTGATCGCTGATGGGCGGGGGGGGGGGGGATGCCAGCGCGTCGGCGGCGCCGGGGGTTGCGCGCGGGTGGCCCGGCCGCCGCGCCGCAACGCCCGCGCCGCCTCGCTGAAAGTGCACACCGACACCCGCTCACCCTCTGCCCCCCCCCCCCCCCCCCCCACCCCCCCCCCCCAGTCTGTGTTCCGCCCGCTGATCAAGCTCGAGGCCGACTACGACCGCGCGAGCAAGGAGGCGCAGCGCCGCGAGGGCATCACGCTGCGCTGGGACGTGGGGCTCAACAAGAAGAAGCTCGCCTACTTCTTCTTCCCACAGGCGCGACTGTCTGTGCCTGTCTGCCTGTCTGTGCGTCTGTGCACCTGTGTGTCTGTCTGTGTGGGTGGGTGGGTGTGTCTGTGTGCGGGTGTGGGTGTGCCTGTGTTTGGTGGCGGCGCGGCGGCCGCGGCCTGCGCTGCGCGGCGCGGCGCCGCCCGGCGCGCCGCGCGCTGCCCCGCGCAGCCTCGCCCCGCCCCGCCGCCTGCCCCCCCCCCCCACACACACACACACCCACCCACCCACCCACGCACGCAGGACGACGTGGAGGTGAAGCTGATGATGGGCGACGAGCTGCGCCTGCGCCACCGCTGCCCCGCGGGGCGGCCGCCCTGGGAGGGCACCGGGCACGTCATCACCACGCGCGGCGCGAGCGAGGAGGTGCACCGCCGCGCGCGCCGCACCCGGACGCCGCAACGCGCCCCCCACACACACCCACCCACCTCACGCCCACCCACCGACCCACACACCCGCCCACACCCACCACACTCGCACACCCTCACGCCGCTCAGGTGTGCCTGGAGATGGACCGCCCCGAGGTGCCGGAGGACACGACCGTCGGCTACGCGCTCGAGTTTGTGTGGAAGGGCACCAGCCACGACCGCATGGCCTCCGCGCTCAAGCTGTTCAGGGACTACTCACCCTCCATCAGCGGCTACCTCTTCCACGTGCTGCTCGGCCACGAGGTGTGTGTGTGTGTGTGTGTGTGTGTGTGTGTGTGTGTGTGTGTGTGTGTGTGTGTGTGTGTGTGTGTGTGTGTGTGTGTGTGTGTGTGTGTGTGTGTGTGTGTGTGTGTGTGTGTGTGTGTGTGTGTGTGTGTGTGTGTGTGTGTGTGTGTGTGTGTGTGTGTGTGTGTGTGTGTGTGTGTGTGTGTGTGTGTGTGTGTGTGGTGCGGCGGCGGCGGTTTAGGGGCCGACGGGTGCGGAGGGTTGCGCATGTTGCTGCGCGCGCTGCGTGCCGCCGCGCCGACGTGCGCGCCGCGTGCGGCCGCGCGGCGCGCAGGTCGAGCCGATCACGCTGCGCATCCCGCTGCCGGCGGGGTCGTTCTCCGCGCCGGGGCTGCCCGAGCTCAACCACAGCCAGCTGCACGCGGTGCGCGCGCGCGCGGCCCACCGCCGCCGCCTGCCGCGCCGCGCCGCGCCGCGCCGCGTGGGCTCGAAACCCGTTGACGCCGCCCGCCCCTTGGCGGCGTGCCGCCGCGTCGCAGGTGCGCAGCGTGCTGCAGCAGCCCCTCTCGCTCATCCAGGGCCCGCCGGGGACGGGCAAGACGGTGACGTCGGCGACGATCGTGTACCACCTCTGCACCACCGCCGGCAGCCAGGCGCGGCGGCGCGCGCGCACGCGCCTCCGCCGCCCGCACGCACCGCAGCGCGGCGCCGGCGCGCCGAGCGCGCGCGGCGGCGCCGCGCCGAGCACGCGCTGAGCGCGCGCCGCGGCGGGCGCCGGGGCGGCCGCGCAGGTGCTCGTGTGCGCGCCGTCCAACGTCGGCGTGGACCAGCTCGCCGAGAAGGTTGCGGCGACGGGGCTCAAGGTCGTGCGCATGGTCGCGAAGAGCCGCGAGGCGGTGGCCAGCCCCGTGGAGCACCTCACGCTGCACCACCAGGCGCGCGCTCCGCCGCCGCGGTCGCTGCGCCGCCGCCGCCGCGCCCCCTCCCCCTCCGCCGTCCAAACACACAACGGCCCGCCGCCCGCCCGCCCGCTCGCCCGCCCGCGCTCGGCCACCCCGCCGCCGCAGGTTGCGCACCTCGACCTGCGGGCGCGGAGGTCTTCCGCAAGCTGGGCCAGCTCAAGGCCGACAAGGGCGGCCTCACCAGCGCCGACGAGCGCCAGTACGGCCAGCTGCGCCGCGCGCTCGAGGCGGAGGTGCTCGCCCACGCCGACGTGGTGAGCTGGGCCCGCCAGCAGGGCCGCAGCGGCGCCGGCGTGACCCGCGGCGGGGCGTGCGCGCGCGCGCCCGCGCCGCGCCGCGCCCACGCCGCGCCGCCGGCGGCGCGCTGCCGCGCAGGTGTGCGCGACGTGCATGGGCGCGGGCGACCCGCGGCTGACGTCGCTGCGCTTCCAGCACGTGCTCGTCGACGAGTGCACGCAGGCGAGCGAGCCCGAGGCGCTGCTGCCGCTCGTGCTCGGCGCCAAGCAGGTGTGCGGGGGAGCGAGGGCGTGGCTGCTGCACGCCGCGTGCGCGGCGGCCGCCCCCGCGCGCTCCCGCGGGGCCCGCCCTGCGGCGGCGGCGGCGCGCGCGCCGTTGAGCGCCGTGTGTCCCCCCCCCCCCCCCGTGCCTCTCCCTGGCTGCATGCAGGTCATCCTGGTGGGCGACCACTGCCAGCTGCCGCCGGTCGTGATGTGCAAGCGCGCCGCCGAGGCGGGGCTCACGCAGAGCCTCTTTGAGCGGCTGCGCCTCCTCGGCATCAAGCCCATCCGCCTGCAGGCACGCGGGGGCATGCGGGCACGCGGCAGCTCCGCGACCCTTTCTGCGCCGCGCCGGCTCACCTCCCAAAGCTTAAACCTCCTCTTGCACCCTCTCCTCCTGCCCCGCGTGCCCCTCCCCGCCGCGCAGGTCCAGTACCGCATGCACCCCTGCCTCAGCGAGTTCCCCTCCAACACCTTCTACGAGGGCACGCTCCAGAACGGCGCGGGCGCGGGCGACCGCCGCGGCGGCGCGCCGGGGCTGCCCTGGCCCAAGCCCGACCGGCCGATGATGTTCTGGGTGCAGCTCGGCGCCGAGGAGATCAGCGCGAGCGGTGCGCACGCGCCGCGCGCCGCGCGCCGCGCCGCCTGCGCCCGCCCGCCCGCGCGCCCACGCCCCCTCCGCCGGCCGAGCCGCCGCCCTCCGTCCCTGCTGCCGCCGCCGCCGCCCGCGCCGCGCCGCTGTGTGCCGCCGCCAGGCACGAGCTACCTCAACCGCACCGAGGCGGCCAACGTGGAGAAGCTGCTCACACGCTTCCTGCAGGCGCGGCAGCGCCGCCGCGCCGCCGCACACCGCCCCCGACGGCCGCGCAGGGGCGTGCACAATGCGCACTCTCCCATCCATCCACACTCCTACCCACGCCCGCGCCCAACGCCCCGCGCGCCGCGCCCCTCGGCCCCGCGCCCGCCGCGCCGCAGGCGGGCGTGCTGCCTGGTCAGCTCGGCGTGATCACGCCGTACGAGGGCCAGCGCGCGCACATCGTGTCGACGCTGCTCCGCCACGGCCCGCTGCGCCAGGACCTGTACCGCGGGATCGAGGTCTCAAGCGTCGACGCCTTCCAGGCGCGCGCGCGCAGCGCGCCGCCGCCGGCAGCGAGAGACCTGCCAGCAGCCCTCTCGACCGCAGAGCCGGGCCGCTCCGTCGTCACGAGCCGCTCAGACCCCTCCTTCCTGCGCCCCTAAGCTCACCCGCCCGCCGCACCGCCGCGCAACCGCACCACCACCACCACTCCCGCCAACAGGGCCGTGAGAAGGATTACATAATCCTCTCCTGCGTGCGCTCCAACGAGGCGAGCGGCATCGGCTTCCTCTCCGACCCGCGGCGCCTCAACGTCTCGCTCACGCGCGCGCGCTACGGCCTCGTGCTGCTCGGCAACCCCCGCGCGCTCAGCCGGCAGCCGCTCTGGGCGGCGCTGCTGTCGCACTTCAAGGAGCACGTGCGTTTCTCGCAGCGCGCCGCGCCGTGCTGCGAACACACACCGCGCCGCGGCGCCCTCTCTCTCTGGGGCGCAGCAGGGCGGCGCGGCACCATGGGATGCCGCCTGACCGCCGACGCGCCGCGCCCGCCGCCGCGCCCGCCCGCGCGCGCAGGAGCTGCTGGTGGAGGGCCCGCTGACCAACCTCAAGCCCAGCCTCGTCGCGCTGTCGGCGCCGAAGCGCGCGTTTGACCGCGCCGCGTTTGGCGTCGGCGGCGTCGGCGCGGGCGGGCTGGGCGCGATCGGGCGCTACCACCCGCCAGAGCGCGTCGGCGAACCGCCGCCCCTGCCCACGCACTCGGGCGGCGGCGGCTTCCGCGAGCCCTCGGGCGCTGGCGGGGCCAGGGACGGCGCGGCGGGCGCCGCGTCGGCGGCGCTCGCGGGGCTCGAGGCCGGCGGGCGGCCGGGGTTCTCGCCGTTTGCGGGCCCCTCCTATGCCATCCCCGCCGGCGGCGGCTCTGGCGGCGGCCGCGGCGGTTCCGCCGCCGCGGCCGCCGCCGCGGTCGCCGGCGCCGCGAGCCAGGGCCTCGCGCCGAACACGCAGCCCGACTTTGGGCTCGGCGGCGCGAGCCAGGGCTCGCTCGGCGTCGGCGGCCTGGGCCTCGGCGACGGCGGCCTCGGCGGCCTCATGATCAGCCAGGCCGACCTGTCGGCCGGCGGCGGCGCGAGCCAGTTTGGCGGCAGCCTCGCCGGCTTTGGCGGCGGCGGCGACGACTTTGGCCTGCTGTCGCAGGCGGGGTTCAGCCAGGGGCAGGTTGGGGAGATGCTCGGCGCCGGCAGCGACACGCAGCGCCTCGGCGGCTGAGGCGCGCCCGCGCGCACCGTCCTGTGCTGAGAGCGCCCTCTCGTGCGCGCGCGCGCGCGCGCGTGTTGGCCGTGCTGCCCATGCGCGCGCATGCTGTGGGCCGCCAGCCACCAGCAGCTCCGCTGCCGCTGGCTGGCGCCTGGCCGCTGGCGCCTGCGGCTGCGCATGCGCGCTGGTCAGCCCTGCAGCCGCCCGCGGCACCGCACGCGGCCGAGCGCGACGCCCCTGCCGAGCTGCGCAAGCCGGCAGGCTGACGGCGGCCCACCCCGGCCGGCCGCGCTCCTGTCGCGTGGCTGCCAGCGCGCGCGGGCCCGAGCTCTGCGAGTCGCGCGGCGAGCCGCTGTTTCAAAGGCTTCGCGCAGCGAGCGACGCGGCGCCGCCGCCGCCTCGGCGCGCGCGGTGTGCGGGCGCGGCGGCTGTGCTGCGATGTAACCTCTCGTTACAGATTGAGCACCGCAACCCCCGCCGCCGCTCGCCACCTGGGCAGCAACCGCCGCGCCGCGCCGCGCGCCGCCTCAGTAGCCCGGCGGGGGCGGCATGTTGACCGGCGGCGGCGGCATGCCCGGCGGCGGCATGCCCGGCGGCCGCATGCCCCAGGGCGGCGGGGCGCCGTACATGCCTGGCGGCGGCGGCATGCCCGGCGGCATGCCCTGCGGCGGCATGCCCGGCGGCGGCATGGCCCAGGACGGCGGCGGCGGCATGCCCGGCGGCGGGAACATGCCCGGCGGCGGCGGCATGTGCCACGGCGCCATCGGCGGCGGCGGCAGGCCCATGACGGGCGGCTGCGGCGGCGGCGCTGCGCGGGCGACGCGGCGGCGCGGTCGGCGCGGGCGCCGGTCGGCGCGGGCGTGCGGCGGGGGTGCGCGGCGGGCGCGGCGGCGGCGCGCGCACAGTGGCGCGGGGCGCGGCGCGCGGGCAGCGCAGCGCAGCTCACCGCCCATGACGGCGCCCTCGGGGATGTGCTGCATCTGCTGCTGCGGCCCCGCCGCGAAGAGCGTGTGCGGCCGCGTCTGCGTCGCCTGGTTGGCGCGGCGCTGCGCGGCGAGCAGGCGCTCCGCGGGCGTGCCGTGCCGCTCGCCTGCGGGGCGCGCGGCCGGCGCGCGGGCGGGCGGCAGCGGGGCGCCGTCAGCGCCGCCGCGTTCGCCCGCAGCGCCGCCGCAGCGCCAGCCTGCGCCGACTCACGCGCAGCGCGCATTCACGCAAGCGCACACTCACACACACACACACACACACACACACACACACACACACACACACACACACACACACACACACACACACACACACACACACACACACACACACACACACACACACACACACACACACACACACACACACACACACACACACACGCACTGCCCGCGCAGCCGCACCCTTGGTGTCCTTTTTGTAGGCGTATGAGACCGTGATGGCGCGGCCGCAGAGGTACTGCCCGTTCATCGCCTCGATCGCGGCGTCGCTCGCCTCGAAGCAGTCGTAGCTGACAAAGGCAAAGCCCTTGCTGTTGCCCGTGTCGGGGTCGCGCATGAGCTTGGGCGTGTTGACGATCACGCCAAACGCGCTGAACGTGTCGTACAGCAGCTGCAGGGGGCGCGGGATGGGGGCACAGAGAGGGGGGAGATGAGGGAGTGAGAATGAGAGAACGGAGGGGCGAGTCAGGGAAGGACGGGGGCGAGGGGTCGTCTGGCCCGGCGGCGGCCGGGCGCTGCATGCGCGCGCCGGGCCGCCCGCCGCGCGCCGTCGCCCCCGCCGCGCCGCGCCTTTTCGTCGACCTCGCCGTCCAGGTTGCCCACGAAGAGGTTGGCCCCGACCTCGGCCTCGTTGCGGTCCTGGCTCGACTTGCTCAGCCGGATGGATTTGCCAAAGAACTTAACCATATTGAGCACCTTCATCGCCTGGGCATGGGTTGGTAGGTTAGGTTTGACGCCGCGACGCCGCGCAGCGCCCGCACGCGCGGCGGCGCTCCCGCGGCGCCGGTGCGGGGCGCGCCCCGCGTCTCACATAGTCTGCGTCCTCCTCCGCCCTGAACTCCACAAAGCCGTAGCCCTGGTGCGCGTTGGTCACGCGGTCCTTGGGCATGTAGACGTTGACTGGCGCCGCCAGGCAGTCAGCGGCGGCAGCGGGGCGGCAGCGGGGCGGGGTGGCGGTGGGGCGGTGCGTGCTGCGGGCGCGGCGCGCTGCTGCGGGCGCGGGCGCGCGGCGCAAGCGAGGGGGAGGGAGGGGATCCGGGACGCACCCACGGGCCCCGCCTGGATGAAGAGCTCCCACACGAGCTCCTCCGTGACCTGCGAAAAGTGGCGAGCAGCGGCGGGCGGCGCGCTCAGGGCTGCGCCGGCGGCCGGCCGGGCGCGCGGCTGTTGCTGGGTGTGGGCTGGACGCCCTGCTGTGCTGGTCGCCGCCACACGCGGGCCGGCGCTGCCCCAGCACGCCGGCGGTGCGGCGCCGCCGCCGCCATCACCGCTGCTGCGCCGCCGCGCCGGCCCCCCGCCCGCCCGCGCGGCCGGGGCGCCGCTCCCCCGGGTGGGCAACCGCGCGCTCCCGCCCTCCGGCGCGCACCTGGGGGTCCAGGTTGCCCACATAGAGCGTGGCGTCCTGGTTGCGGTCGTGGGCGTGCTGGCCGATGAGGTTGGTGCCCACGCCGGGGGCGATGCGCCCGCCGGCGGTGCCGGCGATCGACATGGCCGGCCTGCGGCCGCGCCGCGGCCCGGGAAGCGCCCGCGCGCGCCGATGCCCCGCGCTGCCGGCGACGGAGGCGCCCGATCAGGCGCGCCGGTGCGCCGGTGCGGGGTGGCGAGGGTTGCGGAAGGCGCCGCGGCTGCGGCTGCTGCTCGCGGCGGCTGCGGCGGCGGCGGCGCGGCGGGGTGCTGCTGCTGCTGCTGCTGCTGCTGCTGCTGCTGCTGCTCGCGGCGGCTGCTCGCGATCGCGGCGGGGCAATGAGGGAAGGGGGCCTGCAGCAGCAAGTTGAGGGCGGCCTGCTGGCGGCGTCGGGCCGCGACCGCGCCTGAGCCGCCGCGCGGGGTTCAGGTGTTCACGGCTGCCCGACGACCGCGTCGCCGCCCGCGGCGGCGAGCATCTCCTCCGCGCCGCCCGCCGCCGCCATCGCGGCGTCGAGCCACGCCTCGTCGGCGGCGCGCGCCGCGGCGGCGGCCGCGCGCGCGGCGTCGGTGAGCGGCACAAACCCGCGCGCCGCGGTGCGCTGGGGGCGGGCGTCGACGACGTACTTGGCGCCCGCGCGCTCGCGCTCCGCGTAGCCCGCCCACACCGCAAAGTGGTGCAGCACGATCGACGCCGCGACCGTCACGTTGAGCGACGCGGTGCCGGGGCCGTGCTGGGGGATGAACACAAAGCCGTCGCACAGCCGCGCCTGCCGCGGCGACAGGCCCTGCCCCTGCGCGGCGGGCGCGGCGCGGCGCGGCGCGGGCGGCGTCGCGCGCGCGCGACCGGCGCCGGCCGCCGCCGCGAGGGCTGGGGGTCGTACGCGCCCGCCCGCCCGCGCGCCGTGCCCGCCCGCCCGCGCGCCGTGCCCGCCCGCCCGCGCGCCGTGCCCGCCCGCGCACTTCGTTCCCCAGCATAAAGGCCGTGTGCCCGTCAAAGGGGTGCCCCTGCACCGGCAGCGCGGCGGGGTCGATCTCAACCCCAGGATGCGGCAGCCTGCGGGGCGGACGCGGACGCGGCGGCGGACGCGGCGGCGGACGCGGCGGCGGACGCGGCGGCGGACGCGGCGTGGGCGGCGCTGCGACGTACCGCGCGCGCGCTGCCGGGGCGCCGGCGCCGCCTGGCGGCGCGGCCGTGTCCGCCGCACCGGCCTCGGCCTTGAGGTAGGCGCAGCACGCCTCGGGCGTGGCAAAGTGGCGCAGCGCGACGTGCACGTCGGCGCCGTGGCTGCCAAAGCTGTTGTACTGCCGCGACGGGCCGACCAGGCACACCTGCGTGGCGCGGGGCGCGGGCGCGTGGGGCGCCCGGAGAGAGCACCTTGCGGGGCGCACGCTGCCGCGGCCGTCGGCGACCCCGCCCGCTGGTCGCGCCCAGCGCGGCGACTGCTGCGCGCCGCGCGCCCGGCCCGCCACCCCCGGGGCGCGCCTCCTTGACGCCAAAGGCGGTGCAGCTGCGCAGCAGCGTGCCGATGTTGGCGCGCTTGCTGAGGTTGTAGACGATCACGTAGCAGTTGCCGCGCCCGCTGCAGCTCGCCGCCGCGCTGGCCGGCCGGCACGCGCTCCCCGCGCCGCCGCCGCCGTCCGCTGCCGGCGGCGCCTCCGGCTCTGCGCGGCCTGCAGCTTCCGACCGCGCCCCGCCGCTGCTGCTGCCGCTGCAGTCGCTGGCGCTGCAGCCGCCGAGCGCCAGACCGTCGCTGCCGGCGGCTGCGCCCGCTGATGGCGGCGAGCTGCCGTGTGCTTGTTGGCCAGATGCTTTGACCATGGCGGCCGCTGCGGGAGGCTGTGGAGCTCGCGCGGGCAGGACGGCGGGAGACGGCGCGGCCGCTGCTACGCGCTGCCTGGCGAACTTGGGCGCGGCCTCGCGGCAACGAACGCGCGCTTGTGTGCGTAGTCGCTGGGTCGCGCGGCTGGCTGCGCCGGCGGCTGGTGCTCGGCGGCGCGTGGCGGCTCGGCGGCCAGGGCACAAGGCGCGCGCCGCTCGTCGGGCAGGGCGTCACCCCTCGACGGTCACGCGCACGCAGCCCGCTGCCCCCACACCGCCGCCGCCGCGCGCCTCTCAGCGTGCGCCGCGCCCGCCGGCGGCGCTCACGCTCGCGGGCAGGCCGTAGCACACCGCCGCGCCGCCGATCAGGGCGGGCAGGCGGCACGCGCGCCGGCTGGCCGCGACCGCCGCGCTCATGCTGACGGGCGCCTGGTCGCGCGACGGGCCACGCCCCGGCGCGTCTCCGCCGCCGCCCCCGCCCGGCGCGCCGCCCGGCGCGTCGGCGCCCGGCTCCTCGCCCGCCCACTGCGAGAGCACGCTCTGCGCAAAGCGGTCGATGTCGCGGTCCGTGACGTCCCACAGGTTGGCGACCGCCGCGGGGCAGCCTGCGCGGCGCGGCGTGCGGCCCGCACGGCACGGTCGGCACGGCGCGGTTGGCGGCGCGGCAGGCCACGCGCCAAAGGCCCTGCCCAGCGTCCCACGCCGTCCCAGCGCCCCGCGCGCGCCGCGCCTGCGGTGAGGTAGCCCCAGATCGGCCCGGCCGGCTCGTACAGCCCCTGCTGCCGCAGCCGCCCGCTGCTGCAGCCCATGAGCAGCGCGGCGGCGCAGCGCCCGAGGCGGCGCAGGCTCGGCAGCGGCACGTACTGCTCGCCGCCGCCGTGGCCAAAGTAGAGGTACAGGTCGTGCGCCGCCAGCGCGCCCGCGAGCGCGCCGGGCGCGGGCCGCGCGCCGGCCACGCCCTGCGGCGCGCGCGCGCGCGCGCGCGCGCGCGGTCGCCGACCGGCGTGGGCGGGCGGCGGGCGGCGGGCGGCGGCGGCGGCGTGGGCTGGCGACCCAGGCCCCTGCCGTGCGGGCGCACCTGCAGGCCGAGGCGGCCCGTGAGCCACGCCTCAAACGTCTCCTGTGTCGCCGCGAGGTCGCCGTCAGGGTTGAGCAAAAAGAAGCTCGACCCGAGCGCCAGCGGCGCCGGGCCGCCGCCAGGGCCGCCTGCACCCGCGCCCGCGCCGCCGGCCGACCGCGCCGCGATCGCGGCGGCGGTCGCGAGGCTGGGGCACCTGCGCGCCGGCGGGCAAGGGCGGGGGCGAGGCGTGAGCGGGGGCCACGGGGGCCGCGCCGCCGCTGAGGCCTGCGCGCGCGCCGCCGCGTGGGCGCGCGCTCGCACCGGTAGATGGCTTGCTGCTGCAGGCCCGCGCAGCTCTCCCACGGCAGCTGCTGCATCTGGCCGTCCAGCAGCAGCACCACCGACGGCGCCCAGGGGCCCGGCGAGGACTCGGCGGCGGGGGCGCGCGGCGCGTGCGCCGGCGCGCGCGCGCCTCGGCCGCGCGCCGGCGTGGCCGCCGCTGCGCTCGCCGCGGCGGGGCCGGCCCCGCCGCGCGGCGGGCTGTCCTCGTCGTCCAGCACCGCCAGCCGCGACCGGCTGCCAACAGCCATCGGCGTGACGGCCGCGCCGCCCGCGCCGCCGTCCGCGCCCTGCAGCCGGCTGCGCCGAACAGCGTGGCGCGCGAGGCTGGGCGGCACCACCAGCTGCGGGCCGCCCTCGTCGTCGTCGCGCTCCTCCTCCTCGCTGCCCGCCTCGGCGGGCGCAAAGCGCACGCGCCGCCCGCCGCGCGCCGCTCCGGACGGCGGCCGGCCCGCCGGCGCCCTGCCCTGGCCTGCAGCCGCCCGCCTGCGCCGCGGCGGCGGCGCGCCGCCGCCCTCGCCCTCACCGCCGCTGCCCGCGCCGCCACTGTCAGCGCCGCCGTCTGCCGCGTCCTCGAGCTGCAGGGCCCGGGCCATGAGCCCCGCCAGGCCGGCCGCGTCCGTGGCGGCGGCGCTGCCGTCGCGCTGCATCGCCTTGAGCCGCGACTGCGGCTTCTTGGCGCTCGCGCTCGCCTGCATCGCGCCCAGCCGGCTGCGCGCCTTGGGCGCCGCGGGCGTGACAAACGGCGCGCCGGCGCCGGCGGCGCCGGGCTGCTTGGGCGCGTCGGCGCCCCGGCTGCGGGGCGCGTCGGCGTCGTCGCCGCCGCCGCCGCCGTCGCGATCGCTGCTGCTGCCGCCCGCGGCTGCGGCCACGGCCGCGTGCGCGTCCGTGAGCGCGGAGGCGAGCCGGGCGAGGTGCAGCCCGTCCACGCGCTGCTGCGTGAGCTGGCAGAGGTCGCGCGCCGCGCGCTGCAGCTCCGCCGCGCTGACCGCCTCGAGGCGCGCGAGCAGCGCCGCTGCGAGCTGGCACAGCAGCCGGCGCGGCGTCTCCTCTGCGGCGGCGGCGGCGGCGGCAGCGCGGCGGGGCGGCGGGGCGGCGGCGGGGTGGCGGCGCAGCCCCCGAGCGGGGAGGCTGGCAAGCCCTGGAGCGGCGCGGTGCGCCGGCCGAGCGCCCAGCCGCCCGCACGCTGCGGCGCACCAAACACAAACTCAAAGCAGTCGGCGACGAAGGCCGCCGCCGCGGCCGCGGCCGCCGCCTCGACCGCGGGCTCGCGCGGCTGCATGAGCAGGCAGCGCCACGGGCCGAGCCACGCGCCGTCGAGCTGCGCGACCAGGCCCGCCATGCGCGCGTCGAGCGCGAAGCGCTGCCGCCACCACTTGGCGCCCGCCGAGCTGGCGCCGGCGCCGCTGCTGGACGCGGCGGCCGCGAGGGCCTCCGGCACCGCCGCCATGCTGGCCGCGCTGTCGGCGAGGATGCTCGCCAGCTCAGCCACGAGCGCGGCAGCGTCGCCAGGCTGGGACGCGGGCCTGCAGGCGCGGCGGCGAGCGCGTGGGTGTGTGGGCGCGTGGGCGGCGCTGCGAGCGGGCGCGCTTCCCCGCGCCCTGCCCCGCGGGCCCCGCTCACTTGTTGGCGTCGGTGGGCTGCAGCCGCACGATGAGAGGCACGGTCGCCTCCTCGACGGCGCCAGGCGGCGCGACGATCAGCCTGCACACCAGCAGGCCGCCGTCGCCGCCGCCCGCCTCACGCCCCGGCAGCGGCGCAGCGGGCGCGAGCAGGGCGTGCGCGCCCAGCGCCGTCGTCAGCGCCATCGGAGCGGCGCTGACGCTGCAGACTGCCGTGCCGCGCGGCAGGGCCGCCAGCTGCTGCTGCAGGTGCTCCGCGGCGACGCGCTCGAGTGCTGGCAGCAGCGCGTGCAGGCCGCCCGCCGCCGAGTCGGCCGCCGCCGCCGCGAGCTCTGCCAGCAGCGGCCGGACGTCCAGCTGCTGCTGGAGGCGCCGCCACAGCCCCGCAAGCTCGGCGTCGGGTGCGCCCTCGGGCGCGTCTGCGCGCGCTGCGGCGCCCTGCTGCGCGTGCGCCAGCTTACTGCTCACCGCCAGCAGCTGCTGCTGCCCGACAGACGTGCCTGCGGTGGCGGCGGCAAGCGGCGCAGGTCGGCGGCGAACGGCGCAGGCCGGCGGCGCAGCGCGCCGGCAGCTGGCGGGCCTCACCCAGCGACAGCTGCAGCGTCAGCGCCGCGCCGTGCAGCCCGCCGTGCCGTTGCAGCACTCCGCTGAGCGCAGTGCAGGCGTCCCTCAGCAGCAGCGGCTGCGCCGCGCACTGCGGCAGCAGCGCCAGCACCTCCGCGAGCCAGGCGGCGGGCTCGCCGGCCGCTGCGGCGCCATCATCGCAGCCGGCGGCGGCCTGCGCCTTGCCACTCGCCGCTTTGCTGCCGCCGCCCCTGCTGGCCTTGCCGGCGGCCATGCGCGGCGCGGCCGCGCTCGGCCGCGCACCTGCGGCGGTCGCCCCGTCCTCGGCGGCCGCGAACTCGGCCTGCAGGTCGCAGTGGGCGCTGCCGCTGCCGAAGCCCACGATCCGCAGCCCCTGTCCCGGCGGCTGGCTGGGCGGCATCGTGGGCGGCGCCCACACGAGGAGCTGCAGCCGCAGCGCCGCGCGCTCGGCCGGCCAGGCGCAGGCACCGCAGGCGCTGCAGCCAGCGCCGGCGCCGCCCTCCAGCTGCTCCAGCGCCTCGCGCAGCTGCTGCGCGGCCGGGTGCACACCCTCGCACTCGGCCAGGCTGTGCGCGAGCTGCAGCTGCAGGCGGGCGCGCAGCCCGCCGGCGCGCCACGCCAGCATGCCCGTCGCGTGCGCCTGCTGCCCCAGCGCGTCTGCAAGCTGCTGCACGCCGCCGCCCAGCAGCTCCCGCGCGGCGGCGTGCTGCCCTGAGCTCAGCTCGCAGGAGGCCTGCGCCTGCGCGACCAGCGCCGCAGCGGTCGCGGCCAGCACCGCCAGCTCGTCCGCGTCCGCGTCCGCCTGCGCGCGCCGCCAGTGCGCCAGCCAGCGCGCCGCCGCGGCGGCCGCGGCGCCGGCCTTGTCCGGAGCGCCGCTGCGGGCGTGGATGCAGGCCGCGGCCGCCTGCGCAGCGGCTGCGAGCGCCGCGGCCCGGCAGCTGGCGCTCAGGCGGGTGAGCTCCTTGAGGGCGCGCAGCGCGTCCCCCGGGCTGCCAGAAGCCTCCAGCAGCTCCGCCACCTGCCACAGCCCAGCCATGTACAGCCCCAGCGCCCGCCAGCGCAGCCCGCCGACCGCCGGCCGCAGCAGCCAGCCGCTGGGCGCGGCGAGGCCGCCCCCGCCAGCGCCGCCCGCGAGCGCAGCCCTGCTGGCGTCCAGCGCGGCCTCCACGCTGACGAGGGCGGCGGCGGGCTCGCCCGCGGCGGCCGCCGCCTGCCCGGCGGCCAGCGCCGCCGCCGCGCGGCGCAGCAGCTGCGCGTCGGAGGGCCCCGCCGACGTGGCCGCCGCCTCCACGTCCAGCTGCTGCTCGGCCGCGGCCGCGGCCCGCCAGCGCTCGTGCAGCGCGGCGCACGCGCAGGGCCGCGCCGCGTCTGCCGCGGTCGCCCGCGCGGCCTTGCTCCGGCCGCCGCCCTTGGCCGCGCCGGCGGCGGCCGCCGCTGCCACGCCGTCCTCGGCGAGCTGCGGCGCGAGCAGCAGCGCGAGCCACGGCTGCTCGCGGCCGCCCGGCGTCCCTAGCAGCTGCGCATGCTGCGCCGCCACGAGCGGCGCGAGCGCGTCCAGCGCGTCGGCAAAGGCACGCTGGCAGCCGGGCCAGCCCTGCAGGCCGGCAACGTCCCACGCCTGCACCCCCGCCGCGGCCAGCTCCGCGGTAAAGCTGCTGGCGCCGCCGGCCGCGGCAAACGCGCCGAGCGCCGCCGCGCCGTCGTGCAGCTGCTCCGCCGCGCACGCCCAGCGCGCCTGCGCGTCGCCCGACGCCCAGGCGCCTGCGTCGTCGTCGCTGCCCTCGCCGTCGTCGCCGTCGTCGACGCGGGCGCCCTGGCCCTCGGCCGGCGCCCCATCAGCTTCAGCCGGCGCGGTCGCACAGCGTGGCTCCTCGCCCGGCTGCGCCGGCTCGCCCAGCAGGCTGCCGACCTCGACCAGCGCCAGCAGGCAGTGGCTGAGCGCCGCCGAGCCCAGCGCCGCCGCTGCCGCGCCGTCGCCGCCGAGCCGCGCCGCCAGCGGCTGCAGGTCCAGGCCCCGATACGCGGCTGCGGTCGCGGCCGGCGGCGCGGCGGCCCGCCCCTGCTTGCCACCTGCTTTCTGCCTGCCCCGGCTGGGCTTTGGCGCAGGCGCGCCGCCCTCGGGCAGCAGCACCGCCGACCAGCGCCTGCACGCGTCCGCAAGCGCGGCCGCCGCGGCGCCGGGCTGGCGCGAGGCGTCGCCGCCGTCGTCGTCGCCCTCGGCGCACGCCAGTACCATGCCCCGCACGGTCGCCCGCTGCGCGTCAAACGCTGCCGCGTTGCAGCCGGGCGGCAGCGGCGCGTCTGACAGCTGCTGCAGGGCCTCCGCAACGGCCGCGTGCGCCGCGCCCGGCGCGAGCCGGGCGTCGCCGCTCGCTGCCAGCAGGGCGCGGCACTCGAGCCAGCACAGCCGGTCGGCCGGCGGCTGCCAGCCGCCGTCCGAGCCTGCCCCGGTCGCGGCCTGCAGCACAAACTCCACCAGACCAGCCATCGAGCCCCGCTTGGCGCTCGCCGCGCCCCTGCAGCTCGCTGAGCGGCCGGCGCCGGCGGCGTCCGCCCTGCAGCGCAGCTTGCTGTACGCTTTGAGCGTGCGCTCGAGCTGCCGCTCAAGATCGCCGCCGCCACTGCCGCTGTCCTGCTGCGGCCCGCGCTCGAGCTGCTGCAGACCGACCGCCACGCTCACGGCAGCCACCTGCTGCGCCGCGCCCTGCACCGCGCCCAGCGCGGCGCCGTGCCGCCAGAGCAGGCCGAGGAGCGCCTGCGCCTGCTGCAGCAGGGCGGCGGCTGCGGCGGCGTCGCAGTCCCCGCTGCCTGCCCGCTGCGCCACATGCGACGCGCCACACTCCCAGGCCAGCAGCAGCAGCTCCGCCGCGCCCGGGTGCACGGCGGCGGCCGAGGTTTCGCTGCCATCGTCGCCGTCGCCGCCGCTCGCCAGCGCCGCCGCCCGCAGCTGCCACGCCAGCCACTGCAGCTCCTTGCTGCCCAGCCTGCTTCCGTCCGCCACCTGTGCGCCGCTGCCGGCTGCCAGCGCAGCGCAGCCCTGCGCGGTCACGCCCACCAGCCGCCTGCCCGCGGCACACAGCGCCTGCAGCAGCTGCTCGCTGCCACCTGTGCCTTGCTCTAGCGGCCTGCGCAGCGCACCAGCAGCGAGCGCCACCGCCTTGGCCGCAGCGGCGCTCCACGCCACCGGCGCGCCGGCCGGCTGCTCGCACGAGCAGAGCAGGTCGATCGCCGCAGTGACAGCGGCCACGGCGGGCAGGGCCGCCGCAGCGTCGCCTGCGCGGCGCGCAGCACGGGCAGCGGCGGCGCGGTGCGGTGAGCGAGCGTTCGTCTGGCGGCCGCCGCATTGGCGCGCTGCTGAGCAGACAACGCGGCCGCGCACGCACCTGAAGGCCATTCGTCGACGAGCGCCCCTAGGCACCAGGCGGCCAGCTCCGCGAGGCGCGCGCCGGCTCCTGCAGGCGCCTGCGCCGCCACCGCGTCTGGCGCAGCCTGCTCCTCCTCGCCCGACGGCTGCTGCTCCTGCTTGCGGCCCCGGCCGCGTGCGGCGGCCTCGCCCCCCTTGCCGCGCTTGCCGCTCGCCGGCCGGGCGCCCCCGCGGGCATCCGCCGAGGGCTCGCTCAGCGCGACCGCGCCCAGCCGGTCGACCAGGCCCTGCAGCTGCACGTCCGCCGCGCCTGCCGCCGCGCGCGGCCTGGCCTCCAGCGCCGCGGCCACGCCCTCCAGCTCGCTGGCGGCCAGCTCGGTGCTGCAGCTGCAGCAGAGCAGGCCCGCGACCAGAGCAGCGCCGGCGCACGCGCGCTGGTGCTGCGCCGCCAGCAGCGCACGCACGCCCGTCGCCGCCGCCGCCGGGCTGGCGCCGAGCGCCTGCACGGCCGCCTGCAGCGCGCGCAGGGCGGCGCCGGCGGGCAGGGCGCCGCCGCTGCTCCCGTCGCGACTGCTGCCCAGGCCGCCAGCCTCCAGCGCGCCCACGACGGCGCACGCGCCCAGCCCCGCGGGCAGCGCCTGCACCGCCTTGGCGGCCACCTGCGGTCGCGTCGGGCGGCGCGCGCTGAGCAGCCGCCTGCACCGCGCGCTGCGACAGCGAGACCGCTGCTAGCAGCAGCGCGCGCTCGCCTGCGGCAGCGCGCCCTGGTGGCTCGACACCGCCGTCGCCGCGCACAGCTGCGCGCACAGCCGCGCGACGTCGGCGAACGCCGCCCGCTGCGCCGCGGCGCCGGCGTTGCGCGCCTCATCGCCTGCCAGCGCCACGAGCTGCGGGCGCGGGGGCAAGCGGAGGGGTCAGCGCGGGCGGCGCTGCTGGCGTCTGCCTCGGCGGCGCGGCGGCGGCCCACCCACCTGCAGCAGGTGGTCGCACAGGACGTCCGCCTGCTGTGCGGCCGCCTTGCCTGCTGGCCGCTGCCTGCGAGCGTTGGGCGGCGAGCGGTTCAAAGGGAGGACGGCGCATGCGGGGCACGAGGGCGTGCGGCGAGGGCGCGGCGCGCGCCCCGCCGCACGCGCACCGCAGCACGCCCAGCACCGCCGCGGCCGCGCGCGACACGCCCGGCAGCTGCGCGAGCACCGCGGCGCGCAGCCGGCAGGTGCAGATGACGACGTTGAGGCCGGTGCCCAGCAGCAGGTCCTGGGACGCCGCGCCGCCGCCGCCGCCGGGCGGCTGGCCCCCCTGCGCGTCGCCGTCCGCCGCATCCGGCAGCAGCTCGTCGAGCAGCGCGCGCCCGTGCGCGAGCGCGTCGGCGACACGCTTGAGCGCGAAGAGGCGCTTCATGTAGCTGTAGCGCAGCGCCAGCAGCTCCTGCCGTGCGGCGGCGCGCGCGGCGCCGCGCGCCGCCGAAAACGCCGCGTCGACGAGCGGCGCGAGCGCGCGCGCCTCCGCCTCCGCGTCGCCGCCGCCGCCCGCCAGCCGCGCCAGCGCGGCCTTGAGCAGGGGCAGCAGCCAGGCCGGGGGCTCGCGCCCGGCGGCGGCCCCCGCGGCGCGCAGGTGCGAGTGCGCGGCTTGAACGGCCGCCCCCAGCTCGCCGGCGTCCCTGGCGCCGGCCAGGGCCGCCACAGCGGCGGCGGGATCGCCGGGCATCACGCCGGGGTTGCGCAAGCGGGCTCAAGCGGTCGGCATGCGGGGGTGCTGCTGCTGCTGCTGAAGCCGAGGGCCCTGCTGCCGCGCGGGCGGGTCGCCTGGCCGACGCGGGCTCGCGGACTGACCTGCGGCACCGACTCCGGCTCGCGGGAGTGACCGGGCTGTCGCGGCGGGGCCCCAAATTTGCGCGCCGGGGCGCAGCGCTACTAACGACGCCGCCGCTCGAGCCGCGGTCGCACTGCTGCTGCGAGAGTCGCCACTGGAGCGGCTGCGGGTGGGGTGCCACATGCAGCCGCGCTGTTGCCGGCACGCAAACGGTGTGTGCCGCGGCCGCCGCCGCCGCCGCTGCCGCCGCTGACCCCGCCGCCGCGTGTTGCGTTTACTGCACGGCCCTCGCCCGCCGCCGATGGCCCCCCGCACCGCCCGCCATGGGGCGTGGCTAGAAGACCTCGTAACCCCCGCCGGCGCCGTCGACGGGCGTGCGCGAGACGAAGAAGAGGATGCCGCTCGCGAGGATGAGCGCGACCTGGAACACGCCCGCCACGCCCGGCCACACCTCGCCGCCGCTCCCCGGGTTCATAGCTGCGGCGGCCGGCCGGCGCCCGGTCGGTCGGTCAGCCCGCGCGCGGTCCTCAGCGGGCGCCGCGGGCGGGCGGACGGGGGGCCAGCGCGCGGGCGTGCGCGGCCGGCCCCGCGCGGCGCACCGTAGTGCTGCATGAGCACCCACACCGCGCCGACGACCGAGCCAAACGACACGACGTACGAGAGGAACAGCCAGAAGCGCGACCTGCGGCGGCGTGGCGCGGCGCGGCGGGGCTCGCTGCCAGCCGCCGCCGGCCCGGGCCCGCGCGCGCCCGCCGGGGCGCGCGGCGGCGGCCCCGCGTGCGCCCCGCCGCGGCTCCGCGCCTGCAGAAGCCGCCGTCGTCAAAGGGGTCGTAGTCCTGCAGGTCGTCCCTGCGCGGCGCCGCCGGCAGCGGCGCGCCAAGTGCTCGGCGCGCGCCGCGCGCAAGCAAAGCGGCGCCGCGGCGCGCAGCGGCGCGCCCGCCGCGGCGCGGTCCGCGGCGCGGTCCGCTGCACGTGCCGCGCCGCGCCGTGCCGCGCACCTGCGGATGCAATTGATCATCACCAGCGCGAGCGTCGCGATGATGCCTGGGATGTACTGGTCCGCCGGGATCTTGTGGCCCGTGCACACGACCGCGTCGACCCAGAACCACCACCCCGCGCCAAAGAGCGCGCCCGACGCGATGGGGCCGTACGACTTGGCCTGCGCGCGCGGCGCGCGGCGCGGCGCAGCGTCGGCGCATGTGCCGCGGGGCGCGCCATGCGCGGGGCGCGCGCCGCCGCCGCTGCTGCGCCGCCACCCGCGCGGCGCCGCGCCTTCTCCTCCCAGAACTGGACGACGTAGGGCGGTATGAGCAGGGCCACCACCTGGCACAGCGGGTAGTCGCACATCGCGAGCGGCCGGGCGCCCGCCGCGCGCTGCTGCTGCTGCGGCGGCGCCCGCCCTGCCGCGCCGGCGGCGCCGCCTGCGCGCCCGGCGGGTGGAGGGGCCCGGCGGTGGGACACACGCCACGGGGCGGGAGGGCGGCTGCTAGGCGAGGGAGCGAGAGCTGTTGGTGCACGGGCGGGCGCAGCAGCGGGCGCTGTCGGTGGTCTCCGGGCTGGAGCGTTAGCTGGTCTGTGTGTCGCGGAGGGCGCGGAGGTCATGCGGGCCCGCGGCGCGCCGTGTTACTCGGCAGCAGACCCGCGCTGCGCCCTCACGCTTCCCTGGGCCCGCCCCGCGCGCCGCGTCCCCTCCCACACGTTGGACGCGTCACGCAGGAGCGATCGAGCTTGCCAGCACGCGCCTTTTGCCGCCGCACGCGCCGCCGCCGCCGCGACAGCAGCAGCCGCCGCCCGCGCGCGCCACGGCGCCGCAACCGCCGCAGCCGGCCGCGCAGGCGGCCTCACCCAGGCACGGCAGCAGCATGGCCGGCGTGGAGCTGGTGCGCTCGCCGGCGGACCGCAAGGCGTACCGGCACCTGGTGCTGCCGAACGGCCTCGCGGTGCTGCTCATCCACGACCCGGACGTCGCGGAGGCGCTCGCCGCCGGCGGCGCGGTGCGGGCCCGGCCGCGGCGCGCGAGCGGCGCGAGCGACGGAGCGGCGCTTCGGCACGCTCGCACGCGGCTCACGCCGGCGCGCTCGCAGGACGGCGGCGGCGCGATGGAGGTCGACGGCAGCGGCTCCGACGGCAGCGGCTCCGACGACGGCAGCGAGGACGGCAGCGATGGCAGCGATGGCAGCGGCGACGGCAGCGATGGCAGCGACGGCAGCGACGGCAGCGGCTCGGGGGACGACGACAGCGCCGAGGGCAGCGAGGGTGGCGGCGGCGGCAAGGGCAAGGGCAAGGGCAAGAAGCCGGCGGGCGGCGGCTCCAAAAAGGTGCGTGCCGCCGGCGCCGCGCCCGCGCAGCCGCGCACAGCCGGGCGCGGCGCGCGAGCTGCCGCCGCCGGCGCCGCGCCCGCGCAGCCGCGCACAGCCGGGCGCGGCGCGCGAGCCGCCGCCGCCGCCGCCGCAGGCCGCCGCCGCGATGGCCGTCGGCGTGGGCAGCTTCTCGGACCCGCCCGACATGCAGGCGCGCCGCTGCCGCCCGCCGCCGCCCGCCGCCGCCCGCCTGCGCCGCTGGACGGCCCACCGCACCCCTGCGCCCTTCCGCCGGGCCCCGCCCCTTGAGCCCCGCCCCGTCGAGCCCCGCTGCTGGGCCCCGTCCCTGAACCCTGCTGAACCCTGCCCCGCCAGGGCCTGAGCCACTACCTGGAGCACATGCTCTTCATGGGCAGCGCCGCCTTCCCAGACGAGAACGACTACGACGCATTCCTCACTGCGCACGGCGGCGCGAGCAACGCCTTCACGGAGCTCGTGCGCGCGGCGCGCGGCGCGCGGCGCCCCCGGCCCCACGCGCTGCGCTCCGTTGGCGCGGCGGCGTGGCCAGGCGGCGCGGCGGACCCTGGCAGCGTGCGAGCCGCCGCCGCCGCCGCCGCCGGCTGCGCGCTGCGGCGCAGGAGTTCACAAACTATCACTTTGAGGTCGCGCCCGCCGCGCTGCGCGGCGCGCTGGAGCGCTTCGCGCAGTTCTTCGTGGCGCCCAGCTTCAACGTGCGCGCCGCCGCCGCCGCCGGCCCGCGTCGCCTGCCGCGGACCGCCCCGCGACGCCGCGTGCCCCGCGCCCGCGCCGCGCAGGCGGGCGCGCTGGAGCGCGAGGTGCAGGCGGTGGACAGCGAGTTCCAGGGCGTGCGCCAGAGCGACCACAGCCGCCTCGCGCAGCTCATGTGCCACACGGTGCGCGCCGGCGCCGCCGCCGCCGCCGCTGCGCGCGCCGCGCCGCAGCCCGCCGCCCGCCGCTGCGCGGGCGGCGCTGTGCGGTGTGCCGCGCGCGCGCGCGCCCACGGCGCTGCGGCCGTCCCTCCCTCCCTCGCGCCGCGCCGCGCAGGCGCGGCCGGGGCACGTGTACAACAAGTTCAGCTGGGGCAACGCGGCGAGCCTGTGGGACGCGCCGCGCGCGGCCGGCGCGGACGTGCGGCAGCGCATCGTTGACTACTACAGGCGCGCCGCCAGCTGCAGCGCCAGCTGCGGCGCGGGCGCGCGCGCGTGGCCGCAGCGGGTGCTGGGGCGGCGGCGGCGCGCTGGCGGTGGCGCGTGGGGGCCTCGGCGCGCGCGCGTGCGGCGGCGGCGGGCGAGCGCGGCCGCCGCACGCCGTGCCCACCCGCGCCGCGCCCGCGCCGCCGCCGCCGCCGGCCCCGCAGGGCGCAGTACGGCCCCGAGCGCATGAGCCTGGTTGTGCTGGGCGGCGAGCCGCTCGACACGCTGCAGGCGTGGGCGTCCGAGCTCTTCGGCGCCGTGCCGCGCAGCGCCGCGGGCCCGCCGCCGAGCTTCGCGAGCGCGGGGCCGCCGTTTGAGGTGCGCGCTCGCCCGGTGATCAATCGCCACAGGGGGGCTGCGCGCCCAGTCAGCCAGCCAGCTTGGGCACCGCCGGCCAACCCAACTCCCCTGAACCTTAAACCCCCTGAACCCCTGCAGGGCCGCACGCTGTACCTCGCGCCGGCGGTCAAGGAGCACCACGAGGTGACGGTGACCTTCCAGCTGCCCTGCCTGCGCGAGCACTACAGGCGCGGCGCCTGCACCCGCACCCGCACCCGGGGACGGGGACGGGCGGCCTGACGGCCTCGCGGGGGGCTCGCAGCGCGCGCGGCGCGGCGTGGCCGACGACGCCGCGGCCGCCGCCCGCCCCGGCCGCCCGGCTGCCGCGCACAGGGACAAGCCGGACGCGTACGTCAGCCACCTCGTCGGGCACGAGGGCCCCGGCTCGCTGCTCTCCGCGCTCAAGGCGCGCGGCTGGGCGGTCGAGCTGAGCGCGGGCGTCGACGACGACGGCTACGCCGCCAACAGCGCGGCCTACCTGTTCACGGTGAACATCGTGCTCACCGAGGCCGGCCTCGCCGCGGCGCCGGGGCTGGGGCTCGGCCCCGTGGGGCTGCTGTTCCAGTACCTCCGCCTCCTGCGCGACGCGGGTGCGCGCCGCGCAGCCGCCCCAGGGTTTAGCTGCCGGCAGCCCGGCCGCGCCGGCGCACGCGTGCCGGCCTGCGCGCGCAAGGCCGCCGCGGCCCGCCGCCGCGCCGCGCCGCGCCAGGCCCGCAGCGCTGGGTGTGGGAGGAGCTGCGTGGCATCGCGGCCATGAAGTTCCGCTTCGTGGAGGAGGAGGAGCCGCTCGACTTAACCACGCGCCTCGCGAGCGCCATGCCCTGGGTCGCCCCCGCCGACCTGCTCGCGGCCGAGTACCTGCACGAGGCCTGGCGCCCGGAGCTGGTGCGGCGCGCCGCGCGCCGCGCCGAGGGCCGCCGCGCCGAGGACCGCGGCGCCGAGTGCGGACGCCGCTGCCGCCGCGGGGGCCAGGTGGAGGAGCTGCTGGGGTGCATGTCGCCCGAGCGCAGCGCGTACCGCGTGGACCTGCTGACCAAGGCCTTCCCCGAGCTCAGGGCCTCGCTGGCGGAGCAGGCGCAGGCGGCCGGCGGCGGCGGCGGGCCGCTCGCAGGCGCGGGCGCGCCGCGCGCGTTCACGGAGCCGTGGTTTGGCCTGGAGGCCGCGGCGCTGCCGCTGCCGGCGGCGCTGACCGACGTCTGGGCGCGGGGCGCCGCGGCGCCCGACCTCGCGCTGCCGCCGCCAAACCCCTACGTGCCGTCCGACTTTGAGCTCAAGGATGCTGCCCCGGGAGCGACGCCGCCAACGGCGCCGCCAACGGCGGCCTGCCGCCGGGCGTGCCGGCCTGGGCGCTCGTGGGCGGGCCCGCCGCCGCGCGCGAGCTCGGCCCGGTGCTGTCCGCGCCGCCGGCGATGCTGGTGGACGAGCCGGGTGCGGCCGGCGACGCCGCGCCGCGCTGCGCCGCGCCTGTCGCCGCGCCCGCACACGCAGACCCCGCGCGCCACCCCGCGCCCGCGCCGCGCAGGCCTGCGGCTGTGGCACAAGCTCGCCGTCGGGTACGGCCAGCCCCGCGCCGCGGCTTACTTCCGGGTCGCCAGCCCCGCTGCGGCGGCGACCGCGCGCGCCGCGGTGCTCGCCGCGCTGTGGCTGCGCCTCGTCGAGGAGGCGCTGGCCGAGGACGCCTACCTCGCTGGTGCGCACACACGCCCACCGGCGGAGCGCTGGCCCGCGCGCCCGCGCGCCCCGCGGCCAGAGGGCCCTGACGCGCGCGCGCGCGCGCGCGCGCCGCCGCCGCCGCGCAGACGTCGCGGGGCTGCACTGGTCGAGCAGCCCTGAGGGCATGTCCGGCCTGGAGCTGCGCTGCGACGGCTTCAGCCACAAGCTGCCCGTCCTCGCCGCCCGCATCTTTGACTGCCTCGCCGGCTGCAAGGCGCGCTCCGCGCGCCGCGCCGTCCGCCTGCTTCCGCCGCCGCCGCCGCCGCCGCCACCGCTTCTGCCGCCAACGCCGACGCCGCGCGCGCGGCGGGGCGCGCCGCGCAGGTCAGCGAGCGGAGCTTCCCCGCAGTGCACGAGCAGCTGCTGCGGCGCTACCGCAACGCGCTGCTCTCGCCCGCCAAGGCCGCGGGCGCGGCGCGGCTCGCGGCGCTGTCGGGCGGGCCGCACTGGGGGCACGACGCGCTCGCGGCCGCGCTCGAGGGCGTGGCGGGCGTGGCGGAGGTGCAGGTGCGCCGCCTGGCGTGCGCGCGTCCGTGCGTGCTGTGCGCACGGCACGCGTGCCCCCGCGGCCGCCGCCGGCGGGGAAGTGCGCGCCAGCCCAGGCCCCCTGCCCAGGCCCCTGCCTGCGCCGCTGCCCGCGCCGCGCCGCGCGCAGGCCTTTGCCGCGGAGTTCCTCGCCTCCTGCCACCTCGAGGCGCTGCTCCTGGGCAACATCACTGCGGCCGAGGCGACGTCGCTCGGGCGCGGCCTCGCCGCCGCGCTCCGCGGCGGCGCCGCCGGCGGCGCGGCGCTGCCCGCGGGCGCGCGGCCGCGCGAGCGCTGCGTCGAGCTGCCCGCGGGCGTGGTGCTGCTGCAGCGCTCGCCCGCGCGCAACCCGGAGGAGCCCAACTGCGCGGTCGAGTCATACTACCAGGTACGGTTGGGCGCCGGCGGCGCCCGCCCCGGCCGCCCGCCCCAGCCGCCGCCCCCGCCGCCGCCGCCGGGGCCGCCGACTCCCGCCGCCGCCGCTGCCGCAGATCGGGCCCGCGTCGGACCTGCGCGTGCGGGTGCTGACCGACCTGCTGGACCAGCTGCTCTTCGAGCCCCTCTACGACGCGCTGCGCACGAAGCAGCAGCTCGGCTACACGGTGTCGAGCGGCGCGCGGCTGACGCACGGCGTGAGCGGCTTCTGCGTCGTCGTCGTGTCGGCCGCGTTCGCGGCGGACGAGGTCGACGCGCGCGTGGAGGCGTTCCTCGCCGCCTTTGCGGACACGCTGCGGGTGCGCCGCGCCGCGCTGCGGCGGCCGCGCGGGGAATGCCGCCCGGACTCCGTGCCCCCTCTGCCCAGGCCGCGCCGCGCGCCCCGGCCACGTCCGGCCGCGCCGTCGCCGCCGCGCCGCGCGCGCGCGCGTTCAGGCGATGCCGGCGGACGAGTTCGAGCGCCACAAGGCGGCGCTCGAGAGCAACAAGCTCCAGCGTGACACCAGCCTCGGCCAGGAGGGCGACCGCGCGTGGGAGCAGGTGCCCGCCGCGCGCCGCCCGCGCGCACCGCGCCCGTGCGCGCCGCCCGAACGCCCCGCCCCTGAGCCCCTCCGGGCCGCACCCCCTGCAACGCCCCGCCGCCGCCGCCGCCCCCGCTGTTGCCGCCGCCAGGTGTCGTCTGGGCGCTACGAGTTCCTGTGCCGCGAGCAGGAGGCGGCGCTGCTGCGGGGCGTGGGCCTGCCTGAGGTCGCCGCCTTCTTCGACGCCCACCTCGCGCCCAGCTCCGCGGCGCGGCGCAAGCTCTCGGTGCAGGTCCTGCCGGGCGCGGCGGCGGGCGGCGGCGGCGGCGCCGCCGCGGGGCAGCAGCCGGAGCCGGCGCAGGCGGCGCAGCGGCCGCAGGCGCAGCAGCACGTGACGCACGAGCACGGCGCGCTGCGCCCGGAGCACCCGGCGGGGCACCATGTGCCAGGCACGGCGGTCGTGCACGCTGGCGGCGAGGGCGACGGCGAGGGCGGCGGCGGCGCCAGCGCGGAGCCAGACGCCGAGCCGGACGCCGTGCCGGCCAGCCCAAAGGGTGCGAAGCGCCAGCGCCGCCAGCAGCCGGTCGGCGGCGGCGGCGGCGGCGGCGCGGCGGGCGCGGGGCCAGCGGTGCCTGCGCTGGCGCCGGGCGTGCGCGTGCAGCTGGCGGCCAGCCCCGACGAGGCGAAGGCGGGGCTGCCGCTGTGGCCGCCGTACGGCGGCTGCACGCCGCAGCTCGCGGACGGCAGCGACTGAGCGCGAGCTGTGAGCTGTCGCGCTGGCAGCCGGCTCTGTGTAAACGTGCTGCCCTCGTCCCGCCGCGTCGCCAACAATGTGATTCCTTACCCTGCCGACCGCCGAGGCGGCCGGCGCGCGGCAGGCAGGCAGTGGCAAAGCCGCGGGCGGCACTTCCCTTTCCAGGGCATCGCGCCAAAACGAAGGTCATTATTTCAATCAGGGGGCCGGTGCAAAGACCGGCGGCGGCGGCGCCCGCCAGCAGCGGCGCGGCTCGGCGCCAGCAACTGGCTGCCGCGGGGCCTCGTAGTCGCCCGCACGCCGCAGGGCTCCCGGCGCGCGCGGCGGTCGTCGACCGCAGGCGCGCGCCGGGCTGCCTGCCCCTCCACCAAGCCGGCAGTGCTCGCTCACAAGTCGCCCACACGTGCTCTCGCCAAGCAGCAGGCTCGCCCTCACCGCGCCGTGCGCGCGCCGCCGCGCCGGCGCTGGGGCGCCGTGCGTGCGCGGCGGCGGCGGCGGCCGCGTCACCAAATCAAGGCCTCGGTGGTGTGAAGGTACATGGATGCGCGCTCCCCGTGCTCCCTCGCTCCCTCGATTTGCTCACTCGCTCGCTCGCACACACCCTGCCTCTCTCATTCGCCGTCTCACTCGCGCGCCGGCTCCCTGGCTGCCTCCGCCGCGGCCGCACCGCCGGCGCGTCTGCCGCGCCGGCCGCGCGGCGCGCGCGCGCGCCGCCTAGGACTGCTGCCCGCCCCCGCCGGCGCCGTGCGCCGCCGCGAGCTGGGCCTGGGCGGCCTGCTGCGCCTGCGCCACGAGCTGGCTGCGCTGCCACCAGAGCTGCTGCTGCTGCTGCTGCTGCTGCGCGGCCATCTGGCGCTGCATCATCAGCCGCTCCTGGATGAGCTGCTGCTGCGGGCCCGACAGCGCCGCTGCCGCGGCCGCCGCCTGCGCCTGCTGCGCGTGCGCGAGGTACGCCAGGTACGGCGCGCCCGCCGCCGCGGCGCCCGCGCTCGCGCCGGGCGCGGCCGCGGCGGCCGCGAGCGACACGCCCGCCGACTGCACCTCGGCCGCCTGGCGCGCCGCGACCATGTCGCTGTGCCCGCTCATGCACAGCAGGCGCTCGCAGGTCTGGATGCGGCTCTGCAGGCTCGCATAGAGCCGCATCAGGTCCGCCTCGCTCGTGAGCGCCGATGGCACCATCCAGCTGCTCAGCACCGCGCGCGGCGCGGCGCCGGGCGCCGCCGCGGGCGCCGCGGGCGGCGCGGGCGCGGGCGCGGGCGCCGCAGCCGCGCCGCCGCCGCCCGCCGCGGCCGCGGCCGCGGCTGCTGCCGCGGCGGCCTGCTGCTGGTGCGCGAGCACGCCGGCATACCAGTGCATCATGACCTCCTGCTGCTGGTGGTAGAGCAGCGCGGCCTGCTGCTCGGTGAGCGCGCCGTCGCCGCCGCCGCCGCCCTGCGCCGCCCCGCGGCCGCCTGCTGCTGCTGCAGCTGCGCGACCTGCAGCATGAACGCCGCGACGCTCGCCGACTGGTCGAGCAGCGGCGCCGGCGGCTGCATGTGCGGGTGGTGCTGCGGCAGCGACGCGTCGACGGCCGGGTCGCCGCCGACGCCGCCGCCGCCGGCGCCGTCGCCGCCCGCCGATGGCTGCTGCGCCGGCGGCTGCTGCTGCGGCTGCTGCGCCGGCGCGTCGACCTGCATGGCATCCTCGCCGCCGCCGCCGCCGCCGCCCGGCGCCGCGTGCGCCGCCGCGCCGCCGCCGGCGGCCTGCTGCGCCGCGGCGAGCGCGGTCGCCGTGCTGCTGCTGCTCGTCGTGCTGCTCGCCGGGTGCGCGGGCGGGCGCAGCAGCGTCTGCAGGCTGCCCTGCAGGTTGGCGCGCAGCGCCGCGCTGTGCATGTGCTGGTGCTGCGCGAGCGCCTGGTGCTGCGCGTGGAACTGCTGCCCCACCGCGACCTCCTGCTGGCGCGCGATCAGCCCCAGGAGGTTCTGGCTGAGCTGGCGGTACGCGTCGGCGTACGTGCTGAAGCTCGCCTGCAGCTCCGCGTCGGCCGCGCCAAAGCCGGCACCCGCGGCGGCCGCCGCGGCCGCCGCAGCGGCAGCGGCCGCCGCGGCCGCGGTCGGCGTGCCGCCAAACTGCGCGGTCGCGTTGAGCTGCGCCGCGTGCGCGGCCGCCGCGAGCCGGGCCGCCTCGACGTCGCGGCGCCGCGCCTCCAGCTGCTTCGGGAAGAGCTTCTCAATCGTCTCCCGCAGCCGGATGCAGACGCCTGCGGCGCGGGCGTTGGCGCGCGGGGCGCGCGGGGTCGGCTCGGCGCGCGGCGGCGTCGCCGCTGCTGCCTGCGCGCTCGCCGGCGCTGCTGCTGCTGTCGCCGGCGCCGCCGGGCGCCCGCCGCCGCGCGCCGCGCCAGCCGGCGCCGCGCGGCGTGCGCGGGCGGCTGGGCGCTGCGGCGGCAGGGCAATCCGGGGCCGCGCGCGCGGGGCCGGCGCCGCGGGGCGCGCACCGAAGGCCTGGAATGCCGAGCAGAGCTCCGCCCGGCAGACGGGGCACTGGATGCTCCGGCCGAAGCGCTGGCGCTCCTCCTTCCATGCCGAGATGCAGTGCATGCAAAAGTCGTGGCCGCAGGACCCTGCGGGCGAGGCGCGACAAAAAGGGCGGAGCACGTCGCTCAGGGATTGCCCCCCCCCGCGCGCTGGCGCGCCGGCGCCGCCCTCCCGGCCCGGCGACGTGCTGATCCCCGGCCGCCAGCGCGGAGGGTGGATCGCGCGGCGCCTGGCGGGCCGCGGAGCGGCCGAGAAGACTCCAGCGCGCCAGCCCGCCTGGCGCTGCCACCTCCCCGCGCCGCCTGCAGGCCCGCCGCCGCGCGGAGAGGCCACCAGCGACACGCACCTACGACCGGGTCCAGCAGCAGCTCGAAGCAGATCGCGCACTGAAAGTTGCTGGGCGCGAGGTGGGCATCGTGCCCCGCCTCGCCCTCCGCCGCCTCCAGCGCGCCCGTCATGACGGCGCCGCGCTCCCCCGCGTGCTCTCGTGCTCCCCCGGGGCGCCCCTCGGTCCGCGCGCGTCGGGCTGCCTGGTCGTGTGTGGCGTGTGCTCGTGCGTGGGCGTGCCTGGCTCGTCTCGGTGGCTGGGATTGCTCGCACTGGTGCGTCTCGGCGGCCGCGCGGGCGCTTGGCGTCGCGGCGCCTCACGAATCTGCTGCGGGGCGGGTGCGCTTTAACGTCTGTCACTCGCGCCCGGCCGCCGCGACGCGCCTCTGGGCCGCGGCGAGCCCCTCGTCCCTCCCCGCGCACAGCTGCCGCCCACTGGCGGGCGCGTTCGGCCTGGCGGGCACGCCAGCGCCCGCCGGCTGGGGCCGCGCCCTCGCGGCCGACCTGCACCCCACGCGCGCCCCATCAGCAGGCTTCTCACTCATCAGACGCCAGCCGTGCGGAGCTGCGCCGCGAGACGCAGGCGGCGGCGCCGCCTCGGCTGCGCGGCGGCACCGAGCCACGCGGGCGCCGATCAGACGGCAAACCGCACGCCCGCGCGGCCGGCTGGCTGCTCCTGCTCCTGCAGCTGCCCCGCCGCCGCCTCGGCCGGCCGCGGTGCGGCCGGCCAGCGCGGAGCAGCCTCGGCGGGCCAGGGCGCTGCCAGCCAGCGCTCAGCGCTTGGGCGGCCCCGCCGCGCCGTCGTCCGCCGGCCGCGCCGCCGCGAGGCCGAACGAGGGCACGTCCGTGAAGCGCCACACGCGGCCGAGCTCGGTGCGGCTCGCCGCGGTGCCCGCGACGGTGAGCAGCGTGCTGGGCACAATGTAAAGCAGCGCCGGTTGGCCCAAGTGCGTCACGGCGTTGGCCGCAAACGCGCTGAGCAGGCCGGCCACGTGCGCGACGACGACGCGCGTGAAGTAGGTCCGCTGCTGCAGCACCTCCGCCGACACGGGCACGCCGCCGCCGCCGCCGCCGCCGGCGCCGGCGCCGCCCGCGTCGTCGGCGCTGCCGCTCGCGCCGCCGGCGCCGCTGCCCTGCGTGCTGTCCCGCTGCCGCAGCTCGCGGTCGGCCACGGCGTCGTACGCCTCGGCCGCCGCGCTCGCCGCGGCGTCGCCCATCTCGGCGCGGCTCGCGCCCGGCTCGAGCGCGTCGAGCGCGCCCTGGATCGCCGCCGCCGCCGCGGTCGCGCGCGCCTGCATGTTGGTCAGGCGCGACGCGTCGTAGCGCAGCGCGAGACCCGCCTGCGGCGCGCGCGCGGCCGGCACGCGCGCGGGCACGGCGTGAGCGCGGCAGCAGGCAGCGCACCCGGCCCGCGCGCAGCCGCGGGCCGCCCCTGTGCGCCCGCGCGCCTCCCCCCGGGCCGCACCAGCAGGCCCGGGATCGCGACGTCGCCGAGCCCCAGCAGCGAAAAGGGAAAGTCGGCGGCCTGCGCGGTGCGGGGCGGCAGGGAGGCGGCAACGTCGCGGCGGCGTCGCAGCGGCGGCGGCGGCAACGCGACGGCAGTGCGGCGGCGGCGCGGCGCGCCTCGCCGACGCCGCCCGGCGCGCGGGGAAGAGGAGGCGCGTGGGCCCGACGACCATGTCGGACGTGGCGACCTTGAGCATCACGTTGTCGCCGACCACTGCGGGGGGCGGCGGGCGGGGAGCGAGTGGCGGCGGCCGGGTCGGCCGCGGGCGGGCGGGCGAGCGGCGGGCGGGGAGCGAGCGGCGGCGCGGCGCGCGTGTGTCGCCGGCGCGCACCCGTGGGGCTGCCAAAGACCCAGAAAACGTCGTAGGCGAGCAGCCCGGCGAGCAGCAGCGCGGCCGTCCTGCGCGGCAGGGGAAGCACGGGCGCGGCGCGGGGGCGGCTCGGGCGCGGCTCAGGCGGCGCGGCGCGGCGCGGCGCGGGCTGCGGCGCGGCGCGGCGCGGCGCGGGCTGCGGCGCGGCGCGCGCCTGAAGCTGCGGAGGCCGACGAGGGCGAGGATCTCGGTCGCGACGAGGCAGGCGATGAGGTTGTTCAGCGTGAAGCTCGTGTGGTGGCTCGCGAGCTCCGCGGCCGCGAGCCCGACCGCGAGCGCGGCGGCGGCGAGGTCGGTCGGCGCGAGCGCGACGCGCAACACCGGCGCGCCGGCGTCGTCGAGCAGCCAGCCCTCGGGCGGCGCGAAGCTGAGGCTCCGCGACCCGAGGGGGCCGCCGACGGCGCGCAGCAGCGGGCTGCGCGCGCGGGCGTGGGCACGGGCGCGGGCGCGGGGCGTCGTCCGGCCGCCGCAGGCGCGGGCGCCGTCCGGCTGCCGCGGGCGCGGCGCGGCGCGGCCAGCCGCAGCGGCACGGCGGCGCACCTCGCGGCGCCGAAGATTGCGACGCTGCCGAGTGCAAAGAAGTAGAGGTCGAGGAACGTCTGGATGCTGCGCTTCGGCAGGGCAGGGCGGGCGGGCGGGCAGGCGGCTCGCGCGCGCGGCCGTGCGGCCAGGCGCCGCGGGGGCTGGCGCGGGGGGCGGGCGTGCGTGCGGGCGTGCGTGCGTGCGTGCGGGCGCGGCGTGCCCGCTGCACCTGAAGCCGGGGAAGTACTTGGCCAGCAGGTACAGCCCAAACAGCGACGCCGACGCGAGCACCGGCGCGAGCAGGCCCTGCGCCCGGCGGCCGGCGGCCGGCGGTCGGCGCGCGCGCGCGTGCATGGGGGGCAGGCGTGCCACGCCGCCGTCACTGCCGCCGCCGCCGCCGCTGTGTCTGTGGGCGCGCGCGCCTCCTTCATGTTGATCTGCTGCTTTGACCGCGACGTCAGCCCGCGGTGGCTGCCGATGTAGACAGTGAGGACGCAGAGGCCAACGAAGTACGGCAGGTCTGCGCGCGCGTGCGCGAGCGTGTGGGGGAGCGTGTGTCGTGCGGGAGCGTGTGGCGTGCGTTCGCTCGGCGCGAACAAAATGGCGCTGCGCACTGCGCGCTGCGGCACGCGCACCGACGGCGGCGTGCAGCCCCTGCGCCGCGGGCAGCGCGCCCAGCGCGAGCCAGGCGAAGAAGGCGGCATACGCGCGCGCCGCGTCGGGCGACTCCTCCCACACCCACGCGGCCGCTGCCGGCGCCGGCTGGGCGGGCGCGGGCAGCGGGCTCGTCGACGCCGCCGCGCCTGGCTCCCCCTCCGCGCCGGCGGCAGCGGCCACGGCGCGCCGCGCCAGCGGCACGTCGGCACCGTCCCGCGCCCGTGCGCGGGCGGTCGGCGGACCGGCGCGGCGGGCCGCGGCGCGCCGCAGCGGCGACAGCGGCAGCGGCGCCCGCGGCGCCGCCGGCCGCAGCTGCTGGCTGCAGCGCTGCATGGCCGTGGTTGGAGGGCGCGGGAGTGGGGGACTGCCGATCGGGCGGGGGCCAATTGACCAGCGGCGCAGGGCTCAAACGCGGCGCCGCGCCGCGCTCGCAGCCAGCCGCCGCCGCCACTGCGCTCTCGTGCCCCGCGCGCCGCTCCGCCGTTGTCTCATCAGCGTTTCGATCACGAGCGTGACGCGCAGCCTTTGCGCGCTCGCGCCGGCGGGGGTGCCCAATGCAGGCCCGCGCGGCCATGCGGCGCGGCGTGGCAGGTGCGTGGCGCGGCGCGCCCGCGCGCGGTCGAGCCGCGGAGCGCCAGGCTGGCGCGGCAGCAGCAGCGGCCTTTCAGGGCGTCCGGCGCGCCCAGGGCGCCGCGCCCGCGTCCGCCAGGCGGCGCACGGCCCTCACAGTGTGTCGGGCCAGCCCCAGCAGCGGCGCCGCGGTGTACTGGGCGCGCGCCGGCGCGCCCCGCCCGCCGCTGCCCACCGCCGCCCGCTGCTGTCGCGCCCCGCCTGCTGCCGCCGCCGCCGCAGCCGCCCGCCCCGCGCCCGTGCGTAGCTCGGCGTGGCCGGCAGCGCCGCGGCCGCGGCCGCGCGTCGTGCCCGCCGCGGCGGCGCAGGGCGCGTCGTCGGTCGCGGAGCTGCAGGCGGCGCTGTCGCGCAAGGAGGCGGAGCTCGCCGCGATGTTCGAGTCCGGCCGCGCGATGCCCCGGGTGCGCGGCGGCCGGCCCGGGCCGCCGCGGCGCGCGCGCGCGAGGCGCGCACGCGGCAGCGCTGCCGCCGCGGCCCGCACGCGCAGCGCGGCGACGCCCGGCGCCGGCGCCGCGCCGCCGCGCCGTAGGCGTCCGACGTCGCGGCGCTGCGCGCTGAGATCTCGGCACTGAACGACCAGCTGGCCGGCCGGCCGGTCAAGCCGCTGGTCCGGGGGCGGCGGCGGCCGCGGCGGTGGCGGCGGCGGCGGCGGCGGCGGCGGCCGCGGCGGCGGCCGCAGCTTTGCGTCGCCGAGCAGCATCGCGCCG
Source organism: Scenedesmus sp. PABB004 (assembly GCA_014905635.1). Taxonomy (NCBI): domain Eukaryota; kingdom Viridiplantae; phylum Chlorophyta; class Chlorophyceae; order Sphaeropleales; family Scenedesmaceae; genus Scenedesmus; species Scenedesmus sp. PABB004. Next base: position 1,084,415 of record JABVCE010000007.1, on the reverse strand, counting down.
CCCAGCCGGCCGTCGTACAGCCGGGCCGACGACCTGGCGAACAAAGCCCTGGACATGGTGCGCGCCCGGGCGGGGTGGGGGCGGCCGCGAGCGGCAGCGGTGGGGCGCTGCGCCGCCCCGCGCAGCGCCGCGCCGCGCCGCGCCGCGCCCGCCGAGCGCGCCGCCGCCCGCCGCCGGCGCCGCGCTGCGTGGGGCGCAGGTCGAGGAGCAGCTGCGGGGCAACCAGGGCATGGGTGCGAGCGAGGACGCCGACATTGCCCGCCTGGAGGCAGAGAACATCGCGCTGCGGTGCGTGGGGGCTGGCGTCCGCGGCCTCGGCGCGGGGCGCGCCGCTGCTGCGTGGGCCGCCGGCGCGGCGCCGGTGCGACGCCGGCCGCGCCCGCGCCCCCGCACAGGGCCCAGGCGTTTGAGCTGCTGAAGCGGCAGCAGCAGCTGGAGACACTGATTGCCGAGGTCACCGGCGACAAGGCGCCGGAGCTGCTGCTGGAGACGACCGAGGACCTGCTCGCCAGCATGCGCGCGAAGCTCCAGCGCGGCGGCGGCGGCGGCGCGGCAGAGAAGCAGGCGTGAGGGCGGGGCGTGGGGGCTGGGGACTTGGGGCTTGGAGGCGTGTGGGCTGGGGGTCCGGGGGCGTGCCGTGCGCACGCACGCAGCGGGACTTGGGCGTCAGGGCGGGGGTCAATCAGCGCAGACCGCCGGCGGCGCCGCGCGGCGGCGCACACCTCTGCCACCGCTGGTAACGCCGTGAAGCCGGGCCCTCTGCCCTTGACGGGCGCCGCCCGCGCGCCTGGCCGGCACGCTCCCGCGGCCGCGACAGCGCCGGGCGGCGCGCGGCGCTGCTCCGCCATGTAGCTGCTAGCGGCGGGGAGACCGCGCCGTGCTGGTTAGGCGTCGCGATGCGGCGCCGTCACGGCTGCCACGCGCCCTGGCGGCCAGCGCAGGCGAGCCTGGCTCCCGCTGACCGGCGGCGCCGCCGCCCGCGCGCCGGCCCCGCCCCTCTCGCCCACGCCCCGCGCCCTGCCGCGCAGATCGGCGGGCTGCTCACCGGCCTCGGCCTGGTGGCCTGCTTCTTCGCGATTACGGTGCCGCTGCTGCCGGCGCGCCTCCGCAGCGCCGCGGCGGCGCTCTACGGCTGCGCGGCGCTCCTGGCCATCGCCTGCTACCTGGCCGTCAGCCTGGCCGACACCAGCGACGCCGGCAGCCCCGCGGCGACGCCGTCGCGGCCGCTGTACTGCGACCAGTGCCAGGTCGGTCGGCAGCGCGCAGCGCGCGGCGCGCAGCACGCGGCGCGCAGCCGGCGGACGCGCGCCCGACATGCCGTGCGGCTGCGCCCGCAGCGCTTTGTGTCGCGCGGGAGCAAGCACTGCAGGGCGTGCGCGACGTGCACGTCGGGGTTTGACCACCACTGCATCTGGCTCAACTGCTGCGTCGGCGCCGCCAACTACCGGCCCTTCCTGGCCCTCCTGGCAGCAACGGCCACCCTGCTCGCGCTGCAGGTCGGCGCCGGCGCGGCGCTCGCCGCGTGGGCAGCGCGGCAGCCGCGCCGCGCGCTGCGCGCGTCGCTTGCCGCCGCCTACCCGGCGGGCGGCCCCGCGCCGGCCGCCTTCCTCGCCGCGCTCGCGGCGTGCGTCGCCGCCGCGGGCTGCGTGATGTGGCCGGTCGGGGAGCTGCTGCTGCTGCACGCCGTGCTCGCGGCGCGGGGGCTCAGCACGTGGGATTACATCACAGCCAACCGCGACGCGGCGGTCGAGCCGTCGGCGCTCGCGCGCGGCGTGGCGCGTGCGGCACGGCGGCTGCGCGCCGCGGCGCCCCCTGCGCGCGCGGCGCGCGCGTGCGCGACGCCGCGGCGGGCGCGGCGGCGGCGCCGGCGCAGCCGCCGGCGCGGCGCCGCGTGGCGCTGAGCCCCTGCCTCGCGTGCCGCACGCGCGTGGCCAAGCCCGCGGCCGGCGGGGGGTTCGAGCATTTCTTCCGCGCCGCGCCGCTGGAGGGCTTTGACGCGGCCCTCACGTCCACACCGCGCACGGCGGCGGCGCTCGGCGGCAAGGGTGGCGCGGCGCAGCAGGCCGGCGGCGTGCAGGTGCGGGGCGCCTCGTGCCTCGGGCGCCTCGCAGCCCTGCCTGATTTGACGCCGGCGCCGTGCACACCCGCAGGTTGTGCTCGCCATTGCTGGCGAGGACGCGCTGAGCTGCACGGAGCCAGCTGGCGCGCCGGGGGCCCCGCGCTGGCTGGCAGCGCCCTGGCCCGCCGAGGCTGCTCCGCGCTGGCCGGCCGCACCGCGGCCGGCCGAGGCGGCGGCGGGGCAGCTGCAGGAGCAGGAGCAGCCAGCCGGCCGCGCGGGCGTGCGGTTTGCCGTCTGATCGGCGCCCGCGTGGCTCGGTGCCGCCGCGCAGCCGAGGCGGCGCCGCCGCCTGCGTCTCGCGGCGCAGCTCCGCACGGCTGGCGTCTGATGAGTGAGAAGCCTGCTGAGGGGGCGCGCGTGGGGTGCAGGTCGGCCGCGAGGGCGCGGCCCCAGCCGGCGGGCGCTGGCGTGCCCGCCAGGCCGAACGCGCCCGCCAGTGGGCGGCGGCTGTGCGCGGGGAGGGACGAGGGGCTCGCCGCGGCCCAGAGGCGCGTCGCGGCGGCCGGGCGCGAGTGACAGACGTTAAAGCGCACCCGCCCCGCAGCAGATTCGTGAGGCGCCGCAACGCCAAGCGCCCGCGCGGCCGCCGAGACGCACCAGTGCGAGCAATCCCAGCCACCGAGACGAGCCAGGCACGCCCACGCACGAGCACACGCCACACACGACCAGGCAGCCCGACGCGCGCGGACCGAGGGGCGCCCCGGGGGAGCACGAGAGCACGCGGGGGAGCGCGGCGCCGTCATGACGGGCGCGCTGGAGGCGGCGGAGGACGAGGCGGGGCACGATGCCCACTCGCGCCCAGCAACTTTCAGTGCGCGATCTGTTTGCAGCAAGCTAGAAGCAGCGCTGCGCGGGCCGGCGAGCGGCGGCGGCAGCGGCGGCGGCAGGCGACGCGCAGCTGCTGCCGGGAGGAGATTCGCCGTCATGCAGATTGCGGGACGCGCTGGAGCCGCGGCGGGCGCGGGCCGGCAGGAGTGCGGGCGCGCGGCGAGCAGCGGCGGCCGCCGCAGCCGGTGCCCGGGCGCTCGAGGGCTCAGCAGGCGCGGCGTTGGCGTCTTGATGGCGCGTGCAGGGCCGTCGGACACCGCGCAGGTGGGCGGCATGGCCGGTGCTGGCCGCAATTGCCCGGGGGGGGGGGGGGGGGCGCTGCCGCTGCTCACCGCCGCGCGCCCCGCAGCCGTCGCTGGCGACCCTCGCTGACGCCGCCGGCAGCGCCGTGAGCCGGCTGCAGCGCCTGGTGCAGTCGCCGCCGCCGGGTGCGCCGCCGGCGCGCCGCCAGCGCCGCTGCGCCTGGCGTCGACGCCCGAGGCCCCGCCGATGGCCGTGCCGCCGCCGCCACCGCGAACGGGCCGCAGGCTTTCCGGCGGGCCCGCCCGGCGACCAGTCGGTCGCGATGCTCGCGGGGCCGCTCGACTTTATCACGCGCCTGCGCCGCGAGCACGGGCCGATCGTCGGCATGCTGCTCGGCGGCGAGCGCGTCGTGCTGGTCGCGGAGCCGGCGGCGGCCAAGCAGGCGCGCAGCGCCGCCGCCGCGCGCGCCGCGCGCCGCGCGGCCGCCCACCACCGCCCACCGCCGCGGCGGCGGCCCGTGCTGGCGCAGGTGCTGGTCGATCAGGCTGACGTGTTTGTGAAGGCCGGCACCGCCTTCTTCCCCGGCAGCTCCCTCACCGGCAACGGCCTGCTGGTCAGCGACGGCGACGTCTGGCGGCGCCAGCGCCGCCTCTCCAACCCCGCGTTCCGCAAGGCGGCGGTCGAGAGGTGCGCGCGCGTGCGCGTGGCCGCCTCGCCCCGGCAGAGCCCCGCCCGCGCCGCGCCGCCTCAACGCGCGCGCCGGGCAACCGCGCGCCGCAGGTATGCGAGCGAGATGGCAGCCGCCACGCGCGCGCTGCTGGACGGGCCGCTCGCGGTCACGGCGGCGGCCGGCGGCGTGCGCGACGTGTACGCCGACTTCAACGCGCTCACCCTCGACATCACGCTCGCGGCGCTCTTCGGCATGCAGCCCGGCAGCAGCGGCAGCGGCGCCGGCGGCGCCGGCGGCGTCGTCGCGTCGCGCGTCGTCGGCGCGGTGGAGCGTGCGTTTGCCTTCCTCGCGGCGCGCGGCGCGTCGGCGATGGTCGTCCCCGAGTGGCTGCCCACGCCGGACAACGTCGGCTTCCGCGACGCGGTCGCGGAGCTCGACTCGCTCGTGTACGGCATCATCGACGCCCGCGCCGCCGACAACGCGCCGGGCGGCGGCGGCGCGCCGCGCCGCGCCGACCTGCTGCAGGCGCTGCTGGACGCGACGGACGAGGCCGGCGCGCCCATGGCGCGGCAGGTGCGCGGCGGGGCGGCGGGGGCGCGGCGCGGCGCGGCGCGGCCGCGGGCCGAGGGCCGCACGCGCCCGGCGGCGACGCGCGCCGCGCCGCGCCGCGCCGCGCCGCCGCCGGGGGCGCGCAGGCGCTGCGGGACGAGCTGATGACGCTGCTGGTGGCGGGGCAGGAGACGTCCGCGATCCTGCTCGGCTGGGCGGCCGCGCTGCTCGCGCACCACCCGCACGTGCAGGCCGCGGCGGCGGCCGAGGCGCGGGCCGTGCTCGCGGCCGGCGCCGCGCCGGACGCGGCCGACGTGGCGCGCATGCCGCTGCTGACGGCGGTGGTGCTCGAGGCGCTGCGGCTGCACTCGCCCGCCTACATGGTCGGCCGCTGCGCGTCGCGCGACGTCACGCTCGCGGGCGGGCACCGCCTGCCGGCGGGCACGACCGTGCTGGTGCGCGTGCGGCGGCGGCGGCGCGCGCGCGCGCCCTCCCCACGCGCCCTCGCCCCCTCACGCGGGCCTCGCCGGGCGTGGCCCCTTCCTGCGCGCCCGCGCACAGGTGAGTCCCTTCCTGCTGCACCGCGAGCCCAGCCGCTGGCGGCAGCCGACGCTGTTCAAGCCGGAGCGCTGGCTGCCGCTGCTGACGGGCGAGTCGCAGCCGGCGCAGCAGCCGCAGCAGCCGCAGCCGGTGCAGCAGTCGCAGCAGTCGCAGCAGTCGCAGCAGTCGGGCGAGCCGGCGGCACCAGCAGCGAGCGACGGCTGCCCCGTCGCGCACGACGCCGGCGGCGCCGAGGCCGCGGGCGCCGCCGCTGCCGGCTGCCCCGCCGCTACGGCCGCCGGCGCCGGCGGCGGCGCCTCGGTCATGGCGCTGCTGCTGCGCGACCTCGGGCCCAACGGCGCCTTCCTGCCATTTGGCGGCGGGCCGCGCAACTGCATCGGCAGCGGGTTTGCGATGCTCGAGGCGGTCGTCGTGCTGGCCATGCTGCTCGCGCGCTACGAGCTCGCGCCCGCCACGCCCGCAGCCGGCTTCCCCCGCGCGAAGCCGATGCTCACGCTGCGCCCCGACGGCGTGCCGCTGCGGATCAGGGCGCGCGGCTAGCTGAGCGGCGCAGCGGCGGCGCGCCGCTCAGCGCAGCGGCGCGCAGCGGCGGCACAGCGCGCACACGCGGTGTAACGCAAGGGCGCCGCCCCACGCCAGCCGCCCTCGCCCCCTCCAGCGCACTCTCCAGACACAGCCGGTGCGCCCCGGCGCCGGCAGCCCCAGGGGGCACCCCTGCGCAGCGCCCGTCCGCGCGCGGCGCGCTGCTGCCGCCCTCGTCGCCGCTGCTGCTGCCCTCGCCGACGCGCCAGCGCGCATGGAGACGCCCGTATGCGATCTGTGTGGCCGTGGCGCGAACGCGGAGCTCGAGGCGCGCGTGCCCGGGGCGCCGCTGCTCGCTCTGCTCGCTGCTCTCGCGCGCGCCGCGCGCCGCCGCGGCGTCGGCCGATCCAGCGGCATGTCGTCGCAGCCGTGGACACGCGCGGCTCCCCCGCGCAGGCTGGCGGGGCAGCGCTGCGCTGACAGCGCGCTGCGCGGTTCCCGCCGCCCGCCGCCGCCGCGCAGGAGTGCGTCAGCGCGACCTGCACGTCGCGCCCGGCGTGCCACGAGCCCGACGGCGCCAACGTGTTTCATGAGGCCTGCTTGAGAAAGTACCTGCGCAGCTTCTGCCGCAACATGGGCAAAGCAGACTGCAAGGCGCGCGGCGCGCGGCGCGCGCTGCCCGCCTCGCTCGCGGCTGCCGCCGGCCCCGCTCGCGGCTGCCGCCGGTCTTGCTCGCCCCCCCCCCCCTCGCCCCCCTTCTCACCGCTTGGCGCCGTTAAAGCCCTCCAGCGGCTCAACCTGTCCGCCGCTCGCAGTCCGGCTTTCTCTGCCCTGTCGGCCGAGGCCGCGGCGTGCGCGCGCTGTGCCCGGGCAAGGTCGCGCGCAGCCAGGCCATCGTCGCGCCCAAGGCCAAGGACGCCAAGCCCCCGGCGCCGCAGGCGCGCGCGCGGCAGCCGCGCAGCGCGGCGCGCGGCGCGCGGCGCGCTGGGCGCGCCCGCCGACCGCGCGCCGCGCGCCGCGCGCCCCGCGCCGCAGCCCGCCGCGCCCGCGAGGGGGCCCAAGGCCGCGGCCGCGCCCAAGGCCAAGCCCGCGCCGGCGGCCATGGCGGCCAAGCCGGTGCCCGCCAAGCCGCCGCGCCGCCCCGCGCTCAGCGTGCCGCCCCTGCGGCCGCGCCTCCAGCCGCAGTGCGCCGCGCGTCCCAGCCGCCGCGCGGGCGGGGGGCGGCCCGCGCCGCCGCCGCCGACGCACGCACGCGTGTGCGCGCGCCCGCAGGCTCTCCACCGGCCCCTCCTCCCTCGACGCCGCGCCCGCCGCCGGCCCGATCGGCCGCAACGCCGCGCCCGCGGCCGCGTCCCTGTCGGCCGCCGCGAAAAAGAACACCAAGCGCGCGGCGGCGCGCCGCGCGGCGCAGGGCGCCGCCGCGGCCGCGCCGGGCAGCGCGCCCTCGGACGACACCGGCGGCAGCGACGACGCCAGCGGCAGCGACGACGAGCTGGTCATCGTCCGCGGGGAGTGGGCCGGCGAGTGGGCCGGCGAGGGGGCCGGCGGCGGCGGCGGCGGCGGCGGCGGCTCGTCGGGCGCGGCAGCGGCTTGGGGCGTGCTGGACGCCTGGGCCGGCAGCGGCACCGACGGCGGCGTGCTGGAGGCGTCGCCCGGCAGCGACGCCAACGGCGGCGGCGCGCTCGAGGACGCGTGGCGCAGCGGCGGCGCCGCCGCCGCGAGCGGCGAGGATTACCTCTCAGGCTGGAGCTCCGGCGACGCCCGGGGCGACGACGAGGAGGAGGAGGCCGACGCCGCGGCGGCGGCGGCGTTCTGCAGCGCCGGCCGCTGGGTGCTGCCGCCGCCGTTCGACGTGCCCGCGCCGGCGGCGGCCGCGCCCAGCCCGCGGCCGGAGGTCCTGATCGTCGACGCCACGCCCGCCGGCGCCGGCGCCGGCCAGCCGGCGGTGGCGCCGCCGGCCCTGCCTGCGGGCGCGCCGGCGGCGCGCTACGCGCCGCCCATGGTGGTCGGCGCGGCCGCCGCGGCCGCGGCGCCGGCGCCGCCGAGGCTGGCGCCGCCCAGCCTGGCGCCGCCCAGCGTCGCGCCGCCCAGCGTGGCGCCGCCCAGCCTGGCGCCGCCGAGCCTGGCGCCGCCGAGCCTGGCGCCGCCGAGCCTGGCACCGCTCAGCCTGGCGCCGCCGATCCTCCAGGCGCCGCAGCAGGCCCCTGCCTTCCAGGCGCTTGTGCTGCCGGCCGCTGCGCCGCAGGCGCCGGCCATCGCTCGCTTGCCCCCCCACCAGCACGCCCCCGCGGCGCCCAGACCGCTGCAGTGGCAGCACTGGCACCAGCAGCAGCCGGCGCCGGCGCTGCCGCCCGCCGGCGTTGCGCCGGCGCCGGCGCAGCAGACCCCATACCTCCACCAGCCGGCGGCGCTGCCGGCGGCGCTGCCGGCGGCGCTGCCGCTGCCGGTGGCGCTGCCGGCGGCGCTGCCGCTGCCGGCGCCGCAGGCGGCGCCCCGCGGGCCGACGATCGGCCCCGACGCGAGCCTCGCGGCGCTGCTGGCCGCCGCGCGCCAGCCCGTGGACAGCAGCCGGCTGCGGCAGCAGCTGCAGCTGCAGGGCTCGGCGCCGGCCGTGCCGCCGCTGGCGCCGCGCGCCGCGGGCGCCGGCGCGGTGCCGCCCCTGCAGCAGGCGGCGGCGCCGCCCAGCGCCGCCAAGAGCGCCTCGGCCGCGGCAGCGCGCTGGCAGGGCGTGGGCGCTGTGCTGCAGCACGGCGCGTGCGCGCTGCAGGCCGCCGAGCCGGGCGACAGCGACGACGAGCTCCTGGACCTCCTCTGCGGCTCCTGAGACAGCGGCGCCGCGCTGCGGGGCAAGGGGCGGAGCCGGCTGAGCCGCTGCCTCAAGCGGCTGGCTGCCAGCTTGAGGCTGCAGCCGTGGATCGGCCCTTCTGCATGCGTGCGTCGGGCCTTGCCTTGCTGGCGGCCGAGGCAGCGAGCGCTGGCGGGCTTGCCGGCGGGCGCGCGGGAGGGCTGTTGTGACACCATGAGGTTGCATGACCGGTCGCGCCCTCAGCGGCAGAGCACCTCCAGCAAGCGCTCGCCTTGCAACGAGCCTACGCCGGTCACGGGGTCCCACCCGCGCCGCGCCGCGTGCTCGCCCGCGCCGCCCGCGACCACGTCTCGCAGCGGCCGCGCGTCGGGCGGCAGCGCCGCCGCTGCGAGCGCCGCGCGCACGAGCGGCCCGTTGAGCAGCCCGATGCGCGGCAGCCCGCGCTGCTGCCGGCACTGGGCGACCAGCGCGGCAAAGCCCGCCCACACGGACGCCGACGTCGCGGTGCCGCCCGCGAGGCCGAGATCCCCGGCGCGGACGATCTCGTGCGGCCACACATCCGGGTTGGCGGCGGCCGCGACGTCAGGCACGCTGCGGTGCGCAGGGTCATCCAGCTGCCCCCGGAGCGGCGCCTGCCAGGGAGGCCGCGGTACGGATCGGCTCGCGCCCCCGCCCGAGCGCGGCCACGCCGCCTCGCCGGCCCATGCGTCGCTCATCCAGAGGGTTGGCGTGGTGCCGCCGACGGCGGTGACCCACGGCTGGTTCTGCGGGTGGCCGACGCCACGCGCCGCGCCCGGCGCGCCCGGCTGCGGGCAGGAGCCGTCCGGCGTCTCTCCCCAGGGGCCGCAGTTGCCCGACGCGACTATGACGGTCTGGCCCTGCGCGCGCCGGCGCAGTGCGGCACGGCGCAGCGCGGCGCGGCGCGGCGGGCGGGCGGCGTCCGCAGCCGGCCGGCGCCGCGCCCGGGCGCGGCCCCGCCCCGCCGCCCGCATCCCGGCGGCCCGCGGGCAGCGCGCGTGGCGCGCCTGGACGGTCATCTGCTGGAGGACGGTGGCAAACATGTCCCCGCCGTCGTTGGGCTCCTCGCCGTGGCCCCACGTGGCCAGGACGACGGCCTCGCTGTTCCGGTTGGCGATTGCGTTCATCAGCAGCAGCTCAGCGGCCTCATTGTTGTCGGGCCGCTGGTACACCTGCGGCAGCGTGGGCGCGCGCCGCGGCGGCGGCGCGCGGCACGCGTAAGCGCGGGCGGGCGCCCGCGGCGCGGCGCGGCGCGGCGCGGCGGCGCACCACGGCCTGCGCCCGCGGCGCCACAGCGGCGATCAGCTCCACGTTGACCGCGGTCTCGGTCGAGTCGCCCTCTGGCAGGACCACATCCATCTGCGGCGGCGGTCAGCGGTCAGCCGGCTCGGCCGGCTGCATCGGCTCCAGCGCAGGGGCGGCCCGCGCGGGCGGCGCCGCGCGCCTGCGGGTGCACCAGCTCCGGCTCGGGCACTGGGTCGAGCTCGTTCAGCGCCGCATACTTGGACAGGTCGCACGTGTCAATCGTCTCAAACGTCGCCACGGCCACGCGCACGCCGCTGCCGTTGAGCGCGCGCGCGTCGCCGAGCGAGTAAAGGCGGCGCAGCCGCGCCGCGGTGAGGTGGTGCGCGCGCGCGGCGGGGTTGGGCACCGGCGGCTCCCCGCACGGCGCCTCGCTCGCTTGCGCGGCGCCGGCGGCGGCGCCCGCGCCGGGAGGCCGCCGCGCGGAGAGGCTGCGGCCGCGCAGGCGGCGCAGGTTGTTCAGGCCGGCGACGCCGGCCACGTGCCGCGCCACGCCCGCCGGCAGCATCGGCGGCGTCGCCGGCGCATAAAAGCCGGCGCCGCCGTCGGCCTGGACCGCGACGAGCGTGGTGTTGAGCGCCGCCTCGGCGGCCGCCACGGCGCAGTTGACCCACATGAACAGCCGCGCGGTCGGCTCGGGGCGGCTGTACAAGTCAAACTCGTACTCATACACATCACCGCCGCGGTCCGTGCGGCACCAGCGCTCCCAGTGCCGCCGCGCCGCGTCGACGGTCGCCGCGGTCGCGCCAAACGCGTCGCCGACCTGCCGCGGCGTGAGCCAGCGCTGGTAGTGGCGGCTGCGCGGGTCGACCACGGCGCGCGCGCGCGCGGCGAGGCCGAGGGGGTTGCGCGCGCGCAGCGCGACCACCAGCATCACGCTCTCGCCCACCGGGCCTGCCACAGCTGCGGGGCCGGCCAGGCGGTGCCGGCCTGGCACCCGCACCCAAGGGCCCTCGTCGTCGTCGTCCCCGGCGGCCCTGCTGCCCGCGCTGGCCAGCAGCAGCAGCGCGAGTGCCGCCGCGGCGCGCAGGCGTGTTGGCGTCCTGCCAGAGATGTCGGGGGGTCCCGAAAGCTTCATCTGCGGCCGCGCCCGGCGGTGCCGGGCCTCTGGCACTGCTCCGGTCGGCCGTGCGTCCCTCGGCGCGTGGTGCGGCTGCGTGATGCTGCCGTGACGAAACTCGAGGTCCTCGTGCTTGGGGATTGTGTCGGGAGCCCGTTCGTGCAGCAGGTGGCACGCCCTGGACACTGTCAGCGCGGAGCAGTCGCGCCGCCCGCGCTGCATCGCCTCCCACCGTGGGCCACGTCAGTTCCCGGAATCACACACGACCTCTAGGAGACTGCCGCCAGGCAGCAGCGACACTCCAGCAGCAGCTGGGACAGCCCGCGCGCCCAAGACCGGCGCCGCCGTGAACGCTGCGTGCTGCAGCTGCCCCGACACCCACCAGCCGGCTCGGCGGGCCATGGGCTGATCGCGGCGGGACGGCCATGGCGCGGCGCAGCCTGCGCGCGGTGAGGAGCCTCGTGAGAGGGAGCGCTGGCCGTCCTGCCGGCAGCCGCCGCGCGGCCCAGCGTGCGGCCACTCAGAGCGCCTGGGCGCTCTCGCTCGCCGCCGCCGGCCACCGCCGCCGCCGCAGGCGCTCGCGCTCGCGGCGGCCCTGCTGCTGCGCGGCGCCGCGGCGCTGGAGTTCCCCAGCCTCGCGGTGGTCGCCGGCGGCGGCGGCGGCTGCCCGGCGGCGTGCGCCGCGCGCGGCGCGGGGTGGGCGGCGGCAACGAGCGGCCGGCCGGGCGAGGCGCTGTGCATCGCCGCGCGCGCCGGCGGCGGCGACATCGAGGCGGTCGGCGCGCAGACCCCGGGCGCCGGGTGCGAGCACGCCGACGGCACGGACGCCACCTACTACTGCCTCTGCTCCCTGCCCGCCGCGGCGCTGAGTTGGGCGCCCGCGGGCTGGGTCGACCGCCCGGGCGGCGCCTACAAGATCACGCTCAAGGTCGAGGGCGGGACGGGCCTCGCGGTCTGCCGCGCGGCCGACACCTGGGCCCTGGGGTCCGTCGGCGGCGGCGCGCGGTGCGCGGCGCGCCCGCCGGCGCGCGCCGGCGCCGCCGCCGCGGGCGCGGCGCCGCGGGCCGTCGCGGTGGCGGCGGGGGCGGCCGCCGCCGCCAGCGACGGCGACGGCCCCGCGCGGCGCCTGCACGCGTCCGCGCCGGCGGCGCCCGCGTGCCAGGTGGCGGGGGGCCGGGTCGCAGCAGATTATCAAGTCCTGACCGCCATGCCAGGTAGGGGGCGCGGGGCAGGCAGGCCCGGCCGCGCGCGGCCGCCGCACTCTCCCCCCTCCACTCCTCCCTCCCCCCCCCCCCTGCAACTGCCGCTGGCACGGCGCCGCAGACTACAGCGAGCCCGCGGGGTTTGCGTGCACCGTGCAGTTTGACTTTGCCGGCAGGGCCGTCACCGCGACCGCGGGCGCGCCCGACGCGGCGGCGTGCGCGGCGGCGTGCGCGCGGACGGCCGCGTGCACGCTGTTTGTCTATGATGACTTCAGCGACGCCTGCGCGCTGCGCGCCGACCTGCTCGCGCCCGGCGGCGAGGGCACGACGGGCCCGGTCAAGACGGTCGGCAGGGCCTGCATCAAGGGCACCACGAGTGAGCGGGCGCGCGCCGCGCGCGCGCGCGTGCGCGCGTACGCGGCCGCCCGCCCGCCTGGCGCCGCCGCGGCCGCCGCGCACACGGCGAGGCACGACGCGCCGCCGCCGCCGCCGCCGCCGCCGCCGCCGCCGCCGCTGCCGCCGCGCCGCCGCCGCCGCCGGTGCCGCGCCGCAGGCGCCGTCGCCGCGCAGGGGCTCGCGTGCGCGCCCGGCCGCGAGCCCTCGGGCGCGCGCCTGCGCAGCATCAAGCGCAGCTCCGTGCCTGCCTGCATGGCGGCCTGCGGCGCGCGCGCCGACTGCCGCGTGTTTGTGCTGTACCATGGTGGCGAGTGCCAGCTGCGCAAGGCGCCGCGCAAGGCGGCGCCGGGCAAGGCGAGCGTGGCGGTGGCGCTGTCGTGCACCAAGACGGGCAGCCCGCCCGCGGCCACCTGCGCCGGCTCGCCGGCCGCGGCGGTCGCCGACGCGCAGTGGCCGCAGCTCGCCTGCGACGGCGGCAGCACGTGCACCGCGGTCTGCGCGCCGGGCTTCACCGGCGCGCCGACCGCCGCCTGCCAGGCCGGGGGCGGAGGCTGGGCGCTGCAGGGCGGCGCGTGCGCAGCCGACCCCTCCGGGCCCTTCAGGCGATACATCGACTACGACAGCCCCGGCGGCGACATCGGGGGCGCGAGCAAGACCTGCGCCACGGAGGCGTGCTGCGCGGACGCGTGCCGCGCGAACAGCAAGTGCAGCGGCTACGTCTGGGCGTGGGACCTCGCGCGCACGTCGCCTTGGTCAAACCGGTGCGTGCTCAAGGCCGGCGTGCTGCGGCCGGCGCCGCTGGGCGCCGGCTCCTGGACGCTGCGCGGGCTGCTCGTCGGCGCGAAGAGGGAGGCGTCCAGCCCCTGCCTCGACCAGCCCCGGCTGGCGGTGGACGGCGCAATCTGGCCCCGCCGAGCCTGCGAGGGGCAGCCGACGTGCGCCGGCATCTGCGCCGACGGCCTCGCGGGCGCCCCCGTCGCGCGGTGCGGGCCCGACGGGGCCTGGGCGCTCGACGGCGGGGCGTGCACCCCGGACCGTGAGTCGCGCAGGGCGCGGGCACGCGGGAGCGTGCGCGCACGTGCCGCCGCCGAAGCGTTGCTGCCGCCGCCGCCGGCACGCAGCCAACGGCGCGTTTGCTCGGCTGATCAACTATGACAGCTATGGGAATGACCTCGCAGGCGCCACGGCGGCGCCCTGCGCAGACGAGCCCTGCTGCCGGCAGCGCTGCGACGGCGCGGGCGCCGCGCGGTGCGGCGGCTACGTGTGGGCATGGGACCTGCCGCCCGCGTCCGTGCACGCCAAGCGCTGCTGGCTCAAGGGCAGCGAGGCGATGAACCCTCAGCCCCTGCCTGTGAACAGCTGGGTTGGCGAGGGTCTGGTCCTTGGCGTCCGGCGCGGGCCGGACGCGTGCAAGGGCCGGACCTGCAACGGGCATGGGGAGTGCACCAACGGCGTCTGCACGTGCACCAAAGGCTTCTCAGGGTTTGACTGCGGCCTCGCGCCACGTGCGTGGCGCGCGGCCGGCCGCCCTGCGGCTGGCTGCGGCCTGCGAGAGGGTCCCAGCGCCGCACCCGCCCGCCGCTCGCAGGCTGCACGGGCTCGCCGGGGTTTGTGCTGACCGTCGGGAGGTGGCCGGCCATGCTGTGTGACGGCACGGCGCCGGGCGACGTGTGCGTCGCGACCTGCCCCGAGGGCTTCCAGGGCGCGCCCGCCTCGCGGTGCTCCCCGACGACGGGGGAGTGGGAGCCGCCAGAGGGCGCGTGCACGCCCGAGCCCGGTGCGCGCGGCGCGCGCCGCCTGCTGCCCCGCCCGGGCCGCCGCCTGCTGACGCGCGCCGCCCGCCGACCGCCGGCCGCTGCGCGCGCTGCCGCCGCGGGTGCAGTGGGGATGCTCTACAAGCGCTCCCTGGACACGGCACTCCCACTCATGCTGCCCAGCTACGGCGGAGCACTCTCGCCGACGCTCGGCTGCACCGACGAGGCCTGCTGCGCCGCGCACTGCACCGCTGCAGTCTGCGCCGCGTACGTGTGGGCCGCCGACGAGGCGCTCCCGCCAGGGGCCGCGCCGCAGTTCCGGCGCCGCTGCTGGACCGTGTACGAAGGCCCGATTGGCGCGAGCGTCATCCAAGCTGGCTACGTCCTGGGCGTGCGCCAGGTCGCGCCCTGCGACGTCGTCGGCGACGCGTGCGGCGGGCACGGCTCCTGCCTGGCCGACCTCGGCTGCGTGTGCGACGCGGGCTGGACCGGCGTGCGCTGCGGCCTGGTGACGAGCTATGACCCGGGCCTCGTCCCCGTGTGCGCAGACATGCCGTGCGCTAACGGCTACTGCGCCGGCGGCACGTGCGTGTGCGACGGCGGCTGGATGGGCCCGTCCTGCAGCGAGAGCAATCCCTGCGCCGACACGGGCGCGCCGCTCTGCGTCAATGGCGCCTGCATCGCGGTCAGCGGGGCGTCAAGCCCGGGCACCGGCGGCAGTGGCGGCTTGGTCCCGCAATGCGCTTGCTTTGCAGGGTGGACGGGCGACGACTGCAGCGAGGTGCTGCCGGCCACGACGCCAGGTGCGGCGGTGCCGCGCCGCGGCCCCGCCTGCGGCTCCCGACCGCCCGGGCGCTGGCCGACGGGCGGGCCGGCCGGCCGGCAGGGCCCTGCCCCCCTCACCGCTGCCGCGCGTCGCAGGCAACTGCACCGCAGCGACGTGCCGCCAGGGGCTGTGCGTTGACAACGCGTGCGTGTGCGATCAGGGGTGGACGGGGGACTGGTGTGACACAGGCGCGCGGCCCGACGGGCGGGGCCGGCCCTGCGCGCGGGCGCCGCTCCGTAGTCAGCACGCGCGCCCCGGGCAGCGCGCGCTCACGCGCCGCCGCCACAAACCCTCCGCCGCCGCGCAGACGCGTGCGCCGGCCGCACCTGCAGCGGGCGCGGCGCCTGCTTCGCCGGCGTCTGCCGCTGCGACGCGGGCTGGGGAGGGCCCAACTGCGACGCGAGCGCCGGCGCGGCCGCGACGACCGACTGGGGCGCGGTGTACAGCGCGCAGGACGTGCTGACCGCGCACCTCCTCGAGTCGCTCTTCTTTGAGAGCCTCACGGATTTCACGCCGCCACCCCTACCGCCCACCGCCACCGCAGCGCCGGCCGGCGCGGCGGCCGTGGCGGCCGCGGGCCCGCCGCGGGGGCCTCCCATCAGGCCGCGCCCCGGCCCGAACAAGTGCGCCGGGTTTGTGATGCAGAGCTGCTTCCCAGTCACGCTCAATGCCAGCGGCCTGCTCTCGACGGAGCCGCGCAGCCAAGGCAAGACCAGCATGTGCGCCAGCTACGCGACCATCGCCGCGGCAGAGGGCGCCGTGATTGCCGCGGCGCTGTCGCGCGCGCGGGCAGGTGCGCCGGCGCGCCGGCCCGGCCCGGGCCAGCGGGGCGCGCGGCGGCGCGCGGCGGCGGCGGCGCTCCCGGCCCGGCGCCACGGCGCCGTGCGCCCTGCAGGCACGGTGGTTCCGCGCAACGCGCGGTACAGCGAGAAAGCGCTGCACTGGTGTGTGCGCCGGCGCTGCAGGCGCGCGCGCTGACTGGCCGCCTCTGGCGCCGCGCGCTCGAGCTCACTGCGCGCCGCGCGCCTGGCAGGTGCGACTCGTATGGCGCCCCCATCCAGCCCAACGACGAGGGCTGGAGCCTCGAGGCCGCGCTGGACGTTGTGGGTGGGCGACAGAACCGCGGCGTCGTGACGAACCAGTGCTTCGGCGACGCGGTACCCGTGCAGGCGCGTGCCGCGCCGCCGCCGCCGCGCCGGCCTGCCGCGCCGCCAGCTGACCGCGGCCCCGCGCCGCTTCTGCCTCTGCAGTACACCGAGGCCCAGCGGTTCAACCTGGTGGGCGCCGCGACCGGCACCTGCGCCGGCAAGCTGCCCACGTGCCAGCGCGTCAACGGCTTCACGGCGTCGACGCTCACGCCGAAAACGCCGGAGGCTTGGGCAAAGGCGCGCGGCTGCTGCGGCGGTGGCCGGGCGGGGCGCCAGGCGCCAGGCAGGGAGGCTGCCGCAGGGGCGGGGCCGACCGCCGCGGCACACGCGCCTGCCCCGCAGGTGATGCAGCACGTCATGACCCACGGCTCGGTGGCCGCAAAGCTGATGGTGCGCGCCCCGCCGCGCCTTGAGCGCTGCTGTCGCGCCGCCGCCCTCGCGCGCCGGCCGGTCGACCACGCCGCGCGGCCGCCCCCCGCGCGCGCCGTCGCCGCCGCAGGTGCGGGAGGATCTTGAGGCCTCGCTGCGCGCGCCCGACGCGGCCGCGCGGCTGCACTCGAGCGAGCAGCTCTCGCGCTGGCTCTACAACCACGACGTGCTGATCGTTGGCTGGGACATGACCACCGCGGGCGCGTACCACCTGCTCGTGCGGGACTCGATGCAGCCCGACCATCCCGCGACCTGGAAGGTGCGGCGCGGCGGCGGCGGCGGCGGCGGCGGCGGCGGCGGCGGCGGCGGCGGCGGCGGCGGCGGCGGCGGCGGCGGCGGCGGCGGCGGCGGCGGCGGCGGCGGCGGCGGCGGCGGCGGCGGCGGCGGCGGCGGCGGCGGCGGCGGCGGCGGCGGCGGCGGCGCGGCGGCGGCGGCGGCGGCGGCGGCGGCGGCGGCGGCGGCGGCGGCGGCGGCGGCGGCGGCGGCGGCGGCGGCGGCGGCGGCGGCGGCGGCGGCGGCGGCGGCGGCGGCGGCGGCGGCGGCGGCGGCGGCGGCGGCGGCGGCGGCGGCGGCGGCGGCGGCGGCGGCGGCGGCGGCGGCGGCGGCGGCGGCGGCGGCGGCGGCGGCGGCGGCGGCGGCGGCGGCGGCGGCGGCGGCGGCGGCGGCGGCGGCGGCGGCGGCGGCGGCGGCGGCGGCGGCGGCGGCGGCGGCGGCGGCGGCGGCGGCGGCCGCAGCTGCATCGCGCGGCGCGGCCCGCGCGCGCGCGCTGGCCGGCACCGCGGCGCGGCGCGGCGCGCCAACCACGGCGCTATGTGCCCGCGCGCCGCGCCGCGCAGCTCAAGGTGTCGCTGGCGCGCGGCGCGCTCGTCGCGCCGCCCGGGGCGACGCCGCCGGAGGGGTCGAGCGGAGCGGGCCTGCTCGTCGGCGGGCTGAGCCACGACCCGTTGCGCGCGCTCACGATGCGCGAGCGCGCCGACCTCGTGCTGGTGCGCCTGCCGCCGTGAGACCCGCCGCGGGCGCGGCAGGGGTGGCAGCGGGGGCGGGGGGTCTGGTCTGTGACCTTCTGGGCGGGGCGCAGCGTGGAGGGAACTTGAACCTGCGGGGCGCAGCACACTTCCTGCACGGCGGCACGAGGGCACTGCGGCGCACAATGCGAACGGCCAGCACTGAGTAGCGCAACGCAACAGCTGGGGCTGAACTGAGTTGCAGCCGGCGGGAGTAGCGGGGTAGCGGCGGCCCGCCGGGCCACCGGGCACACGTTGATCGGCAACCAGCGGGGACCTGCTGAGCCCTGGCGCACGCACCGCCGGCGCCGCCGCCGCCGCGGCAATCGACCGCCCTCCCGCTCAGCAGCCAGCCTTCGCGAGTGCCCACCTCACCTCAACTGGGCCCGCCGCCGCTCTCGTCGCGCCAGCGCCACTGCAGCAGCGCCGCCCGCTGCTGGCAGGCAGTTCGCAGCCGCGGTGCGGCTGCGCGCGGCGGTCGTGGGCGCGTTGCGCTACGACCGGCCCGCTGGCCCGCGCCCGCAGTCAATGGGCGGTCGTGGGCTTCGCAGGCCCGCGCTGATGGCGCGCTGCCCGCGCTGCCGGCCGCCCCCGCGCCAGGCACCGCCCGCGTCCGACCGAGCGCCATGCAGCTTCAGGCCAGGTCTTTCAGCGCTCAGGTGTGGGCTGAGGCGCGCAGCCACCGCCGGTGCCACCGGCGCCGGTGCCGCCGCGCGCAGCGGCCGCCACCGCCCTCACCGCGCTGCCCGCCGCTGCCCTCGCCGCAGCGCACGTGCGCCGCGCGACCTGCACGCGTCGCCGTGCGCGCGCGGGCCGCCGCCGCCGCGCCCTTCTTCCACAGGTGCGGGCGCGCTGCGCGCCGGCCTGCGCGGCGCGCTGGCGCCGGGCTGCGCGGCCCGTGAGCCCCTCGCCGCCGCGGCGCGCCCCGCAGCTGCCACAACGGCGCGCACCTGAGCAAGGCGCGCAAGGCGGAGCTCGAGGGCGTCGCGGAGCACATCGCGCAGCGCGGCAAGGGCATCACCGCGTGCGACGAGGGCCCCGGCACCATCGGCGACCGCTTTGCCAAGTATGGCATCGAGAACAGCGAGGAGGTGCGGCCGCGGCAGGGGCCGCCGCTTGCGGCCACGCGGCACGCCCCCGGCGCGGGACGGCCGCGGGCGCGCGCGCGCGCCGGGGGCCTCGGAGTGCGGCGGCGACGCACCCACCGCTGCGCCCGCAGAACCGCCGTGCGTACCGGCAGATGCTGTTTGAGGCGCCCAGCGCCAACCAGGTGCGCGCCGCTCCAACACAACCCCCGCCCTGCCGGCCCCCCGGGCGCGCGGCCGGCCCGGCCCACCTTCCCTGCCCGCCCGGCCTCCCGTGCAGTACCTGTGCGCTGCCATCCTGGACCCGGAGACCCTCTACCAGCGCTCCAGCAGCGAGGGCACGCCGCTGTTCCCCGAGCGCCTGCACGCGCTCGGCATCCTGCCCGGTGAGCCGACCTGGGCGGCGCCGAGCCGAGCCCGAGGACGAGCTGCGCTGAGGGCCGGCGCCGCGCCGCGCCGAGCGAGGCGGGCGGGCGGGTGGCAGACGGGCAGCCGGCAGCGTGCCGGGCGCGCTCCTGCAGCCGCTGCGCCCGCTCGCACGCTGCCGCCGCGGCCGCCGCCAACGCCGCGCCTGCTCACGCGCCGCCGCTGCCGCCGCTGCCGCCGCCGCGCCCGCCGCCGCCGCGCCCGCCGCCGGCCAGGCGTGAAGCCCCACCTCAAGGTCTACGCCCTGCCCGGTCAGCGCGGGTCGACGACCATGCAGGCGCGCCCGCGCAGCCCCCGCGCGGGCAGGGCGGGGCGAGGCTCCCCCGCCAGCACCGCGCCGGGCCCGCGCTGCGCGTGGTCACGGCCGCCGCCTGCTGCGTGGGGGGCGCGCCTGCCGCCGCCGCGCGGCGCAGGGCCTCGACTCGCTCGCGGCGCGGCTCGCTGAGTACAAGGCCGCCGGCGCGGTGTTTGCCAAGTGGCGCAGCCCGCTGGCCATCGACGAGGCAAACGGCCAGCCGAGCGACTTTGTGATTGAAGCCAACATGCAAGACCTGGCGCGCTACGCGCTCATCTGCCAGGTGGGTGCTGGCAGCGGGCGTGACGCTGTGGGCTCAGGGTTTGGGGGAGCATGGCACGCGTGCGCTGGCTGCGCGGCTCGCGGGCATGCGGGCTGCCTGGCCGCGCTGGGCGGCGCCGCCACCGGGGACACGACACCTGCGGCGGCGCTGGGCTCGCGCGCGCGCCTGGCTGACCGTTCACACCACCACGCACGCACTCGGGACAGGACGTGGGCCTGGTGCCGATTGTCGAGCCCGACGTCTCCATGGCCGGCACGCACACGCTGGAGTCTGCGGTGGCCATCAACACCAAAATTCAGTCCGTCCTCTACCGGTGCGCCTCGCCAGGCACCGCGGTCGGTGGTCGGCGGGCGCGGGCGCTGGCGCGCCAAGCGCGCCCGGCGGCAGCGGGTGGTGGGGCCTGGGTGGCGCCTGCGCCGCTTGTGCGTGGCTCCCCCAGGGCCTGGGCGCCAGCAGCGAGGCGCCCCGCCGTGCAGCAGCGAGGCGCCCCAGCGAGCCAGGGCGCCGCTGCAGGTGCTGCGCTGTGCGCCTCGCACCCCGCTGCACGCCGCCGCACGCAGGGCGCTGCTGGAGCATGGCGTCTTCATGGAGGGCGTCGTCCTCAAGAGCAACCTGGTGCGCGCGGGCTTGAGAGGGTTTAGCAGCTTGAAAGCTAGGTCTTTGTCGCTCCCGACCTGGCTGCAGCATCGCGCCCGCGGGTGCGCAGCCCACTCGCGGCTGCACGCACAGCAGCGCCGCTGCGCCCGCCGTTCAACCCCGGCCGCAGGTCAACCCCGGCAAGGCCTGCCCCGTGGCTTACACCGTGGACGAGATTGCGCAGGTAGGACAGCGCGGCGGCGGCGCGCCCGAGCCCAGCCCTGCGTGGGCGCCCTGGACGGGGTTCCCCCTGCTGCGTTGCACGCCGCCGTGCCCGCGCGTCACCTCCTTCTGAACCCCTCCTCTTCCCTGCGCTGCTGCGCGGCGGCGCAGGCCAACATCGACGTCTTCCGCCGCGTGATGCCCGTGGCGGTGCGCAGCGCCAACTTCTTGTCCGGCGGGCAGAGCCTGGGTGACGCTTGCGCTCGGCTGAGTGCGCTCAACCAGAAGAAGGGCACGTTCCCTGTCAACCTCTCGTTCAGCTGGTCGGCGGCGCTGCAGGTAAGGCAGCGTGGCGCGTGCGTGCCGTGCCGTGTGGCAAACGGCGACGGGCGAGGCGCGGGTTGGGCCAGCCTCGGCCGCGGCTGTGGCGCGCGGGCCCGTTGCGGCGCTGGCATGCGGCGCCGCGCGACGCTGCCGCTCACGCGGTGCCGCTGCGCTCGCGGCCGCGCGCAGATGCCGCTCTTTGCGCTGTGCCAGGGCTCGCTGAAGCTGCCGGAGATGGAGGCGCTGTACCTGCAGGAGCTGGCCAAGGCCAGCGCGGCGGCGCGCGGCGAGTACTCGCCGCAGCCGGGCGAGGGCGACCACCGCCCGCCGCGGGCGTGACGTGGCGACAATGTAGGGAGAGCTGGCTGCCGGGCCAGCACACACGCGCTTGAATGCAACAGAGAGCGTTGTTGCGGTGCGGAGCCAGCACGACTGCCTTGAACGCGACGCGGGCAATGTGGCTGCTCTGTTGGCGACATGACACCCTTTCTGCTGCCCGCACAGCCAGTCCGAACACAGCGTGGCGCTCATGCTGCCCCGCTCCGGCGCGCCCCCACCCCTGCGTTCAAAAGGGAGCTTTTGCATGGTGGACGGTGCATGCCCAGCGCGTTTGCTAGGCCAGCCACGGTCGCCAGCCGCCACGCCTGACGCCGCGCCCGCCGCCGCGGGCGCTGGTGCTGGTAGCGGGGCGCCGCCCCAGCGTGCCGCCAGTGTAACACATCCTCGTCATCGCGCTGCCGCTCGCTCTCCGGCACAGCGAGCTGCTCGCCCGCACGGGCCTGGGCAGGCGCGCGGCGCCAGCCTGGCAGCAGCAATGCGCGGGCTGGCGGCGCCAAGCCAGCGGGGTCACGTGCCGGCACGCACGCATCAGAAAAGCGACTGCGAGCTGCTGGGCGGGTCGAGAGAGTGCAGCCAGAGCCGAGCGCACAGCTGTCGCACGAATCCACGAAGGGACACTGTTTCGGTCAAAGGCAGCAACGGGCGTTTCCGCACCGATCCTCGCCGACATGCCACCAAGCCGCACATCTGCGCCGGAGAGGCGAACCTGCGCACGCCGTCTCACAACATCGGGCACTGCAGCCCGAGAATTTTGCTGCCCGCCATGCCAGCCACGTAAGGCCAGATGCGCGCCTCTGAGGCACGGCTGCGGCCGTGGAGCATCGCTATCGTGTTTCTGGGGGCGCTGGTGTGCTGCTCTGCGCCTGGAGTGACCTGTGCGTACATGTCAAAAGTCGACGCGCAGCAGCCGACCGAGCACCTCTACAGATGTGAGCGCAGGGCGATTTTCACAGCACTTTATCTTCTGCTCACATGGGCATGCTGTCAGCAGACTGACGCCCCGCCGACGATGCCGCACTCCCGCAGATGTTGCACTGATGCATTTTTTTGGGGCCGTTGACAGCTCTGGCACCCTGCCTGATCGCTCCACGCTGCGCCCAAGGACAGACAATCGCGCCAGCCGGGTGTGCCGTACCATTGGCTCATTTGCTGTCTACATGCACGATTACGGTCTGGACCAGTTTGACAGCAGGTTCCGTGATGACAAGGCCTGCTGGAACGTCACTGCATTCAACGACAGTGCGCCGCTCATTGGCAACTGCAGCGCAGAAGTTGACAGGCACTATACTTGGTGGTGCAACAAGCGGCCCAACAATCCCTGTGTATTCAACTGCCCTAACCAAGTGCGGCAGAGGCGGCGCTGCGCAAGCGGCGCCAGCGGCAGCAGCGGCAGCTGGTGGTGGCAGCGGCGGCAGCTGGTGGTGGCAGCGGCGCAGCAGCGGCAGCTGCGGGGGCAGTAGCTGCAGCTAGGCGGGCTTGCCTGAGGTGCTGCCGCAAAACGGCCGCCATTGCCGACACTGCAGGTGCCAGAGTGTGAGCATCCAACATCTCCACAACCTCAAGTGCAGACCTGGTCAGGCAGCAACCCTTCCGCAAATGTGCTGCCTCGCTGGCCCAACACAACTGGATGGCCATCTGCTTGGGAGTTGCTTGGTTCCACGCGTCATATTCTACAATACAACATCACTGACGGTTGGGCGACCAACCTGGTGACCAAGGAGATCAACATCACCAACGGCACTGCTGGCGAGTTCTGGGCTATGGGCAGCAAGCGAGCAGAGTTTACTTCAATCACCCGCGAGGCAGGCAGCTATAGCATACCAGCTTGGCCCCAAACCGCGTCATTCTTTGACACGTACGGTGCAGATGGCGCTTCAGCCAGCAAAAACTTCTACTTTGCAAGCCAGCCATTCAACCAAACACAACAATACAACACCACCTACCGCGTTTGGGGCAACTTCACACTCTATGTTACGCACCTCAGCAACAACGACACAACCATCGCATGCCACACCAACTACAGCAGCATGCACAACGTAACTGCCAATTGCAGTGTGGTTGCCAACCGTCATCTGCAGTGCCCGTTCACTTTCCGTTGTTTCAGCCCCGAGATGGGAGCCGGTTCAGGTCCACGCTGCCTTGACGACTTCAACAACGGCTATAATGACACCGACCAGCTCGGCACACTGACCAACAGCTCCAGCCCAAAAGAAGTTTATGGTGAGCTTACGGCAATTGTGGGCCGGCGCCGCTGGCTGGCACTTGCAGTTGCTGCGCCTGCCCACAATTGCCGCTGGGCCAACTGCAGGGCTCTCATACCCGTCATGTGGCGAGTTTTGTCCTGGCTGTCCCACCTGCCCCATGATCAGTTGTTGGAAAGACAACACGAGTACACCAGACAGCGAACGCACATGGAGCGCCCCTGCTAACGTTGATGCAGAGCAGGATGACCGGGTGCCGTACATGTGAGTCCTGCTGGGGCATGAAGCCCCTAGCTGATATCATGCGCTTGCGAGGCCTGAACCTCGCACCCGTGCTCGCAGACGCATAAGGCATTATGATGTGGGTTACCACCGCACAGATAAGCTTGGCAGGGCTGACGCACTCCCCAGCAACGCTTACGCTTGGCATGCTCACAGCTGGCGTATGAGCCCATGTGCCAGTGAAGGGCTGTTGTGGTCCACTGGCCGCGGACTGTACGCGCCAAACGCCACCAACGGCAACGCCACAGACAACAAGCTCAGACATTGGGAGGTGGAGGGCCGTTGTTTCAGATATCCAGGCCAGGTGGACAAGCGCATGGATGACCAGACCACCAGTGGGCAGGGTTATGACGACACATACACACTTCCCTGCACGTTCCCGGGATCGATGCCTTTTGCCAAGCTTGTAGATCAGTTGGTGTTCTTAGAAGAGCTTGAAGAGCTGTGAGTGCTGCTTAACCTAGGCTTAAGCACACAAATGTGCACCTCAACTGTTGCTCACCACTAAACACGCCACAGGAGCTTTACGGACATTGCGTTTGTTGACTTTCAAGACACACGGCGTGATTGGGCAACAAATGGAATTATATCTGCAACCGACTATGCTGCTCTCCTAGGTCGACAGCCGCAGAGTCTCAATGACTTTAAGTACGCCTGTTCAAGGCTAGCTGCTACTGGACAACTACCAATGCCATACTCTCTGTGCGAGTCTAAGCGGCTTAAGTTTGGACAAAGTATCAAGACAATCAGGTGCGTGAAACCATGTGCGCTGGCACCAGCCGCAGCGCGCACCCCGCGGGCGGCGGCGTGCGCGCGCTGGCACCTCGCTCGCCGGCGCCTGGCCAGCGAGGCGGCCGCTCGCGGCTGCAGCCGCAGCGCGCGCCGCTCGGGCGGCGGCGTGCGCGCGTCGGCACCTCGCTCGCCGGCGCCTGGCCAGCGAGGCGGCCGCTCGCGGCTGCAGCCGCAGCGCGCGCCGCTCGGGCGGCGGCGTGCGCGCGCTGGCACCTCGCTCGCCGGCGCCTGGCCAGCGAGGCGGCCGCTCGCGGCTGCAGCCGCAGCGCGCGCCGCTCGGGCGGCGGCGTGCGCGCGTCGGCACCTCGCTCGCCGGCGCCTGGCCAGCGAGGCGGCCGCTCGCGGCTGCAGCCGCAGCGCGCGCCGCTCGGGCGGCGGCGTGCGCGCGCCGGCACCTCGCTCGCCGGCGCCTGGCCAGCGAGGCGGCCGCTCGCGGCTGCAGCCGCAGCGCGCGCCGCTCGGGCGGCGGCGTGCGCGCGCCGGCACCTCGCTCGCCGGCGCCTGGACAGCGAGGCGGCCACTCGCGGCTGCAGCCGCAGCGCGCGCCGCTCGGGCGGCGGCGTGCGCGCGCCGGCACCTCGCTCGCCGGCGCCTGGCCAGCGAGGCGGCCACTCGCGGCTGCAGCCGCAGCGCGCACCGCGCGGGCGGCGGCGTGCGCGCGCTGGCACCTCGCTCGCCGGCGCCTGGCCAGCGAGGCGGCCGCTCGCGGCTGCAGCCGCAGCGCGCGCCGCTCGGGCGGCGGCGTGCGCGCGTCGGCACCTCGCTCGCCGGCGCCTGGCCAGCGAGGCGGCCGCTCGCGGCTGCAGCCGCAGCGCGCGCCGCTCGGGCGGCGGCGTGCGCGCGCCGGCACCTCGCTCGCCGGCGCCTGGCCAGCGAGGCGGCCGCTCGCGGCTGCAGCCGCAGCGCGCGCCGCGCGGGCGGCGGCCTGCGCGCGCCGGCACCTCGCTCGCCGGCGCCTGGACAGCGAGGCGGCCGCTCGCGGCTGCAGCCACAGCGCGCGCCGCGCGGGCGGCGGCGTGCGCGCGCCGGCACCTCGCTCGCCGGCGCCTGGCCAGCGAGGCGGCCGCTCGCGGCTGCAGCCGCAGCGCGCGCCGCGCGGGCGGCGGCGTGCGCGCGCCGGCACCTCGCTCGCCGGCGCCTGGCCAGCGAGGCGGCCGCTCGCGGCTGCAGCCACAGCGCGCGCCGCGCGGGCGGCGGCGTGCGCGCGCCGGCACCTCGCTCGCCGGCGCCTGGCCAGCGAGGCGGCCGCTCGCGGCTGCAGCCGCAGCGCGCGCCGCGCGGGCGGCGGCCTGCGCGCGCCGGCACCTCGCTCGCCGGCGCCTGGCCAGCGAGGCGGCCGCTCGCGGCTGCAGCCGCAGCGCGCGCCGCGCGGGCGGCGGCGTGCGCGCGCCGGCACCTCGCTCGCCGGCGCCTGGCCAGCGAGGCGGCCGCTCGCGGCTGCAGCCGCAGCGCGCGCCGCTCGGGCGGCGGCGTGCGCGCGCCGGCACCTCGCTCGCCGGCGCCTGGCCAGCGAGGCGGCCGCTCGCGGCTGCAGCCGCAGCGCGCGCCGCTCGGGCGGCGGCGTGCGCGCGCCGGCACCTCGCTCGCCGGCGCCTGGCCAGCGAGGTGGCCGCTCGCGGCTGCAGCCGCAGCGCGCGCCGCGCGGGCGGCGGCCTGCGCGCGCCGGCACCTCGCTCGCCGGCGCCTGGCCAGCGAGGCGGCCGCTCGCGGCTGCAGCCGCAGCGCGCGCCGCGCGGGCGGCGGCGTGCGCGCGCCGGCACCTCGCTCGCCGGCGCCTGGCCAGCGAGGCGGCCGCTCGCGGCTGCAGCCACAGCGCGCGCCGCGCGGGCGGCGGCGTGCGCGCGCCGGCACCTCGCTCGCCGGCGCCTGGCCAGCGAGGCGGCCGCTCGCGGCTGCAGCCGCAGCGCGCGCCGCGCGGGCGGCGGCGTGCGCGCGCCGGCACCTCGCTCGCCGGCGCCTGGCCAGCGAGGCGGCCGCTCGCGGCTGCAGCCACAGCGCGCGCCGCGCGGGCGGCGGCCTGCGCGCGCCGGCACCTCGCTCGCCGGCGCCTGGCCAGCGAGGCGGCCGCTCGCGGCTGCAGCCGCAGCGCGCGCCGCGCGGGCGGCAGCGTGCGCGCGCCGGCACCTCGCTCGCCGGCGCCTGGCCAGCGAGGCGGCCGCTCGCGGCTGCAGCAGCTGTGCTTGCTGAACTATCGGCCATCGCATGTTCATCGCCGACGTACATCTTCCACTTGCAACCTTTTACGCTGCCTCACCCGTGCCTGCGCGCAGGATGAATGCAACTGCTTCACAGGTCCCCATCATGGGTGGAGCGTACCAGGGAGAAGACAGGGGCTACAGCAGCAGGAGTGACATTCCTGCAACCGACTTCACGCCTTGGAATACATACAACAAATGGTTATCTCCTGTCCAGGGAACGCTGCCTCCCGAGTGGGCAGAAGTTTTCCCCAACGTCGAATTAATGTAAGTCCCCGCAAACGGCTGCAATGCCCGCAAGCGGTTGCCGCACGCAAGCTGGCCGCGCCAGACTTGTGACATCCGTGCTTCCGCTTGCAGCGACTTTGGTGTGGAGGACAAATTGCTGGGCTACGCAGAGCGTGCAGCTCCAAGCAGCCTTCAAGGCAGCATCCCTGGTTCTTGGGGCCTTCTATCGAAGCTCAGATACTTGTAAGTGGGGGATGGGCATCTAGCAGTTGTTAGCAATATGCTGCTATCTTACAAACGCCCCACTGCAACCCTGCCCCATAGAAACTTGCACCAACAGGTGGGCATGTGTGCATGGTCCAACGACAACACGCCATTCATCATTCACCTTATGGGTGAGCAGCTATAATGCTTGCGTGTTGTGAGTGGTCGGGAAACTGCCGGACAGGTACTGTTGCCCCCTGTTCCCACCGTTGTTCAATCCCCGCAGCTGGTCGCAACAACAGCGAGTGGTATGTCAACGTCACCGCCAACACAGATTGGCGTTTTCGGCACAGAGGCGAGTACAGCCCTTACATGGAAGACAAGCGAGTGCAGTTTCAACAAGCAGCCGTTTGGCACGGCGGTTGGGATCCAACTGCTGTGCACACAACCGCTGACGGGCGCAAGGTGCTGCAAGTGCACGTCGCATGGAACATGACGCGCCTTCCATTCAAGTGCAGCCAACCAAGCAGTAACAAGGGACGCTACATGCGATTGGCTGATGAGCTGCAGCTTCTGCCCCTCTATACTGAGGAGAACTGCATTGGCGCCATGACCAAACAGAATTACATACGTCCACCTGCCAACCTCTCCAACCCGCTGCAAGACCGTTTTATCCCTCCCGTCTACTACGACTACTGGCGCCGGACAATGATTGATAAGTCCACTATTCACTCATCAGGCTGGGACTACGGCGGGTACTTCAACTACAGCAAGACACCTCGCACAGTGCAGTGCAATATCACTAGTAACATTACAGGCCACACAAATTGCCAAAAAGAGAACTGGTACTTTCATCTGTTTGGAACTCGGACTGACGTGCTGTTTGACAGGTGCTACTTGCTGCAAGAAACCATTGACAAAAAGCGTCCGCACCAACAATGTGATAATAACTGCCATCAATGCGGCGGCTTGTGAGTGGGTGGGGGGAGGGAGGGATTTCAGCGCCTTGCTGCCTGGGCTGCAGCGATCGAACATGCACTCACGGATGGAACTCAACACCCCAGGGTCTACAACAACCACATATTCATTGATCACAGTGACGATCGGTTGGGCAACGAGACTATTATTGATTGGGATACGGCTCCTGGCTATGCTATGCAGAAAGGTGCCGGTGCTGATGTATTCTATGCTGCACCCAGCTATCTCAACAAAAGCATTCATGTTGGACCAATCTGCCGTGGCGACAACAATTCCAACTGTGACACACAGAGCCTGCCCGATTTTGACAACCCTTGTGAGCGTATTTGGGGCACATACTTTGCAGCCAATGCCTCTGTCTCCACATGGTTCAATATTCCGGGACAAGTCAAACATGCTGTCGCATATGACCAGTTTATGAAGGACTGCACATCTACCGTGACAAAGTGGCGGGCAGGGGTGAAACAAATAAGGTGGGTCCCAAATGAAAAGGAGCCGTCCGCTGCAGCCGCAGCGCGCGCCGCGCGGGCGGCGGCGTGCGCGCGCCGGCACCTCGCTCGCCGGCGCCTGGCCAGCGAAGCGGCCGCTCGCGGCTGCAGCCGCAGCGCGCGCCGCGCGGGCGGCGGCCTGCGCGCGCCGGCACCTCGCTCGCCGGCGCCTGGCCAGCGAGGCGGCCGCTCGCGGCTGCAGCCGCAGCGCGCGCCGCGCGGGCGGCGGCGTGCGCGCGCCGGCACCTCGCTCGCCGGCGCCTGGCCAGCGAGGCGGCCGCTCGCGGCTGCAGCCGCAGCGCGCGCCGCGCGGGCGGCGGCCTGCGCGCGCCGGCACCTCGCTCGCCGGCGCCTGGACAGCGAGGCGGCCACTCGCGGCTGCAGCCACAGCGCGCGCCGCGCGGGCGGCGGCCTGCGCGCGCCGGCACCTCGCTCGCCGGCGCCTGGCCAGCGAGGCGGCCGCTCGCGGCTGCAGCCGCAGCGCGCGCCGCGCGGGCGGCGGCGTGCGCGCGCCGGCACCTCGCTCGCCGGCGCCTGGCCAGCGAGGCGGCCGCTCGCGGCTGCAGCCGCAGCGCGCGCCGCGCCGGCGGCGGCGTGCGCGCGCCGGCACCTCGCTCGCCGGCGCCTGTGCCGCACGCAGAATTATAAGAAACCTGTCGTTTCCAATTGTTTGGGAAGACGCCGACGTGCCCGAGGAGTGGGAGCGTGATGCATCGATGGTACCTGAAAGCATGAATGCAGGGAGGTACGTGCTGTGGGGTTGGAAGGATCGTGCATCAGAGCAAGCCGTGATGCCGTTCAATGGTACCACTGCCGAGTGGCCCGGTTTGCTCAACTTGACCGCGTTGGGCTACAATTCTACCTTCACCCCTCAGCAGTCTATGGGCGTATTGTTTAGGGACCCCAGCACCTACGAGCTCTTCAAGCAAGGCAATGCTCCGTTCAAAGCGCACTTGCAAGCCGCTGGTGTTGCGCCAACGGACCGCTGGCCAGCAGTTGTGTATGGAACCCTGCCGGCTGCCTGGGGCACAGTGCAGCCTGACACGAATATGTCTACCCTGCACAACTTGGAGATTATGTGCGTGGTTGGGGTGGTTGGTTGGGGGTCGCTCGTTGCGCCATGAAAATCACCTCACCTCACGCCTCCGTTTGCAACGCGAATGCAGTGACTTCACGGACTGGTCTGGCAATGGCAAATTGTTTGGCACGATACCGCTAACTTGGATAACTGGCCTTCCTAAACTGTCATACATGTGAGTTTGCGCAGCTCAGCCGCCAAAATAGCTTTGCCGCGTGCGGAATTCACGTACGCTGCCTGCCACGCTCACTTGATTCGTTGCAGGAGCTTCCTTGGTCATCCGCTCATCTCTGCCACATACAACGCGAAGTATTGGGATCAATCACCCAAATCAAACCCATATGGGTTGGACTATGTTCCCTACAAATCATTGGACGACTCTGACGTAATGGACGAGCAAATCATTTGGGTGGCAGACCTGTGGCAGAGCTTGCGCCCCACGTGGGAAGTGGATGTTTTGTCCATTGAGACTTGGGACAACTGGGGCAGTTATAAAAAGCGCAACCAGTCGCGCTGGGCGTCTTTGGTCCGGTACGACGCTCCGTACATAGTGACCCCCTCGCAAAACAACAACACCGGCCCTGCATATGCCTCTACGTACGCCAATGGCAGCAGCTACATTGGCGTTGACTCAAAGCCCTATTACAACCCAGGCTGGGCTTTTTGGGCTATGCCATTTGGCTGCATTGATACACTTGACGCAGCAGACCTAGGGAACGGCCGAATGGCCCACACCCGAACGGGGTCATACGGCTGTGAGGGGTTCTACGTGGATGCCAACGGGAACGCTATAAACCGCGATTACATGGTTCCTGCGTACAACATCTCTGATTACTACCAAATATTTCCCACCTGGAGCGACGGGGCAAACGTGGCTGGGTACCGGCGCGACAAAGTCAGCCCAGTCAGCTTCCTGCCCGCCGCGCGCCTTGGCCACTATCGTGAGTGGACGTATGGTCCAGAGCCCACCGATTTTAAATTCAAAGCGGGGCCGCGTGTCGAGCGCCTTGTCATTGTGTTTCACTGGGACTTCTCGCTGCGCGTGAGGCACAATGGAGTGGACGAGTTGACAGCGCTGCTACCTGCGGTGTCCAGCCCGTCGCCGTCGCCCAACCCATCGCCATCTCCATCGCCAAACCCCGCACCTTTGCCCAGCCCATCGCCATCACCCCGCCCATCGCCATCGCCCAGCCCATCTCCATCGCCCAGCCCGTCACCATCGCCCAGCCCATCACCATCGCCCAGCCCTGCGCCAGCTTCAAGTGACCCTTTCCCAATGGTCAATGCGTACCCTTGCTCGGGACCATGCAGCAACGATCTCTGCTGCACGACCAACTCAACCATTGGCGGCAATAACTGTACTGCTCCGAGCTGCAAAGCGGACAGTTCGAAGTATGGATGCCGGATTGCTTCTCGGTGCTTCGTCAAGTGGGGGCCGGGGACTTGCTACACAGCAAATGCAGGCTGCGTGCTCTTGGCACCATCGCCCAGCCCCGCGCCGTCGTCGCCCAGCCCCGCGCCGGCTGCGTCGCCGTCGCCGTCACCATCGCCTACGGTGCAGCCCTCGCCCAGCCCAGGGCCACCGCCATCGCCCAGCCCTGAGCCGGCATCGCCCAGCCCGGCGCCGGCTGCGTTGCCCTCACCCAGCCCAGAGCCACCGCCATCGCCCAGCCCAGAGCCACCGCCATCGCCCAGCCCTGAGCCGGCATCGCCCAGCCCGGCGCCGGCTGCGTTGCCCTCACCCAGCCCAGAGCCACCGCCATCGCCCAGCCCAGAGCCACCGCCATCGCCCAGCCCTGAGCCGGCATCGCCCAGCCCGGCGCCGGCTGCGTCGCCGTCGCCCAGCCCAGAGCCACCACCATCGCCCGGCCCTGAGCCGGCATCGCCCAGCCCGGCGCCGGCTGCGTTGCCGTCGCCCAGCCCAGAGCCACCGCCATCGCCCAGCCCTGAGCCGGCATCGCCCAGCCCGGCGCCGGCTGCGTTGCCCTCACCCAGCCCAGAGCCACCGCCATCGCCCAGCCCTGAGCCGGCATCGCCCAGCCCGGCGCCGGCTGCGTTGCCCTCACCCAGCCCAGAGCCACCGCCATCGCCCAGCCCTGAGCCGGCATCGCCCAGCCCGGCGCCGGCTGCGTCGCCCTCACCCAGCCCAGAGCCACCGCCATCGCCGAGCCCAGAGCCGGCATCGCCCAGCCCGGCGCCGGCTGCGTTGCCCTCACCCAGCCCAGAGCCACCGCCATCGCCCAGCCCAGAGCCGGCATCGCCCAGCCCGGCGCCGGCTGCGTCGCCGTCGCCCAGCCCAGAGCCACCGCCATCGCCCAGCCCTGAGCCGGCATCGCCCAGCCCGGCGCCGGCTGCATCGCCGTCGCCCAGCCCAGAGCCACCACCATCGCCCGGCCCAGAGCCACCGCCATCGCCCAGCCCAGAGCCGGCGTCGCCCAGCCCAGAGCCACCGCCATCGCCCAGCCCTGAGCCGGCATCGCCCAACCCGGCACCGGCTGTGTCCCCGTCGCCATTGCCTACTGTGCCCCAGTATGGTGCTTGTGAAGTTGGTGCCATCACGCCAACGGTGATAAGCCCAGGGGTAACAGCCACAGCAGACCTTGCCGTTCTTGTCCATTTTGGATCTCCGGACATCTATCAAGCATATTGTCCTTCAACAATGCTTGATGGTGAGAACCGCAACGACTGCCGGTTGTTGCTGACTGCACTACCTGATGCAAGTGCAGAGCCCAGCGCCCTGGCGCTCATCTTGAGAGCTCCATGCACTACTGTGGACCAACTCACGTGCGAGCTACTGGTCACGTTGCCTTACGATGGAAAGTTTGCGGTGGCGCTGACGCCAGCGCAAGCAGAGTGGCCTGTTTGTGGCAATCAAACCTACCTGTCGCCTGCTGCGTTCGAGGTGGGCAGCATTCGCGCGCCCGGCTGGCCCTGCAGGCGCCGCCCGCTGCCGCATAGCGCGCGCGCCGAGCCTTGCAGCGCGCGCCCTGGCTCACACGCCAACCGCCGCCAACCGCCGCCAGGTTCACCTCGATACGTCGGCTCCCACTGTGGCAAACATTACCACTACTCATGCCGCGGACGGATCCATTCAAGCGCGCATTGTATTTTCAGAGGCTGTAAGTTGGACGTCGTCTTCTGACATTGGCATCACCAATGCGCTACTGTCAGGTATCAGCTTGGCCAACGACTCCAGTTGGGTCACTGGCCAAGCGTATGATATGTTGTTGTCTTCATGGCCAGGAGCACGGGTCTTGATCGCTATCTATGGCGCTGCATACAAGGACCAGGCAGGCAATGCAGGGACGGACTACGAATTTGAGGTGCGCGCCGCGTGTCGCTCGGGCTTTGCTCGGGCTTTGCTTAGGCTTGAGTTGTGGCTCCGCTAACACCGCCCGCTGCAACTTGACAGATTGCCCTGCCTGGGACTGATGTTTGGCACCGCTCAGCAAGTGCTGCAACAGTTGTCACTATCGCTGCCGCAGCATCTTCAACGGTGAGTGCTGCGGTGTCATCAGCTACAGCTGGTGGTGGTGGCAGCATGCTACGAAGTGTCGGGCACACTCAGTTTCTTGCCATGTCCGTGAGCTTGGCCATCCCTTGGTTGCCGGCTGAGTACTTGAGCTTGTGCAAGGGCCTAGCGTGAGTGCGCCTGCCCAAAGCCTGCCCGCTTGCCGTTTCTGCTCGCTGCTCACCCACCTGCTCTCTTGCTGCAGTTGGTCCAATCTAAACAAGCCTGCTGAACAAGTGTTCGCAACAGCAACAAACATTTCTGCTTTGGCTGCTCAGCTTGGAAGCCCTCACTCCAGGCGCATACTGGGGCAACCGAGCCACTTGTGTGGTTTGTCTCTGCTTGAGGCTTTGGAAGCTCGCAGGCAGGCAGGCAGCCGGCGCTTGCACGGACTCAACAATGGCAGCACTGTGTCCATCGAAGTACCTGTAAGAGCGACCTCTCGCCAACCAACACAGTACGGCTTGCATGACCTCCAAATAACCTGCTTGACCCTTGCCATTTCGCTTTGTGCTATTACAATTGTGCAAGCAGGTGTAGCAGGTGTTTGGCGGCTGATCAAGATGCCTTCAGCCCTCCCACAGTGAGTGTGCCATTACACTGCCGGGCAGTGCGTGGGCGGCGTCTGCCAGCGCGCCGGCAGCGCTGCAAACAATGCTCGCCGCCACGCAGACTACTTGTCTTCCCCAAGCCCCAACTGCTGATGCACACACTACTTATGGTCCCAGTACTGTACGGTGCGAGCAAGTTGGTGGCGTCACATAAAACACACAGCAGCTTAGGCATAGCGTGCATAATATTAGTGCCGCTGCCAGTGCTCATATACTGGATCTATATTCTTTGGAGGTTCTCCACAGATCAGCCGGAAGCACGCAACAAGACCAACACATCCAGACTCTACCTTCACGGGGAAGAAAGTGCAGGCACAACGCTGAATGCCAAGCCAGCCACCCTTGACTTGTTGGGCAGTGGTGAAGACAACCCCACTCTTGTTCTGCGCGAAGTGAGCCCGGGCGACAATGACTACCACACCATGGACAGTGCTTCAGATGACGAGTTGGCCAGCCCCAGCACACTGCCAGCCGCTCGACCACAAAGCCACTCCGGCCAGCTGCGCACCGGCAACATCATATGCACCCGCCATGTGGCAGGTGGGTGCCAGCAGCCCCCACTGCTTTTGCGCATGGCGTCGTTGCCTGGTGAGGCAATTGAAGCTAGCAATCCTCATATTGGTGCGTTGCAGCCGCACTGCAGCACCAAATACTAGTGCTTGCTCACTGCATCCCACTGCCGTTGTTACACAGGGTCAGAGCTGACATCCGACGATGCAGAAGCCATGGCACGTGTGTGGCATGCTGCCGACTACAATGAGGACGCCGTGTCGCGCGCTGCAGCGTCGGGCAGCGGCGTGCACTTGTCCTTTGCGGCCGCAAACAATGCAACAACAGACGTCGACCGTGCAGCACAACAGGGGCTTGCCGTCCGCAATGCTGCGGCGGCGCGCGCGGAGCGTTTCTTCCGTGCGTACGGCTTCCTTGTTGACGACGTGGTCGGCGACACGGAGGCCGGCGCTCTGCCCAGGTTGCGGCTGCTGTATTTGTCTTTCTACCTGGTTAGCGCCCTGCACCGCTGCGGCAGCGCACTCTTGTTTGGCATGTTTCACTTTTACGCGTCCAGCCGCGCCCAGGTGGGCGCACTGCTGGCACTCCACGTCGGCTTTGTTGCGTACCTGCTGTTGGTGCGGCCCTATGCGCTGCCCTGGATGCTGGCGTGCGACTTGATTGCGTATTCGTGTGAGATTGCCATTCTTGCTGCAGCGGCGGGCTTGATGCATGCACCAGACAGTGCAGTACTTCCAAAGTTGCTGATTGCATGTTACTTCATTGATGTGTTTGTGGTGCTCGTGCCTGAGGGCGTGCGCTGTGTGCTGCTAGCACGGGCGTGGTGGCTCGCCCGGCGAGCCAAGGCGCCGCTGCCCGCCGGGGACGGTAAGCGCGAGGACGCTGCAGTGGATAGCCATGTTGAGCAGCACGAGCGCTGCCCGGCGGCAGCCACGGGTGGCCTGCGGCACAGGAGTGAGACCGGCGTGGCTCGCGCGTCTGACGCCCAGCAGAGTGTGGCGGCAGCGGCGGCAGCCTCGGCTGCTGTGAGATGCACACAACTCGGCCGGCATGATTGATATGTTGCTAGCAAGTCGGTTTGTAACTGTATAAGCATGCTGCGACTCGCGCGACCGCACACCGCGAGCTGCGACTTGTGGCAAATCAGCCGCAACTCTCGCCCGCGCGCGAGCTGCGCGGCTGGTTGGCGCGGATGGGCTGGGATCGGTGCGGTGCGGGAACGCCCGTTGCTGCCCAGCAACCTTTGACCGAATTGGTGGCCCTTCGTGCGACAGCTGTGCGCTCGGCTCTGGCTGCACGCTCTCGACCCGCCCAGCAGCTCGCAGTCGCTTCTCTGATGCGTGCGTGCCGGCACGTGACCCCGCTGGCTTGGCGCCGCCAGCAGCCCGCGCATTGCTGCTGCCAGGCTGGCGCCGCGCGCCTGCCCAGGCCCGTGCGGGCGAGCAGCTCGCTGTGCCGGCTAGCGAGCGGCAGCGCGATGGTGAGGATGTGTTACACTGGCGGCACGCTGGGGCGGTGCCCCGCTGCCAGCACCAGCGCCCGCGGCGCGGCGGCGCGCCCGGCGTCAGGCGTGGCGGCCGGCGACCGTGGCTGGCCTAGCAAACGCGCTGGGCATGCACTGTCCACCATGCAAAAGCTCCCTTTTGAACGCAGGGGTGGGGGCGCGCCGGAGCGGGGCAGCATGAGCGCCACGCTGTGTTCGGACTGGCTGTGCGGGCAGCAGAAAGGGTGTCATGTCGCCAACAGAGCAGCCACATTGCCCGCGTCGCGTTCAAGGCAGTCGTGCTGGCTCCGCACCGCAACAACGCTCTCTGTTGCATTCAAGCGCGTGTGTGCTGGCCCGGCAGCCAGCTCTCCCTACATTGTCGCCACGTCACGCCCGCGGCGGGCGGTGGTCGCCCTCGCCCGGCTGCGGCGAGTACTCGCCGCGCGCCGCCGCGCTGGCCTTGGCCAGCTCCTGCAGGTACAGCGCCTCCATCTCCGGCAGCTTCAGCGAGCCCTGGCACAGCGCAAAGAGCGGCATCTGCGCGCGGCCGCGAGCGCAGCGGCACCGCGTGAGCGGCAGCGTCGCGCGGCGCCGCATGCCAGCGCCGCAACGGGCCCGCGCGCCACAGCCGCGGCCGAGGCTGGCCCAACCCGCGCCTCGCCCGTCGCCGTTTGCCACACGGCACGGCACGCACGCGCCACGCTGCCTTACCTGCAGCGCCGCCGACCAGCTGAACGAGAGGTTGACAGGGAACGTGCCCTTCTTCTGGTTGAGCGCACTCAGCCGAGCGCAAGCGTCACCCAGGCTCTGCCCGCCGGACAAGAAGTTGGCGCTGCGCACCGCCACGGGCATCACGCGGCGGAAGACGTCGATGTTGGCCTGCGCCGCCGCGCAGCAGCGCAGGGAAGAGGAGGGGTTCAGAAGGAGGTGACGCGCGGGCACGGCGGCGTGCAACGCAGCAGGGGGGACCCCGTCCAGGGCGCCCACGCAGGGCTCGGCTCGGGCGCGCCGCCGCCGCGCTGTCCTACCTGCGCAATCTCGTCCACGGTGTAAGCCACGGGGCAGGCCTTGCCGGGGTTGACCTGCGGCCGGGGTTGAACGGCGGGCGCAGCGGCGCTGCTGTGCGTGCAGCCGCGAGTGGGCTGCGCACCCGCGGGCGCGACGCTGCAGCCAGGTCGGGAGCGACAAAGACCTAGCTTTCAAGCTGCTAAACCCTCTCAAGCCCGCGCGCACCAGGTTGCTCTTGAGGACGACGCCCTCCATGAAGACGCCATGCTCCAGCAGCGCCCTGCGTGCAGCGGCGTGCAGCGGGGTGCGAGGCGCACAGCGCAGCACCCGCAGCGGCGCCCTGGCTCGCTGGGGCGCCTCGCTACTGCACGGCGGGCGCCTGCAGGCGCTCATGTCGCAGGCGTGGCGGCGGCAGCTGTCGCCGCAGCGGGCGCAGGCGGCGCAGGTCGCGCAGCGCCGCCGCCGGCGCGGGCGCGCCCGGCTGCGCCGCGAGGCGCCGCGCCGCGAGCGCCTGCTCCAGTGCGCGCGGCGGCGCGAGCGCGAGCACGCCGCGCAGCCGCGGCGGCAGCTCCGCGCCGCCGAGGCAGCCCAGGCAGGGCGCGCAGGGCGTGCGTGTTGCGCGCGAGCGCGGCCGCGCTGAAACGTGCCCGGCGCGAGGAACGCCGCCAGCGCCGGCGCCTCGTCCGCCAGCAGCGCGCGCGCCTGCGCGGCGCTCAGGCCGGCCACCTGCTGCCACAGCACGAAGTTGTGCCCCTCCAGCCTGCGCCCCCCGGCGCCGCCGCGGCCTGCCGCGCTGCGGCAGCCGCCGACAGGCCGCTGGCGCCCCGTGCGCCGTCGCTGGCGCCGGCGGGGAGCCCGGAGGGGGCCGCCCCTGCGCACGCCAGCAGGCGGGCGATGCAGCCCGCCTGCCGCGCCGCGGCGGCCGGCCGGGGCATGGCGTGTGGCGCCTCAGGGAGTCGCCCAGCGGCGGCACCAGCGGGCCGCGCCGATCCTGGCGCGAGCGCGCGCGGAGAGGGCCCTGCGCCGGTGGTGGTGCTGGCGGGCCGTGCGAGGCTCGGCCTGCGCTGGTGCAGCGCCTGCGGGAGAAGAGTGGCGCAGGGCGTCGGGCAGTTGCACGAGGGCGCTCGCTCCGCGGCAAAACCAGCAGCGGCCGCCGCTCCCTCTGCCTTCGGCCTGCGGCCTGGTGGGCGCCTCGCCCGCGGCGCCTCGCAGGCCGCCGGGCAGCCGCGCGCGCGCGCGGTCCGCACAGCACGCCCAGGCCAGCCCACGGCCTTGCTGCCCCCCTTGCAGGCGCTGCGGGCGCAGCGGCGGGCGCCCAGGGCCAGTACCGCCGCCTGGCTGGCGCTGGGCCTCGCCCTGCCCTGCGCCGCGGCGGTCGGCTGCGCACCCGGCCGCCGCGCCGGGGTGCGCCGCGGGTGCTGGGGGCCGCGCCCCGGAGCCGTGCGCAGCATCGGGGTCCGCTGCGGCACCCCGCGGGTGGGTGGGTCTGGGCGGGGCGCCAGCAGGCGGCGGCGGCGCTGCGCGGCTGCGGCGGCGCGCGAGACTTTGAAGACTTTGGTGTTAGCCGACGCGTCCCGCGGGCTCGCGCGCCGCGTGCATGTCCCCGGTGCGCCGCGCGACCGGGATCAGACACCTCGCGCGCAGGCGAAGCCTCTCGCACCGCGGGCGGCCCGCCATCAGCACGGCGGGCGCTTGGCGCGACCGGGCGCTTGGCGCGGCGGCGTGATCGGAGCATGGGCGCCTCCTCGAGCGCGCGGGGCGCGTGATCAGCGGCCGGCTCGGCTGCGGGCGCTGCTGCTCGGCAGCAGCAGTCGCGCGGCAGCACCGCCCGCCCGCAGCCATGGAGGAGCTCGCCAAGCTGGCGTCCGTGCTGACGGACCCGGCGTCAGGTGAGCCCTGCCGGGCTGCGCGGGGGCGCCGCGGGCGGGGGGCAGCGGCGCGCGCCGGCGCCGCCGCTGCTGCGCGCCCGCCCGCTGCCCAGCGCGCCGCCCGCGCGCAGACCTCGACGCGCGGCGCCGGGCGAGCGAGGCGATCAAGGACGCGCAGGAGCTCTGGCACACCGCGCAGTACCCGGCGTTCCTCTCGGCGCTGCTGGAGCCGCTGCTGGGGCAGCTCGCCTCCACGCCGCCGCAGTTTGCGGACAGCGAGCTGCAGCGGCTGCGGCACGGCGTGCTGGAGGTGCTGAGCAAGCTGCCGCCGAACGAGCACCTGCGGCCGTACGTGCCGCGCCTGCTCGCGGCGTGCCTGGCCGTGCTGCGCGGCGACAACCAGGCCAACGGCGTGCTGGCCATGCGCATGCTGCTCGACCTCAACAAAAACCTCGTGCGCGGCGGCGGCGGCGGCTACGAGGAGCACTTTGGGGAGTGCGTGGCCTTCATCGCGCAGGTGTACGCTGAGTTCCCAGCGACCTACGAGGCCGCGTTCGCGGCCGTGCCGGCGGCCCTGCCGGACGACCTGTCGCCGACGCTGCGCTCGCTCAAGATGGTGGCGGAGTGCCCCCTGCCGCGTGCGCGCCGCGCCGCGCCCGCGCGCGCCGCCACTGCCGCGCGCGCGCGCTGCCGCCGACCGCGCGCGATGCGGGGCGGCGCACACAAAGCCGCGCCGACCCGCGCCCCGCCTGCGGCGGCGCGCGCAGTGATGTTCCTGATGCAGCTCTTCCCCGGCGCCGTCAAGGCGCGCGTGCCGCCGCTGCTGCCGGCCATGGTGGCGGCCGCGTGCACGCGCGGCCCGGAGCTGGCGCAGCTGCCGCCCGTGCCCGAATCGTTCTGGGAGCGCGAGCGCGCGCGCCGCGACGCGGCCAAGGGCGGCGCGGCCGCGGGTGGCGCGGCCGCCGGCGGCGAGCAGCAGGAGGGCGCCGCTGCCGGCGCCGGCGGCGCCGCTGCCGGTGGCGGCCCTGCAGACGAGGCGTGGCGGCAGGCGGTGCAGGACAAGTGGCGCGAGGCGGTGCTCTCGGCGGTGGCGGACCTCAAGACGGCGCAGGTCCGCCGCGCGCCGGGGCTCCCGCTCGCGCGCGCCCCGCGCGGGGCCGGCGCGCCGTGCGCCATGTGCGGCGCCCATCCCGAGCCCGCCCCGGCCCCTGCACGTGCGCGCTGTTGCGGGGCACCCGCAGGTGCGCACGCTGAACTTCCTGACCATGATGATGCGCAACTTCCCGGACCAGCTCGAGGGCCACGTCGGCGACGTCACGTCGGCGCTCTTCTACCTATTCAGGCGAGGAGGAGAGCCCGGGCCGGCGCGAGGCGGCGGCGGCAGCGCACGCGGCAGGCGGCGCGGCGCGGCGGAGCGCGCGCGCCCACGGCAGCCCGCGCCGCAGGTCTGCACCCGACAGCATCGCGGTGCGGCGCGAGCTGCTCGCGGCGACGCGCTACGTGCTGACGGGGCCGCAGCGCAGCGGCTGCTTTGCCGGCGTGATCAGCGAGGTGCTGGAGGAGGGGCTGCTGCTGGGCAGCAGCATGGCGGCCATGGACAGCCTCAAGCCCCTCTCGGTGAGCCGCGGCGGCGGGGCGGCGGCGGGCGTGACGTCACGCTGCACGTCACGCGCGCGGCCGCGTGCGCCGTCGACGCGCAGGTGATGACGTTCTGTGAGATCGTGCACCACACGCGCAAGGCGTTCACGCTGCCGCAGCTCGCCGGCGTCGTGAGCTACCTGGGCTGCTGCATCGCCGACCGCAGCCTGCCGTTCACGACGCAGAGCACCTGCGTGCGGCTCAGCCTCAACCTCGTGGAGTGCCTCTACCAGGTCCGCCACGGCGCCGCACGCGCCAACGCCCGCCCGGGCGCCGTCCGACCTCGCACCGCCGCCGCCGCCGCCGGGGGCCCCAGGCGTTCAAGCGCCCCGACGCCGACCTGGCCGCCAAGGCGCTCGCGCAGCGCCTGCTCAGCACCACGCTGGCCAGCTTTGTGGGCAAGCTCAGCGCGCTGGCGCAGGTGCGTCCCGCGCGCGCGCCGGCGGCAGCGGCGAGCAGCGTCGGCGGGCAGCTGACGCCGCCCGGCCGCGCGCGCGCCTGGCGCGCGCCGCAGGACATCCCTGGCATTGTCACCGCAGCCAAGCGCGAGCGCTCGGAGCGGCTGGCGGTGCAGGCAGGCATGCGGGACCCCGACAACGCCGACACGCGCGTCGTGCTGTACCTGCAGGTGCGGCGCGCGGCGCGGCGACGGCGCGGCGGGCCGGCCGCCCTCCGTGGGGGCTCCGCGCGGTGGCGGTGCAGGCGAGGACGGGCAGGGCGAGCGGCGGCGCGGAGCGGCGCGCACGGCGGTGCCCGGACGCGCCGCCGCGGCCGCGGCCCGCCCGCGCGCAGGGCCTGGGCGAGAAGGAGAAGGAGATCAGCGACTGCAAGCTCATCGTGCAGAACATCGTGTTTGGCGCCAAGACGCTGCTCTTCAGCATTCTCTACTGCACGCGGCACCTCGCAAACGCGCGCGCGCACGAGGCCGCGCGCGCCGCGGCCGCCGCGGCGGGGCAGCCCGCGCCGCCGCTGAGCGCCGCACCGCCGGCGGTGGGCATGCCTGAGGAGGACGTGCTCACGTGCACCGCGCTGCTCACCGACGGCCTGGCCTGCCTCAAGGTCGCCGCGTACTTTGGGTGAGGGCGGCGGCGCCGCCTGCGCCGCGCGCCCGCGGCCGACCCGCCTTGCCCACGGCGCGCGCCCGCCTTGCCCACGCCCGCGCCGCGCAGCGAGTGCAAGGAGTACTGCGAGCACTTTGGCGAGATGTTCACGGTCATGGACCCGCGCGACTTCACCGACGTCTTCAGCGCGCGCATGGGGCAGCTCTTTGACATCATGCTCGCCGGTGCGCCGCCGCGGGCCGGGGCCAGCGGTCCCGTCACGGATGAGGGGGGGGGGGCTCCCTCGCTCGTTGCTAGCGGGGGGCTCGGGCCGCCCGCCGCCCGCTGCACGCCGCTGCGGCTGTGAGCCGCGCGCCCGATCCGCAGACCCCGACGCGCTCACCGTGGCGGCGCACCTGGTGCAGGCCAGCAGCGTGGGCCGCGTGTTCAACGCGCTGCTGGCGCGCTACCTCACCGCCCACAAGCTGCACGTGCTGGGCCAGCACGGCAGCAGCGTGAGTGGCGGCGCGCGCCCGCGGGGCGCAGCGCCACGGGTCGGCGCGCGTGCCGGCTGCGCGGCGGCGGCGCCGCGCTGCCGCGGCGTGCCACGCCCCCCCCCCCTCCAACACACACACACACACACACACACACACACACGCACACACTCACCCTGGTCGTGCGCGCCGCCGCGAGCTGCAGGAGGCTGGCCTGGTGCAGAAGCTGTATCGGCTGGTATTCCTCGGGCTCACGCTGCCCGACGGCGAGGCGCTGCTGGTGCCGACGCTGGGGGAGCTGGTCAAAAAGTGCCTGGCGGCGGCCCAGGTGGGCGCGCGTGCCGGGCGCCCGCCGCGCGCAGCGCCGCCGCGCGTCCGCCGCCGCGCTCACGCAGCCGCGCGCAGGCCGAGGCGGAGCCGCTCGGCTACCTCGCGCTGCTGCGCATCCTCTTCAAGCACTGCCACGCGAGCCAGGAGCCGCTGGCGGCCCTCTACAACGAGCTGGCACCGCAGCTCAGCGGCGCGCTTGCCCAGCTGCTGGCCATGCTGGAGGGCCCCAACTGCACCGAGGTGGGCGGACGGGGCGTGCGCGCGCGCGCGCGGTCGGGCCAGCGGCGCCGCCCCGCGCAGCCAGTCGCCCGCGCGCCCGGGCGCCCGCCGCTCAGCGCTCTCGGCGCCGCGCCCCGGCCCGGCCCGGCCCGGCTCGCAGCCCCTCAAGTCGCTGCTGGTGGAGCTCTGCCTGCTGCTGCCGGCCGCGCTGCGCGTGCTGGTGGAGCTGGTGCTGCTGCCGCGCCTAGTGCGGCCGCTGGCGCTGGCGCTCAAGGGCAGCGACGAGCTGGTGGGGCTGGGGCTGCGCACGCTGGAGGTGTGGGTCGACTCGCTCAACCCAGAGTACCTGGAGAACGCGCTGGCGGACGCCGTGCACGACGTCATGGCGGGCCTCTGGGGCCTGCTGCGCCCGGCCGCGCCCAGTCGCACGCACGCGCTCGCGGCAATGCAGCTGCTGGGCAAGCTGGGTGAGCGCGCGGCGGCGGCGGTGGGACAAGAAGGAAGGGCGGCGTGCCACGGTCAGGCCCCGCGCTCGCTGGGCCGGGGCTCACCGCGGCGCCCGGGCGCCGCCCGCCGCGCGCGCAGGCGGCCGCAACCGCAAGTTCCTGCGCGACCCCGCCCCGCTCGAGTACAAGGACAACCCGGAGCACGGCCTGCGCCTCATCCTCACGTTCAGGCCGGCGACGTCGTTCCTGGTGCCCCTGGACCGCTGCGTCGCGCTGGCGCGGGCCGGCCTCGCGCCCGGCGGCCTCAACGGCGCCGCCGCGGGCCTGGGCGGGGCCTTTGGCGGCCGGGGCGTGGGCCCCAGCGGCGGCCCGCTCGACGTGTACTACCGGCGCCAGGTGGGCCAGGCCGCCCGCCGCGCTGCGCTGCCCGGCGCACAGCGACCGCGTGCCCCCGCAGCGCCCCTGACGACCGCGGCGCGCTCACGCGCGCTGCGCTCGCCCGCAGGCCCTGTCGTTCATCCAGGTGTGCCTGGCCGCGGTGCTGAACCTCCGGCCCCCAGAGCCGCAGCCCGCAGCGCGGGACGGCGGCGGCGCTGGCAGCGGGGGCCAGGCAGGCGGCGGCGCCGCGGCGCCGCCCCTTCCCGCGGGCGCCACCGGCAGTGCGCTGGAGCAGCTGGCAACGGTCCTGCTCGAGGGCAGCCACCCGCCGTGCGTGCGGCCGGTGCCGAGCCGCGTGGAGCTGGGGGTGAAGACCAAGACCCAGCTGGTGGCGGAGCGCGGCGTGCTCACGAGCCTGCTCACCACCGTGATTGCCGCCGCGGGCGACGAGGCGCTGGCGGAGCAGGCGGTGCCGTTCTGCCGGGCGATCGCGCGCCACTACGCGCTGCTGTTCGCGGCCGGCGCCAAGGCGCCGCCGCCCGCGCCGCTGATGTCGCGCGCTGCGGGCACGCAGCAGGCGGCGCCGGCGCCAGCGCCAGCGCCGTCAGCGCAGCCGGCGCAGCCGACTGCCACGGGCGAGGCGGCGCAGCCGCCGGCCGAGGGCGGCGCTGCGGGGCCCGCCAGCTGCGGCGCAGCTGCAGGCGCAGACGGCGGCGCGGCAGCCGGGGGCAGCGGGGCGGGCGAGGCCATGCCTGCCGCGATTGGCGCGCCCGCCGCGCCCGCCGCCGGCACGGGTGCGGCTGGCGGCGACGCCGGCGCGGCGCCGCTGTCCAAGGCCGATGCCGCCGCGCCGGCGCCGCCGGGCGCGGCCCAGGCGCCGCTGCCGGCCACGATGCCGCGGGGCCTGGCGGAGCTGGACGTGCACCTGCTGCTGGACGCCATCGTCGAGGTGCTGTGCGACGCAAACCCGAGCAAGGCGCGCGCCGCCGCGGACGCGCTGAGCGTGTTCCTGTCCACCCTGCTCAAGCTCAGCGCAGCGCAGCGCGAGTGGGCGGGGTCGAGGGGCGGCGAGCGCGGCGGCGGCGGTGCGGCGGGCGCGCAGCTGGCCGCCGAGCAGCCGCCGGGGGGCAGCGAGGGCCCCGCCGGCGCCGGCGGGGGTGCGGCCGGCAGCAAGGGCGATGCCAGCGACGGCGTGCCGCACGGCAGCGGCAGCGGCAGCGGCAGCGGCAGCGGCAGCGGCAGCGGCAGCGGCAGCGGCAGCGGCAGCGGCAGCGGCAGCGGCGGGCCCGGCCACGCCGCGGCGCACGGGCTGCCGCCGGTGCTGGACGAGTTGATTCCCCGCCTGCTGCACTGCTGCTGGGACGACCCCTGGCCGGCGCGGCTGGGCGGGATGGCGGCCGTGAAGCTGCTGCTCCACAAGCTGCCGCCCGGCTACCTGCGCTGT
Organism: Scenedesmus sp. PABB004; assembly: GCA_014905635.1. Lineage (NCBI taxonomy): Eukaryota > Viridiplantae > Chlorophyta > Chlorophyceae > Sphaeropleales > Scenedesmaceae > Scenedesmus > Scenedesmus sp. PABB004. The sequence continues at coordinate 1,039,999 of JABVCE010000007.1, read as the reverse complement.
CATGGGCCCCAGCTGCTGCGCGCGCTGCTGGCGGTCGTGCGGTGGCTGCCCGACCACTCGACGGTGGAGCTGGAGGAGGCGCAGCAGACGCTGGCGCAGCTGCTTCAGAAGTGCTACGCTCGGGAGCAGATCCCCGAGGCCCTGCTTGCGGCGGCCGAGGAGCAGGCGGCGCGGGAGCGCGCCGAAGCTGCCGAGCGCGAGGCGGCCGACGCGGAGGCGGCGGCCGCCGCCGCGGCTGCCGCGGCAGCAGAGCAGGCCGCCGCGGCGCCGGCGGGCGGCGCAGCCGCCACCTCTGCCGACGCGGCGGCTGCCGGTGGCAGCGAGCAGCCTGCGACCGGGGCAGCAGGCACGGGCGGGGGCGAGGCAGACGCCGACATGGCCGACGCGGAGCCGCCAGCAGCGCCCGAGTCCGCGCCGGCCGCCGGCAGGAAAGGCGGCCGGCGTGCCAGCGGCGGCGGCGCAGCCACCAAGCGCAGCCGGCGCAGCGGCAGCCCCCCGGCGGCGAGGCGGCGGCGGGGGCTGGCGGCGACCAGGCGGTCGGCGAGGCCGCGACAGCCAACGCGGGCGAGGCTGCCGTGGCCATGGAGACTGATGGCGCAGCGGCGGCGGCCACGCCCGGCGAGCGGGAGCAGCAGCCAGCAGCCAGCCCGGTCGGTGGCAGCGACGGCGAGGCCGGTGCTGCCGAGCAGCCCGCAGACGCGGCGGCTGCTGGCAGCACCGCCGCCGCTGGGGCGGCAGCTGGCGGCAACAAGAGCGGCGACGACGCCGGCGGCAGCGGCGGCAAGGAGGCTGCCGCCAAGCCCGCCGCGCCGCGGCCCAAGAGCGAGTTGGACAAGGGTGCGGGGCGAGGGGCACCGCGGGGAGGGGCGGGGGGCGAGTGGGGGGCGCTGGCGCTGCGGCCGCACGCGAGGCCCTCTGCTGCCCAGCGGCCCCACTCACCTGACCGCCCCGGCCCCGCAGCTGACGCGGTGACGCGCGCCGTGGCGTCGTGGGCGTCCGAGGTGGCCGACGTGCTGCTGGGCGTCGTGCTCAACCCCAACAGCGGCCAGCGCAGCCGCGCGACCGCGATTGGCGCCGTGACGCTGCTCGGCCAGCAGCTGGGCGTGCCTGTGGGGGTGTGGCTGGCGCCCGTGCTGGCGGGGCTCAGCCCGCCGCTCGTGGCGCGCCGCATCCTGCCCGTGCGGGTGCGCGGCGCGCTGGCGGCGCCGCCGCGTGTGCGGCGCGGAAGGAACCGCCTGCCTGCACGTGCGGCGCTGCGCTCTCGCGTGCGCCTCCTGAACCTTACCCCCCCCCCCCCCCCCCCCCGCCCCGCCGCCCCGCCCCGCCCCGCCAAACTCGCGCAGAGCGTGCAGGTCGTCATGGGCCAGGTGTCTGCCCTCGCGTGGGCGCTGAGCGTCGACCCTGCCCTGTTCACGCCCGGCCCCGAGGTGGTGGCGGCGGGCAAGGAGGCACACGCCCTGGCCGACAAGGAGGAAAGCCTGCTGCTGAGCCGCCTGCCGGGGCGCCACCTCACGCTCGCGCTGCTCAGCGAGCTGCGCGTCGCGTGCATCCAGCTGCTGGACGTGCTCATGGGCTGGTCGGAGTTCAGGACCTACCCGGTGGGTGGGGCGGCCACGCACGCGCTCCGCACGCGCTCCGCACGCGCTCCGCGCGCGCGCGCGCCGCCGCGCAGCGCGCTGCCAGGCGCCGCCGCGCCGCGCCGCTCACGCGCCGCGCCGCTCACGCGCCGCGCCCGCGCGCTGCCGCTGTGCTGCCGCTGCGCTGCGCTGCCGCTGCGCTGCGCGCCGCGTGCGCAGGCGGAGGGCCTGCGCGACGAGATCACGTCCACCTTTTTCCGCTGCCTCGTGAGCGACAACCCCGCGATCCACGCGGCCGCGCGGCGCGGGCTGGCGGGCATCATGGCGACCAGCAAGATCCCCAAGCACCTGCTGCAGAACAGCCTGCGCCCCATACTGCAGCACCTGGGCGACTACCGGCGCCTCACGCTGCGCCTGCTGCACGGCCTCGGCCGCCTGCTCGAGCTGCTCAGCGACTGGTTCAACCTCACGCTCGGCGAGCGGCTCATCGAGCACCTCAAAAACTGGCTCGACCCCGACACGCTGCTGCAGAGCGGGCCGTTCCAGTGGAAGTCGGGTGCGCGGGCTGCCGCGCGCCGCGCCGCCGCAGCCCGGGCGCCGCCGCAGCCCGGGGCCGCCGCAGCCCGGCCGGGCCGTCACGCCGCCTGCGCTGCCTGCCTTGCCCGCCGGCGCGCGCGACCAGGCGAGGAGGTGGCCATCGCAGCGGCGGTGCTGGACCTCTTCTGGCGGCTGCCCAAGACGGCCGTCAAGTTCCTGGAGACCCACCCCGCACACGCGCCGGGCGGCCCGCAGGGCCCGGGGCAGCTCGGGCTGGTCGTGCTCACCATCCAGCTGGAGGAGCGCCTCGCGCGCATGCCCGCCGCCACGCAGCCGCTGCCGCGCATCCTCACCAGCGAGTACCGCCCGCCGCTGCTCAAGTACCTCAACAAGTGCGGCGGCGGCGGGAGTGAAAGGCCCCCCCCCTTTGGGATGCGCCGCCCGCGCCGCGGCGCGCCCTCAGACGCGCCCTCGGCCGCGCCTCTCGGCCGCGGCGGCGCGCGCGCCTGCGCAGGTACCCCGCCGAGGGCGTTGCGTACTTCCTGGACCCCGCCCGCCTCACCAGCGCGAGCTACTTCAACACGTTCTCGGCGCTGCTCCACATGCCCGACGCAGGGCCGCTGCGCGACCAGCTGGCCGCGAGCGGCGAGCGGCTGCTGGCGCTGCTGGGCGTCGCAGGCAGTGCAGCGACGGGCGCGTCGGCGGGCGCGCCAGCGGGCGCAGCGGCGGCAGCTGCGGCGGAGGCCGGGCCCGCCGTGGCGCAGGGCGCGGCCGCTGAGGGCGCTGCCGGGGCGGGCCGGCCGGCGCGCCGGCGGAGCGGCAGGGGGGCGCGGGGGAGCCCGACGCGGCTGCCGTTGGCGCAGCTGCGCCGGCGGCTGGCGGCGGCGCTGCCGACGGCGCGGCGCCCGCAGGCGGCGCGGCGGCCGTGGCCGGCACAGCGCAGCCCGCGGCGGCGGCGCCTGCTGCGCCGCAGCCCGCCACCATCCACCGCGTGGTGCAGCTGGTGGAGCTGCTGGCGCAGCTGCAGCCAGACTGGCTGCCGGGCTGCCCGAAGCTGTTTGACGCGCTCTGGGCGCGCTGGCGGAGCACCTGCCGCGCGCCGGTGCGGGGCGTCGCTGCCGCCGCCGATGGCGGGCTCCGCGCTGCGTGCGTCGCGCTGCGCTGCCCGCCGCTGCCGCCCGCCCCGCGCACTGACCCTGCCACGCCCTGCGGCGCTCGTGCGCCACCAGCGGCCCATGGCGCGCGAGGCGCTGCTCCCCCGCGGCCAGCTGCTGGAGGCGCCGCGCCTGGCGCGCTGCCTGCTGGTCTACCTCGCGTCGCACCACGAGCTCAGCGAGCCGCTGCTGGACCTCTTTGACGCGCTTGGGGTGGGTGCAGCGCTGTGCTGTTGCTGCAGGGCGGCGGCGCTGCTGCCCGCCCTGCGCAAACGCGGGACGGGTTGCGTGTGGGTGCGGGTGGAGGGGGCGGGGTGGCACCCCGCCGCCCGCTCACGCCGCCGCCCGCCGCCGCCCGCCACCGCCCGGGGTGGTGGTGCGCAGCACCGCACCAGCGTTGACATGGCGCTCATCCCGGACTACGTGACCGCCACGGTGGCCAAGACGTACGCGCACGACCACCAGCGCGCGCTGCTGCTGGGCTGGGCAGCGCGCTTCAGGGCCTTCTGCGCCGCGCTGCCGGCGGCCAGCCAGGCGGCCATTGCGGCGGGCGCGCCCAACATCTTCACCGCTGGTGGGCCGCGCGCGCCGGCCGAGGCAGCGGCCGGGCGCGGGCCCGTCGCCCCCGCGCCTCGCACGCTCACATGCCGCGCGCGCCGCCCCCCGTCGCCCTTGGACGCCAGGCACGGGCAGCCACGCGGAGCTGGTGCAGTGCGCGCTGCTGGGGCAGCTCGTGCTGCCGCTGCTGGCCGCGAGCGCTGCGGAGGGCAAGGCTGAGCAGCTGCTCACACCCGAGGTGCTGGACACGCTGTGCGGAGTCTTCCGCACGTCCGACGCGCACGCCGGCATGTTTGGTGCGTGGCGTGGGCCAGCGACGAGCGCTGGCTCCCCCGCGTGCCTGCCCTGCCGCGCCTGCCGACCGCGCCGCGGCTGCGCGCAGGCGAGGCGCTTCGCATCCGCATGCTCCAGCTGTGCGTGGAGCTCATCAAGGCGGCCACCCCGGCCATCGCGGCCAACAAGGCGCTGCGGGACGTGCTCATGAAGCACGCTTGGCACCACCTCAAGGTGGGCGGGGCGCGCGCGGCCGAAGCGACGGCGCAGCGTGCCGGCGCGGCTGCTTGCCCGCGGGTCGGTGTGTGTGTGTGTGTGTGGGGGGGGGGGGAGGGGATTGGCGCGCGGCGCGCAACGCGTTGGTTGACCGCGACGCGCGCGCGCCGCAGGTCCCTGACGAGTCGCCCTGCCGCCACTGGGCCTTCCTCGCAACGGTGCACCTGCTGCCGCTGTGCGGCGGCGAGGCCATCCGTGGCAGCCAGCCCGGCGACGGCGGCGGCCCCGGCCCCGGCGGCAGCGACAAGGGCCCCGCGGGCTCCGACAGCAAGGCGCCCGGCGCCGGCAGCGACAGGGGCGCGGACAGGGCTGGCGGCGAGCGGGGCGGCGCCGAAAAGGGCAAGGCGCGCTCGGCGGGCATCGAGCGCATGGTGGCGCAGGTGGGGCGGCGCGGGCAGTCGCAGCCGGTCGTCGGCGCCCGCCCTGCTGCTCCCGCTCGTCTGCTCCTGCCGACCTTGAGGCCGCCCGCCGCGCCGCCGCTCGACCGATGCCAGGTGTGGGTGAGCCTGCTGCGCGTGACGCAGCTCGAGCCGCGCAAGGGGCTGATGCGCGAGGTGCTGGACGCCCTGGTGCCGACGCTGGTGGAAAAGCTGGGCACGCGCGGCGACGACGGCAAAGTGATCTGGGTCAGGTGAGCGCGCTGCCCGGCCCGGCGGCACGCAGCGCAGCGCCCGCGCCCTCCTGGTGCGTGCCCACATCGCGCTTCGCGGCGCCGGCCCACAGGTACGCCAAGAAGCAGGTCCTGGACGAGAGCGGGACGCTGAGCAACCTGCTGCAGCTGTGGCAGCTGGTGGTGCGGCACCCCGACGTCTTCTACGAGAGCCGGGCGCAGTTCATGAGCCAGATGATCAACACACTCTCGCGCATCGGCATGCCGCAGCAGGTTGCCGGCCGCGCCGGCCCCGCGCCGCGCCGACCCCGCGCAGCGGCAGAGGCGCCCGCCGGGCTGCTGTGATGCCCATGGCCGCCGCGCCCCGCAGGCGTCCCTCGAGAACCGCAAGCTCTCCCTGGACCTCGCGGGCCTGCTGCTGGCCTGGGAGGCGCAGCGCCGGGACGCCATCAGGGCGGCGGGCGGCGACCCCAGCAGCGGCAGCCCGAAGCCAGCGGGCTCGTCGCCAGGCGACTCCCGCAAGCGGGCCAGGCCCGACTCGGACGCAGCTGCTGGCGAGGCGCAGCCGGGCTCCCCGCGCGACACCGACATGCCTGACGCCCCTGGCGCCGCGCGCGACGCAGCAGCAGCGGCGGCCGGCCCGCCCGGCACGCGCCAGGCGCCGCCGCCTACCAAGCTGATCAAGGCGGAGGGCGGCGGCGCGGTCGCGGTCAAGGCGGAGCCTGGGCAGCCGCAGCCGCCGCAGCCGCCGCAGGGCGACGACGACTTTGTGCTGACGGCGGACATGGAGCACGTGCTGGTCAACTTCCTCGTGCGCATGGCCTTCCTCATCGGGGAGGGGCAGGACAAGGACAGGGACATGCAGGTGCCTGGGCGCGCCGAGGGGCGCCGCCGCTCGCGGCGACCGCCCGCGCCCGCGCCCGCTGCCGCACGCCCACCCGTCGACGCCGCACGCTGGTGCAGGCGCTGCACCAGCACACCCTGAAGCTGCTGAGCCAGGCGCTGGCGCTGTTCCCGCACGTCACCGTGCGCATGAGCGCGTTCCTCGAGCGCCTGCTGCAGGTGGGGCGCGCGCGTGCGGGGCGGGCCCTCCCGCCGCCCCCGCCTCACCACTACTCCTCCATGGCGCGCGCACTGCCCTCCCCGCCCGCAGGCCCAGGCCAGCAAGTCGCCCATGCCCGCCCTCATCACGGGCTGGGAGGTGCTGAGCCGGGGGCTGGACGCGCAGCCGCGCCTGCTGGCGCGCAGTGCCGCCAAGGACTTCCTGCTGCTGCTGGCGCCCTGCTTCAAGCTGCGCGCCGGCCACGTGGTCGCGCTCATGTGCAGCGTCGTCGGCAAGCTCTTCGCGCTGCAGCCCTGGCAGGAGGCAAACCCCCGCGACCAGCTGCAGGCGGCTCCGGCGGCGGCGCAGCCGCCGGCGGGCCCCGGCGCCGCACCCGGCGCCGCGGTGGTGAAGCAGGAGCCAGGCGTGGGCGGCGAAGCGACGGGGCCAGGCGGTCTCCCGCCCCTGCCGCCGCCGGCGGGCGCGCCGCTGCAGGCCGCGGCGGACGCGGCGGTGCAGCCCGGCGCGCCGGCGGTCGGGCCCAACCCCGCCTCGCCCACGGCGGCGGCGCTGGCGGCGGTCGCGCCCGCGGCGCCGGCGGCGCTCACGCCCGCCGTTGCGCCGGCGACCGCGACCACGCCCGCCACCGCCGCGCCCGCGGTCGCTGTGGCGCCGCCGGCGCCCGGCCCCGCGCCCGGCCCCGCGCCCGGCCCCACGCAGGCGCCCACGGGCGCGGACGGCGCGGCAGCAGCGCAGCCGGCGGCAGGCGCAGCGGGCGGCGAGGCAGCAGCGCCCGTGGCAGGCGCGGCTGCGGCAGGGCTGGACCCGGACGTCTGGGCCCTGCAGGCGGCGGTGCTGCAGCACGTGCGCCAGCACCTGGCGCGTGCCACCGACCCGCAGCAGAGCCTGCTGGTGCGTGGTGCCTCGCGCCGGCGCTGGGTGGTGGATGGGTTGAGGGTTGAGGACCAGGAGTGCGCCCTGCTCGCCAGCCCACCTGCCCCGCGCGCACCGCAGATGGTGTCGCACGAGCAGGCGCCGGCAGCGCCGGGGCAGCCGCCCGCGCCGCCCGAGGCCGTGTACCACAGCAGCGACGTCCTGCTGGGCGCATGCTGCGCGCTGCGCGTGCTGGCGGCGGTGCACGACGCGGCGCCGGAGAGCACCGCGGCGGCGCACTTGCCTGCCCTGGTCAAGCTGCTCAACCGGTGCGCGCCGCCGCGAGCGGCCGTGCGGTGCATGCGCCGCGCCCGCGCGGCCCTGCTGGACAGCCCGCGGCGACGCAGCCGTCGCGCCCCGCCCGCGCCGCAGGTGCTCGCGCGACGTGTGCGCCAACGCGCAGAACGGTCAGATGCACCAGCGGCACTACCAGCAGGTGGCCAAGGCCAACAGGTGGGACGGGGGCGCCGGCGGCGCTGCGGGGCGCTGGGGTCCCAGCGCTCCGTGGCCTCCGCGGCCCCGGCGCCCAAGCCCTCACCCCACCCGCTGCCGCTGGCGCGCCGCAGGGAGGCGGCCGCCGCGGCAGCGGCCGCCGCGGCGCAGCCCGACAAGGAGCCGCCCGGCAGCAAGGGCGCCAGCGCAGCAGCGGCCGACGCCGGCGCTTCCGGAGGCGCGGCCGTTCAGCCCCCGCAGCCCGCGCCGAGCCCCGCGGCGCTGCTGGGCCCGCCGCCGCCGCCGCCCGAGCCGGCCGCCGGCCCGGGCGACCTGCCCGCTGCCGAGTACGGCACCGTGGCCTGGGTGCTTGACGCGTGCCTGGTCGCGATCGGCAGCCGCGCGTTTGGCGCGGGCGAGCTGAAGAAGAGCATGCTGCAGGCGATCATCATCATCATCACCGCCAATGGCGCCAAGTACAACGAGCCCCTGCTCTTCATGCGCATCATGGTGCGCGCGCCGCGCCGCCGCCGCCGGGGCTCGTGCCGCCGACGGCGCGCTGCCGGCGCTGCCCCCCCCCCCCCTGCCGCTGCACCTGCACCTGCTGCGGGCGCGCCACGCCACACGCTCGACCCCCATCCTGTCCCTGCCGCACCGCCCGCAGCTGCTGTACCAGGAGTGGCTGACGCTGCCCCCGCAGCTGATGACGGTGAAGGAGGCGGTGCTGCTCCTACAGCGCCTGGCGTACGTGCAGGACCGCTTTGACGCCGACCCTGCGAGCTGCGGGCGCTGGCACGCGCTGTTCCTGGACATTGTGTATGGCATCTGCACCAGCACGACGCTGCCCGCGGTGCGGCTCGCGCACCGAGGGGCACGCCCCCGGGGCCGGCCGGCCTGCCGTCGAGGAGCGCGCGCCTCACCGCGCCGCGCGCGCCGCCGCCCCGCGCAGGAGCTGCCGGACGAGGTGTTCAGCAAGGTCGAGCGCCTCTTCCTGCTGGGCCTGCGCGCCGCCGACCCCGCGCGCCGGCGGCGCTACTTCGCGCTGTATGACAGGTGCGGGCGGCGCGCGCGCGCCGCGCAGGGCCCGGCGCGCGGCGCGGGCCCTGCGCCCGCCGCGCCGCTGCCCAGCCGCGCCGCCGCGCCGCCGCCCGCGCGGCAGGTTCATCGCGGCGGGCCTGTTTGAGCGGCTGCACTTCATCATCTGCAGCCAGGAGTGGCAGAGCATGAGCGGCACGTTTTGGCTGAAGAGCGCGCTCGACCTGATCCTGGCGGTGCTCAAGGAGGCCGACCCCATCATGCTGGCGCCCAACTCGGCGCAGGCGCCGCCGCTGCTGCCCGGCACGCGCACCAACGTGTTCAACCCCAGCCTGCAGCAGCAGGCGGCGGCGCAGGCCGCAGCCGCGCAGCAGGCAGCGGCGGCGGCGGCGGCGGCACAGCAGCAGCAGCAGCAGCAGCAGCAGCAGCAGCGGCTGCGGGCGCAGCAGCCGCCCGCTGCAGCAGCGGGCGCCGGCGCCGCGGGGGCCGGCGACGGCGGCGCTGCGCCGCCCGCAGCCGAGCAGCCCACGGCGGCCACGGCCGCCGGGGCCGGTGACAGCTCCGCCGGCGGCGGCGCGCCCGCGACTGCTGCCGGGCAGCCGCAGCAGCCTCCGGCCGCGGGCCCGGCGGCCATGGAGGTCGACGCCGCGGACGGCGCTGCGGTGGCGGGCGCGGCGCCGGCGGGCGCAGCGGCGCAGCCGGGCGGCGGGGCGCTGCAGCAGCAGGCCTCGGCGGCGCAGCTGGCCCCGCTGCAGCCGGTGCACTCGCAGGGCGTCAGTGCGCTGCCTGCGGCGCAGCAGGAGGCCCAGCCGGCAGCGCCGGCGGCCGCCGCGCCGGCTGCCGCGGCGGCGGCAAAGCCCCCCGCGCCGCCGCCGCTCGAGCTGGAGCTCGGCGGCGCCGCCAGCCCGCCGCTGGCCATCGCCCTGAGCGAGGCGGAGGTGCCGGAGGGCGTCCGCGCGCTGCTGGCGAGCCACCTGGACTTCCTCGGCGGCATGGGCCAGCTGAGCGTGCGGAACATGATGGGCCCGCTGCGCGAGTATGCGCAGGTGAGCCGCGCGGAGGGGGGACCGCTGCCCGCTGGGGCGGCCGCACGCCCAGGGCGCGCGGTGACGCCGCGCGCGGCGGCGCCGCGCAGGTTGACCCGTACGTGGCGTACCACCTGTGGGTGCTGGTGTTCCCCATCGTTTGGGCCACGCTGGCCAAGCAGCAGCAGATCAACCTAGCCAAGCCCATCATCAGCCTCCTCAGCAAGGAGTACCACCAGCGCCAGGCCATGGCGCGGCCAAACGTGGTGCAGGTGCGGGCGGCGGCCGCGCGGCTGCGCAGGGCGCGGGTCGGCGCACCCGCGCGCCGCGCGCCGCACGCCTCTCACGCTCGCGCGGCGCGCCGGCCGTCCATGCGCACGCAGGCGCTGCTGGAGGGCATCAGCCTGAGCCAGCCACAGCCCAAGATCCCGCCCGAGCTCATCAAGTTCCTGGGCAAGGCCTTCAACGCGTGGCACATCGCCATCCCGCTGCTCGAGAGCCACGTCATCATCTTCCCCGACGAGACGCGCTGCTTCGACGCGCTCGCCGAGCTCTACAGACTCGTGCGTGCCGCCGTGCAGGCGCCGCGCGCGGGGCCGCAAGCGCGCGCGCAGCGCGCACGCCTGACCGCCGCGCCGCGTGCGGCAGGTGGGCGACGAGGACATGATGGCCGGCCTGTGGCGCCGCCGCTGCGCGCATCCCAGCACGCGCGTGGCGCTGTCGCTGCTGCAGCTCGGCATGGTGGAGCGCGCACAGGCAGTGCTGGCCGACCTCAACGGCGGCGTGGCGGCGGGCCAGATCGCGGTGCGCGCCGGGCGCGCGAGCCCCCCCCCCTCCCCCCCCCCCCCCCCCGCGCCGTGTGCCCGCCCAGTCACCGCTCGGACCGCGCCGCACGCAGCCGTCTGCGCGCGGCGAGACCGGCGGCGGCGAGGTCCCGCGGGGTGAGATGGTGCTGTGGGTCGACAGCTGGGTGTCTGCCACCAAGGCGCTGACGCAGTGGGACATGCTGGCGGAGTACGCGCGCGCCACGGACGCCCTGCCCCTGGCCATGGACTGCCTCTGGCGCCTGCACGACTGGGAGGCGCTCGCCGGCATGCTGGCACAGAACGCCGGGCAGGTGCGGGCGCCCGGCGTGCGTGCCGCGGCCGCCGCCCGCGCGCGTCGTCGCCCCGGCGCCGCGCCCGCGCACGCTGCCGCCGCCGCGCGCGCACGCAGATGGAGCCCGCCGTCTCGTCCTGCCTGCTGGCCGCGTACGCGGCGCTGCGGGAGGTGGACACCGAGGTGGGTGGGGGGGGGGGGGGGCTGCGCGCGCTGCGCGCGCTGCGCGCGCGCGTGGCGGGCCGTTTAGTTGAAGCTCGCTCCGCCCTCGGCGCGCCTCACGCCCTGCCGCGCCGCACCGCCTGGCAGTCCGCCTCGGCCCACATCGACAAGGGCTTCCAGTACGCGCTGGGCAAGTGGTGGCAGGTGCGCCGCGCGGCGGCTGGGGCGGCGGCGCTGCGCCTGCGAGCGCGCGCCTCCCCGCTGACGCGTGCCGCGCGCGCCGCTCGCAGCTGCCCGACACGGGCTGCGCGCCTCAGCTCGGCCTGCTGCAGCAGTTCCAGCAGCTGGTGGAGCTGCGCGAGAGCGGGCGCGTGCTGCGCGACGTGACGCACCAGACGGGCCGCAACGATGGGCAGTACAGCGACACCAAGGACATCCTCGAGACGTGGCGGTGCGCTGCAGGGGCCGCCTCGCCCGCGCGGGCGGGCCGGGCGCGCGCGCGGGCGCACGCCACGCCCGCGCACTCGGCCGCTGACGCTGCGCCCCGGCCACGCGCGCGCAGGCTGCGCACGCCCAACGAGTGGGACAGCCTGACGCACTGGCAGGACGTGCTGCTGTGGCGCAACCACATCTACAACGTCGTCATCAGCGCGTTCAACGCGATGTCCGAGGTCGCGCCGCACCTGCACCAGATGGGCTACAAGGACAAGGCGTGGAGCGTGAACAAGCTGGGCCACATCGCGTACAAGTGCGCCCGCGCCGCGCTCACGCGCGGCGCGCGCTGTGGGCGCCGCCGTGGGCGCCGCTGCGGCGCGCGGCTGCGCGCGGGCCCACCGCACCCCCGGGCACCCCCGCGCCCGCCGCCCTGCCCGCCCGCCAGGCACGGCTGCCCCGAGACGTGCATCACCATCATCAACAACATGTACGGCTACAACGCCATGGAGGTGCGCCGCGCCCCGCGCGCCCGCGCACGCGCCCGCGCACGCGCCCGCGCCCGCGCCCATGCCCACGCCGCCGCCGCAGGTGCAGGAGGCGTTTGTGAAGATCCGCGAGCAGGCGCGCGCCTACCTGGCGCTGCCGCACGACCTGCGCGCGGGTGCGACGGCCGCCGCCGCAGCTGCCAGCGCGCGCCGGCGCCCATGTCCGACCGTCGCCTCTGCCTCTGCCGCCGGCCCCAGGGCTGAACATGCTGAACACCACCAACCTCGACTACTTTGCCCACCACCACCAGGCAGAGATTTTCAGGTGCCGCGCCGCGGCCTCTGGGGCGCAGGACGGCGGCCCCCTCGGCCTCTTGCCCCCCCCCTCCCCCCTCCCCGCCCCTCCCCGCCCCTCCGCCCCGCCGCTAAGCATGACGCCTGCCCTCCCTCCCGCCCCCCAGGCTCAAGGCGCTGTTCATGGCGGAGCCGGGGCTCAACGACCTCGACGGCGCGCACAGCGCGCTGTCGACCGCCCTGTGCCTGTGGCGGCAGTGCCCTGACGCGTGGCTGAGCTGGGGCCAGCTGTGCGACGCGCGTTACGAGGAAGCGCCGCACGTGCGCCGCGGCCGGCGCGCACGGGCCGGCGCGCCGAGCGCGCTGCGCCTGCACGCGCTGCCCCACCCCCCCCCCCCCCCCCCCACACACACACACGCACACTTCCGCACCCCCGTCCCGCTCCCTCACTACTCGCGCGCATGCAGGGCCCCGCGGCGCTGCAGATGCTGCAGTTTGCTGCGCACTGCTACGTCCAAGGCATCGCGCTGAGCACCGCGCCGCTGCAAGCGGGCGGCGGCAAGGGTCGCAGCGAGGAGGCGCTCGCCTGCGCGCTGGACCTGCTTCCGAGGCTGCTGCACCTGCTCAGCTTCGACGACCGCGAGGGTGAGCAGCGGAGAGGAGGGGCGGGGGCCGGCGGACCCCGCCGCGCAGCGCCCAGCGTGACGCCCGATGCCGCCGGCGCGCGTGCGCAGGGCTGGTGGGCGCTGAGGTGTCCAAGGCCGTCGACGCGCGCAGCCTGGCGCCGTGGATATGGTTCATGTGGATCCCGCAGCTCCTCACCAGCCTCACGCGGCCAGAGGCGGCGCGCGTCAAGCCCATCCTCAAGCAGCTCGCCGAGGTGCGCCGGCGGCGCGCGCCCGCCGGCCGCGCAGCAGGTGCTGGCCGCCGCGGCGCCACGGCTCCGACGCCGCGCCTGCCCCGCGGCGCGTGCGAGCGCAGATGCACCCGCAGTCCGTCTACTACGCCCTGCGCACCTTTGTGCTGGGCCTGCGCGAGGCGGCGCAGCGCGCCATGCAGGAGCAGGCGCGCCAGCGCGCCGCGCTCGAGGCGGCGGTCACCGCGGCGCTTGAGGCGGCGGGCGGCGACGAGCAGAGTGAGTGCGGCGCGCCGCCGGCTCGGGGCGCTGCGCCGTGCGCTCCTTGAGGACACGCGTGCGCCGCCGCCGCCGCTGCCGCCGCCGCCGCCGCCGCCGCCGCCCGCAGGCGAGGGCGTGCGCGCCGCGCGCGCGTCGCTGGCTGGCCTGGGCCCGTCGCCCGACTCTGCCGCGTTTGAGTGCGGCAAAGAGGTCATGGAGCGCCTGCGCAGCGCACACCCGCTGCTGGGCAGCACGCTGGAGGGGCTCCTGGCCGAGGTGGGGTCCAAGTTTGTGCCGCGGCCCATGGAGCGCCTGCTGGCAGTGGTGACAGCCCTGCTGCACAGGTGCGGGCTGCCTGCGCGATTAAGGAAGGGAGGATGGGGGGAGGCGGGTGCCACCGCCGCGTGCGGCCCGTCGCGCGCCACGGCCGCGCTGCCCCGTCCGTGCAGGTGCTACAAGCTGCCGCTGGCCAACAACGGCCTGGTGCCTCCCCACCTCAAGAAGGAGATGGCGGGCGTGTGCCGCGCCTGCTTTGCCAGCGACAGCAGCAAGCTCGCGCCCAGGCACATGCAGGTGGGCACGTTGCGCCTGCCTGGGGCGCGTCGAGCGCGCGCGGAGCCACCGCTGACGCCCCGCGTGCCGCAGCCCCTCGAGCTGCGCCAGGGCTTCCTGCACGACCTCAACCCCGACTCGCCGGGCTTCCCCGCGACGCTGGGGGAGCTGGCAGAGCGGCTCAAGGCCTGGCGCAACAGGTGCGGCGCTGCGGCCGCCGGCCGCCAGCCGCCGGCCCTTCCGCCAGGGGCGCGGCGCTGGCCCACGCCCGCGCTGCGCCGCCGCAGGCTCACGACCGAGCTCGAGGCGGCCATGCCGTCCTGCCTGCACCTGGAGGAGGAGTGCCGCGCGCTGCAGGACGTGCAGCTGGGCGAGGTGGAGCTGCCCGGGCAGTACCTCGCGGGGCACGAGGTGCCCGCCGAGAGCTGCGTCTTCCTGGAGGGCATCGCCTCGCGCGTGGCCATCGTGCGCCGCAACGCCGCCAGCTTCAGGCGCCTCAGCCTGCTCTGCAGCGATGGCCGAACGCGCCACATGCTGGTCCAGGTGCGCGCGGCGGGGGGCCTGCCGCGCTGCCCGGTGCACGCCTGCCTCGAGGCCGCGCCGCGCCGCGCCGCTGCCGCCGCCGGCACCCAGCACGCCACAAAACGCGCGCGTCTGGGGCTGTCCTCCTCTCCCCACCCCCTTTCGTGCCGCCGCCGCGCCGCAGACGGGCCAGAACAGCAGCCAGGGCCAGGCGGACGAGCGCATGATGCAGCTGCTGCGCCTCCTCAACCGCCTGCTTGACCGCCACCCGGAGAGCCGGCGCCGGCTGCTCGCCTGGCACACGCCCATCATCGTGCCAGTGTGGCCCCAGGTGGGCGCGCCCTGGCCCGCACGCGGGGGCGCCGTGGTGGGCCCGGGGCGCGGCGGGGCGGCGCGGCACGGCGCGGCGCGGAGGACCGACCCCGCGCGGCGCCGCGCTGCAGGTGCGGCTGTTTGAGGAGGAGCCGTCGTATTGCGCGTACGGCGAGGCGTATGACATCAACTGCGCGCGCTTCGGCCGCGAGCCCGACATGCCCATCGCGCACTTCAAGAAGCGCCTGGCCACGCCGGAGGGCACGTACGCGCAGGTGCGCGGCCTGCACGGCCGTGCGGCCGTGCGAGCGCCGCCCGCGCGCGCCCGCGCCGCCCGCGCGCGCCCGCGCCGCGCCGCGCCTCACCCCCTCACCCCCCCCCCCCCCCCCCACCTCCTCCCATGCGCACCTGCCCCATTGCCCCCGCCCGCCCGCCCCCGGCGCGGCGGCAGGACCCGGACTACAGCCTGCGCCTCGCGGCGTTCACCGAGATCTGCGACAAGGTGGTGAGCGAGAACATCTTCAGCCAGTACGTGTACAAGAGCCTGCCCACGTGCAACCACCTCTGGCTCTTCAAGAAACACTTCTGCGCCCAGATGGCCCTCAGCGGTCAGCACCGCGCGCGGGCCCGGCCACGGCACGCCGCCGGCAGCCCCCTCGCGCCGCTGGCTGCGCCTCGCGCGGCCGCGGCCGTGAACGCCTGCCCGCTCGCCGCCCGCTCACCGCCCACCCGCCGCCTGCCCGCCCGCCCGCCCGCCCGCCCGCCCGCGGCGGCCAGGCCTGCTGTGCCACATGCTGCTGCTGAGCGGCCGCTCGCCGGCCAAGATCCTGCTGGCCAAGGCGAGCGGCGCGGTGTTCCAGCTGGACCTGCTGCCCCTCTACAACGACAAGGGCCTGGTGGAGCGCATCGAGGTGGTGCCCTACCGCCTCACGCGCAACCTGGCGACCTTCTTCACAGCCTTTGGCGTCGAGGTGCGCCGCCGGCGTGCGCGCGCGCTCGCGAGGGGGGGCATGTGGTGCCGCAGGGCACGCGCAGCAGCCTGTCGCCTGCCCGCCTCTGGTCCTCTGACGCCCCCCCCCCTCCCCCCCCTCCCCCAGGGTGTGTTCATCCCCGCCCAGGTGGCGGCCGCCGCGGCGCTGCTGGGGCGCGGCTCCAACCTCGGCGCCGTGCTGGGCTCCTTCTTCAGGGAGGACCTGCTGGCCTGGACCAGCCGCAAGGGCAAGGGCGGCCCCGGCGGGCTGCACCTGCCGAGCGACACGCTGAAGAGCCTCGTGGTCAAGAACACGCACCAGGTGCGGCGGGGCGCGCGCGCAGGGGCACGGGGGCTGGCGCGCGTGCGCCAGGCTCGCGCGGCCTTCACGACCGCCGCCGCCCCCGCGCACACGCCTCCCAGGTCACGGAGCGGCTCAAGCACTTTGCTCCCGCGCGCGTGGGAGAGGACGAGCTGCCGCGCGCGCCGATCCACCAGAGCGCGCTGGACCTGGCGGACGCGGCCACCTCGCCCAAGACCCTCTGCCGCATGGACCCCACTTGGCACGCGTGGTTTTAAGGGCGCGGTGCGAGGCGGTGTGTAAGCTAGGGCGGCATGGATTGGGCGGGTTGCTGGGCCAGCCCCGGTCACCGGCCGCCACGCCTGACGCCGCGCCCGCCGCCGCGCCGCGGGCGCTGGTGCTGGCAGCGGGGCGCCGCCCCAGCGTGCCGCCAGTGTAACACATCCTCGTCATCGCGCTGCCGCTCGCTCTCCGACACAGCGAGCTGCTCGCTCGCACGGGCCTGGGCAGGCGCGCGGCGCCAGCCTGGCAGCAGCAATGCGCAGGCTGCTGGCGGCGCCAAGCCAGCGGGGTCACGTGCCGGCACGCACGCATCAGAGAAGCGACTGCGAGCTGCTGGGCGGGTCGAGAGCGTGCAGCCAGAGCCGAGCGCACAGCTGTCGCACGAAGGGCCACCAATTCGGTCAAAGGTTGCTGGGCAGCAACGGGCGTTCCCGCACCGCACCGATCCCAGCCCATCCGCGCCAACCAGCCGCGCAGCTCGCGCGCGGGCGAGAGTTGCGGCTGATTTGCCACAAGTCGCAGCTCGCGGTGTGCGAGTTGCAGCATGCTTATACAGTTACAAACCGACTTGCTAGCAACATATCAATCATGCCGGCCGAGTTGTGTGCGTCTCACAGCAGCCGAGGCTGCCGCCGCTGCCGCCACACTCTGCTGGGCGTCAGACGCGCGAGCCACGCCGGTCTCACTCCTGTGCCGCAGGCCACCCGTGGCTGCCGCCGGGCAGCGCTCGTGCTGCTCAACATGGCTATCCACTGCAGCGTCCTCGCGCTTACCGTCCCCGGCGGGGAGCGGCGCCTTGGCTCGCCGGGCGAGCCACCACGCCCGTGCTAGCAGCACACAGCGCACGCCCTCAGGCACGAGCACCACAAACACATCAATGAAGTAACACGCAATCAGCAACTTTGGAAGTACTGCACTGTCTGGTGCATGCATCAAGCCCGCCGCTGCAGCAAGAATGGCAATCTCACACGAATACGCAATCAAGTCGCACGCCAGCATCCAGGGCAGCGCATAGGGCCGCACCAACAGCAGGTAGGTACGCAACAAAGCCGACGTGGAGTGCCAGCAGTGCGCCCACCTGGGCACGGCTGGACGCGTAAAAGTGAAACATGCCAAACAAGAGTGCGCTGCCGCAGCGGTGCAGGGCGCTAACCAGGTAGAAAGACAAATACAGCAGCCGCAACCTGGGCAGAGCGCCGGCCTCCGTGTCGCCGACCACGTCGTCAACAAGGAAGCCGTACGCACGGAAGAAACGCTCCGCGCGCGCCGCCGCAGCACCGCTGTCCCTCTGGTAGCTGGCGGGCTATCTCGTAGTAATGTCACACCGGGCTGAGGAGAGTTCGTCCACATCAACTCTGCGTGGGAGGCGTGTGAGCGCTCTGATCAGCGGCGAATGCTGGCAGCTGCCAGCGCCACTCACAGTAGCACAAACTCTTCAAACTCGGTGATGATGTACACCTCAACATGGCAGCCACGACTTCTCAGCGTGATGTACAGCGGCGTTGCTGCGACAGCGTACAGCGGCGTTGCCGCGAGCACGAAGCCTGCTATTCTGCGCTGCTGTGCGCCTCACCATGGGATAACGGAGGACTACCCAGCCTCCCTAAGTCATTCTTGTAGCCGGCCTGACGCCATTGATGGCTCATCGACCTGGACTGGCCGCAGCGGCGGGAGCCAGCGCCGCTGCTGCGCGTTGCTCAAACCAAGCACCGAGGAGTGGCGGCCGAGCAGCGGCGTTCTGGCCGGCGGGAGGCCCATGGGGGGCTGTGCGTCGTGGGGCGAGTTTTGGCGGGCTTGACTGTTAGCCGGCCCGGCTTCCGCTTCTGCTGGGCGCCCGCGGCCGGCCAGACCAGGACCGCGCCCGTGGGGTTCTCCGGCGTCCGCGCGCGAAGCGCCGCGCGGGGCCGCGCTGGCCGCCGTGCCCGCACGCCCACGCCGCCGCCGGCCGCTGCTGCTGCTGCGTGCGGGGCCGGTGACGCCGTGCACGCCGACGCGCTGATGCGTGTTTTACACCTGATGATGTACAGCGAGGTCCGGGAAACACGCCCCGGCTGCTAGAGCCTGCCAGCCGGAGCCAGGCTGGCACCGCTGCGCTCAGCTGCGCCGCCGGCCAGCCACCCCACGCCGTGCGCCCCACTGCCCCCGCCGCCGCCGCCGCCGCGCGCCGCGGCGACGCGCTCCGGCGACAGCTGCCGCCACTCGCCGTCGAGCGGCACGGGCGGCGGCGCGGCCAGCGGCACGGGCGGCGCCGCGTCCGGCGGCCGCCCCTCCTCCTCCTCCTGCTCCCGCACCCGCCCGCGCTGCCGCTGCGCCTGCGCGTCGATGCGGCGCTGCTGCAGGCGCAGCAGCGAGGCGGAGAGCATGGCCAGCTCCGCGCGCTCCAGGCGCGCCGACATCAGCTCCACCGCCAGCGTGGCGCGGTCGAGCAGGGCGGGCCGCGCGTCCACGCCCAGCAGCACCAGCCCGCGCAGCAGCACGCCGAGCTCGCGCGGCGAGAGGCGCGCCGCCTGCGCAGCGGCGGCCGCGCAGAACGCGTCGACCCAGGCGCGCGGCGGCGCCGCGTGCGCGCCGCCGCCAAACGCCTGGGCGTAGCCCCAGACAAACGCGGCCAGGTCGCGCGGCGCGAAGCGCCCGGCCCGCAGCAGCGCCTGGCTGCGCAGCAGCAGCTGCTTGTGCAGCAGCCGCTTGACCGTCACGCGGCCGCGCAGGCGCGGCAGCGCCCACAGCAGCAGGCAGAGGTCACCCGCGCCCAGGCCGTCCAGCTGCCAGGGCAGCGCGGCGTTGAGCGCCGCCGACCACCCGGGCGGCAGCGCCGCCGGCCGCAGCCACGCGGCCGCCCAGAGGCACTGACAGAGCTCAGAGCCGGACATGCCAGGTAGCAGTGCCTCGGCGCGGCTGAAGCACGCCTCCACCACGTCGGCGGGCGCGCCCGCGTCGGCTGCCTGCGCCGCAGCGCCGCCCCACGGCGCCGCAGCGCCCGCCCACGGCGCGCCCGGCTGCCCGTGCTCGCCCTGCCACAGCGCGACAGGGCCGCGAGCTGCGCCCCACGCCTCCGCCAGGGCGCTGCTGCGCAGCAGCGCGCCGGCGGGCTCGCGCAGCGGCGCGGCGACGAGCCGCTGTGGGGCTGCCGGGGAGCTCATCGCGCCCCGCGACCAAAGCGCGTGCGCCCGCAGCCCCTGCTCCTGCCCCCGCCGCTGCCGATGCCGTTGCCGCGGCTGCTGCTGCTGCTGCTGCTGCTGCCGCTGCTGCCGCCGGCGCGTCAGCGCAGCGAGGGCGCGCAGCGCCATGACAACGTCCGCCGCCGCCGCCGTCTGCAGCTGGGCGCCGAGGGCCTCCAGCATGCGCGCGTGCAGCTCTGGCGCCACGCCCTGCAGCGCCGCGCAGCCCAGCATGAGCTTAGACACCTGGTGGGGGCTGCAAGCGGCGGCAGGGCGGCGCCGTCAGCGCGGCACGCCAGGGGGAGGGCAGGCAGGCGCGCGCAGGGCTGCAGCGCGGCAGGCGCGCGCGGAGCGGGGTGGGGCCCCCACCTGTACTCTGGCAGGGCCTCGCCGGCGCGCTGCAGCAGGCGCTCGAGCGCGGGGCGCGGCGGCTGCCAGCCCAGCTTGGAGGCGCCCCACACCACCCGGCTCACGTCGAGCGGGCGGCTGCTGGGCAGCTGCGGCACGAGCTCCCCCACCACGCGCGCCAGCCACGCCACGGGCGGGCGCACGCGCAGCGTGCCGCACGCCCACACCAGGCCGCTGAGCTGCGCGTGCCCCAGGCGCTCCAGGTGGGGGTGCGTGTGCTCCGCGAGCCGCGCCACCCAGGCGGCAGGCGGCGCCGCGTGCAGGTGCGCGACGCCGCACAGCAGCGCCGCGCTCTCCTGCACGCTCAGCCGTGGCGTCAGGGCGCCGGAGGCCTCCCAAAACGCGCCCCACCACGCCTGGCTGGGCTGCACGGCCAGCCGCCCGCACGCCCACACCAGCATGACGACCTCGGCAGGCGCGGCGCGCGCCAGGCCGGGCTGGCACGCGTCCAGCAGCCACGCGGCCTGCAGCTGCACCGCCGCCAGCAGCTTGGGCGGCGGCAGGGGCGCGCCGTCGTCCGCGCGCTCCGCGGTCCGGCCGCACAGCACCGTCGAGCACGCCCACAGCACGTTGGCGGCCGCCTGCAGGCACACGCCGCCCGCCGCCGGCGGCCGCTCCTGGCGCTGCCGCGCCGCCGCCCCGCCGCGCCTTGCGTCGCCCCGTCCTGCGCCGCGCCGCGCAGGAGCGACAGCAGCGGCAGCAGCCAGACGCGCGCGACGTGCGGCTGCTGCAGGCGCGCGAGCGCCCAGAGCGCGTTGCACGCCGCCTGCGGGCCCGCGCTGCGCTGCCGCCGCGCGCCCGCGCGCGCCAGCACGCCGTGCAGCACCCCGTCCAGCCAGGCCGCGTCGGGCTGGTGGCCAAGCCGCACAAGCGACACCAGGACCATGGAGCTCGCCTGGTCGCTGCTCGCG
Source organism: Scenedesmus sp. PABB004 (assembly GCA_014905635.1). Taxonomy (NCBI): domain Eukaryota; kingdom Viridiplantae; phylum Chlorophyta; class Chlorophyceae; order Sphaeropleales; family Scenedesmaceae; genus Scenedesmus; species Scenedesmus sp. PABB004. The sequence continues at coordinate 1,019,540 of JABVCE010000007.1, read as the reverse complement.
GGCGCCACGTCGGCGAAGCACGACAGCAGCTGTGCCAGCGCGGCGGGGCCGGGGCGGTGCCCCAGCTTGGCCGCGCACCACAGCACGCTGGCCAGCTCCCTGCCGCCGCACAGGTGCTGCTGCGGCGCGAGCTCGCGCAGCGCCCACGCCGCGAACGCACGCTGCCGCTCCTCCTGCTGCTCCTGCCGCCGCTCCGCGAGCCGCACGCAGGCGCCCAGCGCCGCGCTGATGTGCACGGGGTTGAGGCTGCCCTCGGCGCCGCGGCACAGGGCCTCGAGCTCGCCCAGGGTGCGGCACGCGCCGATGCGGGCCGTCAGCACGCGAGGCTGCTGTCGCCCCTCGCGGCCGCCGCCGCCGCTGGCGCCGCCGCCGCCGCCGCCGCTGGCACTGCCCGCCGGCGCAGGCAGAGGCGGCGGCAGCTGCGGCGGCTGCGCCGCTGGCGGCGGGCGGGCGCTCGGCGGCCGCTGCCCGCCCGGCGGCGGCGGGCGCTGCTGCTGCCCGTCGCGCCCGGCGCCGCACGCAGCTCCGGGCTGCTGCTCGCTGGCGCTGCCGGCCTGGGGCTGCGCGGGCGGCACCTGCGGGGCAGCAGCAAGCCGCGTGGGCGGGGGCGATGAGGCGCTGCCCAGCGGCGCGCGAGGCCGCCCCCGCGCCGAGATCACGCCCGCGGACGCCGCGCACCTGGCCCGGCGCCCGCCAGCGGGGCCGGTGCGCAGCGGGGGCAGCGGCGGCGCTCGGCCCTGCTCGGTGCGCCCGATCCGGGGGCTGGGGCCGCGCCTGACGCCGCCCAAGCAGCACATGGCACGGCCGCTGCATCACCCGCCGCCGCGCGCGGCCCGGCGGCGCGCCGGGCGGCGGTGGCGGCGGTGGCGGCGCGGCCGCTGCCGTCGCCCGCTCGCGCGCTCCCGTGCGGTGCGGTGGCCACGCGCCGGCTGTGCGCGCTGCCGCTGTGGGGCTGTTGGGGGGCTTGGGCGACAGCCCACGCCGCGGCCCGGCGCCAGCGTTACGCGGGGCTCCGGGCCACACAACCGCCGCGCCGCCGGCGCTCACAGGCGCGCCCGGCGCGGCGCGAGCTCGTCGCGCAGCAGCCGGCGCATGACCTTGCCCGACGCGGTGCGCGGCAGCGCGTCCACGACCACCACGCGCTGCACCTTGAACAGCGGGTTCAGCCGGCTCCGCAGCGCCGCCTGGCACGCGTCGCGCAGCGCCTCGGCCGCGTCCCCCGCGCCGCCGCCGCCGCCGCCGCCGCCGCCGCGCGGCGCGACGACAAAGAGCGTCAGCAGCTCCGGCCCGCCGCCGGGCCCGGGCGCCGCGACGGCCGCGACCTCGGCGACGCGTGGCACGCCCGCCAGCACCGCGCGCTCGAGCTCGACCGCGGCGGTCTTAATGCCGCCGAGGTTCATCGTGTCGTCGACGCGCCCCAGCGCGCGGCAGCCGCCGCCCGGCAGCGCCTCGACCTCGTCGCCGTGGCGCCGCAGCGGCCGGCCGCTCGCCGCGTCGCGGGGCATGCCCGCGTAGTACGAGGCGCCGTGGTCGCGGTTGAGCAGCCGCGTGCTCAGCCCCAGCATCGGCGGCACGAGCGCGAGCTCGCTGCGCCGGCGCGGGCGGGCGGCGCGGGCGGCGGCGGCGGCGTGGATGGCGGCGGCGGCGGCAGCGGCGGCGGCGGCGGCGGCAGAGTGCGCGCGGCGGCAGCGCCGCGCGGCGGCGCACCCGACCGCGTGGCGCTGGCCGGGCCACCCGGCCGCGTGCTGCTTGCCGCCGTCGCCGAGCAGCACGAGCCGCGCGCCGAGCGTGGCCGTGCTGAAGGCGGCGGGCGCCTGCGGCTGCAGCATGCAGCCGGCGAGGAAGCCGCCGCCGATCTCGGTGCCGCCGCAGTACCTGCGCCGCGGCGGCGCGGGCGCCGCCGCGCAAGGGTCGCCGACCGCCCAGGCGGCGCGGCGCGGCGCGGCGCGGCGCGCGCTGCCGACCCGCCGCCAGGCGCGGCGCGCCCGCCCGCCCGCCCGCCGCCAGGCGCGCTCGAGTGAGCTCGCGCGCGCTCGAGTGAGCTCAAGCGCGCTCACTCTATGACGGGTCTGTACCCGGGGACGCGGCTTGAGAGCCAGAGCGAGTCCTCCGCCGCGCTCGCCTCGCCGGTGGAGCTGAAGCAGCGCAGCGCCGCCCAGTCGAGCCCCGCCATGCACCCGCTTGACCGCCACGCCTTGGCGATGCTCGGCACCAGGCCCAGCATGCTCACGCGCGCGCGCGAGACAAACGTGCCAAAGTCGCGCCCCAGCGGCGCGCCCTGCGCGCGGGGCGGGCCGCACGGCGGCGGCGGCGGCCGGGCGGCAGGCCGGCGGGTCTTTGCGGGCGGGCGCGGGCGTGCAGGGGGGGGGTGCGTGACGGTGCGCGCGCGCGGGTGCGTGTGTGCGCGCGGGCTCGCCTCGTAGATTGCGATCGTCGCGCCGTTGAGCAGCGCGCCATACACCAGCCACGGCCCCTGGGCGCCGGGGCGGCGCGGGCGCGCGGGCGGGCGCGGCGGGCTGGGCGCAGGGCGGCCGCCTGGGCGCGGCGCGCGCGCGCGCGCGCGCGCGCGCGCCCCGCACCATCATCCACCCCAGGCTCGTCGGCCACGCGACGACGTCCCCCGGCCGCACGTCCTGCAGACTCCAGGCGTCCACCGCGCAGCGCAGCGGTGTGGTGTGGTCCCACGGGATTGCCTTGGGCTCGCCCTGCGCCGCGGCGCGCGCGCGCACGCGCGCGCACACGCTCGGCGGCGGCGCTGGCGCGCGCTGCGGCTGGGGGGAGCGGGGCAGCGCGGCACGCGTGCACGGCGGCGGCGCGGCACGGCAGCGCCTGCGCGCGCACCGTGGTGCCTGAACTGAAGAGAATGTTGGTCGGCGCCGCCGCGTCGGCGGTGTGCGGCAGCGGCCGCAGCAGCCCCGGCGCGCCCTCGGCCGGCGCGGCGGCGAGGAAGTCGGGCCACCACTCGTCGCCGGGCCGCAGCGCCGTCGCCGCGCCGCCGCCCCCGCGCCCGGCGCCGCCGCCGCGGCGACGACGATGGCCGGCGGCGCGCCGGGCGGCACGACGCGCGCGTACAGCGGGAGCGACTTGCCGCCCCGCACGACCACGTCCTGCGGCGCACCGTCGCGCCGCGCCGCGCGTGAGCGCCGGCGGCGCGCGAGCGGCGGCGCGGCGCGGGTCCGGCGCGCGGGGCGGCGTTGGTTGGCTCCCCCCGGCGCGCCTGGGTGATGATGGCCCTGGCCCCCGCGATGCGCAGCCGCGCCGCGACCTCGGCGCCGGCAAATGAGTCGGCGATGCTCACGACCACGCACCTGCGGGCGGCGCGGCGCGGCGCGTGGGCGGGGGTGGGGGTCGGGGCGGGCGCGCCGCCGGGTGAGCGCGCAGTGGGGCGGCGCGCGCGGCGGGGTGTGGCGCCGCCGCCCGTGCCGCGCGGCCTTTCCCCTCCCCCACAGCACGTCCTGGGCCCGCACACCCACCCCGCCAGCACGACGCCCAGGTAGGCCACGACTGCCTCCACGCTCAGCGGCAGCGCCAGCGCGACCGCGTCGCCCGGGTCGAAGCGCGCCGCCACGGCGGCCGCCGCGCGCGCGCAGCGCGCGCGCAGCGCCGCCCACGACACGCTCCGCGGCGCGTCGCCGCCGCCCTCGGGCGCCCAGACGACCGCGGGCGCGTCCGGCCCGGGCGCGCGCGGGCTGCCGAGCGCTGCCGCGGCGATGTTGAGCGCCGCGCCTGGCAGCCAGCGCGCGGCGTCGGGCTCCGCCGCCGACTCGAGCGCCAGCACGCGCCGCGGCGGCGCCGCGAGGCCCGCGTCGAGCCCCAGCTCGCGGAGCACCGCGCCAAAGACCGCCTCGGGGTTGTCGGCCGAGCAGCGCTGCAGCAGCGCCCAGTCGGCGCGCGGGTCGCCGCTGCGCCCCGCCGCCCACGCGAGGTCGGCGTCAAAGCGCCGCATGAACGCCGCCACGTTGGTCGCCGCCGCCGCCGCGGCGTCGTCGGGCGCCCACGCCGGCGGCGGGCCGCGCGCCTCGGCGTCCCAGTCGCCGTGCACCGCGGCGAACAGCTGCGCGTGCAGCTCGAACGGCTGCTCCGGCGCGAGCAGGCCGCGGCAGAGCGCGCGCCACGCGGACGTCGCGTCGAGCTGGGCCGCGCGCGCGAGCAGCGCGGCCGCGGCGGGCGTCTGCAGCTCGGGCCAGCGCGCCGCGACGCGCGCCAGCTCGTGCGCGGGCGGGCGGGGCGGCGGCGGCAGCTGCTCCGCCGGCGGCGGCGCCATGGCCCTGGCCCTGGCGCGCCTGCGCGCCCCGGGTGGCTGCTGGCACGGCGCCTGCTGGTGCGCACGCGGGGCAGGCCTCGCTCGCTCGCTGCTGCGCGGCGGCGGTTGCGGCGGCGGCGGCGCGCCGACGGGCGCCGAGTCGGGCGGCGAGGAGGCGGCAGCTCCGGGTGGGAGGGGGGCGGTCTGCGGCCGCGAGAGGGAGCGGCGGCAGCACCGCGACTTGCTGCAGCAGAAACCTGGGCAATTGCTCAGCAGCAGGCGGGGGGGGGGGGGGGGGGCGGCCTCCGACGCCGCGCGACCATTGCAGGCCACCCGGCCACGCCGCACTCGCGCAGCGACACCCCCACGCGCGCCAGACCTCCGCATCGCGCCGAGGCCGCGCAGCGCGCCCCGTCCCGCGATTGCCCCGTGCGCCCGGCCATGGCCTGCCTAGCGCGCACCCACGCCGGCAGCCGCGCCGCAGCGCGCCGCCCGGCAGCGGCGGCGGCCGCGCTGCTGCCGCGCCGCGCCGGCGCCGCGGCGGCGCCGCTGCCGCGCGGGCTGCGCGCGGCGGCGCGGGCGCAGCCGGTCGCACAGCAGCAGCAGCAGCAGACGTCGCAGGCGCAGGAGCAGCCGGCGCCGGCGGCGCCGCGGGCCGACGGCGGCGCGTGGGCGCTGCTGTGGGCGCGCGCCGCGGGCGGCGGCGGCGGCGCGGCCGCGTGCGGCCTGCTCGCCGCGGCCGCGCTCGCGGTCGCGCTGGCGGCGCCGGGCGGCGCGGCCGCGGCGGACGGCGGCGCGGCGCACCACGTGGCCGCGTCGGCGCTCGCCGACGTCGCGGAGGGCGAGGAGTTTTGGGGCAACGTCGCCAAGTACGGGCGCTACTTCGTGACGGTCATGCTGGGCACCGGCTACGTCATGGTCCAGCCCGTGCTCGCCGCGTTCCGGCGCCCCGGCAGCGCGGCGCTCGCGCTGCTCGCGCTCGGCGGCGGCGCGCTGCTGCTGAAGGTGACGCTGGACGCGATGCTCGGCCTGCAGGAGCCCTTTGCGTACGAGCCGGGCAGCATAGTGCCGTACTCGCAGTGAGCGAGCGCGCAGCGAGCGCGCGGCGAGCGCCGCAGTGAGAGCAGCGAGCGCAGTGAGCGCGCCGCGCGTCTGGGCAGCCGCGCGTGGCGGCGGCGCGGCGGCGGCATTGCGTTGGCGCGGCGGCGGGGGCCCTGGCCGGCCGCGCGTTGTTGGTTTTCGGCGTCGGAGCGGTGCGGCAGCGGGCGGTAATCATGTGCGCTGGCGCGCCCGCGGCTGCCGCCGCGGCTGCCGCCGTTGCGGCGCACGGGTCCCGCGACGGCGGCGCACCCTGAACCCCAGGAGAGCAGCGGCGGTCTCCCGCCGCGGCCAGCCACGGGCCCCAGATCATCCGCAGCTCGCCTCCGACCGACGCCCAAGCCGCAAGCGCCGCCGACGCGCGCGCGCGTTGCGAGGGAGCAGCACGCCGCACCGGCAACAGCCGCCCGCCGCCGCCGCCATGTCTGTCTAGCGGAGCCGGGCGGGAGCGCAGCGCAGCGCGGAGATGTCGAACTACTACGGCGGCCAGCCGCCGGGCGCACCGGGTGCGGAGAGAGGCCGGCCGGGAGGCTGCACCAGCTGCCGGCCACCTGCCCGCGCGGTGAGGGGTCGCGGGCGCGCTCACGCGTGATGCCGACGCAGGTGCCTACCCGGGTCAGGGCGTGGGACCGGGCCCGCGGCCGCCTGGCGCCCCAGGTGCGTGCTGCTGCGCCGTGATCGGCCCGCCAGCGCCTGCCGGGCGCGGCGCCCGGCCTGGGCGGCCCCGCCGGCAGCACGCCGCTCGCTCGGCCACGCGCCTGCCGCAGCGGGCGGGGCCGGCGTCGGCAGCGCCGCCGCGGCCGCCAACCGCTCCGCCGCTGCGCTGCAGGCGGCTTCGGGCCGCCGCCCGGCGCGCCGGGCCCTGGTCCCATGGCAGGGCCGGGTGGGAGCATGATGATGCCGCCGGGTGCGCTGCCCGCGGCAGCAGCAGCGCGCGGTGCCGGCTGCGAGCGTGCCGTCGACGCTCGACGCTGCCGCAACCGCCGCCGCCGCAGGCGCGCCGGGCATGGCGCCGCCGGGCATGGCGCCGCCGGGCATGCAGCCGCTGCAGCGGCCGCCCGGAGGCATGGGCGGGCCGCCGTTCGCGCCGCCGGGCATGCCGCAGCAGCAGGCGCCGGCGGGGCCCCGGGCGGCCCGCTGGCGCGCCCGCCGGCGTTCCAGGGCCCGCCGGGCGGCGCGCCGGCGTTCCAGGGCCCGCCCGGCGGCGCGCCGGCGTTCCAGGGCCCGCCCGGCGGCGCGCCGGCGTTCCAGGGCCCGCCCGGCGGCGCGCCGGCGTTCCAGGGCCCGCCCGGCGGCGCGCCGGCCTTCCAGGGCCCGCCCGGCGGCGCGCCGGCGTTCCAGGGGCCGCCAGGGCCGCAGGCAGGCTACCCGCGACCGCTCGGAGGGCCCCCTGGGGGCCGCGGCCGCCAGGTGCGCGCTGGCTGGCGGCGGCGCCGCATGTGCAGGCGCGCGCCCTGCCCGCGCAGCCACCCACGTGGTGGCACACGCGCGCGCTGCTGCTCCACAGGCGCCCTGCAGCAGCAGCCGCTGGGGGCGGCGGCTTTGCTGGCATGCCGCCTGGCCAGATGGGCGCAGCGCCGCGCCCGATGGCGGGTGGCATGGCGCCGGGGCAGCCGCCGGGAGGGTTTGCAATGCAGCAGCAGCAGCCGCAGCAGCAGCCGCCGCCGATGCCGGGCGGCGCAATGCCGCTCGGGCCGCCGCAGGGCTTCCGGCCCCAGGGGCCGCCCCTGCCAGGCGGCCCCGGCCCCGCGGGCGGCGCGCCGGGCTTCGCGCCGGGTGCGTGCGCGGCGCGGCGCGCTGCTTCACCGTCAGCTGCCGGCCGGCGGCCGGCCCGCGCCCCGCGCCCTGCCCCGCCGCGGCTCACCCTCCACCCCGCCGCCGCCGCGCGCAGGCATGCCGGGCCCGCCGATGGGCCCGCGCCCGCCGATGCCAGGCATGGGCATGCCGCCCGGCGGCGGCGCGCCCGTGCCCGGCGGCGCAGCGGGCGGCTACGACGCGTACGCGGGCCAGGTGAGGGCGCGCGCGCTGCCGCGGCGGCGCCCGGCGCCCGGCGCGCTCCGCTCCGCGGCCGTCCGACCCGCGCCGCACCGCGCCGACCCGCGCCGCCGCAGCGCCTGGTCGAGCAGTTTGAGTCGCTGCTGCTCTCGGCGGGCCCGGGCGCGCCCGAGGCCGACAGCCGCACGTTCCCGCGCCCCGTGGGCGACGAGCGCGCCGCCGCGCGCGCGCCGCAGCCGCTCTACGACCGCGCCAACTGCAGCGCCGACAACATGCGCCCCACCGTCGTGGGCGTGCCCAACAGCACCGCGCTGCGCCTGCGGTGCGCTGGGCGCGCGCGCACGCCGCGCCCCCCGCCTGCCCGGCCGGCGTGGTCTGACCGTGCCCGCCGCGCCCGCCGCCGCACCCGCCGGGCCTGCCGCCCGCCGCCGCGCCCGCCGCCGCGGCGCAGGTGGCAGCTGCCGCTCGGCATCATCGTGCGGCCGATGGCCGACGAGGCGGCGGGGCGGTCCGTGCCGGTCATCCCGCTCGGCAGCCAGGGCATCGTGCGGTGCCGGCGCTGCCGCACCTACATGAACCCCTTTTGCACGTGGGTCGACGGCGGGCGGCGCTTCAAGTGCAACGTGTGCGCGATGCTCAACGAGGTCCCGGTCGAGTACTTTGCGACGCTCGACGCCAACGGCGTGCGGTGCGTGTGACGGACAGAGGGAGAGAGGGAGAGAGGGAGAGGGAGAGAGACAGACTGGGCGGGACGGGCAGCGCTGCGCGCGGCGGCGCAGGGCGGCGGCGCAGGGCGGCCGCCGAGCGCGCGGCCGCGCCGCGCCGCCGCCGCGCAGGCGCGACGTCGCGGAGCGGCCCGAGCTGAGCTGCGGCACGGTCGAGTGGGTCGCGCCGCAGGAGTACATGGTGCGCCGCGCCGCGCGCGCCGCCCGCCCCGCTCACCCCTCCCTCGCACTGACTGCTCCGCGCACTGCGCCGCCGCCCGCCGCCGCTCGCCCCCCTCCTCGCGCCCGCCCGCCGCCTGTCGCGCCGCTGACCACCGCCGCCGCCCGCCGCGCCACCCACCCCTCCTCCCTCGCGCCCCCGCGCACGCTGACCCCCAGGTGCGGCCGCCGATGCCGCCGGTCTACTTTTTCGCGATCGACGTCAGCGCCGCCGCCTACGCGAGCGGCATGGTGCGCGTCGTGTGCGACGCGATCCGGGCGTCCCTCGACGCCCTCCCCGGCGATGAGCGCACGCTCGTGGGCTTCCTCACCTACGACAGCGCGCTGCACTTTTACAACCTCAAGGCCTCGCTCGCCGCGCCACAGGCACGACGCACCGCCGGGCTGCGCCGGGTTGCGCCGGGCTGCGCTGGGCCGGGCTGGCCCGCCGCGCGCGCGCTGGGCACACTGCTGGGCACGCCGCGCCGCCGCGCCGCTCACCCCCCTTCTTCACGCCCACGCGCCGCGCCCCGCCGCCCGCCGCCGCCTGTCTCACTCGACCCCCGCCAGATGCTGGTCGTGCCGGAGCTGGACGAGCCGTTCCTGCCGCTGCCGGACGACCTGCTTGTCAACCTGCGCGACAGCCGCCCCGTCGTCGAGGCGCTGCTCGACGCGCTGCCGGGCGGCTACTCGCCCGCGACGAGCGCAGACTCGGCGATGGGACCCGCGCTGCAGGCGCGCGCGCTCGCTGCCCACCCTGCCGCCGCGCCTCCCCGTCCCTCGCCCCGCCGCGCCGCCCCGCCTGCCGCCCTCACTCGCCCTCCCCGCTTCACTCACTCACCCTCTCCCCCGCGCCGCTCCCCCGTGCCCCCCCCCCACCACACACACACACACACACACAGGCCGCCTTCCTGGTCATGGGCCACGTCGGCGGCAAGCTCCTGCTCTTCCAGGCCGCGCCGCCGAGCCTCGGCCCCGGCAAGCTCAAGCCGAGCCGGGAGAACCTCTCACTCTACGGCACCGACCGCGAGCCGGGGCTGCGCAACCCGGAGGACCCGTTCTTCAAGCGCTACGCCGGCGAGGCGAGCAGCCGGCAGATCAGCCTCGACGTTTTCCTCGGCGCGCCCGGCTACGCCGACCTCGCGTCGCTCGCCGCCATCCCGCGATACACCTGCGGCCAGGCGCGCGCCGGAGCTGTGCCGCGCCGCGCGCTGCTGCCGGGGGCTGCGGGGCGCACGTGTGGCACACCCGCCGACCCGCCGCCGCCGCGCTGAACCCGCTCACTGCCTGCACCGCCGGCACCCCTCCTCCCTAAACCCTGCCAGGTCTACCACTACCCGGGGTTCAACGCGCCCCGCGACGGCCCGAAGCTGGCGGCCGAGCTCACGCGCAACCTGACGCGCGCGACCGCGTGGGAGGCGGTCATGCGCATCCGCTGCAGCCGCGGGCTCAAGATCGGGTCTTTCCACGGCCACTTCTTCAACCGCAGGTAGAACCCCGCGCGCGGCGGCGGCGGCGGCAGCGGCGGCAGCGGCGCGCGCGCCCCTGCGCCGGCGCGAGCGCCGGCGGAGCGCGCCGCGCAGGGGCGCCGCGCCGACGCCCGCGCCGCCGCCGCCGCCGCCGCCGCGCCGCGCCGCAGCACCGACCTGCTCGCGCTGCCGACGTGCGACCCGGACAAGGCGTTTGCGGTGCAGATCGGGCACGAGGAGACACTGGTCAACGGCCCCGTCGCGTACGTGCAGTGCGCGCTGCTGCACACAAGCAGCAACGGCGAGCGCCGCATCAGGTGCGGGGGCACCCCGCGCCGCGCCCTGGCCGCCCCAGCCGCCGTGCCCGCGCCCGAGGCGGTCGCCGACGCGCGGCCGCCAACGCGCCCGCCGCGTCGCGGCCGCCGCCGCCGGCGCCAGGGTGCACACGATGATGCTGCCGGTGCTGACGGAGCTGTCGGAGCTGTACCGCGCCGCCGACGGCGGCGCCACGGCCTGCCTGCTCGCCAAGCTGGGCGTGGAGAAGACCCTCATGGCCAAGCTCGACGACACGCGCACAGCGCTCATGGTGCGCCGCACCCGCCCGCCCGCCCGCCGCGCCTCTGCACCCCCTGCGCGCCGCCGCCAGCGTCCTGGCCCTCCCACGCCCGTGCCCCCTCCGCGCCTCACGCCCCCCGTCCGCGCCTCGCGCGCCTGACCACGCCTCGCGCACCACTGCCCCGCGCCCCCGCACGCCGCCCCTCCCGCAGACCAAGCTGTCGCTGTCGCTGAAGGAGTACCGCCTGCTGCACGGCGCGCACGTGCGCAACCCGGGCGCGCTCATCTACCCCGCCACGCTGCGCTACCTGCCCGCCTACGTGATGGGGCTCATCAAGAGCACCGCCTTCAGGCGCGCGCGCACGTGCTGCTGCGCGCTGCGCCTGTGTGTGTCTGTCCCGGCTGTTGTGCATCTGTTTGTGTCTGTGTGTGCACGTGCACGTGCGCGTCCACGGAGGCGTCGCGCAGGCGCGGCCAGCGGGGGGGCCGACGCCGCGCCGCGCACAACTCGGACGCGCAGGGGCTCGGGGCGCGACGTGTCGGCGGACGAGCGCGCCGCGGCGGCGCACATGCTCATGGCCGCGCCGGTCGACGAGACGCTCACGCTGGCCTACCCAGACGTCTACGTGCTCGACGACTCGCCCGCCTGGGGCAACCAGGACAAGGGAGAGGTGCGCGGCGGGAGCGGCGGCGGCACCTGGGCGCGCGGGGCGGGCGGGCGGCGCCGCGGGGAGCGAGAGGATCCGTGTGCGGCGCTGCATGCAGCGCGGCGCGCCCGGCGCGCCCAGTTTTTGTCGAGCGCGGCGCCGCGGCCGCGCCGTCCGGCGCAGGTGGTGCTGCGGGCGCGGTGCCGGCGAGCCTCGCGTACCTCCACTCGAGCGGCGTGTACCTGCTGGACAACGGCCAGCTGCTGGTGCTCTGGCTCGGCCGCGAGGCCTCGCCCGCGTGGCTCACGCAGGCGCGGCGCCGGCGCCAGCCCGCGCCGCGCGGGCGGGCCCGTCCGGCGTGCGCGCCGAGCGCCCGCCCCCGCTGACACCGCCGCCGCCGCCGTGCGACGCGCGCCCCCGCGCAGGTGCTCGGCCCCGAGGGCGCCAACCCGGGCGTCGACCCGTCGACGCTGCCGCTGGAGCCGCCGCGCGAGGGCTCGGCGCTCTCCGCGCGCGTCTGCCGCGTGCTCGCCGCGCTGCGCGCGCGGCACAGCAGCAGCTTTGCGCCCGCGTTTGCGCTGCGGCAGGGCACGCCGCTCGAGGCGCACGTGGTGCCGCTGTTCGTCGAGGACCGCAGCCAGGGCCAGCTGGGCTTTGCGGACTTCCTGCAGCAGCTGCACCGCGGCGTGATGAACAAGTGACGGCGCCGAGTGACGGCGTTGTGCGGCGGGGCGGCGGGCTGGCGAAGCGGGGTGGCGGGGCTGGCGCGGCGGGGTGGCGGGGCTGGCGCGGCGGGGTGGCGGGGCTGGCGCGGCGGCGGCGCCGAGGGGCGCGGCGGGGGCGGGGGCGGGCGAGGAGGGCGGGCAGGGGCGGCAGCGAGGGAGGGGGCTGCGCGCGCCTGTGCGTGCGCGGGGCGGCGGCGATCGCCGGAGCCGCCCGGCGGCGCGGTGGAAGCGCTCACGTCGGTGCGAGCCGCTCCGCGTCGCTCCTCCCTCCGCTCGCGCTCGCTTCGCTTCCATTCGCTTTCATTCCAACCGCAGCTGGATCACGCGCCGCCGCCCAACTGCAATTGTGCCCAGCCCGCGCCCTGCTCCGAACGCCCGCCCTCCGCGCCCTGATCACCCGCCTGTGCTCCGCCCTGCCCTGCTGCCAGTCACCTCACGCCCAGGCCCGCTTGGCAAACATGCTGCGCCCGACGCCCTTGGCCAGGGCGCCTGCGGGCGGCGGGGGGCGGGCCGAGGTCCCGGTCAGGGGAGGCGTCCCACTGGGCGCGGCGCCGCCGGCACCGCGCGCGCGCGCGCGCACCCTTGGACAGCTCGGCCAGCAGCTGGGCTGCGGCATCGCCGGCCGCGGCCTTGGCCGCGCCGGCGCCCGCCAGCAGCCGCTCGTGCAGCTGCGCGGGCGCGGGCAGGATGACCGCGGCGTCGCCGTCGGGCGCCGCGGCGGCGAGCAGCTCCTCGAGCTTGAGCTGCCCCGCGTCGAGCTTCGCCTGCAGGCTCGCCGCCGCCGCCCTGCGGCCACGCGGCGCGGCGCGGCGGTCGGTCGCGCGCGGCTGCCGCTCCGCGCCACGCGGCAGCCGCCCCGCCGCGCGCAGCCGCCGTGCGCCGCGCCGCGGCGCTCGCGACCCCGCCGCACCGCAGCTCGCGGGTGCTGAAGTCAAAGGTCTTGTTGAGCGTCACCGCGGCGTAAAAGTCCTTCTCGCTGTCAAACTTGAGCCCCGGCTCGCCGCCGTAGAGCGTCACCTCGACCGGCGACCCCAGCGTCACCTCGGGCGCGCACTTGGGGCCCGTGAGCTCGGTGAGCTCGCGCGAGGCGCCGGCGTAGGACAGCGGCGTCCACGCCCACGACACGGCGGGCGCGGTGCAGGAGAGCACGGTCTGCGCCTGCGTCCAGCGCGTGTTGCCCGCGCCGGTGAGGGACGGCAGCACCTCGCACGCGCCGGTCGCCGCGGTGAGCGTGAAGGTGGGGCCCGTCCACTTGGCGTTCACGCGCGCGCCGCCGGGAGTGAAGGTGTACGCCCCGCACGCCCTGCGCAGGGCGGCGGCGGGCCCGCGGCGCGCGTGTGGGGGGGGGGGGGGCGATGATGGCGGGTGGCCGCGCGCGGGCTCCCTCCCGCAGGGCCCACGGGCGCGCGCGCGGGGCTCACTCGGCCTGGCCCTGCAGGTCAAGCGCGATCTGGCCGAGCTGCTGCAGCCGCTCCACCGCGCGCGCGCCGGGCGTGGCGAGCTCGTTGACCAGCAGGCTGCTCGCGAGCTGCGCCGCCGCGGGCGCGAGCGCGGCGGAGCCCTCGAGCACGCTGTGCAGGCCGCCGTCTGCGTGGTCACTTGGAGCGAGGGCTCCCTGCAGCGCGGCCTGGATCAGCTTGGGCGCGTGGAGCAGGCCCGCGGCCGCGCCGCTGCCGCTGCCGCTGCCGGCGGCGCCGCCGGCGGTCGGCCGGCCGCCCATGAAGGCCGCGACCGTCTGGGACAGCGCGTCCTGGGCGTGGCCCGCCGCGCGCGTCGACGCGAGCCAGGCGGAGGCGGGGGCGGCGCCGGCATCGGCGGCGCCGCTGCCGCGCGCTGCGACCAGCAGGAGCGCGAGCAGCGCGGTGAGGCGCGCCATGATGCTGGGGCGTGGTATGAAAACGTCGACGGAGCGCGGCAGAGATCGCGGAACTCGCACACGGCCGCGCGGCGGCGCGGTAAAACGCCGCGGTCTTGGACGCGCCCGCGTGCCGCCGCGGGTCTGGGCGCGCGCGGCGCTGGCCGGCAGTCGGGCGAGCGGTGTGCTGTGAGCGCGCCGCTGCAGCCTGGACAGCGCGCGGCCAGCCCGGCCGCTGGCACCCCGCGCGTGGGCGGCCGCGTTCGGCGGTCGTGCGCGCTGCGGCGCCAGCCTGCAGGGCTTGGGAGCTTGTGAAAAATGGCCGGACTTGCTGCTGACGGTGCCTGTTGTGCGTCCGCCCGCCCGATCGGCCTCGTCACACGCGCGGCCGACCGAGCGCATGACTAATCACGTCACACGGCCCGGCCGCCACAGAGCAGCCGGCGCGGCCGCCACAGGGCAGCCGGCGCCGCCAGCGGCATGCGCGGCTGGTTTATTCTTGTGAGTGCAATGGCGCGCCAACCCGCCCGGGGCTGCTGGACCGATCCCGACCTCCCGCGCCGTGCCGGCGCCGTCAACGCAGCCATCGACGCAGCCGCGCCGCCTCAAAGCCGCGCCGCCCCCACCCGCAAGCTGCGCCACCCCACCGCGCCGCGCAGGGCCGCATGCTCAGCCGCCGCACGCGCTCAGCGGCCCCGCCACCGCGTGCTGTCGAGCCGGCCAACTTGCATGAAATACTCGGAGGGCCATTGGTTGACCAGGCTGATGGGCCGCCTGCCAGTGTTGTGCACGGTGTTGAGCGCAAAATCAAGCCCCCGCAGCCCCTCCTCCTCAGCCTGCTTGACGGCCTGCACGCTCGCGCCGCGCATGGGCATGAGCCTGTGCAAGGGAGCGGCAGCCAGCGCGCGCGGCAGTGTCAGCTGCCGCCGCCGGCGCGCGGCCGACCGCAGGCGCTCACCGCGCGCCGGACCCACGCCGCGCGGCGCTCACCAGAGGTCCAGCGACAGCTTGTTGTCCAGCGCGTTTTCCATCGTCTTGTACTTGCCCTGCGTCTTCTTGTCGCCAAAGCCCAGCACGCTGTGCCCGTTCGGTGCGGCGTGCACGTAGCCCGTGTTGCGCTTGTAAATGTTGCCTGCCCTGCCGAGGTAACTGGCCGCAGCTTTGCCCTCGGCGTTGTGCAGCACCCAGACGTAGAGCCCCGGGTGGCCGCCGCAGGCCTCGCGCAGCGCGTCCATCGTCGCGTCCTTGCTGCCGTGCACGAGCTCGGCGCCCTCCAACACGGCCACGCGGTAGACCTCAACCCCGCTGGCTGCCCCGCGCACGGCGAACGCGCTGCAAACCGGCTCGCCCTGCGCGTTGAGAATGTAGGGGGTGCGTGGGACGAGACCAGGCGCAGCGCTGGAAACCACAATGCCCTGCGCGGTGACAGCGCAGCTGCCGCGTGGGACAAGAGCAGTCGCAGCGCACCCTGCACCCGCGCGGACGCGCACCTGCAGGTGCTTCATCAGCTCCTCTAGGTGCAGCTGCTCGGCCGGCAGCCTGCCCTTGATGTAAGGCTGACCGCCCGCTGGCTCGCCGCCAGCAAGTAGGGGCGGCTTCACATACTGCCGGTGCAGGCCCCAGCGCGCCGGGGCTCCGCCGCGCGCCGGCACTGCTCCGCGCCAGAGCGCGCTCACGTGCCCGGCTGGCACCAGCGCCGCCGCGCGCGCCAGGCTGCGGAGCGCCATCGCCGCCGCAGCATGCGGGCCTGCGCACGCGCCGGCAGGTGGGGGGCGCGCACGGTGAGCGCAGGCGGCCGCGGCGCAGCGCGGCGGCGGCCGGCGCGGGCGTGGGAGCGGCACGCCCGCGCAGCGGCGACGGCCAGCGGGCGCGGGGGCTGCGCCTTCGCCACGCAGCCCAAAAGCTTCTAAGAAGATCCAGGAAGCGGTAGCGAGCGCGCCCCGGCGCCTAGCAGCCCGCAGCACCCACCTTTTGCCGCGGCGACACTTTCGCCGCTCCCGCTCGCTGCGAAGGCGCTGAGGCCGTGGCGCTGGGCCGGAGGGACGGAAACCACGTCCCAAGCGCAACTCACGACTCGCGAAGGGTCGGGGGGCCCGCCGTCAGCGGCTGGCCCTTCGGCGGTGCAGCGGAGCTGCGCGGCCGCGGGCGCGCTCGCTGGCTGGCGCGCGTGGCTGCAGGGCGCGCACACGGGTCTGCGAGGCACGCGCGGTGGTGCCAACTCCGCCGCCGCCGCCGCCGCCGTCGCCGCCGCCGCCGGCGCCGCCGCCCGACGGCGCGCGCGGCAAGCCCGGCCGCTCTTAGCCCGCGTGGGCGTGCGTCAAGCGCAACCAGCAACTGATGATTACCAGCCCGCCCGTTGCACAACGCCCGGCACCGCCAGCGGCATGCGCGGCTGGCTTCTTTCTGGGCGCGCGCACGCGATGGCGCTCCGCGCACCCCGAGCTCCTGCTGCACCGATCCCGACCTCCCGCCGCGCCGGCCGCACTTGCAGCCATCAACACTGCCGCGTCACACTCACGCCCAAGACGCGCGCCGCGCGCGCCGCGCAGCGCCGCGGGTCCGGCGACCGCGCACCCCGCCGCGCTCAGCGGCGCGCGACGTGCTCCGCCACGCGCGCGCGCAGGTCCTTCTTGCGGCCGCTGCAGTCCAGGTGGTGCTCGCGGCAGTACTCCTCCAGCTCATACTTGTAGGCTCCCTCGTGGAAGCCCGGCGGCCACAGGTCCCAGCTCTGCAGCTCAGCAGCCGCCACCACCGGCGCGCGGCGCGCGTCGCCGCCGGCGGCCTCCATCACGCGCGACTCGAGCAGGGCCTGGGCGCGCGCGCGCAGGCAGCGGCGGCGGCGCTGGGGTGAGCGGCGGCGCAGCAGCGCGGCGAGCAGGGCGCTGCCCCCGCCGCGCTGCGCGCCCAGGCCGCCCGCCGTCGCACCATGACCTCGCGCTTGGGCGCGGCCGAGGGCACCTTCATGCCCATGCGCAGGCAGAGCACCTTCAGCCGGTTGAGGCGCTTGCCGCGCAGCGCGACTGCGAGCGCCGCCTCCACCTCGAGCGCACTGACGTCGACCGGCAGCATGAGCTTGGACTGGCCGCGGCCCGCCAGGTCGATGTCGCGCAGGCCGCCGTTGCTTGCACTGTTGTATGCGAAGTCAAAGCGTCGCAGCAGCGCCGCCTCGGCCGCCGCGGCGCCCTCGCCGGCGCCGGGCATGGGCGCGACCCTGCGGCAGGCGAGCAGCGGCCGGCGGCGCGCGGGGCGGTGTCAGCTGCCGCCGGCGCAGGCGCCCACCGCGCGCCGGACCCACGCCGCGCGGCGCTCACCAGAGGTCCAGCGCCAGCCTGTTGCGCAGCAGCACGTCCTGCATCTGGTTGTACTTGTCCGCCGTGCCCTTGTCGCCAAAGCCCAGCACGCTGTGCCCGTCCGGCGCGACGTGCAGGTAGCCGGACAGGCGGTCCAGGAGGTTGCCCGACGTGCCGTGGTACACGGCGGTGGCGTTGCCCGCGCCGCGCAGCACGCACAGGTACAGCCCCGGGTGACCGCCACAGGCCCTGCTCAGCGCGTCCAGCGTCGCGTCCTTGCTGCCGTGCACGAGCTGGCCGCCCTCGACCAGGGCCACGCGCTGGACCTGGACCCCGCCGGCGCTGGCTGCCCCGCGCGTGGTGAACGCGCTGCAAAACGCCGCGCCGGCCGCCTGCGCGGCGCCAGCGCAGCCGCGTTGTCGGACGAGGCAGGCGCAGCGCGGCTCGCGCGCGCGCCGTGCACCCAAGCGGGGGCGCGCACCCGCATGCGCTCCAGCAGCTGCTCCAGGCCCACCAGCTCGGCGCACAGCCTGCCCTCAATGAAGACGTCCGCCGGCGGGCAAGGCTGGCGCGCGCGCTGAGCGGGTGGCGGCAGGGCCGAGGCGAGGCTGGCCGCCTGCGGCTGGACATGGCTGGTCCTCGGCGGCGCCACACCACGGAAGGCGCCGCGCACGCGCCTGGCCGCCGGCGGCGAGACGCGCAGCACGGGCCGCGCGCCGGCGCGGCACGCGAGGCGGAGCGCCATCGCCGCCGCTGCTGCCGGGGCCTGCGCGCCGGCAGGCGGGGGCGCGCACGGTGAGCGCAGGCGGCCGCGGCGCGGCGGCGGCCGGCGTGGGCCGGGTAGCAGCGCGCAGCGGCGCCCGGCGGGCGGGGGGCTGCGGCTCCGCCGCTCAGCTCGTGAGCTTCGAAGCAGACCCAGAAAGCGTTCGCGAGCGCGCCTCGGCGCCTAGCAGCCCGCAGCGCCCACCTTTTGCCGCTCGTGCGGCCCGGGCGCTCAGCGGCCGCGGCGCTGGGAGGGACGGAACGCGCGGCCGGAGCGCCGACTCACGCCGGCCGGGGGGTCGGGAGGCTCGCCGTCAGCGGCGGGCGCTTCAGCGGCGCAGCGGAGCTGCGCGGGCGACGGCGCGCTCGCCGGCTGCCGCGCGCGGCGTGGCTGCAGGGCGCAATGTGCACGGGTGTGCGAGGCACGTGCGCGGCGCCCGGCCGCCGACCGCGCGTGCGGCCGCGCGCTGCAGCCGCTGACCGCACTGACCGCTGGGCGCCCGCCGGCGGGCCGCCCGGTGCGCTCAGCGAGCGAGCCGGCTGGCCGCATGGCTGCGCTCGCTCGCGGCTGCCGGGCGCGCGCGCGGGAATTTACAGAGCATCAACACCACCTGCAGCGCCCCCGGACCTATCACGCGTCAGCCCCGGCTTGAGCGGGGCGGAGTCGCGGCGCATCAGCAGCTCAGGCTCGCGGCGTCCACGCGCGCCCAGGCGGCCTTGAACCTGCGGTCGGCGCGGGGCGCGCCGCGTGAGGCGCGGCGGCGCGGCGCGCTGGCGACCGCCACGGGCGCGCGCGCGCCTCCGCACCTCGTGAAGTCGTCGTGCGCGAGGCCCAGCGCGGCGCACATGCGGCGCTCCGGGGCGGTCACCCAAAACTCGAGCGGCGCGAGCCGGTGCTGCTGCCACTGCTGCTGCGGCAGCGGCGGCAGCAGCGCCGCGTGGCTTGGCAGCAGCAGCTTGACCTGGCGCTTCCGCGCGTAGCTCAGCCGCGGCCCGAGCACGCTGGCGACCGGCAGGCTCAGCAGCGCGGGCAGCATGACCACATCCTGCAGCGACGCCTGTCGAGGCGCGCGGGCGCGGGGCGGGCGGCGGTGTGTGTGCGTGTGTGAGCTCGCGGGCGCGCCCTGTGAGTGCGGGCGCGGCCGCCGGGCGTGCGCGCCGCCGCCGGCGCCCACCTTGGCGGAGCCGGTCAGGAACGCCCACTGCGCCGTGAGCTCCGGCAGCGGCCGCGTGAGCCAGGCGGGGCTGGCGGCGGCCATGGCCGCGAGGTCGCGCGCCGACACGCCCTGGCCGACCAGGAACGCGCACGCGTTGAGCATGCCGCCCTCGGGGCGAGCAGCAGCCGCGGGTGGCGCAGCACCGTGCCCGCCGCCTGCTCCGGGCTCAGGCGCAGCCGGCGCAGCAGCAGGTCGAGCGCGGCGGCCGCCGCCTCCTCGGGGCACGCGAGCAGCCCGGGGCAGCGGCGCAGCAGGCCGCGGATGGCGTCGGGGCCCAGGTGGGGGCCGAGCGCGTCGGTGAGCGCGCGCAGCGCGCCGGGCTGCCGCCCCGCCCACAGCACGGACGGCCGCGCCGTCAGCAGGCCGAGCACCTCGCCCGGCGCCATGCCGGTGTGGTCGAGCAGCGTCGCCGCGAGGCTCTGCGCCGCGCCGGGCTCGGGCTCGGGCCGGCGCCGGTACGCGACGCTGCGCGCGGTGCGCCGCAGCGCGGCCGCCAGCGCGGCGCCACCGCCGCCCAGCTGCGACGCCGCGACCTGCTGCTGCGCCGCCGTGGTGTAGGCGCGCTGCTGCTGCTGCTGCTGCTGCTGTGCCGCCGCCGGCGCCAGCTGCGCGCCCGCGGCGCCGCCCGCCCACGCGGCGGTGGGGCTGCCGCCCGTGTCGCCGGCGCTGGCCGGCGCGGCGCGCGGCGCGGCGCCCTCTTGCGCCACGAGGCCGAGGCCGCGCATCACCGCCAGCGCCACTGCCTCCCACGGCGCGTCGCGGCCGCCCTGCGCCGCGGCGCCGGGCGCCGGCTGGCGCTGCTGCTCGGCGCGCGCGCGCAGCAGCGGCAGCAGCTGCGCGACCTGCGCCGCCTGCGCCCGCTGCGGCGACAGCTGCCGCCGCCCCGCCTGCGACATGAGCGCCTGCAGGTGCTCCGCGAGCGCCGCCGCCGGCGCGGGCGCGCCCGGCTGCGCCGCGAGGCGCCGCGCCGCGAGCGCCTGCTCCACTGCGCGCGGCGGCGCGAGCGCGAGCACGCCGCGCAGCCGCGGCGGCAGCTCCGCGCCGCCGAGGCAGCCCAGGGCGCGCAGGGCGTGCGTGTTGCGCGCGAGCGCGGCCGCGCTGAACGTGCCCGGCGCGAGGAATGCCGCCAGCGCCGGCGCCTCGTCCGCCAGCAGCGCGCGCGCCTGCGCGGCGCTCAGGCCGGCCACCTGCTGCCACAGCACGAAGTTGTGCCCCTCCAGCACGCCGGCGTCCCAGTGGCCCTGCTCGCACGCCGGGGCGGCGCTGCTGCTGCGCCCGGGGATGCCCGCGCCCCCGGGCGCCGCCGCGGCCTGCCGCGCCGCGGCAGCCGCCGACAGGCCGCTGGCGCCACGTGCGCCGGCGCTGGCGCCGGCGGGGAGCCCGGAGGGGGCCGCCCCTGCGCACGCCAGCAGGCGGGCGATGCAGCCCGCCTGCCGCGCCGCGGCGGCCGGCCGGGGCATGGCGTGTGGCGCCTCAGGGACTCGCCCAGCGGCGGCACCAGCGGGCCGCGCCGATCCTGGCGCGAGCGCGCGCGGAGAGGGCCCTGCGCCGCGGTGGTGGTGCTGGCGGGCCGTGCGAGGCTCGGCCCGCGCTGGTGCAGCGCCTGCGGGAGAAGAGTGGCGCAGGGCGTCGGGCAGCCGCACGAGGGCGCTCGCTCCGCGGCAAAACCAGCAGCGGCCGCCGCTCCCTCTGCCCTCGGCCTGCGGCCTGGTGGGCGCCTCGCCCGCGGCGCCTCGCAGGCCGCCGGGCAGCCGCGCGCGCGTGCGGCCCGCACAGCACGCGCGCCCAGGCCAGCCCACGGCCTTTTTGCCCCCCTTGCTGCCGATGCGGGCGCAGCGGCGGGCGCCCAGGGCCAGTGCCGCCGCCTGGCTGGCGCTCGGCCTCGCCCTGGCCTGCGCCGCCGCGACGGCGGCGGCCGGCGGCGCCGCGGGTGCGGCGCGGCGCCGGCGCGCGCCCGCAACCGCCGCTGCTCCGCGCTCAGGCCGCGCCCGCCGCCGCAGGCGGCGACGGCGGCCCTCCGGTGCCCGACGCAGCTGTGCCCGGGGATGATGACGACGGCATCGCGCTGGCGGGGCGCCTCGGCGAGCGGCTGGCGCTCGGCGAGGAACTGCTGCACGGCGGCGGCGCCGCGGGCATGGACGTGCCGGGCGGGCTGCGGCTGCTCGTGGAGGTCGCCGACGCGCTGCGCGCGCACACGCAGCCGCGGGCTCAGTCGCGCACGGCGCTGCGCAGCCGCGCGCACGGGCTGAAGGCCGCCGGCGGCGCGGCCAGCGGCGGCGCCGGGCCGCTCGCGCGGCGCGCGCGGCACGGCAGGCGCCACGCGGCCGCGTGGCGGCCGCTCGGCCGCGCCGGCTTCATCCTCGCTGCACTCTCCGCGTCGGGGCTGGTCGCCGAGCACCTGCCGCCGCCGCCGCCCGGCGCGGGCGACCGTGACGGCGACGGCGACGGCGCCGCGCAGCCGCCCGCGGCAGAGCGGCGCGAGCTCCAGTGGCTGGAGGCCGCCGCGCGCGTGGGCTACGTCGAGGCGCAGCTGGCGCTTGCCGACCGCTACCTGCTCGGCCGCGGCGGCGTCGCGCCGAGCTGCCCCAAGGGCCTCGCGTGGCTCAAGCAGGCCGCGGCCGCCGTCCTGGCGCAGGCGGAGAAGGCGCGCCGCGGCGCCGGGCCGGGGCGCGCATGCACGCGCCGCCGCCGCGCGCCGCCGCTCACGCCGCGCCGCGGGCATGCCTTGCCGCCGGCGCGCAGGCGAGCAACATGGACGCCGTGGCGGACCTCGTTCGCCTGCGCGAGCGCCACGTCGACGCGGGCAGCCCCGCGCCGCCGCCGGACGACGCGGAGCTCGGCGCGGAGCTCGCCGCCGACGCGGCGCTGCACGGCGACGCGTACAGCCTGCGCCGCCTGGGCTACCGGAAGCTCATCGGACGGTGCGCGCGCGTTGTGACGGCACGCGCTGGCGCGCCGGGGCCGGCTGGCGCGGCGGCGGACGCGCCGCCGCCCACGCCGCCGCGCCGCGCCGCGCCGCAGGGGCATGCCGGCCGACCCCACGGGCGCGCTGCACGACTTTGTCGCCGCCGCGGTGCGCGCGGCGCCCGCGCCCGCGCACGCGCACCGCGCACGCGCACGCGCGCCGCCCGCGCGCGCCGCAAGCGGCCGCAAGCGGCGAGCGGCCGCCGCCCGCCCGCGCGCGCGCCCGGGTGGTGCTTTGCAGGACGGCGGCGACGCGTACGCGCTGTACAACCTCGGGTACATGGCGCTGCGCGGCCTCGCGGGCCCGCGCGACCCGCAGCGCGCGCAGGTGCGCGCCGCGGGCGGCCCCCAGCGCCGCGCCGCGCCGCGCCGCGCCGCGCCGCGCAGCGCCGAGCCCCGCGCCCCGCGCCGCGCGCAGGCCTACTTCAAGCGCGCGCTCGAGCGCGGCGTGGGCGCGGCCGCCAACGGGCTCGGCGTGCTCGCGTTCCACGGCGCCGACGGCGGCCCGCCCAACGTCGCGGCGGCGCGGCGCTGGTTCGAGCGCGGCGCGGGGCTGAGCAACGCCGAGTCGCACTTCAACCTCGGGCAGCTCGCCGCCGCGGGTGCGCCGCGCCGCCACCGCGGCCCGCGCCGCTCTTGCCGCCCCCGGCGCCCGTTGAACCACCGAATGACGCCGCGCCCGCGCCCGCGCGCCGCGCGGCGCCCGGCGGGCGCGCAGGCCTCGGCACGCCGCGCGACGCGGGCGCGGCGCTGAAGCACTATGAGCGCGCGTACGCGCTGGGCCACTGGAAGGCGCCATACTCCATCGCGCTGCTGCACCTCAAGGACAAAGGTGGGCGCGCGCCACAGTGCCACAGCGCCACAGCGCACGGGGCCCGCGTGCGGCGCCGCACGCCGCCGCCGCGCTGACGCCCGCCGCGCGCCGCCGCAGCGCACGGCGGCGCGGGCTACAACTGCGGCGCCGCGGAGCGCCACCTCTGGCAGTTTGTGTCGTCGCGCAGCGCGTGGCTCGACGCGTCGGCGGCGGCGCTGCGAGACTACGACGCGGCCGCGTCGCCGCTGGCGCCCGCGCCGCCGTCGCACGCGCGCACGTCGGCGCTGCTGCGCTTCCTGGAGCTCGCGGAGAGCGGCGCAGAGGCGGCGGCCGCCAACGCGGCGTGGGCGCTGCTGCGCGGCGAGGGCGCGGGCGGCCCGCGCGCGCTCGCGGCGGCGGCAGACATGCTGCAGCGGTGCGCGGCCGCGCGCGAGGGCTGTCGCGCGCGAGGGCTGCCGCGTGCGTGGGCTGCCGCGTGCGTGGGCTGCCGCGCGCGGGCTGACCGCCGACGCTGCCGCGGCGCGCACTGTCGCAGCTCCGCGATGCTCAATCACACCACCAGCATGCTGCAGCTGGCGCAGCTGCTGCTGGACGAGTCGGTGGTACTGGAGCCGACGCAGGCCGGCCTCGCGGCGCGGGCGCCGCCGCCGCCGGTCGCAGGCGCCACTGTGGCCGCTGGCGGCGGCGCGGCGGGCGGCGACAGCGGCGGCGGCGCTGCAGCCAGCGGCGGGGACGGCGGCGGCGCTGCAGCTGGCAGCGCCTCGGGGCCCGCCGGGGACGCGGCGGCGGCGGGCGGGGGCGAGCCGCCGCCGCCGCCGCTGGCGCCGCAGCCGCGCGTGCCGCTGCTGCACCAGGCGCTGCTGGCAGACCCGGACGCGTTCATGCCGCCCGTCGGCGGCGCCACGCTCGCCACCGGGCGCACGCGGCACGCGCTTGCGCCGGCCGCGCGCCACGTGCTCACGAGCTGCAGCAGCACGGGGCCGTGCAGCGATGACGGCGGCGGCGGCGGCGGCAGCAGCGGCGGCGACGGCGGCGGTGGCGAGGCAGCAGCGGCTGCCGGCGCGGCCGCCGAGGGCGAGGCGGCCGGCGGCCGCGGCGTCGCGGCGCTGTGCGCGCTGCGGGTGCGCGCGCGCCGCGCCGCCGTTGCGTGGCTGGCCGAGGCGTCGCTGCTGGGCGACCCCGAGGCGTCGGTCGAGCTCGCGTGGCTGTGGGCGCGCGGCGAGGAGCTGCCGGCCAACGGGAGCAAGGCCGACGCGCTGCTCGCGCGCGCGCTGGGCCAGGCGGAGGACCACATGCGCGCGCCGGTGCAGGTCGTGGCGGCGGTGATGCGGCTCGAACGCGCCGCGGCCGCGGTGCTGGGGCGCTGCGCGGCGTGGCGTGCCGCGGCGGCACTCGCGCGCCTGCGCGACGCGGTCGCGCGGCAGTCGGGGCAGCTGCCGGCCGTGCTGCACATGCGCGACGGCCTGCAGCTGCCGCCCGCCGGCGCCGCGGCGCGCACGACGCCGTCGGCAGCGGGCGCGCCGCCCGGGAGCAGCGCCGCCAAGGCGCGCCACAAGCGCGGCGGCGGCAACGGCGGCGGCGGCGGCGTGTGGGGCGCGCTGGGCGCGGCCGACCCCGACTCGGTGCTGCTCACGATCCTGCTGGCGTCGCTCGCGGGCGTGCTGCTGCTGCGGCGCCAGCAGCAGCAGGCGGCGGCGGCCGGCGCCTACGCCGGCGGCCGGCCGGCCGCGCGGGACGGCGGCGGCGGGGCGCAGCAGCCGGCGGCGGCGGCGGCGGCGGCGCCGGGCGGGGCGGCGCAGCAGCAGCCGCCAGGCGGCGCCGGGGCTCAGGGTTGAGTGCCGTGCGACGCGGCGCCCCTGGCTGCTCGTGCAATGAGGGCTTGCTTGCGCCGCCGCACTCACACACAGCCGCACTCACAGCCGCGTGGCCCGGACGCCGCCGCTGCAAGCAGCAAGGCCTGCTCCTGGTCCACCCAGCTCTTCGATCGCCCAGCAGGTGCGGCCCCCGAGTGGTGGGCAGTGATCCCGTTGCGCTGAGCCGGCGACCTGCCACGCACGACCCCGCAGCGCGCGGGGCGGGGCGTTGATGCGCGCGGATGCCGCGCCGCGCCCTGCGGCCCCAGGCCGCCCGCCCACACGCGGACGGATGGGGGATCGCGGCGCCGCGCGCGGTCGTGGACGGGACGCGCGCGCGCGGAGGCGGGGACGCGAGCTGGCGCGCGCCGGCCGGGGGACGCGAGCTCTGGCGGCGCCTCGCGCTCGCGGACGCGGCGGATCGGACGCGCCTGGATCGCCGCCGGCTGACGCGCCGCGACGAGCACGGCTGATGCGCGGGCCACCGCGGGCGGCGGCCGACGCCCGCCGCTGCTGCTGCTGCGCGCGTGCCGCCGCCGCGCCCACGACCAGGCGACGGACTGACTGAGCCATGACGTGCGTGGTCTACGTCGCCGGCCTGCCGGGTGCGCGGCACGCGGCACGCGCGCACTGGCCTGGTGGCCGCAGCGCCGCCTCCACGCCGCCGCCGCCTTGCCGTCGCCGGCCGTCGCCTCACCGCCGCCGCCCGCCGCGCCGCGCCGCGCCGCGCGCAGGCGACATCCGCGAGCGCGTGAGCGCGCGCGCCGCGCGGCCGGCGCCCGCACGCGACCGTCGGCCCCGCCGCACGCGCCGCCGCCGCCGCCTCTCCCGCGCCCACACCCCTACGCCCCCGCCCCCGCCTCGCAGGAGCTCGAGGACATCTTCTATCGCTCCGGCCGCATCGCCTCGATCGACATCAAGCCCGGGCACCCGCCCGGCGCGCCGTCGTTTGCGTTTGTCGAGTTCAACCACCCCGACGACGCGTACGACGCCGTCAAGCGCAACGACGGCCGCGAGGCGTTCGGCCGCCGCCTGCGCGTGCGCGCGCGCGCCGCGCGGGCCCCGGCGCACGGCGGGCCCCGGCGCGCGGCGGCGCCGGCGGCGCAGGCCGGCGCACCGCGGCGGACCGACGCGCCGCGCCGCACCGCGCCGCCGCGCGCAGGTCGAGCTCTCGCGCGGCGGCGGCCGGCGTGGCCCCGGCGGCGCCTTCCTCGGCAGCGGCGGCGCCGGCGGCGGCGGCGGTCACGGCGGTGGCGGCGGCGGGGGCTACGGCGGAGGCGGCGGCGGCTACGGCGGAGGTGGCGGCGGCTACGGCGGCGGCGGCGGCGGCCGGTGCGCACGAGGCCGCGGCGCGCTCGTGCGCCCGCGCGCTGACGCGCCCTCCGCAGCCCCGCCGCCGCGCTCACCGCGCTGCCCGCCTGCGTGCGCAGCTACGACGGCGGCGGCGGCGGCGGCTACGCCCGCGGCGGCGGCGGCGGCGGCGGCTACGTCCGCACCGGCGGCGGCGGCGGCGGCGGCAGCACGTCGCGGCGCACCGCGCACCGCGTCATCGTGACCGGCCTGCCCATCACGTGCTCCTGGCAGGACCTCAAGGACCACATGCGCAAGGCAGGCGACGTCACCTTTGCGCAGGTGCCCAGCGCAGCCCGCGGCCCGCGCCCCGGCGCCCGCGCCCCGGCGCCCGCGCCCCGGCGCCCGCGCCCCGGCGCCCGCGCCCCGGCGCCCGCGCCCCGGCGCCCGCGCCCCGGTGCCCGCGCCCGCGCCCGCGCCCCGGCGCCGCGCCCCGGCGCCCACGCCCTTTGCCGCCGCGCCCGCAGGTCATCAAGGACGGCGACAGCCTCACGGGCCTGGTGGACTACACGACCGCGGAGGACATGGCCGCCGCGATTCGCCGCCTCGACGACACCGAGTTCAAAAACCCCTTTGACAAGTGCGGCGCGGGCCGCACGGCGCGAGGGGCAGCGCGCGCTTGCGGCCCCGGCCGCAAGCGGGGCCGCCGGCCGAGCCGCGCGCGCCGCGGCGCGCCCAGGTGCTACATTCGTGTCAAGGTGGACACGCGGGACCGCGGCGGCAGCCGCTCGCGCTCGCGCTCGCGCGGCCACAAGTCGCGCAGCCGCAGCCCCGCGCGCGGCGGTGGCGGCGACGGCGACGACAAGGCGCGCAGCCGCAGCCGCAGCCCCGCGCGCGGCGGCGACAAGTCGCGCAGCCGCAGCCGCGGGCGCAGCCCCGCGCGCCGCGGCGCCAGCGCGAGCCCCGCGCGCCGCGGCGCCAGCGCGAGCCCCGCGCGCCCGGGCAGCGCGAGCCCGGCCCGGCGCGAGGCGAGCAGGAGCCTGAGCCGCAGCCGGAGCCGCAGCCGCAGCCTCGCGTGACGCGCGGGCGTTCGGTGACCCTGGGG
Source organism: Scenedesmus sp. PABB004 (assembly GCA_014905635.1). Taxonomy (NCBI): domain Eukaryota; kingdom Viridiplantae; phylum Chlorophyta; class Chlorophyceae; order Sphaeropleales; family Scenedesmaceae; genus Scenedesmus; species Scenedesmus sp. PABB004. The sequence continues at coordinate 992,735 of JABVCE010000007.1, read as the reverse complement.
CTGCTCGCGCAGCGCAACGCGCACCTGACCGATGACCGACGGGGGGCTACGGCGAGGGCGGGGCTGCCAGAATGTGAACTGTTGGTGGGATGAGAGGGCGGTTTGTAACGGGGCCCGTCTCGTGCGCCGATTTGCGACGCTCGCGGTCGGCGGCAGCAGCAGCAGCGGCGGTTCAGGACGCGGGGGCCGCCGGCGGCGCTCGCCGCTCGTTCGCCTGACCACGGCGCCCCCTCGCGCAGACAGTGACCCCGCCGCGCCCCTCCGTCCGCGCGCATGGCCGGGCGAGCCCCATGGCGGCGCCAGCGCCGCGCCGCACCCGGTGGCGCGAGGCGGCGGTCGCCGACCTCTCCGCGGAGCAGCGCGCGGCGGCCGCGCGCGCAGGGCACTTCAACAGGCTGGCGGCCAACGCGGGCACGCCGGGGCAGCAGCAGCGGGTCGAGCGCGCAGCGGCAGAGGCCGCGGCCGCAGCAGCAACGGCACAGGCGGAGGCGGAGGCCGCTGCCGCCGCCGCCGCTGCGTGCGCCGCCGCGGAGGCCGACGGCAGCCAGCTCAGCGCGCAGGTCCGGCGACTGGTGACGGGCCTGCGCCAGAGGCGGGCTCAGGCAGAGTCGGCGGCGACCGCGGCAGCGGCGGCGCAGACTGCGCGTGAGGCCAGCCCTGCGGTGCGCAAGGACGGCAGGGGCGCCGCAGCGGCGAGCAAGGCCGCGGTCAAACACCTGCTGCGGAACGCCTTTTTCGCTCGGCACAGCGCAGAGCAGCTCCGGTCGCTGTGGTCGCACCCGGAGGTCGTGCGGCGACGCGACGCGCTCGGCCCGCAGTATCAGGCCCCGGCCGAGGGCAAGGCGTGCTGCAGCGTGTGGTGCGGCCGCTGCAACGTGCAGCTGCCGTCGCAGCACCACCTGGCGCTGCACGTCTGCGCCAGGCCTGTGCACGTCGACGCGCCGCTGCTCGAGGCGCTCGCGTCCGCGGCGGGCTGCGCGGCCACGATCGAGGGCGGCGGGAGCGGCTCCAGGCGCATCCAGCGCTGCTTCCTGTGCGGCGCGGCGCTGTGCGGCGGCGCGCTCGCGCACGACTGCACAGCGCTGCTGTGGCGCGTGCTGCTGGTGGACCAGAGCCAGCTGCCCTGGGCGTCGCCGGAGGAGAGCCCGGCGGTGGTGCTGCAGCAGGCGCACCTGACGCGCCTGCGCCAGGAGTGCCACGTGCCCGTCGCGGCCGTGTTCATGTGCGCGCCGCCGCCGCGCCGGCCCGCGCCCGCGCCGCGCGGCGCGGCCGCCGCTCACGCCCCGCGCCGGCCCCGCGCCGGCCGCCGCGCAGGTGCCCGCCGCGGCTGCTGCCGACGCGCCTCGCGTCCGAGGCGAGGCGCGCGGAGATGCTGCGGCGGCGCACGTGGCCGCTGCTGAGCAGCAGCCTGCTGCTCGGGCCCAGCTCCTACGTGCCGGGCGAGCAGGGTCTGTTCATGCTCGACGCGCCCGACCACTTCCACACCGAGCACCGCACCCCCGCCTGGCCGGCGGCGCTGCTCGGCTTCGAGGCGCGCGCGCGCGCCGGCGAGCGGCAGCGCCCCGTGCGCACACGCACCATGGCGGGCTTCTACACGGGCCAGCGCCGCGCCGGCCTGCGCGCGGGCCAGTCGGAGCCGAGCCTCGCGGCGATTGAGGTCGAGGGCGCGGTCGTCGACCCGGGGCACGTCGGCGGGGTGATGCAGATGGCCAACCTCGCGCACGGCCCCGCGGCGCTGCTGGAGACGGACCACGTCCGCTGGCTGCCGCGCGACGCGCCGCAGGCGCTGCTCTGCGTGCGCGAGGCCGCGCGGCGCTCGCCGGGGCGGCCGGGCTGGGCGATTGACCTGAGCGGCCAGGAGTTCAAGCTGGGCGCCGCCATGGACGAGCTCGCGTGGGACTACGCCGCGGTCACCGACGACGCCGACGACGAGCTGGCCGCGACCGCGTGCGTCTGCTGGGCGTGCGAGCAGCGCCGCACCCGCAAGACGGTGCTGACCGTGCGGCGCGAGGGCGGGCGGCAGCAGGCGCGGCAGCAGCCGAGCAGCAAGCGGCGCAAGTTGTGAGCCAGTAATTATTTTTGCGCGTGATGTGAATGCGTGAGAGCAGCGCAGACGCACCGCGCGGTCGACCGAGCGCCGTCGCTGCTGGCCGAGCGCGCCAATCGCACCCGCCAGGCCCCGACAGGCGCGCAGGGCGCTGGAACTCACACTCCTGCCTGCAGCGGCAGCTTGGGCCTGCGCCTGCGGGGCAGAGAGGGCGCACAGTGCGGCCGGCTCGTGCGGCCGCACGCCGCAGCAGCTCTGTGAAGCCGTGGTGATGCGTTGGCGCCGGCAGGTGGGAGGCTGCCTGCTGCTGCACAGGTGCTCTGGTGCAATGCCATGGCACCTCCAAGTGAACTCACGCCTCGCGGCCCGTCCGTGACAGCTCGTGGGGGCGGGCCGGCGGCGGCGGCGGCGGCATGTCTCGCGGCGCGTAAGCTCGCGAGCCCTCAACTGCACGATCTCGCCCGGCTGGCGCGCTCGGCGTGTTGCCAACATGCCCGGGTATATCAAGCCACCAGGGGGAATCGTGGGTATGGGGGTCTACGCGGAGCACTCGACGCCGCCGCTGCTCGCGTGCCGCCTGCTCCGCGTCTACCCCCATACCCACGATTCCCCCTGGTGGCTTGATATACCCGGGCATGTTGGCAACATGCCGAGCGCGCCAGCCGGGCGAGATCGTGCAGTTGAGGGCTCGCGAGCTCACGCGCCGTGAGAGATGCCGCCGCCGCCGCCGCCGGTCCGCGCCCACGAGCAGTCACGGACGGGCCGCGAGGCGTGAGTTCACTTTTCGCGGCCATAAAGTTGCACCCCAGTACCTACGCGGCGGCTGCGGATGGCTGCTGCTCTGACGACAGGCGCCGGCGCGCGTCGTTTGATTGCTGCGCGCTCCGCGGGCGGGCACGCGCAAGGAGGTGCTGTACAGCTGCGCCTTCAGGCCGTGGGCCGAGCACAGGTGGTGAGACAGTGCTGGGAGCGGCGCAGCCAGAGCCTGCGCTCAGCGCCCCGCACGCGCGGGCGGCGCCACGGACGTGCGCCCCGTCCGAGGGCGCGCGCCGGTTGCCACACGCCGTTGCAGCCATGAATCTGCTGCCTCTCACTCTGCATAGGCGCATCCCCGTCCGGCGCCGGCGTGCAGCCCAGGCGGCTGCGGCGATCTGCGATCATGCCTGCTTCGTGGCGGGCCCGAGCGACTTGGCGCGGTCCCTCGTCTGGCTGCTCTGGCTGGGCGCCCCCGACGCCCCCCGCCTGTCCCTGCCTGCTGGGCTGCTGCTGTTGCTGCTGCTGCCGGAGCCCCCGTGCTTGGTGGTCAGGGACGTGCGGCTTGCGCTCGGGCTCGCGCCTGCGGTCGGCGGCAGCAGCGGCCTTGGCGCGCCCGCGCCGCGTGCGCGGTGCACCGCGCACGTCCAGCCGCCGCGCGCTGGCACCCCGCTCACCGCCCGCCAGCAGCAGCTTGCCGGGCGCCTTGGACGCCGTGCGGGCGAGGGCAGAGCCGCCGCTCGGCGTGGCAGGCGACGGCACGCCAGCGGAGAAGGAGTGCGAGCGCGCGCTGGGGCTGGCCGCATGCTCGCCGCCGCCGCCGCCGCCGCTGTCCACCTGCAGCCGGTGCACGGCCGCGATGGCACCACAGCTCTCGGCCGAGCGCTTGATGGCAGCAGAGATGGGGTCGTCTGGGAGCGGTGGCGCCGGCGGCGGCGGCAGGGTGGTGAGTGAGTGCGCACGCGTGGCATTTGCCCGGGCTGGCGCGAGCGGCCCTCGCTGAAGCACGCCCTACACAACGCGGCCTCACCTCTGCTGCTGTCCGGGATGACCACTCGCACCGACTCGTGGCAGCCGGCGCTGGTGAAGCTCACTGCCGAGCGCTGCGGCGCCGCGCCCCACGTGCCGCCGCCGCCGCCGTCGCGCGGCCCACCGGCACCCGGCCCTGCGTCGCCGCTGGGGCTGGCCGCGTCAAGGGGCCCACCCTCGTCGCTGCTGCGCCGCCCCGAGGGCGTCCAGCCGCCTGCCGAGCCGGCGTCCGACGCCTCACGCGCCTCGCCGTCGCCGGCGTGCAGGCTGGGCCGGCCGCTCGCGGCGCTGCCGCTGCCGCTGCCGCTGCTCGCCTCTGCCGGCAGCTCCGCGCCCGCGCCGGCGTCGCCGCCCCCAGCGCCGCGCGTCGAGCGCGCGCGGCCCAGCCCCGCGCCGCCGGCGCCAGGCCCGCTGCCGCCGTCTGCCGCGGCGCCGCCGGCCAGCCAGGGGTGGCGGTTGAGCTCCGCCCAGCCGATGCGCGCGCCGGGGTCCACCGTGAGCAGGCGGCGCACGAGGTCGCGCGCGTCGGCGCTCACGCCGGCCGGCAGCGGGTCGAACGCGCTGCGCGATATCGCGCGGAACAGCGCCGCCTGGCTGGCGCCGCGGAAGGGCAGCCGGCCGGCGAGGGCCTCGTACAGCATCACGCCCACGCTCCACAGGTCCACCTGCGCCGGCGGGGCGTGCACGGCGGTCGCGCGCGCGGCCGTCGGCGCGCGCGCTCCGCGCCGCCCGCGCCGCCGCGCCCCGCGCTCCATCCCCGCCGCCGCTCCATCCCCGCCGCCGCGCGCGCTCTGCTCTCACCGCGGTGCCCTCGTACTCGCGCCCGCACACGACCTCGGGCGCCGCAAACTCGGGCGTGCCGCACTGCGCGGTGAAGCCGGCGCCGTCAAAGGGCGCCGCGACGCCGGCGAGGCCAAAGTCGGCGATCTTGGGCGTGTCGCCAGACATGAGGATGTTTTCGGGCTTCAGGTCCCGGTGGATGACGCGCCTGGCCGGCAGGCGCAGGCGGCCGGGGCGGGCGCGCGCGCGCGCGCGTGAGGCGTGAGTTGGGGTGCGGGCGCGGGGCGCGGGCGCCGAGGCGGCCGCGAGGCCGCCGCGCCGCCGCACCGCTTGTGGCAGTACTCCAGCGCGCCGAGGATCTGCACAAACAGCCGCCGCACCGCGCCCTCGCCCAGCCGGCCGCCGCCGCCCGCGCCGGCCTCGCCGGCCGCCTCCCCGGCCGCGCCGCCCTCGCCGGCCGCCTCCCCGGCCTCGCCGCCGCCGGCGCCGGACTCGCCCGCGCCGATGCCGCCGCCGCCGTCGCCGCGCTGGCTGCGCGCGCGGGGCGCCGGGCCGGCTGCGCCCGCGTCGCCGCAGCCGCTGCGTGGGCGCGGGGCGTAGAGGTAGCGCACCATGCTGCCCCCACCGGCATACTCCATCACAATGTAGAAGCAGCCCGACTGGCGGCGGGCAAACCAAGCCAGCGCGAGGGCGGCGCTGCTGGGCGCGCGCAGAGCGTGTACTGCGCACAGCGCGCGCGGCGCCGCGGCGCGGCGGCGCGACGCGGCGGCGGCGCGCCTGGAATGCGACCTCGTGCAGGCGGATGATGTTGTCGTGCTTCAGCGCCGCCAGCACCGCCATCTCCTCCTGCACCTGCGCGATCTCGGCCATGCTGTGGAAGCGCGTCGCGTCGACCGCCTTGACCGCGACCACCTCGTCTGCGCCGGCAGCGGCCGGCGGCGGCACGGGGTGCGTGCGGGTCGACAGGGCGCAAGGCGCGCGTGACGCCAGGGCGGCGGCGAGGCAGAGAGAGAGAGAGAGAGCGCAGCGCGCGCACCCGTGGCGGTGTTGCGCCCGAGGCGCACGACGCCGCTCGCGCCGCTGCCGAGCACGCGGCCCAGCACGTACTTGCCGACGCGGCGCGGGCGGGTCGACGTGACAGGCAGCAGCAGCAGCAGGCGCCGCGCCGGCGCCGCCGGCGGGCCACCGCCGCTCGCCGGCTGCTGCGCCGCGCCGCCGGCAGCCTCGGCGCCCGCGGCGGCGGCGGCCGCCGCTCCGGCGAGCGGGCAGCTCGCCGCGAGCGCCCAGAACGGCGCGCCGTCGCGGCGATACAGCAGTGCCTTGGTCGCGGCGTGCCGGCCGCCCAGCTGCGCGGCCATGACCGCGCGCAGCGCCGCGGCGCCCGTGTCGGGCCCTGCCAGCACGCGCACGCTGCAGCCGGCGAGCTCATCCGCAGCGTAGCCGCACAGCCCGGCCAGCTGCCCAGCGCACGCCTCGACCACCGCGTCGCCGCCGCGGCACGCCGTGACGAGCGCCGCCGCGCCGCTCACGGCCTGCTGCGCCGCCTCCGCCCAGCGCGCCACCGCGCCGGCGTCGCCGCCGGGCGCCGCCGCGCCTGCGCCGCCACCGCTGCCGCCAGCGCCAGCGCCGGCGCTGGCACCGGCCCGCTTGCGCGCCTCGTCTGCGTCGACGACAAACTCCAGGACCAGCACCGGCTCAGCGCCAGCCGCGTCCAGCAGCGGCACCAGGCAGACCTGGGTGCGGCGCGCGACAGGCCGGTCTGGTGAGCCACGCTGCGGCGGGCGCGCAGGCGGCGGGCGCCCGCAGGCCCCCCCCCCTGCCAGGCCAGCCCGGCCTTGCCGGGCGCGCACCGCGAGCTGCCGTGGCTTGCCGTCGCGCCGCTGGCCCGCCAGCTCCACGAGCCGCGGCTCCCGCACCGGCGCCGCCAACGCCTCGAGCGACTGTGCACGGCCGCGCCGGCGGCGGGCGCGAGCTCGTGCCGCCGCCGCTGCCGCCACAGCAGCCGCGCTGCGCCGCGCCGCGCGCCCCAGCGGCCGCCGCCGCCGCCGCACCTCGGGCTCCGCCCGCGGCCCCGCCAGCAGCTGCGTGATGGGCCGGCCCGCCGCCTCGCCGGCGCCGCAGCCCGCGAGCGCGTCAAAGGCCGGGCTGGCCGCCAGGATGGGCCGCCCCGGGCGGGCGGGGTCACTGACCGCCCACGCGCCGGCCAGCAGCTGCTCCGCCGCCACCGACGCGGCGTCGTCCTGCGACGGCGGGGAGGGCGCCGCGTCGCTGCGCGGCCAGCAGCGGCCCAGCGGGGGCCCAGCAGCAGCAGCAGCAGCAGCAGCAGCGCCCCGGCCGGGCTCACCTCGAGCGTGAAGCTGGCGTCGCCCGGCGGCGCCGCGCCGGGCGGCCGCGGCGCGGGCGCCCACGCGGCGCGCGCCGCGGGCTCTGCCGCGTCGCCCGCGTCCTGCTGCGTGCGGCGGGGCATGTGCGCGCGCAGTCGGTGAGCGGCGGTGCTCCGCCGCCGGGCGCGCGCCCCGCTGGCGCGCCGCGCGCGCCTGGCCGGCGTCGGGCTTGGCCCCCGCCGCCGGGCGCTTGGCGGCGGCGCCTCCCGCCATCGCGGCGGCGGCCGCCGCGCGCTGCCCCTGGCCCCCCGCCGCGCCGCGCGGTCAGGCCAGCGGACCGCGCATCGAGCGCCCGGTCAACCGGCGCCGTGCAGCGCCGCTGCTGAGCTCCTCCAGTGCCGCGCCCGCGGCTTCGGCCACCCGGTCTGTCGCTCCGCGGCCGCGAGAGTCTGGGCCCTGCTGCGTAGCGGCGCGGCGGCGCGGGCGCACGCAGCAGCGACGGTGCCGCGCGCGGGCGGGCGGTGCTGGCCCGAGGCGGGTCGGCGAGCTGGCGAGTTCGTCTGTGAGCTCCGCAGAGCAAGGGGCAGCGTGCGACAACTGGACAGCATCGACGAATGACAAGCCAGAAACCAGCTTGTTTCTTCGCCGTCAGGCCTCTCCCGCTCTCGCGCGCCCTCTCAAAGCCTCCCAGCCCGACCAACACACCTTCCCCCGCCAGCGCCCGGCCGTCCGACCGCGCGCGCGGACGCCGCACAAAACATGGCCGAGACCTACACCAAGCGGCTGTGGGTGCGTGCCGAGCCGCGCGTCCGAGTCTGGCCGCCACCGCGCCGCTCCGGGCGCAGCGGCTGGCCAATGGGGCGGCCCGGCGGCGGCGCGCGTCGGCGCAGCCGCCGGCGGCAGCGGCGGCGGCCGACGCGCCGCGCCGGCGCGCCCGCCGCCCGCAGCTGGAGGAGGACCTGGCGGACGACCTCAAGTGGTCGATGCTGGTGAAGCAGGTGCTGTATTCGGGCAAGTCCAAGTACCAAGAGGTCGACCTCATCGACGTCGGCCCGTTCGGCAAGGCGCGCCAGCGGCGCCGCGCCGCGGGCGCCGCCGCCGCGGGCGCCCCCGCGCGTGCCCCCGCCGTGCCGCGCCCCCCGCGCGCCGCGCACGCGCCGGCCAGGCAGCCGGGCAGCTGCTGCGCGCCCACCAGGCAGCCGGGCGGCAGCCGCGGCCAGCTGACCAGCCACCCCCACCGGCCAGCCCGCCGGCGGCCCCGCCGGCCGGGCAGCAGCTCGGCCGCAGGCGGCGCGCGCCGGCACCGGCCCGCGCCGGCGCGGCCTCACACGCTGCTGGCTGCCCGCGCGCGCGGCGCGCCGCGCAGACGCTGTTCCTTGACGGCAAGGTGCAGAGCAGCGCGGTCGACGAGTGGGTCTACCACGAGCTGCTCGTGCACCCCGCGCTCATCATGCACCCAAACCCCAAGACAGTGTTCATCTGCGGCGGTGCGCGCCAGCGCCGCGGCGGCGCCCGCGCCAGCCTGCGGCGGGGCGGGGTGGGGCGGGGCGGGGGCGTGCGTGCGGCGCGGCTGCGCATGCGCACCGGGGCCCACGCGCGTGCGCGCCGCCGCGCCGCGCAGGCGGCGAGGGCGCGACGGCGCGCGAGGTGCTGCGGCACAAGAGCGTCGAGAAGGTGGTCATGGTGGACATTGACAAGGTGGGCGGGCGCGAGGGGCAGCAGCAGCAGGGCGCAGCGGGGGGCGCAGACGCCTCGGCGGCGGCCCGAGGCGTCGCGGCGGCCCGAGGCGCCCCCGCCCACGTCGCTCGCCGCCGCCACACGCGCGCGCGCTGTGCCAGGTCGTGTGCGACTTTTGCCACGCGCACCTGGAGCACAACAAGGCGGCGTTTGAGTCGCCGAAGCTGGAGCTCATCAACGACGACGCGCGCACACAGCTCGAGGCGTGGCCCGGCAAGTTTGACGTCATCATCGGCGACCTCGCCGACCCGCTCGACGGCGGGCCCTGCTACCAGCTCTACACCCAGGCGCGCGCGGCGCGCGGCGCGTGGCTTGCAGGACGGGCGCGCGGCTTGCAGGACGGGCGCGCGCACGCGGCGCGCGGCTCGCAGGACGGGCGCGCGGCGCGCGCCGCGCGGCGGCCGGCCGACGCGCCCCCTGCCGCCGCGCGCGCGGCCTGCCCGCGCCGCGCGCTCGCAGGACTTTTACGAGAACGTGGTGAAGCAGAAGCTCAACCCGGGCGGCATCTTTGTGACGCAGAGCGGGCCCGCGGGCTTCCTCTCGTGCACCGAGGTCTTCACCTGCATCAACGCGACGCTGCGCAGCGTCTTCCCGCGCGTCCTGCCCTACGCGCAGCACATGCCCGTCTTCTGCGACGTCTGGGGGTGGAACATCGCGTTCACCGACCCGGCGCAGGCGGAGCTGCCGCCGGCCGACATGGACGCGCGGCTCGCGGACCGCGTGGCCGGCGAGATGCGCTTCCTCGACGGCGAGACCTTCCGGGGGCTGTGCCACATGAACAAGCACGTGCGGAAGTGAGTCGGCGCCAGTGGCGCGCCTGCAGCGGCGCGAGCGCGCGCGCTGGTCAGCCTGGCGCAGACGCGGGCGCGCCGCGCCCCCGCCACGCCCGCTCGCTCACGACCTCCCGCGCCCTCGCCGCGCGCCGCGCAGGTGCCTGGCCGAGGAGAAGCAGGTGTACACCAGCGACTGCGGGCGCTTCATCCACGGGAAGGGCTCGGCCGCGCCGGCGGCGGGCGGCGACGAGAGCTGAGCGGCCGGCGGCGTTTTGCGCGCGCCGTGACCTGGGGCCGCTCTGTGACGCTCCCACCGCCACTCCCGCAGCGCGCTCCCGCCGGACTCAACAGCCACAGCGCGCAGCGTCCCAGCCACTCGCGAGCCCCGGCCATCGCTGCCCAGCCCGCGCAGCTTGCGCGCGGCTTTCGGCCCAATTCGGCGCCGCAGCGCGCCATGCAGATGATGATGGGCGTGCTGCCGGGCCTGGCCGCGCCCGCCGGCGCGCGCCGGGCCGGCAGCAGGGCCCCCCGCCCGCAGCAGCCGGCCGCCCCGCGGCGCCTGGCCGTCCTGGCGCGGCCGCCGGCCGTGCGGAGGCAGGGCACGCAGGTGAGGCGCCGGGCGGGGCCGCGCCGCCGGCCGCGCGCATGCGTGCGCCACGCGGCGGGCGGCGCTGACCGCTGCCGCCGCTGCCGGCGCCGCCGCGGCTCGACCGCTGCGCTGCGCGGCACAGGCGCGCGCCGTCGAGGCCGCCGCGCCCGCCGCCACCGCGGAGCTGCCCGCCGGCGCGGCGGCGGTCGTCGCGCGCTTCGCGGCGGTCGGCGACGCCAAGGCGCGCATGGCGCTGCTGCTGAGCTACGCGGAGCAGCTGCCGCCGTTCCCCGAGGAGCTGAAGGACAACCAGCACCGCGTCATGGGCTGCGCCGCGCAGGTGCGCGGCCGCGCAGCTGCAGCCGCAGCAGCGGGCGCGGAGCGGCGGCGGTCGCGGGCCGCCCGCAGCCCGGCAGCGCCGCCGGCGGGCGCGGCGTCGCGTGCCTGGCCACACGCCCACCGGCCTTTGACGCCGCCGCCGCGCACGCCGCCGCGCCAGGCGTGGGTCGACGCCTCGCTCGACGCCGGCGGCCGCGTGCGCCTGCGCGCCGCGAGCGACTCGGCGCTGACCGCGGGCCTCGCGGGCGTGCTCGTCGCGGCGCTGTCGGGGCTGGCCCCGCAGGAGGTGCTGGACCTCGACGCCGCCGCGTTCCTGCCGGCGCTGGGGCTCGGCCCCGCGGTGCTCGCGCCGTCGCGCAGCCACGGGCTCGCCAACATGCTCGAGGCGGTGCGCCGCCGCACGCGGCGCCTCGTCACCGACCTCCCACGCTTCCCGAGCCTGCGCATCACGGCCGACGCCCTGGAGCCGCAGGGCGCGTTTGCGGCGGCGCAGGCCGCGTTCCTGCAGCCCGCGCCCGCGCAGGTGGAGGCGCTCGCGGGGCTGCTGCGCGAAAAGTCCATCGGCGTCGTTGCGCACTTCTACATGGACCCTGAGGTGCGGGGGCGGCGGCGGCGGCGGCAGCGGCGGCAGCGGCGGCAGCGGCGGCAGCGGCGGCAGCGGCAGTGACAGTGGCGGCGGCGGCAGCGGTGGGGCGACCCCAGCAATCCCTGCGCGCCCACCCCGCCGCCGCCGCCGTCGGCGCCGCAGGTCCAGGGCGTGCTGAGCGCGGCGGCGGCGTCGTGGCCGCACATCCACATCAGCGACTCCCTCGTCATGGCCGACGCCGCGGTCAGCATGGCGCGCGCGGGCTGCACGACCATCGCCGTCCTGGGCGTGGACTTTATGTCGGAAAACGTGCGCGCCATCCTGGACGAGGCGGGGCTGCAGCACGTCAAGGTGCGGCCGCAGGCCGTGGAGCGCCATCGTTGTCCGCACAGCCGCCTCGGAAGCATCGCCCGGCCGCGGGGCGGCCACGCGGCGGCCGACGCCGCGCGCCGCGGCGCGCCGCGGCGCCGCGCAGGTCCACCGCCTCGCGGCGGCCGACATTGGCTGCTCGCTCGCCGAGGCGGCCGAGAGCGCCGAGTACGGTCGCTACCTGGCACAGGCGGCGGCCACGCCGCGCAGCCTGCACGTGGTCTACATCAACACCAGCCTGCGCACCAAGGCGACCGCGCACGCGCTCGTGCCGACGATCACGTGCACCAGCAGCAACGTCGTGCAGACCGTGCTGCAGGCATTCGCGCAGGTGCGGGGGCCACGGAGGGCGGCCGCGCCCCGCGCCCGCGCCCGCGCCCGCGCCCGCCGCGCCGCGCTCGCCGCCGTCGCGCGCACGTGGGCCGGCGGGCCTCGGCCGGCCCGGGCGCACTCGCCCGCACTCACGCGTGCACGCACCCGCACCCCGCACCCCGCGGCGCAGGTGCCCGACGCGACCGTCTGGTACGGCCCCGACACCTACATGGGCCGCAACCTGGCGGAGCTCTTCACGCAGCTCGCGGCGCTGCCGGACGACGAGGTGTCCGCGCTGCACCCGGGGCACACCGCCGCGAGCGTGCGCGCGCTGCTGCCGCGCCTGCGCCACTACGCGAGCGGGACGTGCATCGTGCACCACATCTTTGGCGGCGAGACGTGCGAGCTCGTCAAGCAGGCGCGCCGCGCCGCGCCGCCGGGAAGCTGGCTGCCGCAGCGCGCGCGCGCGCGCGCCTCTTCGCCGCGCACCAGGCCACGTTGCCGCGCGCCCCACGCTGCGCTGCCCCCCCCCCCCTTCCTCCCAGGCCTACGGCGACGCGTACCTGACCGCGCACTTTGAGGTCCCGGGCGAGATGTTTTCGCTCGCGATGGCCGCCAAGGCGCGCGGCATGGGCGTCGTGGGCAGCACGAGCAACATCCTCGATTTCATCGCCGCCAAGCTCGCCGACGCGCTCGCCGAGGGCGGCGGCGACGCGGCTGGCGACGAGGCGCAGGGCGGCGGCGGCGGCGGCGCGCCGGCGCCGCGGCGCGGCGCGGCGCTGACGTTTGTGCTCGGCACCGAGGCGGGCATGATCACCAGCATCGTGCGCCGCGTGCAGGTGGGCGGCCCACGGCCGGCGGCTGCGGCGCGCTGTGGCGGCGCGGCGGGCCCGCGCGGCGCGCGGGGGCCCGGGCCGAGCGCCAGGCGCTGAGGCTCTGGGGCTCGCGGCCCGCGCGCCCCTGCGCCGCGCGCGCTCACGCTGCGCCCGTGCGGCCCCCCGCGCGCGCGCAGGCCATGCTGCGCGAGGCGGGGCGGCGCGACGTCGAGGTGGAGATCGTCTTCCCGGTCAACCCTTCGTCCATCACCACGCAGGCGACGGCCGGCGGCGGCGCCGGCGGCGCGGCTGCGCTGCCGGACGGCCTCGCGCTCGTGCCCGGCCCCGCCGGCGGCGAGGGCTGCAGCCTCGAGGGCGGCTGCGCGAGCTGCCCCTACATGAAAATGAACACCCTGGACGCGCTGCTGTCGGTCGCGCGCCGCGTGGGCGACCCCGCGGGCGAGGCGCTGCTCGCGGGCCACGCGCCGCGCGCGTACGCCGAGACAGTCGGCGGCCGCAGCGTCGCGGCCGCGGGGTGCGAGCCGATCCTGCACATGCGGCACTTCAGCACGCACAAGGCGCTCAGCGACGAGCTCGTCGCCGACATTCTCACGCGCAACGCGCCGCCGACGCCCGCGTGAGCGGAAGCGCTGGCGGCGCGAGCGGCGCGGCGCCGGCTGAGTGATCGAGGGCTGCTTGAGCAAGCGGGTGCTCGTGGTCCCTCCCTTCCTGCAGCGTGCGTGGGGGGCATTTTTGTCGCGCACTGCACACACGGGGTTGCTGGCCGCGATGCGCCGGGCCGGGCGCGCGGGCCGGGCGGGCGGGCCGGGCGCGCGGGGCGGGCGGGCTGCTGCCCCCGCGCGGCGCGTCGGCGGGCGGCGGGCGTTGCAATCGCCGCTCGCTCCCTCGGCAGCCCAGTGCGCCGCGCCGGCGTCAGTCAGGATCACGCGGCCCGCAAGTCTTGCAGCGGGCGTGCAGCGCTCGGCGCTCGGCAGGCGATCAGAGCCCAGCCGCCCCAGCGCCCGCCCAGCGCCCCAGACCCCCCGAGGCGCTCGCCGGCTAGCCCCGCGCGGGCTGCGCCGCGAGCACGGCGCGCGCCCGGAGCACCACCTCGGCCGCCCCCGGGCGCCGCGTGGGCTCGCCGACGAGCATAAACTCCACCAGCTCCACCAGCCCCTCGCCGCCGGACAGCGCGGCGCGCTCCTCCGCGCTCAGCACGCCGCCGCCGGGGGCCGCGCGCACCAGGGACGGGGACGGCGCGGCCGGCGCGCGGCCGCCGGCGCGCGGCCGCGGCGGCATCGCGCTCGTGGCGAGGCTGGCGCCGGCGGCGCTGCCGCCGCCCGCGTACGACGTGATGCGGCCGACGCCCTGGCGGCGCGGCGCGGCGCGGCGCGGCCGCAGGGCGGGGCGGGGCGCGGGTCGGCCGGCGCCCGCGGGGCGGCCGCGGGCCCGCGCTCGGGCGCGGCCGGCGAGGGGCCCCACGTGCGCGCCTCAGCCGCACCTGCTCCTCGAACAGCACGCGGCCGGTCAGCAGCTCGTACAGCGTGCAGCCCAGGCTCCACACGTCGTGCGCCGGCCCCACGCCGCGGTGGCGCCGGCGGTCGTGGCCCGCGTGGTCGCGGCGGCGCTGCCCCGCGTGCAGCAGCAGCATCTCGGGGCTGCTGAACAGCTCGGTGCCGCGGTGGCGCTGCGCGCGCCGCCGCCGCCGCCCGCCGCCGCCGGCGCCGGCCTCTCCCTGCTCCAGCAGCAGCGCGTCACCAAAGTCAGCGAGCACCGCCTCAAACGGCAGATCGCTGCCGTCGCCGCCGCCGCCGCCGCTGCTGCTGCTGCGCGGGCTGCCAGGGCTGCCGTCGCCGTCGCCGCCGCCGTGCCAGTCGAGCAGCACGTTGTCGCCCTTCACGTCATAGTGCACCACGCCCGCCGCGTGCAGCCGCGCGACGACGCCCGCGACCTGCGCCCACCGCGTGGCGCGGGCGCGAGGCGCGGGCGGGGGGGTGGGAGCGGGCGTCACGGGCCCCGCCCGCCGCCGCGCGCGCCGCTGCCGGCCACAGCGCGCCCCGCGGCCGCGCCGCGCCTGCACAAACGCGGCGAGGTAGAGCCGGGCGTCGCCGGGGCGCAGCCCCCGCCCGCGCGCCTGCCGCCAGTCGCGCAGCGAGCAGCGGTAGCGCGGGAAGGCCAGCAGCCAGCGCGGCGCGGGCTGCGCCAGCGCGCCCCCGCCGCTGCCGCTCGCGCCGCGCGGGCTCGGCGGCGCGTCGCCGAGCGCCACGCCGTAGTCGAGCAGCGGCACCACGCCGGGGCAGCCCCGCAGCAGCTCCAGCACCGCCACCTGCGCAGGTGGCGCGCGTCGGGCGGCGCGCTTGTGGGGCGGCGCGCGCGTTCGCGCGTGGGGTGCTGGGCGCGCAGGCGGGCGCGGCGCTGCGCCACGCGGGGCGCGCGCCTCGTTGTAGACGCGCTCGAAGCAGCTCGAGTCGCCCTCGCCGCACTCGAGCACCTTGACCGCCACCGCGCGCGGCGCGCCGCCGACGTGCAGCTGCGCGCGGCGCGGCGTGGCGCGGCGGCGTGGGCCGCGGGGCGGCGCAAGCGGGGGCGGCGCGAGCAGGGCGGCGCGCGCGAGGGTACGCGCTGCCCACTCACCGTGGCGGCGTGGACCTCGCTGAACGCGCCCTTGCGGATCATGGCCCCCAGCTGCAGCCGCCCCGGCGCCAGCAGGCCGGCCGACAGCAGGCGCAGCAGGCGCAGCGCGCAGCGGCCCATGCCCGCCGCGGCGGCGGCGGCCGGCGGCAGCGGCGCGGCCGTGGGCGCGCCATCCGCGTCCGCGGCGGCGGCCGCGCGGCGCGCGAGCGCGTGCACCACCGCCGCGTTGTCCGGGTGCGAGAGGTGCGCCAGCAGCACCAGCACCTTTGCCTGCAGCGCGCCGTCTGCGGCGCGGCGGCGGCGGGTGAGCGCGCGGCACGCGCGCAGCGCAGCGCGCACGCCCCGGCACGGCGCGGGCCTCCCCGCACCGGTCGGCTCCTGCGGCAGCTGCAGCGGGTCGAGCATGCCCGCGGGCGTGCCGAGCAGGTGCAGCGCGAGCTCCAGGCACAGGCCGTGCAGCTCGGCGTCGACGTACATCGCCCGCCCGGCGCGGTGCGAGGCGTACGCGGCGCCGGCGCCGCCCTGCTGCAGCTGGTGGCTCGCCAGCGGCCGCGGCGCCGCGTCGCCAGCGCGCGCGTGCGGCGGCGCCGTGGCCGCGCCGCCGCCGTGCGGCCGCGCGCAGCCGCCGCCGGCCGCCGCGGCCGCGGCGGCGGCGGCCGCCAGCCCCGGCCGGCTCGTCACGAGCGGCGTGGCCGTGGCGAGCAGGCTGGGCGCCGCGCAGCGCCGCGCGGGCGAATAGAAGGCCGAGCTGCGGCTGCTGCAGCTGTCCGGCGCGGCCTTGCCAGACGCGGGCGGCCGCGGGCTGGCCTGGCCGGCGGGCAGGCTGAGGTGAGGCACGAGCGCGCGCCGCGCGAGGGGCCTGGTCGGCGGGCGGGCGGGGCGCGGCGGGGCGGTGAGCGGCGGGGAGCGCGGCGGCGCCCGCCAGACCACCCTGGCAGCCTGTGGGGCGGCGGCCAGCGGCACGGCCACGCACCTGCCAGGCTGCTTGGCGCCCGCCGGCAGTGGCGGGCTGCCGGCCGCCGCGGCGGCGGCGCCCTGCGCCGTGGCCGCCCAGCCCTCGCCCAGGCGCGCGCGCGGCGAGCCGAGGCTGTCGCTGCTGCTGCCGGCGTCGCCCACGTCGTCGCTGCCGCCGGCGTCGCTGCCGCCGCGGCGCGCACGCGCGCCGCTCAACGCCGCGTCGGCGCTGCCGGCGGGGCTGCCCCAGCCGTCGCCGCCGTCGTCGCTCGCCTCGCCGCTGCTGCTGGCGTCCCAGCTGCCCGCGTCGCCGCCCTCCGCCAGCATGAGGCGCTGAAAGTCCTCTTCCAGGTCGAGCCCCGGCCGGTAGCTGCCCGCGCCGCTGCCAGCGTCACCGCCGCTGCCGGCGTCGCTGCCGCCGGCGCCGGCGCCGCCGGCGGGCGCCGCCGGCGGGCGGCCGCCGAGCGCGAGCGGCGGCACGCGCCGCGCGCCGGCCCCACGGCAGCGGCGCCGGCGGCGGCGGCGCCGCCCGGCCCCCGCTCCTCCTCGTCCTCCCGCTCCTCCCCGCCGCCCTCCTCCCCGTCCCAGCTGCCCTGCTGCTCCGCGTCTGAGAGGCCGTCAAACGCAAAGGTCAGCCCGGTGCGTGCCTCCCACTCGTCGATGAGCTGCGCGTCCATCGAGGCGTCGCCGGTGAGCTCCGGCTGCGCGGCGCGGCTGCCGCGCGGCGCGGGGCTGCCGGCGCGGCTGCTGCCGCGGCTGCTGGGCGGCTCGGGGCTGCTGCAGCTGCGCGGGCTCGCCAGGGGCTGGCCAGCTGCGGGCGGCGCCGGCGCCCCGGGGCCGCCGCACACGCCGCCCAGGGCCAGCAGCGGCACGCGCGGTGCCGCGCCGGCCCCTGCACCGCCGCCGTCCAGCCCCGCCGCCCTCGGGCCCGCGGGGCGGGGCCCGCCCGGGGGCCGCGGCCGCATCGCCAGCGGCGCCTGCACTGCGCTCGCGGCACCCGCCGCCGCAGGCGCGCCCAGCGCCACGGGCGCCGCCGCAGGCGGGCCCACCAGCCGGTGCACGCCGCGCGCGTGGCGCAGGCCGGCCGCCGAGGGCGGCGGCCGCGGGCGCGGCGGCGAGGCGGCCGCGGCAGCAGCCGCTGCCGCCTCGAACAGGCGCACCGCCGACTTGACGGCGCTCACAGGCTGCTCGCCGCCGCGGCTGTTGCGCCGCTGCCGCGCCGCGACGCGGCTGTACGTCGGCGTGGCGGCCGCGCTGCTGCCGCCGCTGCTGCCGCCGCCGCTGCTGCTGCGGCTGCTGTGCCGCCCCGCGACCGGCGGCGGCGACGCCTGCCGGGACTGCGGCTGCGCCGCCCCCGCCGGCGCGCCCGCGGCCGGCAGGCCGCTGGCCAGGCTGCTGCGGAGCAGGCCCGACACGCCGCGCTCGGTGAGCTCGGCGTCGCCCGCCGTGGCGGCGCACGCCTGCGCGGCCTCCGGCCGAGCTGCGGCCTCCAGCAGCAGCGCCGCGCCGCCGCCGCGGGCGCTGCCTGGCGGGCTGCCGCCGCGCCCGCGCCGCGCGCTCGACGCGGGCGTGCTGGCGCAGCTGCTGCTGCTGCTGTCAAAGCCCGCGGTCAGCGCGGCGAGGCCGTGCTCCAGCCCCGCCTCGCGCACCAGGAAGTCCAGCACGCGCAGCTGCGTGAAGCGCCGGCGCACGAGGTTTGTGCCGCCCGCGTGGCGCGCGAGCGCGAGCAGCACGCGCGCGTGGCCGGCCGCGGCGGCCGCCGCCGCGGCCGACGGCGCGCCGGGCAGGCGGTACCAGTGGCGCGTGAGGTGCAGGAAGTGGTGGTGGACGTAGAACTCGGCGAGCTGCGGCACCGCGAGCGCGTATGACTCGGGCGCCGCAAACGCGGCCGCGACGAAGCGCAGCAGCTGCCGACGGCGTGGGGCGCGGCGGGGCGCGGGGCAGGGCGCGGGGCGGGGCGGCTCGGCGGCGCGGCGGGCGCGGCCGCCGAGCGGCGCGCGCGCGCGTGCGCGCGTGCGCGCGTGCGCGCGTGCGCGCGCCGCACACACCTCGAGCTGCAGCGGCAGCGCGCCGAGGCCGCCGTCGAGGGCCTCCAGCTGCTGCACCACGTACGCGCGCCCGCCGCGCTGGCGGACGAGCAGCTCGGTCAGGAGCCGCAGCAGCTCGCCGCCGCCGTCGGCCGCGCAGGCGCCGCCGCCGCTGCTGGCGCTCAGCTGCAGCGCCCCGCTGCCCCCGGCCGCCGAAAGCCAGCCCGAGCGGTGGCTGCTCGGCGCGCTGGGCAGCACGAGCGACAGCCTGTCCTGGCCCGCGCTGCCGGCGGCGCTCGCAAGCAGCGCCGGCGCCCCGCTGTGTCGGCCCGACAGCACCAGGCTGGGCCGCCCCTGGCTGCTGCACTCCAGCGACGCTGCGCTGCTGCCCGCCTCGCGCCAGCGGACGCTGCTGGGCGTCGGCTGCACGGCGCCGCCGGCGCGCTGCTGCCAGGGCGCCGGCTGCCGGGCCGCCAGCTCCAGCAGCTCCGCCAGCAGCTGCCAGCAGTGCGCCTTGACGGCGGCCGCCTCGGCGCCGCCCGCCACGTCGGCGCCGCCGCCGCACGACGGCTGCCCCGCCGCCGACAGGCGCGACCCCGCCTGGCTGCCGCGCGGCGGGTGCGGCTCGCGCGCCCGCCCGCTGCCCGCGCCGCCGCACTGTGGCCCAGCCGGCAGGCGCTGCTGCAGCAGGTCCAGCACGAGCTGAAGGCCGTCGGCGGGACAGGGCCCCGGCGCGCCCCCGGCGCCGCCGCCGCTGCTGGTCGGCGTGGCGCCGCCGGGCTGGCTGGCGCCCAGCGCGCTGAGCAGGAAGCCGATCGCCGCCGGCGAGCGCGCCTGCGGTGGCGGCGGCGGCGGCCGCGCGTTGGCGGCGCTCGGCGCCACGGCGCCTGGCGAGCGCATGCCCCCCCCCCTCCCGCCACACGGGGGGCTCTCACACCTGGCGCACGAGCTCCGTGTGCAGCTGCACCAGCGCGTCCATGGCGAGCACGGCGTGCCACGGCCACAGCCACACGCGGCACGCGAGCAGGCCGTGCTCAAGCTGCGCCAGCGCGCCGCCCAGCACGGCGCAGGCGGTGTCGGCCAGCAGCGGGCGCGCGCTCAGGCGCAGCAGGTCGCGGAGGAGCAGCAGCGCCTCCCGCGCCTCGGCGTGCGTCGCGGCGTCTGCGGCGGGCGGGCGGCGGCGGGGTGAGGGTGCGGCGCGCTGACGCTGCCGGCGGCCGCCGGCCAGCGCCGCCGGTCAGCACCTGGCCTGTTGACCGCGCCGAGCTGGAGCAGGCGGTGCTTGAACTGGGCGAGCGTGCTGCTGTGCAGCCGCGGACAGGCGTCGCGCGTGTCGTCCGCGTCGCTGCCGCCCGCGAGGCGCTGCTGCGGGTCGCTGCTGCGCACCACGAGCTGGGTGCGGGCGGCGCGCCGGCGTGTGAGCGGCGCGGGGCTGTGGGCGGGCGCGTGCAGCGCCTGCAGCACCCGGCGTTGGCGGCGCCGCCCTCACCTGCAGCGCCACGTGCCGTTGCCGCCGCACCGCCGCCTCCAGCAGCCCGGCGTCTGAGCCGCTCGCTTGCGACTGCAGCGCGGTCAGCGGGCTGGGCGCCAGCAGGTGGCTGAGCAGCAGGCTGCCCATGGACACTGCGGGCGCGTGGGCGCGCGGCAGCTGCGCCACCAGCAGGTCCAGGCACTCCAGCAGCTCGAGCTGCAGCTGCAGCTCAAGCGGCAAGCCCTCCAGCTGTGCGAGCTCCAGCTGCGCCGGCGGCGGGGCCTCCTGGCCCTCGGCGGGTGCATCTGCGGCGCGCGGCGCGGCGGCTTGCGAGCTGCCCGCTCGGGCGCTGCTGCGCGCCGAGCCCGCGCCGCGCCGCGCCGCCGCGCACCGCGCGCCGCCGCCGCCCGCAGCAGCCGCCGGCTGGCCTTGCTGCTGCCGGCCGCCGCGCCGAGCAGCTGTTTGTGCGTCACAAACGCCGCCAGGTCAGCAGCCATGGCGCTCTCGCCGCAGCTGTGGCCCAGCTGCTGCAGCGCCGCCACGGCAGAGCCCGGTGCGGCCGCCGGCGCGTCGACGCCGGCCGCAGACGGCGAGCTGCGCGAGCGGGCGAAGGGGCGTGGGCGGCGTGCGGGGGTGAGCAGGCTGCTGGCGCCGCTGCCGGCGGAGGGAGGCCTGCGGCCGCCGGCCCGCGCGCACGGCCGCCGCGCACCCGCTTGCGTCGGTGACGCGCTGCGACAGCCGGCTTGACCGCACCGCGCTCGCCGGCGTGGCCGGCCCCGAGCACGACGGCAGCGACAGCCGCGGCACCAGCGGGCGCCGCGCGCGCCCGCCCAGTTCGCTGGCAAAGCAGGCCGCCGGCCCCGCGCCGCTCGCGGGGCTGCCGCCGAGCGGCGGCGAGGGCGGGCCGTCCTCGCCGTAACACGGCGCGGGCAGCGGGTACGACTGCGGCCCCGCTGTGCGCTGACGCGGCACTGTGAGACCGTAGCAGTGCAGCAGCTGGCGCAGCAGCTCCGGGTCCTCGCAGGCCTGCAGCGACGGATCAGGGCGAGGGGGCATGGGGCCCGGTCAGTGACAGGCGCCCCGCCGGGCGGCGGCGGTGCCCGCGCGCCCCTGGGGCAGCGCCGCCACGCACCTGCTGCAGCGGCCGCGCGGACCGGACATCGCCGTCGGACATCTGCTGCAGCACGCGGCGCAGCAGGCCGGCTGCGACCAGCGCCTGCGCCGCGCCGCCGTCGAGGCTGCGCGCGACGCAACGCACAAACAGCTGCGCCTGCTGCTCCGCCTCCTCGCGCGAGCCCCGCAGCGCGGCGCACACGCAGTCTGCCAGCGCGTGCAGGCCCTCCTGCAGCACGCCGGCGCCGGGAGCGAGATCGTTCGTCCGCCGGCGCTGCTGCTGCTGCTGCTGCTGCTGCTCGGCCGCCTGCCGCTGCGGCGCCGCGCTGAGCGCCAGGGGTGCGGCGCAGTCCACCAGGGCTGCCACGATGCCGCCGGCAAGCCATGCCGACCTGCGGGCGACGCCCGCCGGCTGCCTGGTCAGGCGCGGCGGCGGCCAGCCGGCTAGCGCTCGCCGCTCAGCGCGCCGCTTGCGCTCACATGTGCGGTGCGCCCTTGTGCCCGGCAGCGCTCGCCTCCAGCTGCGCGCGCAGCCTGGCCAGGCAGGCCGGCGCCGGCTGCAGGCCCTGCACAGCGTGCTGCACCGCCCTGTCCAGCTGCACCCGCGCCTGCGCGTGCCGCCGCAGCACCTTGGCCGCCAGCGCCAGTGACGCCACTGCCTCGTGCCTGCGGCGGGGCCACAGCGGCGGTCAGCGCGCGGGACGAGCGAGCACGACGCGCCGCGCCGATCGCAGGCTCCACATACCGCACGGCCGCGCCGTCCTGCAGCACCGCGAGCTCCACACAGCCCTTGCGCGCGTTCAGGCGCAGAAGGCCGGCCGGGCCGCCGCCGCTGCACTCCAGCCGCACCGCCTGCGCGGGCGGCGGGCGGGCGGTGAGGGCGCAGCCCGGCCGCTGTGGTGCTGCGCTGCGCTGCGCTTGAGGCGCGTGCAGCGGCACCCACCGCGCCCTGGTCACTCAGCAGCCAGTGCGCGCCGGCGGCCGCCAGCAGGCTGCGGCCCAGCGCGGCTGCGGGCGGCGCAGCAGGGCGCGGTGGTGAGGCAGGGCTGCTGCCGCTGCTGGCACGCGCTTCCGCCTTGCAGCGCCGCGCACCCTGGCGGACGGCGAGCCACTCCGGCAGCGCGTGCAGGGCGAGCCGCCCAAACAGCTCCAGCGACTCGCGGTCGCTGAAGGCCACGGTGGCGACCGCGACCTCCTGCGCGCCGCGGCGGCGGCTCGGGCGGGGCAACGGCACCCCGCCGCGCACGGTGCGCGAGCGCGCGAGCGGCCGGCCTCTGCGCACCTCGCCGCACGCGGCCGCCGGCGGCGGCAGCGCCGCCACGTCCAGCTCCACCGGCAGGCGCTGCTTGACAACGTCGGCGCCCCAGCTGCGGGGTGCGGCGGCGGCGGCGGCGCGGTCGGCCAAGGCGGTGCCGGCGCGTGCGGCGGCCCTGGGCCGGCGCCCTGGCCAGCGCGGCGCCCGCACCGCTCCGTCACGAACAGCGCCTCCGCGGCGAGGTCCAGCCACAGCACTGCGGGAGCATCTCCCTGCGGCCGCCGGCGGGGCGGCGGGCTCGGCGCGCCGCCGCCGCGGCGCGCCGGGCGGGAAGCGCTGCCGCCGCGCCGCGCCGGCCCGCGCACCCGCGTCGCGCGCTCGGCGGCTCCCGCCGCGGTGAGGACGTCCAGCGTGGGCGCCCGGCGCGGACGCATGCCGAAGCAGCCGCGCCCGTGGGCGACGATGTCGGCCACCTGTCGCGGCGCGGGCAGCTCGGCCATCTCCGCCGCCCTCCACGCTGCTCACGCCTCCAGCGCCGCCCGCGAGCTGGCAGGGGTTCTATCAGGCCGCAGGGTCGTCAAACGTGTGCCTGGCGGGGCGAACGGCCCGCGGAGCAGCACGCTGAAGGCGGAGGACTGCCCACGGCTCGCCCACGCCGCGTGCGAGGGCGCGGGCGCGGTCCCTGGAACGCTTCTGCGGCCTGCTCGCCGCAGGGCCGCCGTCGCCGCCGCGCGCGCACGACGCTTTCAAAGCGCGCCGCCGCGGCGCCCGCTCGCCTGCCTCCGCACAACCAGAGCAGTTGCGTTACCCGCGCCCGGACTCACTGCCCGCAAAGCCACGCCAGTTCAAGGTCTGAGTGGGTGTGAGGCGCGCGTCGCGCGCCGTCGTCTAGCCGCTGCCAGGAGCAAAGGGCCCCCGCCGCGGGGGCCCGCCGCCCGCCGGCAACGCGCTCCTGACCGGGGATCAACCCGCCGGCGCGCTAGGATACAGCGGCCCGCGCGCTGGCCGCATTCTTCGTCGCGCCCGCCCCGCCGCGCCCGCGCCCGCTGCCCCGCCCCGCCCCGCGCCGCCCGCCGCGTCCGCCGCCGCGCCCGGCGCGCTCACCACGCCGCGGCGGCGCGGCGGCTCTCGACGGCGCCGCAGATGGTGAGGAACGCGCCCGCCTTGAGCGACGCGCCGCCGACGAGGAAGCCGTCGATGTCGGGCTGCGTCGCGAGCTCGTTGCAGTTGCCGTCGTTCACGCTGCCGCCGTAGATGATGCGCACGCGCTCCGCCGCGTCGGCGCCGAGCTTGTAGCTCATCACCTTGCGCAGGTACGCGTGCACCTCCTGCGCCTGCGCGGGCGTCGCGACCTGGCCCGTGCCGATCGCCCAGACCGGCTCGTACGCGATGACGACGCGGCCCCAGTCGCTCACGCTCTCAAACAGCGCGTCCATCTGGCGGTCGAGCGTGTGCCACAGGTTGCCGCTGTTGCGCTGATCCAGCGTCTCGCCGATGCACGCGATGACCTGCCGCGGCGCGGCGCGGCGCGGCGTCGGCCGGGGGCGGGGGCGGGCGGCCAGGCGCGTGCGGGCGGCGCGCCGCCGCTGCGAGCGAGCCAGCGCCGCGCCCCCCGGGCCGCCGCCGGCGCGCGCGCGCTGCGCCGCCGCGCCGCGCCTGGAGGCCGACGTCGAGCGCGTGGCCGGTCTTCTGGCCGACAAAGGTGTTGCTCTCGCCGCACAAGCTGCGGCGCTCGCTGTGCCCCGTGATGACCCACGGCACGCCCGCGTCGACCAGCATCTCGGCGCTGATCTCCCCGGTGAACGCGCCGTCGCTCTTCACCCAGCAGTTCTGCGCCGCGACCTGCGCCGGCGCGGGCGCGCGGGCGCGGGCGGCCGCCGCCGCTCGGCGCGCCGTGCGCCGCCAACCGCCGCGCGCTGCGCGCGCTGCCAACCGCCGCCGCGCGGGCCGCGCGCTGCCGCCGCCGCGCGCTGGAGCCGCCGCCGCGCGCTGCGCGCTGGTGCCGCGCGCTGGCACCGCGCTGGGCGGGCGCGGGGGGCGCACCTGGTAGCCGGGCTTGATGTTGGCGCGCACCCAGTCGAGGAAGATAAACGGCGGCGCGACGACGACGTCGATGTCGGACGGCACGCTGCCCTGGTTCAGCTCCGCGACCAGGTTCTCCACCATCGCGTGCGTGCCGTTGCACTTCCAGTTGCCGCCGACGAAAAACTTGGCCTGCCGCGGCGGCGGCGTGGCGGCGCGGCGCGGCGCGGCGCGGCGCGGGTGGGGCGCGGACGCGCAGCAGCGGCGGCGGCGCGCGCCGCGGCGCCGCGGCGCCGCGCCGCGCCGGCTCGTCACGCCCGCACGCCGCGGCGCCGCGGCGCTCTCGTGACGTGGGAGGGCCCGGGGCGGCGTGATCTGGGGCCCGTGATCGCACGCACCTTGCTCGCGTCCATGCGCACGTCCCTGGCGCCGCTGCTCGCGCGCGACGGCGCGCGGCCGACGGCGCAGCTGCGCCCCGGCATCGCCACGCGGCGCACGGTGCTCCGCCCCACGGGGGCAATGCCCCGCGTCAGCTGCGAGAGCAGCGCCATCTCAGGTGTGCCGCCGGGCTCGACGCAGGCGCTGCAGCGGGAGCGGCGGCCGCGGGCGGCGGGTATGAGTCGCGACGACGTCGGTGCGCGCCGGCGTGGGGCGCGACGACGCCGCCAGGGCTGAAGCGAGCCCTGGGGCTTCGCCTGGGGGCTGTCGGGCTGCGCCGCGCCTCGCGCTCCATGATTCAGACGTCGCGTCGGGGCCAGCGCCCGCGCGCGCGGGCGTGCAGCGCCCGCCAGCCGCTGCGGCAGCGCGGCCGCCGCCGGCCGGCGCGGCGCTGCAACCGATCGCGATCGGGCGGCGTTCAATGCGCCGCGGGGCCGGGGTCAGCACCAGCCGAAAAGCTCTGCAGCCTGATCCGATCCCTGCGGCCGCGCGCCGCCACGCCGCCGCGTGGCCAGAGCTGCTCGCGCTGCCGCAGGCGCGCCCGCCGCAGCCGGCCGATCACGCCGCTTCTTCACAACGGCTGAGGTGCTGCGGCGGCGCAGCTGCAGCTCCCACGCCGTCGGGCTGCCTCCTCCTGCGCGCGGCGGCACGGCGGGGGTGGCGGCCTCGCGGCGCATGCGGCGGCCCTGGTTGGCAGCGAGGCGGCCATGGTGCCTCAACGCGCTGCCGCGGAGGCTCGCCCCGACAGCACAGGGGCGGGCCAAGCTCGCCGCGACGCCGCCCGGTGTGCTGCCAGCGGGCTCAGCTCGCTGCTGAGCTCAGGAGCCCGGTACGCTGTCCAAGCCTTGGATAGCTTGGATAGCTGTGCGGTTGCACACCGCGCGGCCGTGCCATGCCCCCGGGGCGTCACGGCTGCGCGAGCACGTGCAGCACGGTGTACGGGCTGCGCACGCCGGCGCCGGGCACAAAGCGCGCTGCCGCGCCCGCGGCGATCTCCGCGAGCGCGTCGGCACGCAGCGCGGCCAGCGCCTCAGGCGGCAGCACCGTCTCATCGACGGGGCAGAAGGGGTTGGCGCCCGCGCCGAGCGCGACCATGCGCTGCGCGTACTCCGCGGGGGACGCCGCCGCGTAGACGCGCTCCTTAGGCTCCTCTCGCACCTGCACGCGCCCAAAGCCCGCCGCCGCCAGCGCCGCGCGCAGCGCCGCCGCCGACCCGAGCGCCGCGCAGGGGTCGACCACGGACACACCGTGGCGCGCCGCGACGGCGATGAACGTGGCGTAGTCCAGGACTTGGGTGGGGGATGGGGATGTGGGGATGGGGGGGGGGGGGAGGGCGATGGTTAGGCACGCGGCGCGCCACACCGCCTGCGGCCCCCACCGCCGCGCGCGCAAGGGCTGTGCCTGTACGTGCAGCCCCAGCTCTGCCCAGCTGCCCCTCCCACCTGCAGGCGCGACAAACGTGTTGAACGCGAGCCTGCCAGGGGGGGCGGCGCGCGCGGCTGTGAGCGCGTGACGGGTGGTGCTGCGCCGCATGCATGCCTCCGGCCTGCGTGCCGGAGCCGCAGCTGCGCGCGGCCGGTGCCGCGCGCAAAGCAAGGCCCAGCCCCGCGCGCGCACGCGCCTGCCGCTCCCCGGCGCAAGCCACGCTCGCCAGCGCGCCAGCGCCGCGGGCGCGTCGCGCAGGAAGGGCACCGCTGCGCTGCAGGTGATTATGTCAAAGCCGCCGTCGCCCCAGCGCGCCGCCAGCGCGGGGTAGTCCTCCGCGTCGCCGTGCACGAGCTCGGTCCAGCCGCTCACGCCCGCCGCCGCCGCCTTGGACCGCGCCTGCGCGGCGCCGTGACACGGCGGGGGCGTCGGCAACCATTCGGACCACTGCGAGGGTGGGGACTTGCGCGCCTGCCCGCCCTGCGCCCCCCACCACACCCACCCACCTGCTCCAGCATGCCTGCCGACAGGTCCACGCCCACGACGCGCCCGCCCGTGCCGACGGCCTCCGCCGCCGGCAGCGCGACGAGCCCCGTGCCGCAGGCGATGTCGAGGACGGCCTCGCCGGGGCGCGGCGCCGCGGCCGCCAGCAGCGCGGCCGCGAGGGGCGCGTGGTACGAGGTGTCCGCGTCGTACGCCGCCGCGCGCGCGTCAAACATGGCCGCGATGCGGCGCACGACGGTCGCGGCGTCGGGCAGCCGCGGCGGCGGCGGTGGTGGTGGAACGGCTGCGGCTGCGGCAGCGGGGGGCGCCCGGCGGCGGCGTGGCGCCATGTGCTGCACCGCGCGCCGCCGCGGCGCGCCGCTGCCCGCCCGCTGGTGGGCGGGCTCCCGCCTGCTCGCTGTGGGTCGCGTGGAGCCGAGACGCATGGCTGACCGGCCCTGTCGGGCTGGGGGCCACGTGCTCGCCCGGATGCTCCGAGTTGCAGCTGGCAGACGCGCGTGGAGAGCGGCCGGAACCTGGTGGCGCAGTTTCACACAGCTCTGGCGAGTTGAACGCGCGCTGTGTGGCGATGCGCACGCTGGTGACTGGGTTTTGGGGCCCGGCAGCGGCGCTGCGGCGCTGTCCTTGATGCTGCGCCGCCGGCCGGTCACGCCGTGGCTGGGCTGCAGAGGCTGCAGCCACCCCACGCCATCGGGCTGCCTCCTCCTGCGCGCGGCGGCGCGGCGCGGGTGGCGGCCTCGCGGCGCGGGCGGCGGCCCTGGTTGGCCGACGGCGGCGCTGGCGAGGCGGCGCAGGCATGAGAGGCGGCGGCCACGGTGCCTCGACCCGCTGCCTCACCCGCTGCCACAGAGGCCTTACCGCGCCCCGACGGGCCGGCGGCGGGCCAGGGCCCGGTAAGTGTGTCGGCGGGCTCTGGCCGGCTAGGCTGGCTGGCCGGCAGGTCGCTCACGTGCGTGCGCGAGTGCGAGAAGCTGGGCACACAGCGCGACCGTTGACGTTGCAACGTTGCACGCCCGCCGCACGCTGCCGAACCCCGTGCCGCCGCCGCCGCCGCGGCGGCCGCGCGCACCCGCGCCGCCGTCGCGGCCCACACCGTCGCGCTCCCCAGTGCTTCACGGCTCGCGCCGCGTGGCCGCCTGCCTCGCGCTGGCCCGGGCTATGGCCACCAACAGGTTGGGCGACCGCGGCTGTGGGCTCGCGCTGGCCTGCTGCAGCAGCGCTTCAAACGTGTCCATGAGCTGGTGCTGGTTGGCGTCGTTCACGACGTAGTGCTTGTAGTCGGTGCTGTTGGCCGAGTGGTGCGCCCAGTTGCTGTTGGCGCAGACGCACGCGTAGAGGCGCTTGAACCTGGCTGCGCGGTTGCACAGCTCTGGCGCGTTGAACACGTGCTCGGCGGCGATGCGCACGTTGATGACGGCGTCGGTGTACGAGGCCGGGTTGCGTTGCAGGCCCGGCAGCGGCTCTGACACGCTGGCCTTGATGCTGCGCAGCCGGCCGATCAGCTGCTTCTTCACGCCGTGGCTGAGCTGCACCTCCCACGTCATCTGGCCGGGGACTGCGCGCGGCGTGCGTCGGCGCGCGGCGCGTCGGCGCACGGCGCGTCGGCAGGGCGGCCCGCTCAGGGATGCAGCACCCTGCTCAGCAGCTCCCCGGCGCACGGGGCAGGCTGCCGGGGCGCGGCGACGCGCGCGCGGCGGCGACTGGAGCTGCCGCGGCGCTGGCCGCTGGCGCACACACAGTTCGCGCCCCCGCGCACCCAGGAATGCGCCTCTCCCAGTCCGGGGAGTGCTAGCGGCGCGCGGCCAGCCCGATTCGCGCTCGCCCTGGGCTACAGCTTGAGCAGCGCCGACTGCGGGCTCGCCCGCGAGCTGCACCGGCGCCCGGGCGCGGCTGGAGAGTGCTGTGGAGAGCTCGAAGAGGCTCCGTACAGTGCCCTGGCTGGCGGGGGCGGCTAGGCGTCGTGGCGTGCAGCGCGGCAGCTGACCGGGTCGCGCGCGCCGCCGCCCGCCACCTGCCCGCCGGCCGGCTGCTGTGGCGGCCGGCAGCTGCCCGTGGCCCTGCTGCCGGCTGGGAGGGCGGGGTCGCTCGCCAGCCTGGGCGCGGACGGCGCGCTGCGTTACGTGGCGTGTGTTGCCGCCGCACGCTCCACGCACTCGCCCGCCGCTCGCCTCCCAACCCGCCGCCGACTGTGGTGTACATCGCCACCGCCTGATGATACAGCAGCGCAGCACACGTCTCGCAGTGCCGCGCCGCGCCCCCACAACTCGCCCCGCTCACGCCGCCGCCGGCTCGCGCAGCCGCGCGGGCGCCGCCGCCGCCGCCGCCGCCGCCGCCGCCGCCGGCGCGTCGCCCGGCTGCGCGTCGCCGCCGCCGCCCGCGCGCTGCTGCTGCTGCTCCCGCTCCCGCTCCCGGCCCTCGCGCTGCTGCTGCGAGCTCCGCGACTGCCAGTCGGGCTGGAAGTGGCTCGCGAGGCCGACCCAGCACTTGTAGTAGTCGCGGTCGATGCACGGCGACCCGAGCGCCGCGGGCGTGACGCGGGGCGTGAGCGATGTCTCAAACATAAACGCCAGCGTGTCGCGCCCGACGTGCCCCGGCGCGCCCGTGTCGGCCGCGATCGCGGCCTCGTACGTCGCGGTGTCGGGGCCGTGCGGCGTCATGCACAGGTGCAGGCTCGCGCCGCCTGCGGGCGGGCCCGCAGCGGGGTGTGTGTGTCACGCCGCATCGCGCAGCAGCACCAAAACAGCCGCGCGCCGCGTGGGCCGCCGCCCGGCCCCCGCGGGGTGTTTGACAGACAAACAAACGCCACCCACCCGGGAGGAAGCCGTCCTGCTTTGCCTCGTAGGTCCCCCGTATGAGGCCCATGAACTCGTTCATCACCTGCACCCAGGGGGGGCGGCGACGGGGTTCAGGGTTTAGGGTTGAGAGCGGCCGGGGGGGCCGCGGCCAGGCGGGGCGGCCGGGCGGCGGCCGCGCGGCGGCGGCGCCGCGGCTGGCTCACGTTGCGGTGGTAGTAGGGCGGCCTGTGCCGCGTTGCGCGTGGGCGACGCGGTGCATCGCGAGGGCGCGCGTCGCGCGAGCGCGGAGGGCAGCGGGGCCGTGGGCGCGCGCGGCCGCGCGGGGCGCATGCGCGCGCGCGAGAGCACGCAGCAGCGGCGGCGGCGGCGGCGGCGCGCCTGAACGTGTTCTCCGCGACCGTCCAGCGCGGCGGGAAGACCACAAAGTCCGCCACCGCGACGCCTGCGGATGCGATTCAAAACCAGCTTGAGTTAAAACTTGGCGCCGGCGCCGGCGCGGCGGCGGCGCGCGGGCCGGCGAGCGTGCGCGGCGGCGGCGCGCGCGCTGGCTGCGCACCCGGCACGGGCGAGGGCACGGTGAGGACGGTGAAGATGGAGGGGTCGGGGTGGTCAAACGCGACGGCGTTGACCGGGCAGAAGCGCGCCAGGTCGTACCTGCGGCGCCGCGCGCCGCGCGACGCAGATCGGTGCCTCGGCGCGGCGGCATCGCGCGCGCGGCGCGGGGCCGGGGCGTGAGCGTGGCGGCGGCGGCCGCTGGCGCGGGAGGGACTGGGGCCAGGGCGGCCCGGCGGCGGCCGCGGCGGCGGCGGCGGCGCGCCTGTACGGCGCGTAGTTGCCGTGCCACGCGACGACGTTGAAGGGCGAGAAGTTCTGCGCGCGGGCGCGGGCGCGGGCGTGCGTGCGGGCGTGCGGCGGCGGCGGGGCGCGTGTGTGCGCGTGCGTGTGCGTGTGTGTGTGTGTGGGTGGGGTGGGGGCATTTTGCGGCCGCGCCGCGCGCGCTGCGGGGGGGAGCGCCACGCCCCCCCCAGCCTCCCGCGCCGCGCCGGCGCCCCCGCGCTGCGCGCGCCTGCGTGGCGGCAAAGAGCTGGCCCTGAAACTTGTGCATGACGGTGAAGGGGGCGGTGCTGGCGTCAAACCAGGCGACCGGGTACTCAAAGTGGCGCGGGCTGGCCAGGCCGTTGGCGCCTGCGCGCCGACGGCGCGGCGCGCGGGGCGGTGGTGGAGGGCGGTGTGTGTGTGTGTGTGTGTGTGTCGGGTGGCGGGCGGGTGGGAAGCGGGCGCGGGCGCGCGGCGTCGCGGCGCGCACCGATCGGCCCGAGGTCTGGCAGCGTGAAGTGGCCCTGGAAGACCTGAGGGGCGGGGCGGCGGCGGGGCGGCGGCGTCACGCCGCGCCGGAGTGTGCCGCGAGCGCTCGCGCGTCGTGCGCCCCCTCTTGCGCGCGCGCCCCAGCACGGGCGCCGCGCCTCGAGCACGTAGCCGCGCGCCGCGCCGTCGAGCAGCGCGACCGCGAAGCGCACGCCGCGCGGCACGACCGCAATCTGCCCCGGCGACACCTCCAGCTTGCCAAACTCGGTCGTCAGCAGCAGCCCGCCTGCGCCGGCCGCGGGCGGCGGCGGCGGCGGCGGCGGCGGCGGCACGTCGGCGGTGCGCGGCGCGGGGCGCGCGAGGCGCGCCGGCGGTGCAGCGCGCGGCGCGCGCCGCACCCTGCTGCGGCACGAGCAGCATGTCGCCGTCAGCGTCGGCGAGGCAGCTGTCGGTCATGCTGGTGTTGGCCGTGTAGCTGCGGGCCGCGCGCACGCGCGGGCGCGCCGGCGCGGGCGCGCTCCGTCGGCGGCGCGGGGGCCGGGCCGCCGCGCGGCGCGGGGTCTCGCCCAAGCCGCCGCGCGCGCGGCTGCGCACATGTGTATGGCGTAGCCGGTCTTCTGCTCCGCGCTGCGCGCGAGGCGGCAGAGGTGCCGGCGGCGTCAGCGGCGGTCGGCCGCGGCGGCACGCGAGCGCGCGCGGCGGGCGCGGCACGCACGCGCGCGCACCTGCCGGCGCCGCACATGCTGAACAGGCCGCGCACAAAGTCCACGGGCTCGGCCGGGATCGGCAGCGGCCGCCAGCGCAGCTGGTTGGGCGTGACGACGCCGAGGCTGAAGTCGGCGGTCAGCTGCTCCGCGGGGAAGTTGAGCGGGTGGAAGGGCTCGTGCGTGACGCTCGGGCGCACGCGGTAGAGCCAGCTGCGCTGCTGCTCCCTGCGCCGGCGCGCGCGGCGCGTGGGCACGGGTGCGCGTGGGCGCGGGCGCGGCCGCCCGGCTGGCAGCGCGCCGCGTGTGCCCCGTGGCCCCGCCGCCGCCCGGCCCCCGCCGCGGCGCGCACTTGCGCGGGACGGTGAACGCGGTGCCCGAGATCTGCTCGGCGTACAGGCCGTAGGGGCAGACCCGGGGGTTGTTCTGGCCCTCCGGTAGCGCGCCGGGGAGCGCCTCCGACGAGTGCTCCGCGCCTGCGCGCGCGGCGCGCGGTGCGCGTCAGCGGGCCTCGCCGCGCTCGCATGTCCGGTCCGGCGCGGCGCGCCGGCTGTGCTCGTTGCCGTCGTCGTCGCGGCGGCGCTTGCGGTGCGAGCTTGAAGCGCCACCGCGACGACGACGACAACGAGCGCCGCCCGGTGCCCCGCCGCTGCGCCAGGAGCCGCGCGCGAGCCGCCTTGCTGGCGCCACAGCTGCGTGCTGCGCTGCTCCGCTGCAGCTGCTGCGCCGCGCGACGCCGCAGACTGCGCGGCGCAACCCCCCGGCCTCGCTCCGCGCCCGCACCGAAGCCCGACAAGTAGCGCAGGCCGCCCCCGGGCGCCATGGCGCGAGGCTGCGCGGGCGCTGACGCAGCGCCGCTGCCCGCCGCTGCTGCTGCCCCAGGCCGCGCGGGAGCCGCAGCGAGTGCGCGCGGGACGGTCGTCGAGCGGGGAGGGAGGCTGGCGGGGAGTGTGAGGCGGGGCGGGGGCTGCTGCGGCGCTCGCTGCGCATTGTGACGGCGCGAGCGTTTTACCGCAGCGGCGCGAGGCCCTCCTCCTCGTCCTCCTCAAAGATCGTGTACCTGGCACCCCCTCCACTCCCGCTGCCTCGGCCGCTCCCGGCGTCGCCGCCGCGGTGGCGCGCTTGCCGGCGGTGCAGCGCGACGCCGCCGAGCGCGGCGCCCACCGCGACCACTCCCAGCACCGCGAACGCAGCGGCGTGGCCGTCACCGCCCGGCGGCGCCGCAGCGCGGCTGGTCGCGGCCGCGTCGGCGCCCGCGGCCGCCACGGCTGCCGCTGCGGGCCCCGCGAGCAGCGCCTTGACGAGCGAAGCGCGTGAGCCCGCGCCCGCGCCGCCGTAGCCGCCCGGCGCGGCGGCGGCGCCGTAGCTGCCGCCTGGGCTGGCGCCCGGGTCGTCGGCGGCGTCTGCGGCCTCGCCCGCCTCGAGCAGCAGGCGCGGCAGGAAGTCGTCGTCGAGCTCGGCGCTGCCGCCGCGCGCCGCCATCGCGCCTGCGGCAATCCGAGGCGCAGCGCGATCACTCAGAAAGAGCTGGGGCGCGCGCCCAGCCCGTCCCCCCGCCCGCCGGCCGCGCAGCGCGGAGGCGCTGCTCCCAGCTCGCGCTCGCGCCGTCGGCGCGCTCAGCGCCCGGCGCAGCGCCTGTCAGTCGCACTTGAGCTGCTCATCACCAGCAGCAGCGCAAGCCACAGCGCCATGCACGCGGCGGTCGGCGCTCGGCGCTGCCGCATGGCGCCGAACGACTGCTGAGGCCGCGAGGCGCGTGCACGGGCGCGGGAGCTGGACGTGGGTGATCGGATTATTGATTTTTGCCCGCGACGCGCCGGAGCGGGGCTTCCACGCGCCCGGGCGGCCCTGCCGCCGCCGTCGCAACCGTGACGCTGCCGCCCCGCGCGCAACGGCACACTCGCCGCGCCGAGGCGTCGCAGCGTTACAGCAGCAGCGCCCCCCGCGCCCCCCGCGCCGGCGAGCAGCAGCGCCAGCGCGGCGACGGCCGCGCCGGCCGGCGCCGCCGCGGCGCCGGCGCGCGGCGCGCCCGGCGCCCCCGCGCGCCCGGCCGCTCAGCGGTAGCGGCGGAGCGACGGCGCCTGGTTCTTGCGGTAGGTCGCGCGCACGCTGGGGTGCGCCTTGTGGTAGTTGTGGCCCTTGCCGCGCAGGCCGCGGTACTTCTTGCCCGCGCTCGTGAGGCCGCGCAGCTCGCGGTGCTTGTGCACGGGGTTGCAGATCCAGTTGGCGCGCGCGTCCTGCGCGGGCGCCGAGGCGGGCCGGGCGGGGCGGGACGCGCGGGCGGGGTGGGCCGGCGTGCGTGCGCGCGCGCGCTGCGGCGCTGCGGAGCGCGCCGCCGCTGCGCCCGCCCGCCCGCGCGGCCGCTGCGCGCCCTGCTCTTCCCCCTGCTCTGCCCCTCTGCTCCGCCCGCCTGCTCCCGCCGGCTGCCCCGCCCGCGGCCGCTGCTGCGGCCCGCCCGACAGGCGTGGGCCCCCGCTCCCCCGCGCGGCGCGGCGCTGCTCACGTTGCGCACGGCGTTGTGCATGGGGTCCACCATCACGACCTCAAAGTACTTGTAGGTCGAGTCCTGGGACGCGCGCGGCGCGGCGCGGCGCGGGCTCAGGCGCGGGCGGCTCAGGCGCGCGCGCGGGCGCGGCGGGCGCCTGGCGCTGCTCTGCCGCCGCCCGCCGGCGCTGCCGCCGACTGCCGGCGCTGCCGCTGCCCGCCGCCGGGCGCCACCGCTGCCGCCACCGGGCGCCGCCTGCCGGCGCCACAATCTGGCCCCGCCACCGCCGCGGCTTGGCCACCGCTGCCCGGCGCCGCCGGCGCCCGGCGCGCCGGCGCCTGGGCGCCCGCCGCTGCCTCCGCGCGGCGCCCTGCCGCCGCCGCCTCGACGCCCCGCCGCTGCCGCCTCGGCGCCCCGCCGCTGCGTCCGCGCGGCGCGCACCTGGTTGACCCAGTAGCTGTTGAGCACGCGCAGGCCGCCGCACTTGCGGCCGACGCGCTCCTCCGCCATGGAGCGGTGGTTGCGGTTGGGCTTGAGCTGGGTGATGCCCTGGTTGACGGGCTTACCGTACACCTGGCCCTGCGCGGCGCGGCGCGGCCGCGGCGCGCGGCGCGGCGCGGCGGCGGGCGGTCGGCGGCGGCGCGCGGGCGGCGCGCGGGCGGCGCGCGGGCTGCGCGGCGTCCGCTGCCGCTGCCGCGCGCGCCGGGGCGCCCTCCCGGCGCCGATCGGGGCGGGGCGCGCCGCGGGGCGCGGCCGCGGCGCCGCGGTGGCGCCGGCGGGCGCAGCCGCCGGCGCCGCCGCTGCTGCTGCCGCGCCGCCGCGATCCGCGCGCCGCCGCACCTTGTGCACCGGCCTCTTGCGGCCGCCACGGCGCACGCGCACGCGGTAGACCACGAAGCCCTGCTTGGCCTTGTAGCCCATGCGGCGCGCCTTGTCCGGGCGCGACGGCCGGCTCAGGCGCACGATGCCGGGCAGCTGGCGGTACTCCCAGCAGCGCACGCGCAGCAGGAAGCGGAGCACATCGCTCTGCTTCTTGCGCCACAGCTCCTCCACGTACTGCGGCGCGGGGCGGGGGCCCATCAATCGCCGATGCCCGCCGGGCGGCGGGGCGGGGCCCGGCCGCCCCGGCGCGCCCGCGGGACCGATCACCGCCCCGCCGCCCTCCTGGGACCCGCCCCGCCGCCCCTGGCGCGCCCAGGCCAGCGCGGGCGGCGACGGCCGCCGGGCGCGGCGCGCGCACCTTGTAGGCACCCATGGCTGCGGGTGGCGCTCGTCCCGACGCCGCCGGCAAAGAGAACGACGCCGTGCGCGCGCGGCAGCATGAGCAGCCGCGGTTTAGGGGTTGGCCCGGCGCCCCGCCTCCGAGGCCGCTGGCGCCGCCGGACCGCCCCTGCGCGGCCGCGCTGGCGCACCACCACCGTGCCGCCCGCGGCTGCAGTGGGCGCTGTCGACGCCGGCGCCGCCGCCGGCGCCGGCGCCAGCGCCGCCGCTCCGCCGCCGCGCGGCCGGTGCGGCCGCTGCCGGGCAGTCAGCGACGGCCGAGGCAAGGAGCCAGAGGCAATGGTTACACCGAGGGTCCATTGATTCCGTGTGCGCCGAGCGCGGGCGCGGTGCCGCACGCACGCGGTGTGCGCCTGGCCAGCCGGAGCCCCAAGGCGCCGCGCGGCGCGCTGCGCTACCAAAAGAGAGGGGGGAGGCGCGGCGGCGCGCGGGGCCGCCGCCGCCGCCGCGCCGGGCGCTCTGAGCTCTGACTAAAGGTACACGTGCGCGGCGGCGCCCCGCCCCGGGCGCGGTCCGCGGGGGCGGGCGCGCGCGCCGCAAACAACTCCTCGCCCGAAGCACCCCCCTCCCACCCCCTCAGCCGCGCTCGCGCGCAGCGCCGCTGGGCGCTGCCGCACAGTGTCTTTTTTCTTCTCCGCGCCGCCGCGAAGCCGCCGCGGCGGGCTGGCTTGCGCTCGTGGGTGCGCGGGGCGCACCGCGCGCGGGCGCCCGATGCATGGGCGGCCCGGCCGGGGGGCCGACTGTACAGCGGCGCGCCGGGCTTGACACCCGCCGCCGCGCGGCGGCTGCCGCGCGCAGCAGCAGCCGCGGGCTTGTATCTGCACAGACGCGCGCGCGCAGCGCAGAGGGGGCCGGCCGTGCCAGGCAACCCGGCGTGTGCCCCCTCGCGCGCGCGCGCGCCGACCCGCGCCGCGCCTTGCGGCAGCGGCGCCTGCGGCAGCGCTCCGGCGCTGCCCTCATCTGCTGCTCGTCTTTTGCGCGGGGCCGCTGTTGTTGCTGCAGGTGGTCTTGGCGCAGCTCGTCTTGGCGCAGGTCGTCGTGGTCGCGCCGTCGCCCGCGGCGCTCGCGGCGGCGCCGCCGCTGCTGCTGCTGCCGCTGCCGCTGCCGCTGGCGCACGGCGGCGCCTTGCCGTTGGCCGCCGCGGCGGCCGGCGCCTTGCCGTTGGCCGCCGCGGGCGGCGCCTTGCCGTTGGGCGCGAGGCTCGTGCCGTTGAGCACCGACGCCGCGGCCGCGCCGGCGGGCCGCCGGCTCGGCGGCAGCGCGGCCCACGTCGTGCGCGCGCGCCAGACCTCGGTGTCGGAGCCGCCCTTGCGCAGGAGGTGCAGGAACTGCTGTTGGCTGCCGTTCTCGTCCGCGCAGTTGGTCAGCGGCATGCCGAAGCACTCGATCTGGTCGCCCGCCGTGCACTCGGCCTTGAAGTCCATCTCGACCTGCGCCGCGCGCAGGTGCAGCGGCGCGGCGCGGTGGGCGCGCGGCCCGGGCGCGCGCGCGGCTGGCTGGCCGAGCGCACGCGACGCGCGCCGCCGTCCTGCGAGCCCACGCGGCCGTCCTGCGAGCGCGCGCGCGGCCGTCCTGCGAGCGCGCGCCGCACCTCAGCGAGCTGGTAGTTGTGGTAGATGTGGTCGGGGATGACCTCCAGCGCCCAGGCGAGGTACGCGACGTTGTTAATGTGGCCGTTGGGGTCCATGTCGCTGCGCCGCCCGAGCTGGCTCGGCGCCGTCAGCTGCGGCGGCCACACAAACTCGGGCAGCTTCTTGCGCGTGTCGCTCGTGGGGATGGCGGTGCGCGGCGGGTCGGGCGCGAGGCGCAGGAATCGCTGCTTGACCTCCTCTGGGATCTTGGCCAGCTTGCGCGTCTCGGCGTTGATCGTCACCCACGTGCTGCGCGCGCGGCGGCGGGCGCGGGCGCGGGCGCGCGTCGGGCGCGCGCGCTGGGGCGCCGGCGCGCGCCCGCGGCCCGCGCGTGCGCGCGCACAGCTGCCGCTGCTGCTGCTGCTGCTGCTGCCGCCGCCGCCGCCGCTGCCGCCCCGGCTGGCACTGCCGCCCCCGCCCCGCCGCCGCCGCCGCCGCCGCCGCCGCTGACGCTGCTCGCTCTGCCGCCGCCGCACCTGGTGGCGGCGCCGAGGTGCTGGCCCGTGACCGCGTTGGAGATGCGCCAGTCGCGCCGCGTCGCGAGGCGGCCGTCCTCCGCAAAGTAGGTCTCCAGCCGCACGATGTCGCCCCTGGGCGCGGCGGTGGCGGCGGCGCGCGCGTGGGCGGCGCGCGGCGCGCAGGGGGCCCGGCGGCGGCGCGCGGCGCGCTGCCCCTGCCGCAGGCGCGGCCGCCGGTCGCCCGCGCGCGGCGCGCAGCGCGCGCTGCTGCGCGCGCGCTGCTGGTGACGCTGGGCGGCGGCGCGGGCCGCCCACCAGTTGGGGTAGGCCTCCATGCGGATCTGCATGCGCGTGGCCACGAAGATGAGGTGGTCCATGCCCGGCATGGCAGCAAAGCCGCTGCTCGCCCGGCCCCACATCGCGACGCCGTGGTTGCCGCCCACCTCCTGCGCCGGCGGCGAGAGACGCGCGCGGGTGAGGGCGAGCCGCTGCGCGCCGCGGCGGGGCGGCGCGGGGCGCGGGGGCGCGCCTGCAGCAGGTTGGCGATGGTGATGATGTTGGCCCGCTGGTCGGGCCCCGCCTCGTTGCCGCGGATGCGAAACTCCTCGGCAAACACGGTCGTGCCCTCCTCAAAGTGCGCCTCCTGGGGCGCCGTGAGGCTCAGGTGGGCCACGGTGGGCGCGGGCGGGCGCGCCACCGCGCCCGCGGCGGGCTGCGACGCCACCGACGCCGCCGACACCGGCGCCAGGCGGCCCCGGTGGCGCGCCGGCAGGCCGCAGCGCCGCGCCGCGGCCGCGCCTAGGTGCGGGCGGCCGGCGTGAAACGCCCGCCCGCCCCGCGCCGCGCGCCCAGCGGGAGGCGCGCCCAGGCCCGGCAGCACGCCCGTCAGCTGCATGGCGCGCTGCGCGGCCGAACTGGGCGCGAGGCCGCGCGGCGCGGCGCGAGGGGCGCGGCGCTGAGTGCGCAGCGCGATGGCCCTGCCCCTGGCGCGTGGTTGGGGCGCTGCGCGGGGCTGGGGGCCGTGCGGGAGCGCGGTGGGGCAGTGGCGGTGGAGGCGGCGTCACAGGAGCAGCCCCAGAGGTCACGCGCGCGCCGCCGCGCAAACACGCGACCGCTCAGCTCTCGCCGTCGTCGCCGCCGCCCGCCGCCGGCGCCGCCGAGCCCTTGCCGTGGATGAAGCGCCCGCAGTCGCTGGTGTACACCTGCTTCTCCTCGGCCAGGCACCTGCGGCAGAGGGCGCGCGCGGGCGGCCGGCGCGCCTCGGCGCCAGGCTGGCCAGCCGCGCCCGCGCGCAGCACGCCCGCCCGGCACCACCGCCCGCGCCGCGGCCGCGCGAGTATCTACCACTCACTTGCGCACGTGCTTGTTCATGTGGCAGAGCCCGCGGGAAGTTAACTCAGCACCCCGCCTGCGCCTGCTTGACGCGCTTGTCGTAGCTCTGGAACTGGCTCTTGAAGTAGCCCGCGCGCTTCTGCTCGCTGACCTTCGGCATGTTGAGCGGCGTCTTCTTGCCGTCGCGCGAGACCAGCAGCCAGGCCCAGCGCTTGATCGTGGTCTTGCCGTCGATCTTGGACTTGATGGCGCGCAGCTCGCGCACCTCGTAGTCGGTCAGCGTATGCCGCTGCAGCGTGCTGCCCCGGCGCGCCGCCGCCGCCTCCACGCGCGCGTAGCCTGTGGCGGTGGCGACGTTAGGCTAGGGCGGCAGTGAAGGGCGCGGCGCGCTGCCGAGCCACGCGCGCGGGCGGGCGGGCTGGCGCGCACCCGCGTCGCGCTTCTGCTGCAGCTGCGCCGCGACGAGCAGCTCGCGGCTCGCGGGCTCGCCGCCGGGGTTGAGCGGGCCCGCAGAAGAGAGTTTGTAGCCCGGCGGGAGCACGCCGGAGATCCCATGCTGGGCCAGCAGGCCCGACGACACCACGCCTGCGCGACGCGGCGGCGGCGGGCGGCAGCGCTGGCGGCGCGCGCAGCGCTCGCGCCGCGCTGCTGCGCGGCCCCGCGCGGCGCCGCGCGGGCGGCCGGCGCTTCGTGGCTTGTGCGCGCGTTGGTGCGGAGAGC
Organism: Scenedesmus sp. PABB004; assembly: GCA_014905635.1. NCBI lineage: Eukaryota > Viridiplantae > Chlorophyta > Chlorophyceae > Sphaeropleales > Scenedesmaceae > Scenedesmus > Scenedesmus sp. PABB004. The sequence goes on along the minus strand of JABVCE010000007.1, from coordinate 953,728 downwards.
TCGCCGCGGCGCGGGCGGTCCGCGGGCGCGCGGCAAGCCCGGGCGGCCCATCAATCATTCAAAAGCCGCACCTGCGCGTGCGCGCCCCGCGAGGCCCGGGAAGGTGCCCGGATTGCCGGCGCGCGCGTTGGTGGACTTGTTTAGCGCCGCGCGTGATTCCGGGAGGCCAGGCCGCGCGCGGCGAAGACTCGGCGCCCGCGGGGCGGCCCGCTGCTCGGTCCCTGCGCGCGTGCTTGTGTCGCCAGGCGCCCGATGCGGTCGGCGTGGCAGTGGCCGGCTCGGGGGCGCCTGCGCGCGGCGGTGCGGGGGCGGCTCGGCGCAACGGGGCTTAGCGCGACTGCACCGCAGTCCCCCCCCCGCCGGCCCGCCGCGGCCCGCTCACCGCGCGGGCGGCCCCGGCTGGCGCTGGCGGTGGCGCCAGGCCGCGCTGCTGCTGCAACATGGCGGCCCCTGCGCGCGCCGCGCGCCCGGGGACGGCTGCTGTGGGCGGCGCCTCGAACGATCAGGCGCCGAGGGCGGCCAGCATCGGCTCGAGCGCGCGGCGGGAGCGCGGTGGCGTTATGGCGCGCTGCTCGCGTAGCTAGCACGGGCGCGGGGCGTGCGGTGGCGCAGAGTGTTGCGCGGGGCGAGGGCGCCGTGCGCGGGGGCGCCGGCGCGGACAGGGGTTCCGGCGCCGCTGCACCGCCGCGCCGACCGCTGCAGCGCGCGCCGCCCGCGTCCCGCGGCGGCGCCCCACGCCCGCCCTCCGCGCGCCCGCGTCACCGCCGGCCGGTGGCGGCCTTGAGGCCCAGCAGCCGCGCCTCAACGCCGCTCAGCAGCGGCACCAGCGCGCGCGCCGCGCCGGCGTGCGCGGCGTGGCCCCGCAGCAGCTGTGCGGCCAGCACGCGCGACTGCAGGTCCAGCCGCGCGCTGCGGGCGCGCTCCGCGAGCAGCTCGGCGTGCAGCGAAGCGGCGTCGCCGCCGCTCGGCGCGGCGTCGCCGCCGCCGCCGCCGCCGCGCTGCGCGGCCTCCCAGCTGGCGCTCTCGGCCAGCAGGTCCTGCAGCCGCGCGATGGTCGCCAGCGCGTCATGCGCCTGCGCCTGCCACGCCGCACTCTGCTCCGCCGCCGCGGCGGACTCGCCCGCCAGCGCCTGGCGCGGCGGCGGCGGCGGCGGGCGCGCGTGCCGTCAGCCGGGGCGGCGTGGCTGCGCTGCGCGGCGCTCGCCACCTCCTCTCACCACCAACCCCGCCCTCCGGCCCCGCACCTGGCTCTCCACCGCCGCCTGCTCCAGCTCGACGCTCTGCCGGTCCATTTGCGCCAGCAGCTTGTCGCGGCTCGTCTTGAGCGCGACCACCTTGCGCATGAGCAGCTCCACCTGCTCCTCCAGCGCCTCCTCCGCCGCCGACGCCTCGGGCGCCTGCCGCGGCGCCGGCGCTGCCCCGCCGCGCTGCTGCTGCTGCTGCTGCTGCTGCTGCTGCTGCTGCTGCTGCTGCTGCTGCTGCTGCTGCGCCGCCGCCCGCAGCTGCGCCGCGGCGGTCGCGGCCGCGGCGCGCGCAGAGGCGGCCTCCTGCTGCAGCGCTGCGACCTGCTGCCGCGCGGCCGCGAGCTCGCGCTCGGCGCGTGCCTGCGCGGCCGCGCCGTCGGCGCTCGCCTCGCCTCGCTGCTGGCCGCCCCGCTCGCCGGCCTCCAGCTGCGCCGCGCGGCGCTCCGCCGCCTCTGCCGCGCCGCGCGCGTCGGCGAGCTGCCGCTGCAGCGCGCGCGCCTCCGCCTTGGCCGCGCCCGCCTCGGCCTGCACCTCCTGCAGCGCCTGCATGAGCGCCGCGCCTCGCACGTGCTGCTCCTGCAGCTCCGCGCGCAGCGCCGCCGCATCGGTCGGGCCGCCGCCGCCGCCCGCGCCGCCGGCGGCGCCGCCGGCGCCGCCGCCGCCCGCCGCGGCCGCCTGCGCCAGGCCCAGCTCGCGGCGGAGCTGCGCCGCGTCCTCCTCCGCGCGCAGCTGCTCCTCCTCGGCGTCCTCCGCCTTTTGCCGCGCCACGCGCAGCTGCGCGGCGGCCTCGTCGCGCGCGAGCGCGAGCCGGCTGCGCTCCGCCTCGGCGCGCGCGCGCGCCTCCTCCGCCGCGCCGCGCGCCGCGCGCTCGTCCTGCAGCTCCGTCTCCAGGATGCGCCGCGCCTGCAGCTGCAGCTGGACGTCGCGCTGCTGGCGCTCGTGCAGCTCGCGCAGCGCCGCCAGCTCCTGCTGCGCCGCCGGCAGCGCGCCCGCCTGCGCCTGCAGGCCCGCCACGCGCTCCTCGAGCTGGCGCGCCACCGCCGCCAGCTGGTCTCGCGCGCCCGTCATCGCGTCCAGCGCCTGCCTGCGATTTGAGGCGGTGGCGCCGCAGCCGGCGGCGGTCGGCGGGGGTCGGCGGCGGTCGGCGCGCGGGGCGGCGGTCGGCCAACGGCGGCCGGCGCGGGGGGCGGCCGGCGGTGGGCGCCGCGGCGCACCGCCGCTCCTCCGCCAGGCGCTGGGCGCTGTACAGCTCCGCGCGCAGGTTGCCGATCTCGGCCTGCGCCTCGCGCACGAGCAGCTGCGCCACCGCGCATTGCTCCAGCCCGCACGGCGGCGGCTGCTGCGCGGCGCCGCCGCCCGGCGGTGGGGCGGCGTGGTGCGGCGGCGCCTGCATTGCCGTGGGCGTGCTGGAGTCGCGCTCGGCGGCGGCGCGGCGGTTGCTGCTGACGCCGGTCGCTGCTGTTGGCGGCGGTGCTGTTGGCGCCGGTGCGTCCGCGTGTGTGCTTGCAAACGAGCGGTGTGGTCTGCCGGCCCCAACGACAACGGGCGGCCGCATCGGCGCGCGCGCTGCCGTCGCCGGCGGCGGTGCGCCTGTTGCGCCCTGCCCTGCCGCCGAGCCGCCACGCCACGCCGACCGTCCCGCGCCCGGCAGCCATCGACGACGGGACCGCCTGAGCAGCGCACGCACGCACGCGCGAGCAGCAGCAGAGCAGCAGTGGCCTCGGCCCCGACCTCGGAAGCAGCGCCCGCGAGGATCGGCCCCCGCATGGCGCCTGCGGCGTGACCGGAACGCACAGCCATGTTCTCCATCGCCAAGCTGTCCGGCGGGGCCGCCGCGGCGGCGCAGCGGCGCAGCAGCGGCGCCGCCGCCGGCGGCGGGGCCGGCGGCGGAGCGCACGAGGCGGCGCGGTGCGCGCTGGAGCGGCGGCTGGAGGAGCTGGAGCGCGCAAACTCGGAGCTGTCGGCCGCGGTGCGCGGGGCTGCGCGGGGAGGGGCGCATGCGGCGCGGCGCCCGCCCGCGCGCTGCTCACGCGTGCCGCCCCGCCGCGCCGCCCGCCCGCGCGCAGCTGCACGCCGCCCACAGCGGCAGCATCACCATGCAGGCGCGCGCCGCCCGCTGCCCGCTGCACCGGCCGCCTGCCGCGCGCCGTGCGGCGCGGCGCCCCGCCCCCGCCGCGTGCTGCCCAACCGCCCCAACCGCCCCGCCCCCGCGCGGCTCCCCGCAGGGCTACCTGAACAAGCACCGCCCCATGAGCGGCCTGCACGGCCTCTTTGCGCAGGAATGGGAGCTGCGCTACTTTGTCCTGTCCGGCAGCCTGCTGCGGTACTTCAAGTCGGAGCGCGACGCCGCGAGCTTCGCGCCGCGCGGCGTCGTCGACGTGCAGGCGCGCGCCCCGCACCCGCCGCGCCGCGCGCGCGGGACAGCCGCTGCCGCGCGCGAGGGACAGGCGCTGCCGCGCCGCCGCCGCCGCCGCCGGCTGACGTGGGCGTCGCCACCGCGCCGCGCCGCGCCGCGCCGCCGCGGTCCGCCGCCGCCGCGCAGGGTTGCCTCATTGAGCTTGAGGAGAGCGGCGGCAGCCGGTCGTGGCGCTTCCGGGTGCTCGAGCCGGGCGGCAACGTGCTGCTGCGCGTCGCGACGGACAACCGCGCCGCCGCGGAGCGCTGGCTGGGCGCGCTCGAGGCCGCCGGCCTGCGCGTGCTGCCGCAGCAGGAGCCGGGCCGCTCCGCGCCGGCGAGCAGCGGCGGCGGCGGCCTCGCGTCGCCGCGCAGCGGCGCCGCCTACAACGACCGGCGGCAGCAGGACAGGCGCGTGCGCCGCCGCACGCGCGCGCCGCCCGGGCGCGGGCGCTGCGGCCGACCCCCGCGCGCGCACGCGCCGCGCCGCCGCCGCGCAGGTGGGAGGCCTGCTCCACCGACAGCGAGCTGCCGGACCTGCCGAGCAAGCCGGGCCCGGCGGGCCGGCCCCGCCTGGGCCGGCCGCCGCTGCCGCCGAGCGTGACCGCGGCCACCGCCGCCGCCGCGGTCGCCGAGGCGACGGTGGCGTCCAGCGGCGTGGCCGCCGCCGCGCGCCGCGGCGACGACAGCGACGGCGAGGTATCCAGCCGCCCGGGCGGCAGCCGCGGCGCGCACCGCCGCGGCGGCGGCGGCGCCGCGGCCGGCGCGGCCGGCGCGCCGCGCATCGAGCCGCAGGCCGGCGGCGGTGGCGCCGGCGGCGACGCCGGCAGCGGCGGCGGCGCGGCGCGGCCGCCGATGGTTGGCAGCACGCCCGTGCACACGTGCGCGCGGTACAGCTACCTCTCCTCCGACGGCGTGTGGTCGGCGAAGCACGACGGCCTGCTCAACCTTGGCATCATCGTGCTGCTCGCCACCAACTTCAGGCGCGGCGCCGGCCCGCTCTCTCTCTCTCCCTCCCTCCCTCTCTCTCTCTCTCTCTCTCTCTCTCTCTCTCTCTCTCTCTCTCTCTCTCTCTCTCTCTCTCTCTCTCTCTCTGCCCTAACACACACATTCTCTCTCCCCCTCTCTCTCGCGGCCCCTGACGCAGGCTGATCCTGGAGAACCTGCTCAAGTATGGCGTGCGCCTCAACCTCGTGCGCTTCGTGTCGCGCAGCCTCGCGGGCCGCGGCAACCTGCCGCTCGTGCTTGCCTTCCCAGCGCTCCTGTGCTTCGCGCTCGCCGCGCTCGGCGCGGAGAAGCTCGGCGTCGCGTGCCTCCGCGCGGAGGAGCAGGCGCGGCGGCGGCGGCGGCGCTGTGCGGCGGCGGGTGCTGCCCGGCGAGGCTCGGGCGCGCCGCGTCGCCCGTCGCCGCCGCTCGCTCCCCACCCCCTGCCTGGGCCCCGCGCCGCGCCGCGCAGTTCAAGAAGGGCCTCGCCAAGAAGCAGCTGCACGAGGCCAAGGCCGCGTCCGCGTACGCGTCGCGCGTGCGCCGCACCGAGGCGCTGCTGTTTGGGCTCAACGCGGCCAACACGACCGCCGCGCTGCTGCTGCCGTGCGCGGTCATCCACGCGACGCGCGCCGACGCGGCGCCCGGGTTTGTGCTCACGCTGTGCACGCTGTGCGTGTGGATGAAGCTCGTGTCCTACGCCCACTGCCACCACGACCTGCGCGTCGCGCACCGCGCCAACCTGCTGCGCCCCGGCGAGCGCGGCGCGCCGGGTGCGCGCGCGCGGCGCCGCGCCGCGGCCCAAGCGCCGCATCCGAAAGGCGTGCGTGCGCTCCAACGCGCGCGCGTGGTCCCGCGCCGCAGAGTCCGACCCCGCGTGGGCGACGCTGCGGTTCCCCGAGAACCTGACGGTGCCAAACATGCTCTACTTCCTGGCCGTGCCCACGCTCGTCTACCAGGCGCGCCGCGGCGCACGCGCGGCGCACACACGCGCACACGCGCGCACACGCGCGGGAGTGTGTGGGCTGGAAGCGCCCGCGCGGGGGGCCGAGCGGCCGGCCGGCGGCGCCCATGCTCTGCCCCGCCCTGCCCCCTGCCGCAGGTCAACTTCCCCACGACGCCGCGCATCCGCAAGCGCTGGCTGCTGCGCCGCCTGGTCGAGCTCGCGTGCTTCTGCGGCCGTGAGCGCGCCGCCCGCGCCTCGCCCGCGCCGCGCCCTGCCTGCGCACATGCTCCCGCACTCCTCCCCGCACGCCTCCTCACTCTCTCTCTGACCCTCCCTCACCCTCCTCCCGCTCCCTCCCTCCCCCCTCCCCGTCCCCACCCTCACCCCTCCCTCACCCCCTCCCTCACCCCCTCCCTCACCCTCCTCCCTCACCCTCCTCCCTCACCCTCCCTCACCCTCCCCCCCACCGCCCCCCACCGCCCCTCCCCCCCACCGCCCCCCCCTGGGGCCAGTGCTGCTGTTCATGGCCAACCAGTACCTCGAGCCAGCCGTGTCCAACGCGATGACCCCGCTGTCCACGAGCGACTGGCCGCGCGTCGCGGAGCGCGTGCTCAAGCTCGCGCTGCCAAACCTCTACTGCTGGCTCTGCATGTTCTACTGCTTGTTCCACCTCTGGCTCAACATACTCGCAGAGGTGCGCGCACGCACACGCGCGCAGCGCCGCCGGGCTGCGCTGCGCCGCGCCGCGCAGCGCGCCGGAGCCGACGTGCTGCGCGTGGGGCGGCGGGCGCGACCACGCGTAGCCGCCGCCTGACCGCCGCCGTACCGCCGCCGCCGCCGGCGCCGGCCGCCGCGCAGCTCACGCGCTTTGGCGACCGCGGTGCGCCCGCGGCGCGCGCGCGCCGCGCCGCGCCGCGCGCTGCGCCGCGCTGCGCGCACGCCCCCGCCCCCGCCGCCCCCGCGTCACGCGCGCCTGCGCGTGCGGATGTGGCGCCGCAGAGTTCTACAAGGACTGGTGGAACGCCGCGACGGTGGGCGAGTACTGGAAGGTGACTCGCGCGCCCGCCCGCATCGGCCCAACCAGGCCCGCGGCGCACCCTGTTGACGCCCCCAACCTTCCCCCGCACGCGCCGCGCCCGCGCGCCCACGCGCGCCCCGCTGCGCCGCCGCCTCGCCGCCGCCGCCGCCGCCGCAGGCCTGGAACATGGTTTGTCGCGATGCGCGGCGCCGCGCGGGGCGGGGCGCGGCCAGCCTGCAGCGCACGCGCGCCGCGCACGCCCTGACCGCCGCGCCTCGCCTGCCGCGCCTGCCCCGCGCCGCTGCAGCCGGTGCACAAGTGGCTCCTGCGCACGGTCTACTTCCCAGCGATGCGCGCGGGGATGGGCAGGCGCGCCGCGCGCGGGGCGCCCGCCGCCCGCCGCCCGCCGCCCGCCCGCCCGCCGCCGCATGGCTGCACCCCCCCGCGCTCACCCGCACGCCCCGCCCGCCCGCTCGCCCGCCGCACGCCCGCCCGCCGTCCCGCGCCGCCCTGGGCTTGGACCTCAACCCTAAACCCTAAACCCTAAACCCTGATCCCCCCCCTCCCCAGGTACCGCGCGATGGTGCTGGTCTTCTTCATAAGCGCCGTGGCCCACGAGGTCGCGGTCGGCGTGCCGCTGCACATGGTCAAGCTCTGGTCCTTTGCCGGCGTCATGCTCCAGGCGCGCCGCGCCGCGCCGGCGGCGGGGGAGAGGCGCGGGCGCTGGGCGCGGGGGCTGGGGCGCGGGCGGCGCGGGCCGCGGCAGTGCCGGACGGCGGGGGCGGGCGCGGCGGCGGCGGGGGCGGGGGTGCGCGCGGCGCTGGGCGGTGCCAGCTGACCGCGCGCCGCGCCGCGCCGGTCTGGTCAGGTGCCACTGATCAGCTTCACCGAGCGCCTGCGCAAGCGGCTCAAGTCAGACACGTGGTGCGCGGCGCGGCGCGGCGCGGCGCCCGCCGGCACGCCGCCCCGCGCTCGCGCCGCTCGCCGCCCACGCGCGGCCGCGCGCGCCGCCGCCCGCCGCGCGCAGGGGCAACATGCTGTTTTGGGCGAGGTGGGGCGCGCCGCGCGACGCCGCCCTGCGCGCCGCTCTGCGCTGCGCGCTGCCCCCGCCGACGCACAGCCCGCCGACGCACGCCGCCGCTGCCGCTGCCGCCGCCGCGCCGCAGCTTTTGCATCGTGGGCCAGCCCGTCGCGCTGATGCTCTACGTGCACGATTACCTGCTTGCACGCCACGCGCCCACGAGCGCCGCGGCGGCAGCCCTGGCAGCGTCCGGCGGCGGCGCGCTGGGCGGCTAGGCGGCGCGCGCGGTGCGGGACGCGGGCCGCCGGCGGGCGGCGCACTGAACTGTTGAAACGTTCCAAGGAACGCCCTGCCGCGTATCTTCGACCCGAGCCCTAGGAGTCGCGAGTCAAACGCTCCGGCATCCGCTCCCGGCCTCGGCCCCTCGCCCCCCCCCCCCCCGCCCTTAGCTTACCACTGTCAGTCACCACCCAGGCCGTCCGGCCGCCGCGCGCATGGCCGTGCGGTACGTCACCGCATCAGCACGCACGCGCCGTCCTGGCAGGCGCCCAGGCCGTCGAGGCAGCTCGCGCCGTCCTCCTTCTTGGCGGTCGCGACGCAGAGGCCGCTCGCGCGGTTGCAGCTCACGCGCTCGGTGCAGGGCCCCGCGAGGCAGAACACGTTCTTGCAGAGGTCTGCGCGGCGGCGGCGGCGGAGTGCGCGGTGGCGGCGCGCCGGGGGACTGCGCGCGGCCGCCGGCGGCTGGCCGCGCAGACATCTGCGCGGGGGCGCGCTCGCTCACCGGTGACCGAGCAGCGCCCGCCTTCGCACTCGCCGGCGCCGCAGCGCGTCTTGTCCCGCGCGGACACGGGCGTGCCACACAGGCCGCTGCCGGCGTCGCAGGTGGCCGTCTTGCAGGCGGGCGCCGTGCATGTCTTGCCAGCGCAGAGGTCGCCGCCTGGGAGGTAAGGTCGGCTCAGTTTGCGGTGAAGGCACGAATGAGCACGGCTGTGCTTTGGCACAGAGCGGCGACGCAGCGCGTGCAGTCCAGGCCGCCAACTCACCTGGCCCCGTGCTGCACGCCCCAGCCCTGCACGTCCCGCCGGTGCACGTCGCGCCGTCCGCCTTGTTGGCTGAGCTGCAGGTGCCGGTCAAAGGGCTGCAGGTGCTGGTCTGGCACTCGCTGGTCGCCGTGCACGTGACGCCGGCACACTTGTCTGCGGCCGCGGGGCGTGGTGTAGCGACGGCGGGCAGCTCGGCGTGTGGCCGGCGCGCACACAGCGCTCGGGCCAGCCGCAGCAGCGAGGCCTCAGCTCTCACCGGTGGTTGCAGGCACGCAAGCGCCCGCGCGGCAGCTGCCGCCGGGGCGGCGTCGGCGCCGGCGCTGTCCAAGAGCACCAACTACAAGCGCGTGACGGTCGCCAACTACTGCGGCGGCTGCGTGTGCCCCTGCGACGACCCGAGCGGCGACCTGCTGGTCCACTTTGTGTTCACGCCCGTGTTCAACGCCTCAAAGACCGACCTCGCCACGCGCACGCTGCAAGTGAAGCACTGCGCCGTGCTGCCCGCGTTCAACACCGCCGTCCGCACCTTCCACTTCCACGCCGAGCGCGCCGACGCGAGCATCGGCGGCGCCACGCTCGGCTCCTTCCCCTTCCCGGTGGTCGACTACGACGCGACCACGTGCGACCTGGGCCGCGCGTTCACGCAGGTGCGCACGCTGAGCGACTGGTCCGACTTCAAGATGACCCTCCAGTGCGAGCCGGGCGCGGCGGTGTGATCACGTGAGGGGGGCGCGTGCGTGATGATCGTGCGTGTGGTGATTGTTTGTGCTGAACCTGCAAGACGTTGCTGCGCTCAGTCTCAGGGGCAGCTCTGGGAAGGTTGGGGGCCACCAGGAGGTAAGCCTGCGGGCTGGCGATCACGCGCGCCCTGCCTTGCCTGTGCTCGCGCCGGCAGCCTTGATGATGTCGCCGCCTGCCGGGCTGCCCAAGCCTGCGGTCGCCGCTCGCGATGGCCTCCCGCGAGCTTGGAGAACCCGTCTATGGGGTGCAAAGCGCCCCGTGGGCGCCCCGTGGTCGGCTGAGCGGAAGTTCGCACTCTCAGCGGGAAAAACCCGTCCGCGCCGGCCGGCCTGACTCGCGCCGCTTTGCCGATGGCTTAGTCAGCTCACCATGGACGGCGGAGACGGGGCAGCAGATGCGACGGGGGGTTCCCTGTAGGGCCTGCGCGGCGTGGCTGCACGGGTCAAGAGGACCAGCTACCGTCCTTAAGGGGCGCAGGCCCGATGTGCGCGAGCATACGGGGTAAATTACCTCCCTGGGCTATGAGCACCGCGCTGGGCGTGCTCCCCGCCGGCTCGCAACCGCCGTGGGAGCGCCGGCCGGTGGTCTCAACACCGGCGGCTGGGGGGATGGGGGCTGCCGGGGCGCCCCGGGGGGCGCCCCGACGCCGCGGGCGCGCGGCGCGCGTGCGCGGCGCTGCCACCGCCGCGCGCGCGCGCCGCCGCCGCCAACACCGACCATGGGCATCCTCTGATCGCCGGCCGCCTGAAACAGGCCACAGCGGCGCGAGGCATAACGGTTTGGGACCGACCTGCGGGCCGGTCCCAAACCGTTATGCCTCGCGCCGCTGTGGCTTGTTGTTGTTGCCCCCGCGAGGGGGTCCCCCCCACCCGGAACGGGTGGCCATGCGAGAAACACACGCGCACACACGCCTGACCTAACCTGGCAACACACAACAGCAAGAGGCCTTTTAACGTCCTGCCCAGGACGGAGAGCGCAGCGCGGCGCACCGCTCACGCCGGGGGGTCCACCGCGGCGTGGCTGCACGGGTCAAGGGGCTGGAACACCGTCCTTAAGGGACGCGGGCCCAATGTGGCGAGCATTATGGGGTAACTACCTTGACCTTGTCCACCGCGGCGGCGCGCATAATAGGTGCGCAGCAGCGCCAGCAGCGCCCGCCGCGGCGGCCCCGGCCCTGAGATACAGCCCCCCATGCACCAAGCAAGCTACATGCGAATGCATTGTTGAGCACATGATGCACCTGGCCGTTGCGCCACGCCGAGGCGGCGGCGACGCTCGTGCCCAAGCATGCAGGCACGCGGTTGAGGCAGGCATGCACGCAGTCGCCGCCGCCGGGCGGGCGGCGGTCGTACCGCCCCGGCCGCCCCGGCCGCCCCTGCTGCCAGAGGCGGTGGCGCTCAATCCCACGCGCGTCGCGGTGCGCGGCGGTCTTTATTCTGATGATGCGCTCCGCCTCGTAGCGGCGGCCGTGGTCGCCGCGGTGGCGCGGCGCATCGCGGCGATGGCAAAGCCGAGCATCGCGAGCAGGCCATTGATGACCTCCGGGCCGAGGCCGTCAAAAGGCCTGCATCTCTGCGTGCGGCCGCGGGCGTGGCGGCGGTGGCGCGGCGCGGCGATGAGCGGCAATACGCGTGCGCGCGCAGGTGCGCCGGCGCCGCGCGCTGTCGCTGGCGCCGGCGCGCGCACCGCCAAAGGAGCGGCCGCAGCCCGAGGAGTGGCCGCAGCCCGAGCGGGCGGCCCGAGCGGGCGGGCGTCTGGCCGATCTGCTGCGTCGCCTGGTAGCCCTCCTTGCGCACGTTGTCGACGGGCGTGAGCGGCTCGCCGGTCACCAGGTTCTTCGGCGCCTTGCCGCCCTGGCCCTGCGTGTCCGCCCTCCTGCGCGGCGGCGGGCGCGCGGGCGAGGGTGAGCGCGCGGCGGCGGCGGCGGCGGCGGCGGCGCCGCCGCGCGGCGCAGCGCAGCGCGGCGGCGCGCCTTGAAGCGGCGCAGCACGCGGCCGCGCGGGGCCAGCGCGGGTGCGGCGCGGGCGCCGGCCGGGGCCAGGCCGGCGCGGCGCGCGAGGGGCGAGCGGGCGAGCATCATCGCAGCGGCGGCGGCGGCGCGGCGCGGCGGGCGCGGCGGGCTGTGTGCGGGCTGTGTGTGCGGCCTGAGTGCCAGGTCGGCGGCGGAGGGCGACTTTGGGGGCGGGCGGGCGGGCTGGGCGCTCTTATGGCCGCGGGGAGACGTCGTGACGTCGTGACGTCGTGACATCGTGACGTCGCCGCCGTCATCGCTTCGCCCAGGGCCCGCGTCAGTGCGCTCTTGGCGCGCATTATGGGCCGGCGCGGCGCCCGCTGCCCGCGGAGAGGCAGCAGCTGCGAGGGCAGTAGCTGCTGATCGAACACCGGCCTGGGAGCCGCTGCGGGGGGCGGGGCTGCGCGCTGCTGCACCTGCTCGACCTGCTCTCGCAGCGCATCTGGAATGAGGCCTTCACCGCCAGCGTGTGGGGCCGGGGCCGCGCCGCGATCGCCCTCAGCGCGGCAGCGGCGGCGGCGGCGCGCGCAGCGAGAAGGAGTGCGCCATTTGCCGCGACGACGTCCCCGTCTCGATCGCCTTCGTTCCCTGCAGCCACCGCGTCTGCTTCGGCTGCGTGGAGACCATGCGCGCCAAGAACAGGGCGCGCGGCGTGGGCGTCCCGGCCGCGCCCCGTCACCCGTCAAAAGGCCTGCGCCACGCCCCGGGCGGCCCGGATGTGCAGTGCAGCCGCTGCCTGAGCACCGAGCACGGGCGGCGAGGCGTGCCGCTGCCGCGGCCGGTGCCGCTGCTGGTGCTGCCGGTGCCGCCGCCGCGCCCGCCCGCAGCCCGCCTCCCTCATCCCACCTCTCCGCCTTTATCGCTCACGCTTGCCGCCGCCCCCGCCGCTCGCAGCTTTGCGACGCCGCACGAGGCGCGGCTCGCGTACGACTAGGTCGCGCTGCGGCTGCACGGCCGCACACCGGCCAAGGCCCTGAAGACCAACTACCCGCCAGGGGCGTACCCGCTGGACAACCCCGACGTGGACCGGCGGCTGGACGAGTTCCTCGCGCAGCTCGCGGCCAAGGCCGCCGCCGCGCCGCCGCCGGCGGGCCAGCTGCCTTGCGCGCGCGCGGCGCGGAAGCGCAGCGGCGCCATGGCGCGCCGGCCGCCGGCAGCGCTGCCCAGCCCCCCGGCGCGCGGCGAGGGTGCCTGCCGCAGCGGCAGCAGCAGCGGCAGCGGCAGCGGGAGCGGCTGCGGCAGCGACGCGGAGGTGGAGGAGGCGATGTTCCGCGAGCTGCTGGGCATGGTGCCGGCGCTCCGGGAGTGCAGCACGCCGCAGCCGTCCGTGCTCGAAACCTGGCCCAGCGACGCCAGCGCACACAGCGGCCCCCTGCGGGAGGCAGAGGAGGAGCGGCGCACGCCGGGCGACGACTGCGCCGTCGAGTGGGCGGGCGGCGCCCCGGGCGGGGGGCTGCAGCTGCCCGCGGCCGACCTCCTCCTGCTCCTGGACCCAGCCTGCTGGGCAGCAAGCAGCCCAGAAGCTTTCACTAGCGACGACGACGGCGCCTGGCACGGCAGCTCAGGCGCCGGCGGCGGCAAGCGCCCTGGCAGCGCCGCGGAGGCCCCCCGGCCCGGCAAGCGGGCGCTGGTGGTGGAGCCCGCCGCCAGGCAGTTCCTGCTGGCAGGTGGCTCTGGCGAGGGCGCGGCGGGCGCCAGGGCTGTGCCGAGCGGCGCCGGCGCGTTCCTGGGCCCGGGCGCACAGCGCGGCAGGGCGCTGGCGTTCCTGCAGCACTGCGTCGCTGCGTCGCTCAGCCTGCACGCGGCGCTGCTGGCGGGCGGGCCGGCCGAGTCGTGCGCCGCGGCCGACATGGTGCGCTGGCTGTCAGAGTTCAGGCAGGGCCGGCTGCTGGCGCCCGCCTGCTGCCTCGACGCACCCTCGGCGGCCGCCGCGCACTGGGCGGCGGCCCGGCTGCTGGGCACGCTGGTGGGGATGTCCACGCAGCCGCAAGCCGCCGCGCCAGGCGCGGGCGGCGGCGGGCCCGCCGCGGGCCGGTTCGGTTGGCGCGCGGACGTGCTGCCGGTGCTGGAGGGCCTTGCCGGCGCCCTGACGCGCCTGCACGACGCACTGGACCAGAGCAGCGCGCCCGCGCTCGCCGCCGGCGAGCTGGCGGCCTGGTCGGCAGCCCTCCGGGCGGACGGCGCTGCGGGCGCGCCCGGCGGCGCGGCCGTGGCGCAGCTGGCCGCACAGCTCCTCGCCCTGTGAGCCTGCTAGGCTTGAGCCGCCGCCTGCGTCGGCTGCAAATGATGGCGCATGGACGCGCCGGTTGGCCTCATGGGCCATTCTCCGTTCTTCACTGGTGGTGCGGGGTCGCGATTTCCCTCCCTCCCGACGCGTGCCGCGCATGCGAGACGGCGGCGCCGCCGACGGCAGACTGCACTGCTCCGCCCACCTCCCCAGCCGCACGGGCGCTGCTCCGCTTGAACGCACTGCTTGTGCCATATGTGGCGTTGTGCGGAAGTTGGCTGGGAGGGAGACGTTGTGGCGCGGCGCGTGCCCGCTGCCATTTGAGGCGGGAAGGGGGGCCCCGGACGGGCCAGCACACAGGCTGCGCTCTGAGCTGTGGGCGGGTGGGCGGACGCGCGGCTTGTTGCATGGTGGGTGCTGCGGGCGCGGCGAGCACAGTCCTGTGCTGGCTGCGCACGGCTTGATTTTGTGGATCTGTGTGTGCTGTGGTCTGGGGCTTGAAAACTTCTGAGGGCGGGCGCTTGGCTGTGCACGTGTCCTGGCGCCGGTTGAGCAGTGCGCCGCGCAGCGCGGGTGGGCGGTCGAGGTTCTGTGTCGCGCGACGGGTTCCCGCGGCGGCGCGGCGAAGAACTGAACTGTCTCGTGCGCACGTTCGTCCCCAGACGCCCCCCAGCTTGCAGCGAGCCGTCCGCAGCGCAGTCGGTGGCCCGCGTCGCCGACGACGCACACGCCGGCGCGCCGCCGCCGCTCTGCAGCCATGCTGCTCTGCCGGCCGCCCGGCCTGACGAGCGGAAGCCCACGCACGCCCCGACCGGCGGCAGGGACGGCGAGGCGGGGCGCGCCAGGTGGGCGCCACGGCGGCATCCTCGCAGCCCGCGCACGCGCAGCTGCCGGCCGCGCGTGCTCGCGGGCGGGGCCGGGCTGGTCGACGAGCGCGCGGCAGCGGCCGCACGGGACGCGGGCGGGCCTGCGGCGCGCGGCGGCGGCGCAACCCCCACACGCCGCGCCGCCACCGGGCACGCTGCGGCGCCCCATGCGACCGGCTGCCTCACACACCGCCCTCTCTGCCTTTCCGACGCAGGCGTGGCACAGCACCACCGGGCCGCCGCGGCCACGGGCCAGCGTGCTGCTGCCGCGGCGAGCGCAGCGCCCGCGGCGCCCAACGGCACAGCCAGAGGCCAGCGCAGCGAGCGTGTGCCCGCCTCCATCGCGGACGTCGACAACGGCAAGATCCTGGGCTTCGGGGCGGACCTCGCGGAGGACCACCCGGTGGGCGCAGCGCCGGCGCGCCAGCGTGCGGCCGCGGCCACGCCGGGGCTCGCGCGACCACGCCGGCGCCCGCCCGCGCGCACGCCAGGGCTTCCACGACGCCGACTACAAGCGGCGCCGCGTGGCCATCGCCGACATCGCGCGCCGCCACGAAGTGTGAGCGAGCCGGCGCCCGCGCGGGGGCGCGGGGGCGCGCGCCGCGCGGCGTCGTCCCTGGTCCGACGCGCGGCCGCACGCGCGCCGGCGCAGGGGCGAGCCCATCCCCCGCGTCGAGTACTCGCGCGAGGAGACGGCGGTGTGGGGCACCGCGCTGGGCTCGCTGCGCCGCCTCTTCCCAGCGCACGCGTGCGCCGCGTTCAACGCCGCGCTGCCCCGCTTCGGCTTCAGGTGCGGCGGCGGCGGCGGCGCGGGGCCACCCGGGCTAGGCGCGGCCGCGGCCGCGAACGCGCCGCCCGCGCGCCGCCGCAGGGAGGACGAGGTGCCGCAGCTGCAAGACGTCTCTGACGTCCTCGCTGACGCGACCGGCTGGCGGGTGCGGCCGGCCGCAGCCGCCAGGCTCTGGCGGCTGGTCGCACACGCGGCGCGCGCCGCGCGCCGCTGCCGCCGCGCGAGCCCACATTCCGACGCGACGGCCCGCGCGGCCTGCGCTGTGCCCCCAGGTCCGCCCGGTCGCGGGCCTGATGAGCTCGCGTGAGTTCCTTGCCGGCCTTGCGTTCAAGTACTTTCACAGCACGCAGTATGTGCGACACAGCTCGTGAGTTTGCGGCCGCGGCGCCCGGCGGCGCGCACCCCACGCGGCCGGGGCCCTGGGCAGGGCAGGGCGGCGCAGGGCGCGCAGGGCCACGCCAGCGTGGCCGACGCAGGCCCCCGTGCGGGCGCGCCACGCCGCGCCGCGCCGCCCGCAGGATGCCGGCATATACGCCCGAGCCCGACGTCGTGCACGGTGCGTGCGCGTGCTGTGCGCGCTGAACCCTCAACCCTGAGCCCCCAGCGCCCGCCGCGGCGCCGCAGCAGCGCCACGCGCGCCCGCCCCGCGCGCCGTCCCCGCGCGCCGTCCCCGCGCGCCCACCCGCCGCGCCGCGCCCGGGGGCATGCAGAGCTCATCGGCCACGTGCCCATGCTGGCGGTGCCCGCGTTTGCGGGCATGGTGCAGGCGATCGGGGAGGCGAGCCTCGGCGCCGACGAGGCGACCATCAGGCACCTCACCAAGGTCTACTGGTGCGCACCGCCGCGCCCGCGCGCTGGCCGGCGCGCCGCGCGGCGCCGGCGCGCCGCGGCTGCGCGCCCGCGCGCCGCCCGGTCGCCCACGCGCCCTGCGCCACACGCCGCCGCGCGCCCCCTCCCGGCACAGGTACACAGTAGAGTTTGGCGTGGTGCGCGAGGGAGCCGGCGTGAAGGCCTTTGGCGCCGGCGTGCTGAGCAGCTTTGGCGAGCTCGAGCACATGGCCGCGGTGCGACGCCCCACATCCCCGGCCCTGCGCCGGCGCGCGCGCTGCTCGCGCGCCGCCCGCGCGCGCCGCCGCCGAGCGCGCGCCGCCGCCGCCGCCGAGCGCGCGCCGCCGCCGCCGCCGCGCGCACAGGGCGGCGCAGAGCTGTCCGCGTTTGACCCGGCCGCGCCGCTCCCCAAGATGAGCTACCGCGACGGCTACCAGGTGCGGCCCGCCGCCAGCCTGGCAGCCACTGCAGCCACTGCAGCGCCGCGCGGCGCCCGCGCGCGCGGGCCGGCGGTGTGCGTTCCGGGCCGCGACTGTCGACCGCCGCCGCCGCTGCCGCTCGCCCGGGCGCAGGCGCGGTACTACGTGCTGGAGAGCTTTGAGGTGCGCCGCGTGGGTGTGGGTGCGCGTGCGCGGGGGCCGGGAGGCCCTGCGCCCGCGCCGGCGTGCTCGAGGGCGCCCGCCCGGCCCCGCCGGGCCAACCCCACACGCGGGCGAGGCTGAGCGCGCCGCCGCCGCCGTGCGGCCGCGCCGCCGCCGCGCCGCGCGCAGGCCGGCCTGGAGCAGCTTCAGGGCTACGCCGGGCTGCTGAAGGCGCGGTAGCGAGCGCGGGCTGGGGCGGGGACCGCCGCGCGGGGGGCGGGGAGCATCATCACCACCATCACCATCACCACCACCGCCCGGCGTTGAAAGAGCACGCTGCGAGGGGCCCCCACGTGGGTCGGGCGTCACGGCGCGCGCAGCGCGGGTTTTGGGCCGTTGTCTCGTTGTGCGGCCCTCGTTGTATCAACACGCGGTGCTGTTGTACCACTAGCTACCTGAGTTCCGGCGGCGGCGAGTCGGGGCGGCGGCTGCCGCGCGAGCCGGCAGCGGCGCGAGCGCGCGGCAGCGGCGGGGCGTCGTGGGGGCGCGGCGCGGCACTGCGAGACGTGTGCCGCGCTGATGTATCATTGGAGACCCTGGATGGGAGGCGAGCGAGCGGTGCGCGTGTGCAAAGAGCACGCGGCGGCAACGCACGCAGCGCGCGCGATCGCCCCCCCGCGGCACCACTGCAGAGGCCAGCGGGCGGCCGCGCCCCCTCGGCAGGCGGCAGGCGAGGCAGCAAGGCGCTTCTCCCTCGCCGTCCCCCAGCAGCCGACTGAGCGGGCTGGCAGGTTGGCGGCTGCGGCGCCCGGCCAGGTGCCGCCGCGTTCGCTGGCCGTGGAGGCGGCCGGGCTGGGGAGCGAGCGATCAGGCTTGCCCACCGGCGAGCGGTCAGCAGCTGCAACGCTCGCGTCGCCTCGCGCGCGCGCGCGCCGCGATCCCGGCGGCGCCGCGCCACCGGCGCGTCACAGGGGGCCCCCGGCGCCGTCAGCGCCGCCGCCGCCGCCGCCGCCGCCGCCGCTGCTGCCGCTCGCGCTGCTGCCCGGCCCGCCGCCGCCGCCGGCCTCCATCTGCTTCAGCACCCTGAAGAGCGTCGCGGCCTCGCGGATGCGGCTGAAGTTGATGCAGAACGCCTGCACCTCGTGCAGCAGCGCCGCGATGTCGGGCGCGCGGTGCCGCATGAGGCTCTGCAGGAACACGCACACCAGGCGCACCAGCCGGTTCTGCAGGTACTTGTCCTGCAAGCGCCGCACGCGCACGCACGCGGCGGGCGCGGCGGTGTGAGAGCGGAGCGCGCGGCGCGGGCGGCGGAGGGGGCGGCGGCGGTGCTGAGCGGCGGCGGCGGCAGGCCCTTGCTCGGGCAGCGCCGCGGCTGCGCGCAGCGCCGCGGCCGCCGCGCGCGCGCCTTGATGCCCTCGCAGGCGTTGATGCAGTTTGTGACGTAGAGCTGCACAAACTCGGCCGGCAGGTCGGCGGCTGAGGTGAGGCGGTTGACGACCTCCATCGAGTGCAGCGACAGCTCCATGCGCGCGAGCACCTGCCGCGCCGGGCGGGCGGCCGTCAGCGCGCGGCGGCGCGCGGCGGCGGGCGCGGCGGCGCGCGGCGACGGGCGCAGCGGCGGAGGGCGCGGCCGCGGGCGGCGCAGCGCTGGCGCCGGGCTGCGTGCCTGGTAGTAGGGCTGTATGCTCTGGCTGCCCACGAGGCGCAGCAGCAGCTCGTACGCGAGCACCGGCGTGTGCTCAACGAGCGCGGGCAGCTGCTCGGGGCGCAGGCCGACGCGGTGCACGAGCTTGGGGTCCGCCTCGAGCTGCGCGAGCACCGCGTGCTGCTGCGCCGGCAGCAGCGGCGCCGACAGCGCGCGCGCGATCAGGTCGCGCGCGGCCTGCGCGGCGCGGGCGGGGCGGGGCAGGGGGCGGGCGCGGTGGGCGGCGGCGGCCACCGCGCGGGGCGCGCGCGCGGCGCGCCGGCGGGAGGTGGCGCCACGCGGGCGCACCTTGGCCTGCTCCGCGTCGTCCGCGAGCGTGCTGTCCCACACCAGCCCGACCTCGGGCTGCGCCTGCAGCCACCGGAACTCAGACGCCGCCACGCCCATGATGCCGGGCCGCGGCCGCACCCAGGGCAGCGGCGGGCCGCCGCCGCGGGCGTCGCCGGCAGCGCCGCCGGCGCCGGGCGCGGCGGCGCCGTCCGGCGCCTGGCTCAGCATGCGCCCACAGCGCGGCCGCGGGCCCGGCCGGCCGCCGCAATGGTGGGGTGTGGTTGCGTGCTATTGTCGTCGCGTGCACATGCCCCCGCCCGCGCCAGCCGCCGGCCGCCCGCGCGGCCGCCGCCGCCGCTGTCGCTGCCGCGGGCCGGCGCCAATGCGTGCGTCCCTGGAGCGCTGCGCACGTCGCGAGGCGTCGCCAGGAGCGACCCGCCAGGCGCCTGCGGTGGGCGCGGGCCGCGCGGTGGGCAGCCCAGCGCCGCGGGCGCCCGGCGGCGCAGCAGCGGCGCCCGGCGCGGCGCCGCCGCTGGAGCGCCGCGCTCACCGGCGTGCAGCTGCTGTGAGGGTGGTGCGGGCCGCTCGGTCAGCCGACGGGCGGTGCGCGCTGGCGAGCGAGCGCGGCGAGATGGAGACGGCCAAAAGCGCTCTGCTGCCCGGTCGGTGTCGGCGCTGCCTCTCTCTCCGCAGAATCTGATGTATGCCAGCGCCCCGGCTGCTGGCTCGGGCGCGCTGCTGGCCGACTGCTCGCCGACTGCTGCTGCTGCTGCTGCTGTAGCCGCGCGATGCTGCGCGCCGGGCTGTGCGATCCCGGGCTTCAGCCTTCGCAAGACGCACTGGCGCCAGCGGGCACGCGGCTGGCTGCTGCGGCGGCGGCGCGCGGCCCGCCGGCGCGGCGGCGCAGCGCCGCTTGTGCCCTGCGGGCGCTCGGTCGGTTGCGGCAACTCGCCCGCGCAACTCTCTGCCGCCGCCGCCACCGCAGGCACCGCCCTCACTTCTTGCGCGCAAAGTGCGCGTCGTGCGTCGAGACGAGCGGGATGCCCGCGCCCGCCATCGCCCTGATCAGGCTGCCCTGCAGCGCCTTGCGGTCCTGCCGCGCCGGCTCGAGCACGACGTACCACATCTCCTCCCCGCCCGCCGCGCCGCCGCCGAGC
Source organism: Scenedesmus sp. PABB004 (assembly GCA_014905635.1). Classification (NCBI taxonomy): domain Eukaryota; kingdom Viridiplantae; phylum Chlorophyta; class Chlorophyceae; order Sphaeropleales; family Scenedesmaceae; genus Scenedesmus; species Scenedesmus sp. PABB004. The sequence continues at coordinate 933,902 of JABVCE010000007.1, read as the reverse complement.
CGCCTGGCGCGGTGCTCGCGGCGCCGCCGCCGCACGCCCTGCGACTCGCCCGCGTGCCAGCGGCCGTCGCGGTAGCGCACCGCGTAGACCACGTCCGCCGCCTCGTGCGCCGGCGGCGGCTGCACGTCGCGGCCGAGGTGGTGCACCACGCCCTCGCCGCTGCCGCCGGGCGCGGGCGCCGGCTGGGGCGCGTGCGGGTCGAGCGGCAGCCCGAGCGCCACCTGCGCGAGCAGCACGCGCGCGCGGCGGTCCTGCTCCGCGCGGCCCACGACGCCCTCTGCCGGCGTGGCCGCCGCGCAGGCGCCAGGCTCCTCGCCGTCGCTGCCGTCGCTGCCGTCGCCGCCGTCGCTGCCGTCTGACGCAGCGCGCAGCATGGCACGCCGCGTGCGCCTTGGCGGCGAGGGCGGCCGTAAAGCGGCGTCCGTCGGCACCTGCTGCTGCTCCTGCTGCTGCTGCTCCTGTCCCTGCTGCTGTTCCTGTCCCTGCTGCTCCTGCTCCTGCCCCTGCTGCTGCTGCCCCTGCCCCTGCCCCTGCCCCTGCTGCTGCCCGCCGGCGCCCGTCGCGAGCCCCGCTGCCGCGCGGATGAGCGCGCTGTGGGCGCCCAGGCGCTGCAGCTGCTCGAAGTCTGCCACTGCCTGGCGCAGCACCTCGGCGGGCACGCCCTGCTGGCCGGCCACCTCCAGCGCCAGGCTCTCGGTGCACGCGCCCGGCAGCAGGCGCCAGGTGGGCCTGAGGCCGCGGCTGCCGTCGGCCGCCAGCTCCCGCTCCACCACCTCCATGCGGAAGGGTGCAAGCCGAGGCGCGCCGGCCAGGAGGTCAAGCAGCAGGTGGAGGTGGGTGGCAAAGATGCCGCTGGCGGCGGGGCGGGCGGCGGCGGGGCGCGCGGCGCGTGAGACGGCCGCGCCCCGCGCGGCGGGCCCGCCCCGGCCGCCGCCGCCCGCACGCACCTCGCGCCCGACGCCGCCAGGCTGCGCAGCATGCCCGAGGCAATGGCCGTGCCCCACACCACCTCGGTGCCCTTGCCCAGCTCGTCCACGAGCACCAGCGAGCGGCGGCGCACGTCGCCCAGCACGAAGCTGCAGGGCAGGCGCGGACAGCGCGTCATCGCCCGCAGCGCAGGGCAGCACAGCGAGCGCGGCAGCGCCGCCCGTGCGGCCGCCCGCAGCCCGCGCCGCGCCGCACCGCATCTCCCGCATCTCCACGCCGTATGCGCTGAGGCCCTGCTGCGGCGCGTCGCCGCTGAACGTGCGCAGCATCACGGCGTCAAGCTGCGGCAGCAGCGACCCCGGCGCGGCGGGCACGGCGAGGCCCACGGAGCCGCACAGCGCGGCCGCCGCGACGGCGCGCAGCACGGTGGACTTGCCTGCCCACGGGACGGCGGCGGCGGCGGCGGCGGCGGCGGCGCACAGCGCGCGTGGGGCGGCCGCCGCTGCAGCGGCGCCGGGCGGTGCTCGGGCGGCGCGGCGCACCAGCCATGTTGGGCCCCGTGAGCAGCATGAAGCCGTCGATGGCCACGTCGTTCTTCACCGTCGCCGCGTCGGCCGCCGACATCCAGTACGGCCAGAGGCCCTGCAGCCTGAACAGCCCGCTGAAGCCCTGCCCGCCCGCAGCGGCCGCCGCCGCCCACTCGCGCTGCCCCGCCAGCTGCGGCTCCTGCTCCGCGCACCCGACCAGCGGCACCGACCAGCCCGAGCGCGAGGCGCAGCGCGCGTGGTCCACCAGTGCCCGGAGCAGGATGCCGAGCTGCACCGCTGCCGCGAGCGCCTGCATGTCTGTTGCCAGCAGCCGCGCCAGGTCACGCAGCACCTGCGTGGCCGCCGCGTTGGCCGCCGCCACCTCCGCTGCGGCGCGCGGCGTACAACAAGGCGGCGGCGCGCTGAGCGTGTGAGCAGAGGGAGGTCCGACAGCGCGCGCTGCCGAGCGACCGCGCTGCGGTCGCCGCCGCAGCCGGGTGCAGCGGCCGCGGCGCCGCGCCCAGGCCGGCCACGCACCCCGGTATGCCGCGAGCACGCGCTCCAGCTCGTCGCAGGTGCGCAGGTCGGAGCGCTTGTGCGTCGTGCCGTTGCGGTCGTACGGCTGCGAGAGCTGCTGCTCCCGCACCCCCGCGGCTGGCTGGTAGGCGCCGCCGGCCAGGCCTGTGGGCTGCCCGGTGCTGACCAGCAGCTGCAGGGGCCTGCTCGCCGCCGACCGCAGCGCCGGGGTCAGCTTGAGCCACACCGCGCCGTTGACCTCGTCTGCGTGCAGCAGCTTGGCCCACTCGCCCGGCCGGACGGCGCCCGCCGCGCCCTGCTGCGCCGCGAGCTGGGTGGTGGTGTGCAGCAGGCCGTCGAGCACCACAAACAGCTGCTCGTACGCCAGGTCCACCTGCGCGCGGCGGGCGGCGGGTCAGGGCGCGGCAGCACGCGCGGCGGCAGCAGCGGCAGCGCGGCCTGGGCCGAGGGCCGCACTCGGGCTGGCCGAGAGGGGGCTCGCCTGGTCAGCCTGGGCTTTGACGGCTTCGCTGGTGACGCGGGCGCGGAAGCGCTCCTGCTTGGCCGCAAACGCCTCGAGCAGCGCCTCATGCGGCGGGATGCCCCCCGCCGCGCTGCCGCTGGCGCCGCTGGCCGCGCTGCCGCCGTCGTCGTCGTCGTCGCTGCTGCCGCTGTCCAGGCCCGGCGCGGCGTCGCGCGGCGGCGCCACCTTGGCGGCGATCTCCGCCAGCGCGGCGCGCGCCGCCGCCAGCACGTCCGCCTGGGTGAGCTCGCCGGGCTCGGCCGACATGGTGTGGCAGAGCAGCGGCCACACGGCGTCCACGCACGCCGCCAGGCCGGCGGGGCGGTCGTCGGCCAGGCTGCTCACCACGGGCTGCAGCGCGGCTGCGGGGCGGCAGGGGCGGCAGGTCGCGGTCAGCGCGGCCGCGGCCGTCGAGGCAAGCCCCTGCCCTCAGCGCGGCGAGCGCGGGTAGCGCGGCCGCGTGCCGCCCGCCGCCGCGCACCCGTGAGCGCCTGGAAGAAGCGCTCGTTGGCCTCGCCCGCCTCCAGCACCAGCATGACCTTCTTGGGCGTCACCGCGCCGCCCGCCACGTAGTCAGGGAGCGGCGTGGCCAGGCTCACTGCCAGGGCGCCCACGGGGCGGCGCGGTGTGAAGCGGCGCGGCGGCCGCGCGGCGCGCGCGCAGGCCGGGCCGCAGCCCCGCGGCCGCGCCGCGCGGCACTCACGCAGCGCGCGCACGGTGTCGCGCGTCGCGGCGGCCACCTCGTACGGCGGCGGCGACATGAGCAGCTCCGCGAGCTGGTCGCGCACCACCTTGGTGCTCTCGTCCGGCAGCAGGTAGTCCTGCGCGCATGAGCAAAGGACACGGGCGGCTGGGCGTGCGACGGGCGCGGCCGCGCCGGCGGCGCGCGGCGCAGCGGACGGGAGCCGCCGCGGGGCCAGGCCCGCGCGCCGCGCACCACGAGGCGCGGGATGCCGCGCGAGGGCAGCAGCCCCAGCTGCATGAGGGTTGACAGGTACAGCGGGCGCAGGCCCGGCCACGCGACCGCGTCCCACGCGGGGCGGTGCGGCGGCTCGCGGGCGCCGAGGTTGAGGGCCTGCGCCACGCGCTGCTTGAAGCCGGCGAGCGGGTCGGCGTGGCTGTACCAGGAGACGCGCATGCCGCCGTCCACCAGCCGACGCCGCAGCTCCGCCAGCTCGGCGGCCGCGTCGCTCGCGTGGCTGCGCACGGCGTGCTGAGGGGCGGCGGCGGCGGAAGGGTGGTCGGGCGCGGCTGCGGTCGCTGCGGCGCATGGGCGGCCGCAGCGCGCGCGGCGCGGCGAAGAGCAGCAGCCCGTGGTGGCGCACCCGCGGCGCGTCGAGGGTGCGGTGCAGGAACACGACGGGCGGCGCGGAGGAGTCGGCGGCGAGCACGCCCCAGCAGCCGTCCTCGCTGAGGCCGTGGAAGACGTCCACCACGTTGGCGTTGCGGTTGAGCCGGAACACGCTCAGGCCGCTGCTGCTCCACGACACGCCTGCGCACGGCGCGGCGCGACACGCGCGAGCGCCGCGCTGTGTGGGCGCCCCCGCGCCGGCGCCCCCCCCCCCCTCGCTCACGTGGCGCGCGCGGCGCCCCCGCACCCGCGAGCGTTGGCGCGCTGACGTGGCGGTCCTGGCTGCTCTCGGCGTAGTCATAGAGGTACAGTGGGTTCTCGGGCGTGACCAGCTGCGCAAAGCGCCGGCTCTTCTGGTCCTTGCTCCGGCTGCCCCACGCGCTCTCGGCGGGCAGCTCCTCCCACACCGCCTGCCGCGGCGGCAGCGCGTGGCGCGCGGCGCGCGGGCGTCCCCTCAGGCGCGGCGCGGCGGGCCGGCGCGGCTGGCCGTCGCACGGCGGCAGCGCGCGCGCACCACGCTGAGCCCCGCGTCCTCAACGAGTGCGCACAGTGTCTGGTGGATGTTGGCCTCGGGGCAGCCTGCGCGGGGCACGTCGGAGGCGCTGCCGCCCATGGGGTTGAGGCCGCAAAACTCCATGAGCACCGCCGCGTCCGCGCCGGCGGCCTCGTAAAAGGCGCCCACCTGCGCGCGCGCGCGGGGCGGCGGCCGTGGCTGGGGCGCTGCTCGACGGCGCGGCCCAACCGCCCCAACCGCCCCAACTGCTCCGCCCGTGCGGGCGGGCCCCGGCGCGCCGCCGCACCCGGATGAGCGCGACGGCGAGCGGGTTGCGCGTCTTGGCGCGCTGGAACCAGAGCCAGCCGCTCGGCCGCTTGCTGGCCTTGCTGCCGGGCCGGCGGCCCGACACGACCGCCGGGTCCAGCCCCATGCGCCAGTCCAGGTTGAGCTTGGCGGCGGCGGCGAGCGCGGTCGGCCTGGCGGCGGCGGCGGCGGCGGCCCGGGCGGTGAGCGCACGCGTGGTGACGAGCGCGGCCGACGCCGCTCTCGGGCGCGGCCAGCGCCGCTGTCGGGCGCGGCCAGCCGGCGGCCGCCGCGCGCTCGCCTGGACAGGCGCGCCAGGAGCTCGCGCCAGTGCTCGCGCTCCTCCGCGTCGCGCACCGCCCACGCCGCGCTCACGCGGGCGGAGTCGAAGTACCAGGGAAAGCCGTTGATCTCCTCCTCATCCTCCACGCCGCCGCCGGCGGCGCCGGGGCCCGCCGCCGCCGCCGCCGCAGCGCGCGCGGCGAGGCCGCGGCGCTGCACGCGTGGCAGCGGCACGCCGCCGCCCGCCGCCGCGGCGGGGCCTGGCCGAGCGCACAGGGCGCCGGCGCGGACCAGGCGGGCGGCGGGCGCCGGCGCGGCCCCGGGCGCGAGCGCGGCCGCTGCTGCTGCTGGCGCCGCGCTGCTGCCGGCGCGGCGCGCCGCCGGGCAGCGCAGCGCGCCCAGGGCGCGGCCGGCGGCGCTACCGGCAGAGCCGTGCTCCAGAGCGCCCGCCAGCGGGCCGTGCCGGGCCGAAGAGAGCATGCTGCGCGCCGCCGCTCGCCGCGCGATGGAGGGCACGCCCCTGCTGCCCCCGCGCGCAAGGGCCGCCCGCGCCGCCCCAGCGAGCATGCTATGGCGACGAGGCGCGGTGGCGGGCGGCAGCGGCGTGCATGGCGGCGCGGCGCTGTGCTGCCGCTGCGCCGCTGCAGGCTCGGCGGCAGGTGGCGGGCGCGCGGGTGCTGGTGGCGCGCAGCGGTGTGGGCCGAGCGGGGGCCAGGACTAGGGCCGAGAGGAGAGGGGGGCAGCGGCATCAACCTCCAGGGCGCAGTGCGGGGCTTGAGCCCCGGCGCGCGCGGGTGACCGGACGCGCGCCCGACCGGACGCGCGCAACGGACCGTCGTTGCCTCCAGCCGACGCAGCGCGCCGCGCCACAACTCCTCTGATCACTCGCGGCCGCGCCCGCCCGATGCACGCCGCCGTCGGCTGCCAGGCCTGCGCCGCGCGGCGCACGCTGGGCACGGCGCCGGCACTCAGCCGCGCGCGGCCACGCCGCGCGCGCGCCCGCCAAACAGGGTGTCCCTGGGCCGGAGGTTGGTGCCGACCGCCTCGTCGTCGTTGGCGCCGTTGTCGAGCAGCAGCCCGCCGCTCGCGCCGGCGAGGAGCGTGTTGGTCGTGCCCACGGTCGCGGAGCCCTGGCCGCGGTTGGTGTTGATCAGGCTCGAGCCGGAGAGCCGCGCCAGGCCGGCGGCGCGGCCGAGCCCGACCACGCGCGCGACCGCGCCCGCGGTGCCGCGGGCGACGGGGCCGATGCTGGTGGTGAAGCTCGGGCGCTCGTAGTCAAACGCGGTGTTGTACGCGGTCGCGATGCCCACGCCGCCCTGGCGCGCGCGTGCACGCGTGGGCCGCGGGTGGGCGGCGCGGGCGGCGGTGGGAGGGCGACGGCGCGGCACGGGCGGGCGGGGCGCGCGGCGCGTGTGGGGCGCGCGGCGCGCGGCGGCGCACCACGCCGCCGGCCGCCGCGACAGTGGGGTCGGCCTCCGCGATGTCGATCTCGCCGACGTACGCGTCGGCGACGTAGCCGTCGGTCTTGTCCGACTCGGGCGGGTCAAAGATGATGCGCTCCGGCAGGTAGCGCAGCGGCGCGCCCGACGACCCGCCGCCGCCGCCGGCCCCGCCGCCGCCCGTGCCAGCGCCGCCGCCGCCGCCGCCGCCGCCGCCGCCGCCGCCGCCGCCCGTGCGAGCGGTCGCCGCGTGGGCTGGCGCCACTAGCATGCCCGCCAGCAGCGCAGACAGCGCCAGGAGCGCGATGGCCGCGCGTCGCATGGCGTGGCGCGCGTGGAGCGGGAAAAAGTCAGTGCCGGCGGGCTCGTCGCCTGTGAGGCGGCGGAGCGCGGCGCTGGTCGCTTTCGCAAGAGACAAACCAGCGGTGGCGAATGCGCTGGCGCGCAGATGCTGTCGCGCCCGGCGCGGCGCGGCCGGTCCAAGACCGCGTTTTAGGTCGCCGCGCGTCCCACGCCGTGCGGCGCAGCCGCTGCAGCAACGACGACGACGCACCGACTGCGGCCGCGTGCGTCGCTCGCAGCTCGACGCGGCCGCCGCGCTGCGGGGCAGCGCGCCGCCGCTGCTGCTGCCGCGTGCTGCCGCGTGCCGCCCTCGCCCGCCGCGGCGCCGAGCCAGCTGAGGCTGTACGCAAACGCGAGCTGCCCGTGCCGACCCGCCAGTGGATGTCCGCAAGTCCACCGCTGCGCTGGGCGGTGGACGCTGGCCGGTGGGCGCCGAGCAGCGCGCAGCTCGAGCTGCTGCTGTCGGCGCTCCCGGCCGACGAGGTGGTGCGCGCCGCCCGGTTCGTGGAGCCGGCCGACGTCAAGCGCTGCCTGCTGAGCCAGCTGCTCCAGCGCGCCGCCGGCGCGCGCGCGCTCGGGGCGGCGTGGGGCGCGCCGCTGCGCCGCACGCGCGGCGGGAAGCCGTTCCTGCCGCCCCCGCCCGGCGCGCCCCGCCCGGCCGGCGCGCCCAACTTCAACTACAACGTCTCCCACGAGGGCGCCTGGGTGGTCCTGGCGGCCGAGGGGCGCTGCCTGGTGGGCGTGGACGTCGCCGCGCCGCGGCAGCTGCGCGGCCGCGGCGGCCGCGGGCTGGCCGCGTCGCTCGAGCTCATGCGGGCGCAGCTCAGCGACGCCGAGGTGCGCGCGCGCGCGCGGCGCAGCTGCAGCTGCGCCTGGCGCTGCACCCACCCACCCGCGCGCCGCGCACGCCACGCGCGCGCGCAGTGGGCGCGCCTGCAGTCGCTGGCGGGCGACGAGGCAGCCATGGAGGCGGCGTTCCAGCAGATGTGGTGCGTCAAGGAGGTGCGGCCGCGCCGCGCGCACCTCTTCCCGCTGCCACGCACCGGCGCGGGGGGCCCACCCCGCCACCCCGCCCGCCCGCCCGCGGCGCGGCGCGGCGCGGCGCGGCGCCCAGGCCTTCATAAAGGCGCGCGGCGACGGCGTGGCGTTTGAACCGCTCAGCCGCGTGGAGGCGGTGCTGCCGCCCGACGCCGGCGCGGGCGGCGGCGCGGCGCAGCCGCCCGTGCGGCGCGGCGCGCTGCTGGTCGACGGGCAGCCGGCGCCGCGCTGGCGCGTGTTCCTGCAGCAGCTCCCGGGGCGCCACTGGGTCGCGGTCGCGCGCGGCCCGCCGGACGCGGCCGTGGACGCGCACGGCGTGAGCGCTGGGGCGCTGGGGCGGCGCGGCGCCGCGGCGGCCTCGCGGGCTCGCCCCCGGCCGGCGACCCGGCCCGCCGCCGCGGCCGCCGCCGCAGGAGTTCAGGGCCACGCTGCAGGAGCCGGTCATGCCCGAGCCGGAGCTGCAGGTGCGCGCGGGCGCGGGGCTGGCCGCGGCGCGGCGCAGCGCGCAGCCACCACGCGCGGCGCCAAGGCGGCGCCGCCGCGTCTGCGGCGCGGCAGGCACACCTGGACGCGCACAGCCCGGCGTTTGACCTGCTGACCGTCGAGGACCTGCTGCCGGACGAGCTGCTGCAGCGCTACCTGGACTGCGAGCTTTAGCTAGCGGGCCGGCGACACGACGCGCGCATGCGCGGGCGGCGGCGCTGAGAGACGCGCGGCCGCGGCTGGCTGCGCAGCCGCATGCGCCGTCGTCGGCCGTGGCTGCGGGCGCCGCTCGCTGCTGTCGCTGTCGGGGGCAGCGGCGCCGGCTGCACGAATAACGGTCAGAGACAATTACAGCCGGCCCGTGCCGGCGACACAACAGCCAGGCCGCCGCATTCGAAGCTAGCAACCGATCATGGCACACACACTCACTCCACCACGCGCCGGGGCGGCGTCAGATGGACACAGCGCCCGGGTTTTTGACACACAGTCCAGCCGCTCGCTCGCCAGTCCTCCACCTGGTCCCTCTCGGGCGGGCGTGCTTGTGCAGCGCTGCCGCGCCGTCGCCGGCCACGCGCGGCGCATGCGGCGCGCGCGGCGGCGGTTGAGGGAGAGTCGTGCTCTCGCAAGTGCTCGCGCCGGGGGGCCGGAAGGGCCTGCGGGGCGCGGTCGCCGCCACCGTCCGGACGCTGGCCCGGCGGTCGTGCGTGCGCGCACGTGCGGTCGCATGAAAAGGCACGCGCCAGCCTAGTGCGCGGGGCGGGGGCAAGGCCGCCCCCGCCGCGCGCCGCAAATCGCAGCGCTGCTCCTGCCGGCGCCCAGCGGTGGCGGGCGCCGTGCGTTGCTAGCAAAGAATGGCGGCAGCGGCCCGCCCTGGAGCAGTGCGGCCGCCCCGTCACGGGGCGGTCAGCGCTGCTGCTGGCGGTGCTGCTGCTGCTGCTGCGAGTGCTGCTACTGCGCAGGCCGCTGCGAGTGCTCGTGCTCCGCGAGCCAGCCCCCGTCGCCCGGCTTGGGCAGCAGCACCACCGTGACCGTCGCGCCAGCGCCGTCGGCGTCGCCGTCGTGCGCGGCCGCGGCCACCACGTGGTGGCGCGGCAGCGCGGCGGCGGCGCGGCTGCCGTAGCGGGCGTGCTGCAAGATGAAGGCCACGTCAAAGACAAAGCTCGTGAGCCCGAGGCCAAACTTGATGGGGTTGCCGGCGACCGCGGACCAGTCGTTGAGCACGCGGCAGGAGACGAGCAGCTGGCCCGTCGAGAGCAGCCCGCCCGCGAGGTCGAGCGTCACGTTGTCGATCGACCAGCCCTCGGTCGAGCGGCGCGTGCGGTTGAGGTGCACCTGCGCGGGCGCGCGCGCGCGCGCGCGGGTCAGCGCGGGTGGAGCGCGCGGCGGCCGGGGCACGCGGGGGCGCGCCGGGGCGCGGCGCCAGCGCCGGCGCGGGGCGCGGCGCCGGCGAGCGCGAGGCGGGGCGCGTCGGAAGTGCGGCGCACCTGTGGGATGTACTTGACGAGCGTGACGGCCATCTTTATGAGGGAGCAGAAGTAGCAAAAGTCGAGCCACGTCCACGGCGCGTCGCCGGACTCGCCCATGACCAGCAGGCGCGCGGCGTAGCCCGCGCCCGCGACGCCCGACGCGGCGAGCGCGAGCGCGGTCGGCGCTGACACGCGCTGCGCCGGGCCGCGCTTGTAGAAGGCGCACTGCCACGCCATGACGAGCGACATGAGCAGCGCGTGCAGGCCAAACACGACCTGCGCGGGCGCGCAGCGACAGCGCCGGCGGGCGGCGTCGGCGGTGGGTGCGCGCGGCGGCGGCAAGCACGGGCGGCGGTGGCGCGCGCGCGGGTCGGCGGCGGCGCGCGCGCGGGTCGGCGGCGCGCGCGCACGTCGTTGAGCTCGACCGGGATGGTTTCGCCGAAGCGCTCGCGGTACTCTGCCTGCACCGTGGGGCTGAGGACGAGGCCCAGGTTGAAGAGCGAGTAGCAGAGGAAGCCGACGACGTTCATGGCGATGAAGTCGAGCGAGAGGCCCTCGACGCTGCGGCGCCGGTAGTTGGTCCACACCTGGGGGTGGAAGGAGACCGACCAGCAGAGGAAGTAGAGCCAGCCGATGGCGGAGGAGACCTGGCACCAGGGGCAAGGGAGGCCCTTGTTCGTCGGCAGGCGCCACGCGAGCAGCGCCGCGCCGGCGATGATGCCCGCCGCCGCGCCTCCGCGCCGCGCGACGGCGCGCCAGGGGCTGGGCGGGTCGCCCTTGCCCGCCGCCCGCGGCGCGGGGCCGAGAAGCGGCTCGGCGGCCTCCATCGCGCCGCCCCGCCCGGTGGGATGCGGGCCGGGCGCGGGGGCGCGCGGGGCGCCGCAGGTACCCGGCCCGGGGGCCCGGTCGGGCGCCCGGCGGCGCGGTGCGGTGCCTGGCGCGGTGCGGGCGCGCGCGGCGTGCCGCGCCCGGCGCGCAGGCAGGGCTGAACGTGCGGGGGCTCGCGGTCGATTGCTGTGCGCGTGCGCAGCGGCTGAGCGCGGAACTGGGGAGCGGGGGGGCGCCGGTGTGTGGGGGGCGGTGCATGCGGCGCGGGGGGTGGACGCGCAGATGACCACGCCGTTCCACGAACTGTTAGTCACGCCTTGCGCCGTGCGGCGCCCCCGCGCCGCCGCGCTGCCGGGGGTGGCCGGCGCGGCGCCGGGAACGGCGCGCGGGCGCGGCGCACCGCGCGCGCCGGCGCCGCCTGCGCCCCCGGCTGGGCGGCGCAACTGCAAGGCCTGGGCCTGCAAGGCTCCACGCCCGCGCCGCGCCGCCCCGGCTGGCCGCGGCGACCGGGAACGGGGGCGCGCGGCAGCGCGCGCCGCGAGGCGGGCGCGCGCCGCCGGGCCGGGCTGGGCCGCACCGCGCGCCGCCGCCGCTACTGCCCCGCCTCGCCCTCGCCCAGCACCGCGCGCTCCAGCCGCTCCCGCTTGCGCACCAGGCAGCCTGCGGCGGCCGGGCGGGCGGCGGGCGAGCGGCGGGGGAGCGGCGGCGGTGCGTCGCGGCCCGGAACGCTTTCCCGCTGGCACTCGCGCTCGGGCGCCGCGACGCGCTGGAGTGGCCGCCAGGCCGTCAGGCCGCACCTGCCAGCAGCTTGTCCAGCGCGGCAGCCACCACCTGCACCGGGCGCGCGCCGGCGGTCAGCAGCCGCTCCTGGCCGCGCGCTCGAGCGCAGGCCGAGCAGCGCCCGGCGCTGGCGCACCTGCCGTGCTGCGCCTGGCGCGCCGGGGTCCAGCGAGGCCTGCGCAGCCGGCAGCTGCCGGAGCTTGCCGCTGAGCCCTGCGGCGCGCGACGGCGCGAGCGCGGTCCTGGCAGCTCCCCGAGCTTCCGATGCGCCGCCCGCGCGCAAGGAAGCGCGCCCGCTGCCGCCCCTCACCCGCCCAGTCAGCACCCCGCGCGCTACTCCCCAGCTCCAGCGCCAGCACCAGCACGCACTTCATTGGGAGGGCGTTCCGCTGCGCAAAGCTGAGGTAGAGCTGCGACAGCGGACGGGCGTGAGGGCCAGCAGCTGGCGCGACGCGCGGCCCGCCGGCGGCCCCGGACCTGCTCGAGCTCGCGCTCCTGCTCCGGCTGGCTGGGGTCGGTGACCAGCAGCACGCCGTCGGCGCCCTGCACCCCCGGCGCCGGCGCAGCGGCGGCGGGGGCTCGCGCTCTCACCGCGCCGCTGCGAGCTGCACAGCCCAGCAGCTGCTGGGCGCGCGCGCGCGGCACACAGCGCAGGGCGCGCGGCTGCCGCCCAGCGCAGGGCGCGCGGCAGCTGCAGCGTCCCCTCCCCCCCCCTCCTCCGCCCGCGCAGCGCGCTCACGGTCGCCAGCACCTCCCAGAAGGCCTGCGAGCAGTGCGCGCCAGCAACGTCCCACAGCTGCACCAGCGCCGCCTGGCCGCCCACATCGCGCCGAAGCTCCTGCACCCTGTGGCCACGCAGGGCAGAGGGCGGCGGCAGCATGGCGGCGGCGTGCTGCGCGGCGCGTGGTGCGTGCGCGAGCGGCGCGCCCAGCCGCCGCACCGCACGGCCGGCGCTGCTGCTGCTCCGGGCGGCGCGTGCGTGAGCTGCGGCTGCTCCGCGAGCGCCCGGCAGAGCGCGCTCTTGCCCACGCCCGCGGGGCCGACCACGCAGAGCTTGATTTCGGCCATCGTGAGCTCGCGAGCTCGGCGTTGACCGGCGCCGATTCCGGGGATTTGGGCGCCTTTTGGGGGCTGCCTCGACGCTGGGCGATGCGTTTCGATGAACGAAATGCCCCAGAGAGGGTAAGGCAGCCAAGCAGGCGTCCACAGCGACAAACGACCGCCGCTCGCCCGCCGCCCGCCCGGCCGCCGCAGGCTGCCTGGCGCGCAAGCGGGAGCGGCTGGAGCGCGCGGTGCTGGGCGAGGGCGAGGCGGGGCAGTAGCGGCGGCGGCGCGCGGTGCGGCCCAGCCCGGCCCGGCGGCGCGCGCCCCCGTTCCCGGTCGGCGCGGCCAGCCGGGGCGGCGCGGCGCGGGCGTGGAGCCTTGCAGGCCCAGGCCTTGCAGTTGCGCCGCCCAGCCGGGGGCGCAGGCGGCGCCGGCGCGCGCGGTGCGCCGCGCCCGCGCGCCGTTCCCGGCCGCGCCGGCCGCCCCGGCAGCGCGGCGGCGCGGGGGCGCCGCACGGCGCAAGGCGTGACTAACAGTTCGTGGAACGGCGTGGTCATCTGCGCGTCCACCCCCCGCGCCGCATGCACCGCCCCCACACACCGGCGCCCCCCCGCTCCCCAGTTCCGCGCTCAGCCGCTGCGCACGCGCACAGCAATCGACCGCGAGCCCCCGCACATTCAGCCCCGCCTGCGCGCCGGGCGCGGCACGCCGCGCGCGCCCGCACCGCGCCAGGCACCGCACCGCGCCGCCGGGCGCCCGACCGGGCCCCGGGCCGGGTACCTGCGGCGCCGCGCGCGCCCCCGCGCCCGGCCCGCATCCCACCGGGCGGGGCGGCGCGATGGAGGCCGCCGAGCCGCTTCTCGGCCCCGCGCCGCGGGCGGCGGGCAAGGGCGGGCGGGCAAGGGCGGGCGGGCAAGGGCGGCGAGCCCCGCCGCTCCGGCGGCGTGGCACGCCCTGAGCGACAGCGCGGGCGCGGCGGCCCAGCAGCTCGCTGCCGCGAGCGCTCGGCGGGGGGCGCACGCTGCTGCAGCGGCTGCGCGCCGCGCGCCCCGCCGGCGTCGGCTGAGCCACCGCGAACGTTGGGCCCTGGAGCAAGAGGCGCGGCATAGGGGCGCGCTCGCTCCAGGGCCCAGCGGTCGCGGCGGCGCGGCGACGCGGCGCGCAGCAGCGGCGGCGGCCGCTGCTGCGGGCGCAGCAGCAGGGCGGGCGGCGCCGCGGCGGCGGTGGTGCGGCGTCCGCACTCTGAGCGCCTGGGCGCCGTCGCCCCGCCTAACGAGGGCCCCGCGCGTGCCGCACTCCGCTGAACCGCGGCCGGCATCGGGGGTGCACTGCGGCGCCTGCGGCCGCGCTCGGCCCTTTCCCACCCGAGCTTGCTGCTGGCGGTGCTGGCGAGCGCGCAAGGCACAAGCAGGTGCGCGCGCGCGGTGCTGGGGGCGGTGGCCGCCATCCCAGCCATCAGCACTCGGCGCTCACCCGGGCCGCCCGCAGGCGCCATGGCCGACTCCGGGCGCGGCGGCTTCGGCCGCGGCTTTGGTGACAGGGGCGGCCGCGGCGACCGCGGCCGCGGGCGCGGCGACAGGGGGCGCGGCCGCGGCGGCAGGCGCGGGCGCAAGGACGAGGAGGAGAAGTGGGTCCCCTGCACCAAGCTCGGCCGCCTGGTGCAGCAGGTGCGCCGGATCGGCGCGGCGCGGGCCCGCATGGCCCGGCAGCAGCCCATCACCCCCCGCGCCCGCCCCCACGGCGGCTGCGCGCGGCCGGGCCGCCCCGCGCGCGCCGGCGTCGGCAGCGTGGCCGCGCGCAGAGGGGAATGGCCGCGCGGCGGCGCCGCACGCGCGCGCGGCGGCGCGCCGCGCTGCCGCCGCCGACGCGCCCGCTGCTCGCCACCACGGCGCGCCGCCGCCGCAGGGCAAGATCAAGTCGCTGGAGCAGATTTACCTCTTCTCCATGCCCGTGAAGGAGTACCAGATCGTCGAGTACTTCCTCGGCAGCGCGCTGAAGGACGAGGTCATGAAGATCATGCCCGTGCAGAAGCAGACGCGCGCCGGCCAGCGCACGCGCTTCAAGGCGCGCTGCCGCGCTGCCGCGCGGGCGCGGGCGCGGGCGCGGCGCGGGCGGCGGCGACGGCGGCAGGGGAAGCAGCGGCAGCAGCGGCGGCGGCAGCAGCAGCGGCAGCAGCGCGGCGGGCGGGGCCGGGCGGCAGCGAGGGCGCGGCCGCGGCGGCGGCGGCAGCGGCCGCCCTAGATGTTGCAACAGCGGCGACGCAGCGGCGGCAGGCGCCACGGCGGCAGCGGCGACGAGGGCGGCAGCTGGCGCGCGCGAGCGCGGCGGCAGCTGCGGCCGGCCGGCAGCCGCGCGCGCGGGGCTCACGCGCCGCCCCGCCCCGCTGCCGCTGCCGCTGCCGCTGCCGCTGCCGCCGCCGACAGGCGTTCGTGGTCGTGGGCGACTCCAACGGCCACGTCGGCCTCGGCGTCAAGTGCGCCAAGGAGGTGCGCGCCCGCGCCGCGCGCGCAGCGCCCCGCGCCCGCGCCGCGCCCCGCAGCCGCGCGCCCGCGCCCGCGCCCGCGCCCGCGCCCGCCCACGCCGCCGCGGCCGCGCCCGCCCGCGCGCCGCCAGGTGGCCACCGCCATTCGCGGCGCCATCATCCTGGCCAAGATGAGCGTCATCCCCGTGCGCCGCGGCTACTGGGGCAACAAGATCGGCAAGGTGCGTGGGGGGTCCCTGGCCGCGCACCGCGCGCCGCGCCGCGCCGCGCCGCGCCGCCGGCAGCCGCGCCGCACCGCAGCGGCGGCGGCGGCCGGGCCTGGCGGCGCACGGACCCACGCGCCCGTGCCTCGCCGCGCGCGCGCCCGCAGGTGCACACCGTGCCGACCAAGGTCACCGGCAAGTGCGGGTCGGTCACGATCCGGCTCATCCCCGCGCCGCGCGGCGCGGGCATCGTCGCGGCGCGCACGCCCAAGAAGGTGCTGCAGATGGCGGGTATCGAGGACTGCTACACCGCGTCGCGCGGCAGCCGCAAGACGCTCGGCAACTTTGTCAAGGCCACGTTCATCGCGCTGTCGCACACCTACGGCTTCCTCTCGCCCGACCTCTGGGCCGAGACGAAGTACATCAAGAGCCCGCTGCAGGCGCGCCCCGCGCACAGCTCTGCGGCGGCTGGCTGCAGCGGCAGCTGGCTGCGGCGTCCCGGGCGGCAGCGGCGCCCGCGCGCCCGGCCCGCTGCCCTCTTGACCCCTCGCTGCCCCCCTCTGCCGCCGCCGCTGCGCCGCGCAGGAGTTCACCGACTTCCTGGCCAAGCCGTTTGTGGGCGCGGCGCCCAAGCCGGAGTACGAGGCCGGCTACTGAGCGCGCGCGGGCCGGGGCGGCGGGCGCGGCGGCTGCAGCAGCAGCCGCGGCGGGCGCGCGCGTTGGCGTTGGCGCGGTCGGGCGCGCGCGGGTAACGCGCGTGGCCGACCTGACCCGTGGGCAGCGATTTACACGGAGCTGCGCCCACATCGCCGCCGCCGCCGCCGCCGCCGCCGCCGCCGCGCCCAACACGTGCCAGCTAGCTACCTCCGTGCGTGTGTGTGTATGTCAGTCAAAGCAATGGATCAGGGCGGCGGCGCCCCGGCCGACCTTTTGCAGTCGGCCGCACGGCGCCCGCGCCCCGCCCGCTCCGCTGCGCCCCGCTGCCCCGCGCCGCCGCTGCCGCGCCGCCGCCGCATCGCCGCGCGTCACCACACGTCCTTGTGGTAGCGCCCGCTGTCGCCGAGGCGCTTGACCCACGCCTCCGCCTGGCTCGTGGTCAGGCCGCCGTGGCGCTGCGCGACGGCGATGAGCGCGCGGTGCACGTCCTTGGCCATCGCGCTCGCGTCGCCGCAGACGTAGACCGACGCACCCGGCTGCTGCAGGAGGCCCCAGACCTCGGCGCCCGCGGCTGCGAGGTGGTGCTGCACGTAGTCCTTCTGCGGCCCCGCGCGGCTGAACGCGACGTGCAGCGCGCTCAGCGCGCCGCCCTCGACCGCGGCGGCGAGCTCGGCCTCGTAGATGTAGTCGTGCGCGCGGCTGCGGCAGCCAAAGAACAGCACCGCGGGGCCGAGCTCCGCCATGTCGGCGACGAGCGCGGCGCGGTCCTGCAGGAAGCCGCGGAACGGCGCGAGGCCGGTGCCCGGGCCGATCATCACGATCGGCGCGCGGCCGTCCTCGGGCAGCTTGAACGTGCTGCGCCGCACAAACACGGGCACGCGCTCCCCCGCGGCCGCGCCCTGCAGGTAGCTGCTCGCGACGCCGTCGTGCACGCGCCCGGTCGGCATCACGTCGCGCACGACGGCGCACGTGACGTGCAGCGCGCGCGGGTGCGCCGCCGCGCCGCTGGAGATGCTGTAGAAGCGCGGCGCGAGGCGCGGCGCGACGCTGCCGAAGAACAGGCCCAGGCTCGGCACGGCGCTGGGAAAGTCAGACATGACCTGCGGGTGCCGGCAGCGGCGCGGCGCGGCGCGGCGCGGCGGGCGCGGCGTGAGCTGGGCGGCGGGCGAGCCGCGCGGCAGAGGCCAGCCCCCGCGGCGCGGCGCGGGCCGGACGCGGCAGCGCGGCGGCGCGGCCCGCCCCCGGCAGCGCGCACCTCGAGCAGGCTGCGGTGCTGCTTGGCGATGTACTCGTTGTAGTCGGCCTTGCCGCCCGCGCTCGCGAGGTGGCTCAGCCGCGCCGCCTGCGCCGCGTCGGCCGCGCAGCTCGCGAGCGCGAGCAGCGAGTCCTTGCGCGGGCTCGAGAGCAGGTCCGCAAAGTAGGCCAGCGCCGTGGAGAGTGCGATGGGCCCGGGGAACGGCGGGTCGAGGTCGCCGCTGCGCGCGGCGGCGCGCGGCGCACGGCGGCGGCAGCGTGGGCGCGAGCGCAGGCGGCGCCCCTGGCTGCACGTGGCGCTGCACGCGGCGCGGCGGCCGCACGCGGCGCGGCGCGCACCTCGCGCCCTCGCCGTCGGTGTGCAGCGTGAAGGTCGTGTCGAGCGGCAGCCCCAGCAGGGCCGCCGCCTGCGCGACGACGGCGTCGCCGTTGCGCGCGTACATGCCCACGTGGTCCCCCGTCTCATACTTGAGCTGCCTGCCGGCGGCGGCGGCGGCGGCAGCGGCGCGTCAGCCACGGCGGCAGCGGCAGCGGCAGCGGCAGCAGGCGACGCAGCAGCAGAGGCAGCAGGCGTCGCAGCAGCGGCGGCCGCGGCCGGCGGCAGGCCGCGGGCCTCACTTGTTGCCGCTGATGTCGAGCTCCACGTGCACGCACGAGCGCTCGCTCGCGGGCGTGTGCAGCTCGCGGACCTCCGTGACCGTCGCCCAGTAGGGGTCGTGCGCGCTGTGCCCGCTGCCGTCGTGGAACGGCGACGCCGCCTTGGTGCCTGCGGCGCGGCGCGGCGGAGCGCTGAGCGGGGCGCTGCGGCTGCTGCTGACGCCGCCTGCAGCTGCCGCCGCCTGCTGCCGCCTGCTGCCGCGCCCCAGCCCGGCGCGCCCGCGCCGCCGCACCCGGCGCCTTCAGCTCGACGCGGTACGTCGCGACCGTGCTGCCGCCCTCGCCCTCGCCCGCGGCTGCGCCGAGCAGCTCCGGCTCCGCCTCGAGCGCGGCAAACAGGTCTGGCGCGGCGGCGGGACCGGCGGGCGGGTCGGCCGGCGCCGACAGCGCCGCGGCAGCGCTGCGGCCTGCCGGGTGCGCGGGCGCGCGGGCGCGCACCGGTGCACCACTTCTCAAAGTCGTCGTCGATGCTGTCGTCGTCGTCGCCGTCGCCGCGGCGGCAGAGCGGCGTCGCGCCGAGCGCCTCCATGTTTTTGAACATGCGCTTCCCGACCGCGTTGAAGTGCTCGTACTGCTTGTTGCCCAGCCCAAACACGCCAAAGCGCACGCCCTGCGCGGCGGGCGCGGCAGCGGGCGCGGGGCGGCGTCGGGGCGCGCCGCCGCCCATGCGCGCTGCCCGCCCGCCCGTGCGCGCGCCGCCGCGCGCCGCGCGCAGCACGCAGCACGCAGCGCCCGCCGCGGCCCGCCGCCGCCACCGTCGCGCCGCCAGCAAAGCGCGCAAGCGCGCGCGCGCACCTCGAGGTACGTGTCCTTGGCGCCGTTCTCGACGTCCTCGACCTCCGTGCAGATCCAGGAGTAGAAGTCGGCGGCGTTGTCGGTCGGCTCGCCGTCGCCGTACGTGGCCATGAGGAAGATGACGAGGTGCTCCTTGGGCAGGCGCGCCTCGGCGCGGTAGTTCTCGATGTCCACCACCTCCACGCTCGCGTCCGCGTACTTGCGGCGCAGCTCGTTCCCCAGCTGCTTGCTGAAGCGCTCCGCCGTGCCCGTCTGCGTGCCGTACAGGATGCGCACGCGCTTGCGGGAGGGGTCCTCGTCGGCGGCCGTGGAGGCGCGGCGGCGGGGCTCCAGCTTGGGCGGGAGGCTGCTCTTGGGCTTCAGGTACAGAATCAGCAGCGTGATGGCCAGCAGCACCAGGCTCGCCAGCGCCAGCCCCGGCACCGCCGGCGCGCCCGCGCCCGCCGCCGGCTCCATTGCGCCGAGCGGAGCTGCGCCGGGCGCCGCCTGGCGGGGCGCTGCCCCGGGGGGCGCTGCGGTGTGGCTCAGACGCTGCTGCGCGCGCCCATGCGGCGCGGCGGACGCTCGCGAGCGGCGGGGAGCGAGCGGCGGTCGAGTGGCGCGCGGGGGCAGCGGGCGGCGGTCGGGGGCGGCCGCAGGGCGCGGCGCAGCAGGCTGTTAGCACAGCGAACCAACCGCTGGGCGCGTATCGCCTCGCAACCCCGCCCAAAAGTCCGTGCAGGTTGCAATACTGCACCCAGAGGCGGCGCCCGTCGCGCACGCGCACGCGCCGCCGCGGGCAGCGAGCGAGAGCAGCGCAGGCGCTGCAGTCGGCCGCTGTGGGCGCGCGCGAGCACCACGAGCGTGCTGGACGCGTGGAGAAGGGGCGACTGACGGCTGCGCGGGTGGTGCGGGCGCGGGGCTGGGCCGTGGGCAGAGCGAGATTGACCAGCCGCAGGACGCCCTCCCGCGCGCTCGCGCGCACGCGCGGCGCGGCAGGGCCGCATGAAACCGGCCCCCTGAACCGCTCCCGCGTCACTCCTCGCCAGCGCCGTCCTCGGGGATGGCGTTGTGCTGCTTGAGCACCTCGATCGCCTCGTCGACCTGCGCGCGGCGCGCGCGGCGATGCGCCGTGCGTCGGCACCGGCCCACGCGCGCCGCTGCGCCCCCGCTGGCGCGCGCGCGCGGCGGCGTGCGCGCGGCGTGCGGGTGCGCGGCGGCAGGCGCGCGGCGAACGCGGCGCACCTTGGAGACGAGGGCCTCCTGGTTGTCGAGGAGCAGCAGCACCTCGCTGTTGTCCATCTCCAGGAGCATGCCCGTGATCTTACCCGCGAGCTCGGGCTGCAGCGCCTGGACCTGCGGGAAGAGGCGCTCGCCGAGGATCTGCTTCTGCTGCTCCGGCGTCGCGTTGGCGAGCATCGCGGGCAGCGAGAGCTGCACGCCCTCGCCGCCCGCGGGCGCGCCCGCGCCGCGGCCGCCGGGCGCGGCGCGCTCCGCGCGCCCGCGCCCGCGCTCCGCGCCGCGGCCGCCGAAGCCGCGCCCGCGCCCGCCGTCGTCCTCGAACCCGCCCGGCCCGCGCCCGGGCAGGCCGCGCCCGCCGACCACGCCCGCGCGCCCGCCGCGGCCGCGCGGGCCGAGGCCGAGCGCGCCGGGCGGGCCGCCCATCGGCGGCGCCATCATCATCGCGCCCGGCGGCCCGCGCGGGCCGCGCCCGGCCATGCGCCCCGCGCCCATCATCGCGCCGTACATCATGCCCGGCGCGCCGGGGCCGCGCGGGGCGCCAGGCATGCCCTGGTAGAACATCGGCGCCCCCGGGCCGCCCGGCGGGAACATGACGCCCGGGCCCATCGGCCCGCGCGCGCCGCCGCCAAGCGCCATGCGCTGCTGGTTGAGCTGCTGCGTGAGCTGCACGCGCCGGACCTCCTTGCGCTGCGCGAGCGCGACGTACAGCGGCTGCGCGCCCGGCGCGGGGGACGGGGCGCGGGCGGGCGCGGGCGTGGGCGCGGGCGTGGGCGCGGGCGCGGCGGCGCACGCGCTGCGAGCGCACGCGCCGCCGGACCCTCCCCTCTCGCTCCCCGCCCCTCGCGCCATCCGCCTGCCGCCTCCGCCCGCGCCCGCTGGCCCCCGGTCAGCCCCCGGCCGGCCAGTCGGTCGGTGTGTGGGCCGGCCTCACCTTGCCCTTGAGCATCTTGCCGTTCATCTCGGTCACCGCGCGCGTGGCCTCCTCGTGGCTGGTGTAGCAGACAAAGCCAAAGCCCTTGGACTTGCCCTTCTCGTCGCTCATAACCTGCGGCGCGTGACGAGGTGACGCGTGACGAGGTGACGCGCGGCGCGGGGTGAGCGGCGCGCGGCGGCGCGCGGCGGCGCGCGGCGGCCGGCGCTGGGGCCGGCGTGTGCGCGGGCGCGGCGCGTGCGCGGGCGCGGCGCGCACCTTGGCGGAGGTGATCGCGCCGAAGGGCGCAAACTCCTCGCGCAGCGTGTCGTCGTTGACGTCGTCGTGGAGGTTCTTGATGTAGAGGTTCATGCCCTGGCGGCGGTTTAGGCGGCGGCGGCGGCGGCGCGGGGTTTAGGGAGCGCCGCGCCGCGCCGGCGACAGCAGCGCGCGCGCCGCCGCCGCGGCCTGAACGCCGCCGCCGCCGCGGGCGTGCCTGGTACTTCTGCAGCCGCTCGGCGCGCTTCTCCTCAAACTGGTTGCGCAGCATCGCCTCGCGCTCGGCCTTCTTCTGCGCGCGGCCCGCGTAGAGGCTCTTGCCGCCGACCTCCTTGCCTGCGGCGCGCGGCGGCGGCAGGCGGCGGCGGCGGCGTGGGCGGGCGCGGCGGGGCCGCGGCACGCGGCGCCGGCGCCTGCGCGCGCTGCGGCGTGCGCGCGGCGCCCGCCCCGCCACCCGTTCCCCCGCGCGCGGGGCGCGCCGCACCCGTGAGGTCGTCCACCGCCTTGGCCGCGCTCTCGGGCTCGGCGTAGTTGATGAAGCCGAAGCACTTGGACTTGCCCTTGTCGTCCTGCGAGGACGCGCGGCGCGGCGCGGCGCGGCGCGGCGCGGCGTCGGCGTCGGCGCGGGCGGCGGGGCCGCCGCCCCGCGGGCCTCCCCCGCCCTCGCCCGCGCGCCGCGCCGCGCCCGGCGCCCCGCCGCCGCCCCGCCCCGCGGACCGCCCCTCCCCTCCCCCCAGCCTCCCCCGCGCCGCGCGGCCCCCGCGCGGCGCGCGCCACGCACGGTCATGACGATGGCCGACACGACCTCGCCGTACTCCTCCGCGAGCGCCTTGAGCCCCGCATCGTCGACCTCCTCCGACAGGTTCTTGACGTACACGTTGGTGAACTTGGCGTCGCCCGGGCCGCGGTCGGTGCGCTTGAGGAAGGGGCCGACGTACACGATCTTGTCGGCGAGCTGCATGCCGTTGACCTGGTGTTGTTGCGCGTGAGCGCGGGGGACGCGGCGCGCGGGGGGACGCGTGAGGCGCGCGCGGGGGACGGCGCGGCGCGGCGCGGGCGCTGCGGCGGCGCGAGCGCTGCGGCGCTGCGGCGCCAGCGCTGCGGCACCAGCGCTGCGGCGCGAGCGCTGCGGCGGGGCCGGCGCTGCGGCGCGGGCGCTGCGGCGCGCCTTCTCGATCGCGAGGTTGGCGCCCTCCTCGGTCTCAAAGTGCACAAAGCCGTAGCCCTTGGACGCGCCCGTCGCGTCCTGCGCGACCTTGCAGCTCCAGATGGTGCCAAACTGGCTGAACGTGTCATGCAGCGCCTTGTTGTCGATCGACTTGTCCAGGTTCTGCGCGGGCAGGCGCGGGGCGTGGGCGTGAGCCGCGGGCGTGAGCCGCGGACGCGGGGGCGCGGGGGCGCTGCGTCGGCGCCGCGCCGCGCTGTGCCGCGCCGCGCCGCGCCGCGCTGCGTGCTGCGCCGCGCGCCTTGATGAAGATGTTACCGACGCCCGACTTGCGGAACGCGGGGTCGCGGTGGCTCCACATGATGCGGATGGGCCGGCCGTTGACGGGCGTGTAGTTGAGCGCCTCGAGCGCGCGCTCCGCTGCGAGGCCGGGCGGGCGGCGGCGTGGCGCGGCTGAGCGCGGCGCCCGCTGGCACGGCCCCGGCGCGCTGGCGTGGGTTTCGCAGCGGCCGCCCGCTGCTCGGCGCCGCCCGCCAGCTGCTGCTGCCGCCTGCCTCCGGCACGCGCGCTCTCGCTGGCGCCGCCGCGCGTGCACCGCTGGCGCGGCCGCAGCCGCCGCCGCCGCAGCCGCCGC
Organism: Scenedesmus sp. PABB004; assembly: GCA_014905635.1. NCBI lineage: Eukaryota > Viridiplantae > Chlorophyta > Chlorophyceae > Sphaeropleales > Scenedesmaceae > Scenedesmus > Scenedesmus sp. PABB004. Next base: position 911,300 of record JABVCE010000007.1, on the reverse strand, counting down.
GGCCGCCGCCGCCGCCGCTGCTGCCGCCGTCGGCGCCCGCCGCCGCGCCCGCCGCCGCGCCGCGGCCGCCGCCGCGCCGCCCCCCGCCTCCCGGCGCGCCCTCACCGGCGCCGGTGTCCAGGGCGGAGTTGTAGTTGACGTACGCGTAGCCCAGGGACCGCCGGGTCACCGCGTCGCGGCAGACGCGGATGGAGGCCACGGGCCCCACCTGCGGGCGCGGGAGGCGGGGTGAGCGCCGCGGGCGCGAGCGGGGGCCAATTGGCGCCCCCCGCGCCGCGCCGCAGCGCCATCGCCGGCGCCCGCCACCCCGCGGCTCGCGCCTGGCTGAAGAGCTCATACAGCGAGGCCTCCGTCGCCTCGCGGTCCAGGTCGCCGACGTAGAGGGAGGAGTTGGCGGGCGTCGCCGCGGTGCTGGCGGCGGGCGCGGCGGGCGCCTCGGCGGTGGCGGCCATCTTGGCGGGCGGGGCGACGCGGGGGGCTCCGGGGGCGGTCGGGGGGCTCCGGGACGTCTCCTAGCCTATTTTTTTGGTGGCTCCTTCACCAGCCTCAGCTAAGAGTCGGCGAAGGGGGGCCTTTTTTTGTTTACGCGACAGCGGGCGCCGCTGCCGGCTCCCAGCCCCTCAGCTGGACGTGGCGTGCGTGTCAACGGGGGGAGGAAAGGAGCGAGGCCGCCGCGCGCGCGCGGGCAGGCCTCGATCGATGGGCGGGTTCAGCGCGCAGGCCCGGCGTCGATCGACGCGAGGCTGCCGCCGTGCGCCCTCCACACTCTCCGCGGCGCGCGCGCTCCACTCGCTGGCCGCCGACGCCGCCGCCAGGGCGCTGCCGCCGCCGCTGCAGCCGCTGCCGCCGAGCGGCGCCGGCACCCCGCGCCGCCGCGCCGGGCCGGCAGGACAGGACGAAGGCAGGGCGCCGCTGGGGGGGGGGGCGGCCGCCCCGCGCGACACCGCGCCCGCGTGCTGGCGACAGCAGCGCCGCGCGCCGCTGCCCCGCGCGCCGCGCCGCGCCGCCCGCGCGCCGCGCCGGGCCGGGGGGCCGCAGAGAGCAGCAGACCGGCGGCGATCGCCGGCGCGCCGTGCGCCGCGCTGCGTGCGGCGGCGGCGGTGCTCGCGTGGGGGCCGCGGTCGTCTACGCTGCGGTCGCACGGCGCCCACGCGAGCATCGCCGCCTTCGCACGGCGTGCGCTGCTCGGCGCCGGCGGCGCGCGCACGGGTCCGCGGGCGCGCGGGGCGGCGTGGCGACCGGCCGGTCGCGAGTCCGCGCCGCGGCGCGGGCTGAAGGGGGCCGCTTGTTGTGCTGCGGCAGTGCGCAGTCAGCCGCCCGGCCCCAACCCCACGACCGCCTCAACCCACGCCACCGGCACCGGCAGCGCGGCGGCAGCGGCAGCGGCGCGCCCCACGCCTTGCGCGGCGACCGGCGCAGCCCGCCCACCTGGCGCCGCCGGTCGCCATGGAGAGCGCGCCGTCTCTGAGCGAGGAGGCGGCCAGCCCCGACGCCTTCTTCGCCGACTGCCCCGGCGGCGACAGCGGGACCGACGCGGCGCTCGCCGCCTTCTTCGCGCGCCACGCGGGCCCCGACGGCCGCCTGGAGCGGCCCGTGGCGTGCGTGACGTCGGGGGGCACCACCGTGCCGCTGGAGCGCAACTGCGTGCGCTTCATCGACAACTTTAGCGCCGGCACGCGCGGCGCGATGTCGACGGAGGAGTTCCTCGAGGTGCGGCCGCCGCCCGGCCCCCGAGCGCCCCGCGCCGATCGCGGCTCCGCTCGTGTGGTGCGCCGGGCGCCGGCGACCGACCGCCCGCTGCCGCCGCCGCCGCCGCCGCCGCCGGCCGCGCGCCCGCCGCTGCCCGCCGCCGCCAGGCGGGCTACGCCGTTGTCTTCCTCACGCGCACCGGCAGCATACAGCCCTTCACGCAGGACCTGCCGCTCACCGAGACGGTGCCGCTGCTGCAGAGCCTGCTCACGCTGCAGCGCAGCGGCGGCGGCGGCGGCGGCGATGGGGGCGGGGTCGCGCCGTGCACGCTGCGCCCCGACGTCGCCAGCCGCGTCGCGGGCGTGCTGTGCCAGGTCAGGGAGGTGCAGGAGTCGAACCTGCTGCTCACCATACCCTTCACAAGCATCTTTGAGTACCTGCAGGTGCGCACGCGCCGCACGTTGGCCGCACCGCGCCACACCGCGCGCCGCGGCCGCGCTCGCCGCAGCAGCCCCGCCGGCCGCGCCCGCGGGCCCGCGCCGCCGCGCCCCCGCCCACGCGCCGCCGCCGCCGCGTCCGCCGCAGTGCCTGCGCGCCATCGCGCGCGCCGCGGCGCCGTTTGGGCCCCAGGTCGCCTTTTACCTCGCGGCGGCGGTGTCAGACTTTTACCTGCCCTGGTCGCAGCTCGTGCGCGCCGCGCCGCGCTGGCGGGCGGGCGGGCGGCGCGGGCGCGCCGCGCGGCCTGGCGCGGCGGGCGCGCGGCCGCCGAGCCGTGCGGCCGCCGCGCCGCCGCCGCGCAGGTGGAGCACAAAATCCAGAGCTCCGACGGCCCGCTGGTGCTGCGGCTGCAGAAGGTGGGACGCGCCCGCGCGGCGCCGCGGGCCGCGAGCGCGCCGCCGCGGGCCGAGCGCGCCGCCGCGGCCGCCCCGGCCGCGCAGGTGCCCAAGATGCTGCGCTGCCTGCGGCACGAGTGGGCGCCGCGCGCGTTTGTGGTGAGCTTCAAGCTGGAGACGGACGAGACGATACTCGTCAAAAAGGTGACCCACAGAGTCCAGCCTGCCGCGCGGTCGGCTGGCCCGCCCCGCCCCGCACTGCACTGGGCCAGCGCAGCCCAGCGCGCGCGGCGCGCGCGGCGGGGCCGGGCGCATGGCGCGCCTCGGGGCGGGCGGCCTGACGCCGCCGTCGCCGCCGCCGCCGTCGCCGCCCCGCCCGCCAGGCCGCGGGCGCGCTGAGCAGGTGCGGGCGCCCGCGGCGCGCGCCCCGCCGCCCGGGCGGCCCGGCTGTGCCCGCGGCCGACCGCCCCGCCCTGACGCTGGGCCGCGCACCGCCCCGGCAGGTACAGCGTGCACGCCGTCGTGGCCAACCTGCTGCACACGCGCAAGGACCGGGTGCTCATCGTGCAGCCGGGCGCCGGCGACGCGAGCGGCGGCGGCGGCGCGAGCGGCGTGGACGTGATCGAGGTGCTGCGCCCCGCGGACGAGCCGCACATCGAGGAGCGGCTGGTGGCGCGCGTGGTCGCGCTGCACGAGGCGTTCCAGGCGGCGGCGGGCGCCGCGCCGGCGTGACGGTGTGCCGCGGTTCAACGAGCGCCGCCGCTGCCGGTCCGCGTCCGCGCCCGCTCTGCCAGACCGCCAGACCGCCAGTGGCAGCGCCCACGCGAGCGCGCGCGCGCGACATCGATCAATCGCGGCTCGAAGCCGCGAACACGTCATCAGCGGCGCCGCCGCAAGGCGCGCTCACTTCTCGTCCGCGGAGGCCACGCGGCATGGAGGCGCTCGCTGAGCGGGTGAGGGCCGCGTGGAAGCAGCCCGGACCGCGCGGCAGCGCGCCGCGGCCCGCTCGCCGCGCGGCACGGCGGCAGGGGCCCCGCAGAGGCTCCCGCTCTCTCTCTGGTCGCAGGCGCGGCAGGCGCTCGGCGTGGGCGAGGAGCGCTTCGTCCCGAGCGACCTGGGCGCCCAGAGCGCCACGCTGGCGGAGCTGGCATCCTTCGCTCCCCCGCTCGAGGCCCTGCTGCGCGCGGTGCGGTCGTTCGCCGCCGACACGGACGCCTGGCTGGCCGCCACGGTGGCGCTCGCGTCGCGCGCGCCGCTGCCGCGGCCGTGGGTGCAGCCCGACGCGCGCGAGCCGGCCGCGCCCGCGCAGCTGGCGGTGCCAGCGCAGCACGCTGCCTACTACGACGCAGAGGTCCAGGCCGCCCTGTCCGACGCCGTGCCGCGCGCCGTGGGCTGGGCCTTCCGCCGCGAGCTCCTGGGACCGCTGGAGCAGTGGCTGCTCGCACTCGAGGTTGCCAAGGTGCGGGCCCTGCCGCGCGTGGCGCGCGCGCGCCAGCGGCCTGCCGGCGGCACGCGCGGGCGAGCCCGCGCGCACGAGCGAGCCCCGCGCCGCCCCGGCCGCTCGGCCCGCAGGACCAGCTGCCCGCGCTCGAGGCGCGCCGGCTGGCGTACGACGCGGGCCGGCGCCGCCTGGTGGAGCGCGCGTCGCGCGTCGCGGCGGCGCACGCGCAGGCCCCCACTGGCGCCGCCGGCGGCGACGGCGACGGTGACGGCGCCGCGCCCGGCGCGCCGCGCGTGCTGCTCGTGGCGGGCGGCGGCCCGGAGCACGCGGCGCTGCTCGAGGAGTCTGCCGCGGCGGCGGACGAGCTGCTGGCGTTTGAGGCGGACGCGGAGGCGCTCGACGACCTGCTCCGCTGGCTCGCCGGCGGCGCCGCGCGCATCAAGGCGCTGCTCGCCGACGCGGCCGGCAGCGCCGCGGCCGCGGCCGAGGCGTGGGCCGTGCCGCCGGGGATGGTCCCTGAGCTGCGGCCGAGCTCGGCCGTCGGCGGCTACGAGGTCTCGGTGGACATCGTGCCCGGCTCCGAGGTCCTCGGCCGCGCGCCGGCCGTGGCGGCGTCGCCGCGCTGCGCCGCGCCGCCCGCGCTCGCCGGCGCCGCGGCGGCGGCGCCGGCGGATGCGGCGCCCGACGACCCGGCGGCACCGGAGGCACCTCCGGTCGAGCTGGAGCAGGAGGAGGACTCGCTCAGCGGCCCCGGCGGCAGCCTCGACCTCTGCAGCAGCCCCACCTTTGTCGAGGCGGCGGCGGCGGCGGCGAGCGGGCGCGCCGCGTTTGCCGCGGCCGCGGCGCGCGAGGGCGGCGCCGCGAGCGAGAGGGAGGAGCAGGGGGCAGGCCCCCTGGGCGGCGGAGGGCCGCCGGCCGCGCTGCCCACCAGCCCTGGCGCGGCAGCCGCCGAGCCCGAGGCGCGCGGCGTGGACGAGGCCGGCGGCGGCAGCGGCGTGCTGGGGGCCATTCGGCGCGCGCTCGCGGATCGCCAGGCGCCGCCCGCCGCTGCCGACCCGGCTGCCGGCGGCGGCGAGCGATTTGTGGTGCAGGGCGCGGGCGCGGCAGGCGAGCCGGGCGCGCCGGGCACGCCCGCGAGCGTCGCGCACGCGGCGCCCCCCGCGGCGCCGGGCGGCGGGCCCGACGGCGGCGGCCAACACATCGGTGAGCCGCGGCGGCACGCTGCGCCGCGCCGCACGTGGCGGCGGCAGCGCGCCGACACCCGCCCCGCCTGCCGCGCAGGCCCCGTCGCGCCGTTCCCCGGCTCTGTGCCCGCGCCCGGCTCCGCGCTGTGGTCAAAGGGCCCCGACCGCCCCGGCGGCGCGGCCGCGGCCGCGCCCGAGGGCGGCTAGAGCGCTCTGCGGCTGCACGGCAGTTGCGGGGGGGGGGGGGGGGGGGGCGAGGCTGCCGCGCGGCGGGCTTTGCTTGACGGCGGCGGCGTGCGTGCAGAATGCTGGCTGCAGGGCGGTTGCCGCGGGGCCCGCGCGCGAGCTGTTGTGTGAACGCGAGTTGCCGGCCGCCCGACCGACCGCGCGCGCGCCCGACGCCCGCGCCGCGCCGCGCCGCAGCGCCCCGCCGCCTCGCGGCGGCGGGCGCTGGCGCAGCAGCTGCCCCCTCGCCGCGCCGCGCCCGCCACCCCGGCGCGCGCGTCAGAGGCTGTCGTGCGCGGCGCCGAGGCGCTGCGCCGCCTCGGCGGCGGCCGACGCGACGCCCGCGTCCTCCGACGACATGCCCAGCGCGCGCAGCACGGCGAGCAGCTGGCCGAGCTCCGCCGAGCTCGCGCACAGCGACGGCGCCGCGGGCGAGGCGAGCGCGGTGTTGACGGCGGCGAGCAGCGCCGCCTGCAGCGCCGGCGGCGGCGGCGCGGCGCCCTCGAGGTGCAGGCCCTGCAGCGCCGCCGCGAGGATGGCCGCGCCGTCGCTGGAGAGCAGCCAGCCCGCCGTGTCGCCGGGGAAGAGCGCGACCTGTGTGCCCACGTGCCCACGTGCGCGCGCGGCGTCAGCAGCGTCAGCCGCACCCGCCGCGGCAGCACGGCCCCGCCGCCCCGCGGCGCGCGCCCGCCGCGGCGCACCAGCTGCGCGAGGCACTGCGCCGCCGCCGCGGCGACGCCCGCGTCCGGGTGGGTGCAGAGGTCGAGGAGGCAGGGCAGCTGCGCGAGGAACGGCCGCACGAGCGCGCCCTGCCCGCCCCCGCCGCCGCCGCCGCCGCCGCCCGCCGCGTCGCGCGCCATGACCGCGTCGGCAAGCTGCAGCACCGGCTCCAGGAACGGCTCCACGTTGTTCTGCTGCGCGTAGACCAACACCGTGACCACCTGCGCGATTGCGGGCCACACACGCGGGCCGCGGCGGGCGGGCGGGCGGGCGGGCGGGCGGCGCCGGGACGTGAGCGCGGGGGGCCGAGGGAGGGAGTCAAAGACGCGCCGCGCCCGCCCGCGCGCGCGCGGCGGCGCCGCGCGCGCCTTGTCGGCGGCGCCGAGCGCGTCGAGCTGCCGCGGCGGCAGGCTGCCGGCGAGGACGAGGTGGCGGCAGAGGCGGATGTTGTGGACGTTGTTGTTGGGGTGCTCGAGCGTGAGGAAGTCAAAGAAGCGCGGCGTGAGGCGCAGCGCCTCCACGACGGCCACGTAGCCGGGGCTCACGTCGAGGATGCCGCCCAGCAGCTGCGCGGGGACGTGGGCACGGCGCGGGGGCGCGCAGGCGCGTGGGCGCCGGCGGGGCGGGGGCGCACGCACGGCGCGCGGGCGGCGGCGGCGGCGGCGGCGGCGGGCGCGCGCTGGCGCTTCAAGCGCGCCTTGAGGGCGTAGAGGGGCATCGGCTCCTCCTGCTCCAGCAGCACCGGCACGAGCGGCACGACGTGCGCGCGCAGCAGCGCGTCGAGCGCCGCCGCGCCGCCGCCCGGCGCGCCGCCGCCGCCGCCGCCCGGCTGCCGCGGCGGCGACTGGCGCTGCTGCTGCTGCTGCTGCATGTCCGGGTCGGTCAAATACACCGCCAGCATGTCTGCGCGCGGCGATCGCCGGTGGGCGGCGGGTGGGCGGCAGCGGGCGCGCGCCGGGCGGCAGGCGCCCCCCGCCCTGGCCGGCGCGGCAGCCGCCGCGCGCCGCGCGCCGCGCGCCGCGCGCCGCGCGCCGCACGCGCCGCGCGTGCCGCGCACCCGACATCATGCGGAGGCAGAAGAAGCGCGTGTCGCTGTGCGTGCCGGGCGCGGCGATGGCGTCGCAGAGCGCGGGCATGAGGCTGCCCATGAAGGCGGCCGGGTACGCCGCCATGAGCTCCGGCTGCTGTGGTGGCGCCGGGAGAGAGAGGCCGGGCAGCGCGATGCAAGGCGGCGTCAGGGGCCGCGTGGCCGCGTGCGGCGGCGCGTCGTGCGCGGGAGCGCGTGCACGCACGCGCACCTGGCTGAGCGACTCGAGCACCGCGAGCAGCGTGTTGCGGAACTCTGGCAGCGGGCCCGCCTCGCCCGCGTCGGCGCCGCCGTCGGGCGGCAGCGCGCGCAGGAAGCCGGCGAGCGTCCCCACCAGCTCCGCGTCGACGATCGACGTCCGGAAGAACACCGGCGCCAGGAGGTGCAGCAGCACCTGCAGCTGCTCCAGCGCCGACGCGTCGGCGCGCCGCGGCGGGCCGCCGCCCCGCCCGAGCGCCGCGAGCGCCGCCGCGACGCCCGCGCAGACGTCGCGCACGGCCTGCGCCATCTCCGCCCGCAGCAGCGCGGCCGCGTCCTGCGGCGGCGTCCCAAGGCGCCGCGTCAGCCGCGCGCGCGGTCTGGCACGGCACGCGGCGGTCGGGCCGCGGGGCCCCCCTGCTGCGTGTTCAGCCCTGCCCTGCCCCGCCCTGGCCCGCACCTGGGTGTAGGTGTCGCGGTCGCGCATGAGGCGGTCCATGTGCGACAGCAGCTTCTGCTGGCAGCACTCCAGCAGCCAGGGCGGCGGCAGCCTGCGCACGGCGGCGGCGGGCGCCGGGCGGTGAGCGCGCGCGCGTGCTCCGCCGCTGGCACGCCTCTAGAGCCGCGCCCTGGGCGCGCCTGCAGAGCAGCACTGTGCAGAGTATGGCCTTGGCGCGCAGCAGCGGCAGGCTGTGGTCCAGCAGCCGCAGCACGGCCGGCAGCAGCCCCGCCTCCTGCGGCGGCGGCGCGCGCACGGAGCGGGTCAGCATGCCTGAGCCGCGCCGCCGCCCCGCGGCGCCGGCGCCGGCCGTATGGGCCACACGCACCTGCGCAAGCAGGCTGCCCAGGCGCGGCGCGAGCTCGTCGCTGGCGAGTGCCTGGTTGAGCATGTTGAGCGAGGCGATCTGGACCTTGCTGCTGCTGTCCGACAGGCCTGGCGCGCGGCGCGGGGCGGCGGCGGGGGCGGTCGGCGCACGCGGCGGCGGCGGCGGCGGCGCACGCGGCGGCGGCGACGCAGCGCAGGCGCAGTGATGGCGGCGGCGGCGGCGGCGGCGGCGGCGGCGGCGCGCACCCGTGATCAGGAGGTTTGGGCCCCACCGCTCCAGCACGCCGCGCAGCAGGCCCGGGCTGCTGCGCAGCAGCCGGCTGAGCGTCGACGCGGCGGTGGCCTTGACGTTCTCCGCCTTGGAGTTCCCCAGGATGCCCACCAGCCCCACGACCGCGTCCTGCGCGGCGCCGGCGCGGCGGGGGCCAGGGTCCAAGGGAGGCCCAACGGCCGCGCCGCGCCGCGCCGCAGCAGGCGCCCGCATGCAACCACCGTCGCCACCGCCGCCGCCGCGGCCGCCGCCGCACCTGCACCGCGAACTTGGCCGCCCACTCGCCGCCCTGGCTGGCGATGTTTTCGACCGTCTTGGCGGCGTAGTGCTGCACCACCTCATCCTCGCCCGGGCGCAGCAGGCGGCAGACCGCCGCGACGGTGCCGGGCGAGATGCCCCACGCCGCCGACGTGTCGGCGACGCTCGCCGCGCCGCTGTCCTGCTGCTGCGTCGCGACGTAGAACAGCAGCTCGCCCAGCGTGGCCATCACCCTGCGCGGCGCGCGGCGGCGGGGAGGGACCGCGCGCGTCGGCGGCGGGCCGCGGCCGGCGGCGCCGCGCTGCTGGCGGCGCGGCCGCCGCCCCGGCGGCGCGAGCCCGCCGCGGCCGCGCGCGCGTGCGCTGCCGCCGCACCTGCGGCGCACACGCTCGTTCTTGTCGCGCAGCGCCTCTGTGAGGATCTCGACCAGGCCCGTGCCGGCGAGCTCGTCGGCAATGTACGTCGCGTGGCGCACGAGCAGGCCGAGCACGCTCGCGAGGCGGATGCGCAGGAGCGGCATCTTGCCCGCGCGCAGCATGCGCACGAAGAGCACGGTCAGGCTGCTGTTGATGAGCACGTTGGCGGCCGACGTGTCGCCGCAGAGGCTCTCAAAGTAGCTCAGCACGTTGACCTTGTCCTTGACCGGCGCGCTGGAGGCAATGGTGCGGTACACGTGTGTCAGGAAGGACTCCAGCTCGGCCTGGTCGCACTCGAGCATCGCGGCGAGGCTCAGCGGCTCAAACGGCAGCGACTTGGCGTCCCAGTGCACCTCGGGGAGGCGCTCGATGCGGCGGTTCGCGACGATGGGCTTGACCGCCGAGTCGGAGGGGTGCCACAGCAGCGCGAGCGCCGCGGAGCGCCGCGCCGACGGCTGCCGCGCGCCGCCGCGCGCCGCGAGCGCCGCTGCGTGCTGCTGCACGCCCGCGAGCGCCGCCTCGGCGGCCGCGAGCGCCGCGCTGCCGTTGGCGGCGGCGCCGCCGGCGAGCGCGAGCTCGCCCAGCGCCGCCGCGGCCGCGTCGGCGCCGCTGCCTCGGCTGCCGCTGACGCCCTCGCCGCCGGCCGCGGGGACGGTCGCCTGCGCGCCGACCGCGCGCGCGCCGCCGCTGCCCTCGGCCGCGAGGCGCGCGTGTGACTGCACGACGCGCACCGTGCTGTCCGCCGCGCCGCGGCCGCTCGAGTCGATCTGGCTGCCCTCGTCGAGCGCCGCGGAGGGCAGCGCAGCAATGTCCTCCTCGCCAGCGCCTGGGCGCGCACAGCGCGGTGCGGCGCGCGGTCGGCGGCGCAGCGGCAGCGCCGCGCGCTTCCAGCGGCGGCGGCGGGCGGGAGCCAGCGGCGGGCGGGAGCCAGCGGCGGGCGGGCGCCGGCGGCGGGCGGGCGCGCACCCTCGTCGGCGGTCTCCTCAAAGTCGAGCTCCGCGTCTGCCGAGTCGATGGTGATGTCGCCGCCCGCGGGCGCGGGCTGCGCGGCGGTGTAGTCGGCCGCGCCGTCGCCGCGCTCCAGGTTGCTCGCAGCGATGCGCGACAGCCGCGTGACGTCGACGCTCTCCCGCAGCGACCGCACCGCCTGCGCGGACGCGGGCAGCAGGACCGTCGGCGCGGCGCGGAGCGCGCGGCGCGGAGTGCACGGCGCGTCGCGTGCGCGGGCGGGTGGGCACCTGGCTGGCCGCCGCCTCGTCGTCGCGGCCGCTGGGCGCGAGGCGGTGCGCCGCGATGAACGCGTCGAGCGCCGGCTCCGGCGGCAGCTCCAGCAGCTGCAGCCGGCTCTGCCAAAAGGGGTGCTGCACCAGCTCCTGCGCGGCCGCCGGGCGCGGCGGGCGCGGCGGGCTCGGGCGCGGCGCGTCCGCCGCACGGCGCGCGCCCCGGGCGGGCGCCGGCGGCCGCAGCAGCAGCGGCTGCCGCGGCGCGCACCGGCCACTTGATGCGCGTCGCTGGGTTTTTGTCGAGCAGCCGGAACAGCAGGTGGCTGAACTCCGGCGACGCGCCTGGCGCGGCGCGGCGCGGCGGCGGCGGCGTCCGGGCGGCGCGCGCGTCGAATCGGGCGCCCCGCGCGAGGCCGGCGCGGTGGCGCGCGTGCCGTGCCCGGTTCGCGGGTCGCGCACCCGGGATGGGCGTGGGGTCGACGTTGAGGATGTCGTGCGCCAGCTGGTTGAACGAGCTGTCCATGAACGGCGGCCGCCCCGTGGTGCACTCGTACAGCACGCAGCCGAGCGACCTGCGCGCGGGCGCGTGGCCGGGCGCGGGCGTGACGCCGGCGGCGCGCGGGCGCGCCCCGCCGCCGCTCGCCGGCGCACGCGAGGCCGGCCGGGGCCCGCCGCGCACCAGAGGTCGCTCGCCGTCGAGTGCGTCGCGCCCTCCGAGAACAGCTCCGGCGCCATGTAGCAGGGCGTGCCGCGCTTGGCCTGCGGCGCCCGCGGCGGCGGCGCCCGCCCGTCGGCGCGCGCCCGCCGCGGCCGCGTGCCCGGCCCGGCGCCCTCGCCCTCGGCCCTCCGCCTGCCAGCCACCCGCCCAGCCGCCCGCCCGCGCAAGCAAGCGCGCGCGCCCGGCCCGCACCGGCGGCAGGTTGGTGACCGGGTTGCGGTTGATGTCGCTTAGGCGGCGGCTGAGCCCAAAGCCGCCGAGCTTGAGCCGCCCGTTCTCATCGAGCAGCACGTTGCTGGGCTTGACGTCGCAGTAGATGATGCCCGCGGCGTGCAGGAACTGCAGCGCGACCACCAGGTCGCGCGCAAAGTCGTGCACGCTCGACTCGGGCAGCCGCACGTCCTGCGCGGCGCAGCGCGGCGCGCAGGCGCGCGTCGGCGGCGCCTGCGCCCGGCCCCGCGCCGCGCGCCCGCGGCCGCGTGCGCTCCCCGCGACCGCTGCTCGCTCGCGACGCGGCGGCCCCCACCGCAACCGCCGCCGCCGCCGCCCCCGAGCGGGCCGCCGGCCGGTGCCCGCCCGTCCACCGCCGGCCTCGCGCGTCGCCGCCGCACCTGGCGCAGCAGCGACATGAGGTCGCCGCCGACGCAGTACTCCAGGATGAGCCAGAGGTGGTTGGTCGTCTCGTACCTGCGCCGGCACGGTGGCGACGGCAGCGCGTGGGCCCTCGCGACCCGGCGCCGCGCGGCCCGACCCCGCTGCAGCCTGCGCGGCTGCCGCGCGCCGCCCGGCCAGCCAGAGCGCGCCGCCGCACCAGGCGTAGAACTTGAGGATGTTCTTGTGGTCCAGCGCGTGCATGGTGCGCACCTGCGCAGCGGCGGCGGCGGCGGTCGCGATGCGGCGGCGTGCTGCGCACCCGGACCGCCGGCACGCCTGCCGCCGTGCAGCCGCCGCGCAGCCGCCGCCGCCGCCGCTGCGCTGCCGGCCCTCACCTCCTGCAGCACGCGCGCCTTCTGGCTCTTGTCGACCGACTTGATGGCATGGTACTGAATGGTCTTCTTCTTGCGGCCCTTGTACACAACGCTGTGCTTGCCCTTGCCGATCTTCTCGTAGATGCTGCGGCGGACAGGGGCGGCCCGAGAGGCGCGCCGTGGGCGGGCGGCGGCGCCGCGCCGCGCCGCAGCGCCCGCGCGCCGCTCGAAACGGCGGCGCCAGCTGCTGCTGCTCGCCGCGGGCCCGCCGCCGCTCACTGGTACTGGTTCATGGCGCCGGCTGCTGCGTGCCGATCAGAAGAGCGCAGTTCGCAAGCGCTGCCGCTGCCTCATGGCTCGCCAGGGCCCTGGCGCTTCGGCAGGCGGGCGATGGCCGCGCCAGCCCGCCGCCTGGCGCCCGCCGCGACGCCCCGCTGCGCTGTGGCTGCGACCCGGCCTCGTGCGGTCGTGCAGGGAGCCCGCACGGGCCCGAGCAGGCGCGGCTGTTGCGCGGGCAGCAGTTCGTGCAGGGACGCGGGAGGGCAGCGCCCTTGCTGCGGCCGGGTCGTCGCCGGGGTGGTTCCGGGGTGGCGCCTGGTGTTGCTTGGAGCGCGCCCGAACCGCGCTCGCTCGCTGCGGCGGTTCTCCGGGCGCGCGACGGTTGCGCCGCAACCGCCGCCGCCGCCGGTGCACGCCGGTGCACGCCCAGCCTTTCTTCGCCCACAGCCGCGCCGGCGCCGCACATCTCCCGCGCCGCTGCCGCACGCGCGGCTCCAAAACTGCGACGAGGCGCGCTCGCGCGGCGCGCCGGCCCGGCGCCGCCCTGGCTGCAGGGCGCGCGCTCGCATCGCACGCAGCAGCCCAGCAGCCCCGCGCCGCCGGCCCGTCACTGGCTGGGCAGCGCCGGCGACGACCTCAGCAGGCGCTCGACCTCGTCCTGCGCCTCGGCCTGCAGCTGCCACTCCTCGCGCAGCGACTCGAGCTCCGAGAGCCGCTCCATCTCGACGCCGAGGCCCTCCAGCTCCGCCAGCGGCACCTGCGCGCCGCCGGGGGGCGCGCCGCGCGCGTCGGGTCGGGCGCCGCGCCGGCGGCCGGGCGGCGCACGCCACCGCATGCCACCCGCTCGCACGGCCGCGCCCGCGCTCGTCACGCACCTGCATGTCCATCTCCACCTCGATTTCAATCATGCTCATCACGCGCGCGTAGCCCTCCAGGAGCTCCAGGCGCCGCGCGAGCCGCGCCTCGATGCCGCCCGCCGCCGCCGCGACGCGGCCGATGCGCGCCTCGTACGCGCCGCCGCCGCCGGCGCCGCCGCCCGCGTCGCTGCCGCCGCCGCCGCCGCCCGCGGGCGCGGCGGCGCCGACGCTCTGCATCTTGGCCTGCAGCTGACAGAGCCGCGCGAGCGTGCGCACGTCCTCGCTCGCCTCCTGCGCGGCGGGCGGCGGCGGCGGCGGCGGCGGCAGAGTTCGGGCGGCCGGGGCAGCAGGGGGCGGGGCGCGCGGGCGCAGGGGCGGCGGCGGGCGACGCCTCTGCCGCCGCACGGCCCACGCGCGCGCGGGCTGCCCTCCCCCTCACCTGCACGGTGGCCTTGACCTTGGCGTCGAGGCCCGCGTGCTGCGCCAGCAGCTGTTGCCGGATGCCCTCGAGCTTGACCGCGCTCGACGGCAGCTGTTTGAGGCGAGGCAGCAGCAGCGCGTTGCCCGCGACGGCGCTGCCGACGCTGACCGCGAGGCCGCCGCCGATGAGCAGGGGCAGCGCGGGGTCGAGCAGCCCCGACGCGGCGTCGCCGCCCGCGAGCAGCACCGCCGCCGGCAGCAGCCAGCCCGGCACCGTCGTCTGGCTCCCCGGCAGCGGCGGCCGGAGCAGCAGCAGCTCCGCGCCGGTCTTGTGGTTGGCCACCAGCAGCGCCTGCCCCGGCTCCGTGCCCGGCGGGTTGGTCGACAGCAGCAGCCGCCGCAGCTTGTTGCGCCCCCGGTTGGGCGCGCACACGAGCGTCACGCGCTCGCCGGGCTGCGCCGGCACGTCGGCGGTCGCCGTGCCGACGCGGAACGTGCGGCTCGTGCCGTCCGGCGCCGCGACCGTGAGCGTGTGCACCGCCGCGACGGGCTGGCGGCGCCACAGCCCCACCGCGCGCGCCGCGGCGAGCAGCGGGTTGCCCGCCGTCTGCAGCGCCTCGCTCGCGCACGTGCTGACGGTGCCCGAGAAGAGCTCAAACTCGTAGCGCGAGTTGGCGTCCGAGACGACCTTGCACCCCTCCTGCGGCTGCACCACCGCGAGCGGGCGCTGCGGCGGCAGCGGCGAGCTCACCACGTGCCCGAACGACACCTGCGCGCGGCAGGCGCGGGCGGCGGGCGGCGGACGCGGGGCGGGCGGCGGCGGCGTCAGCTGCCCGCGGCGCCGGTCGCCCCGCCGCGCGCCGGCCCTACGCGCAGCACGCCCGCCCGCGCGCGCGCGCGCACCTCCTCGGCGCCGTGCACGCCCTGGCTGCGGATGCTGCGTATGGCCGCGAGGGCGTCGTTGACGCGCAGCTGCCGGCAGAGGCCCATCACGAGCGCCTCGGTGTGCTGCGGGCCCGCGGGCGGCCACAGCGACGCCGGCCCCGCGCCGCCGGCGCCGCCGCCCTGCGCGCGCTTGGCCTGCACCATCTGGCCATACGCGCTGAGCGCGAGGCCCGCGTTGCCGGCCTCGAGCGCGCGCTCGAGCAGCAGCAGGCCGTCGGCGCCGCACACGGCGTGCGGCGCGCCCGCGCGGTCGCACGCCTGCACGATCAGGTCCAGCGCCTCGCCCGCCGTGGCGGCGCCGAGCACGCGGCGCAGCAGGCTGGCGTCCGCCGCGAGCACGCCGGCGGCGGCGGGCTCGCCGTCGCTGCCGCTCGTGGACGCGCCCGCGCCGCTGCGCGCGCGCTCGTCCTGCGCCGCCTCCGCCTGGCTGGCGGGCGCGGCGTCCGAAGCCGCAGACGCCTGGGCGTGGCGCAGGCGGGGCGCGGGGGGCGGGCAGGGCGGGCGTTGGAGGCCGGCCTGCTGCTGCCGGGGTCAAGGCCAGATGTCGGGCCCCCGCCTCACCTGCGTCGCAATCTTCCGCGCGCCCTTGCCTCCAGGTCCCACCACGCACGCGTGGCCGCGCCGGACGGGCAGCAGCGCGGCGCCGCTGCGCGGGGCGGGCCGCGATGGCACTGGCCGATGGGCCGAGCTGCGCCCAGGCCGCCCTTCGCGGCCCACCGCGACGCCCGGCCGCCGGAGCAGCATCTCAACTGCTGTGAGGCACGCTGCGCCCGCGCAACAGCGACCGCTAGCGCTGCTGACGGTGGCCAGCCCCCGCGTGCGGCCTGCTGCAGGGCGCGAGAGCGCGTGCGGGGCCAAGGCGTCTGAGCCGGCCGGACGCAGATCTGCTGGACATTGCGGCGGCGACCGCGGCTGCGCCCTCGGCCACAACCGCCGCCGACCGCTGCAGATCGCGCGCGCCGACCGGCAGCGGGCGGCGGCGGCGCCGCGCGGCGCCGCGTTACCGCCGCCGCCGCCGCCGCCGCGGCCGCGCGCGGCGCCGCCGCGCGCGCGGGCGCCAACCGCCGCAACCGCCCCCTGGCTTAGCGGGCGCCCGCCGCTCGAGCATCACACGCGCTTGACCTCGCGCACGCCGTCCTTGTCGACGACCTTCATCACGTAGTGCGGCGGCGCGACGACGAGGCGCTTCTTGATCTCCGCGATGCCCGCCTCCATCATGGTCACCGCCTCGGCCTCGCTCAGGTCGGGGTGCCACATCTTGTCAAACAGCGACAGCGCAAAGTACGACCCTGCGCGGCGCCGGCAGCGGCGCCGGCGGGGGCGGCGCAGGGCAGGGCTCGGCGCCCCGGCGCGGCGCCCCCGGCGCAGTGCCCGCGGCGCGGCGCCGGCGCCGGGCGCGTGGGCGCCGCGGGCGCCTGCTGGGCTCACCGTAGCCGGTGCCGCCGGTGTTGACCTTGTGCAGCGTGGCGAGGTAGTCGAGCCAGTAGAGGCTCGCGCCGGGCCCCTCGTCAAACCCCGCGATCAGCAGGTTGGCGTGGTACGGCGACTGCCGCGCGCACGTCCAAACGCGGCGGCGGCGGCGGCGTGGGCGCGGAGCGGCGCGGGCGGGCGGCCGCGGGGCTGTCGCCGCCTCGCGGCGGCTGCCGAGCGCCCGGCCGGCCCCGGGGCCGCGCCCCCGGCCGGCGCGCGCACCTTGCGCAGCGCGGTCGCGAGCTCGCCGCGCGCGTAGTGCGCGACGCTCTTGGTCGTGAGGCTCGTCGCGTTGCGCAGGCTGTAGAGCTTCACGTTGGCGATGATGTAGTCGCTGAACTGCACGCGGTCGCCCGCCTCGCCCGCGATGCAAAACACCTGGCGGCCGCGCGCACGGCATGAGGTGAGGCGGCGCGCCGCGCCGCGGACGCTGCTCGCGCCGCCGCGCCGCCGCGGCGCGCCGCCCCGGCGCCGCCGGCGGCTCTCTGTGGCCGCCGCGGTGCGCGGGCGCGGGTGCGCGCCTTGTGGGAGTCGACGGGGATGATCTTGTCCTCGTCCTGCTTGATGGTGATGATGGAGTGCACCGCGCTCGTGTCGGTGCACACCAGCACAAAGTCCTTGCCCTTGATGCCCATGAAAAAGTCCATGGCGCCGCCTCGGCGCTCCGCCGCGCGCCGAGCTCGCACGCGGGCCGCCTGCCGGCGCGCCGCCGCCGCTGCCCGCGCGCCGCTGCGTCCGCGCGCGCCGCGGTCCCCGCTCGCTGCGCGGCGCGGGGGTGCCTGAGCGCGAGCTGGGAGCGACTGCGGGGTCCCGGGCCGTCAGGGGCGGCTGATCGGGCGCCCTGGGCGGCGGAGCTGTCTTGCGAGGGGCGGTTGGCCTGGCGAGGGCGCTTTGTGCGTGTTGCGCGATCGGGCCTGGACGACTGATGTGGAAGCCTGGTCGATGGGGAGCGGCCCTGCTAAGCGAGGGCGCGGTTTCGGGCGGTCTCTGCTGCGCCGCCCAGGCGTGCTCCCCGCCGGCTCGCAACCGCCGTGGGAGCGCCGGCCGGTGGTCTCAACACCGGCGGCTGGGGGGATGGGGGCTGCCGGGGCGCCCCGGGGGGCGCCCCGACGCCGCGGGCGCGCGGCGCGCGTGCGCGGCGCTGCCACCGCCGCGCGCGCGCGCCGCCGCCGTCAACACCGACCGTGGGCATCCTCTGATCGCCGGCCGCCTGAAACAGGCCACAGCGGCGCGAGGCATAACGGTTTGGGACCGGCCCGCAGGTCGGTGCCCCCGCGAGGGGGTCCCCCCCACCCGGAACGGGTGGCCATGCGAGAAACACACGTGCACACGCCTGACCTAACCTGGCAACACACAACAGCAAGAGGCCTTTTAACGTCCTGCCCAGGACGGAGAGCGCAGCGGCGCACCGCTCACGCCGGGGGGTCCACCGCGGCGTGGCTGCACGGGTCAAGGGGCTGGAACACCGTCCTTAAGGGACGCGGGCCCAATGTGGCGAGCATTATGGGGTAACTACCTTGACCTTGTCCACCGCGGCGGCGCGCATAATAGGTGCGCAGCAGCGCCAGCAGCGCCCGCCGCGGCGGCCCCGGCCCTGAGATACAGCCCCCCATGCACCAAGCAAGCTACATGCGAATGCATTGTTGAGCACATGATGCACCTGGCCGTTGCGCCACGCCGAGGCGGCGGCGACGCTCGTGCCCGAGCATGCAGGCACGCGGTTGAGGCAGGCATGCACGCAGTCGCCGCCGCCGGGCGGGCGGCGGTCGTACCGCCCCGGCCGCCCCGGCCGCCCCTGCTGCCAGAGGCGGTGGCGCTCAATCCCACGCGCGTCGCGGTGCGCGGCGGTCGTTATTCTGATGATGCGCTCCGCCTCGTATCGGCGGCCGTGGTCGCCGCGGTGGCGCGGCGCATCGCGGCGATGGCAAAGCCGAGCATCGCGAGCCCGCCATTGATGACCTCCGGGCCGAGGCCGTCAAAGGCCTGCATCTCTGCGTGCGGCCGCGGGCGCGGCGGCGGCGGCGCGGCGCGGCGATGAGCGGCAATACGCGTGCGCGCGCAGGTGCGCCGGCGCCGCGCGCTGTCGCCGTCGCTGGCGCCGGCGCGCGCACCGCCAAAGGAGCGGCCGCAGCCCGAGGAGTGGCCGCAGCCCGAGCGGGCGGCCCGATCTGCTGCGTCTGGCCGATCTGCTGCGTCGCCTGGTAGCCCTCCTTGCGCACGTCGTCGACGGGCGTGAGCGGCTCGCCGGTCACCGGGTACTTCGGCGCCTTGCCGCCCCGGCCCTGCGTGTCCGCCCTCCTGCGCGGCGGCGGGCGCGCGGGCGAGGGTGAGCGTGCGGCGGCGGCGGCGGCGCCGCGCGGCGCAGCGCGGCGCGGCGGCGCGCCTTGAAGCGGCGCAGCACGCGGCCGCGCGGGGCCAGCGCGGGTGCGGCGCGGGCGCCGGCCGGGGCCAGGCCGGCGCGGCGCGCGAGGGGCGAGCGGGCGAGCATCATCGCAGCGGCGGCGGCGGCGCGGCGCGGCGGGCGCGGCGGGCTGTGTGCGGGCTGTGTGTGCGGCCTGAGTGCGAGGTCGGCGGCGGAGGGCGACTTTGGGGGCGGGCGGGCGGGGGGGCGGGCGGGGCGCACTTATGCGAGGGCCGATGACGGCGGCGACGTCACGCTGCATGCCGTCATCGCGGTCTCTGTGGCCTCTGGCTTCGCCCAGGGCCCGCGTCAGTGCGCTCTTGGCGCGCATTATGGGCCGGCGCGGCGCCCGCTGCCCGCGGAGAGGCAGCAGCTGCGAGGGCAGCAGCAGCTGATCGAACACTGGCCTGGCAGCCGCTGCGGGCCTGGCAGCCGGCGAGGGGCGATGACGTCGGCCTTCACCGCCAGCGTGTGGGGCCGGGGCCGCGCCGCGATCGCCCTCAGCGCGGCAGCGGCGGCGGCGGCGCGCGTGGGCGGCAGCGAGGAGGAGTGCGCGACGACGTCCCCGTCTCGATCGCCTTCGTTCCCTGCAGCCACCGCGTCTGCTTCGGCTGCGTGGAGACCATGCGCGCCAAGAACATCTTCAAGGCGCGCGGCAGCGACGACGCGGGCGCTGCTCGCCGCAGCTGCGGCGGCGGCCAACCGTCGCAACCGCCGCCCGCAGGTGGACTCGGGCATCAAGTGCCCCTTCTGCCGGCAGTACGTCGACGGCTACAAGGCCATCCAGCCGTGAGCCGCGCGCGGGCGCGCGCGGCGCGGCGCCGCGCGGCAGCAGGCCGGCAGCGCAGCGCCGACGCGCCTGGCGCCGCCGCCTCCTGCGCCGCGTGGCGGCCCGCAGGCCCTGCGAGAGCGTGCAGCGCTTCCTGGCCGAGGCGAACCAGGCGGCCAAGATTGCGGCGGCGGCGCGCGCGGCGCAGGAGCGCCGCGAGCAGGGCGCCGCCGCGCCGGCGGCGCTGACGGCCGCGCCCCCGAGTGGAGCGGGCAGCGGCGGCGCGCGCACCGCGGCGGTGCGCCGGCCGGCCGCGCAAGCGCACATGCGAGCGCGCCCGCGCGCGTGCGCCGCCCCGCGACGCGGCGACCCCGCGTGGCCCACGCGCGGCCCCCTGCGCCGCGCCGCCCCCGTGCGCAGTCGGCCGCGAGCGGCGCGGCGGCGGAGGACCAGACCTGGAACTGCGGCGGCTGCGGCGTGGCAAACTACATGTGGCGCGAGTTCTGCGGCCACTGCAAGCGCACCACCCCCCACCCTTACGCAACAGACAAGATCAGCCAGACGCGGAAGGCACGCGGGCGCCGCCCCAGGCACTGCGCCGCGCCGCACCACGCCGCGCTGCCACACAGCTCGCGCCGAGAAGCGCGTCGCCGTGCGCCGCGCGTCGCACCCGTGCCGCAGGACCTGGGGCTGGTGAGCCGCGAGGAGCTGGTGGGGTACCTGTGTGACCAGGGCGGCTTTGCGCTGCGCCGTGTCCTGCGGGACATGGGCGTCTCGCTCGACGGCTGCCGCTCGTACGGTGCGCACGCCCGGGCGCCGCGCCGCAGCAGCCGCGCCTCGCGCGGCCGGGCGGCGCGCGCCGGGAGGGGGCGCCGCGCCGGGGGCTGAGCGCCGCGCCGCCGTGTCGCGGGCTGAGCGCCGCCGCCGCCGGCGCGCAGGCAGCGAGGCGTGCGTGCGCGAGGCGGTCGCGCTGCACGGGCTCAAGCGCGTGCTGCACATCGCCACCCTGCTCGCCGACGCCGACACGCTGCGCAACGCGTCGCTGTCAAAGCTCGGCAACCTGGGCGTGCAGGCGCGCCGCGCCGCGCCGCGCCCCCGCTCCGCTCCGGCGCGCGGCGCCCCCACCAGCCGGGCCGCCCGCCCGCGCGCGCCGCCCGCATTCCGCCCACCCGCCCTGGCCGCGCCGCGCAGCGCACGCTGGAGTCCATGGCCAAGCTGCGCACCGCGTTCCCCGCCGACCACCCGCACCCGGAGGTCGAGGCCTTCAAATACGCCCACGGCGGGCGGGACCCGTTTGGTGCGCGCCCGGCGCCGCCGCCCGCCCGCAGCGCGCGCCTGCCGTCGCCGCCGCGCCCGGCACCTCCGCCGCGCGGGGCGCTTGACTAGCGCGCTCTTGACCGGCGCGGGTGCCGCCGCTGCGAACGCGCAGCGGCGCTGCTGGAGGCGCTGCGGGGGCGCGTGCTGGAGTACTGCCTGCACGAGAAAGGCGTGTATGTGGTGCAGTGCGCCTGCGCGCTCGCGAGCAACGCGGAGCTCGTGGAGCTGGGCCAGGTGCGCGCGCGCGGCGCCGCGCGGCGATGCAGTGCGCCGGGCGACCGCGCCGCGTTTGCGCCCGCGCGAGCCTGCCGCCGCATCCGCCGCGGCCGCAGGCCGTGTTCCCGCTCGCGCTCGTGGTCGCGCGCGACCCGCGCGGCGTGTTTGCGCTGCTGCACCTGCTCGACCTGCTCTCGCAGCGCATCTGGAATGACGCCGCGGTCTGCGAGCCCGCGCTGCAGGCGAGCGCCGGCGCCCGGCCACGCGCCGCGCGCGCGGCGCCGGCAGCGCGCAGCCCCGGCCGGCGCCGACGCGCGGCCCCGCGCCTCGCCGCCGCCCGCCCGCGCGCCAGGCGGTGGACGTGCTCTGCACGGTGCTCGCGGCCAGCGACAGGCAGGTCGTCCACACGGCCGGCCACTGGCTTTCGGGCAAGGTCCAGGTGCGCGCTGCCACGGCCACGGCGGGGCCCTGCGGCTGCGTGGCCGCGGCGCCGCCGCTGGCTCCCGCTGGCGCCCGGCGGCGCCGGCCCCGCCCCGCCCCTCCCATCGCGCCCGCCCCTCCTGCCGCCGCTCCCGCCGCCGCCGTGCGCGCGCGCGCACGCGTGCCCCTGCGCGCCGTGCCGTGTCGCCCACGCCCAGGTGCGCGCGATCGCCGTGAGCATGCCCCGCCTGCCGGCGCTGCGCCTGGCCGTCAAGATCGCGGTGCACGCGGCGACGCTGTCCGGGTGCAGCGGCGGGCTGCAGACGCTCATGGAGCTGCTGCAGCTCTACGGCCACAACCAGGCCGCCGCGGAGGGCCTGCGCGACGTCGCAACAACGATGTGCTACGCCCTGCAGGGCGGCATGGCCAAGTGCGGCACGGCGCAGGGCGCCGGCGGCGCGCGGCACGCCGGCGACGCGCGGCGATGTGCGGCGCGGCGCGGCCCCGCGCGCCCACGCCGGCCGCCACGCCGGCCGCCCAGGTTTGCGCTCGGGGACGACAACGCCGCCGAGTTTCTCCTCACGCTCGTGGCTTCCCGGCCTGTGGGGCGGCTGAGAGGCCCAACCATGCGTGGCGCGCGGTTGGCCGGGCGCGGCGGCGCGCGACGCGTAGCGCGGCGCTGCTGCCCGGCGCCCTGCTGCCGGGGCACTGCGGCCGGCTCGTGCGCCCAGTGATTCCCGGTGCGCGAGCCGCTGGCAGGGGCGGGCCGCGCGGGCCCCGGGTGGCTGCGGCCTGGCTGCTGCTGGCGGCCTGGGAGCAGCGGCGGAGCGCTGCGACCGCGGCGCTCGTGCGGGCGCGTACGGGCGCGCAGAGCTGATGATGCGGCCCGAGCCAGCAACCGTGGCAGCCTTGCGCAGCGGGGTTCAACGACCTGCTGCGTTGACCGCCCCGCGCGCTGCTGCCCAGCGCCGCATTTCCCGGCCGCGGCGGGCACCGCGCCCCACAGTGCGCTCCCGCTGCCCTCTCCCGTCGTCCCGGAAGGGCCCGTAGCATGCCGGCATGCAGCGCTGCGCGGGCCTGACGGCGCGGCCCGTCCTGGCTGCGCTGCTGCGAGGTGCGGGGTCGCAGACGCGGGCCCGGTCACCTGCTGAGCGTCCGCGGCACGCCGCCAGGCGCCGCCGGCCAGCGGCCAGCAGCGGCGCCGCTGCTGCTGCCGACGCGCGCCGCTGCTGCCGCCGCGGGCTCACGCGCGCGCGCTGCCTGCTCCCCCTGCTCCCCCGGCGCGCCGCCAGGCCCGCCGCCGCCGCCGGCCAGCGCCCGGCGAGCGGGCCGCGGCGCGGCGGCGGCGGCGGCGCCGCCGGCCCCGCACGCCGCCGCCGCGCCGCGCCGCGGCCTGCGCAGCAGCGGCGCCGCGATGGCCGGCCTCGGCCACGGTCGCGCCGGCGCCGGCGCACGGGCCGGCGCGTCGGCGCAGCAGCAGCAGCAGCAGCAGCTGGTGACAAGCGAGTTCCTCACGCCCGAGCGCCTCGCGCCGGGCACGCACCTGCACCTCATCATCCTTAACTACGTGCTGCCGCCGCAGACGGCGCAGCTCTGGGCGCGCGGTGCGGGGCGGGGGCGCTGGCGCGGCGTCGGCGGCGGCGCGGCGCGGCTGCCGGGCTCCGCGGCCGCGGCACGCGAGCGCCGCCCCACGCCGCGCGCCGCGCGCCGCAGCCACGACGCGCATCTGCGCCGACGGCGGCGCGAACCGCCTGTACGACCAGCTCCCGGGCTGGCTGCCGGGCGCGGAGCCGCGCGCCGCGCGCGAGGCGCACCTGCCGGACCTCATCAAGGGAGACCTCGACAGCGTGCGCGCCGACGTGCGCGCGTTTTACGCGGACCGCGGCGTGCCGTTTGTCGACCTCAGCAGCGACCAGGAGACGACCGACCTCGAAAAGTGCCTGTTATTCCTGGAGGGCCGCCTGCGCACGATGTCGGGCGACGCCGCGGCGGGCGCGGCGGCGGCGGGCGCGGCGGCGGCGGGCGCGGCGGCGCCCGCGGGCGCGGGCGCGGCGCCGGTCGTCGTCGTCGCCGCGAGCGCCGCGGCCGCGATCGGCGCCGCCGGCGGCGCCGCCGGCGGCGCGCCGGGTCACGGGGCAAAGGCCATCGCGACCGCCGCGGCGGCGCGCGCGGCGGCGGGCGCGGCGCTGCCGGCGAGCAGCAGCAGCGTCGGCAGCGCGGGCACGACGCTCGCGGCGGCGCTGCCGGACGGCTGCAGCGCCGGCGGCGGCGCCGCGCCGCCCACGCCGGGCGCCGCGGCCGAGGCGAGCAGCGGCCGGCAGCAGCAGATCCTGGCCGAGGTGCTGCTGCTGCGGGAGCGGCCGGAGCAGCAGCAGCAGCTGCAGGAGCTGCAGCTGCAGCAGCAGCAGCAGGAGCAGCAGCAGGAGCAGCAGCAGCAGCTGGGCGCGCCGGAGCCGCCGGCGCAGGCGGGCTGGCCGGCGCAGCGCGGCGCCGGGGCGCACGCCGGCGGCGGCGGCGGCGGCGGCGGGCAGCCGGCGGCGCGCGAAGTGCACGCCACCATCCTGGCCAGCCACGACGGCGGCGCGCTGCCCGCCAAGCGGCTGCGGCAGCAGCACATCATCCTGGTCATGGGTGAGCGCGCCGCCGCCGCCGCCGGCTGCTGGCCCCGCCACCGCCGGCTGCCGGCCCCGCCGCCGCGGGCTGCCGGCCCCGCCGCCGCGGGCTGCCGGCCCCGCCGCGGGCTGCCGGCCCCGCGGCCGCGCGCCGCTCACACCGCGCGCGGACCGCGCAGGCGCGCTGGGCGGGCGGCTGGACCACACGCTGGCCAACCTCAACACGCTCTACTGCTACCCCCACCTTGACCTCACGCTCTGGGGCGACGGCAACCTCGTGCGCCTGCTGCGCGCGGGGCGCGCACGCATCACGCCGTCGCGCGCCGAGGGCCCGACGTGCGGGCTCGTGCCGCTCGCGCGGCCCGCGACCGCGAGCAGCCGCGGGCTGAAGTGGGACCTCGACGACACGCACGTGCGTGTGCTGCGTGCTGCGTCCGCATGCGCACCGCGCGCCGCACGCGTGCCGCCGCCGCCGCCCAACCACCCGCGCGCCCGACCGCCCGACCGCCCCGCCTCGGGCGCGCGCACAGATGTGCTTCCGGGGCCTGCTTTCGACCAGCAACGTCATCGCCTCGGACACGATCGACGTGACGACCGACGAGGACCTGCTGTGGATCACCGCCGTGACCGACGCGCCGCTGTGACCTGGAGCTATCTGTACAACACCGCCGGCGTGCGCGCGTTGCGTTGTGGGGCCGCGTGTGCGGCCGACGCGCCGGCAACCTGAACCACGCTCGTCAGTGACTGCGCCGCCTCCGCAAAGCCGCCGCGCGCGCTCCGGTGCTGAACGCTTGAGCTCAGCCGCCCCGCTCGCCAGCCCGCGCCTGCCCACGGCCGTGCAGGCCCCCACGCGCCGTGCGCAGCCACACGCGTTCGCCGCTGCTGCTGCTCGCACGCCGCCGCCGCGCCGGAGGCCCCGCCATGTCGTCCGCGCCATGGATCATGCCCGACGGGCACCACCTCGCCTGGCGGGGCCGCGCGGGCGAGCAGCAGGAGCAGCAGCGCCGGCCTCGACCCGGGCAGGGCACCAGCGGCGGCAAGGCCGCGCTTTGGGGCTCGCTGCAGCGCAGCAAGGTGGGCGCGCTCTCCCGTGTGGCGCGGAGAGGCTGCAGGCGCTGGCTGTAGGCGCGGCGCGTGCGCCGCTGCTCGCGGCCGCCGCTGCTCGCCGCTGCTCAAGCCGCGCCGCGGCCCCTCCCTCCCGTCGCCGTAGGTGGCCGCCGGCAGCGACGCAGAGGAGCTGGCAGAGCTCCGGGCCATCGAGCGCGTCGGCGCGCGGCGGCGGCGCCGCTGGCTGGCCGACAAGGTGTTGCGCGACCTCGCCGGACCGCTCAGCTCGGCCGAGATGCAGGCCCAGTTCCAGCCCGCGCCGTTTGGCTCGTACCCGCCGCCGTCGGCGTTTGCGCGCGCCGCCGCGCCGGAGCACGCGGGCCTGTGGGCCAACTTCATCAGTGTGGACATGGACAAGGAGGCGCGCGCGCTCGAGGTGCGCGCCGCGGGAGGCGGAGCGCTTCGCGCCGCCACGCGGCGCCCGCGGCAGCGCCCGCCGACGGCGCCCCCGCCGCACTGCGCCGCCGCCGCCCGCCGGCCGCGCAGCGGTGGGAGCAGCACAACCGGGAGCAGGCCGCGGCCGCGGCCGCGGCGGCGGGCGGCGGCGCGGGGCCCGCCTCGCACCACGCGCGGCAGCAGGCCGCGGCGGCCGCTGCGCTGAGCAAGTGGGCCCGCGTCAGCCGCGGCGCGCGCGCGGCGCTCAAGAAGGCCAACGTGCACAGCGTGCTGGAGCTGGAGATGCAGGTCCTGTCGCTGCTCGAGCAGGTGCGGCGGCGGGGGCGCGTGCGGCGGCGGGGCGCGTGCGGCGGCGCAGCACGCCGCTCGCTCACGCGCGCCGCCGGGCTCGCAGGATGACCCGGCCGCCGAGCTGTTGCTGGAGCTGCCCGACGGCTTTGCGCGCCTGCTGGTGCACGGCCTGTCGGAGTTCCACGGCCTCGCCTCGGCCACGAGCGTGGAGGCGGGCGGCAAGCGCGTCGCCGTGCGCCGGCGAGGCGGCGGCGGCGGCGCGGCGCGCCCGGAGCAGCCGCGCGAGCAGCCGGCGACCGCCGCTGCCGGCGGCGGCCCCGCCGACGCGAACGCGGACGCGGCGCCAGCGCCCGCTCCGGCCAGCGGCGGCGGCGGCGGCGCGGAGTGGCTGGCGCAGCACGCCGACGTAACCTGCTCGGACGTGCTCATGGCGCTGGCCGAGCTGGGGGGCGCCGGGTTTGACCACGCGGGCCTGCAGCGTTACATGAAGACTCACGTGCACGGCACCAACAGCGACGCGGTGTCGGACGACTTTGTGCTGGTGTGAGCTCACGCGCGGCCGCGCGCGTGAGCGCGCGTGGCGCAGGAGGGGCGCAAGGGGGGGGGGGGGTGACGTGACGCAAGGGGGCCCCGCCGCGTGCGCCGCGGCGGCTGTACAACAGGGCGCCTGCAGGCTTGGGGACGCGGGTGCGCGTTGCAAAATGCGCCGGGACGGTCTGGGAGGCCGCCCGCCCGTCACCAGGCAGCAGCAGTGCAGTCGCTTCGGCCGAACGAATCCTACAGCAGCGTGGCGCGCTTAAGAGCGTTGTACAACAGAAGAACAGCTCTAGCGGCACTCAGCACCGGCCTCAAGCAGGGCCGCCGCAGCTGTCGGTGGTGGTACAGCCGGCTGGCGCGGCGCAGCAATCAGTGTGCGTACGGTGTGCGTTTGCGTGTGCGGCGGCGGGCGTTGCAGCCCGCTGCCAAGAGCAGTGCCGGCCAGGTGTCGTCGCTCGGCCCGGAAGCGCTCTCTCGCGCGGCCCGCGCTGCGGGCTGCCCGGCAGGCAGGCAGCCGGCGCGCGCCTCACTTGACCGCGCCGCCGCCGGCGGGCGTCACGCGGCACACGGTGTCGCGGTCGGGGCAGACGTCGTCGTCGCCCTCGAGCACGTGCGCCGGCGCGGCCGCCGCGCGCGACGCGCGGTCGGCGCGCGCGTCGTTCCTTGCCATCACGCGCGACCAGAACCAGTGGCCCCTGAACTTGTCCTCGATCGCCTCGATCGGCACGCCTTTGGTCTCGGGGACGAGGAGGTACGTGAATACGCCCATGAACGCGAGCCAGCCTGAGTGTTGTGTGTGAGTGTTGTGTGTGAGTGTTGTGTGTGTGTTGTGTGTGTGTTGTTTGTGTGGGCGTGGCGCGGGCGGGCGCCGTCGGCACGCGGCCGCGCGCACAGCGCCGCCTGCGCGGTCGGCAGCACGCAGCGTGCGCGCCGGCGTGCGCGGCGACAGGGGCGGGGGGGCGCGCCTGCGAAGAAGAAGAAGACGCCGTAGCGCATCGCGCAGAGCATGGAGAGGAAGCACTGCCCGATGACAAACGTGAGCGCAAAGTTGACGATCGTGGCAAGCCCCGTCCCCGCGGCGCGCGTGTGCAGGGGCTGGACCTCGCTGCACACGAGCCACGGCATCGGGCCCCACCCCCACGCGTGGCCGGCGATGAACACGCACACCTGGCGGCGGCGGCGGCAGGGCGCGCGTGTGAGCGCGCGTGCGAATGCGCGCTTGTGGTGGAGGGGGGGGGGGTGAGGGACGTTCGGGTGGCAGGCGGGGCCGGCGCAGCACGCGGCGGCCCGGCGCGGCGCCGGTCAGAGCCCTAAACCCTTAACCCTTAACCCTAAACCCTGGTGCCGGCGGCACGGCGCGCACACCACGACGATGAGGCCGATCGTCACGGGCCGGCTGAGCGCGCCGGTGAGGGGGTCCATCTGCGTCGCGACGAGCACGCCCACGATGATCTCACACACCTGCCGCGGCACGGCGGAGTCGGCGCGGCGCGGCGGGGTCGGCGCGGCGCGGCGGGGGTCAGCGCTGCGCCCACCCCGGCGCCCGGGTGCAGCGCCCCGGCGGCCGTGCGTGCCGCGCCGCCGCACCATCATGTGGGCCGAGGCCTCGATCATCCAGAACGTGCGGCCGAGCCGGTCGACCGTGAACACGGCGACAAAGGTCGTGGCCACGTTGACCGCGCCAATGATGACGTGCGTCAGCAGCGCCTCGCGCCGCCCCGAGCCCATCGCGTCAAAGAGCTGCGGCGCATAAAACATGCTGCGGCGCGGCGCGCGCGGGCGGCGTCGGGCGCGCGCGGACGGCAGGAGGGAGGGCTGAGCCCGCCGGCGCGGCCGGGGCGGCGACGCGGCGCGGCCTGGGCCGTGCTGCTCGCGGCCGCGCGGGCGCGGTCGCTGCGGGCACGCGGCGGCGCCGCACATGCTGTTGATACCATCCAGCTGGTTGAAGATCTGGGGGCGGCGCGGGGCGCGGGGCGGGCCGGCGTCGGCGTCGCTGGGGCGCGCGGCGGCGCGCTGCGCGGCGGCGCGGCCGCCGCCGGCCGCCCGCCCCCCGCCAGCCGGCGCACCTGCAGCGCGACGAGGATGACGAGCTGGGGCGTGAACTTGCGTGAGAACATCGCGCGCCAGGGGTTGGCGCGCACCGCGTGCGCGGCGTCCGCCGCGTCGCGCATGTCGTCAAGCTCGGCCTCCACATCTGTGGCGCCGGCAGGCGCGGCGCGCGCAGGCTGAGGCCCCCTCCCGCGCGCGCCGGCTGCGGGCGCGGTGGCTCGCGCGCGTCCAGCACGGCAGCCGCCCCGTCCCAGCCCTCCCCGGCCAGCGGCGGCGCACCGTCGACGCCCCGGATCTTGCGCAGCGTGGCGCGGCCGCGCTCGAGCTGCCCCCGCTCGACGAGGTGGTTGGGCGTCTCCGGCACGAGCGCGGCACCGACTATCAGCAGCAGCGCGGGCAGGCCGGCGAGGCCGAGGTTCAGCCGCCAGCCCCACTCGTAGTTCTGCGCGGCGCGGGCGCGGGCGCAGGCGGTCGAGTTCGCGCCGCGAGGCCCAGGCGCGCCCGCAGCGCGGCCTGGCTCGGCTGGGCTCAGAGCTGCGCCGAGCGCGCCCGAGTGCGCACCTGGTTGCCATAGTTTATGAGCTGCGCTGCGAGGATGCCGATGGTGATGAAGAGCTGCACGGGACGCGGCCAGGCGGTGGCGCGTCAGCTGCAATCGCAGCTCGCAAGCGGCCGCCTCTGCGGCGAGGCCGCATGCGCGACCGCTGCCGCCCGCCCGCCGCGGCGGCGCGGCGGCGGCGGCGGCGCGGGCCGCGTGCCGCACCTGGAACTGCGTGTTGAACGCGCCGCGCAGGTGGTACGGCGCGAGCTCGCTGAGGAAGAGCGGCCCGCACTGCACGCAGATGCCCACGCCTGCGTGCCCGCGGCGGCGGCGGCGCGGGCGTGCTGCTCGGCGCCCGCGCGGCCGCGCGCGGCGCGCCGGCCGCCGGTGCCGCGCAGCCCGGCGCGCGCGCGCGGCCGGCCGCGCGCACCGAGTCCCATCGCGACGCGGCCGACGATGAGCATCGCCACGTGCACCGCGGGGGCCATGAGGATGGCGCCGAGAAGGAAGAAGCCGCCGCCGAGCATCATCGTCGGGCGGCGGCCGAGGCGCTTGGACGTGAACGACCCGACGAACGCGCCGACGATGCCGGCGAGGAAGAGGACCGACACGAAGAGCTGCAGCAGCGGGTCGTTGTACTTGCAGAACGCGTTCTTGTCGGCGTGCTTCTCCAGGACCTGCGCACGTGCGCGCGTGTGCACGTCCCGCGCGTTGGTGGTCACTCACTTTGAGCTGCGCGCCGCGCGGCGTGCGCACGGCGCGCACGCGCGGTGGCCGCGGCGCACGCGCCTGGGGGAAGAAGCGCGCCTGGAAGTCAGGGTACCTGCGGCGAGCGCCAGGCGCGGCGGCGGCGGCTGGGCGCGCGGCGCGCCGGGCCACACTTTCCCCAGCCGTGCGCTCGGCGAGGCGCTCACGAGATCACTCCGCCGGCGATGCCGATGTCGTAGCTGCACGGCGGCATCGGGCGGGCGGCGGGGGAGGCGGGTGAGCTCGCACCCGCCAGCGAGCCTGGCCCGCGCGCTGGGGCGGCGCCGGCGCGCGGCGCGCGGCCGTGGTGTCGGCGGTACCATCCCTGAGCTCTGGCGCCGGCGGTCAGCAGCTGCGGGCGCGCGAGCGGTGCGGGAGGCGCACCCGAAGACGAGGCCGGTGCACGCGCCGACGAAGCAGGCCATCACGACGTAGGGCGTGATGCGGCCGCGACTGTAATCCGTGCTGCGGCCGCCAGGGCCCGCCACGATCGCGCCCCCCGCCATGGCAGCAGTCGCTCGAGCGCTGGTGCGTGTGAACTGTCTGGGAGCGCGTGGGCAGGGAGAAAGTTGTCTCAGTCGTGCGCTTTGTGTGGCAGGGAGCGGAGGACGCCGGCGCCAGGGCTGGCGAGCCCTGCCGGCGGAGCCTGGCCGACTGCCAAGATGCTGCGCTGGCGGGGGCCCGGACAGGCCACCCAGCGGCGAGGCGTGGCGCCGCCCCCACGTTTGCAGGCCGCTCCGGCGTACACAACGAGCCGCATGGCGGGGGCACTGGCGGTGCGCGTCACCCGGCGAAGCGGCGCGGCCGGTGCCGCCGCTGCTGCCGCTGCCGCGTGCGCTCAGCCGTCGCCGTCGTGGGGCGGCAGCAGGCCCAGCGCGCGGAGCTGGCCCGCCGCCGCGTCCTGGAGGTCCGGGTCGAGCCAGAGCGCGAGGCCCCCGAACACGCCCGCCACGACCAGCAGCTTGGCGCGGCGCCGCCGCGCGGCGGCCGCCGCGGCGGCCGCGCCGCCGCCGCCGCCCGACGCGTCCTCGAGCTCGCGCGGCCGCAGCAGCAGCGTGTTGAGCGTGGCGCCGAGGAAGACGGCCAGCACGGTGGAGGTGAGGCAGATGACGTTGTATGGCATGCTGAAGTCGGGCACCGCCAGCGGCACCACCAGACCGGGGCTGTACACCTGCGGCGGTGACGAGTCGCGGCCGGGCGGGTGGGCGGATGGCACGCGGGTGGCGGACGGCGCTCGGCGGCGGCGGCCACGCCTGCGCGCGCGCAGCGGCGCGCGGGGCGCGGGCGCGGCGCAGGCGGGCACGCGCCTGCTGCGGCCGCGGCGCCGCGAGCGCGCGGAGGAGGGGCTGCCGGCGCCGTGCGGGCCGCCCGCGCCGGCGCCGGGCGGCGCGCCGCTCGCAGGCGCGACGCGCCAGCGCGCCGCCGCGCCGCCGGCGCCGGGCGCGCCGCCGCCGAGCGCGACGTCGGCGGCGGGGACGTCAAAGCCGCGGTGCGCGTCGGGCGGGTGCTCAAACGCGGTGAGGAACGCCTTGCTGAAGGTGGCGGTCAGCGCGACGGAGCGCGCGCGCGCCGGCAGGGCGAGGCAGAGGTCGAGCACCAGCGGCGCGGCGCGGTCGGCCGCGGGGCTGATGTGGCGGTGCGTCAGGTGGCGCCCCAGGTCCGCCGGCTGCGCGGCGCGGCGCGGCGCGGGCGGCGGCGCGGGTCGCGCAGCGCGGGTCGGTCGGCGCGGGCCTGAGCACGGGCGCGGGTAGCGCGCGCGCTGCCGCCCCCGCCCGCACCTGGCCGTCGATGGAGAGCTGCAGCGTGTGCAGCCACAGGCGCACGTGCCACGGCACGACCTGGAAGACGCACACGCTCACGTTGGCGCGCCCGTCGCCGGCGTCGGGCGGTGGCGCCTGGCGCGTGAGCTGCAGCACCGCGCCGCCGTGCAGGTTGCCGGTGCCCGTGATGTAGCGCGTCACGGCGTACGCCGGCGCCGCCGCGGCGAAGAGCGCGGCGGCCGCCGCCGGCGCTGGCGGGGCCGCGGGGAGGCCACCAATGACGCCGCCGCCGTCGCCGCCGCCGCCGTCGCGCGCCCAGCGCAGCGACACGGGCGGCAGCGGGTCGGCGGCGCCGGCGAGCTCATAAACGTACGCGACCGCCGTCCCGCCAGCGGCCGTCGGCAGCGCCGCCACCGCGTCGGGCACGGGGCGCAGCGTGAAGGCGGGGTGCTGCCAGCTGGCGGCGCGCCGCCGCCGCCGCGCAGCGCGGCTCGCGCGCTGCTGCTGCCGCGCGTCGCCGTCGCCGTCGCTGTTGCTGCCGTCGACGGCGTCACCGGCGTCGCCGCCGCCTTGGGCCGGCTCCGCCTCCTCCTCCCAGGCGGGGATGCGCAGCAGCGACGACGCGGCGCCCTCCGCCGCGTCGCCGCGCACCTCGCCCGGCAGCTTGACGACGAGCCGGCTCTGCTGCGCGAGCGGGCAGGCGCCGTCCAGCCGGCTGCCCAGCAGGGCGCCGAGCTTGAGGTCCGCCAGGGCGCCCGGCCGCGGCGCGAGCCGCGCGCCGCCGCCGCCCGGCGCGTGCGGGCGCAGCGCGAGCGTCAGCGTCTGCGTGAGCGTCGTGTGCAGCGGCCGCTGCTCCTCATCGCGCTGCACGCTGATGGCCACCCGCAGCGAGTGGTAGTCTGCCGGCGGCAGCGGCGACGGGGGGGGGGGGCAGCGTCGGCCGCGCCGGCTGGCTGCACCGCAGCCCCCTGCCGCCTCCCCACGACACGCAAGCAGCTGCCCCCCAGCGCGCACCTGCACCAAACACGACGCTCCGGTCCGCCAGCAGCTTGCCGAGGCCAGCCACGTCCCTGAAGCCGCGGGGCGCGGGCGGGCGCGCGTCAAGAGCCGCTCCCCACCGAGCCGTGCGCGCGGGGGCAGCCCCGCCCTGGCCGCGCCGCCCCACCTGCACGGCAGGAGCTTCAGCCAGGGCGTGAGGTTCTCGGTGCACGACCCCTCCTGCGGCAGCGCCGCGTACAGCACCTGGCGGCCCGCCGCCGCGGGCTGCCAGCCGCACGCGGCCGCGCTCGCGTTGCAGGCTGCGGCGTCGGGCGGCGCCATCTCTATCGCGCGCGCCGCGGTGGCCTCGGGTCGGGCCACAAAGTTGAGCGACGCGCAGAAGAGCCCGCCCAGCGCCTGGCTCAGCGCCGACCACGCGGCCGCGACGCCGTCCGGCGGCAGCAACGGGCTGAACGCGGCGCGCAGCTCCTGCGGGCGGGGGGGGGGGGGGGGCGCTCGGCGCGGCGCGGCCGGGCAGCCGAGGCGGCCGGCCGCCGGCAGCACCCACCGCGCCTGCCGGCTTGGCCTGCAGCAGCGGCTGCCCCCAGCGCTGGTATTGCTGCGGGCATTGGGTACGGGGCGGCAGCGGCGTCGGCTCGCGCGCGCCGCGGCCTCGCGCGCCGCGCGCCGGCGCCCTGCGCTCACCCAGCGGCCCTGCGTGAGCGACAGCTCCACCTCGTCAAAGGGCAGCGCCGCCACGAGCTGCCCCACGGCCTTGGGGAAGAGGGCGTAGTGGCGGCGCGCGGGCGCAGAGAGCTCAAACTGCAGGTGCACCTGTGCGGCGCGCAGCACGGCGGCGGCGCGGCGCGTGGTCGCACAGGCCGCTGCTGCTCCGGCGTCTCGCCCTGGGTGACGGGATCTCGCGGGCGGGCGGGCCCGCGGCGGCGGCAGGCGGCGGTAGGCGGCGGCGCACCAGCTGCAGGCCGTCGAGCAGCGGCGACACCAGCGCCTCCTCGACGAAGCTCTCCTGCGCAGCGGGGGGCCGCGCGGGCGTGATCATGACGTACCAATCCACACGCCTGAGCGCTTGCAGGCTCGGCAGCGCCGCACCTGCGCCGTGCTCGCCGCCAGCAGCGGCGCCGCCGCAATCAGCGCCGCCAGCGCCGCCAGGCGCGCGCTGCCTGACATCCGGTGGCCCATCGGAGAGATCAGGGCGCTGCCATTCTGTTCAGCGACTGGCGGGCCCGGGGCGGCGCCGGCGCGGCGCAGCAGCGCGGGTCGCTGGCGGCGGGGCGGGCCGTGCGGCGGCGTGTGCGGTTGGCGGTTGTGCTGGCCGGGGGAGGCCGGGGCAGCTGATCAGGGGGTTGGAGTCACAGGTGGGGCCACACGCGAGGGTTCAGCGGGGCTCAGCGCGGCACAACCGCCCAGCGCGTCACGCCAGCAGCTCCGCCGCGAGCTGCGCGCGCCGCGGCAGCCCCGGGCGCGCGCCCAGCGCGGTGCACTTGCACGCCGCGACGGCGGCGCCGAGGGAGAGCAGCTGCGCCGGCGGCAGGCCGGTGGCGAGGCCGTAGAGCACAGAGCCAATGAATGCGTCGCCAGCGCCGGTGGTGTCGGCGACGGCACCCGGCGGCAGCCCCGCCGCGCTCGCAACCAGCACCCGCGCCGCCAGGCCCGACGCCGCCGGCGCCGCGGGCGCCTGGGCGCGGGCGGCGGCGGGGCGCGGCGGGGCGCGGCGGGGCGCGGTTGGCGGGCGAGCGGCGCGGCGCCGCGCCGCCTGCGGCTGCGCCCCGTGCGCGCGGGGCCGCACCTGCTGCACCATCGTGTAGCCCTGCGAGTTGCCGGCGTCCGCGTTGAGCGCCGCCGCGCGCGCGGCCGCCTCGCGCGCAAACGCCTCGGCCGCCGAGGCGTCGCGGCCCGGGGTGAAGCGCAGCCGCAGCGGCGCCGGCGCCTCCGCGACGCGCGCCGGCGCGACAGGCACGCCGCCGCTGCTCACGCACACGGCGCGGTCGCTGCGCGGCTCGCCCAGCTGGCCGCCCAAGCTGTCCAGCAGCTCCTGAAGGCACGCCTCGCCCGCGGCCTCCTGAGGGGTGTGGCGGCGCGGCGCGGGCGCGGGGCTCGGCCCGCGCTGCGGCGCGCGGCGCGCCGCGGGCAGCGGCGCACGGCGCGCCTGCTCCGCAGCGCGCAGCAGGCAGATGCTGCCCTGCGTGCCGCGCGTGGTGATGACCATGCGCGCGTTGGGCAGGCGGGCCGCGACCTCGAGCATCGCGTCACCGATGCACGCCTCGCCCGTCCACTCCTGCGCCGCGCGGCGCGCGCGGCGGCGGCGGCGGCGGCGGCAGCACAGCGGCGCCGTGTGTGAGCGACGGAGCGGACAGCCGCCCGCCGCGCGGGCGCGCGTGCGAGGCCGGCGGGCGGCCGGCAGCGCGCGTGCGCGCGCGCGGGGCACCGGGGGCGCAGCGCGCAGCGCGCGCGCCTGCGGGAAGTGGGCCGAGGTGACCACGTAGTCGGCCTCCTGCAGCAGGTCCTGCAGCCCCGGGCGCAGCCGCTCGCCCTCGACCAGCACCGGCACGCCCGCGGCACGCGCGGCGCGCGCGAGCAGCAGCGCCGCCTCGGTCAGCCGGCCGTCAAAGTAGACCAGCGCGGCGCCGTCGAGCGCGGCGGCGACCAGCGCGGGCGCCATCTCGCCGGGCGCCATCGCCGCGCCCGGGGTGTGGATGCACGTGCGCGTGCCGCCTTGGCCCCCCGGCGGCGCGGCGGCGGCGCGGCGGCGGCCGTCAGGGCAGCTCGTTCACATGCGCGTCACCTGAGACTCGCGACAGCTCAATTCAAACGCGCTTTTGAACGCGCGCACACCTGCCCGGTCAACGATGATGTAGGTGAAGGGCGAGGGGTGCCCCGCCGCTCGCAGCACGAGCGACGCGTCGACGCCGTCCGCCTGCAGCTCGCTGCGCGCAGCGCGGGCGCGGGCGCGGGCACGGGCGCGGGCGACACCGGCATGCGTGTGTGTGTGGGGGGGGGGCACACTGCTGCTGGGCGCTGGCCGCCGCCGCCGCCGCGCGGCCGCGCCTGATGATGCCATCGCCCAGGCCGTCGCCACCGATCTGCAGCGCCGCAGCGGCGGCGGGGCGGGCGCGTGAGCGCTGCGCGCCTGCCTGCCGACGCTGCGCCGCGCGCGCGCGTGCAGCGCGCGGCACGCGCCTTTGTGACGATGGCGGGCCGCAGCCCCAGCCGCGCCGCGGCGGTGAGCGCGTTGGCGCAGTTGCCGCCGCCCTGGACCTGCCGGCGGCGGCGGCGGCGGGCGCAGCGCGCGCGTCGCCCCCGGCGCTGCTGCTGGGCGCCCGCGGCTGGGTGCACCCGGGCGCCGCACCTCGAGCGCGTCCGTGCGCAGCTTCTGGTCGGGCGCCGGGAACGCAGCGATCGACGCGAGGTAGTCCACGCCGCAGCTGCCGCAGCCCACGACCTTGATGTCCCGGCCCAGCGGCGCCGCGCACCCCTGCGCGCGGGGGCAGAGGGGGTCGGCCGCCGTCACTGCCGCCGCGGCGCGCGGCGCGCGCGGCGCGGCAGGCGGCGGGCGCGCCTGCGGCAGAGGCCCGCGCACCTCGAAGCCCGCAGCAGCGGCCCGCGGCGGCGCTGCCCGCTCCGGCGAGCGCGGCGGCGGGCTGGGCCGCGAGCTGCTGAGCGCCGTGCCCGCCCGGAAGGGCGTTATGCGCGCCAGAGCCATGCGCGCACGCGCGGCAGCGCCGGCAGCAGCGGCAGCGGCACCGGCTCGGGCGCGGGCAATTCGCGGCGGCGCGGCGTGCGCGGGGCTGACGGGACGTGCTGTGCGGCGCGTGCGAGAGAGGGGAGTCGGCGGCGCCGCGCTACGAGCTCGGGGTGACGCGGCAGCAGGCAGCAGCGCTTGAGCCCTCGCGCCGCCTTCACCGTCGCCTCCCCGGTTGGCCGCGTGGCGCCCCCGCCACACAGACGTCTCCCGGTGACGAGCAGCAGCATGATAGTCTTCATCAACCTGAGCGGCGGCGGGCAGGCGCCGTTGGCCGTCGCGGCGCTGCTGCTGCTGCCGCTCGTGCTGAGCGCAGGCCATGCGCTCCTCGAGGCCGCGCACTCCCTGGCGATAGGAGCGGCCGGCGAGGGCACCTGGCAGGCGGCGGCGCTCGAGCTGGGCCTGCTGCTCGGCGTGGCAGCGGCCTGCCTCTGCTGCTGCCGCCTGGTGCGCGGGGCTGCGGCAGCGGCAGCGGCGGCGGCAGCACCCAGGCAGCCGCTGCGCCCTCACCGCCCTATCGCCTGCCGGCCCCGCGCAGCTGGCGAGCACACGAGGGGGGCTGGCGCTGCGGCGAGCGCTCGGAGGCCTGGCCAGCCGAGCAGGCGCAGCAGGTGGAGCAGGCGCAGCAGCTGCCGGGGGCGGGCCGCAGGCGCGGCAGCCGCAGCGGACGGCGGCGGAGCGGCAGGCGCGCTGGGACAAGGTGCGACAGCGCCGCTGGGAGCGCGCTCGCGGCTGGCGCGCCGCCGCGCTGTGCGCTGCGGCCGACCCCCGCACGCGCCGCCGCCGCCGCGCGCGCAGATCGTCGCCACGCTGCACAAGCAGCGCATCGACGAGGTCGCCTCGCGCGCGGAGCTCGAGCGGCTGACGCCGGCCGCTCTCAAAGCGCGGCTCGCTGCCGCGGGCGTGAGCGCCGAGGGGTGCGTGGAGAAGGGCGAGCTCGTGGCGCGCCTTCTCGAGGCGTTCGGGGACAGCTGTGCCATCTGCTGCGAGGACTTCGAGCCCGGCGACGCCGTGCGCGTGTTGGGATGCCGCCACCGCTACCATATTGAGTGCCTCGACCGCTGGGCGCTCAGCGCGGCCGACTACACGCGGGAGCCCGCCTGCCCGCTCTGCAACGCGCCGCTGCTGCCGCCGGAGGGGCGGTAGCGGCGGGCGCGCCCGCGCGCGGCGGTTGCGCGCGGCACGCGGCGGTTGCGTGGCGCGCGGCGGTTGCGCGGGGCGCGTGGTATGCTTGCGCCGCTGTTTGAACCCTGGCGGCTTTGAGCGCGGCCGTCCGCTCGCCGCCGCCGGGCCCGGTCCCGGTCCCGGCCCCCACCATCCTCCAGCTCAGCGCCGGCCGGCACTCGGCCGTGCTCGCTCGCACACCGCGCAGCAGCAGCGCCGCCCGCGCCGCCGCCCGCGCCGCCGCCGCCTGCGCGCGGCCGCCCGCGCCGCCACGGCGACCGTGGCATCTCGGACGCGCGCGTGCCCTGCTCTCGCCGCGGACAGAGGTCGCGCCAGGGCGGCAGCGGCGTCGATGGCGACGGCGAAGCGCGGCCGCAAGAAGCGCGCGGCGGCGTTGGTCGAGGCGGAGATCGCCCAGCCCGCGTTCGGCCCCGCACGCGCGGCCCCACCGCCCAGCCCCCTGATCGCGGTGGCGAGGCAGGCGCTCACGCCGGTGCTCGCTGCCGCGCGCGCCGTGTCGGCGGCGGCCGCCGCGTCGCTGCCCGGCATCCCGGAGCAGCGCGGGCAGGTGGGGAGCGGCCTGGACGACGGCTCCATCGACCTGGACGGCGGCGGCGGGCTCGCCACGCCGCGGTCGCCGCCGGCGTCGCCCGCGCCGCCGCTGTTCGCGCGCTCCGGCCCGCGCCCCGCCGGCGCCGGCGGCGACGCTGGCGCCGGCGACGCCTCCGACGACGCTGACGACGCGTCTGACCACACCTCTGACGGCGCCGACGCCGAGCGGCCGCCGCCTGCAGCGCTCGCGGCCGCCGCCGCCGCCGGTGCCGCCGCTGCGCGGGACGCGCTCGGGCGCGCCGCGGCGGCCGGCGGCCGCGCTGCGGCCGCGTGGCTGTGCGGCGGCCGCCGCGCCGGCGCGGCGCAGGCCGTGCTGCTGGTCGCGCTGCTGGCGCTCGCCGGCGCGCAGCACGGCGCGCTGCGCGCACAGCGCGGCGCCCTGGCTGCGCAGCAAGCGCATGGAGCCGCGCAGGCGGTGGCGCTCGGCGAGCTGGCGGCGCAGCTGTCGCGCGCGCAGGAGCGCCTCGCGGAGCTGCCCGACCTGGGCCTGCTGCAGCGCGCCGCGGCCTCGTGCGGTGCGGGCCTGGGGGAGCTGGGCGGCCAGCAGGCGGCGCTGAACGAAAGCGTGGAGGCGCTCGCGCGCGCCACGCGCGCACTGGCCGCCGACGTCGCCGGCGCGCGCCGCGCTGGCGCGCTCGGCGAGCAGGCGTGGCAGCTGCTGGCCGCGCCGCCGGCCGTGGCAGGCGACGGCCGCGGTGGCGGCGCGGGCGCAAGCATACCGCCGCCTGCCGGCGCGCGCTCAGGGCTGCCCGCGGCCGTGGGGCAGGAGGTGGCGCGGCAGCTCGCGGCGGCGCTGCCGCCCCTGGACCTCGCGCTCGGTGCCTGCGGCGGGCGCGTGGTGCTCGCCACGCCCCTCGACGCCGCCGCGCTGCCGGCGCCGCGCCCCATGGCGCGCCTGCTGCGAGCGCTGGCCGGCCGCGCGGCGCCGGGCGCGGCCGCCGCCGCGAGCGCGGCGCTGCTGCGCCCCGCCGGCGCGGGCCCGCAGCGCTGCCTCCCCCTGCTGCTGGGGCCGCGGGCGCCGGCTGTGATAGAGATTGCGCTGCCCCAGCTGTCGGCGGTCGACAGCGTCACGCTGCACTGCGCCGCTGCGCCCGCACCTGTGCGCGGCCCGGCGGGGGCGGCGCCCGGGGCGCTGGGCGGCGGCGGCGGCGGTGCGGCGGCGGCGGTGGCCTGCGCCGCCGCGCCCGGCGCCGTCACGGTCGCGCTGGCCAACGCCAGCGCCTGCGGCGGCGGCGCGGCCTGCAGTGCCGGCGCGGCCGGCGGGCGCGCCGGCCCGGGGCTGCTGGCGGCCGGCGTGCCCGGCGTGGAGCGCGCCGTGGCGCTGACCGCGGCGGACTATGCGGGCGGCGGCCGGGCGGTCATCCGCCTCGCGGCTGCCGCCGTCGTGGTGGCCGACCGCGTCGTGCTTGGGATCGCGGCGGCCGTGAGCGGCGGCGAGGCCGGCGGCGTGTGCCTGCAGCGCGTCAGCGTGCAGGGTGTGCCCCTCGACCGGGCGGGCTTCTGCTGAGCGGGTCGCGCGGGAGAGGGGAGGTGGAGGGGGCGTCTGCTTGCAGGATGCTTGCGTGCGGTGAGGCTGGCGGCGCGTCAGTGGCTGCGGAGTGGGGGGCGGTCCCGTGCATTACACCTTGCGCCGGCCGAGGCGTGCAGGTGTGCTCGGCCGAGGCGCGCGCACGCGCACAGATGGCGGCGTGTGGCGCGTCGCGGCGCAGGCATGCGCGCTGCGCCGGGGGGACCGACAGAGACATGATGAAACGGCTCAGGCATGCGCGAGCTGCGATCCAGGCAGCCACAGGCCGCCCGCACGCGCGGCGGCGCCGCCGCCGCCCGCGGCCCCGGGCGCGCGTCCCTCCCGTCAGCCCTGCCCCCGGATGCTGCCGGGGATGGGCAGCTGCGGCTGCGCGGTCGCGGGGCCCTGCAGCCGCGCGACGAGCCACTCCAGCAGCTGCACCAGCGGCGACTCCGGGGGGATGAGCTGGTCCACCTGGTGCTGGAAGATGCGGCCCTGCGTGCGCACGTGAGCGCATGTGCGTGGCGTGCGCATGTGTGTGTGGACGTGACGCGGGCGGGGCGGGGCGGGGCGGGGCAGCCAGGCGCGCGCGCCGGGCGGCCGAGCGGCCGGGAGCGAGGCGGCAGGGGCGGGGCGGCGGGGGCGGCAGGGGCGGCAGGGGCGGGGCGGCGGGTGCGTGCGGGGCGCACCTGTGAGTCAAAGGTGTAGGTTGAGATGACCTCGGTGCTCAGCGGCTTGTCATCCACCGACAGCGACAGCCGCGGCCGCCCCGCCACGCTCCAGCGCACGCTGCGGCGGCCGCGAGCCGCGCGGCGTCGGGCGGCGCGCGCGCGCGGTCGCGCGCCGCCGCCGCGCCCCCGCGCGCCGCGCGGCGGGCGCGCACCGCAGCTGGCGCCGGTTGCCGGGCGGCTGCCACATGCGCGCGAGGCTGAGGTGCACGTCAGCGTATAGCAGGTTGCCCAGCCAGCGCGCGCCGCGGTGCAGCGCCTGGTACTTCCACAGCCTGCGCGGCGGCGGCGGGGTCAAGACGCGCGGCGCCCGGCGGCGGCGCTGCGCGGCGCGGCGCGGGAGGCGCGGCGCGGGAGGCGCGGCGCGGCGCGGGCACGCGCCCTGTGAAGTAGGCCAAGCTCGGCGTCCTGCGAGCGCGCGGCCGGCGGCGCGCCGGCGGGTGTCGGCGGCGGCGCGGGGCTGCGCGCGGGCCCTCCGTGCGGCGCTGCCGCCGCTGCCGCCGCCGCTGCCGCTGCTGTCGCTGCTGCCGCTGGCGCGCGCCTGAAGGTGATGTCCTCCCGATAGATGTGGTATCGCAGCTCGCGCTCAAACAGCTGCGGCAGGTCCTCCCGCAGCACCGCGACCGCCTCTGCGCGCGGCGCCGGCGGCGGCGGGGTCGCCCGCGGCGGGCCGGCGGCGCGCGCGGTGCGCCGGCCGGCGGCGCGCGCCGCCGCCGCCGCACCGCCAAAGTTGAGCTTGAACTCGTCGCTGCCGCCGCCGCCGCCGCCGCCGCCGCCGCCGCCGCCTGGCCCGCCCGCGGCAGCAGCGCTGCTGCTGCTGCTGCTGCTGGTGGTGGTGCTGCCGCTGCTGCTGGTGGTGCTGCCGGCGCCGCCGCGCGCGCTCGGCGGCAGCGTCTGCACCGCGGCCGCGGCATCCCGCGCGAGCGCCGCTGCTGCCGACAGGCGCGCTCCAGGGCCGCTCTGCCGCTGCGGCCACGCCGACGCCGGCGCCCAGGCGGGCGGGCTCGACGGTGGGTGGTGCAGCGCGTGCTGCGCCGCGCACGCCGCGGCGGGGAGCAGGCACGCGTGTGGTGCGCGCGCCGCGCACGGCCGCGCGGGCTGCGCCTGCGCCTGCTGCGTCCGCCGCTGCGTCAGGACGCTCCACGGCGGGGCGAGGAGGCCGGCGTGGAGGAGCATGGCTGCTGCGCGTGCAGGCGCGCGTCGCCGCCGCTGCTGCTGCCGCGCTCGGGCCGCGGCTCGCTGCTAGCACGGCTGGTCGCGCGACGCCGGGCTGCGGCAAGTGGCGAGACTGCCGCGAGCGCGGCGTGCACCGGCGCGTCGGGGGAGCTGGACGAGCGTCGAACCGCCTTGGCCTTGTGCCGCGCGGGCGCCGCGCCCCTCACTCGACGACGACAACGCGTGCGACCCTCACGTCACTCCCGGGACAGGGTCGGCACGCGCGCGACATCCCCACCCGCCGCGCGCGCCTTCGCTGCGGCCCATGCCGCCAGCGCGCTTCGTCGCGAGCCCGCCGTCCGCGCTGCTGCTGGCTGGGACACCCGCCACCGCACACGCAACAGCACGCGAGCTCGCGTTTGGCCTAGCGCCGCCGGCGGCATGGGCCGGCGGCGGCGCGGGCGGCGGCGCGCGGCGGCGCCGCCGCGTGCGCCCGGCGCCGCTCGCCAGCCTCTCCAGGTGGGCGCGCGCCGCGTGCCCCGCTGCGGTGAAGCAGCAGCGACAGCGCGCCGGCGCCGCCGCACTCATCCCGCGCTCGCGCGTTCCGCTGCTGCTCGGCCGCGCCTTTGAACGCGTCTCTCTCTCTCTCTCTTGTGCGCGCCGCGCCTCACGGCTGGCACCCCGCCTCCCCCGACACGCGAACCGCGCCGCGCAGCTTCTGGGGCGGCGCCGCGGGCCAGGAGGAGCGCATTCGGTCGACCTTCCGCGCGATCGACCGGCAGTCCAAGGGGACCATCAGCCTCGAGGACCTCGCCGCGT
Organism: Scenedesmus sp. PABB004; assembly: GCA_014905635.1. Taxonomy (NCBI): domain Eukaryota; kingdom Viridiplantae; phylum Chlorophyta; class Chlorophyceae; order Sphaeropleales; family Scenedesmaceae; genus Scenedesmus; species Scenedesmus sp. PABB004. Next base: position 869,386 of record JABVCE010000007.1, on the reverse strand, counting down.
ACGCCGAGGCCAACGCGCTGCCGGGCAGCTACGTGCGGCCCTACTTTGACGCGCTCGCGGAGGAGCAGCAGGAGCAGCGCCGCGCGGCCGCGCGCGGCGGCGGCGGCGCCGTCGGCGGCGGCTCGTCGGAGGAGCTCGATGGCGAGGTGAGCCCGCCGCCTCAGCGGCGGCAGGGGCGACAGCGGCGGCGGCGGCAGCGGCAGCGGCGGTGGCGGCAGCAACAACGGCGACAGCAACGGCGGCAGCCGCGCGCCCGCGCTGAGCCGCTGCTGCCGCGCGGCCCGTGCCGCGCCGCGCCCGGGCAGGTCGGGTTTGCGGCGTTCCGCGAGTTTGTGGCGTCGCGCGAGGCGGGGCTGCGGGAGGCGTTCCGCCAGTTCGACCTCGGTGCGCCGCCGGCGCGCGTGCACGGGGGCCGGCGGGCGGCACACCGGCGGCAGCGCCGCGCCGCGCCGCGCCGCCGTCGACGCGCCGCACCGCGCACCCGCCGCGCCGCAGACGGCGACGGCAGCATCTCGGCGCAGGACCTGCACGTCTCGCTCGCGCGCGTCGCGGTGTGCTCGGGGCCCGGGCGCTGCGTGTTCCGCTCGCGGGCAGAGGTGGTGGGGCAGCTGCTGGAGCGGCTCCACATCGACGCCGACCGGTGCGGTCGCCGCCTGCCCGCCCGCTCCCTGCTCGCGTCACTCGTCCCTCGCTCCTTACCCACCCGCCTGCCCCCGCGCGCCGCCCCGACCGCCGCCGCGCGCGCGCGCGGCCGCGCAGGCGGCTGAGCTTTGCCGAGTTTCGTGACTTTTTTGCGCTGCTCCCGCAGCAGAGCCTGCTCACAGAGTACTGGCTCAGCGGCTGCAGCAGCGCCGAGTGCGCCGACGCGGGCGGCCACTTCTCGCTGCTGGAGCGCCGCGCCGAGCACCGGGGCTCGCCCTGGGGTGCGGCGCCTGCGCCTGTGGCGGGGGCGCAGCGCCTGCGGCGGCTGCGAGCGGCGGCGGGCCGCCGCGCCGCGCGAGCGGGGCCGTCCGCCGAGGCGCCGCCGCCGCCGCCGCCGCCGCGGCCGCAGGCCACCTGCTCGCGGGCGCAGTCGCGGGCGCCGCGAGCCGCACCGCCACCGCGCCGCTGGAGACGCTGCGCATGGCGGCGATGGCAGGTGGGCGCGCGCGCGGCAGCGCCGCGACCGCGGCGCCGCGCCCGGCGCCGCGCCCGACGCCGACGCCCGCGCCGCGCCGCGCCGTGCCGCCAGGCGCGATGCCGCCCGGCACGAGCCTCGCGGCCGCCGCGCGAGCGCTGCTCGCGGAGGGCGGCGTGGCGGCGCTGTACCGCGGCAACGTCATCAATGTGCTGCGCTCCGCGCCGGCGCGCGCGATTGACTTTTTCGGGTTCGACACGTGAGCGCGCGGCTTATGTCAGCCCCTCGCCGCGCGGGAGGAGCTGCGCGGGGCGCCCGACGCACGCGCATGCCGCGCATGCCGCCGCCGCCGCCGCCACGCATGCCGACCCCCGCGCCGCCGACCCCGCGCCGCCGCCGCAGCTTCAAGCGCATCCTCGGGGACAGCTATTCCATGACCTTTGCCGCCGCGGGGCTCGCGGGCGCGGGCGTCGTGGGCGCTGTTGTACCCGCTCGAGGTCCTGCGCACGCGGCTCACGCTCGGCGGGCCCGGCGCCGGCGGCATCGCCGCGTGCGCCGCGACGATGGCCGCGCGCGGCGGCCCGGGCGCGTTCTTCGTCGGCCTGGCCCCCAGCCTGGCTGCCATCGCGCCCGAGGCGGCGATCACCTACGGGTGCGGCGGCGGGGCGCTCGTGCGCGGGGCGCGGCCGCCGCGTCCGGGCCGTGCGCCCGTTGCTCCTGTCGCTGCCACCGCCGCTGCCGCGCCGCGCCGCCCACCCACGCACCTCGCACCACCGTCCGCCCGCCACTGCCGGGCCGCAGGCTCCACGACCTGATCAAGCGCGGCTACCGCCGCGCGCACCGCCGCGAGCCGGGCGTGCCGTTCAGCCTCCTCGCCGGCGCGTTTGCGAGCGGGTGCGGGCAGCTGGTGGTCTTTCCGCTGGAGACGGTCTCGCGGCGCATGCAGCTCGCGGGCGTGCCGCCGCCGCCGCCGCCCGCCGCCGCGGCGGCAGCGGCGGCGGCGGCGTCGCCGGCGGTGCGCTCGCGGCCGCGGGCGCGGCGCCGAGCGTCGGCCAGGTGGTGCGCAGCATTTTGCAGGACGGCGGCCCGGCCGCGCTGTACCGGTGCGCACGCGCGCGCCCGCGCGCCGCCGCCGCCGCCGCGCGGCCGCCGCCGCCGCCAGGCGCGCCGCCACCCCCGCCGCCGCCTGACGCGCGCGCGGGCGCCCGCGCGCGCGCGCAGCGGCGTCGGGGCGGCGATGCTTCGCCTTCTCCCGAGCGCGGCGATCTCGTTTGGCGTGTACGAGGCGCTGCGCAGGGTGCTGCTGGACTTGGAGACGCAGCAGGCGGCGGCGCTGGCGCGGCGGCAGCACGCGGAGCTGAGCCGCGCCCTGTCACGCGCGCAGAGCTGCAACGCGACGCTGCAGCGCCTCGAAGGCGCCGGCGTGCTGCCGCCGGGCGCGGCGGCAAACCCGCGCCTCGCGCCGGCGGCGGCCGGCGGCTGCACGCTGTGCGATGGCGGCGGCGTGCAGGCGCTGGCTGCGTGTGCCGACTCTGGCGGCAGCGTCGCGCCGGAGGGCGTCGCGGGGGGCTGCGCGCCGTGCGCGCCGTGCGGGCCATGTGCGGCCGGGGCCCCTGCGCCGCCGCGGGCGCCGCCGCGGGCGCGGCGGCGCCAGGCGCCTGCCCCACGGTCGCCGCAGCAGGCGCAGGCGGCGCGGCCAGCGCCGGGGTGCTGGCCGTGGCGGCCTGCGCGCTGGGGCCGGGCAGCAGCAGCAGCAGCAGCAACGGGGCGCAGCACTGAACTCGCGGGTCCCACGTGGCGGCCCGCTGTGGTGTACATTTGGCGCAGCCCGCGATGCCAGGGGCGAGGCTCGAGCCTCGCTGAGCTCAGAACTGCATGGGTCGTTCCCTTGGGCGCCGCACTGAGCACGCTGCGGCTGCGCGCCGTGTGCGCGGGGGGGGGGGGGGGGCTGCACTTTTTCGCTCGTCCGGGGGTGGCGCGACCGCGGTGGCGCGAGCGTGGCGGCGGCGGATTGCCTTGCCCTGCACATGCGGTCGCCGCAGGGCCGGCGCCCGACCCCCGTTGACTGTTGACCCTGCAGCGATGCAGGCAGCGCAGCGCGCGCACACACGTGTACAAGAGAAGAATCCCTGCCATGCAACTTCCAATTGGGAGGTTGAGGTCGATCAAACAATGCCCGCCCCGCCCTGCGGCACGGCTGCCGCGCCGCCGTCGCTCTCCGCCGACGCCCCCGCTCCCTCAGCTCCCTCCGCTCCCTCCGCCGCTGCCGCCGCGGCGAGCAGCTCCCTGCAGAAGGGCGCGAGCTGCGCCACCAGCTGCTGCGGCGCCTCCTCGTGCGAGAGGTGGCCGCACGCCGGCACGACGCCGCGCCGCGCGCGGGGCAGCAGCGCGGCGATCGCCGAGGCCTTGGCGGGCGTGGCGATGCGGTCGTGCTCCCCTGCGCGCATGTGTGTGGCGGGTGGTTGCGAGCGTGGGCGGGGGCGGGACGCGTGCGGCGCGCGGGCGGGCGTGCGCGCAGCGCCGGCGCGGGCGCCGCGGGCGCCGCCGCACCCGTGAGCAGCAGCACGGGCAGAGCGCGCAGCGCGCCAAACTGCGCCGCGACGCGCCGCGGGCTCAGCGCGCCCGCGGCGCGGCTCGTGGCGAGCAGCGCGCCGTCCCAGTTGGTGCAGCGGAGGGGGCGCCGATAGTGTGCGAGCAGGTCGCGGCTGATGCGGTCGGGGTGCCGCCAGGCGCGGCGGTTGGCCACCTCGCCCAGCTGGGCGCCGCGGCGGGGGCAGCGGCGCGGGGGCAGGGCCGGCGGCGAGCAGTGGTGAGCGCGGGCCGCGGCGCCGGCGCCGGCGGCGCGAGCGGCCGCGGCAGCGGCGGCGGCGGCGCGAGCGGCCGCGCGCGGCGCACCTCGCTGCGCAGCAGCGGCCGCAGCATCGAGCGCCCCAGGCTGCTGGTGGACAGAAGGCGCATGAAGGGGGGACCTGGTGGCCCGACAGGTTGGGGTGCAGCAGCGCGAGCCCCACCACCGCCACGCCCGGCGCGGCGGCGCTGCCGCTGCCGCGCCGCCCCGGCAGCGGCGGCAGCCCCGCCCCGCCGGCCGCCGCCCAGGCGGCGCCGCCGCGCGCGCTCATCGGCGGCTGCGGCTGTGGCGGGCGCAGCACGAGGCTGCTGCCGCTGCGCAGCCCGTCTGCCGCGCCGCCGTCGCCGCCGCCCGCGTCGCCCTCCGGGCAGAACAGGAAGGGGTCTGAGCCGCTCGCGAGCTGCTGCCGTGAGCCGCCGGAGAGCAGCATGCTCTGGAAGCTCAGCGAGGAGGTCGGCGAGTTGGCGCCCAGCTGCGCCAGCTCGCCCGCCGACCCGGCGCCCTCGGCGCCCGCGCGCACCTCCGCCAGCAAGCGGCTGGCGCCGCCGCGCTGCTGCTCCGCGACGAACGGCGACGGCCGCGCCGGCGCCGTGCCGGCGCTCGGCGCCGCAGCGGCGCCTGGCGCCGCGCCGCCGCCGCTGCCTGCTGCTGCTGGCGCCGCTCCCGATCCCGAGCCAGCGCCCGAGCCGGAGCCCGCCCCGGCGGTCGACGGGTCGGGCGACGCCGCTGCGCTGTCCCCGAGGCTGCCGAGCTGCGCGCTGCTGGGGGCAGGCGACGTGAACGACCAGGGGCTGCCGCCGGTCTGCAGCGCCTGTGTGGCCCGCGCGATGGCGCGCGGCGTGGGGTCCTGCGCACACGCGGTGGCGGAGGCGGAGCGGCGCGGCCGTCAGGGCGCTCGCCATGCCAGGTGCCGGCGCGCGGCCGCAGCAGCAGCTGGCCGCCCCACCTCGCCCAGCGACCCCATCCAGCTGAAGTCCGCCGAGGCCCCCGGCTGGAGCGGCACGTTGATACAGCCCAGCCTGCGCGGCAGGCGGCGCGCGGTCGGCGCCCGCGCGGCGGGCGCCGCGGCGCGCGCCGTGCACCGCGCCCGCCGCCGCCGCCGCCGCGCAGCCGCACCCGCCGCCGCCGTCGCCCTGCTGCGCGCCGTGGGCCGCGCCCGCCGCCGCGCGCGCGCGCGCCGCGCGGCAGGCCGCCGCCGCGACGTGCACAGCGACGAGGCAGCCGTCCGCGTGGCCGACCAGCAGCACGCGGCGCAGGCCCAGCGCGGCGCAGACGCGCAGCGTGAGGTGCGCCTGCGCCTCGATGGAGTAGGGATTGACTGCGTCCGCGCCGCCGCCCGCGCCCGCGACCTCGGGCCGGGACGTGAGGCCTGTCGGCGCGCGTGGTGGGCGGGCGGGCGGGCGTCGGCGGGCGGGCGTCGGCCGGCAGCGCGGCCGGCCGCCGCGGCCGCGCGCTGCTGGGGGCCGCCGCGGCCCCCAGCGCGCACCAAAGCCGGGGCGGTCGAACGCGACAACCCGCGCGCCCACTGCCGCCGCGAGCGGCTCCAGCACGTGGCGCCAGGCAAACACGCCGCCTCCGAAGCTGTGGATCAGCACCAGCGCGGTCGCGTCGTCGGTCGACGCCGGCGGCGCCAGCCACGCCGCGCCGGGCGCCGCCGCCGCCGCCGCCGCGGACGACGACGACGACGACGCAGCGCCGCCGGCGCCGCCGGCGCCGCCGCGCGTCGCCGGCGCCGCGTTGCCCGGCGGCCAGGGCGCCGCGCCGCCCGGCGGCCAGGGCGCCGCGGCCCTGGCCTGCTCCGGCCAGGCCTCCTTGTAGTGCACGACGAGACCGCCCACCTCCACAAACAGGCTGTCCGCGTCCGCGAGCGACTCGGGCGGCACGTCGGCGTCGCCGTCGCCCAGCCACGCCGGCGGCGGCGCGCGCTCGCCGGGCAGCGCGCCGGGCGGGAGCTCGCCGCCGAGCCTGCGGGTCGCGTGGGCGCGCGGGCGCGTGCCGCGTGGGCGCGCGCGGCGCGGTGCAGCGCTGCCAGCGGCTGCCGGTGGCCCTCACCACATGCCGCCCAGCGAGGGGAACGGCGCGAGGCCGAGCAGGCTGCGCCGCCGCGCCCACACCACGGTGTGCCTGCGCGGCGCGGCGCGGCCGGCGGCGCGCGGCGCTCGGCGGCCTGGCGGCGCGGCGCGGCGGCGCGCACCCTGCGCCGCGCGTCGCGCCGCTGTGCGCCGCGGGCCGCACCGCGCGGCGAGGACGTGGAGCCAGCTGAAGACGGCAAATGAGAGCAGCACCGCCGCGGAGGGCAGCCAGGCGGCGGGGTAGGTGAACACGTAGGCCTTGGCCAGCGCATACGCAAAGCCCGCCGATCCCACCGCGTAGCAGGTGTACAGATAGGGCCTGGGTTGGGGTGAGGTGGGGTGACGTGACGTGAGGTGACGTGAGGCGAGGTGGGGTGAGGTGAGGTGAGGTGAGGTGATGTGAGGTGAAGCGAGGCGAGGTGAGGTGAGGTGAGGTGAGGTGAGGTGAGGTGAGGTGAGGTGAGGTGGGGTGAGGTGAGGTGAGGTGAGGTGAGGTGAGGTGAGGTGGGGTGGGGTGCGGCGGGCGGCGCGGCGCACCGCAGGCGGTAGCGCCGGCTGCCCCAGGCGTACGTCCCGCAGATCGCGGCGCCGCGCAGCACGCCGAGCAGCACCAGGTCCTCCAGGCTCGTGTCAAAGCTGCGGCGGTCAACCGGCGCGCCGGGCGGGGCCCGTCGCGGGGCGGCGCGGGCGCAGCCGCGCAGCGGCGCCGCCGCACGCAGCGCCGCCGCCCGTGCGCGCCTGTAGATGCAGGGCCCCGGCGGGCGGCGCGGCAGCAGCAGCAGGAGCAGGAGCAGCAGCAGCGTGGCCACCTCCATGACCGCCAGCACCCAGGGCGTCTGCGGCGCCGGCGCGGCGGGGCGGTCAAAACCCCACGCCGCGGTGCCGGCTCGCCCCCGGTGCCGGCTCGCCCACACGCCCCCGCCGCTGCCCTCGCTGCTGGCGCCCGCGGCGGCGCGTCGCACCACGGCCTGGAAGACCGTGCCCGTGCACACGAGGCAGAACCCGGTGAAGCGCACGCAGCGCCCGCAGCGCACGGACAGCGGCTCGCGCGCGGGGCCGCCGCCCGGCGCGAGCAGCGCGCGCGCGGCGTCCGGGAGCTCGTCATCCACCTGTAGCCGGCAGGCGTGGGCGGGGGGCCGCCGCGGGCGGCGGCACGCCGCGGGCGGGCGCGCGCGGGCGAGCAGCGAGCAGCGGCGCCGCGCCTTGAAGTGGATGTAGCGCCGCTTGCCCATCCCGCCCGGTCGTTGCGGACGGTGACGCGCCCAGGCGCGCTCACGGCGCGGCGCAGCACATCGCCGTCGCAGCCAGGCAGCGCCGCGCTCGCTCGGCGGGCGCGCTGGCGGCGGCGCGGCGCGGCGGCTGCCCGGCGGCGCGGCGGTAGGTGTGGATCGTCTGTTGCTGGGCCAGGCCCCAGGACTGCGATGTCGGGCAGCTGCAGCCTCAGCTAGAGAGGTGGTCGGTCGAAAAACCGCGGCCTGCGCTCCCCGGGCTCCCGGGCCGCGCCCGCGATCGGCGATCGCGCAGACCGAGCTGCCCCGCGCCGCGTGGAACCGGCCCCTGGCTCTGCACCGCGGAGCTGTCGAGCGATCGTGCCGGTGTGTGTGGCGTCGAGCATCAAGCAGGTGCGCTGGTCGCGCGCTGGTCGCGTGCTTGCGGTCCGGGGATAGCGACCAGACCGCGCGGCCTCATCGCGCCAGCGGCGAAGCGAAGAGCGCGGGGCAGCAGCGCGGCGCCCCCGCGGCACCCGGCGCCGCCGCGGCGCCGGGCGCGGCCCTGACGCCCCGCTGCCCGCTCCCGCCGCCTCCCAGAACCGCCAGGATGGCCCCCGCCCGTGCCGGACCGCTGCTGGCGGCGGCGCTCGCGCTCGCCTGCGCGCTCGCGGCCCGCGCGGCGCCTCCGCCGGCGGCCGGGGCCTCGCCGCGGCGGACCAGAAGGCCGCGGGCGCCGGCACGGAGGCGAGCCCGCGCCAGCTCTCCATGGACGTCACCGCGGGCACGCTCGCGCCCGACTGCGTGAGCCGGAAGGTCGTCCTCGTCAATGGGGAGTTCCAGCCGCAGATCACGCTCGTGCAGGGCGAGTGGGTCGCGGTGCGTGCGCCCACCACGCGCCGCGCCGCGCCACGCCGCGCGCGCCCGCGCCGGCCCACCGCCCGGCGGCGCGCGCGGCGCGCGCGACGCCCGGCCCCCGCGGCCGGCCGCCGCCCGCCGCAGATGACGGTCAAGAACAACCTGCCGGCCGACTGGCCCTCGATCAGCAGCGGCATCACCATCCACTGGCACGGCTTTGGCATGCGCGGCCACCCCTGGATGGACGGCACGCGCTACGTCAGCCAGTGCCCCATCGCGCGCGGCGCGTCGTTCACCTACAAGTTCCAGGCGCGCCCCCCGCGCCGGCGCACCGCGGCGCACCGCGGCGCCCCGGCGACGCCCCGGCGCCCTGGCGCCCCGCTGGCGGCGCCCCGCCGGCAGCGCCCCGAGCCCGTGCTTCGTGTCACGCGCCGCGCGCCATGCGCCATGCGCCGCAGGTCAACGAGATGCCTGGGACGTACTTCTGGCACGGCCACGCGCAGGTGGGCGGTCAACGGCCAACGCCTGAGCAGCGGGCATGCTGCAGCCAGCGCCGCGGCGCCCGGGCCTCGGGGCGCTCCGCCGCCGCGCGCGCAGCCATGCCCTCACGCGCTGCCGCCGCCGCCGCCGCGCCGTCGCTCGCGCGCCGCAACAGATGAACCGCGCGGACGGCCTGCAGGGCCCCCTCGTCGTGCGCACGCCCGACAGCGTGCCCGCGCTGACGCCCGCCGACGGCACCAGCGTGCTCTTCCTGCAGGACTGGTGGCACAGCACGGGCAACAGCATGGCGATGCGGCTCAACAGGCCGTTTGACCCGACCAAGGTCATCAACGCGAGCGCCACGAGCGACGGCAGCGGCGCGTGGTGCTGGATCGGGCTGCCCAAGTCGCTCCTGGTCAACGGCAAGGGCAACTACCACCAGTGCGAGGACGTGTACAAGCGCAAGGCGCGCTGTGTGGCGCTGCGGCGCGCTGCGTGGCGCTGCGGCGTGCAGGCCTCGCGCTGCGGCGCGGCAGCCTCGCGCCCGCGGGCGGCCCACGCCGCGCCCGCGCCGCGCCGGGGTGCGCAGGAGAACGAGACGCTGCCATTCCGCACCGACGGTTACAAGGCGGCGGCCAAGGACCTGCTCACGCCCAATGGCTGCGTCGCGGGGCAGCTGGGCCCCACCGCGGAGCAGCCTGCGTGCAGCGTCGGGTACAAGCCGGGTGCGGCGCGGCGGCGCGCCCCGCCGGCAGCCCGTCGCCGCCGCTGCCGGCGCGCCCGCCGCCGCTGGCGCGCCTGCCGCCGACGCGCGCCCCGCCCCGCGGCGCGGCGCGCGCTCGCGCACGCACAGCCGGCGTGACGTGCGCCGGGCGCGAGGTGTTCAGCGTGAAGCCCGGCACGACGCGGCGGTTCAGGATCATCAACGCAGCGATGCTGCTGTACATGACGGTGCGCGTGATGACGATGCCACCGCGGCGGCGAGAGAGCGCTGCCGCGGCGGGACAGCGGGAGCGTGCTGCCGGCCGGGGCGGGGCGAGGGCGGGGCCCGCCGGACGGCGCGGGGCCGGCCGGGCGGCGGCGCGGCGCCGCGCGCTCGGCCACCCAGCCCAGCCCGCGGCTGCCGCCCCGCCCACGGCGCCGCGGCGCCGCCGCCGCCGCAGGTGTGCTTTGAGAAGCACGACGTCACGGTCGTCGCGCTCGACGCCGCGCCGGTCGCGCCCAAGACCTTTTCGCAGTGCGTCGACGTCAACACCGGGCAGCGCGTCGACGTGCTGCTCAAGGCCAACCAGCCCGTCGGGCGCTACTGGATCAGGCGCGCGCCAGGCGCCGCCGCGCAGGCGCTGCCGCACAGGCGCTGCCGCGCACACGCTGCCGCGCAGACGCCGCCACGACTGCCGCCGCCACCACCACCGCCCCACGCTCACGCGCCGCCCCACGCTCACGCGCCGCCCCACGCTCACGCGCCGCCCCACGCTCACGCGCCGCCGCCGCACGCTCACGCGCCGCCGCCGCGCGCTCACGCGCCGCCGCGCGCAGCGTCGCGAGCCAGTACCGCAAGGGCGCGCCCGCGACGTACGCCGTGCTGCAGTACGAGGGCAGCACCACGCCGCCGAACCCCGTGACCGCGCTGCAGCCGGGTGCGCGCCGCCGCGCGCCCGCCCGCCGGGCGCGACGCGCCGCCGCCGCCGGCTCCCCCCGCGCCCTCTCGACGCACCGACTCACCGCTGTGTGTTTGCCGGCACCTTCTGCCGCCGCCGCCGCCGCCGCCGACGGCCGGCAGGCCCCGCGGTGGACCTGAAGTGGAACACCTCCGTCATGATGGGCTTTGCCCCGCACCCCGAGCTGCTCGCCGCCGACGCGGCCAAGCGGCCCAAGAGCGCCGCGTTCCTCGCGCCCAAGGCGCAGCTGCCGTCGTTTGCGCTGCCGAGCGGGCCCGTGACCAAGCGCGTGCTGCTTTACAGCACGCAGCCGCTCGTCGAGGCCAACGGCGTGCTGCGCTGGGCGTTTGACAACATCGCGCACGCGGTCTCGCCGCCCTGCAAGCCGCTGCTCGACCTGGTGCGTTAGACACTCACACACCAGTGTGTGCGGAGGGGGGAAAGGCGCAGCATGCGGCGCGCCCGCCGGCGGCGAGCGGCCCAACACGCGCGCGCGCGCCGCCTCGTCCGCTGCCGCCGTGGTGTGCAGGTCTACGCCGATCCCGGCTGGGCGGCCGCCAACGCGCTGGACGCCAAGGCCACGGGCCTCGACCCGGCGCTCTACTTCACCAAGATGGGCGGCGACGCCGCGACCTGGACGGGCGAGGGCAAGAAGGTCCAGGTGCGCGCGCGCGTGTCACGTGTCATGAGTGTGTTTGCGGGAGGGAGGGGGCCTTTGGGCGGGGCGCCGTGCCGTTTGCGACGCCGACGGCGCCGCCGCGGGCACCGCCAGGTCGTGGATGCCGCGGGCCCCAACGCCGACATCGTGGTCAAGCTCAAGCCCGGCGCCGGCACCCACGTCCTCACCGGTGCGCGCGGGGACGGTCCGCTGTACGCCGCGGCCCCTCCGCGCCGCCCCGAGCGCAGCGCCCACCACCGGCGCTGCTGTTGGTCCGCCCGCCGCGCCGCGCCGCCGGCAACGCGCAACCGCGCCCCGAGCTGCGCCCCGCCTGTCCCCCCAACCCTGTCGCCCCAAATCTGCCTCCCCAATCCGCTCCCACCAGTCAAGCGCGGCGAGGTGGTCGAGATCGTCATCCAAAACCTCCGCGCCGGCGCCAACGGCGGCGAGTACAACACGACCTCGCCCCTCACCAGCGCGCGCAACGGACGCGAACAGCATAGCTTCCATACCCACGGGCATCACGCATGGCAGGTGCAGAGGCGCCGCACGGCTTTTCGCGCGCGCGCCGGCCTCGTTGCCCACCCGCGTCGCGCCGCCGCCGCGCGCAGGTCGGCATGGGCATGGGCGCGTGGTCGCCCGAGCTCGTCGGCGGCCCCAGCTACTCGGCCACACCCGTGCTGCGCGACACGGTCACGGTGCTCTTCAACGGCACGACCGAGGACGCCGCCGCGTGGGTCGCCATCAGGTGTGCACCCGCGCGCCCGCGCCCCGCCGCCGGCGACGCTGGCAGGCGCCGCGCGGAGGCCCCCGCCGCGCCGCGGCGCGCGCAGGTTTGTGGCCGACAACACCGGCGTGTGGCCGCTGCACTGCCACATCGCGGCGCACGAGCTGATGGGGCAGGTGCGGCGCGCCCGCCGCCGCCACGACCCCTCGGCTGCCCGCCGCCGCCCGCCCCGCCGGCGGCGCGCGCGCGACGCACGCCCCCGCCCCGCCCACGCTCTCCCCTCCCCCTGCGCCTCCCCGCTCCCCCGCGCCTCTCCCGCGCCTCGCTCGCACGCGCAGGGCATCGCCATCATTGAGGACCCCGAGGGCATCGCCGCGGCGACGGTGCCGCCGGGCATGCCGCAGTGCCCCGGCAAGTGCTACTACAGCAACGCCAACTTCAACCCCAAGGCACGGGCCTGGGCAGGGCAGCGGGTGGCGGCAGGGCGTGGCGGGCGGGGCGGCGGCCGCCTGCGCGGGCGAGCTCACCGCGCGCCGCCGCGCGCCGCCGCCCGCGCCGCCGCCAACTTCAACCCCAAGGCCACGCAGGCGGTGTGGGGCGCCTCCGGGCTCCTCGCGCCCGAGACCAACACGCCTTGACCGGCGGTGGTGCGGGATAGAGTCTGCGGCGCAGGCCTGACGTACGACGCCCGGGGCTTGCGCTGTCTTTTTCAGAGTCAGCGGTGGGGCAGCGGCGCCGGCATGGCATGACCTTTGGATTGTGCACAATGCTGCCACGTGGCAGCAGCAGCGGCGCGGCCATCGTGGGGAGGCACTCGTCCTAGGCATTGAGCTGTGTGGCGCTGGCGGTGCTCTGGTCGGTTATGGGCGCTGCGCTCGTGCGCCGGGCTCTTGATTAGCGGCGGACGGGCTCTTGATTAGCGGCTGGCCGGCGGCGCGCGCTGCGCCGCGGGAGCACAGCACGCGGGGGGCAAATGGTTGACTGGTTGGCCGTGGCCGCGCGCACACGGCAGCAAACGCACGCACCGGAAATCAACATGAAATGAACTGCCCGCTGCAGCTCGAGACCCGCTGGCGCTCCCCTGCCCCGCGAGCGCTTGCGCAGCGCCTGCTGCCGAGGCTGCGCAGCGCGCATGCGCGGCCACCCGGCACCGGGTTCAAGTGCTGCACGCGCGGCGTCCGCCGGCCGTCGCCGCGGGGGGAGCGACCGACTAGTCAGTCGGTCAGCACCAGCGCGTGCCACCCCCCGAGCGCGACGTCGCGCACCGCGCCGAGCGCCTCGACGCGGCGCGGCGCGGCGCCGCCGAAGCCCGCCCAGCGCCAGTCCACGGGCGCGGGGGCTCCCGCGGACGCGGCGGCGCCGCCGGCGCGGCGGAGCAGGCCGTGGCCGTGCTGCTCGTCGAGCAGGCGGCCCCAGAGCCACAGGCCGCCGTCGTCGGTGACCACGGCGCTCGCGTGCGCGCCGGCCGCGACGCGCGCCACGCCCGCGCCGCCGGGCAGCGCGAGCAGCTCGCGCGGCGCCGACGCGCACGCGGCGCCGGCCTCGTCGCCCGACGCGTCCAGCCAGCGCCCCACGGCCCACACGCGGGCGCCGTCAGTCATGAGGAGGTGCTGCTGCCCTGCGGCCATGCCGCGCACCGCCACGCCGCGCGGCAGCGCGACGCGCGCAAACGGCGCCGCGGACCGCGACGCGGGCCCGAGCCGGCCCCACACCAGCACGCTCCCCGCCGCGGTGCGCGCCGCGGCAAACGTGCCCCCCGCCGCCACGGCGACCGCGCCGCCGTCGGCGGCCAGCGCGGCGGCGATGGGCGCCGCCACGCGGCGCGGCGAGCTCAGCCAGCTCGCGTCGCCGCCGCCGAGCGCGCCGTTGAAGTCGGCGCCTGCGCCGGACGGGCGGGCGGCGCGCCCTGGGCCTCAGGGCGCGTGCGGCGGCGCGCCCTTTTCCGGGCTCGCGCCAGGCGGGCGCACTGCGGGCCGGGCGGCGCCCGTCGATGCCCGCGCCGGCCCCGGCGACGCCCACTCACCGAATGTCCACACCTCGCCCTTGGCGGTGGCCGCAACGCTGAAAAACTTGCCAGCCGCGGCGTCAACCACAACTTCAGCGCCCAGGCCGGCCTCCTCGCCCTCTGCCGCCGCCGCCGACGCGCCGCCGCCGCCGCCGCGCGCTCCGAGGCCCAGCAGCGAGGCGCAGCTGCCGCCGCCGACGCGCGCGGGCGTGCCGTACTGGCCTGGCTGCAGGCCCACGCCGTGCAGGTGCGCTTCCAGGTCTGCGCCGCCGCCCCACGCGCCCAGGCTGATGCCGAGGTCGGTGCCGCTGCCGCCGCCAAACAGGCCCCCGCCGAGGCCGCTCGCGGACGGCCAGCCGCGCCGCGCGGCGCTGCCGCCGCTGGACTGCAGCGCCGCCGCGAGCTGCTGCCGCGCCTGGCCACCGCCGCCGGGGCCCCCCAGGCTTCCCCAGCCCTGCGCGACGTGGCCTGCCGGCTCGGGCGCCGCCGCCCTGAGCAGCTGCGCGGCGCGCTCCGCGCCCGACCGCCGCGCCCCGCCGGGCAGCTGCGCCTCGGCCCAGGCCCGCCGGTGCTGCGCCGCGAGCTCCTGCAGCGGCTGCGAGAGGCCCAGCTGCCCCTCTTTGCCCTCGCCGCACGCCCAGAGCGCGCCCGCGGCGTCAACGAAGAGGGCGTGCGAGTGCCCCAGCGACACGCCGCGCAGCGCCGCCGCGCGGCCGCCCGCGAGCGCCTCGACGCGGCACGGCGCCGCCACGCGGCCCGCGCTGCCGTGGCCCAGCGCGCCCGCGGTGCCGTCGCCCCACGTCCACGCGCCCGCCGCGCCCGCGACCGCCGCCGAGCTGAGCGGGCCGGCCGCCAGCCCAAGAACCGGCAGGCCGTGCAGCTCCAGCACCGGCGTCGGGCGCGCCACTATCGGCAGGCCGCCCTCGACGGCGCACTGGAGCTCCGCGTTGCGGCCCCTGCGCGGCGGCGCCACGGCATGATTTTGTGCACGTCCGCGCCAGCGGCGCGGCCCGCCAGCGCACGGCGGCGGCGCCCTGCAGGCTTTTCTAGGGCGTTCCGAGCAGCTCAGGCACTCGCACACGCTGCTCACCAGGCCAGGACGTGCACGCTGCGCGCCCTGTCGCCACCACTCGCCGCCGCTGCTGCCAGCGCCGCCGCCGCGCGCAGCGGCCCGGCCCGTCCGCCGGCCGCGGTGCACGCTGCCAGCGGCAGCATGCCGCGCCCGCCGGCGGCAGGGCGTGGGCGAGGTGGGCCGCTGCGGGCGGCGGCGAGCGCGCTGCGTCTGCGCCTGTGTGGTCGCCGTTTGTTGGTGCCGTTCCGTGCTGCGAGCGGGCCTCACGAGCGGTTCTAGTCACCAGGCACTGGCCGGGGGGAGTGGGGAGCGCATGCTGCCCACACGCAAGGCGGGCCACGAGGCGGCGCGGCGCGGTCCGGGTTTCAACTCCCACGCACAAGGCGGGCCACGCGGCGGCGCGCCTTCTCACTGCTTCTTCTTCTTCTTGGCCGCCTTGGGCGCGGCCGGCTCGAGCTTTGCGAGGAACTCGTGGATCGTCGGCACGCGCCTGCAGCGGGCGCCGGGCGGCGGGCGCCGGGCGGCGGGCGTCGGCGGGCGCCGGCGGACCCGCGCGGGCGGCGCGGGCTGGCTGCGGGAGCGCGGCAGGCGCACCAGTTGTCGACGCGGGCCGATTTCCTCTCGCCGCCGGCGCCGACCAGCGTGAGCGTCGGGTACGAGCCGACGCGCTCGATCACCTGAGCGGGGGCGGCGGCAGGCGGGCGGGCGCTGAGCGAGGGCGGCGGGGCGAGCCAGCGCGCCGCGCGGCCGTCGGGCGGCCACAGCTCGCGCAGCGGGCGCGCCTTGAGCTGCCCCTTGTAGCGAGCCGCGTGCTTGTCGATAAAGTCCTTGATGTGAGGCAGGCCGCTGCGGCGGTGCGCACGGCCGGGGCGGCGCCGGCGGCGCGGCGTGAGCGGGGCGGGGCGCGCATCGCCGCCGCGGGCCCGCGCCGCGCCGGCCGCCGGCCCGCGCTGCCGCCGCCGCCGCCGCTGGCCGCACTTGAGTCTGTAGGGGCAGACCTCCAGGCGCGCGCTCACGTACTTGGCGCCCGCATCGTCCGCGTCCGCCACGCAGCAGCGCTTGCAGTCGGCGGTCAGCTCTGCGGTGGCGGGGCGGCAGCGCCGCCCGTCGTCGACGCGCGCGCGCCGGGGTGCGGCGCGGCGGTGCGCTCGCAGCCTGCGTGAGGCCGCCCGCCGCCTGGCCGCACCCTCGTCCTTGACGAACTCTGCCATCGACTCGCAGTCGGAGCAGCTCTGCAGGCCCGTGAACCTGCCGGCACGGCGGCGGCGGCACGCTCGCTCGCTGCAGCGGCCAGCGGCCGGCAGCAGCAGCGGACGCGGCTGCTGCGGGCGGCCAACAGCGGCCGCTGCAGGCGGCCAGCGCACCCCAGCTCCTCGCACTCCCGGCTGCTCAGCGCCAGCGCGGCATGCGCCGCGGCCAGCAGCAGGAGCGCGCGATGGTCGCGGCGCGCCATCGCTGCGGCGCCGCCGCCGAGCGCCGCTCGGTGCGGATCGCTGCTGGCGTGAGGTGGAGGCCGGGTCTGGGAGGACAGGGGCAGCAGCGCTCCATCCCTGCAGCAGGCGACCGGTCGGTCGCTCTGGAGGGCTCAGCCGCTTTGTTCAGCGCTCCCCGTCGTCCCCACGCGCGCGCCAGGCCGTTCCCGCTCTTCAGGCTAGCCGCCCGTCCGCTCGCAGCCCGACGAGCCAGAGCCCACCAGCGGCAGCGGCGGCGAAGCGCCGAAATGGCCGCGGCCTGCAGCGCCGCTGCTCGCAGCGCCGGCGTGGCGTCCAGCAGCGGGCGGACTGCCGCTCTGGCCCGCCCCAGCACCTGCCGCGCCGGCGGGCGCGGCGCGGCGGCACCGCCTGCGCCGCAGCCACACGCGCCCGCGCGGGCGCGGGCGCGGGTGCGCCGCTGCCGCTGCCGCGCGGCGGCGGCGCTGCCGGCGCCGGCGGCGCCGCCCGACGCGGCGGCGGCCAAGTCTGCGCTGCTGGCGTGGGTCGCCGGCACGGCGCGCGGCGCGCGGGCGGGCAAGGCGCTGCGGGGGCAGATTGAGGAGGCGCAGGTGGCGGTCGAGGCGTGCGCGGTCGGCGACCTCGAGTACGAGCTGCTCGCCGGCACGTGGCGCCTCGCGTACACGACCGCGGCGGACGTGGTGCGTGTCCCCCAGCGCGCGCGGGGCCCCCAGCGCGCTCCAACGCCCAGCGCGCCGCCGAAGCGCGCGCGGCGCGCCCGCCCGGCCTCACGGCGGCGGCCGCCGGCCGCGCCGCAGGTGCCGATCGTGGGGCTGGGCGACGCGCCGCACCTCCCGCGCGGCCTGCCCGCGCCGCTGCGCGTCGGCGGCGTGTTCCAGCGCTTCTCGCCGCCGGGCGAGGGGCGCGTGGAGAACATCATCCAGTTCACGCTGCCGGGGACGGAGGAGAATGGCCTCACCTTCACCGTCGGCGCGTCGTGAGCGGCGGCACGCGCAGCACGCTGCATGCGCGCGGGCGCCGCGCCGGCGTGCGGCCGCCGCCCCTGGTCGCGCCGCCGCCGACGCAGCGCGCGCGCCGCGGCGCGCCGCGGCAGGTACACGGTCCGCAGCGGGCGGCGCATCGCGCTCACGTTTGAGGAGGCGCAGCTCGGCCGCGTGCGCATCAGCCCCGCGCTTGAGGCGCTGCTCGCGCCGGCGCTGCTGCCGCGCGGCTGGCTCCAGCAGCAGCTGCTGCTGGCGCTCCGCGAGGTGCGCGCCGTGGGGGGTTGCCGCTCCGCCGCGCACCGCCCCCCCTCTCCCACTCTCGCTCACTCCCCGCGCACGCGCCTCGTGCCGCGAATACGGATACGGACAAAGTTCAAAGTGGTCTTCCCCTTCCGGAGCGCGCAGCAGGTCGCTGAGGGGCGTGGCGTCGCGGCGCCGTACCTGCTGACCTACCTCGACGACAGCATGCTCATCGGCCGCGCCACCGCGGGCGCGGGCGCTGCGGGAACGTTCGTGTTCACGCGCGAGCCCGCCGACGCGGCGGCGGCGCTCTGAAACTCGGGCGGCCGCTGACCTTGTAGCCGGCGCCGTGATGTCTGGCCCCGCGCAGTCTCCGAGCTGGACACACGCAGCCGCGAAGCACAGCGGCCCTCAGGAGAGCTCGCGCGGGGCCAGAGCAGCGTCGCGTCAGCAGACCGCGGCGAGCCCTGCGGAGCCACTCGACAGTTCGGGTTGCAGGTAGGGAGCCTGAACACGAGCCGGCGGAGCCTGGGGCCTTTCGACGGTGCGCCCCGGCACGGGACGATTGGGCCGTGCTCGGTCACGCACGCCACAGGCCGCGCCCGGCTCGGAGCAGGACGCTGGTAGCCCGCGCACCTGCTCCGCGCCAGCGGGGGCGCTGCGCCGACCTCCCGCCGCCGCACGCTCGACCTGCAGGCGCCGCCGCCGGTGATGGGCGTGGCGCTGGCGGTCTGCCTGCTGCTCCTGGCGCCGCTCGACCGCGCGGCAGCGGCGCAGCCGCTCGGCCGCGCGGTGCTGCAGCAGCCAGCGCGGCCACGGCTGGGCGCGTCGCCGGAGCTGGTCCCCACCAGCGCCGCCGGTGAGGAGCACACGGCCAGGCGCCTGCGCGAGCAGGCGCGCGGCAGCGGCGGCGGCGGCGAGCGAGGCGCTGTCGGGGCGGAGCTGGGCGGCGCTGCGCTGCGGCGGCGCCTGCTGGACAGTGGTGCCAAGCACGGCTCGCGCACGATCACGCGCAACGTAAATCGCAACGACGGCGGCGTGACCGGCGGCCGCCGCACGCCGGGCGACCGCGAGGGCGGGCGCGCCGTCGGGCGCGGCGGCACGGGCTCGAGCGTGCGCGGCGCGGCGAGCGCGCGGCTGCGCGCCACCGCGCGGCTGGCGGCGTCGGCGCCGTCGTACAGCAGCAGCAGCGGCCGCGACGCGACAGACGGCGCGGGTGAGCTGCTGGGCGAGGGGCCGTGAAGGCCCCGCGAGCGAGGGGCTCGCTCGCTTACCCGACTGCTCGGCGCGGCGCGCTCGGGCTGCTCTCTCTCTCCGGTTGTAACCACACGCCGCGCCGCCCGCCTAGTGCTGCTGCTGCTGCTGCTCCTGCTGCTGCTGCTTTCCAGCAGCAGGCGGGCGCGCGGGCCGTGCTTGCAGCCCCATCTCCCGGTCCGTGCGGTCCTGCTGCCGCTGCTTGCGGAACAGCTGCCGGCCGCGGCCGCGCCGCCCGCCGTCGCCGCCGCCGGCGGCGGCTGCAGCTGCAGCTCCCGCCTCCGGCGCCGGCGCCGGCGCCGGCGCGCCGGGCTGCTCCTGGCCGCCGGCCGCCGCCGCCGCCGCGCCGCCGCCGCCCGCCTCGGCAGCGCCTGCTGCCGCGCGGCCGCCGCCCGGCGCGCCGCGGCCCGCGTCGCCGCCGCTGCTGCCGCCGCTGCTGCTCGCGGCGCCGCCCGCCGCGCCGCCGACCTCCAGCGCCGAGGCCTCGCTGATGATATCCTCCAGCGTCAGGTCGGCCCTGAAGTCCGACGGCAGCAGCTCGCGCATGAGCGCCGCCTGCTGCTCCGCGCCGGGGCCGCCGTTGAGCGCCGCGCCGAGCGCGCCGGCGCCCGCGCCCGCGCCGCCCGCGCGCTCCGCGCCCGCCGCGCCGCCGGCGCCGCGCTCGGCGGGGCCGGCGGCGCTGCGCGCGCTGAAGAAGCGGTTCAGCGTGCCGAGCAGCGACCCGAGCAGGCCGCCGCCCGCGGCCCCGCCGCCGCCGCCGTCGCCGCCGCCGCCGCCGTCGGGGCGCGTCGAGAAGCTCGCGGGGATGACAAACTCCCACTGCTGCTCGCTGCGCCGGATGCGGAGCTCGTTCGCGGCCTCGAGGCGTCCCAGGTCCTCCTCCATCGCGATCCAGGTCGCCCAGGTGGACTCGTTCTTGGGGTCGACCTTCAGCGCCGCCTTGAAGAGCTCGCGCGCGAGCGGCGCGTTGCCCGCGCGCTGCTCGAGCACGCCCCAGGCCTGGAAGATGTACACGACGTCCCGGTTGCCCGGGTCCGCCCACACGCCCTCCTGGAAGAGGCGCCGCGCCTCGTCGTAGTTGCCCGCCTGCGCCGCGGGCGCGGCGCGGGGTCGGGGGCCGGCGCGCCGTCGGCGCGCGGCGCGCGCGCAGCAGCGCGCGGCAGCGCCGTGCGCGCGCGCCGCTGCCGCGGCGCCGGGCGGCGGGCGGCGCACCTGGAACTCCATCACGCCCCACGCCTGCCAGAGGTGCAGGTGGCGCTTGTCGACCGTCAGGCCCGCCGTGAACGCGGCGCGCGCCTCGCCGAGGCGCCCCGCCTCCTTCTCGACGATGCCACGCGCCTGGCGGCCGCGGCGGTCGCGGTCGCGGCGGCGGCGGCGCGTTGGGGCGTCGGCCCGCAGGCACTGCGCCGCGCTGTGTCGCCGCGCCGGGCCGCGCCGCGCCGCGCCGCGCCGCGCCGCGCCGTGCGTGCGGCGCCGCGCCGCCGGACCGCACCTGGTAGATCGCGGGGTCGGCGGGGTTGAGCCCCTGCCCGCGCACGAGCAGCTGCAGGCACGCGGCCGCGTTGCCCTGCGACCGCTCCCACATCGCCCACGCGAGGTGCGTGTAGCGGCTGCGCGGGTTGGCCTCGAGCGAGCGCTTGAACAGGTAGCGCACAGCGCTCGCGTCGCCGAGCCGCGCCTCGGTCATCGCCCACGCGTGCCACAGCGCGCAGCTCGACCGGCCCTCGGCGAGGCGCGTGCCCTCCTGCGCGGCGCGGCGGCCGGCGGTCGGCGGCCGGCGGCCCCCGCGCGGCGCCCCGCGCGCCGCCGTCACGGCAGCCGAGCCGCGCCGCCGCTGCGGCCGCGGCCGCACCTGGAACCACGCGCGCGCCTCGCTGAGCTTGCCCAGCTCCGCGGCCATGACCGCGAGGGAGCAGTAGAGGTAGGTGTTGCTGCGGCTGCTGCTGCGCCGGCACTTGCTGATGCCCGTGGTCCACAGGTCCCTGCGCGGCGGCCGCGCCGCCAGCAGGCTCAGCCACACGGCCGCGCGCGCCGCCCGCGCCGCCCGCGCCCGCGCCGCCCGCGCCCGCGCCGCGCCGCGCCGCGCGCGCCGCCGCACCGCGCGCGCAGGTAGTTGCCCTGCCGCATCTCCAGCATGCCCCACTTGTGCCACGCCGCGGCGTGGGCGGCGTCGACGACGACCGCCGCGTCAAAGAGCTTGCGCGCGCGGCTCACGCTGCCGGCGAGGCTCTCCAGGTACCCCCAGGCCGCCCAGATGTACGGCGACGTGTTGCCTGTGGCGGCGACGCGACGCGACGCGGCGCGGCGACGCGGGTGTTCAGCGGGCGCGGCCCCGCGGCGCGCGGCGGCCGGCCGGCCGGCCGCCCGCTCGCTGCCCGCCGCTGCTCCGTGCGCCGCCGCCGCCGCCGCCGCGCACCCGTGGCGGTGGTGCCGTCGGCGTAGAGTTTGCGCGCCTCGTCGTAGCGCTTCTGCTGCACCAGCAGCTTGCCCAGCACCACGTAGCTGCGCGGGTCGGCCGCGTCCATCGCGAGGCACGTGCGCAGCGAGGCCTCCGCCTCGCGCAGCAGCGCGCGCTTCGCCGCCGGGTCGGTCGCGAGCGCCGCCTGCATGCGCGACAGCCGCGCGCGGTACTGCGCGCGGCGGCGGCGGCGGCGGCGGCGGTGAGCAGGCGGCGGTTGGCGAGCGGCGGTGGGCGGCTGGCCGCGCGGCCGGCAGCGGCAGCGGCAGCGAGCCCGCCCTGCCGGCCAGCGGCGCCCGGCGCCATGCGGCGCGCGCCGCGGCGCCCCGCGGCTGCCCCTCGCCGCTCTGGACCCGGGACCCGCGCGCCGCGCGCCACCGCTGCCCCCGCGCGACGCCGCTGCCGGCTGCGCGCCGCCGCTGCGCGCCGCACCAGGCGCAGGTCGAGGTTGATCTTCAGCGGCTTGCTGCTGCTCATGCTGGCGGGCGTGGACAGGAAGGCGCTCTCGTCCAACTCCTCCACGCTCCAGCTGGCCGTGGGCGAGGCGCGGGGGGCGGGCTCCACGGCCACAGATGCGGGCGCCAGGCTGCTGGCATTGGCGCTGATGCCCGTCTGCACCGCCCGCAGGCGACGCTGCGGCCGCCGTCGCTCGAGCGCACGCCCGCTGCAGCTGGGCGCGCAGGGGCTGCGCGTGGAGCAGCCCGCGAACAGGCCGCCGGGCGCCGCGGCGCCCAGCGGGCCGGCCATGTTCGCGGATGCTCTATTGCAGCGCCATGAACGGCTCGGGAAGAGCGCGCCGGGCGCGCGCGCCGCGAGACGAGATCGGCCTCTGCTGCTGCCGCGGGGGTGGGCGCGTGCGTGCGCTGTGCGGCGCGACGGGCGAGGTCGGCGGGCAAGAGCGAGGAAGAGCGGCGGCGATGGCCGGCGGACGCCATGCGGCGCGCTCGCGGCGGCGCGGCGGAGAAGCGCGGCCGGCCGCTGCCGCTCGGCGGAGCGTGCGCCGGCGTTGCCGCTCGCCCCACCGCACGCCAGCGCGCTCCCACTCTCGGCCCCCGACGCAATGCGCGCCGCGTCTGTCCTGCCGCCGCCGCTCCACTCGCGCGCCGCGCGCGCCGCCCGTCGCGCGCGAGCGGAGCACCACCCCGCGCGCGCGCCGTCAGTGCTTCGTCAGGCTGTCCGCGAGCGCCTCCTCGGCGTAGCGCGGCAGCACAAACGCGGCGCGGTGGATGGCCGGCGTGTAGTACCTGGACCGGCGACGCGCGCGGCTGTCGGCGCTCGCGCGGGCGCGGGCGCGCCGCGCGGCGGCGGCGGCGGCACGCGCCCCGCCGCCGCGCGGCGCGCGCCTGCAGGGCGGGATGCCGAGCGCCGGCACGGGGCCCGGCGGCGGCTGCCGCGGCGTCGCCGCGTCGAGCGGCGCGGCCTTGGCGCAGACCATCATGCCGATCTGCCCGCTGGGGTAGGTTGGAATGGTCGTGTAGGCGTAGCCCACGCTGCCGCCCACAAACACCTGCGCGGCGCGGGTGCGCCGGGCAGCGCGGCGCGGGGGCAACGAGTTGGCTGCGCGCGGTGCGGCGCCCGGCGGCGCGGCGCGGGCGTGGCCGCACCTGCTTGCACATCGCCGCGAGGGAGCGGATGACGTCGAGGTGCAGCCACAGCGACTCGGCCTGCGTGCACACCACGCCGCCCGGGCGCAGCGCGCGGTGCATCGCCTCGAAGAACGGCTGCGGGCGCGCGCGGCGGTGGGCGGCGGGCGGCGGCGGGTTGGCGGCGAGTCGGCTGCGGGGCGGGCAGGGCCCGCCGGCGAGCGCGAGCGGCCCCCGCACGCCCGCACGAGCGCGCCGCCGCCGCCACCGCCGCACCTGCTGGAAGAGCACCTCCGCCGGGCCCACGGGGTCGGACGAGTCGACGATGATGGCGTCGTAGCTGCCCTCCGCCGCGTCGGTCACAAACCTAGGCGGCGGGCGCACGCGCACACGCGGGCGGGCGCCAGGTGGGGGCGCGCGCGCGGCGGCTGCGTCGCCACGGCTGCGCGGCGGCGGCGGCGGCGGCGGCAGCGGCAGCGGCGGCGGCGGCGGCGGCGGCGGCGGCGGCGGCGGCGGCGGCGGCGGCGGCGGCGGCGGCGGCGGCGGCAGCGCCGCGTCGCGCACTTGATGCCGTCGCAGATGTGCACGGCCACGCGCGGGTCGCTGAAGCCGACGGCCATCTCCGGGAAGAAGCGCTTCGCGACCTCGGGCACCGCGCCGTCAATCTCGGCGATGTGGATCTCCTGCAAGCGCGCGCGCGTGCGAGCAGGGCGCGGGGTTGGCTGGGCGCGCGGCGGCGCGTGCTGCGGGCCGCGGCGGCGGCCCAGGAGCGGCGGCGCCCCCAAGGTGGTGCGCGGCGGCGCACCTCGAGCGACGCGTGCCGCGCGAGCTCGCGCAGCACGCCGCCGTCGCCGCCGCCGACCACGAGCACGCGCTTCGCGGGCGCCTGCGACGCCGGCCGGGCGCGCGGCGCGCGGCGCGTCGGCGGCGCCCGGCGCCGCCGGCGCCCCGCCCTCCTCCCACGGGCCCCGCCGCGCGCCGCGCGCCTCCGTGCGCCGCCCCGTGCCCCGCCGCCCCGCGCCCTGCGCGCCCCGCCGCCGCGTGCGCGCGCCCGCCGCGCCTCGAGCGCGCAGAGTGGGATGTGGGTGAGCATCTCCTGGTATGAGAACTCGTCGCGCTGCGTGGCCTGGATGACGCCGTCGAGCACGAGCACGCGGCCGTACGCCTCGCTCTCAAACACGCACACGTCCTGCGGCCGCGCGCGCGCGCCGCGCGCCTCGGCCGCGGGCGGCCGCGCCCGCCGGCCGCGGCGGCGGCGCCCGCTGGCCGTGGCGGCGGCGGCGGCGGCGGCGGCGGCGGCGGCGGCGGCGGCGGCGGCGGCGGCGGCGGCGGCGGCGGCGGCAGCGGCGGCGCCGCGCGCCTGGAACTGGGAGCGGCTGCGGTGGAGGACCTCCTTCACGCGCAGCGACAGCCCCTGCCCCGGCCACATGCTGCCCAGCTCCGTGTACCAGCCGTCCTTGGCGATGTTCATGCCCTGCAAGTCACGCAGCGCGCGCGCGCGCCGCCTGAGCGCCTGTCGCGCCAGCCAGCCGCAACGGCGGCGCTGCCCCCTGGCCCGGCGCCTCCCGCTGCCGCGGCGGGACGCCTGCTGGCGCGTGCGCTGGAGAAAGTCGCTGGGATTCGCTCCGAGCGCTGCGCCGCCGGCCTGGCGCGCCCTGGCGGGCGGGGGCGGCGGGGCATCGCGACCGGTGCTGCTGCCCCCGCGCACCTCCTCGGCCGTCCCCGGGCGCGCCGCGCCGCCCTCGTTCGCCATCGTCACACGAAGGCGCTGCAGTCGGCGCGCGGGCGCGGCAGTCCAGGCGAGGGCGCGGGCGGCGGCAGCGCGCTGCCAGCGGCGGCGCGGCGGCTGGCGCGTCTGGCTGCTGGCGCGCATGCGGCGGACACCAGGGTCTGAGCGGCGCACGGCACGCGCAGCCGCGTGGCGTGGGCGCCGCCGACGAGGGGTGCCGCAGCACGACGACGCCCGCGTCCCGGCGCCGGGGCGCAGCGCCGGCGTCTGGCCGGCACGCTGTCGGCGGGGCGCGCACTCGTCGTTTCCGCGCGCAGACACGACCACGTCGGCTGGGGCCCTTCGCGTCGCCAGCAGCAGCGCGCCGCAGCGCCCACACGCGTGGGCAGCAGCAGCGCGCCGCTGCCGCCGGCCAGGGGCGCCGCGAGAATCGCTGCGGCACCCCAGCTCCTTGCTCATCGCGCGTGCCAGCCGCACCGATCGTCAGCGCCCCGCGTCGGCGCCCCGGCGGCGGGCGGCGGTGATGGCCGCTGCCAGCGGCCTCGCGGCGCTGGAGGCCCTGGCGAGCCGGGGCCTGCCGCCCCTGCTCCTCGCCTACTGGCTGCTCGCCGCGGGATCGGTCATCGTCACGCTGCTGCCGCTCCCGGTCCCGCGCGCGTTCAAGTGCGCGCCGCCGCCCCGCCGCGCGCCCCTGCCGCGCGGGCGGGCGGCTCACCGCCGCCCGTTGCCGCGCGGCCACGGCCAGGGACGCCGTGGTGCTGTCGGCGTGCCGCGGAAAGCTGTGGCACGACAAGCCGGTCGCGCTGGGCCCGCTGCGGGTGCGGCGGCGGCCTGCGCCAGGCGCGCAGCGCGCCGCGTGCCGCGCGCCGCGCGCCGCGGCGGCCGCCCGCCGGGCCCTGCTCACCACCGCGCACGCCGTGCAGGACTGGTCCGTGCCGCAGGCCTGGTTCCTCCACTTTTACCTGCTCGGCTGCGCCTGCAACGCGGCCGCGCTCGCGGCGCACAGCCTCAGCCTCGCCGCGGCCGGCGGCGCGCCCGCGCGCGGCGAGGTGCGGCGCCACGGGCCGGCCCCGCGCGCCGCGCGGCGCGCCCAGGGCCGCGCCGCCCGAAACGCGGCGCGTCGCGCGCCCGCGCCCGCCGCCCCCGCCGCCGCCGCCGCAGCTGGTGGCGCTGCTGGCGCTGCTGCTGTTCCAGCTGCACCTCGTCCGCCGCGCGGCCGAGACCGGCCTGCTGCTAAGGTACCCCCCGGGCGCGTCCATGCACGGCATCGCCTACGCGTTTGGCATGAGGTGGGCTGCCGGAAGTGCGGCGGGCGGGCGGGCGCCTGGGCGGGGCGCGGCGGCGCCGCGCAGGCGCGCCGCCCACGCGCCGCCCGCGCGCGCCCGCGCGCCCCCGCCTCGCCCGCCCGCCTCGTCCGCCCCGCCTGTGCAGCTACTATGCCGTGGTGCCGCTCTCGCTGCTGCCGGCGGCCTGGTACGAGCAGCAGCGCTGGCGGCGGCTCGCGCCGGCGGCGGCGCAGCCGGGCGCGCTGCGCGGCCAGCTCGCGGCGCTGCCGGGCGGCGTGGGAGCGCTGTCGCTCGCGGTGCGCGCGCGAACGGGCGGGGCGCAGGCCGCTGGCGCGCCGCGCCGCGCCGCGCCGCACCCCGGGGCTGCGGCAGACCCGCGACGGCGCCGCGCGCCGCAGGGCGCCGCGGTCTTCCTGGCCGGCAACGCGCTGCAGTTCTCGGCGCACCGCGGCCTCGCGGCGCTCAGCCGCGGCCGGCGGCCCGCGAGCGAGCGCAGCGCGTACCGGATCCCCCGCGGTGCGGCGGCGCGCGGCGCGGCGCGGCGCGCGGGTGGTCGGGCCGCGCCCGCCCTCCGCCGGGCCCGCTCCTGCCCGCGCACGGGCCGCCAAGCCGCGCCGCGCCGCGCGCCGGCAGGCGGTCTGTTTGAGCTGGTGTCCTGCCCGCACTACCTCGCCGAGGTCGTCATCTACGCCGGCCTCGCGCTCGCCACGCGCGGCGCCGCCGCGCCGCTGCTGATGCTCGTCTGGGTGGTGCGCGCGCACCGCGCCTGGCCGGCCCGCGCCCGGCCGGCCCGCCCCGCACGCGCCGACGGCTGCCGCGCAGGGCGTCAACCTCGCGCTCGCGGCGCGCGCGACGCACGCCTGGTACCGGCGCACGTTCAAGACCTACCCGCCCGCCCGGCGCGCGCTGGTGCCGTGGGTGTGGTGAGCGCGGCGGCGGCGGGGCAGAGCGCGCGTCCGGGAGCAGCGGCGGTGCCGCCCCAGGCCCGCTCGGTGCGGCTTGGCGTGTGCGACGGCTGGCGGATGGTCCTGGAAACACGACAGACGCGCCGCCGAGCCGTGCGTCCACTCACGACTGGAGGGCGACCGCCTGTCACATCGCCGTCGCTCGGCAAGGCGGACCAGCGCTGCGCGCCGCAGCAGCTGCTGCGGCCGCTCCCACGCGCTCGCGCGTCTCCAAGCATCACGCCGAGCGACCGCGACCGCGCCAGAGAGCCGCCCCTGCGGCCGCAGCCGGGCGAGCGCATCGACGGGCCACTCCCCAGCGCCGCGCTCGCAGCTCGAGCTGGCCCGCGCCGCCGGCACCGGGCGCAGCAGAGCGCCCTAGCCACGAGGGTCGCGCCGGACATGGCGCGGCGGCGCGCGCTCTGCGCGCTGCTGCTGGCGCTCGCCGCTGGCGCGGCCGCCGCGGCGGGGCCGCGGCTCCTGCTGCAGAGCGCCCAGGCGAGCAAGCCGGCGCCCCGGAGCTGCCCCAACTCCATCCCGGCGTGCGCCAGCGACAAGTGCACGCCGCGCACCAGCGGCAAGCCGGACGAGCGCCTCGTGTGCACGCAGTGCCGCGCCGACTACGTGCGGAGCGCGTCCGGCTTCAACTGCGGTGCGCGCGCGCGCGGGCGCGAGCTGCGGCGCCGGCGTGGCTCACGCCGTTTGACCGGTGCCGCTGCCGCTGCCGCTGACTCCTGCCGCTGCCGCCGCCGCGTGCCGCAGTCTGCCCGGCCGGCACGTACGAGCAGTGCCGGCCGTCGGGATGCCGCTGCGTGACGTGCGAGCAGGGGTTCTTCTGCCCCGGCGGCAACACGGCGGCGAAGAATGGCGTGAAGGCGGACCGCGGCAAGCGCCTCGCGTGCCACATGCAGGAGGAGCGCCCCAAGTGGATCACCAGCAGCGTGCTGCTCAAGGGCATCACCACGCTGACCGCGGGCGCAAAGCGCGCGATCGACTGCGGTGCGCGCCAGCGCCGGCGGGGCGGGGCGGCAGCGGCGGCACTGGCGGCAGCTGCAGCGCACCTGCGGCGGCGCCGCCGCGGTTGGCAGCAGCAGCAGAGAGCAGCAGCGGCGAGCAGCAGCGGCCGCTGACGGCCGTCCTGCCGCCGCCGCCGCTCCCCGCGCCGCAGTGCCGCTGCCCGGCTTTTACCTCGCCCCGGACCTCAAGTCGGCGCTGCCGTGCGCCGCGGGCACCTTCAGCCCCGGCAATGCCCGCATCTTTGCTTGCAACACCTGCCCGCCCGGCCTGGCCGAGGACCCGGCCTTCACCGCGCGCGCCGACGCGCCCGCCAACGTCACGCTGCCCGGCAACGCGACGCGCCCGCTGCGCACGAGCCGCGACGTCGTGTGCAGTGCGTGGCGCGCGCCGCCGCCGCGCGGGGGCGGCGCGGCGCCGCCGGCCGCCGCCCTGCCCGCCCTGCGCGCCGCGGCCCACGCCCCGCCCGCCTGCCCGCCGCTCCCGCAGTGGTGCCCGAGGGCCGCTTCAACGACCAGGGCGCGATCAGGGACTGCGACCAGGGCTTTTTCCGGAGCATTTACGCGCCGCTCAGCTCGCCTGTGGCGGCCGCCTGCTTCCCGTGCCCCAAGGGCACGACGACCAACCGCACGCGCGCCGCACGACTCGGCGACTGCAACAGTGAGGAGCCCGCCGGCGCGCGCGCGCGCCGGCCCGGCACGGCGGCCCGCCGCGCGCCGCGCGCAGGGCGCGCAAATCCTGACGCGCCGCGCCGCGCCGCGCCGCAGTCGCGATGCCGGGCGTGGCCCTCGACGCGGGCAGCCTCGTCGGCCAGGCCGTGGGTGAGGCCGCCCCCGACGCGCCGCCCTGCCCCAAGGGCACCTACTCGGAGGGCGGCCCGCTGCCGCCGCCGGGGACGTCCACGTGCCGGCCCTGCCCCTACAACACGACCACGACCGACGTCGGCTCGCGGTCCATCAGCAACTGCCGTGAGTCGCCCTTTCGCTGCGCCGCCGCGCTCGGTGCAGCTCCCCCGCGCGCAGCGCCCCCGGGCTCACGCTGCCCGTCGCCGCCGCTGCCGCCGCCGCCGCCGCCGCGCGCTGCAGTGGTGCCGCCGGGCTACTTCATCCAGGCGTCACCCGACGGTACGGGCGGCGTGCTCGCGCTGTGCCCCATCAATGCGACCAACGCCGCCGGCGCGGCCGGCGGCTACTACCGGCAGCTCTGGAAGAGCTGGGACGACCCGGCCGTGCGCGGCGCCGACGGCACGACCGCGTGCACGCCGTGCGGGGAGGGCATCTTCAGCGCGCCGATGGACGCCGACCAGTCGCGCAACGGCAGCCTCGTCCCCGCGACGCCCTACTCGTGCTGTGAGCCCCGCGCGCCCGCGCGCGCGCACGTGCGCGCCCCGCCGCCCGCCCGCCCCGCCCCGCCCGCCCGCCCGCCCGCCCGCCCGTCGTCGCGGAGCGCTGCGCGTGCGCCCGCGGCAGCCGACTGACGCCGCCGCCGCGGACGCCGCCCCGGCGCCGCCGCAGACATCGAGGGCGGGTACGGCTTCGAGCGCGTCGGCGAGGCCGAGCCGCCCGTGTGGCGCGCGCGCCTGTGCGCCGAGAACAGCTTCGGCGCGGCCAACCGCACGTACGGCCTCGCCTACGCGCCCTGCCAGCCCTGCAAGGCCAACACGATCACGCTGCGCGCGGGCGCGACGTCGGCGGCCGAGTGCGTCAACGCGGGTGGCTTCGGCGTCGTGTGGGCCAACGCGACCGCGCCGCGCCCGCCGGCGAGCGCCAGCAGCGGCGACGGCGGCGACGGCGTGTACGAGGGCGACGACAGCGAGCAGTACGACACCGGGTACGAGCTCTACGACGGCGCCGTCATCCCCTGCGCCAAGGTGGGCGCGGCGCGGCGCCGCGCGGGCGCTGCGGTCGCCGCCTGCTGTCGCCGCCTGCGGTCGCCGCCCCGGCCGCGCCGCGCCGCGCGGCCGCGCGCGCCGACGCCCCGACGGCCCGCGCGCGCGCGCCCACGCCCGCAGGGCACGTACTCGCCAGCGGGCAGCAACCAGCCGTGCCAGCTCTGCCCCGCGGGCCGCACGACGGCGTGGGACCCCGACCGGCCGGACCTGCAGGACGCCAAGGAGGACTGCGTTGTCCAGTCAGGCCTCGGCCTGCCGCTGCCGGTCCCGGTGGAGGGCCAGACCCTGGAGGACCTGCTCTCGCAGCCGCTCAGCCCCGCGCAGGCGGTCGACATCACGCCGCAGCCCTGCCCGGTCGGCACGACGTCGGCCGGCGGCGCGGTCGACTCGCGCTGCGCGGCCTGCCCCGCCGGCACGACGACCGCCAAGGAGGGCACGCCCGGCGACGGCACCGCCTGCCAGAGTGAGCGAGCCGGAAGTGGCGCCACGCTGCGTGCCTGCCCCCCCCCCCTCAACCCCTCTCGCGCGCCGCGCCGCGCCGCCACGCTGCGCCGCCTCACGCCGCGCGCCCGTGCACGATGCGCGCCGCAGAGTGCCTCCCCGGCCTCGGCCGCGCGAGCGCGGCGTCGCCGTTTGTGTGCGAGCCCTGCGACTACGGGACCTACCAGAAGGGCTACGACGGCTCCTGGGACAGCCCCGGGCACCCCGGGGACGGCGAGGTCTGCGTGCCCTGCCCCGTGACCAAGTTTGTGTACGTCACCGCGCTCAAGGGCCAGGCGGAGCCGCTCGAGGCCGAGGCGGTCAGCTGGGGCCGCGGCAGCGCCTCGGCGGGCCTGTGCTTCCCGCGGTACCACCAGCTGAGCGTCTACGCCGGCCAGGCCTTTGCGCTGCCCGCGCCGGGCCTGCTCACGCCGCAGCCCGAGCGCACGGGCGTGGTCGACTGCCTCGCGGCGTGCCGCATCCTCGCCGACGCGGGCGCAGGCTGCTTCGTGCAGTTCTCGTACAAGACCAACGAGTGCCGCACCGGCACGCTCCCCGCGGCGCCGCCGGGCGCGGCGGGGCCGCGGCTGTTCGTCAAGCTCATCCCCGCGGGCGGCACCGTCGGCGCGGTCAGCGCGGTCGGCGCGATCGGCGAGAACTCGGGCCCCGGCGGCGGCGGCGGCCCCGTGATAGGCGAGTTCATCGGCGCCATCACCGGCTCCGCGTCAGGCAACTACCGGGCGCTCGACCTCAGCCGTCTCTCGCCCGAGGACCAGGCGGCCGCGGGCGTGGTGCTCTCGACGACGCCGCCCGGCGCGGACGGGTCGATCGAGCCCTGCGCGGCCGCGTGCGACAAGGCGGCCACGTGCTGGGGGTTCACGCTCACGACCGGCGACTGCGTGCTGCGCACGGGCACGGCGGCGCTGGACGTGCGGTCGTTCTTCTACAACCCCAAGCCCGTGTGAGGGCCCGCGCCCCGCCCCGCGTGAGGGCCACGCGCCGCCGCGCCGCGCCCTGAGCCGCGCGCGCGCGCGCGCGCGCGCCAATAAGACCACCACTGTCCCGACCCCCGCTGCGCGGCGTTGCGCGCGAGACTCTTTGCCTTGCCTGCCACGAGCCGATACCCTCGACCCCGCACCTGGCTTGGAGCGCTCTGGGCTCCGGCCGGGGGGCGCGGCCCTTGCGCAGCAGCCCTGCTGAATGAATCCCCTCATCCACATTTCATGCGTTCTTGACGGCGCTGCGCACCTGATTCTGTTGTTTTGGGGGCCGCGCATGACTAGACACGAGGCCGTGGGCCGCGGGCAATAATGCAATAACCGGCAGCTTGCGCGCTCTGCTTGCCCTTGTGTGAGTGTGCTTGTGTGTGTGCGTGACACGCGCAGCGTTGTGGTAACCGCCGAGGGCCACCCTGGGGAGCTCAGCGCCGAGTGCGGTCCGCAGCCAGCGACCAGGGTTCAGTGGGGAGGGGCGCTGTGCCGCCGCAGCAACCAGGGCGGCGACCAGTCCAGCACGTCCAGCCCACACTGCCGCTGCCAGCGCTCCTCCCCAAGCCAACCGCCGCAACCGTTGGGGGCACGAGCGCTGAGCGAGCGATGGCAGCAGCGCCCGCCGCCGCAGCAGCAGCCGGCAGCTCGATCGTCCTGCGAGAGCTGGAGGTGGGAGACGTCGACAAGGGTGCGCGGCGCGACCGGGCCGTCGTGGCCTCCTCGCGCGGCGGCGGGGCCGCCAGGCATCACAAGCGCTGCTGCTGCGCTGCCGCCGCTTTGCCAGGCTTCCTGCAGCTCCTCGCGCAGCTCACCACCGTGGGAGACGTGACTGCGGAGCAGTTCGAAGGTGCGCCGCGTCTTCTCTGCAGCCCCCGCGGCGGCCGCAGCGCCCGCCGCGCCGCGTGCTGCTGCTGCCGCTCACCCCGCCCCGCCCCGCCGCAGCGCGCTGGCGGGAGCTGCACGACAGCCCCGACTACCACATAGCGGTGGCCGAAGGTGGGTCGGCGGCCCGGCCCGCGCGCGCGGCTGCAGCGCGGGGGCGCGTGCGGCCGGCCGGCCGTCGCGTGCGCGCGCCGCGGTGGCGCAGCACAGGGCAGCGCCGCGGCGCGCAGACCCCGCGAGCGGCGCGCTGCTGGGCACGGCGGCGCTGATCGTGGAGCGCAAGTTCATCCACGGCTGCGGCAAGGCGCGCGGCGCGCGCCCGGGCAACGCCCGCGCCCGCGCCGGCCGGGCGTCCGCCGCGCCGCCGGCGCCCTGACGGCTCCGCCGCGCGCCGGCGCCGCCGCCCAGGTGGGGCACATTGAGGACGTGGTGGTGGACACGGCGGCGCGGGGGCGGCGCCTCGGCCAGCGGTGCGTGCGCGCGGGGCGGGGGCGGCGGCGGCGCCAACGCCGCCGTGCCCCGCCGACGCCGCCGCGCCCTGCCCGCGCGCGTGCGCAGGCTGATAGAGTCGCTGGTCGACGCTGCGCGACGTGCGGGCTGCTACAAGGCATGCGCCGCGCCCGCCGCCGCGGCCGCCGCCACGCCGGGGCGGGCCGCTGCCGGGTCGCGGCGCGCGCGCGCCCGAGCTGCCGCGACCCACCGCCGCGGCCGCGCAGGTCATCCTGGACTGTGCCGAGGCCAACGTGGCGTTCTACGAGAAGTGCGGCCTCACGCGCAAGGAGGTGCAGATGGTGCGGCGCCGGCAGGCACCCGCGCCGCGGCGCGCAGCGCGCGAGCGCATCGACGCTCGACGGCCGCGCCACCGCCGCTGCCGCTGCTGCCGCTGTTGCCGCGGCAGGTGCGGTACCTGGACCGATAGCGGCGGCGCGCAGGCGGGCGCTTTTCGGAGGCGTGGAAGGGTTGTTTGCGTCGCACGCCGCCGCGTTGGCCCGCCGCCGCCGATCGCGCTGCGCGTGCGCCCCGGCACCAGACGCGCGCCACGGCTGCGTCCCGCGAGCGCTGGTGGCCGACCGAGCTCGCCTCCCAGTTGCGTGCGCCCCTCCGGCACCCGACACGCGGCAGAGCGCGGCCAGGGAGACGCAGAGCTCCCGTTCGGCTGCCCGGCATGCGGCACGGGCCGCGCGGTGTGGCGGGGCCGCGGGGGCAGCAGGTGCAGCAGCAGATGCTCCGGCCTCTGCGGGATGCCCCGCCGCTCCCGCGCTGCCGAGCGGCTCGCGGAGCCGGCACGCACAGGAGCAGCCGCCAGCGGTGCTGCTGGGCTCGGGCCCAGCAGCAGCAGCAGCCCACCGGCGCGGAGGGCGGCGCCGGCGGAGCGGCCAGCGCCGCCGCGGCGGCGACGCAGGGCGGCTCGCCCGTGCCGACCTCCAACGCCTGGCGCCCCGACGCGCGCATCATGTTTGCGAGTGCGTGAGGAGCCGCGGGGCGCGCCGGCGGCGGCGATCGCGCGCCGGCGCGGCGCGCAGCTGCCGACGCCGCCGCCGCGCGCCGCGCGGCGCCGCAGTCCCGCCCGCGCACCTGGACACGCCGCTGACGGACGTGCTCAAGTGCCCGACGATGCGCCCGCTGCTGGGCAAGCCGCGGCCGACGCCGCTCGGCGACACGCTGGCCGGCATCTGGGAGGGACGGTGCGCGGCGGGGGACCGGCAGACGGGGCGCGCGCGCCCGCCGCGCGCCGCGCGCGGCGCCCCGCCCACGCCCGGCCGCCGCGCCGCCGCGCCGCCGCACCCGCGGGGCACACACGCACCTCGCAGGTACGTCTCTGACGCCGACCGCGTGGCACTGAACGTGATGGAGTTTGCCTCGCCGCACAGCACCGGCGCGCACCGCGCCGCGCCGAGCCCCGCCGTCGGCGGCCGCGGCTCGCCCGCCGGCGCGCGCGACCCCGCGGCCGCCGAGCCGGGCAGCGAGGACCACGCGGGGATGAGCAGCGGCGTGTTTGGCAGCATGTTTGACAGCTCCACGTTCAGCGTCGACATGGCGCCGGCGCCGGAGGCCGCCGCCGCGCACTTTGAGGTGCGCGGCCGGTGCCCTGCGCGCGCGGCGCGCCGCGCGCCGCCGGCGCGCCCGCCGCCCGCCGCCCACCGGCCGCGCCGCGCGCGCGCACGCGGCCAGATGGCGATGGCGCTGCCGCCGTACGCGATGCGCGCGGGGCCGCGGGACGAGATCTTCTTTGACCCCGCCACCGTCACGGCGGCGATCGTGACGACGGGTGCGCGCGCGCGCCGCACGCCCTTGGCCTCCTGGCCCGCCCGCCGCCTCACCCTGAACCCTGAACCCTGACCCCTGAACCCTGAACCTCCGTGCCCCGCCGGGCCAGGCGGCATCTGCCCCGGCATGAACGACATGATCCAGGCCCTCGTCAAGCGCCTCGGCGACTACGGCGTGCCAGAGGAGAACGTGCTCGGCATCAAGTGCGCCGCGGCCCGCGGGGCGGGGCGGCGGGGCGCAGGGAGGCGCACAGGGGGCGCGGTGGGACGGGGACAGCGGAGGGACGGCGACGCGGGGCGCGGCGCAGCGCTGACGCCGCCGGCGCCGCCGCCGGCGCCGCGCCGGCGCGCCAGGTACGGCGTGCGCGGCTTCAGCGCGAAGGACGCCAAGCCGGTTGTGCTCACGCGGGACCGGATCGAGGGCGTGCACCTCACGGGTGCGCGGCGCGGGCGTTGCGATGGGGGCGGCGCGGGCGCGGCGGGCGCAGGGGCGGGCGCGGGCCCGGCGCCGCCACGCCCTGCCCTGCGGGGCGCTGCGCGCCCACCACCACGGCCGGGCGCCGCGGCCGCCCGCAGGCGGGACTATGCTCGGCACCAGCAACGACCACCACCGGCACCGCCGGCACCACCACCACCACCACCACGGGCACCACCACCACGGCCACAACGGCATCGGCGGCGCCGCGCCGGTCGACGCCGCGAGCGCCGCGCCGAGCCCCGGCGCGACCGGCAGCACCACCAGCCCCGGCACGACGCTCAGCTCGACCGACGACGACGGCGACGACGACGACGCGGCGGCGGCGGCGGCGGCCGCCGCCGCCGCCGCCTCCGCGGCCGCGGGCGCCGCCGCCGCGGGCAAGGCGGCAGCGGAGCCGAGCCCCGCGATGCAGCTCGAGGCGGTGCTGGACAAGCTGGAGTTCTGGCGCATCAACATGCTGTTTGTGATCGGCGGCCAGGTGGGGGCGGGCAGGGGCGACGGCGCGGCCGGGCGACGGCGGCCGGGCGCGTGCGACGCCGCGCCGCGCCGCGCCGCGCGCGCCGCGCCGCGCCGCGGCCGCCCACCCCATCCGGCCCCGCCGCGCGCCGCGCCGCGCGCCGCGCGCGCGCGCAGGGCGGCAACCAGCTCGGCGCGCAGCTCGCGGAGGGCTGCGCGCGGCGCAAGATCCCGTGCTGCATCGTCGGCGTGCCCAAGTCGATCGACAATGACGTCATGCTCGTTGACCGCACATTTGGCTTCGAGACCGCGGTGCAGGAGGTCGTGCAGCGGCCGCTCATGGCCGCCAAGGTCGAGGCCGCGAGCGCGCGGCAGGGCGTTGGCCTGGTCAAGGCGCGCATTGCGCCGCCGCGCCGCGCCGCCGCCGCCTCGCCGCGCC
This sequence comes from Scenedesmus sp. PABB004, assembly GCA_014905635.1. NCBI lineage: Eukaryota > Viridiplantae > Chlorophyta > Chlorophyceae > Sphaeropleales > Scenedesmaceae > Scenedesmus > Scenedesmus sp. PABB004. The sequence continues at coordinate 833,856 of JABVCE010000007.1, read as the reverse complement.
GCGCCGCGCCGCTGTGCACCTCCCCGCGGCGTGCACGCCGCGCCGCGCCCCGCGTCTCCGCGCACCGTCCGTCCCTCGCCCACTCCCCCCGCGCACCGTCCGCGCGCGCCACTGGAACAGGTCTTTGGGCGGCGCAGCGGCTTCCTCGCGCTGCAGGCGAGCCTCGCGAGCGGCGTGGTCGACATCTGCCTCATCCCCGAGGACCCGTTTGAGCTGGACGGCCCCGCCGGCGTGCTGGCCTACATCAAGCGCGTCATCGAGGCCAAGGGGTGCGGCGCGGGCCGAGGGGCGGCGCGGCGCGGCGCGGCGGCGCGGATCGCCGAGGGGCGCGCGGCGGGCCGAGAAGCGCGCGACCGCGCAGGCACTGCGTGATGTGCGTGGCGGAGGGCGCGGGGCAGGACCTGCTGTACCCAGGTAGGTGTGTGTGTGGGAGGTGGGGGGGGGGGCGCCGCGCACCGCCCCATTGCGCCACGCGCGCGTGCTCGCCGCGCACCGGCCGCGCTGCGCCGCGCGCGTGCCCACGCCGCGCGCCAGGCGGCGAGGAGCCGCCGCTCGACGAGAGCGGCAACCCGCTGCTGCGCGACATCGGCGCGGCGCTCAAAAAGGCGATCAAGGGCGCCATCCCGGGGGCGGACGTGAAGTACATCGACCCCACCTACATGGTCCAGGCGCGTGCGCCCTGCTGCGCCCTGCTGCCGGCGCCGCGCGGGCGGGCTGTCACGCGCGGCGGCGGCGCCAGCGGCGGCAACGGCGTGGAGGCGGGGGCAGCGCGCGCGCGCGCGCTGGCCCGCGCCCGCGCCGACGCACTCGGGTGCCGCGTCGGCGCGCAGGCGGTGCCGTCCAACAGCCAGGACCACATCTACTGCCGCGTGCTGGGCTTCCACGCCGTGGATGCCGCCTTCGCGGGCTACACCGGTGCGGCGCGCGGGGGCTTGCGGGGGCGCGTAGGGCGCAGGGCCGCGCGGGGGAAAGTGCGGGCGCGTGGCTGCGCGCGGGTGGCGCCTCGCGGCCCGCGGTCGGCGCGCCGCGCGGTGGAGACCGCTGGCACGACCGGCCGCCGCCGCCGCGACCGCCGCACCCGCTGCCGCCACCCCGCGCCCGCAGGCGTGATGGTCGCGCAGGTCAACGGCCGTGAGTGCCGCGCGGCCGCGCGCTCTGCCATGGGTGTGCGCTCGCTGCTCGCCCGCGCCACCGCGCTCATTCCGCCGCCGCCGCCACCGCCGCCGCGCCGCAGACTTTGCGCTGCTGCCCAGCGCGCTCGTCACGCAGTCGGCGCGGTGAGGCGCGCGGCGCCGAGCGGGCCCGCGCCGCGCCGCTCGCCCAGTCTGCGCGCGCGCTGACGCGCCGCCGCCGCGGGCCGCCGCCGCGCAGCCGCGTCGACACAAAGGGGCGCAGCTGGAACCGGCTGCGCGCGGCGATCGGGCAGCCGCTGTTCCGGAACGAGCGGAGGGAGGGCCCCGCGGCGCCGGCGGGGGCCGGCGCGCCGGCGGCGGCCGCCAAGCGCGGCAGCAGCTAGCGGGCCGTTCCAGCGGCGGGCGGTACTGATGCTGGCGGTGCGTGTGTTGCATCGTGTGTGCTCGCGTCGCGGTTGTGTCTGTCGTCGTGGCGTTATGATTTGTGAGATCTGGCGCCAGGCCTGCAGCAGGTGTGGCTGCTGCGGCCGCATGCGCACTGGCGGCTTGGTCTATCTGGCGGTGCATCATCATTACTTCTGGTCACGAGGCGGCTGCTGACTGCCGTCGGCGGCGCAGGTGTGTGCTTTACGACGGCAGTTCACGCAGTCGGTCGGCGGCGCAGGGCGCCGCGCAGGGGGGGCGCGAGTAACGTCACTCTCAGCACCAACAGCCGCGCGCTCGTGCTCTCATGCCGTCCGGCGAGCACACGGCTCAGCCGGACCCGGCTGAGCAGGCTGGGCCCCTTCTTCCCCGGTCAAACCAAACCGACGCCTGCCTACCCACAAAGCCGGCGGCGGCGGCCAGCCGCGCTGGTGGCTTCAAGGCACGCGTTCGCCTGCGCACTGCGTGCGGATCCGTGCAGTGCAGGTGCCTGGCCCTATGAGGGGAGCTTTGCAGCAGCCCCAGCCAACCCCGGCCAGCCTCGCGGCGGGCCGGCTCGTGCGTAGCACGCGCCTCAGGGCGCGCAACGGCTGCACAGCGCGGTCGCCGCCACTTGCGACTTGCAAGGTTGCAAGCAGTCCAAGAAAAAGAATCCTGGGGGGCCCTAAACATCCGACTTGACAGTCAGTGCACCTGAATAACCACTTGTGACGCCGGTGCCCGTGCCTCACTCGCCGTGCAGTGCGCGCGCGCTTTACTCACAATGCAGCCGCGCCGCGGCAGCTGGCGCACGTCGGCGCGGCAGGGGCGCCGCCGGTGCCAGCGCCGCTGGACAGGGCCGCGGCTGCCGCCAGCGCCAGCGCCGCCGCGAGCGCTCGCCGCGGGGCGCTGCTGCCACGCGCCGCGACAGCTGGCGGCTGGCGCCGCCGCCGCCGCGCTCGCGCGCGCGAGTGGGGGAGGCCGCGTTTTTCAGGCCGTGTCGTCCACGTCCTCCACGCGCAGGGAAAACAGCGTCTTGCCCACGACCTGCCCGTCCGGCCACAGGTAGCGCAGCTGGAGGCGGCGCCACGCGCGCGCCGCCGCGCTCAGCCCCGCGCCGCCGCCGTCGGCCGCGGCCTCGCGCGCCGCGAGGTCGGCCGCCGCGGCCGCTCGCGCGCGGCGCTCATACGCGCGCATCGCCGGCGTCGGCACCAGCCGCGCGTAGCGCGCCGGCGCCGCGGGGATGCCCCCCGCCGCGGCGCCGAGCGGCAGGCCGTCCGGCGGGCCGCGGAACTTGGCCGTCAGGTTGGCGCAGTCGTCGTCGGTGCCGGCGCAAGCGATGAACCGAAGATTCACCAGCTCCAGCGCCGCCGCCGCCGCCGCCGCCGCCGCCGCCGCCGCCGCCGCCGCCGCCGCTGCCGCTGCTGCCGTTGCCGGGGGCGCCGGCGTCGTTGCCGGGGGCGGCGGTGTCGTTGCCGCCGCCGCGCGTGAGCGTAAAGCAAGCCTCCTGGTCGGCGCCCAGCGGCGAGGCGGGCAGGTCCAGGAAGCCGCCCAGCATCGACGTGCGGCCGTGGACGCCGACCTCGCCGGGCGCGCCCTGCGCGCGGAGGCGGCGCGGCGACGGCGCGGCGGCGCGCCGGGTCGGCGCTCCGCGCGCGCGCGCCGCGAGGCCTGCGCCCCGATCCCCGCGCGGCGCGCTCACCACGGCGCGGACGTCAAACTCCACCTCGGGCGCGGCGCGGGCCAGGATGTCGGACCAGGCCCCGAGCGCGACGCGCGCGCGCGCGTTGGGCAGGTCTGAAAAGTACAGGACAACCACCGCGTAGCGCCCGGCCGCGGTCACCTGCGCGCGGGCGACGGCGGCCGCAGCGGGTCGCGCGCGCAGCGGCCCGCCACGGCCCCCCCGCCCCGGCCCCCCCCCCGCCGCCCGCGCGCCCGCTCGCCCGCGCGCCGGCGGCGCACGCGGCCCGGCGCGCCCCCGCCGCCGCCCCCCGCCGCGCGCGCGCACGTTGGCGTTGAAGCACACGCGGTCGCCGGGCGCGGCAAAGCCGGTCGCGCGCTGCGTGTTGATGCGCACGTTGGGGCCGCCGATGTCCATCGCCGCGGCCGCCTCCATGTTGGTCACCACCTGGTCGCCGCCGAGCTGGAAGCGCGGCTTCTGGAAGGAGTGCGGCTCGGCGACGACGCCGTCCCACCACGCGCGCGCGGCGGCGTCAAACGCGGCCGCGAGCGGCGCCGCCGCGTCGGCCGGCAGCTCGCTGCACGGCGCCTCGACGTGGCTGCCGTTGGCGAACGCAAAGACGCGCCCCGTCGCGCCAAACCACTTGTGCGGCCCGCGCAGGCCGACGATGCAGGCGCCGAAGCCGCCGGGCGGGTCGTACGACAGCCGCGCCTGCGGCTTGAACGTGCGACGGTCGGTGTCCAGGTCCAGCACGCCGCGCATCACGCGGTCGAGGCTGGGGCAGTCGACCAGGGTGAACACGTAGCGCCCAGCGATCTCCGCGCTCGGGGCCGACCCCGGCGCGAGCAGGCTCGCGAGGCTCAGCCCGCTCCAGCGCGGCGTGCCCGCGGGCGGCGCCACGCCCGCGAGCTCCGCGACGGTGGGCAGGACGTCGGACAGCGCGGCGAGCGCGTCCTCGCGCACCGCGCCCGCCGCGACGCCCGGCCCGCGCACGACCTGCGCGGCGGCGCGGCGCGGCGTGGCGCGGGCGGCGCGTCGGGACGGGGCGGCGCCGCGCGCGCTGCGCGCCGCGCGCGGCGCTCCCCGGGCTGCCGCGCGCGCCGCGCACCAGGTGGTTGCGCAGCGCGCCCTCGCTGCCGCGGCCGCCCAGGAAAGACTCGTAGCTGTTCTTGTAGCCCAGCATGCGGCTCGGCATGCGCCCCGCGATGCAGGCGCGCTGCGCGGCGCGGCGCGGTGCGCGCGGGCGCGCGGCACACGCGCGAGCGCGCGAGCGCGTGAGCGCGGGCGGGCGCGCCGCCGCGACGGGGGACGGCGCGCGCGCGCGCGCGCGCGCGTGCCGTGGGGCTGCCGTCCGCACCGAGCTCCGGCCGGCCGAGCGCGCGATCTTGGGCGAGATGCCGGGGCCGTTGTCGGCGGTGACCATCAGGTAGGTGCGCGCCGACAGCGGGCTCGCGTCCAGCGCCGCGACCAGGCGGCCCAGGACGTCGTCAAAGTAGGCCAGAAAGGCCCACATCTGCGCGGCGCGGTGCTGTCACGGCGGCCGACGGCGGCCCCGGGCGGCCCCCGGCGGGCGCGGCGCGGCGCGCAGAGCCCTGGCAGCGGCGCGCCCGCGCCGCCCGCCGCCGCCGCACCCGGATGTTGTCCGTGCACGCGCCGGGGTTGGCGGCGCGGACGCGCGAGAGGTACGGCTCCGGCGCAAACGCCGCGTTGCCCGTGCCGTCGCCGTCGTCGCGGCCGGGGGTGGCGGCGGCCGCCGCCGCCGCGCCCCCGCCCCGGGCGCGGTGCTGCTGGTGTTGCGCTTTGAGCCGCTCCGCGGCGGCGGCAGCAGCCTGCGCGCGGGCGGCGCGGCGCGGGCCGTGGGCGCGCGGCGGCGCCGCCCGCTCGCCTGCGTGCCCGCGCGCCGCTGTGCTTCGCCCCGCCCCGCCCCGCCCCGCCCCGCGGGCCGCCGCCGCGCTAAACCCCGCGGCCGCCCGCCGCGCCTAAACCCCGCGGCCTGCCTGTGGATGGCGTAGGGCGCCCAGTATATGAAGAACGGCCGCCCGTCCGCCTCGCGCAGCGCGAGGAACTCCAGCATCTTGTCCACCAGCACCTGCTCCATCAGCCCGCTCGTCTGCACGACCTGCCCGTTGTGCCTGTCGGGCGCGCGCGCGGCGCGGCGGCGGGCACGCGCGCGGCGCGGCGGCGGACGCGCGCTCGGCGCGGCGAGGCACGGGAGCGGGAGCGGGAGCGGGAGCGGGCCGCCGCCGCGCCGCGCCGGCCGCCGCACCGCATGAGGTTGTCGACATGCACGTACGGCGCGGGCAGCCACGACTCGTCAAAGCCGCGCCGCCAGGGAGCAAACTCGTCCGACCGCCCGTTGTGCCTGCGCGGCCGGGCGGGCACGGCCGCGCGGTGGGCGCGCGCGCGGCGCCGGCCGGCCGCGCGCCGCCGGCCAGCGCACGCCCGCTCCCTCGCCGCGCGCGGCCACGCCGCCGCCGCGCCGCCGCGGCGCCGCCGCGCCATTTCCCGTAGTGGGCCGTCGCGTAGCCCGCGGCGCGCATCACGTCGCCCGCGGTCGCCTCGCCGAGGGCAAAGGAGTCGTACCCGAAGCCGTTGAACAAGTTTCCCGTACGAGCGTAGTCGCGCCCCGTGAGCAGCTCGGCCCGGCTGTTTGCGCACAGCGGGGCTGTGTACGTCGACGGGAACGACGTCCCAGCACCGATGAGCGCGTCGAGCGCGGGCGTCTGCGCGCCCGGCGGCTGCGGCGCCCCGGGCGGCGTGCCGGGCGGGCGGTGGTGCAGGCCGATGTCGTCCCAGCCCCGGTCGTCGAGCAGGACGACGATGAAGCTCGGCGCCGCCCCCGCCGGCAGCGGCGCCGGCGCCGCGCCTGGCAGCACGGCCGCCAAGCTCGGCGGCGCGCACGTCGGCGCGGCCGGGGCGCCGCTGGGCGCGGCTGCCGCTGCTGCCGCGGCTGCCGCCAGCGCCAGCGCCGCCGCGAGCGCTCGCCGCGGGGCGCCGCTGCCGCGCCGGCGGTGGACCATGGCTGGCGGCAGGGCCGTGGCGGCCGCTGCTGCCGCCAGTGCCAGCGCCGCCGCGAGCGCTCCCGAGGGGCGCTGCTGCCGCGCCGGTGGGTTACGATTGGCGGCGCCGGTCTGCCAGAGGCATGCGCGTGAGCCACGGCGGCGGCGGCGGCGGCAGCTCTCGTTGGGCGCGGCGGCGGTTGCGGGCGGGGCTGTGTGTTTGACGGTCGCTTTGACCCGCACGCGCGCGTGAGCTACGTGTTTAGGCGTGAAGAAGCTTAACGCACGGCCGGGGGTCACTAGGCCGCCGGCCGCGGCGGCTCAGTGACGGCGGCGCTGGTCCCACTTCTTTGGCGCAGAATCGCACGCCAGGCTCCCGCGCCCGCCCGAAAAGTCATCGGGTAAATCTAGAAAGCGCGATCGCGTGCGCATGACCCGCCCGCGCTGAAATCGCGACCGCCGCGGCCTTGGGGCCCGGCGCGACGCGTGGGCAGCCGCTGGCGGCATGCCACGCATGACACGACTCCACGTGTCACTGACGCTGGTCGCTGCCGTGGTCCTCGCGGCCTGCCAGCCGGGTGCGCGGCCGCGCCGCGGGCGGCGGATGCCCCGACGCTGCTCGCCCGCCGCCCCGCGCGGGCGCGGCCGATCGGGCGGCGCGGCCAGCACGACCACGATCTTGGATCACTGCTGCGCGGAACGCGCTCCCGCAAAGCCCCGCGGGGCCCGCGCAGGCGCAGGGAGGGCGCGCTGCAGCGGCGCCGCGCTGGCGCCCGCCGGCGGGCGGCGGGCTGAGCGCCGCCGCCCGCCGCCCCGCGCCGCGCAGGCGCCGCGGACCCGCTGCAGGGGCAGTGCAAGGTGAAGCGCCCCGCCGTGTGGCCGCCGCCGCGGGGCGTGCTGACCCCGCCGCTCCTGCCGGGGGCGCAGCCAAACTTCATCATCATCCTCACCGACGACCAGGTGGGCGCGCGCCGCGGCCGCCGCCGCGGCCGCCGCCGCGGCGCCGCCGTGCCGCGCGGGGGCACGGCGCGGCCCGCGGGCGCCGTCGCCGGCGGCAAGTCAACACACCTCCCCGCGGCTCGACGCGCCGTGCCAGGGCTTTGACGACATCGGGCTGCTAAACCCCCAGTATGTGGAGACGCCCAACCTCGACCGCTTCATCGGGGGCGGGACGTTCTTCGACAACTTCTACGTCGCGCCGGAGGTGGGGGCGGCAGGGCGGGCGCGCGCGCGCGCGCGCGCGCGCGGCGGCTCACCGCCGCGCCCGCCGGCGCGCGCCGCCCGCAGTGCGCGCAGTCGCGCGCGGCGCTGCTCACGGGCCGCCACCCCGCGCGCACGGGCACGATGCGCACCAACGGGGGTGAGCAGCCGCGCGCGCGCGCGCGCACCGGGCGCGCGCGCCGGCCTCGCGCTCACGCCGCCACGGCGCGGCGCAGGCTGGGACCACCTCAACCCCGCGGAGGTGACCGTCGCGCACGTGCTGGCGTCGCGCGGCTACATGGCAGCCCACCTCGGCAAGTGGCACAACCGAGACCTGCCGGGGTACGAGCCGTGGCGTTCCGCGGGCTTCAACCTGAGCTGGGAGGTGCCGGAGCCGGTCATGGGCCCGGAGCTCGCGTCGGCACCCAGCAAGCCAAAGACGGCGTCCGCGGCCGGCAAGCCGAAGACGGCGTCCGCGGGCGGCAAGCCAAAGACCGCGTCCGCGGGCGGCAAGCCCGCGTCGGCAGCGGCGGCCGGCAAGCCGAAGACGGCGTCGGGGCCCGGCAAGCCCTCGCCGGCGCCCGCGCCCGGCAAGCTCGCGGCAGCGGCAGCGCCCGGCAGGCCAAAGCCACCGGCTCCCGCAGGCCGCAGGCTGCTGGCTGAGGGCGACGGCGCGCCGCCCGACGGCACGCCGTCGCCGTCGCCCGACCCGGCGGCGGAGCCGTCGCCGTCGCCGTCGCCCGACCCGTCGCCGGAGCCGTCGCCGGAGCCCGACCTGTCGCCGGAGCCGGAGCCGTCGCCCGACCCGGAGGCCTCGCCGCAGCCGGACGCCTCGCCGGCGCCCGAGGCCCCGCCCGAGCCCTCGCCCTCACCGGGGCCGGGCCCGCACGAGCGGCCTGAGGAGCTGACCGCGGACGAGTCGCTCGTGCAGCGCATCATCTATTGGTTTGGCGGCCCGCCGCCCGACGACCGGCTCGGCGCGACGGACGAGCCGCGGCTCGCGCCGCCCTTCCTGCTCTATTGGGCGCCGTACGCGATACACACGTGCGTGCGTGCGGCGCACGCGCGGCGGTCCCATAGCTGCGAGGGGCACAGCGCGGCCGGCGCAACCCCGCCCCGCCCCGCGCGGCTCCCTCACCCCGCCGCCGCCGCCGCTGGCACCGCCGCCGCGTGTGGCGCAGCAAGAACACCGGGCTGCGCTACCTTGGCCTGCGCACCTACCCGCCCGCGTACGCCGACCTCTTCACCGGCGACCGCTTCGCCGGCATCGCCCCCCAGACGCTCGACGCGTGGGCGGCGCTCAAGTTCCTGGACGACCTGCTGGTGCGCGCCGCCGCACCCTGCCGCCGCGCACGCCGCGCGCGCGCCGCGCCGCGCCGACCGCGCCAGCCCGCCCGCCGACCGCCGCGCAGGGCACCGTGTTTGCCGCCATCGCGGCGAGCCCGTACGCCAACAACACCTACATCCTCATCGCCGGCGACAACGGCGCCGCACTGCTCTACAGCGAGGCGACGCCGGCGAAGAAGCGCGTGCGTGCCCCGCGCGCGCGCACGCGGCGCCGCGGCGCCGGCGGCCCCCGCCCGCCTGCGGTCACTGCTGCCGCCGCCGCTGCGGTCCCACGCCCCTGTCTTCTTCTGCCCTCGTCGTGCCCCCCCCCCTCTCCCTCGCAGTACCGCATGCCCAGCCGCATGACCGGCTTCAAGCACTCTGTCGGCGAGGGGGGCGTGCGCAACTTCCTGGCGGTGCAGGGCCCCGGCGTCGAGGCGGGCCGCGTCGACAGCACGCCGGTCAGCATCGCCGACCTGCTCCCCACGCTCGCGGAGCTCGCGGCCGTGCCGCCCGAGGCGACGTCCGGGCTCACGCTCGACGGGCGCAGCGTGGCCAACCTGCTCCTGAGCGGCAAGAACGGCGTGCCGGCGCAGTCGTACCGCGGCGACAGCCTCGCGACGTGGGACCAGAAGAACCGCATGATCTTTTCGCTCTCGCCGTACTGCTGGGATGCCAACGCGGTGCCCGACCTCGGCCCCGACAGGTGCGGCGGATAACCAGCCGGCGCGCGCGGCGGGCCGCCGGCCGGCCAGGCGGCGGGCGGGCGGCCGGCCCGCGGGCGGGCGACCGACGCGCGCTGCGCGGCGCAGGGAGGTGCTGCGGCCGCAGCCGCTGTTTGACTACGACGTCGGCGGCGTGCTGGTGAAGAAGGACCGTTCGATGGTGCTCGGCCTGGGCTTTGAGCGCTGCATCGCGGTGCGCTGGCGGACGTACAAGTGGATGGGCGGCGGCAACATACTCTACCGGTGCGGCGCGCGGGGGCCGGGGCCAGGGCCGATGAGCGCTGCTGTGCGACGCGCCCGCGGGCGAGGGGGGCGCGCGCGGGCGCGGCCGCCGACGCGCCCGCCGGCCGCGCCCCCCGCCCACCGCCCACCACCCACCACCGGCCGCGCGCGCACATGCGTGCCGGACAGGTTGGAGGGCTACTCCCACGTCGAGGCCGCGTGCAGCGAGGTTCCCGCGTCCAAGGCCGAGTCGGTCGTCGCGCGGCTGCGCGCCGCGGCGCGCGACTGGTGGGCGTCGCTGCTCGACTCGCCGCACGGCTTCACCAAGCCCGTCTACTATCTCGGCCTGGACCGCGGCAACGTGAGCAACGTCCTCGCCGCGGGCGCGCACGAGCGCACGCTGACCAACACGACGCTGCTGCCCAACGGCGCGACGGGCTTCCGCGCCCCCGGCGACCGCATGTGCTTCAAGCTCCAGGCGCGGGCTGCGCGCGCGCGTGCCGGCGCGGGCGGCACGCGGCTGTGGCTGGGGGCGGCGCGGGCGCCGGGCCGCGCGCGCCGTGCTAACGGTGTGCCGCGTGTGCGCGCAGGTGGCGACCGCCGGGGCGTATCGCTGGGTCATCTTCTACACCTCGTTTATGGACGCCACGTTCCGCCTGTCCGTGGGGACCATCGACGACATCGCCAACGGCACCGCGCCGACACTCACCGCCACGCTGCCCGCGCAGGCGCGCCGCACACGCCGCCGTGCGCGTGCGCTGGCGGGCCGCGCGCCGGCGCGCGCGTGCGTGCGCGCGCGCGCGCAGCCCCCTCACGCGCGGCCACGCCGCGCCGCGCCGCGCCGCGCGCAGCTTCCCAAGATGTCGGGCAGGCGGCTGGGCGACCTGGCGCTGCCGGCGTCCACCGGCACCTGGGGCACCCCCGGGAGCGGGCCGAAGCTCGAGGCGTGCCTGGAGCTGGTGGACTTGGCGACGCCCGGCGAGCCAGTCTTCCAGCTGTTTGGCAACATGCAGGCCACGCTCCTCGGCCCGCCCGGCGCGCAGCGCGCCGCGCCCGGCGGCGGCGCCGCGGCGGCGTCGGCGCCGCCGGGCGGCATGACGCCCGCGGCGTGGGCCGCGCTGCGCAAGCGCATGTGCGCGCCCGAGGGCCAGAGCTCGCTGCAGGGCCTGTACACGCCCTACAGCGTGGAGGACATCAGCGGCTGCCCGGAGTGCCAGCCGCTCGTGTGACGCGGCAGCGGCAGCGGCGGCGGGTCGCCGGGCACGCCGGCCGGCGCCCGGCGGCGGCGCGCGCGCCTGCCTTGGGGGGAGGGGCTTTCTGCAGACGCGCGCGCAGTCGCCGCGATCAAATGCCGACCAATGTCGGCAGGAAAAACTGTGGCGGCGCGGCGTGGGGCCGGCCCCGCCTGACTCACTGTGATGGTGCTGGCGGTCTGTTGCTGGTCCAGCTGTTCCACCTGCCTCCACGCGCGCTGCTCTTGACGTGCAGCATTGCGGGGCATACCAGTCAACAGCGCCGACGTCGTCGGCGCGGGGCAGAACTGTTGCACGAAAGCTTTTGACCACCTCCGACCGTTCATTGCTTTCAGCTGGCTGCCTTCTTCAGCTGGTTGCCTTCAGCTGGTTTCAAAGGGCGCGGTTGTTTCCTGCGCTGCGGTGCGGGAGGGTGCGGCGGGGCTGGGGCCGGCGCGGGCGGCCTTGCGCCGCCACTCATGGACTCGCGAGTGACGGGGCGCTCGGGAGCGCTCCAGCGTGGTGGTGCACTGTGACGTGGTATCCTGGCTCACGTCGCCGACACACGCGGGTCGTTAACTGGCCACGCCTGCGCGCGCCGCGACACGCCGCCCTCACGTGCGCGCAAAGCGCACCACGCCCGGCTGCGGCGACGTGCCTGTCAACGGCTCCAGCGCTGCCGCGCTCGGCACGGCCGGGCAGTCGACCGCCGCGGGCGCCGGCGCCGCGCCGCCCGACTGCGCGCGCGCCGTGGGTCGCCCGCTGCGCTGCTGCTGCGCCGCGAGCAGCGCAGCGACGTTCACGCTGGCCACGCCGGGCCCGCTGCCCGGGTCGCGCGCCCCGATCAGCTCCCAGGGCCGCGCCGCCGCGGCGAGGCTGGACGCCAGGTGCTGCAGGTGCAGCTGCAGCTCGCCGGCCATCGCCTGGCTGGCACGCGCGCCGCGCCGCGGCGAGCCGTCCGCGCCCGGCGAGCGCGACGCGCCGGCGCCGGCGGGGAACAGCGCGCGGCTGCTGCGGTCCACCCCCGCCTGGGCAGCCGTGAGAGTGGCGCGGATGGTGCCCAGGTCGCGGTACACGGTCGAGGGCAGCGGCGTAGCGCCAGCGCGGGCGGCGCCTTCGCCGGCGCTCGTGGTCGCCACCTTGGCGGCCCCGAGCGCCCCGGCCGCCGGCTGGGCCGAGCCGCCGGCCGCCGCGGCGCCCGGCCTGCGCCGCAGGCTCGCCACGCCTGCGCGCAGCTCCGCGAGCGCAGCCCCGGCCGCCTTGCTGCGATCCCGCCTGGCGAAGCTGCCGGGCGCGGGCGCGGCGGCCTCGACGGCGCGGCTCAACGCGGCGCCGCGCGGGCGCGCCTGCGAGCCGCCCTCGGGGCGCCGCGACGGCACCGCGGAGCCGCGCGCCCGCACGCCCCCGCCGCAGCTGCTGGCCGTGGCCTCCTCCGCTGCGGCGCCGCCGCGGCCCCGGCCGCGCAGGCTCAGCTTCTGCGGGTGCTGGGCCTGGCCCTCGGGGAGCGGGCTGGCGGGGACGGGGTTGCTGGCTTCCAGGGGCTGCGGCCGCTGCTCCTGCTCGCCGCCAAGCCGGCGCCACACCGCCTCGAGCGCTGCCGCCGCTGCGTGACGGCTCGCAGCGCCCAGCGCCGGCGGCTCGCACTGCACCGCGCCGCCGTCGCCGCCGTGTGCCGGCGGAGCCGCTGCCCAGCCGCCGCCGCAGCCTGCTGCGGCGGCGATGAGGGCGGCCCCGGCCGCGGCCGCTGCCCCCGTGGCAGGCTGCGCCAGCCGCGCCCGCGCAGACGCCGCCGCCGGCGCGCGGCGCGCGCGCACGGCGGCGAGGCGCCAGCCGAGCCAGGCGCGCTCCACGCGGCGGCGGTCGCCGAGTTGAGCGACCCACACCGGCAGGCTGCTGCTCAGCCCCTCCAGCTGGCGCTCAGCCTGCTCGACCTGGCGCCGGCGCGCCTCGACCCGCGCCCAGGCGCGCCAGGCCCCCGTCGCGACTGCCAGGGACCGCCTTGCCGCCAGCGCCGCCGCGCAGGCGCTGCCGCCGCCGCTGTCGCCACACCGACGGCGGTGCAGCGCGCGCAGGAGGAGGCCGCGCACGCGCTCGCCGGCGCTGCCGGCCCCTGCCCGCGCGAGAGCCGCCTCGGACAGGCCCCGCCACGCCCACGTCGCACTGGCCTGCGGGCGTCGCCATTGCACGGCCGTGCATGCGGCGCGTCAGCAGCCCAGCGCGGCACAGGACGCGCCGCCGCCCCGCAGCGCGCTCACCTGGCGCGCCGCCTGCCGCTGCCACGCGGTGAGAGCTGCCGCTGCGCACAGCTGGCGCGCCTCCGCCTCGCCGCGGTCAACTGCGGCACCGAGGAGCTCAGCGTGGCGTTGCAGCGCCGCTTGCGCGCCCTGCAGCTGCTGCGACAGCGCGGCGGCCTGCGCGGGGGATGGGGGGGGGGGGGGCGTGTGAGCAGCCGGCGCTGGCACTGGCCCGGCCCCGAACGTGGGCTGGCCAGCCGCGCAGCTCACCCTGCCAGCGGCGGACGCCGCCCGCCAGCGCAGCCACGCCTGGGTCAGGAGCGCCGCCCCGATGCGGGCGCCTGCGCGTGCGGCGTACGCGGCCGCAGCGTCGCGCTGTGCGGCCGCCTGCTCGACCAGCTCGCGCCGGAGCCCCGCCACCTCCAGTGGATCCACTGTCGCGTCGAGCTGGGCTGCCCGGCTCGCCACGAGGAGGTTCGCGGGGACCAGCTCCGAGGTGCCTGCGCGTTCGGTGGCGCACCGCGCCCGCCGCCGTCAGCCCGCCGGCACATGCGCTGCGGCAGCCGCATGCGCTGGCCGGCGCTGCCGCTGCCCCGCGCCGCCTCACCGCTCAGCAGCTGCTGCTCCGGCGCCAGCAGCTGCTGCACCTCTGCCTCGCGGCGCGCCAGCAGCAGCCGCAGCTCGGCCGCCTCCTGCTGCGCCGCCGCCAGCGCCTGCGCGCCGCCGTCGTGCGCGGCCGTGGCGGCGAGCGCGCGACCAGCCGGCGCGCCCTGCCCTTCGTTGAGCAACGGCGCCTGCAGCGCCTGCAGCTGCTGCCCCGCACCCAGCGCGTCCCGCGCCTCCAGCCCAAGCGCCGCCAGCCGCGCCGCACCGGCGCCGCCGCCCGCTGCCGGCTCGCTCTGGTCGCCGTCCCGCGCTGCGGCAGCCAGCAGCGCGTCACGCGCGCCGCCCGCCGCCTCGAGCACTGCCAGCCGCGCCTGCGCCTCCGCCAGCGCCGCGCCGGCCGCGCCCAGTGCGCGCTGCCCCTCCTCGCGCGCCGCAGCACGGCCCGCTGCCGACGCCTCGCCCACGACCAGTCCCGCGCGGAGCTGCTCCGCCGACGCGGCAGCCGCGCGCAGCTCGCCCAGGCCCGCGAGCTCGGCGTGGAGCCTGCGCCGGGCGGCGGCGTGTGTGTGTGTGTGTTCGGGGGGGGGGGGGCGTGCGTGGCGGGCTGGCCCGGCCAGGCCGCCCGCCGGGGCGCAGCGTGAAGGCCAGCGCGCGGCGCCGCGCACCGGTCCTTGAGCCCTGCCACCTCGTCCTGCAGCGCCACGATGCGGCGCTGCGCCGCGGCGAGCTCGTCCTCCGCCGCCGCCGCGCGCTCGCCGGTCGCGCGCGCGACGCCCTCCAGCGCCGCCGCGTCGCGCGCCGCCGCGGCCGCCGCGCCGCGCGCTGCGGTCAGCTCGCGGCTGAGCTCAGCGACCTGCTGGTCGCGCTGCGTGAGAGACTCCAGCAGCACCTGCTGCTGCCTGAGCACGTCGGCCGCCTCCGCGCGGGCGGCGCCGAGCGCCGCTGCGCCGCGCCGCGCCGCCGCCTCGGCGCACTCCGATAATTCTGCCTCCGCCTCTGCACGGCCGCGCTCCGCCGCGCCCAGCGCGGCGCGCTCCGCGTCCAGCGCAGCGCGCAGCGCCGCCGCCTCCTCCTCCGCTCCCTCTAGCGCCGCGCGCGCGGCGGCGAGCTCCACCGCCGCCTCGTCGCGCTCGGCAGCGAGCGCGCGGCTGCACGCCCGCTCCTGCGCAAGCTCCGCGCGCGCCGCGGCGAGCTCGCACTCGTCAGCGGAGACATCGTCGAGCAGGTCCCACAGCGCTGCCTGAGCAGAGGGGGGCACGGCAGGTCGGCGGTGGGCGCCGTGCGCGCCAGCCGCGAGCAGCGGCGGCGCCGCCGCTGCCCGCCGCGCGGCGCGCACCTTGAGCCGCGCCTCCCGCCAGCTGCTTCCGTGCTTGCTGGCAGCGTCCTCCCCGTCGTGAGCGGTGGTGTCGGCCCGCATCGCGCCCGAGCGGCGCGGGGACAGCGCTGGCGCACTTTGACCGCGCAGCAGCGGGCGCTGCCCAGGCCCGCTCGCCCTCCCACGCATGCCCGGGACTGCCGATGGGGCAGGGCGCGGGGCGCGCGGCGTGGCCGGAGAGCCTGCTGTCCGCTCGTGCGCCGATGCTGCCGCCGCCGCCCAGCGGTTTTTCTGTGATCGCCGCCGAGCGGCGCTGGCCGGTGCCTGCCCTAGCAGCAGCGGCGTTTACAGCCGCGCCCTCGCGCCCCCGCCGCCGCGGCCGGCCGCGCACCAGCGCCGCCCGGCGGCGGCGCGGGCAGCACGCTCGCACCCCCGCAATCACGCGTGCCGCACCCCTCCTCTTCACAGAGCCCCCGCCCCGCTCGCCCGCCGCGGCCGCGCGCCGCAGCTGCCGCTGCAGCTGGCGCCGCGGCCGCCCCGCCCCGCGCGCCGCCTCGGGACCATGGTTCCGGCGCTGCGCAGCGTTGCGCCCGGACACGCCGCGCGCCGCGCGCCCCCGGCCCCCGCCGCGGCACACGCTCGCGCCGCCGCGGCCCGCCGCTCAGCGCGCCGCTCAGAGCTCGTCCTTGTCGTCCTCGTCGTCGTCCGCGAGCGCGGCCTTGGGCGCGGCCTTCTTGTCGGCGTCGTCGTCCTCGGTCTCGTACTCGTCGTCGTCGTCCGCGCCGCCCTTGGCGTCGTCGTCCGCCTTCTTCGCGTCCGCCGCCGCCTTCTCGGCCTGCGTGCGCGCGCGCGCGGCGCAGCCCGTGAGCGCCGGCTCGCGCGCACGCAGCTGCCGCCGCCGCCGCCGCGGCAGGCCCGCCGCCGCGCCCGGCCCTGACACACACACACACACACACACACACACACACACACACACACACACACACACACACACGCACCTTCTTGGCCTCGTCGAACATCGCCTTCTCGCCGTCCTTGGTCTTGCCCCAGGTGTCCTCGGCAAACTTGAGCGCCTCGGCGAGGTCGTCGGTCACCAGGATGTTGTCAAAGATCGAGCCGCTCTTCACCTGCGCGCGCGGGGCAGCGGGGACGGGGCACGGCGGCGCGAGGGCTCAGGGTTCAGCTTTCCGCCACGCAGCCGCCGCGCGACGCCTCTGCGCCGCGCCGCGCGCCCCGCCGCCGCGTGCCCTGCCGCCGCGCCCGCCGCGCCGCGCCCGCCGCGCCCGCCGCGCGAGGCGGCCCCCGGCACGCGCCTGCCAGAGCTCGAAGCCGATGTACTTGATGTCCTTCTGCAGGTAGAGCAGGTCGTCGTGCTTGTAGTCGGGGTTGTCGATGTCGGGCGCGACCCAGATGCCCTTGTACTTGGGGTTGTCAATCCTGGCGGGTGGGAGGTGGTGGGTGTGAGCGGGGGCATGGGTGTGAGCGGGCGGGTGGGCGGTGTGTGAGGTGTGTGAGAGGTGTGAGGTGCGTGTGTAAGGGGGGAAGGAGGGCGAGCGAGCGGAGGGCGAGCGGCCGCCGGCGGGCGCGGCTCACATCTTGGGCTTCCACTCGCCCTTGTACTCGGGGTTGGGGATCGTCGGCGCCTCCCACTCGCCGTCGTCCTCGTCGCTCCAGTCCTCCGGCTTCTTCGCCTCTGCGCGGCGCGCGGCGCGCGGGGGCGCGTGAGCGCCGCCGCCCGCGCGCGCCGCCGCGCGCGCCGGCCGCCCGCGTGCGCCGCCCCGCGGGCTGCCCCGCCGCGCCGCGGGCGCACCGGGGTCGACGATGGTCGCGGGGATGTCGTCCCAGCCCTTGGGCTTCTTGTCCTTGGGGTCGGCGATCTTCTCGCGCTCGTCCCAGTCCTCGGGCTTGGTGGCCTTGGGGTCCTGCGCGGCCGCGCACGCGGTGCCACGGCGGCGGACGACGCGGCGTGGGCGCGCCGCCGCTGCCGCCGGCCGTTCCCTCCCTCGCCCGCCGCCGACGGCGCGCGAACGGCCGGCGCGCGGCGCGTGCGTGCGGCGCGCGCGCGTGCGCGCGACAAGCAGGCGCGGGGGCGCGGGCGGGCCGCACCTTGATCTTCTTGGGCGCGAGCATGTCAAAGTCGTCGTAGAGGGAGCCGGTCTCAACCTGCTTGGCGTCAATGTACACCTGGCGGGCGAGGGCATGGGCGGGCGGGCGCGCGGGCGGCCGCGCGGGCAGGTGAGCGCTGCGGCGGCGGTAGGCGAGCGGCCGAGGCGCACGCGGCGGGGCCGCCGGCGGCGGCGCGGGGGGGGGGGGGGGGTGAGTGGCGCGGCGCCCACCTCGTAGGTGTTGTTGGGCATGAGGCGCAGCGTGTAGACGTGCGTCAGCTGGTCGCTCTCGCACTTGATGTCCTTCTTCACCTGCGCGCGCGCCCCGCAGGCAGCGGCGGCAGCGGCGCGGCCCCACACATGCGTCAGCGCACATCCCTGACGCGTCCCTCGCGCACGACCGCGGGCGCCGGCGCGGCCAGGGGCGGCGCAGTACGTGTGGCGCGGGCGCGGCCAGGCGCACCAGGTGGTTCTTGCCGTTGTAGGTGAGGATGACGTGCGTCTTGCGCGTGGAGTAGCCGCAGATGTCGGGGCCAAACATCACGCTGTACGGCGTGTCGCCGCCAAAGTCCTTCATCTTGCTCTTGCTGCGCGCGGGTGAGGGAGAGGGAGCAGGGGGGGGGGGGGGGCGGCGGGGGGTTGGGAGGGGGTGGGGAGGGAGCAGGCGGCGGGCGGCGGGAAGAGGGAGGGACGGAGAGGGAGGGAGGGAGAGGGGGCGGGGCCGCGCGGCGGCGGCGCGCACCTCGACGCGGGCAGCAGCTTGATGTAGCCGCCGCCGCAGTCGAGCTCCTGCTCATGCTTGGCCGAGAACTGACGGGGGCGGCGCGCGCGCGCGGGCGGCGGGCGGGCGTGAGCAGCGGCGGCGCGCGGCGCGCGCGGCGCGCGCGCCCCGCCCTGTGCACTCCCCGGCCGCGCCGCGGCGCCCCGCCGGCGCCGGCGGCGGGCCCACCTGGAGGACCAGCTCCTTGTCCTTGTTGGTGTAGGGCTTCTTGAGCTCTGAGTAGAGCGCGTAGTACTTGGAGTCGGTGGACGTCTGGATGCCCTTGTCCGCCTCCTCGTCGCCGTACCACTTGCCGGCTGTGTGCTTGAACTCGGCTGCGCTGCCCTCCTTCTCCTTCCAGCTGCTCTTCTGCCACCGCTTGTCCCAGCCGGCTGGTCGGCGGGCGTGATGGCGTGCCCAGGCGGCGCGCGCGGGCTCAGATCGGGCGGCCGCCGCGCGCGAGCGTCCCAGGAGCCGCCCACACGCCGGCACGGCCCGCGATCGCGCGACGTGGCCGGCCGGGCGCGCCGCGGCGGGCCAACCGAACGCCGGGCCTTCCAGAAGAAGGTTGGGGCCGCCCCCGCGCGCGCATGGCCGCCCGCTCACCGTCAAACTTCTCCTCGAAGAGAACCTCCGCGCTGGCCAGGCCCAGCAGGGCCAGGCAGGCCAGCGCCAGCGCGGCGCGCGCCATGCTGCTGATGGATCGACGCCCGCGGCTGGGGTGGGGCGCGTCGCGTGCGGCGCGCGGCTGGCGTCTGGGCGGGCGGCGGCGAGTGTGCGTGCGGGCGGCGCGGCCAGGCGGCACCGTGCGGCTGGTTTTTTGCAGGTCAGGGCCTTGCTTTGCTGTCCCCGCCGCCGCCGTTATTCTGCGCCGCTTCGTGGCCGCCCGCGCCGTCGCGCGGGCGCCTGGGCGGTGCGAAGGGAGCGACAAACGTTGCCCGCAGACGCCGGCGCACCGCGGCGGCGGCGGCGGCAGTAGCGGCCGGCGCCTGTCCGCTCTCGGCGACGACGCAACGCGCGCCTGTGTGCCGCTCTCGGCGTCGACACGCGTCCCCGCGGCGACGCGCGCCGACGCGGGGCTGCGGCGGCACCGGCAGCCGACCGTGGGCGCACGTGCGGAGCTGCGGCGGCGGGCGCGCCGCGCGGCGGGGTGAGCGGGGCGGCGGGCGCGCGGCCAGGCCGAGGCCGTTTGCCGCCTCCCGGCGCTCACCTCGGCGTTGCGCGGGAGGGGGTGAAGGTGCGCCGGGGGCCTCGGCGCCGCGGCACGGGGGCGCGCCCGGGGCTGGCGGAGGGCGATGGGTGGCGGCGGCGCTGGTGTGGCGGGCAGCGACCGCGCGCTCAGGAGTTGTGCTTGAAGAGCTTCAGGCTGAACCAGTTGACGGTCACCTGCGACCGCGCACGCGGCGCGCCGGCTGAGCTGAGCCTGCGCGCCCGCTCGCCACGTGCCGCGCGCGGCGTGCACCGCGCCGCCGCGCGCCGCCGCACCGCCAGCAGCAGCATGGGCAGGGTGAGCGGCGCGACGTAAATGTAGTAGCTGGCCGGCGGGCGGCGGGCATGGCGGGCAAGTGTGGGCGCGGGCGGGGGCCCGACGGCGCGGCCGCGACGCCGCGCCCAGCGGCCAGCGGCCTGCCCCGCGCGCGCGGCCAGCGCGGCCAGCGCGGCACCGCGGCGCTCGGCGCTGCGCACTCGTCGCGCTGTAGCGCCAGCAGCGCCGGCGGCAGCTGCGCGGGCGGCAGCGCCTTGGCCGCCTGCGTGCGCGGCGAGGGGCGGCGAGCGGTCGCACGGCACGGCGGCGCGGGCCGCGGCCACGCCTGGACCGCCGCGGCTTGGGCGGGCGGGCGGGCGCCGCCCCGCACCAGCACCGCCGCGAGCGCCGCCAGCAGCAGCGCCGCGGCGCCGAGCATGCCGGCCCTGGAGCGGGCAGCGGGCGGTTAGCGGGGGCCTGGGGGCGCGCGCGCGCGACTGGAGCGGCTCGGGCGGCCCGCGCGCCGCGCACCCGATGAGCCGCGTGCGGCAGCTGCCCCCGGCCGCCGCGCCGTCGCCGTCCGCCGCGAGCGCCTGCGGCGAAGCAGCGGCGACGTGTGCGCGCGTTCTCTCGCCGGCGCGGGGGGCCACACGGCGCCCACCAGCCACGCACGCGCCCACCTGCAGGTTGTCGGTGGACGACACCTTGCGCCAGGCGCGCTGCAGCGCCGCGGCCTCCGCCTCCGCCGCCGCCGCTGCGGCGGGCATCGCTGCCGCTCTCCTCCGCGCCTCCACGCCTGCGCTCTCCGGTCCGGCGTGGCGAAGGGAACGCAGCACCGAGAGCGTCAGAGCTGCGCGCTGCCCCGGTCGTTCGAGCGGCGGCGCCGTGACGCGTCTCAGCGCGCCGCGACGCAGTTTGAGCGCACGAGCGAGCCAGCAGTGGCAGCAGGCACTCCCCGCACGCAGCACGGCGCCGGCGGCGATGGCGACGGGCTGGCTCCGCGCGGCGCGCCTGCCCCCCGCGCAGGGCGGCGGCGCCGCGCTCTTCGTGACCGTGCAGCAGGCGCCCGCGCAGCCGCTCTCCGCCACCACCTAGTGCGGCGCCGTGCGCGGCGCGGCGGCTGGGGGCGGCAGCACGCCCAGCAGCGGCGCCGCGGCGCCGCGCGCAGCAGCGGCGGCGCGGCAGCGCGCGCAGCAGCGCCGGCGCGCCGCCGCCGACTCGCCGCCGCGGCGCCCCCGCAGCGAGCTCGCGGCGCTCGGCGTGCGGGGCGACGGCAGCTGCCGCGCGTGGCGCACGGCGTTCACGCTCGACGACGTGCATAGAGCCGTCCTCGAGGCGAGGCCGGCCCGGGGGCCGGGCGGGGTGCAGCGCCGCGGGGGCCTGGCGCCGAGCGCGTTGCCTGCCGCCCACGCTCCGCGCGGCGCGCGCCGCGCGCAGCAACTGGTGGACATCGACTGCGCCGCGCTGGACGCGGCGCTCGCCGCGTGCGTGGGCGGCGCCGCGCTCGCGTGCGCGTGGGCAGGTGCGTGCTCGAGCGGCGCGGCCGCGAGCGCGCCCGCTGGCGGCGCGCCCCGGACGCACACGCACCGCACGCCCGCCGGCGCGCCGCAGGCGCCGCCGCGGACAGCGCCCTGCACCTGGACGCCAGCTACGACCTGGTCTCCCTCGCGCCGCTGCCGCCGCCCGGCAGCGGCGCGGCCGCGCCCGCGGGCGCGCGGCCCGTGCAGCTGAGGTGGGCCGCCGCGCGCCTGGGCCGCCGCGTGCCGCCGCCGGCGCCCCGCCGCCCCGCCAATCCTGGCGCGCGACCCGCTGCCGCAGGCTGCCGCCGGAGGGGGCGATGCAGCCGCAGCAGGGCGGCGAGCAGGCGACAGGTGGGTGACAGGAGCGGCCGCCGCGCGCGCACGCGTGCCCGGACACCTGGCGCCCGGCGCGTGCCCCGAGCGCGCTGCCGCCGCCGCCGTCGCTGCTGCCGCCAGCCGTGCTCGAGCAGGCCTGGGAGCAGATGGGCGCCCTCTCGGCGCGCGCCGCCGCCGCGGAGCGCGGCGCGCAGCGCCTGCAGGAGCTCGCGGGCGCGCGCCGCGCCGCGCTCGGCGACGCGCTGGCGGACCTCTGCGCGCTCGAGGGCTGGGGCGCGGAGGCCGGGGCACGGCGGCCGGCGCGGGCGCGGTGCTCACTCGCCTGCCCAGCAGCGGGACGCTGGCCATCACAGGCCCCGACGCGCCGCCGCCAGCGCGGCGGCCGCGCGGCGGCGACGCGGGCGACGCGGCGGCCGGGCAGGCGGGCAGCGCCTTTGCGCAGGCCGCGGGCGGCCCGGCGGCGGTCGAGCGCCCGGGCGGCAGCGGCGGCGGCGCGCTCGCGCCCGCGGGCAGCGGCGGCGCGCTCGCGCCCGGCGGCAGCGGCGGCGGCAGGCGACCGCGCGGCCGGCCGCTGAGCAGGCACGAGGCGGTGCTGCAGCGCCTGCGCTCGCAGCAGGGCGCGCTGGACGCGAAGCAGGACGCGCTGCTGGCGGCGCTCGGGGCGTGCTGGCGGGGCAGCCGCCGCTGCACGAGCCGCCGCCGCCGCCGCAGCAGCAGGCGCAGGGTCAGACGCAGGGTCAGACGCAGACGCAGGGTCAGACGCAGACGCAGACGCAGACGCAGACGCAGACGCAGACGCAGACGCAGACGCAGACGCAGACGCAGGTGCAGACGCAGACGCTGACGCAGACGCAGACGCAGACGCAGGAGCCGGGCCTCGACCCGCACGGCGCGCCGCTGCCGGCGCCCAACGACGACGAGCCCGACGACGACCCGCCGCCCGTGCGGCGCATCGTGCGGCGCGGCCGCGGCCGCGGCGGCGGCGGCGTGCTGGGCAAGCGGCGGCAGTGATCCAGCTGCAGGCGCCGTGGCAAATCAGTCATGTTGTTCGCGTGACGCTCAGACCGCGCGGCTGCTGCGCCGCCGGTGGGCTGCCGCCCGGCCCGGGAGCGCTTCCACTGTCGCCACAGCGTCCCCATCGCTCCGTTTCAGGGAGGCCTCGCCCAGTTGCGCCCGGCTCGCTGCGCAGCAGCAGCGCAGTGGCGCAGCTCTGCCGCCGGCCGATGCGCGCAGGCGCTGCCTCCCAGCCACGTGCACGCGACGCCGCCTCCAGCAGACGCCGCCCGCGCACGCCTGGAGCAGGGAGTTCGTGATGGAATCGCTCGTCGCAGAGCTGACCGCCGCGCCAGCAGGAGCTCTCGCGGCCGGCGGGCCCGAGCGCGACGCCGCGGCTGACGAGGCTGAGGGGGCGGGCCTGCTCGCGCTCGCGCCCGACGTCGCGGCGCTGGTTGACCGCCACGTCGCGGCGGCCGACAGCGGCGGCGGCGGCACGGCACCGGCGCCGCCTGCGCGGCGGCCCCGCGAGTCGCGCCGCGGCCGCGGGCCCGCCGCTTGCGGCGGCACCGACGCCGGCGCCGGCGACGCGCCGCCGCCCACAGCGGCGGCGCAGGAGCTCGCGGGCCGGCTCGCGCCGCTGCTGTGCGACTCGTTCGTGGACGTGGAGTCGGACGAGGTCGCCGCGTTTGCGTGCAAGCTGCTCGACGGGCTGGCTGGCCTCGCCGCCGCGGCGACCGCGCGGCGCGCCGGCGAGGAGGACGGGCTGTGCGCGCTGTGCGGCCGCGACATGCCGCTCACCAAGCACCACCTCATCCCACGGTGAGGGGGTTTGACCGCGGGGCCGGCCGCGCCGCGCCGCGCCCGGCGGCGCGCCCACGCGCAGCGCGCCGCCGCCGCCGCCGCTGCGGTGTCAAAGGGACGTGCATCGCGAGCTCAAGGCCAAGGGCGTGCCGCCGGCGCAGCTGCACGCCGGCGTGCTCGTCTGCCGCCCGTGCCACTCGGCGATTCACCGCGCCGTGCCGAGCAACCGGGAGCTCGCCGCCAGCTACAGCACGCTGCAGGCGCTGCAGGCGGTGAGCGCGGCGCGCTGCGCCGCGCGGCCGGCGCCGCCGCGCCTGGCGCGCCACGGCCCGCGACCCCGCAGCGCACGCCGCGCGCCGCAGCACGAGGGCATCGCGCGCTTCGCCGCCTGGGCGGCGCGGCAGCGCGTGAGCAGCAAGGCTGACGTGGGGCTGCCGGGGTTCAGGTACCCCAAGTGAGCGACGGCGGCACCGGCCGGGCGGTGCGCTCGCAGCGCGCGCAGCAGCAGCAGCGGGGTTCGCCGCGGCACCGGCCGGCGCCGCCGCCCCGCGCGCCGTCTTGTGCGGGCCGGGGCGCCGCGGGGCGGTCGGGCGCGGTCGGGCAGTGCGCGGGGGTTGGAGGACCCGCTTGTCACCGGGCGTGACGCGCGTTCGGCTCGCGCGGTCGGCGCCGCGCCGCGGCCCGCCAGGAGCGACACTCCCGGGTGCGCGTCGCCGCGATCACACCGACGCGGCCAGCCCGCGCGGCCGCTCGAAAGTGCCGGCGGGCCCCCTTGGCGGGCGCACGCCCGGGTCTGCCGCCAGGTGGGCTCGCAAGGGCGCTTGGGGGCTTCTTCCGGGGCTCCGGGCGGGCGCGCGGGCGCGCTGGCCGCCCCGTGGCGCGCGTGCCGCGGGGGCGCGCGCAGCTGCTCGCGAGGCGAACGAGCCCGCGCGGCCCTGGGCGCCCACCGCTCCTCCCCCTCACGCCGGCCGATCACGCCCGTCGCGACGACGCCGCCCCGCGCTGCGCACGCGCCCCCGCGCCGCGCCGCGCCGCGCGCGCGCTGCTCACCCGCCGCCGCTGCTCGCCCGCGCGCCGCGCCGCGCGCCGCAGGCCCGCCCGCGCGCGCCGGCAACAAGCCTCGCAGCGCCTGGGAACGTGCACCATGAGCGCCCCGAGCGGCGGCACCGCGTCGCCGCCCGGGGACGGCGGCGGGCCCGTCCCGCCCGCGCCGCCGGGGGACGGGCCCGCGCCGGCCGCCCCGCCGCCGCCCGCGCTGGCGGAGGCGGCGGCCGACGGCGGCTCGCCGCCGCTGGCGACGGGCGACGCCGCGCCGCCCGCGCCCGCGCCCGCGTCCGGCGACGGCGGCGACCCCGCGGCTGCCGCGGCCGCGGCGGCGGCTGGCGGCGACAGCGGCGACCCCGCGGCGGCCGCGGCCGCGGCCGCGGCGGCTGGCGGCGCCGGCGCCGACAAGCCTGCCAAGAAGAAGAGAAAGGGCCACAAGGCCCCGCCCGCCAAGAGCGCGCTCAAGTGAGAGCGCCGCGCTCACGTCGCACCTCGCGGCGGCTGGCCGGCGCCGCCGCCCCGCTTGCGCGGGCGCGCCCGCGCGCCCCACGCGCCGCCGCGGCGCGCCCCCAGGGGCGTGTTCTGGGACCGCAAGACGTCGCGCTGGCGCAGCCAGCTGGGCTACCAGAACCGCAAGGTGCGTCGCCGCTCCGCGCGCCCCGCTCTCGCGCCCGCGCGCTCGCCTGCGCTGCCTGCGCGCGCACGCCGCGCCGCGCCGCGCCGCCGCCGCCACCGACACCCCCGCGCCGCGTCGCGCCCCGCAGATCTTCAACGGGTGAGCTTCGCCGCGCCGGCGCCGCGGCCCGGGCCTGCGCGCCCTCCCGCGCGCTGGCGCCGCCCGTGGCGTGCCTGGGCACCCCCCGACCGCCCGCCCCGACCGCCCGCCCCGACCGCCCGCCCCGCCCGCCCGCTGCGCCCGCCCGCTGCGCCCGCACGCGCGCCGCAGCTACTTTGACACGCCCGAGGAGGCCGGCGTGGCCTACGACCGCAAGCTGGTGGAGCTCAAGGGCGCCGCGGGTGCGCGCCCGCGCCTCGGCCGCCGCGCCGCTGGTCGCCTGCGCGCGTGCGCTGGCGCGCCCGCCACAGACGAGCGCCCGCCACAGACGCGCGCCCGCCACCAAGCAACGCCCGCCCGCCCGCCCGCCGCCCCGCAGCCAAGACCAACTTCGACATCCAGACCTACCTGAGCGACCCCCGCCAGCGCCGCCCCACCAGCCCGCCCGGCGGCGCCGCGGCGGCCGCCCCCGCCAGGGCCAGGGCCAGGGTCCGGGCGCCGGGCGCCGCGCCGCGCCGCGCGCCGCGCGGCGACTCGTCCAGCGACGACGGCGAGGCCGACGCGGGCGCCGCGGCCGCCGCGGCCTCCGCCGCGGCCGGCGGCCCCGCCGCGCCGCGGCCCAAGCGCAAGGCGGCGGAGTCCAGGTGGGCGGCCGCGCTGCGCGGCGGCGCGCGCGCTCCGGCGCCGCGCCCGCGTCGCCTGCGCGCGTGCCGCGCCGAACGTTGCCGCCCGCCGGCCGCCGCATCAGGCGCTGGCGCGACCTGCTGGCTGGCGACAGCGACGCCGACAGCCCGCGCCAGCGCCGCCGCCAGCGCACGCCGGACCTGAGCACCGCCACGGGGCGCGCCGCCGCCGCGCTGGCGGCGGTGTTCGAGGGCGCGCCCATGCCTGACCTGACCGCGCTGCCGCCGGCGGCGGCGCCGCCGGTGGCCGCGCGGCTGGAGGACGTGGGCGAGGCGGCCATGGACTGGGCGCCGAGCCCGGCCGGCGCGGCGAGCGCCACCGAGCAGCCCCAGCCGTCGGGCGGCGCCGGCGGCGAGGAGCCGGTGGCCGCCCCAGCGGCCGCGGCGGCGTCCGACGGCTCGCCGCGGCAGGGCGGCGCGGCCCCGCCGCCCGGCCGCGCCGCGGGCGGCACAGAGTCGGCTGAGGCGGTCACCGAGGCGGACGCCGAGGCGGACACCGAGGCGGACGCGGAGGTCGCCGAGGTGCTGCAGGCGATGCGCCGCGAGCGCATTGAGAGTGAGGGCCAGTCCAGGGACATGGAGCAGCGCGCTGACCAGGAGCAGGAGGAGGCCGCCTGCTTTGCCAGCTTCGGACGCGAGCCCGGCGCCGGCGAGTGCGGTCGCGCGGCGGGCGCACCCGGCGGCCAGCGCCGTGGGCGCGGGCGCGGGCGCGGGCGCAGCAAGGCGCAGGAGCTGCGGCGCGACGCGCACGGCCGCTTTATCACGGCGGTCGAGGCGGAGCGCCAGGCGGCGGCGGCGGCGGCGGCCGAGGCGGTGGCGGCGGCCGAGGCGGCGGAGCAGGCCGAGGCTGAGGCCGAGGCGGCGGCCGCGGCGGCGGCCGACCAGGCGGCGGCCGACCAGGCGGCGGCCGTTGTGGCCATGACGGCCGCGCTGATGCCGGCCGCGGGCGACGCGCCCGACATCGTGGCTCAGCTCGTCAGGGACGGCCTCGCGCCCGACCGGGCGCTGCACTTTGTGGCCCAGTGCGCGAACATCTTTGTGCCCGGGGCGCCGGCCGCCGCCGCGCCTGGGCGGCTGCTGCCGGGCGGCGGCGGCGGGCCGGGCCTGGGCGCGCTCACCGGGCTGATGGCGTCTGGCGGCAGCGGCGCCGCGCCCCAGGGCGCGGGCGCCGTGGCGGCGCCGCACCTGCCGCCAGCCCCGGGTGCCGGCGGGGGCTCGCTGCCGCTCCTTCTGCAGTACATGCAGCAGCAGCAGCAGCTGCAGCAGCAGCAGCAGCTGCAGCAGCAGCAGCAGCAGCAGCAGCAGCAGCAGCAGCAGCTGCAGCTGCAGCAGCGCCTGCAGCAGCGCCTGCAGCAGGAGCAGCAGGCGCGGCAGCGCGCCAACCTGTTCGCGTTGCTGCTGGGCCCGGCGGTGGCGGCAGCGGAGGCGCCACTCGCGCTCGCGCCGCCCGCGGGAGCCCTGCCTGGCGCGCTGGCGGCCCTGGCCGGCGGTGCAGGGCTGGCTGTGCCCCCGCCGCTGCCGGCCCAGCCCCTGCTGCCGCTCGCGCCCGCGCCCGCACTCGTGCCTGTGCCCGCGCCCGCGCTCGCGCTCGTGCCGCCGGCGCCGCCGGCGCACGAGGCAGCGATGGAGCTGCTGGCGGGCCTGAGCGAGGCGGAGGTGGCGGCCCTGGCGGACGCACTGGGGGCGTGTGAGGGCGGGGGCGGGCCCGGCGGCGGTGGCGGCGCCGGCGGCTCCGCGTCTGCCCTGCCCGCCGCGCCTGGCCCGACGCCCGCGCCGGCAAGCCCGGCCCAGCCCAGCGGCGGCCAGGCCGCCGCGGCGCTGGCGCTGCAGGCGCTGCTCGACGGCACGCCGGCGGCGCAGGCCACGCCCAGCAGCGGGGCGCTGGGTGGCGCCGACAGCGGCGTCAGCGGGGGCAGCATCCACAGCGCCGGCAGCGGCGAGGGCGGGCGCCCGGCACCCACCCCGCCGGCCGGCGGCGCGCAGCCCGGCGGCGGCGCGGATCCGGAGGCGGCGCCGGCGGCGCACGCGGTCGCCCCAGGCGGCGGCGCGGCCCCCAGCCCGCTGGAGGTTGAGATGGCCCTCTTTGAGCAGTGGGAGGAGAAGATGCGGCACGCGCAGCGCCTGGTCAGCCGCGCGGCCCGGTCGGCGCTGGGCGGCAGCGAGTCGGCGCGCGAGCCCGCGTTCGGCGGCAGCAGCACCAGCTCCTCCTGAGCGCGGCGCGCGCGGCGGCTGCAGCTGCAGCCAGCCAGCCGCCGCAGCAGCGGGCGCACCGAGCGCAGCGTTTTGTGGATCGGGGCGGAGCCCGCAGACGCATTGGATTTACGGCGCTCGCGGCGTGGCGGCTTGGGGCACCCACCAGCGTGGCGTGCTGGCTGCGCGCTGCGCCTTTGCGCGAGCTGCAGCACGGGGCGGCGGTCGCGTCTGCCGGGAGGGCGCATTCAAGAGTTGAGGGCGCAGGGCCGGCCGCAGGCGGCGGCGCCCTGCCCGTGCTGCACGCGCGGCGCGCGTAACAGTTGTGCGCAGCGCTGCGCTCGAGCTCGTGCTGCGATCCGTTGCCCGCCGACCGGCCCAGCTGACCAGCGCGCGGCGTGCAGGCGGCTGCCGCCTCACAACATCTCCTCCACCCCCTCGGCCGCCGCGGCGTCCGGCTCCGCGTCCGGCTGCGGCTGCTCGGCGGCGCCGTCCGGCGCCGCCGGCCCCGGCCCTGTGCGTTGCCGCTTGCGGCGCAGCTGCTCCTCAAAGCCCGCCTCGTCGTCCTCGTCGTCCGCCGCGCCGCCGCGGCCGCGCAGCCGCGGGTTGGCCGCCGCGCCGCCGCCGCCGTCCTCCTCCTCCTCCGCGCCCGCGTCGCCGTCGGGCGCGGGCTCGAGCGGCTGCTGCTCCTGCTCCCCCTCGCCGCCGGGCTCGCCGCCCGCCGCCGCGGGGCGGCCGCCCGCGGCGCGCTGTGCCTGGCCAAAGAAGACGCCGCCGCCGGGGCCGTCGAGCAGCGGCGCCGCGCCCATGCCCGCGCCGGCCTGCACCTCGGCCCACATCGCGAGCTGCGACGCCGCGAGCTGCTGCGCGACGGCGCGGCCGTAGCCGCCGCGCTCGGCGTCATAGTCGGTGCGAAACTCGTCGCGCACCTGCGGGACGCCGCCCGGGCGGGCACAGCGTCAGTTAGCGGGGCCCGCGCGCCGTCAGCGGCCAGCGGCGGCGTGGGCCCAGCGGCGGCGCGCCCCGGCAGGGCGGCGGCGCAGGCCCAGCGGCCGCGCCGCACCTGCCCGCCGCTGCGCCCGCGGCCAAACTGGCGGCCCTCCTCGAAGCCGTAGTCAATGTCGGCGCGCAGCGCGCGGCCGTCGAGCTTGGTGCCGTTGAGCGCGCGCACGGCCGCGAGCGCGGCGGCGCGCGTGTGGTACGTCACGAAGCAGAACCCGCACGGCGTCTTGGTGTTGCGGTCGAGGCCCATGATCACGCGCGCCACGGGGCCGACCTTGCCAAAGAGCTCGTAGACCTGCGGCCGCGGCGCGGCGGGCGGCGTGTGCACGCGGCAGGCGGCAAGCTGCGTGCGGCGACCGCAAGCGCGGCGGCGGCGTGTGCGCGCGTGCAGCGGCGCAGGGGCGCGCGCCTGGTCCTCGGTGGTGTAGAAGGAGAGGTTGCCGATGTAGAGCGTGCTGCTCTTCTCCAGCTGCTCAAAGTACTCCTCCTGCGCGCGGCGACGACACGGCGCCGGTCGGTGGCGGCCGGCCGAGCGGTGGCGCCGGCGGGCGCGGGGCGGCGGCGACCAGCGGCGGCGCGCCTTGGTGCCGTCGAAGCGGCGGTCCACGTAGTCGCTCTGCAGCGGCTGCAGCATCTGCGCCGAGCGTGCAGCCGCTGAGGCGCGGGCGCCTGGGCGGCGGCGCGAGCCGTCCCGGCTGCACGGCTGCGCGGCGACGCACCTTCATGAGCTTCGCCATCGCTGCTGCCGCGCCCAGGCGCCGCCGCCTCCGGGAAGCGCGCGCGGCTGCCGCAAGGCTGTCACCAGACGCGCGCGACGGGCCGCAGGGGAGGCTGGGCGCGCCGCCGCGGCGCGGTCGCAGCAGCAGCGGCAACGGTCGGCGGCGGCGGCGGTGGCGGTGGCGGCGGCGCTGGGCGCGGAGGACCACATCCAGAGCAGGAGCGAATGGGAGGTGGGCCTCGGGGAAGAACATGTTGAGCCAGAGCTGACGGCGGGCGCTGACGACCGGCGCGCCGTCGGGGCGGCAGCGTGCTCCGCGGCGCGCGCTGGTGCACCCACTTCCTCCACCGAGGTCATTCATCACCACCGCCAGGCCGGCGGCGCGCGCCGGCGCACACACATGGCAGCGCCGCCGCCGGCGCCGCCGCCGCCGGAGCCGCCGCCGCGTGCGCCAGCCGCCGCCGGCGCGGCGGCGGCGGCGGACCCGGCGTTCCTGGCCTGGTGCGCGGCGCACGGCGTGCGCGCGCCGCGCGTCGCGCCCGCGCTCGTGGCCGACGGCTGGCGCGGCGTGGCGGCGACCGCGCGCGTGGCGGAGGGCGACGCGCTGATGGAGGTGCCGGCGGCGCTGCTGCTCTGCGCGCCGTCCGCGGCCGCGCGCGACCCTGCGCTGGCGGCGGTGCTGGGCCGCCACCAGCTGAGCAGCCACCAGGTGCGCTGCTGCGCGTGAGGAGGGGGGGGGGCGGCTTTGCCGGCGGAGAGCGCGGCGGCAGGCGGCGCAGCAGCTCACGCGTGCGGCGCGGCGCGGCCGCAGGTCCTCGAGCTGCACCTGCTCCGCGAGGCGGCCAGGGGCGCCGACTCGTTCTGGGCGCCGTACCTTCGCCAGCTGCCGCTGCGATACGCCACGCTGCTGACCTGGAGCGAGCGCGCCGCCGCGGCGCTGCAGGCGCCGCACGCGGTCGCGCCGCGCGCGCCGCGGCCGACGTGGCGCGGTCCGAGTGGGTGGCCGCGCGGCCGGCGCTGCAGGAGCTAGGTGCGGCCAGGGGCGGCGGGCGCACGGCGCGGGCCGCGGCGCGGCGAGGCCGTCGCGCCGCCCGCAGCGCAGCGGGCCGCCGCAGCACGCCGCCGCCTCCGCCGCGCAGGCCTGCCGCGCAAGTGGGCGAGCTGGCGCGCCTGGGCGTGGGCGGCGTCCACGGTGCTCAGCCGCACCATGTATCACCCGGACGACCCGCCGTGCGGCTGCCTCACGCCGCTGGCCGACCTGCACAACCACGCGCCGCCGCCGCCGCCGTTTGCGCCCAACGTGGCCGCGGGCGCGCGCGCACTGGCGGCGGCGGCGGAGCGCGAGGCACCGCCGGGGCAGCGCGCGGGTGCGCCGGAGCGCGGCGGCCGCCCCGCGGACGCCGCCTGCGGCGGTCGAGGCGGCGGCGGCGGCGGCGGCGAAAGCCCTGGCGGCAGCAGCGGCAGCAGCGGTGGCGGCGGCGGCGGCGGCAGCAAAACGGACGACGACGACGCCGGCGGCGGCGAAGCGGGCGCCGCCGGCGGCGACGGCCTGCACGGCGACGGGCACTACGACGCGGCGGCAGGCGTGTACAGAATCGTCGCCCGGCGGAGGTGCGGCCGGCCGGCGAGCAGGGCACGCCGCGCGCGCGGGCGCGGGCAGCTGGCAATCGCGCGCGCACACTCAGCCGCCGCCCGCCTGCGCGCCGGCAACGCAGCTACCAGCCCGGGGAGCAGGTGTATCTGAGCTACGGCGACCACTCAAACCTCAAGCTGCTGCAGTTTTATGGCTTTGTGCTGGCCGACAACCCCCACGACACCGCGGAGCTGCCGGTCGAGCTGCTCCAGCGCGCGCTGGCGGCCGCGCTGGCGGCCGCGGCGCAGCGCGTGCAGGGCGCGCGCCAGTGGCGCCGCACGGCCGGGCGCTCGCCCGCTGCGGCGGCCGCGGCGGCGGCCGCGGCGCCGCTGCCGGAGCTGGACGTGGCGGCGGCCGACTGCTGCGTGCACGCGGGCGGCCAGCCCTCGTGGCAGCTGCTGAGCGCGCTCAGGTGGGCGGGCGAGAGGCGATACGCAGCGGCCTGCCGCGCTCGCGCGTGCGCCCGCCCGCCCTGGCTCACGCGCGCCGGCTCTCGCTCGCTCACAGGCGCGCCGCCGCGACGCCCGCGGAGCTCAAGGCCGGCGGCCACCTGGCGGCTAGCGGCGAGCCCATCTCCGCGCCCAGCGAGCGGGCGGCCCTGACTGCGCTCGCGGGCGCGTGCGAGGCGCAGCTCGCGGCGCTGCCGACGTCGCTGGCCGCGGACGAGGCAGAGGCGGCGGCGCTGGCGGCGGCGGCGGCGGCGCGGCGGGCGTGGCGACGCCAGTACAGAGCACCGAGCAGCGGCAGGCGGCAGAGCAGGCCGAGCACGAGGCGGAGTGCCTGCTGCTCGCGGTGCGATGGCGCGCCGGACACAAGCGCGCGCTGGCGCGCTGCGCGGAGCACTGCCGCGCCGCGCTGGCGGCGCTGGGGAGCGCTGAGACGCGCTGACCAGCCGGTGTGCGGGCGGGGTCGGCGCCGCGCTGCGACACGCGCGCCCCGGCGGCGCGCAGCGCTTGGCGGTGACTGGCGGTCACAGGGAGGGATCACTTGCCGCTCGCGCGTCGCAGCGCTCGGCCCTTGTCGCCGGCCGCGCCGCCGACCGTGCCGCCCGTGAGCTCAGCGTGGACGTCGTCGTAGTACGCGTCCAGCGCCTCGTCCCGCGTGAACTTCTGCTTCGCGGGCGCCTCCTCGTTCGCCGCCGCCGCCGCCGCCTGCTTCGCGGCGGGCTGCTGCCCGCCGCCGCCGGCCGCGCCGTCGCCCTCCTCGCCAGCGGGCGCCTCTGCGGCGCCGAGCACGCTGCTGTGCACTTCGTCGTAGTACGCGTCCAGCGCCGCGTCGGTCTCCATCTTGAGCGGCTTGGCCTTGGCCGCCGCCGGCTCCGCGGCCTTCGCCTTGGCCACCGGCTCGGCCTTGGCGCCCTGCTGCTTCTGCTGCTTCTGCTGCTCCGCCCCCGCCTCGGCCGGCCCCTCCTCCTCCTCCTCCGCCTCCTCCCATATCGCCTGCTGCCCCGCGCGGTCCCGGTCGACGCGCGCGCGCAGCTCCGCGGCGGTCGCGGCGCGCTCGCGCCGCGCCGCGGCCGCGGCGCGCTCCGCCGCCGCCTCGGCCGGCTGCAGCGTGTCAGTGATGTAGTGCTCGCCCGCCCCCACCAGCGCCATGTAGCGCGCCAGGTCGCGCCGCGCCCACACGATGCGCCTGGCGGCGCGGCGCGGCGCGGGTGCGCGCGCGCGTGCGCGTGCGTCGGCGCACGCCGGAGCGGCGCGGCTGCCCCCTGAGCCCTGCCGCGCCGCGGGCGGCCCGCGCGCAGCGCTGCTGCCGCACCTGAGCGCGTGCTCGACTGCCGCTGGCTCCAGGCGCACGTGGCGGTCGCGCTCGTAGCAGCAGCCCCTGCCGCTCGCCTCCCACCTGCCAGGCTGCGAGTTCTCGGGCTTGGTCGTGTCTGCGCGGCGGTGGGGGTGGTGGCGCGGCGCGGGCGCGTGGGCGGCCTCCGCGCACGGCCCCCTGCGCGGGCGCAGCACGCGGCGCCCCCGTCGCCGTCGTCGTCAGTTCCCGCAGCGTTGAGCCCCAAAAGCTCACCAATCCCAAACCAGAAGATGCCTTCACCGCCGTCGCTGTGGAGCAGCGGGTCTTTGAAGTAGGTGGCGGGCCAGCCCTGCGGAACCGGCCGCGGTGGCCGCGTCGACGCGGCACGGCGCGGCACGCGCGGGGGGCAGGCGGCTGGGCGAGCGGGCGGGCGAGCGCGGCGGGCCTGCGGCGGCCGCCGCCCGGCGCGCGTGCGTGGCGCGTGCGCGGCGTGTGCGCGCACTCACCCCTGTGAACTTGAGCGGCCGCACCTCCACCAGCGCGTGGTGCGCCGGCATCATCAACGCGTTGTACAGCTGCGCGCCGTGCACGCCGACCACGACGTCCGCGTGCTCCATCAGCGCCGCGTCCGACAGCAGCGCGCGCGGGTCGAGCTCCGGGTCAACCGGCAGGTCCGCCGGCCGCAGCTGCTCCGGGTCCGCGCCGCCGCCGCCGCCGGCGGCCGCCTGCTGCAGCCGCCGCCGCCGTCGCCGCCGCCGCTCGCTCAGTGCGCGCTGGCGGCGCTGCGCGGCGCCGCCGCCGGGCCGGCGGCGGGCGCGGCGGCGGGCGCGGGCGGCTCGAGCAGCGCGCGCCCGTGGCGGCCAGAGAGGATGCCAATCGCGGTGCCCACGCCCTCCGCCAGCGACTCCTGCAGCCGCTCCATCAGGCTCAGCTGCTGGCCGCCGCCGCCGCCGCCGCGGGCGCGGCCTGCGCTGCCGCAGCCGCGCCCACGCCCGCGGCCGCGCCCGCCGGCGCGGCGCCGCCCGCCGGCGCCGTGTGCACGCGGCCGTGGCGCCCAAACTCATGCGCGACGCACACCACGCGGTCGTGCGCCGCGCTGGCGGTGCCGTTGGCGTCGACCGGGCGCCACGCGTTGCACCAGTCGAGCAGCTGCTGCACGTTGAGCAGCCGGCGCACGTCGGCGTTGCCGCGCACCGCAAAGACCACGCGCAGCGCGCGCTCGGCGCGCATGCCCGCGTGCTCCGGCAGCAGCAGCTTGTACTGCCCGTACCGCTGCGCCCAGTAGTCCTTCACGTGCTGCACGCCCGCCCAGACGCCGGGGCGCGGAGCGTCGGGGAAGGCGCGCGGGCCGTGCACGTTGCACACCGTGAGCGCCTGGAAGCAGCGCCCGTGCGCGGTGACGTCGGGCGGCGCCGCCGCGGGCGCGGTCGCCGGCGGCCGCTGCGCGTGCGCGTGCGCCGGGGCCGCCGTCGCTGTGGCGGCCGCCGGCGCAGCCGCTGTCGCTGCCGACGCCGCTGCGGGCTGCTCCACGCGGTGCCCGTGCTCGCGCCGCCACTGCCGCCAGCGCTCCTGCCACGCCTCCCACTGCACCTGCGCCGGGCCGTGCTGCGCGGGCAGCAGCACGGCGCCGTCGGCCGACGCCGCGCTGGCAGCCGCCTGCTCCGCGCCCGGCCGGCCGGCCTGCAGCGCCGCCTCGTAGGAGCGCGTCTTCCAGCGCTGCCACTCTGCGGCTCGCGCCTGCTCCTGCAGCGCGAGCGCCTCCTCGATCGTGCCGCCGCCCTGCTTGAGCCCGCGGCGCCAGGCGCGACCGCCGCTCGCGGCCGGCGCGCCGGCGGCGGCCGCGGCGGCGGCGGCGGCCGCCGCCGGCGGCATGACCGCGAGCGCGCGGCTCGACGCGGCGCTGAGCGAGACGACCGGGTGGTCGGTGAAGGGCTGCAGCGACAGCTTGTGCCACGCCTCAAGGCGCTGCCCGCCGGTCGCGAGCACGAGGCTCGCGCGCCGCTCCCACGCGCCCGCCGCCGCCGCCGCCGCGAGCACGGGCAGCGTGCGCAGCACGAGGTCGCCAAACATGTAGGGGTGGCTCAGGTAGAGCACGACCGGGGCAGAGCAGTTTGAGAAGGCCGGCGCCCGCAGGTCGGGCGCCTCCTCGCCGGCCCACGTGCCCGGGCGGAAGACCGGGTCAGGGAAGGGCTGGATGCCAATGACGTCACCAAAGCCCCGGAAGTCGAGCAGGCTGCCGCCGCCGAGCTGCGGCGCGACGTCACCAGGGGCGCGCGGCGCGCGGCAAGGCGGGGCCGCCGGGGGCGGCGTGGGTGGGTGGCGAGGCGGCGGCGAGCGGGGGGGTCGGCGCGGCGGCGGCGCGCGGCGGCGCACCTTGAGGGCCTTGACGGGCGAGGTGCCGCCGAGGGCGGGGTGGTGCGCCGCGCCGTACGCGACAAACGCCCCTGCGCCGCGGGCAGAGGCAGAGGCGGCGGCGGCGGCTGGGCGCGGCGCCGCCGGCGGCGGCGCGCCCGCCGTTGCGCGCCGCGCCGCGCCGCGCGGCGCACCCTCGTCGTAGCAGGCCTGCGTGAGCGGGACGCACGCGTGGCCCCACTTCTCCGCAAACATCTTGCGCAGCGCGCCGGGGTCGGGCACCGCCGCCGCGGCCGCCGGCTCGCACGCGCGCGCCGCCGCGGCCGCGCCCGCCGCCGCCGCGGCCGCGTCGGCATAGCCGCCCCCCGCCGCTGGCACCGCGGCCGCCCCGCCGCCGCCGCGCGGCAGGTGCCAGCCCGGCTGGGCGCGCGGCGCGGCGGCGCCGCCCGCCCGCAGCGGTGCTTTCAGAACGACGAGCGCGACGCACGCGGCCCAGCCCGACGCGAACAGCAGCAGCGCGAGCACGCGCCGCCGGCCCCACCAGCTGGCCAGGGAGTGCACGTACACCGCCTCCGCGTGGCTGGTGCGCGGCGAGTAGGCGGGGCGGACGCTGGGCATCGCTGCTGCCGCCGGCGCGCCGCCGCTGCTGCTGCGGCGACCGGGGGCTGTCGGCGCCGGCTAGCGGTGCCCCGTTTTCGCGACGCGGAGGCAGCCGCGCGCTTTTTGCGAGCGTGAACGACGAGGCGCCATGACCCCAGGGCGCGGGGAGGCGAGCAGCAGCAGCGGCGTGCTGCCCGGGCTTGCGCGGCGCCGGAGAGAGGCAGCTAGGAGGCTGTCGCAGCACGATCGCGGTGGTCCTGAGCGGGGAGGTCGGGAACACGCCGCTTGCTCGGCGCAAGCCCTGCGCCGCCGGGCGCACAACCGCGCCGCTCGCCGCCCGCGCGCGCCGCCGCGCCGCCGCGGCCGTCACCGCCCGCCGCCGCCGAGCGCGCCGAGCGCGGCGTCGCCGCTGCGCTGGCTGCCGCCGGCCGACGAGGCGTCGCCGCCGCCGCCGCGCGGCAGGCGCGCGTCGTACTGGTCGAGCGGCAGCCCGCCGCCGCCGCCCATCGACGCGAGCATCTGGAACGCCGCAAAGTCGAGGCCCTCGTCCTCGTCGGCCGCCGCCTCAAGCAGCACATCCTCGATCGCGGCGTTGACCTGCGGCGGGCAGCGACGCGGCGCGGTGGCGCGCGGCGCGGTGGCGGCGCGCGGCAGCGGCAGCACGCGGCGGCGGCGGCGTGCGCAAGCGCGCGCGCGGCGCACCTCCGCCTCGGGCAGCTTGGCCTTGAGCGCTCCGAGGATCTCGGCGGGGCGCAGCCGGCCGTCGCCGTCGGCGTCCATCGCCTCGAACGTCGCGCGCAGGCAGGCGAGCCACTCGTCGACGTGATTCACCTGCGCGCGCATGCGAGGCGGGGGCGTCGTGAAGGTGCTCCAACGGCAGCGACGCGAGCGCGAGCGGCGGCGGCGCGGGCCCGCGCCGCGCGGCGCGGCGCCGCGCCTGCAGCGCCTCCCAATCGAGCTGGCTCGCGGCAAACTGGGCGAGCGGCACGCCCTGCCCGCCCTCAACGCCGTAGCCGAGGCCGCGCGCGAGCTCGAGCACCTCGCTTGGCTCGAGCCTGTACCCCAGCCCCGCGAGCCCCGCCTGCAGCTGCTCCACGGTCAGCGCCTCGTGCTGGTCGTACGCCAGCGCGTCGAGCACCTGCGCGGCGCGGTCGGTGCGGTCGGGCGCGCGGCCGCGCGAGCGCCGCGAGAGCGCGCCGGGCGGCGCGGCACGTGGCGCGCCCGCCCGCCCGCCCGCCCGCCCGCCGCACCTGCTGCACGTCGTCCAGCAGCGTGAGACTGCCGCCGCCGTCGCCCTGGCCGGGGCCGCCGGCCGCGGCGGTGGTGCGGCGCGCAGGCGGCGGCAGCGGCGGCGCGGCGACCGCGCTGGCAGCCGCTGACGCCGGCGGCGCCGCCGGTGCCACCGGGGCCCGCGCGGCCGGCGCCGGCGCGGCCGAGCCGCCGCCCGCGCTGCCGCTGGGCAGCCAGGGCTGCGGGGTCGGGCCGTGCGCGCCCAGCCCCGCTTGCTGGGCGGTGGCGCCGCCCGGGCGCGGCCCGGGCGCTGCTGCGCCCGCCCAGCCGCCGCCGCCGGGCAGGGGCAGCAGGCCGCTCGACTGCCGCTGCCGCGGCGCCGCTGCGCCCGGCATGGGCAGCATGCCGTCGCCCTGCTGCTGCTGCTGCTGCTGCTGCGCGGGCGCCTGGTCCGGCTCCTCCGGCACCTGGGGCAGCGCCGGGCCAGCGCTGGACGGCTGCAGCAGGAACCCGCGGCCGTGCGACGACAGCGGGGCCTGCAGCAGCGAATGCTGCTGCTGCCACAGCCGCTGCTGCGGCTGCGGCGCGGCGTCCGCGCCGGCAGGGCCGCCGCCGGGCTTGGCCGCTGCCTGCTGGGCTGTGCGGCGCTGCCCCCCGCTGCCGGGCGTGGGCAGCAGGCCCGAGCTGCCGCCGCCTGGCGTCGGCAGCAGCGACGGCGGCTTGGGCGCGACCGGCTGCTCGACTGGCGCCGCCGCCTCCTGCTGCTGCTGCTTGGGCAGCTCCGCCTGCTGCGGCGGCTGTTCCTGCTGCGGCTGCTGCGCCGCCCGCTGCTGCTGCTCCTGCTGCGCCTGCTGCGCCTGCTGCTGCGCCTGCTGCTGCGCCTGCTGCGCCTGTTTGGCCCACAGCGGCTTGACGGAGGTGACGTGGCCGCCGGCGACGTCCGCTGGCTTGGCTGCCGCCGGCGCCTGAGACGCCTGCTCTGCCGGCGCCTCCGCCGGCGCCGGCTCGCCGTCGCCGTCGCCCAGCGTGGCCGCTGCCATCAGCGCCGCGTACGCGCCCTGGCCCCGCCGCCGGGTCTCCATGCTCGCCTGCCAGCCCGGGGGCTGCTGCTCCAAAATCTGGTCCGCAAACGCCACGCTCTTGGGGGCCGCGCCCGCCGCGCCGCCCGCGGCCGTCGGCGGCAGGGGCGGCGGCGTCGCGGGCCGCGAGCCGCCGGCGGCGGCGGGCGGCTCGTCGCCGCCATCGCCGTCCGCGGGCGGGAGCAGGCTGTCGCGGGCGAGCTTGTTCACGCTCCCTGCCTGGCTCATGCCCGCCTCGCTGCCGGCGCCGCTCGTTGCCATGCTGGCGTCGCTGTACGCGCCGCTGCCGGCCGCGTCGCGCGCGCCCGCGGCGGCGCCGCCGCCGAGCAGCTGCCGCACGCCCTGCTTGAGCCGGCCCAGCATGCCGCGGCCCCGCGCCGCGCCGCGGCCGGAGCCCTCGCCGCCGGAGCCGTCGCTGGCGGGGCCGGCCGCGCCCGCCGCCGCCGCGGCGCTGCCGCCGCGGCCGCTGTGCCCCGGCGTGCTGCCCAGGCTGCCGCCGGACGCCGAGCCGCCGCCGCCGTCGCGCGCCGCGGCGTCGCCGCCGCGCGTCGCGCCGCTGTGCGGCCGCTTGACCCCCGCCTGCGCCGCCGCCGCTGCCGCCGCCGCCGCCGCGGGCGCCTGGGAGGGCCAGGCGGCGCCGCCGCGGCTGGAGCCCTCGAGCACGAGCCGCGCGACCTTGCGCTGCTCCTGGCGCGCGCGGCGCGCGGCCTCGAGGAAGCGAAGGAACTCGGCGCGCTGCGCGTCGCCGCCGGCGCCGCTGGCGCTGCCGCCGCGCGCCGCCTGCGCGTCCATGAGGCTCGTGCGGCCGTGCCACGACTTGTCGAGCGCCGCGATGCGCGCGAGCAGCGCGCCCGCCGCGGCGTCGCCCGAGGCCGACCCCGGGCCGTGCCACGTGCCCTCCAGGCGCAGGTCGTGCTCCAGCATGCCCTCGCTGAAGCTCGCGGGGCTGCCCGCCGCGGCGGCGGCGCCAAACGGCGAGGCGCCGCCCGCGCCCGGCGCCGGCGCCGGCGCGGGCGACTGCTGCTGCGCCGCCGCGGTCGCCGCCGCCTGCAGCATCGCCGCCGCCGCCGGCGAGCGCCCCCCGTGCGTGCTTGCGGCGCGCAGCAGCCTGCGCGCGGCGCGCGGCGGGGTCGGGCGGGCGGGGCGGGGGCGCTGCCGCGCCGCGCCGCGCCGCGCCGCAGTGTGCTTGCCGCGCCGCCGCCGCGCACGCGCCGCCGCCCGCCGCGCGCGCGCCGCGCCGCGCCACTCACTTGTGGGCGTAGGCGTTGCCGTGCGCCGAGCCCTCCATGGCCAGGCGGTTGGCCATGAACTGGAGATCCCACAGGCTGGCAGACGAGGGGTCACGGATGGGCCCGCGATAGCTCGCGTCGCTCACCGCGGCCGCGCCGCCGGGCGGCGGCGCGGCCGGGGATGGCGGCGCCGCCGCCGCGCCGCCGGCGCCGGGCGGCGGCGACAGCGGCGCGCCGCCGGGCTCGCCGCCGCCGAGGCCGGCCAGGCCGTCGGCGAAGCTCTTGCGTTCGCCGCGCGCGGCGCAGCGCCTCGAGCGCGCTCAGGCCGCCGCGCAGGCTGCCCGGCGCGCCGCCGAGGCGCATGCTGCCCTCGCGCTCGAGCTCGCGCGCTTCGCCCGACAGCCGCCCCGCGCCAGCTGCGGGGCCGTGCAGGCTGCCCTCCAGCCGCGCCGCGGCGGCCGCGAGCAGGCGGCTGCCGGCGTCGCCGCTGCCCGGCAGCGCCGCGCCGGCGCGGCCGGGGCTGTCCAGGCCGCCGCTCGGCGCGCGCAGCGTCGGCGCGTCGTCGAGGCTGCCGCGGGGGCGGCTTGGCGGCGGGATGAGGCGCAGCAGCTGCTGCTGCCGGTGCACGCTGCCCTCCAGATAGTGCGGCAGCGGCGACGCCAGCCCCGGCGGCGGCGCGGGGCCGAGCGAGAGGCTGCGCAGGAACTCGGGCGGGCGCAGCGTGCCCGAGGCGCTCCGCTCGAGCACGGGCTCCGGCGAGTGCCCGGGGAACGACTGGCTCGCCAGAGCCGCCGCCGGCGGCGGCGACCCGGGCTCGCCCAGCTGCTCCTGCTGCTGTTCCTGCTCCTGCTGCTCCAGCTGCTGCTGCTGCTCCCGCCGCTCCTGCTGCTGCCCCGGCAGCGCCAGCTGCCCCTGCTGCTGGCCCCGCGCGCCGCCCGCGTCGGCGTCGTGCAGGCGCGCGAGGTGGCGGCTGAGCAGCTCGTTTGCCATCATGTCCAGGACAGTCTTCTTGAACACATTCTGCTGCGTGT
This sequence comes from Scenedesmus sp. PABB004, assembly GCA_014905635.1. Classification (NCBI taxonomy): domain Eukaryota; kingdom Viridiplantae; phylum Chlorophyta; class Chlorophyceae; order Sphaeropleales; family Scenedesmaceae; genus Scenedesmus; species Scenedesmus sp. PABB004. The sequence continues at coordinate 793,492 of JABVCE010000007.1, read as the reverse complement.
GCCGCTGCAGGCGCTGCACGACCTGCGAGAGCTGCCGCCCCGTCGCGCGCTGCCGCGCGTTGCCCTTGCGCACCCAGGGGTGCTCCAGCGCCTCGCGCGCGCTGGGGCGCTGCCGCGGGTCCCTGCGCCGGCGGCGCGCGGCGGCGGTGACGCGCCGCGCTCGAGGAGGCCCAGCGCGGCCCAGCGCGGCGCGGGCGCTGCGCGCACTTGTGGAGCAGCTGGCGGCAAAAGTCCTTGGCGGCGTCGCTGATGTCTCCCCAACCGCCGCGGCTGAAGCTCGGCTCCTCGCCGATGATGCTGCGCCACACCTGGACGGCGTGCGCGGCGCGGCGCGTGGGCGGCGGCGCGGCGCGGCGCGGCAGGAGTCGCGCCGCCGGCGACGGGCGCGCCGCCCGCACCAGCGAGAGCGCGGGCGCGGAGGGGTGCTGCCAGTCGTCAAAGGGGAAGCGGCCGGAGAGCAGCTGGTAGGCCATCACGCCCGCCGCCCACACGTCGCTCGCCGGCTCCGCCGCCGACGCCAGCACCTGGCGCCCCCGCGGCGCGGCGGCGGGCGCGGCTGTGGGCGCGAGCGCCACGTGGCGGGGCTGCAACCGCGCCTGCAGCAGCGCTGCCGGGCGCCGCACCTCTGGCGCCATGTACCAGGGCGTGCCCTCGAGCCCCAGGTCTGTCAGCGGCAGCTCCGCGGGGTCGTAAAAAACCGCCAGCCCAAAATCTGCGGCAGCGAGAGCGGCGGCGATTTGCGGCGCTCGGCGGCGCCGAGGCCGGGGGCTCGCGGAGCTGGGGCGGCGGAGCGCCCTCCGCCGCCAGCCGCGCCGCGCACCGATGGCCTTCAGCGGCGCGTCCTCCGCCTCGGTGAGCAGCATGAAGTTGCCGGGCTTGATGTCCCTGGAGCCAACCGGCAGCGGCGGCGGCGGCGGCGGCAGCGCCGGGGTGGGCCGCGACTGGCGGGCTGGCCAGGCGCCTGGCCCGCGCCGCGCGCACCGGTGCAGGATGCGGTGCGTGTGGCACTGCGCCAGCGTGCGCAGCACCGCGCGCATGTAGCTGGCCACCTGCGGGGGCGGTGGCGGCGGCGCGCGGGCGTCGGCGGCGGCGCCGGCGCGCCGGCAGCAGTCGTCGCTGCTCGCGCCACCTCGCGCCGCCGCCGCCGCCGCCGCCGCCGCTGGTCGCGCGCCGGGCGCACCGTGCCCTCGCTGTAGTGGCGCTTGCCCATGCGGTGGAACAGCTCGCCGCCGCGGCAGAGCTCCATGACGATGTGGACGTGGCTCGCATCCTCGAAGACCGCCTCCAGGTGGACCACGTTGAGCGTGCCGCGCAGCTTCCTCAGGATGGTTACCTCGCGCTGGATGTTGTCCAGGTGCTGCGCGGCCTTGAGGGGCGGCAGGTTGGGCACGTCCAGGCGCTTGGCGATGCTCTTGCACGCAAACTCGCGCCCGTCGCTGCGCCGCAGCACCACGCGCACGCTGCCGAAGCCTCCCTCGCCCAGGGGTCGATCGAACTCGTAGAGCGACTCGATGCCGCGCGGGAAGCCGAGCTCGGCCGGCGCCGCGCCCACGGCGTCGTCTATCTCCCACACGTCAATGCGCGGCATCCTGGCCCCACTCCGGGCGACCCACGGGGGCGGCGGCCCGAGCGCGGTCTGGCCCGGGCGCCGCGCGCGGCGCCGCTGCAGCGGCGGCGGCGCAGCGAAACCCCGCTGACGGCCGCCGGGCTTCCCGCAGCGCGCGTAGCGAGCCCATTGACTGGGGTGGCACCCCGTGACCGGCGCGGGCCTGGCTCGCGCGCCCGGCGACCAGGCTGGCTGCGCGCGCCGCCCCTCGCACCCAGCACGGTGCGCGCGGACGCCGGGCGGACCGTCACAACTGCGATTGCACTGTGCCCGCAGCTGCAGGGGCACGACCCACAACTCACACTCACGCCGCGGCGCGCCCAGCAAGCACGCTCCGTGCGAAGCGCGGCGCGCCGGGTCAGAGCGGCGGGCCGAGCCCGTGCGCGGGGCGCGGCCGTGCCGTCGCGGGCGCCCTCAGTCGCAGTACGCCGCGCGGCCGTCTGCGCTGTCGCCGAAGCGCTCGCAGTTGAACCGCCGGTAAAAGCCGGCGTCGACCGGCACGTCCTCCTGCTTGATAAAGAACGCGCCCACGCCGTCGATGTCCTGCGAGGCAGCGCAAGGCGCTCGCTGCGCGGCACCGCGGCTCGACACACCCGCATGCACACACGCTGGGCAGACCCCAAACGGCGCGGGGCGGCGCGTGTGCGGGCGCGCCTGCACGGTGATGTTGGCGGCCGGGTGGCGGCGCCCGAAGCTGAAGACCGCCTCGCGGCACGCCGGGATGCTGCGCGCGGGGCGTTCGCGCCGCGCGCCGTTGGTTCAGCTCCGCCGCCGCGCCTGCCGCGCCCGCGGCGCCGGCCGGCGGCCGCCGCATGTGGTGCGCACCTCCAGTCGTCGATCACGACCGCGCCGCCGGGTGGCACGAGGGCGAAGAGGTTGAACAGCAGGTCGTAGGTGCTCTCCAGCATGTCGCCGTCGAGGCGCAGCAGCGCGACGCGCCGCCGCGCCGCGCGCAGGTCGGACGCGAGCGCGGCTGCGCTCACGTTGAAGTAGCCCTGCGGCGGCCGGGGCGGCGGCGGCGGGGTGGGGGTCAGGGAGCGGCGGGAGGGGTGCGGCACGTGCCCGGGAGGGGCGGCGGGGGGAGCACGCGGGCCCCTCCCCAAGGGGGTCAGCCGCCCCGCTCAAGGAAGCGCGGCGGCGCGCGCGGTGGCGGCCGCGCCTTGTAAAAGGCCACGCGGCCGTCCTGCAGCTCCTCCTCCAGGCCGAAGCGCCGGAAGTTGGCGGCCACCTGCTCCTGGCTCACTCGCAGGAAGTCCATGCGCGACCACATCGGGCTGCGGCGCAGCGCGGCGGGCTGGGGCGCGCGCGCGCCGCGGCGCCGTTGCCGCTGCGCCGCGCGCCGCGCGCCGCGCGCGCCTGTCCTGCGCGGTCGTGTTGGGCGGCAGGCCCTCGAACGAGTCGACCAGCACCACACGGCGGGCGATGCCGCGCGCGCACATGACCGCGGCTGCAAAGATGCTCGCGCCGCCGCGCCAGACGCCGCACTCCACGAAGTCGCCCTGCGGGGGCGCCGCAGGCGGGCGGCGCGGGGCGGCTCACGCGCGCGCGCGCGCGTGCGACACGCTCGCTCGCGCGCGCGAGCTCGCGCGCGCGCTGTGCCTCCACGCCCTGCGCCTCAAGCCGCAGCAGCAGCGCCTCGATGTTGTGCAGCCGGCGCGCGCCGACCATGGTGTAGCCGTACCTGGGCGCGGCGCCGACACGGCGGCGGGCGGGTGGGTGCCCCCGCCGGCGGCGGCCACGCGGGCGGCCACGCGGGGCGCGAGCGGCCAGTGGCGCGGGGCGCGGGCGGCCGCGGCGCTGCGCACTGCGGCCAGTCGAGGCCCGACTCCCGCGCGGCGGCGTCGAACGGGCACTTGGACAGGACCGCCTCGGCGCCCTCGCCCGGCACCAGGGACGGCGTCTCCAGCAGGGCGCCTGCCGGCGCGGCGGGCGCGGGGCGGCGGCCGGCGCGCTATGCGCGCGGGCGGCGGCAGCAGCAGCGGCGCGCGCCAGCAGCGGCGCGAGGCAGCAGCGGGCGGCGCACCGGTGAGGGCCTGGCGCACGGTGTGCAGGTAGAGGCGGCGCAGCTGCTGCAGCTCCTGGGACGGCCCCGGGCGCCACAGGGCAGCGCGCAGCGTGGTCGTGCGGCGCCGCTGCGGGCCGCTGCGCAGCTCGGCGACGCCAACCAACAGCAGCACCAGCGCCAGCGCGGCCAGGGCGAGCCGCCCAGCGCCAGTGCTCGCACGGGCGTGAGCGAGCGCCGCCGCGACGCGGCGGACACCTGCCCGCGGCGGCGGCGGCGACGCGGGGCGCATGGCTGCGGCGCGTCCGGGCTGGGAGCGCGCCGGTCGCGGGCGGTCCCGCGGGGGGGCGCACGGACGGGGCCATTCGGCGGGCGCCGTCGTTTTCGGTTGCGCCGCCGCCGCCTCGGCTTCGACTTCCCCGCTCACTCGCGGCCGCCGCCCGCCCGCTCCCCCCCAGATCCCGCCATGCTCCTGTCCTGACCCCAGGCGCGGGGGCCGCCGCACACACGCCGGCCGGCGGCGCCGCGAGCCGGCGCACCGGGCTGTCCGCGCGCCCCGCCGCTGCGCGAGTCAGCGAGCAACGCGGCGCGCACGCCAGGCGCGTGGGCCCGCTCGCTGGCGCACAGGGCGCCTACGTTTGCTTCTCGCGGCGTCACCGGCGCCGGCGGCGGGCGGCGCGCGCAGCGCGGTGCCTGCCCCGCTGAGCGCTCGACGGCGTTCCTGCAATCCCGTCTCGACGCCTTCGACGGCCCTGCGCGGCCGCCGCGACGGCGTTGCGTGGGTTTTTCGGGGGCGGAACGGCCGAGTACCGAAAAGTACCGTCGCGGCGACGCCTGGACACGCCCATCACCGCCACCGCACCACCACCACCGCCCCTCGCCCTCTTCCTCCTACTACGCCCGCCAGGCGCCCACCCCTGCGCCCACCATCCTACCCGCTCCGCCCCGTGCCGCAGCGCGCGCTGCTGCCGCCCCGTCCAGACCTTCGCAGCCGCACGCGCACTCGGAAGCATGGCTCGCCGCGGCGTGATCTGCAGCGCCCTGGCGCTGGTGCTGGCGTGCGCGGCAGGGGCGAGCGCGCAGAAAATGGAGCCCTTCAAGCTGGGCCGCGCCACGTTCTACGGCAAGGATGGCTGGTGCGCGTCCTCGCGCCCGCGGCCGCCCCAGATGCGCCGCCTGCGCGCCAGCGGCCGGGCTCGCCGCGAGCGCCGCCCGACTGGCGCGTCGGGGGGGCGCCCGCCGCGCCCGCGCGGGCCTCCCCCAGCGTCTCCGGCGCCAGCCGCGCCGAACGCGCGCGGCGGGGGGCCCGGCCGGCGCGAGGCACCAGCCCTCAGCGCCCCTCGCTTCTGCTGCCGCGGTGACCGACAGGTCCATCCACACCGGCTCCTGCGGCTACGGCTACCTGGACGAGAACGCCGGCACGGGTGAGCCGCGCGCGCGGCGGCGGCCGCGGCCGCGCCGCGCGCCCAACGGCGGCGGCGGTGCTGCTGCCGCGCCCGCGCCGCGGCGGCCGGCGCGCGCGGCCCGCCAGCGCGCACGCGCCGACCGCCGCCCGCCCCGCCGCGCTGCGCCGCGCCGCAGGCTGGGACGTCGCGGCGTCCGCCGACACCAACCGCGACCACAGCGGCTCCTGCGGGTGCGCGCGCGCGCCGCCGCGCTGCCGCGCACGCCGCGTGCCGCCGCGCACGCCGCGCGCCGCCGCCCGCCGGGCCCGCCCGCCCGCCGCCGGCCGACGCCTGCGGCCGCGCCGCCGCGCCGTGTCGCGCGCAGCACGTGCAAGGAGGTGCGGTGTAAGGAGATGTGGTTCAAGGACGGCTACGGCCAGAAGCTCGAGCGCGAGACGATCTGCTACGACCCCACCGCCAGCGTGATCGTTACGATCACCGACACCTGCCCCTGCCACTACCCCGGTGCGCGCGGCGAGCCCCGGCCCCCGCGCGGCAACGCGCGGCGGCGCAGCGCGCGCGGCGGCGCGCGGCGCGCGCCTGACGCCCGTCGCGCGCCGCGCAGGCAACTACTACAGCAACAAGCGCTGGTGCTGCGGCGACATGTACCACCTGTGAGCGCGGCGCCCGCGCGCGCCGGCGGCAGCGGCCACTGCCGCGGCCGGCAGCGACGGGCAGCCCCGGCGGCGCGCCGCCGCCGTCGCCGCGCGCTGCGCGCGCCCACACGCCGCGCCGCGCGCCCGCCCGGGCGCAGCGACATGAGCCTGTGGGCGTTTGAGAAGCTCGCGGACACCAAGTACGGCGTGATCGCGATCGAGTGGCGCAACGTGCCCTGCACCTTCCGCCCCGCCAAGGTCGCGCGCAACCCCTTCGGCAAGCGCAGCACCGGCGAGCGCGCCGCCCCGAGCGGCTGGAAGGTGCGCACAGCGCGCGCCGCGGGCCCGGCAGGGTTGTTTGGCGCGGCCGGCGGCGGCGGGCGCGCCGCCGCGCTGCGCCCCGCGCCCGCGCTGACGGGCGCCTGCCCGCGGCGCGTGGCGGCGCAGGCCACCTTTGACAAGCGCCCGTTCAACAAGTACAGCCCCGGCGGCAGCAACGCCGTCCTGGCGAGCGCCGGCAGGCGGCTGCGCGGCGTGGACGCGCTCTGAGCGCCCCCGGTGCCGGCAGCAGCAGCTCCAGCGGTGCTCGACGGCGGCGGCTGCAGCGGCAGCCGGCGGCCGGTGGCCGGCGGCGGCGGGAGCTGGGCGGCACTGTGCCACCGCGCGCTCGGCTCTGCCGCGGCCCCAGCGCGCGCAGAGCCCTGAGCTGGGGGGTGCGCACCGGCCGGCCCCACGAAGCGCCAGCCAGCACACGCACGTGGTGTGTGTCAAAGAGGGGGGGGGGCACAGGGCATTTGGCTTGCGCGCGTGCGTGTGGGGAGGATTGCTGTTGACTAGTCCGGGCAGCACTGGTGTTGCTCGTGGGGACAGGTTCCGACGCGCCAGCCGCTGGCGTCCAACAGGCTTAGCTAGCGCCTAGTGCTGCTGTACAGGGCCACCGTGCACACACGTGTGCGCGCAGCGTGTGAGCGAGGGGGGTCGCAACGCCGGGGAATGCTGGTGCTGCCCCGCCGCGCGGCGGCGAGGGCGTGTTGCTGCCGGTGCGCGGGCTGGGGCCTGCGCCGCCCCGCGCACTCTGCTGCGCCCGGGCGCGTCTGCTGCACAGCACACGCACGTGGAGGAAGAATGCGTGACGCACGTGACGCGCGCAGGAGGTGCACCGCGCAGCACCCGGTCCACAGGGGCAGTGGCACCCACACCCTGCACAGTTGCTGCCTGCACAGTTGCTGCACAGTTGGGCGCGCGCACTGGCGCGCGTGTGCGCTGGCGCCCACGTTGCCAGGCCGCGCCGCGCGGGTGCACGCGGCCACGCCGGCCGACGACGACCCGCAGCCAATGACCCGCAGCAGCCGCCTGCTGCTGCACCAAAAGAACGGCACCACGGCGGCGCCGCGGCCTGATTGGCCTGCACCCGCGGCACGCACTCACGCTGCCAAGCATGTGACCGCACAATGCTCCCTCTCTCTGCCTCGGTGCGTCCTTCGCCCCGAAGGCGCGCTACATTCCTGTCTTGCCGAGCTGCCAGCGCCTGGCCAGGGGCGCCGCCGTGCTGAAACAGGCCGGCGCGCCCCTGCGCGCGGGCCACGCGCTCGAGGGCGGGCGTCTCGGCCCACTGCGGTGGGCGAGCTGGCCGCGACGCCACTAGGGCGGTGCGGCCGCCACATAAACGGGAGCGGGCGAGCACTGCACCGCGCCACCCCTCAGCGCTCAGTGACCACCAATGTGCACACACAGCGCGCCGGGGAGGCGAGCGCGCGCCAGCACGTTCTTGCTGCCGCGCGCGCTGCACGGTTTTGTTGTTCTGGCGCCGCGGCGCGCGGCGAGTCGCGCATTTCTCGCACCACACCTGACTGTTGTTTGTGTGAGCTGGGGATTCCGCGAGCCGCGCCCGATTCTGGCTCGCACGCAATGTCGCTGGCTGGCACTGCGCTGCGCTGTGCTGTGCTGTGCTCGTAACAGCGACGACCAGGCTCCGGGCTGGATCCGCGGCGCGCAAAGATTACCAGCCTACACGCACGCCACACAGCCTAGGTCGAGGTGCTGCCTACCCCATCGCCGCCCCCCAAGTCGCTCGCGCGCGCCGCCCTTGCGCAGGACGCGCGCCGCCGCCGCCGCCGCGGCATCGGCGCGGGACCCTCAAGCAGCCGGGTCAGAGGCCGGCCGCGCGGCTCACGCCCAGCGCGAGCAGGCCGAGCGACACCGCGACCAGTGTCGCTCGGTGCGCGCCCGTCGGCCGCGGGTGCTCCCACAGCCGCGACGACACGTAGCCGGCGCCGCCCACGCCCAGCGCCAGGCCCGTCAGCCGGCAGCCCAGGCAATCGCCGGGCGGCTGCTGGGGTGCCTGCGGCTGCTGCTGCGCGCCCGGCGCGGCCGCCGACGCCGAGCCGGCCACCGGGCCCGTCGCCGGCGCCATGCCCGCCTGCTGGCGCGCCTGCGGCGCCGCGCTGCGCAGCAGCCTGCACAGCCAGCAGGGGCTGCCCGGCCCGCCGGCGCGCTGTCCGCCGCCGTCCAGGGCCGCGCGGCGAGCCTCACTTCTTGCCGCCCGACTTTTTCAGCCCCGCGCCGCCGATGGAGCCGCCCTTGGCCTTCTCCTTGAGCGCCTTCAGCGCCTTCTCCTCCTGGCGGCGGCGGCGGCGGCGGCGGCGGCGGCGGCGCCGGCGGCGGCGGCGGCGGTCGGGCCACGCGGCCGCGCTGCGCGAGGTGCCACGACGAGGCTGGCCCTCTGCCGGGCGCGCGTCGCGCCCCGCCTGCCGCGGGTGGCGGCGGCGGCAGCGCCGCGCTGGCGAGGCAAAGGCGCGGCGCCGCACCTCCTTCTTCTTTGCCAGGAAGGCGAGGTCGTCGTCGTCGTACTGCGGCGCGAGCGCAGCGGCGGCGGCGTGATGCGGGGGCGAGCGTGGCCCTGACCAGCGCCCCTGAGGGCGGGCTGCGCTGCGATGGGCCGCGCCGCGCCGGCCGCCGCCGCGCTCGAGCGCGGCCGACGCAGCCGTCCGCGCCGCGCCGCGCCGCACCTCCTTGGGGCCCTTCTTGGGCGCCTTCAGCGGCTTGGCCTTGCCAGCCTGCGGGCGGGGAGGCGGTCGCGGGGCCCCAAGGCGGCCCGGCAGACCCAAGCTGCCGCTGGCCTCGGCCCTGCGCCGCCCCGGGCGCACCTCCTTGCCGACCATCGTGCCGTTCGGGACGGGTGAAGCACAGGTCACCTCTGCCGGGCTGTGGCGAGGCGGCGCGGCGCGTGGACGCCGGGAGGCGTCGGCAGCAGCAGCTCGGCGGGCAGGCGAGGTGCAGGCGAGAACCCGCTGAGCCTCTTGCGCACCAGCTCCTGCTCTCCGTCCAGCCCACACCGACTGCGTGCGCAACGCCGCAAGCCGTTCGCTGCTCGCCGCCGCCGCTGCCGCTGCTCTCGCCGCGCGCGCGCCCTCTCGCAGCAGCAGCCGCCGATCCGCGCGCCGCCGCCCGCCATGGCGGGCGGCCCGGACGGCGACTCGCTGGGGCGCTTCGGCCTGAGCGCGACGCCGGGGCTGCGGGCGCTGCTGGCGGGCGTGGCGCGCACGGAGGCGTCGCCGCCGGAGCTGCGGCGCCTGTGCGCCGAGCACGCCGACGCGGAGGTGCTGCCGTGGAAGCTTGTGCAGCGCGCGGTCGAGGAGGCGAGGTGCGAGCGGCGCGCCCGCGCGCGGCAGCAGCAGCGCCGCGGTCGCGGCCCCGCGCGGCCCCGCGCCGGCCGCCCTCACCGCGCGCTCGCGCGCGCGCCCGCGCAGGCGCGGCGGCGGCCCCGACGTGCCGCCCGTGCCGCCGGCGCCCGAGCTGTGCGCGGGCGCGCGCCTCGCGCTGCCGCGCCCGCCCGCGCGGCGCCCGCGCAGCGCCGCGCTGTCGGCGCGGCTCGACGCGCTGCAGGCCGCGCTCGACCGTCGCGCGTACGACGCGATGGTCGCCGACGTGGCGGCGCCGGAGCAGGCGGCCGCGGCGGCGGCGGCGGGCGACCCGCTGCTGCCCACGACGCGGCTGCAGGTCGCGTTTGGGGTGCACGTGCTCGTGACCATGGGGGCCTTCTTCGCTCTCGGGCACTACGCCGGCCGCATCCTCGGCGGCAGCGACGCCTGGGTGCGCGGGCCGCGGCCGAGACGGGCGCGCCGCGCCGCCCGCGCCGCGCAGGGCGCGCGGCGCGCGCGTGCGTGCTCACCCGCCGCGCGACGGCGCGCGCGCAGGCGGCGGGGCTGGGCGCGGGGGGCATCGCTGTCGCGCTCGTCCTGGAGACGGCGCTGCTCGTGCTGCGCAGCAACATGCCGGAGACGCTCGACCGCAAGTACGCGCACCTGCTGGACAAGCAGCAGTGGCAGCAGCAGGGGGCGCGGCAGCAGGGGCCGCAGCAGCAGGCGCAGGGGCCGCAGCAGGGGCAGCAGCCGCGGCCGGCGGGCGGCGGCGGCGGCGCTGCGCGCGGGAAGGGCGTCGCGCAGCCGCCGAGCAGCGCTGCCAGTGGCCGTGCCAAGCTCGAATGAGCGCAACGGCACGCGGCGGTAACTGTTCTGTGGTCTCCGCGTTGGCGCCTGTGCCCTGGGGCGTGCACCGCCGCGGTTCGGCGGGCGGCTGCAGCGCCGCAGCTGCTGCTGGTGAACGAGCGACCGCCCGCGCAGTCGCCCAGCCCGCCTGGAGCCTTCGCGCCCGGCGAGCGCGCCGCCGCCGCTGCCGCTGCCCGCTGCGCGGCCGCGCCGCCATGGCGGCTGCCCGCGCGGCCGCGAGCCTGCTGCAGCAGCTCCACCGCGTCCATGCGGCAGCTGTGTCGGCAGCCCCGCTGGCGCAGGCGCCCGCAGCGCGGCAGCAGCAGCAGCGCCGACCGCGGCAGCCCGGCGCGGCCCCGCCCTGCGGCGGCCGCCGCCGGGGGGTCAGCAGCGTCGCCTCCCCGTGGTCCTCGGATCGGGACCCCTTCGGCCCGCCGCCGCCGCTGCCGCAGCGCCGCGTGGTGGTCACGGGCGTCGGCGCGGTCACGCCGCTCGGGGTCGGCGCGGCGGCGAGCTGGGAGCGGCTGTTGGCGGGCGCGACCGGCGTGCGGGCGCTGCAGGCGGACGACCTGCCCGAGGTGCGCGGCCGCGGCCGCGGCGGCAGCCCGCCCCGCTGCGCCAGCACGGGCCAGCGCCCGAGGTGTCGCGCGCCGCCGCTGCGGCCCAACGCGCCGCCGCCGCGCCACGCGCGCAGGCCCACCGCGCGCACATGGCGCAGCTGCCCTGCCAGGTGGTCGCGGGCGTGCCGCGCGAGCAGGTCGCGGCCGCGGTGGAGGCGGCCGGCATCGACCTGCGGCGCAGCTCGCCGTTCATGGTCTACGCCCAGCTCGCCGCCGCAGAGGCGCGCCGCGCCGCGGCCGCCCGCCCCCGGCGCGCGCGGGCGCAGGCAGCCCCGCGCAGCGCCGCCGCCGCCGACGCCGCCCGCGCCGCGCCCGCGCCCGCCGCGCAGGCGCTGCGCGACGCGGGCTGGGCGCCGACGACGCCTGCCGAGCGCGCCGCGACGGGCGTCGCGATCGGGGCGGGCATGTCCTGCACGGCCGAGATCGCCGAGGCGGGCGCGCTCGTCGCGGCGGGGCGGCTGCGCCGGCTGTCGCCGTTCTTCGTCCCCCGCATCCTCGTCAACTCGGCCGCCGGCGCGGTCGGCATCGCGGCGCGTCTGCGCGGGCCCAACCACGCCGCGTCGACCGCCTGCGCGACGGGCGGCCACGCGCTCGGCGACGCGTTCCGCCTCGTGCAGCGCGGCGACGCGGACGCGATGCTCGCGGGCGCGACCGAGGGCTGCATCGACGCCCTCTCCCTCGCCGGCTTCTGCCGGCTCAAGGCCCTGAGCACGGGGTTCAACGCCGACCCGCGCGCCGCGTCGCGCCCGTTTGACGCGCGGCGCGACGGCTTTGTCATGGGCGAGGGCGCGGGCGTGCTGCTGCTGGAGGAGCTCGGCGCCGCGGCGCGGCGCGGCGCGCGCGTCTACGCCGAGGCGCGGCCGCGGCGGCGGCACGGCCGCGGGGGCGCGGTGGGGAGGGGCGCGCGGGCCGACACCGATTGGCAGCTGCAGCTGCAGGGGGTGCGTGGCTCACGCGCCGCCGCCGCCGCCGCCGCCGGCAGGTGCGCGGCTACGGGCTGTCGGGTGACGGGCACCACATCACGGCGCCCCACCCGGACGGCGCGGGCGCGGCGCTCGCGATGCAGCGCGCCATGCAGGTGCGCGCGGCGGGGCCCCGCCGCCGTCCCCGCCGCCGCTGCGCCCTGCGCCGAGCGCCACCGCCGGCGCCGCGTCAGGGCTCGGGCGTGCCGCTGGAGGCGGTGGCGCACATCAACGCCCACGCCACGTCGACGCCCGTGGGCGACGAGATCGAGCAGGCGGCCATCCTGTCCGTGTTTGGGCCCGAGCGCGTGCGCGGCATCGCCGTCAGCTCCACCAAGGGCGCCACCGGGCACCTCCTCGGCGCGGCGGGCGCAGTCGAGGCGGTGTTCTCGGTGCTCGCGCTCGCGGCGCGCCGCGCGCCCGCGACGGCCAACCTCGAGTCGCCGTCGCCCGCGCTGCTGCCGCGGCTCGTCGCGGGCGCGCCCGCCGCGCTGCCACCCGGGCCGGCGGCGGTGCTCTGCAACAGCTTCGGCTTCGGCGGCACCAACGCGAGCGTGCTCTTCGCCACCCCGCCGGCGGCGTGAGCGCGTCGGCGCTCGTGCCGGCTGCGGCGGCTGGCTGTAGCTAGCTGCAGCTGCAGCTGCGGCGCGCTGGCTGTAGCTGTAACGCGCTGAGCACGGGACGGGCGCGCGGTCAAAGAGTTGCACGCAGGCGCCGCAACGTCCAGCCGGCCCCGGCCCGCGGCCAGTCAGCGCCCCACGACGCCGTGACCGCCGCCGCCGCTCACGTGCCCGCCGGTCGCTCCGTGCTGCACATCGCGCAGAAGAGAAACTCCGCCTCCTGCCCCGCGTGCTCGTACGTGCACAAGCTGCACGACCACGACGCGCGCTGGTGCGGCGGCGGCGGCTGCGGCGCGGCCGGGCGCCGCTGCGCCGCGCCCGCCGCCGCGACGCCCGGCGGCGCCCACTGCTGCTGCTGCTGCTGCCGCTGCTGCTGTGGCTGCTGCTGCTGCTGCTGCTGCAGCTGCGCCCACTGCTGCTGAGCCGGCGGCGGCGGCGGCCGCGCCTGCGGCACCGCGGCGGCCTGCCCGAGCGACGGCCAGCCCGGCCCCGCGGCTGCGGGGTTGGCCGGCGCGGCCGGCGGGGGGCTGATTTGCAGCGTCAGCCGCGGCGGCGGCGCCGAGTTGAAGTCGGCGACGACCCGCGGGCCGCCGTTTGCGACCGCGACCGGCACCGCGACCGGCACCGCGACCGGCACCGCGACCGGCACCGCGACCGGCACCGCCAGCGGCACGGCCAGCGGCACCGAGGGCGCCGGCGGCGCCGCCGCCGCCTGCTGGCCGGCGCCGTTGGCGTCGCCCCACGCTGCGGCGCCGCTGCCGCCGCCGTTGGCGGCGCCCCAGGCGCCGCTGCCGCCGTTGGCGGAGCTCGGCGTGGCCCAGGCGTCGCCGGCGGGCTCCGCCGCGACGGCGCCGCTGCCGCCGGGCGCCCACGCGTCGCCGCCGCCGATGCCAGCCGCGCGCATGCTGCTCCACGCGTCCAGCGTCCCGCCCGCGGCCTCGCGGTCGGCCGCGGCGGCCGCGTCCGCCGCCGCCGCGGCCTCGCGCCGCGCGCGCGTCTCCGCCTCGCGCGCCGTGGCCGCCGCGGCCGCCGCCGCGGCCTGGTCCCGCGCGCGGTCGGCCGCCGCCGCGGCATAGGCTTCGTACCCGGGCTCGCCCGCCCGCGGCGGCGGCGGCGGCGGCAGCGGCATCGGCACGCCGCGCTCGAGCAGGTACCTGCGGGGTTGCAGCGTGCGGCGCGGCGCGAGGCGCAGGGCAGGCGTCGGCGGCGCGGTGCGTGGGCGGGGCGGCCCCTGCGCCACCGCCTTCGCGCCGCCGCCGCCGCCGCCGTGCCGCCGCACCGCAGCTCCGGCTGGATGACGCTGCCGGCGGGGTACTTTGGCAGCGGCGGCGGCGGGTTGGTGCCGACGCGCTCCATCACGTCCGCCACGACCGGCAGCACCGCCTTCTTGCCGAGCACGTGCTTCATGTCCTGCGTGCGCGCCGCGTGTGCCCGCGCGTGTGTGCGCGCACGAGCGGCGGCGGCGGCGTCAGCGGCAGAGTCGCCGGCCGCGCGCCGGCGCCGGCGGCGGGGGCGGCGCGCGGGGGTGCACAGCTGCGCGCGCCTGCAGGTGCAGGGCGATGGTGTCGAGGTCCAGGCAGGGCTGGCTGAGCGTGAGCTTCAGCACCTCCATGCCCTGCGGGGGAGCGCGGCGGGGGCATAGGCGTGGGCGCGTGTGCGCGGCGCGTAGGGCTGCGCCGGGCGGGGCGAGCAGGGGCGGAGGAGGGGAGGGCCCGCGCGCGGCCGCACCGTGGGGTGGTCCACGAGCTGGTCGCACACGCCGACGAGCTCCTGCGCGACGCTGTCGAGCCACGCAGCCTCCTGCTCGTGCCCCAGCCGCTCCACGAGCGTGAGGAGGAACTCGGCGGCGTTGTCGTCCCCGAGCGCAAACCTGGGCGGCCGGCGTGGCGGCATGGCGTGGGCGCGCGGGGCCGCGCCGCGCCGCGCCGGCACGTCGCCGGCGCGCCGCGCGTCGACGGCGCGCCGCGCCGCACTTGGCCATGCCGCCCTGCAGGGCGTAGCACATCGTCGTCGCGACGTCGCGCAGGCCCTCCGCGGCGGCCTGGTTGTGGCCGTAGAGCTGCAGCAGCTCCATGAGCGTCTGCAGCCCGCCGCTGCACCCGGACAGCGTCGCCGCGTGCGCCGCGATCTTGACGGCCAGGCGCAGCGCCGGCAGGCGGGGCATGCTCACGGCGATCGCGCGCACCTGGGCGTGGGCGACGCGGCACGGCGCGCAGGGGCACGCGTGCGCGCGTGTGCACGGCGGCGGGAGAGGCGGCGGGAGTGGCGGGAAGGGCGGGCGGGGCCGGCGCCGCCGGGCGGCAGCGGGAGCCAGCGGCGGCGCCGCGCAGGCGCCGCCGCAGGGCCCCGCCGCGGCCGCGGCAGCCCTCACCTGGACCTTGCCCGACAGCCCGTGGCCGGCCGTGTGGACGACCTGCCTGTCGCTGGCCGCGAGCACCGTGCAGAGCAAGTCCACCGCCTGGCGCGCGTGCGGGCGGCGAGGCGCGGGGCGGCGCGTCGGCGCCGGCCGGGGCTGCGCGCTGCCGGCGCCGCGCGCGCGGCGCGTGGCCGGGCGCCGGCGCTCGCCTGCAGCGCGGGCTCGCAGACCGCGGCGTCGTTCCAGATGCGCTGCGAGAGCAGGTCGAGCAGGTGCAGCAGCGCAAACACGCCGCGCGGGTCGCGCGCGACCACGAGCGCGAGCGGGAACACGGCCTGCGGCCGCGGCGGCGGATGCGGCGGCGGCAGGCTCGCGCGGGCGCAAACGCGGCGCGGTCGCGCGGCGCACACTGCATCGCCGCGCGGCGCCCCGCGCGCGCGCCTGGCCCAGCTCCACGAGCTCCGCGTTGCTCGCGAGCGCGCAGGCGCACTGCACCACATACACGCCCTTCTCGTGCAGGCAGTACTCGAGCACGCGGCCCCGCAGCGCCTCCAGCAGCGCCGCTGCGCGTTTGCAGCAGCGGCGGCACACCGGGCTGGTCAAGCGCCCCGCGCGGCGGAGGCGCCAGGCGCGGCGGCGGCGGCAGGCGCGTGCTGCGGGCGGGCGGGGCCCCGGGCGCGGCCTGCCCGGCGGCGGCCCCGGGCGCGCACCAAACGGGTCCCGCCCGCCGTGGGCGTGTTTGAAGGCCTCGACCTCCGGGTGCGGGTGGTCGGCGGGGAACGCGGTGCGCAGCTTGGCCATGGACTCCAGCGTGCGCTGCGCGGCGCGGCCGGGGCGGGCGGGTGGGCGGCATGCGGGCGCCGCGCGCGGGCGGGCGGCCCTGCTGGCGGGGGCGCCGACCGCGCCCGGAGCGGAGCGGGGCGCGGCGCGGCGGCGCGCCTGCACGCCCAGGTTGCCGAGCTTTGACAGCGACGCGTCGCGCAGCGCGTCGGCGTCGGCGAGCAGCGCGGCGATGTGCAGCACGCGCTTGAGCCCATGCAGCGCGACCGCCTCGCGCACGCACGCCACGCTGCCTGCGCGCCGGCGGGCAGCGGCGCTCAGCCCGCGACACGGCGGCTCGGCGCTCAGCCCCCGGCGCGGCGCCCCCTCCCGGCGCGCGCCGCCGCCCGGCCGCGCGAGGCGCGGCAGCTGCGGCGCGGCGCCCGGGCGTGCGCACCGTACGAGCGGCAGCTGTCGAGCGAGACGCCCATGTCTCGCAGGCCCCGGCGCAGCGCAAAGCCGCCCTGGTCACGCAGGTACCCCACCAGCTCCTCGCGGCTCACCAGCCCCAGGTCCTGCGGCACGGGTGCGGCACGCGGCGCGCGGCGGCGCGCTCCTCGGCGCGGGCTGTGTGGCAGCGCGCGGCGGCACGCGGCGCGGCGCAGTGCCTGCGGCGGCGCCCGCCGCGTGCCTTCCGCGTCTGGCTGATCTTGTCTGTTGCATAGGGGTGGGGGTGGGGCGCTTGCAGCGGCTGCAGAACTCGCGCCACATGTAGTTTGCCACGCCGCAGCCGCCGCAGTTCCAGGTCTGGTCCTCCGCCGCCGCGCCGCTCGCGGCCGACTGCGCGCGGGGCGGCGCGGCGCAGGGGGCCGCGCGTGGGCCGCGCGGGGTCGCCGCGTCGCGGGGCGGCGCACGCGCGCGGGCGCGCTCACATGCGCGCTCGCGCGGCCGGCCGGCGCACCGCCGCGGTGCGCGCGCCGCCGCTGCCCGCTCCGCTCGGGGGCGCGGCCGTCGGCGCTGCCGGCGCGGCGCCGCCCTGCTCGCGGCGCTCCTGCGCCGCGCGCGCCGCCGCCGCGATCTTGGCCGCCTGGTTCGCCTCAGCCAGGAAGCGCTGCACGCTTTCGCAAGGCCTGCGGGCCGCCACGCGGCGCAGGAGGCGGCGGCGCCAGGCGCGTCGGCCTGCTGCCACGTGGCGCCGCGCCGCGCGCGCCCGCGCGCGGCTCACGGCTGGATGGCCTTGTAGCCGTCGACGTACTGCCGGCAGAAGGGGCACTTGATGCCCGAGTCCACCTGCGGGCGGCGGTTGCGACGGTTGGCCGCCGCCGCAGCTGCGGCGAGCAGCGCCCGCGTCGTTGCTGCCGCGCGCCTTGAAGATGTTCTTGGCGCGCATGGTCTCCACGCAGCCGAAGCAGACGCGGTGCTTGCAGGGAACGAAGGCGATCGAGACGGGGACGTCGTCGCGGCAAATCGCGCACTCCTCTTCGCTGCCGCCCGCGCGCGCCGCCGCCGCCGCTGCCGCGCTGAGGGCGATCGCGGCGCGGCCCCGGCCCCACACGCTGGCGGTGAAGGCCGATGTCATCGCCCCTCGCCGGCCCCCAGGCCCGCAGCGGCTGCCAGGCCGGTGTTCGATCAGCTGCTGCTGCCCTCTCAGCTGCTGCCTCTCCGCGGGCAGCGGGCGCCGCGCCGGCCCGCGGGTCGTGCGCTCACCGGCCCCACCTCGCTGTGGGGACGCACGGGAGGCGAGGGGCGGCATAGGGGAGCTGGAACAGCACAGGGAAGCGCACCGGTCGGCCCGACGCTCGGCCTCGATCTACGCGGCACACCGCCGCGCGGAGGCGGCAATCCGCGACTCCGCGCCCTCCCCGCGCCCTCGCACGCGCCCGTTCGAGCCCGCGCCCGCGCCCGCCGGCACCGAGCTCGCCCTCTCGCGGCGCAATGCCCGCCCTGATGATGCAGGCGACGGCCGGGCGGGCCGGCCTCGCCTCCGGCTCCGCCGCCCGGCCGCCGCGCGGCCTGGCCTGCCCGGCCAGCGTGGTGCGGGCGCCCGCCCAGGCGAGTCGCGCGCCGGGGGCCGCGCCCGGGCGCGGGGCGGCTGCGCAGCGCGCGTGGGGCGGCTGCGCAGCGCGCGTGGGGCGCGGCGCGGGATGCATGCGCGCCACCGCGCCGCGCGCCGCTGCCGCCGCTGCTGCCGCGGCGCCAGCGCCGGCGCCGCGCACCGCCGCTCACCGCCGCACGCCGCCGCTCACCCACCGCAGGGCCTCAGCAGCAGCCGCAGCAGCCGCCGGCGCGGCGGCGCGCCGCCGCCGCCGCTCGGCGGCGGCGCCGCGCGCACGTCGCCGCGCGGCGTCGCGTGCGCGGGGCTCTTTGGGCTGGGCCTGCCCGAGATTGCTGTCATCGCCGGCGTCGCGGCGCTCATCTTTGGGCCGAGCAAGCTGCCGGAGCTGGGCAAGGGGCTCGGCAAGACGGTCAAGTCGTTCCAGACCGCGGCGCAGGAGTTCAAGACCGAGCTCGAGGCGGCCGCAAACGCCGACGACGACGCGCCCGCCGACGGCGCGGCGAAGCCGGCGGACGCTGCGGCCAAGAAGGGCGAGTGAGCGGACCGGCGCGGCAGCGGACGGCGGCGGCAGCACTTGGGCGAGCGCGGGGGCGGGCGGGCGGGCTGCAGCGGCAGCACGTGGCGTGAGCAGCGGTCGGCGGCGCTGCAGCAGCAGCAGCTTTTTTGTGGTCGACGGGCGGCGCCCGTCCTCATCATGCCAGGCGCGCGTGCGTGCGCGCTCTCGTGAGCGCGGCCTGCAGTAACACGGCCAACGCCGCCGCTCGCGCGCCCGCCCGGCGCGTCTGCGTGCCCGCCCACGTCAGTTCAGCTGCTGCGCCGCGCCCAGCCGCCGCTCCGCCTCGGCCGCCACGAGCCGCAGGTCGCCAAAGCTGGCCAGCGCGTGGTGCGGCCGGCACAGCCGCCGCCCGCCGCCGTCGCTGCCGTCGCCACCGGCGTGCTGCGCCGCCAGCAGCTCCGCGTCGGTCACGCCTGCGCAGCCGCAGCGGCGCGTGCGTCGGCCCGCGCAGCGGCCCCTCGCCGCCGCCGCCGCCACCCCGCGGCGCCGCCGCCTCGCCTGTCAGCACCAGCAGCGTGGTCAGCCCCGCGGCGTGCCCCCAGGCGATGTCGGTGTCGAGCCGATCGCCGACGATGATGGCCCTGTCCGCTGCCACGCCGTGCGTCCGGGCGATGGCGTCAAACGTGAAAGTACTCGGCTTGCCCGTCAGCACCGGCTCCCGCTCCACCACCGCTGCGCGCGCGCGCGCGCGCGGGGGCGGGTCGGCGCGCGCCGGGCTGCGCGGGACGACGCCGCGGGACGACGCCGCGTGCCGCCGCGGGACCTCCGCATGCCACGCACCCTTGATCGCGCCCACGGTCGCGCCCGCGCCCGCCCACTCGGTGCGCGGCGTGAAGTGGCCGCGCGCGTCCGAGTTGGTCGCAATGAACAGGCAGCCCGGGTTGTTGAGGATGCAGAGGGACGCGTACTGGACCTTGTAGTAGTTGAGCCCAGGGTCCACGCCGCACACCACCGCGCCGACCTGCGCCCGCGGCGGGCGGGGCCCGCGGCGCACGCGCCGCCGCCGCGTCGGCCGCCCCGCGGCGGCAGCGGCGCGGCGCGCGCGGCGCGGCCGCCGGGGCGGCGCGGCCCGCGCCGCTGCGCTGCGCGCCTGGGGGTCGTGCGCCATCTCTGCCGCGAAGCTCACGCGGCGCTCGTTGTCGTCGGGCCCGCCGAAGCAGTCGATGCCGACCGCCGCCAGCTCGTCCATGATGCCGCGCTCGCCGACGACGTACACCTGCCGCGCCGGTGGCCGCCGCGCGGTCGCGCCGCCGCGGGCGCTGCGGCGCGGGCCGCAGCCGCCGCGCGGCCGGCCCTGGCGCCGGCGCACCTTTTTGGTGCGGTCAAAGCCGATTGAGTCGAGGTAGAGCGCGGCGGAGTAGGAGGACGAGTAGATGGACGCCTCGCTCGCGGGCAGGCCCAGCGCCGCGCACTTTTGCGCGTAGCGCGCCCGGCTGTGCATGGAGTTGTTTGTCAGATACAGCACCTGCTTGCCCTGGGCGTTGTGTGGGCGTCAAGGGCGCCGCGTCAGCGGCGCTGAGGCCCGCGCGCTGCGGCGCGCCGGCGGAGCACCCGCCCGCCGCACCAGGCGCAGCAGCAGCTGCAGCGCCT
The DNA here is from genome assembly GCA_014905635.1 of Scenedesmus sp. PABB004. Classification (NCBI taxonomy): domain Eukaryota; kingdom Viridiplantae; phylum Chlorophyta; class Chlorophyceae; order Sphaeropleales; family Scenedesmaceae; genus Scenedesmus; species Scenedesmus sp. PABB004. The sequence goes on along the minus strand of JABVCE010000007.1, from coordinate 773,837 downwards.
CCACCACGCCGTCGATGAGCTCGCTGCCGCGCCAGAGCGTGCCTGCCGCGGCGGCGGCGGCAGCGGCGGTCGCGGACGCGCCCGGCTCGCGGCGCGTTGCTCGCGCGCTGCGGGGCGCGCGCTGTGCTGCGCGCGGACCGTCGAGGTCAAACACCCAGCAGTCGTGGGCTGCCAGCAGCTGCAGCATCTCCTCCGGCGTGCAGAGGGCCGGGGGGCCCGCCGCGGCGGCCATTTTCCCGCCGGCACCGCCGCTGCTGCTGCCGCCGCCGCTCGCTGCCGCCGCCGGTGCCGCCGCTGCCACCGCTGCCGCCGCCGGCGCTGCGCCCAGTCACTCCCGGCGCGCGTGGCTGGCAGGGGCGGGCTGCGCGGGTGGCTGCGGCCTGGCTGCTGCTGGCGGCCTGGGAGCAGCGGCGGCGGTGCGCTGCGACCGCGGCGCTCGTGCGGGCGCGGTACGGGCGCGCAGAGCTGATGATGGCGGCCCGCGGGACGAGCAGCAGCAACCTTCCAGCAGCCTTGCGCAGCGGGGTTCAGCGACCTGCTGCGTTGACCGCCCGCACGGCTGCTGCCCAGCGCCGCATTTCCCGGCCGCGGTGCCCCGGCAGCGCGGACCGCCGCCGGCAGCAGCGGCCATGTCGTCCGCCGGCCCCGCCGCGCCCGCGCGCCGGCGGCGGCCGCGCCGGCGGCGACGGCGGCGGCGGCGGCGGCGCGGCGTGGGGCCTGCTCGGGCAGCAGCAGTACGGCAGCCAGATGCTGGCCTTCATGGTCGCCATTGACGACCCCAAGGCCGCGGTCGACCGGCTGCGCCGCATGCGCCCAGGCGCGCCGCCCGCAGCAGCGCCGCGCTGCGCGTCGCGCGCCGCCGCGCCCGGCCAAGCGCGCGCCACGCATGCGCGCAGGCCCGCCGCTGCACCTCCCGGCCGAGGTGCACTGCATGAACGTGTGGCAGGTGCTGCAGGGCCGCGTCGAGCAGGCGCGCGTGTGGACGTTTGGCCGCCAGCACGCGCCGGGCGCCGGCGCCGGCGCCGGCGGCTGCGACGCGGCGGCGGAGCCGCTCTCGCTGCGCGACGGCGTGCGCTTCACCAGCGCCGCGGCGGGGCCGCGCCACAGCGCCGCGGCGGCTGAGGGCGGCCTCATTTTCACCTGGGGCGCCGACCCAGCGCTGCTGGGCGCCGAGGAGGGCCAGGCGCCGGTCGTCGCGCACGCGCTGGCGCCAGCACCGCCCGACGGCGGCCTGCCTGGCTCAGCGGCGGCGGCAGCCGACGCTGCCGCGCCGCAGCAGCCGCAGCGGGGCGCGGCGCGGGGGTTCAGGAAGTCTGAGAGCCTCATCCAGCTGGCCGCCAGCCTGCGGCTGCCGCAGGCGCTCGTCAGCGGCCTCGCGGCCGCGCAGCAGCGGGAGCGCCAGGCCGACGAGTTTGCGCGCGAGAGCGAGGCGCTGCTGGCGGCCGAGGCGGCGGCCGCCGCCGAACGCGCAGACGCTGCCGCGGCGGCGGCGCGGGCGGCGTTGGCGCGCGGACGCGGCGGCCGCAGCCGCAGCTGGAGCAGCAGGGCGCCCACAGCCAGCAGCAGAAGCAGCAGCTGGAGCAGCAGCAGCAGCAGCAGCCGCTGGAGCAGCAGCCTGGGGCGCACGCCACCGCCGGCGACGCGGGCGACGCGGGCGACGCGGGCGACGCGGACGTGCTGGCGGTGTATCGCCTGCACGTGGTGGGCGGCGCGCGCCGTGCCGCTGCGGCTCGCCCGGCCGCTGCGTGCGCGGCGCGGGGCTGAGCAAGAGCGCGCCCGCCCGCCGCCCCGCGCCGCCGCGGCAGGGCGCGGCGGTGCACATGGTCGCGTGCGGCGCGCGGCACACGCTCGCTGCGCTCGCCTCCTCGGGCCTCATGGCGTGGGGCAGCAACGACAAGGCGCGCGGCCGCCGGCGCGGGCGCCTGGCGGGGTTGGGCTGCCGCGGCGGGGGGCCAGGCTCGATGCCGCCGCCCGCCGACGCCGCCGCGCGCACACGCACGCAACACAGGGCCAGCTGGGCCTGCCTTTGCAGTACCGCCACGTGCAGCAGCCGGCGCGCGTGCACGGCATTGACGGCCAGCGCCTGCTGTGCGTGTCGGCGGGCGCGAAGCACAGCGCCGCGGCGACGGCGGACAGCGGCATGGTCTGCACCTGGGGCCACGGCAAGTGAGCGACCCGCGGCATGCCGTGGCGGGGGGGGGGGTCCCCAGGCTCGCCCGCCCACGCTCACCCGCCCGTGCTCACCCGCCGCGATCGCCGCCGCAGGTACGGCCGCCTGGGCATCGGCGGCGCGCCCGACGTGCTGCCGCCCTCGTTCGTTGGCGGGTTGCGCGGCTGCACCGTGGTGCAGGTGGCGTGCGGCGCCGCGCACACGCTCGCGCTGGCGGGCGACGGCCGCGTGTTCGCCTGGGGCCACAACGGCCAGGGCGCGTGCGGCACGGGCGACGCGCAGGACCGGCCCCTGCCCACGCTGGTGCCGGGGCTGCCGCCGTGCGTGCAGGTCGCGGCGGCGGCCGGTTCCATGGCGCTCAGCGCCAGCGGCGCCGTGTTTCTGTGGGGCGGCAGCGGCCGCCTGTCGGGCGGCGGCGCCGCCGCCGCGGCAGCCGCGGGCGCCCAGCGCGCGCCGCTGCCGTGGCTCGCGGGCGTGCACGTGGCACGCGTCGCCTGCGGCGTCGAGACCGCGGCGGCGGTCGCCGCCGACGGCCGGCTGCTGCTGTGGGGCGACCGCGGCAGCCTGCCGGCCAGCATGCTGGGCGGCGCGGCGCCGCTGGCGGCGGCGCAGGCGGCGGCGGCCGTGCCGGCGCGCGGCGCTGGTGAGGGCGCGCCGGCGCTGGCAGTCGCGCTGGAGGTGCTGCCCGGGGGCGGCGTGCGCCTCGCCATCACCTGCTGCGGCGCTGCGCCCGGCGGCGACGAAGGGGGAGAGGGGCAGGCCGCTGGCAGCGATGGCGGGAGCGGCGACGAGGCGGACGCCGACGCGCCTGGCCAGCCACAGTTTGATCCAGACCGCGAGCCAGTGGCGGCGGTGGCGTGCGGCGAGGCGCACACCGTGGTGCTGGCCGCGCCGTCGCACCACACACCCACGACAGGTGCGCGCCTGGCGGGCGCGCCGCGAGCGCGGCCGGCCGCGGCGCCGCGCGACGCTGAGCACACACCCCTCGCCGCCGCTGCCACTGCGGTGCCTCGGGCAGCCGAGATGCGCGCCGCAGTCCTGGCTGTGCTGTCGGCATACATCAGCTGCCACCTCGGTCGCGGCGGCGGCCTGCAGGCCCTGCCGCAGGGCGGCGTCGGCCAGTCGCTGGCGCCGGGCGGCGCCGGCGACGACGCGTGGGAGCGCGGCAGCGTGGCGCCGAGCGCGGTGTCGCGCGCCAGCCGCGCGCTGAAGGGCCCGGCCTCCATCGTGCGCGGCTACGCGCCGTCGCTCGCGTCGGCGGCCGGCCGGGCCAGCACCGGCAGCCCCTCGGCGCCGCATGACGGCGGCCAGGCGGGCGGCGGCAAGCTGCCGGGCGGCGGCCGCCCCCGCCCCGCGAGGGCTGGCAACCTCAACGCCGGCGTGAGCTTTGCGGAGGAGGTCGGGGGCGGCGGCGCAGGCGACGCTGAGTCGCCCAACTCACCCGGCCCGCCCACCCCTGGCTCTGCCGGCTGGCGCAGCCAGGCGTGGGCTGGCTCCGCCGCCGACGGTCCAGGCCGCGCCGCGCCCTCGGTCGCAGCCGGCCGGAGCGGCGCAGCGCCGTCGCTCGCCGGCGCCGGCGGCGGCAGCTCGGCCAGCCGCCCAGGCTGCGCGGCGGCGCCGGGCAGCGGCTGTGCCGGCGGCGGCGCCGGCCCGGCCGAGCTCGGCCTACACGGGCTGCTGCTGCTTTGCCGGGAGATTGCGCTGGTCGACAATATCACCGAGCACCTGGACGTGCTGCGCGTCTGGGAGACGGCGCTGCACCGCAAGCGCGGCCGGCTGGGCCCGGCGCGCGGCGGCGGCGGCCCCGGCGGCGGCAAAGAGGGCGGCGGCGGAGCTGGCGGCGGCCCTGTCGTCGACGGCGCTGCAGGCGGCGGCGGCGCGGCGCCGCGTCAGGGGGGCGCAGCGGAGCTCAGCGACGACGTGCTGCGCGTGGTGAGCGCCGTGCGACCGGGGCGGTCGGCAGGCGAGGGCCCAGCGTCGGAGGTGCCAGCTCCGGGCGGCAGCAGGCCGGCGACAGCTGGCGGCGAGGGCCGCGCCGCGGTGCTGGACGTGGAGAGCCTCGACGCGGCAGAGGTGCTGGAGCTGCTGCTCCTGGTGAGAGTCACTGGCGGCGCGCGGCGCCAGCGCAAGCGGGGGCGAGCTCGAGCGCCAGCCACTGGCGTGCCGGCTGCCCATGCTGCGCCGTGCTGCCCCCCCCCCCCCCCTGCCCCGGCAGCTGATGAAGGAGCGGCATCCCGGCTACCGCCGCCAGCCGGAGCTGCTGCTGCGCATGCTCGCGGGCTGGCACGTCGCGCGGCTGCAGGTGCGCCGCGGCCGGTGCGGCTGGGCGCGCGCGGCGAGCTGCCCGTGCGGCCCGCCGACGCAGCGCCCGCCGCGGCCGCCCGCAGGGCCGCCGGCCGGAGCGCGGCCCGCCCTGGCTGCTGCGCCAGGCGCTGCAGCCGGAGCTGCTCGCCCTGGTGGAGAGCCCCGCCACGTCGGAGCTGCTGCACGCCACCTATGTCTTCCTCGCCGGCAGCGCGGCCAACGCCGCCGACCTGAGCGTCGGCCTGCCGGACGCCCGCCTCGGGCTGCGTCACGCGGCGGGCTTCCGCGGCGCGCCGCAGGCCGGCGCGGCGGCGGGGCGCGGCGGTGGCGAGCTGAGCCCTGGCTGCGGCAGCGACGGCGGCAGCGGCGGCGGCCGCCCGTTCCACCTGCCCCTGTACAGGCTGGCGGCCTTCCTGCGCGCCGCGCGGCTGCTGCCGCGGCTGCTCGACAAGTACATAACGCAGCTGCAGCAGGCGGGCGAGGAGGCGGGGGACGGCGGCGGTGGAAACACCGCCGGCCTGCCCGTGATGCCCGCGCTGCGCGTCGCCGCGGGGCGCGGCGGGCGCCTGCCGGCGGCCGCCGCCGGCGCGCGGCCAAAGGCCGCGCCGGCGCAGCCCCGGCCCGGGGCGGGCGGCGCCAGCCGGCTGGCGCCGCTCCTGGAGGCGCCGGCGGCGGGCGAGCTGGGCCGCTCAGCCTGCGGCGCGCAGTCCTGGGACGCGAGCGGCGCGGGCGGGCAGCTCAGCCGGTGCACGTCGTTTGCAGGCGGCGGCGGCATCAGCGCCAGCCCCAGCCGCCGGGCGTCGTGCGACCACGCGCCGCCGCCGGGCGCGGGCGGCCAGGAGACCAGCCCGGCGGCGCGGCAGCCGCTGAGCTTGCAGGTCCCAGACGGGCTGTCGTGTGGCAGCAGCCGCGTGTTTGGGGGCCCGCTGAGCACCACGCGCAGCCTACGGGGCGCCCCCGGGCGGCCGGCGAGGGCGCCGCGTGAGCACGAAGTGTGAGTGCGGGAGCCGCGCGCGCGCGCAAGGGACGGCGGTGTGGGCGCACAGCGCCGTGGCTAGAACGCCGCCGCCGCCGCCGCCGCGCAGGCCGCCTGGCGCTCTCATCGACGCGGCGCTGCTGGACGCGGTGGAGCTCGTGCCGGTGCGCGCCAGGGCGGCGAGCATCATTATCGAGGCGCCCGCCCAGGAGCGCCGTGCCACGGCCAGCAAGGCGCAGCCAAGCGGCACGGTGCGGCTCGCGCTGCCGTCGCCGCACGCGCACGTGCTCAGCAGCGGGGGCGGCGAGCGCGCGCCGGCGGCAGCCGGCGACACCACCTGGGAGGAGCTGCTGCGCAGCCAGCAGCGGCGGCAGGAACGAGAGCAGCAGCGGGCGCAGCGGGCGCAGGGCCGGCGGGGCGCGGGCGGCGGCAGCGGCCCGCCGGGCGCGGCGGGCGCCAAGCCCAAGGTGCGGCGCGGCTCGCTGCGCTGCAACGCAGCTGGCTCGCTTGCAGGTGCGGTCGCTGTGTGTGACCGTCCGTGCCGCACCGCCGCCGCGCAGGTGACCTACCAGCAGCAGCAGGACGAGCTGCGGCGCCAGCGCGTGGCCGCCGCGGCGGAGGCGCGCACCGCGGGGGCCTCGCGGCCGCGCAGCGCGACACGTGGACCGCGCTGCTGCTGGTCGAACTGCTCGGCAGCCACCTCATCACGCCGCCCTGGCTGGCGGGCGTGGCGCTCCAGGGTGGCGGGGGCGCCGGCCGCGGCGGCGCGGGCGCGGACACCGTGAGCTGGCGCGGCGGCTATGTGGTCACGCCCGGCGGCGCCGCGCCTGGCGGGGCTGGCACATCGAGCGGCGGCGGACTCGGCGCGCTCGGCGCCGGCGCCGGCGGCGTCCCGGTGGACGTGATGAACCACCCAGTGACGTATCCGCAGTTTGTCGAGTTGCTGCTGCTGACCGTGGCGGCGCGCGCGACGGCGCTGCTGGAGCCGGACCGCAAGGCGCCGCTGAGGCCGCTGCGCGTGGACGACGAGATGCGGGTGGGCGCGTGGCGGCCGCGCGCCGCTCCCTGCAGCTAGCTAGGCTGTGCGCCGCGCGCGTCCCCGGGCGCCCACGCCTGAGCCGCCGCCCCGCACACGTGCGCACGCGCGCACGCCGCCCCTGTGGCGCGCAGGACCACGCCGGCATCGTGCTGGAGCGCATCCGCAAGTGGCGCGCGGGGCAGCTGGCGGCCGCCCAGGCGCCCAGCGGCGTCGCCACGGGTGCGGGCGGCGCCGCCGACGCCGCCGACGCCGGCGCCGGCGACGCACCGGGCGAGGGCGCAGCCGGCGGCGCGCGGCAGCGCGGCGAGCGCGCGGTGGCGCGCGTGCACGCTGCCTACAGCAGCCTGCGGGTCGGCGGCAGCTGCCTGGGCCTGCACGTCGACGGCTTCGTGCGGCTGCTGAGTGACGCCCGCGTCATTGGTGACGGGTGCGCACGCCGCGGGCGCGGGGGCGCGGCGCGCCAGGCCGCGCCGGCCGCGCCGGCCGCGCCAGCCAGGTCCGACGGCCCGCCCGCGCCGCGCGCAGCGGCGTGACCGCAGCCGATGCGCGCACCGTGTTTTGCGAGCAACTGGGCGGCGGCGGCGCCGACGGCGACGCTGACGCGCCCGCCGTGCGGCCGGTGCTGGGCGCTGGGCGGCAGAGCACCTTCATGCGTGGCGTGACGCGGCAGCTGCTGGAGCGGCTGCAGGGACCCGGCGAGGCAGCCGCCAGCAGTGGCGGGGACGACGCCGGGGGCGGCGAGGGTCCCGGCACGCTGCAGCGCGGGCGGGACGGACGCGCCGCGCCGGCCGCGCCTCCTAGCCCGCCAGCTCGGGGCGACGGCGGCGCGGCGCAGCTGGGGCACCCGGACGCCGTGCTCACGCTGCCGCGCTTTGCCGCGGCGCTGGCGGCGCTCAGCCGGCGGTGCTTTCCCGGCATCACCAACGGCGCGCGGGCCTGGGCGCTCATGGTCGAGCGGCACGTGCAGCTGCTCGCGGACCGCAGCCGCACCAGGTGCGTGTGCGCGGTGCGGGCGGCAGCATGGGGCCCGGCGCCCGTGTCTCCCCGCTGGCGTACTCGTGCGCCGCGTGCGCGCCGCGCGCCCCCAGGTTTGACCTCTGTGCCAGCAGCCTCGCCACGCCCGCCGCGGGCGCGCTGCTGGCCGCGTGGCGCCCGCAGCTGGAGCAGATGTACGCCGGCGCGCTTGCCGCCCAGCGCGAGCGGCACGCCGTGCGGCTGCCGGACGGCGGCGGCCTCGCGCTGCCGGCCTTCCTGGAGCTGCTGCAGGACCGCGGCGCCCTCCCGCAGCTGCTGGAGCCAGGCGACGTGGAGGCGGTGCTGCGGCAGCTGCTGCCGGAGCGGGCGGAGCCGGTGCGGCAGCCGCCGCACGGTGGCCCGGGGCGGCCGGCGGGGGCGCTCGCGGTGCCGCGCCGTGTGCTGGGCAGGCCCTTTTCCCCGCGCGCCGCACCGGTGCCGCGCCGCGCCGCCGCTGCGCAGGGTCTTGCCTTTGACGGCCTCAGCGCTGCCGAGTTTTCGCGCGCGCTCGCAATGTGCGGCCTGGCGGCATTTGGGGCGCGCCGCCTCGCGGCCAGCCCGCTGCGCCAGCCCGAGCAGCAGGTCGCCGCGTTCCTGGCCCACCTGGGCGTGCCGCCACTGCTTGGCCAGGGGCAGCTGCTGGCTGGCGCGCCCGCGGCGGCCTCAGCGGGTGCGCGCGCGTGGCGGGCCCTGTTGACTTTGCGCCACCTCGCCTGCCGGGTGCCCCAGGCCGCCCGCCCGACTCTGCGCTGCCGCCGCGGCAGGGCTGCGGAGCGACCCGTACGCCGAGTGGTGGGCGCTGCGCTTTGACCCCCCCGAAGAGAGCCGCGCGCACGACCACCTGTCCACGCTGCGCTACATGCCGGTGCTGCTGCACGTGCGCGGGGCACGCGAGCTGAACGCTGCCGCTCGCGCCCCTGGCGCAGGCCGTCCTGGGCGGGCCGGCGCTGCGCTGACCGGCCGCCGCCCGCCGCGGCTGCGCCCGCAGGAGGCGGTGCAGCCGCCCGCGGCCTGCCCGGCGTCTGTCGCGCCGCTGCTGGCCGCGGCGCAGGCAGCGCACCAGGCGCGCCAGGTGGACAGCGCGCTGCACCTTCTGGCGCTGGCGGAGGAGGCCTGGCGGGACTGGCTGGACGCGCAGCAGCCGGAGGCCGAGGCTGAGGGGTCTGCGGGTGCGTCGCCTGGGCCCATCTGCGCGCTGCGCCGCCGTGCCGCAGCACCGCCGCCCACGCCTGCTGCACTGTCACTCGCCCGCAGGCGCGCTGCCGCCGGCGGCCGCGCTGTACCTCTCTGCTGCCGCCAGCTCCATCCTGCTCACCGGCGGCCGCGACGCCGAGGCGTGGGGCGTGCTGGAGGGCTGCCGCGACGTGCTCGGCTGCCTGCACGAGGCGGGCGCGGACGCTGCACTGTGGCACGCGGCGGCGGGCGTGGCCCTTTACCACTGCGACGACCTGCAGGCGCGCAGCGCCCCGCGCCGCAGCCGCCGCCCCCCCCCCGCTGCTGCGCGCACCGGGCAGGGGCGGCGCGGGAGGCCACAAAGCGCAGCGTGCATCCCACTTCCGCGCACCTGCCGCGCTGCTGCCGCACGCCAGGATGCGTTTGAGCACTGCGTGCGCGCGTACGTGATTCGATGCGAGTGCGGCGTGCTGGGGCGGCGCCACCCCGACACCGCGGCTGCGGCACACAACCTGGGGCTGGTGCTGGACTGCCTGGGCAAGAGCAGCCGTGGCCTGCAGCTGGTGGAGGAGGCGCAGCAGGTGCGTGTGCCGGGTTGAGCGCTGCGTCTGAACGCAGCCGGCCCTGGCGGGGGGGGGGGGGGGGGGGGCGCCGAGCCGGAGGCGCGCGAGCCACACAGCCGCCACCACCGCACCGACCACCGCGACGGCGCTAGGCGCTGGGCGCTGCGCTGGGCGCCAGCCACCCGCGCACGCTGGTGGCGGCACGCAACGCGCAGCACGTGAAGCACAAGGCCATCAAGCTGCCGGCAGACCCGCACGCGCTGCTGGCGCGCAGCACCGCCACAACGGAGGCCGCCAGCGCCAGCGCCAGCGCCGGCGCAGCCTGCTGCACGGTGCCTCCCGCACCCGCTGGCCGGCGGCGGGCGAGCAGCTCCGGCGGTCTGGCGCGGCGCGGCGCAGCCAGCGGCAACGCCGGCGGTGGTGCGGGCACAGCAGCTGGCGGCGGCACCGTGGAGCGGCTGCAGGGCACGGTGCGCGCCAGGCGGGCGCAGCAGGCTGCTGAGCAGCCGCCGCACAGCGCGCGCGCGGGCCACGGGTGCCCACAGCACGAACTGCGCGAGCGCACGCACCTTGACCACGTGGGCGCGGGCGTGTTCCGGGCCAACGCTGAGCAGCGCGCACAGTACGAGGCCGTGCGGGCAGACGTGGGCGCGCACGCGCGCCGCCCAAGCCCCGCGCCTGGGCTGCTTGAGGTGCAGGCGCCTCACCAACTACCCCGGTGCGAGCGTGCTGGCTCCATCTCGCCAGGCCCGCCTGCTTCAGGCGTGGGCGGCGGGAGCGGCGGCGCGGGCCGTTCCGCGGATGTGGCCGGCGCGAGTGAGCCCGGCCGGCTCGTGCGGCGCGGGCCCGTGGCCGACGCGACGGTCACGTGCTTGAAGCGCCCACTGACGGCCGAGGCAGCGCGCCGGCTGCGGTGCTCGGCAGCCGCGGCAGCCGGCGGCCGGGACGTGTTTGGCCGGTCGCTGGCGCGGCGGGACGCTGGGCGCGCGGGCCTGCTTGAGCCCCTTCTTTACTCGCCGCCGCCGCCGCCGCCAGCCTGCGGCGCGCGCGGGGCCGCTGCTGAGTAACCGTGTTGTCTTGCCGAGCTCATGAAAGGGCAGTTCTTGATAGCTCACCTCACCTAACGCGCGGTCAGGACCGCAGTCACGGCAGCAGTCTTTGGCAGGCAGCCACCAGCAATGGACCGCACAGGGCAGGGAAGGCCCGCCGATGCAGCGATCCAGCGCCCACGCCCTTGAGGCGGAACACACAGCCAGCGAGGCCTCTGAGTGAGCTAAAGCTGTTTTGTTGCGTGTCAGTTTGGGTGCGTGCGGCGCAGGCGGGGCAGGGGCATCGCGCGCGGTGTGAGGTTGACACTGGCCTCACACCGGCCAAGGCCGCAGTTGCCGTGGCGGCGGCCTCACCGCAAAGTCGTAGTCGATCTTGTCTAGTTCAATCAACATGCCGCTGCACCGGCGGCCGCCGTCCCGGGGCGCATGGCGTGCGCAGGGGCGAGCGGTGTGAGCTTGCAGCCTGGCGGGCAGCAGCCGCGCGCCCGCAGCGCTGGGCGACGCTTGCCGCCGCAGTGCCTCCTGCAAGGAGGTGTGCTTGCTCAGCTGCAGGGCTGCGGCGTTGCGTCCCAGGCGCTTGTCGCGGGGCGCCGCAGCGCCGCAGCCCTGCCCGTTCCGTACCGCAACGCGGTACGGAACGTCACAGCGTCACGAAAATGTCCTGCGCAGAGGTCCCCTTTGCGCCCCCAGCCTCTTCGCACTCCGATCCACCTCCCCGTACCGCGCTGTGCACAACCTCCGACAAGAGCTCCGCCATGGCCCGGGTGCGCGGCGGCGGGGCAGCAGGCGATGGCGCGCGAGTGCTGCCAGGCCGCCGGCCTAAATGGACCGCGCTCGCAGCGCGAATGATCGTCGGGAAGCGCTGTGTGGGCGCACAGCGCTGTCCGCGAGCCGTGCGCTTCGCACAGGGCGAGCCAACTTTGAATGCACAACCGACGCGCACCGCCGCCGCCCGGCGCCCGCGCGCCCGTTCGTCGGCAGGTCGCGCTTGCGCTGCTGGCTCTTGCGACGGTGGTCGTGGCCGCGGCTGCGCAAGGTGCGCGGGCGAGCGGCGGCGGGGTCGGGCGGCGGTGGCGGTTGGGGCCGGCGCGCGCCGCGTGGCTCGCGCAGTGCGTGCGCTCGTCTGCCTCGGGCTCTCGGGCTCTCGGGCTCTCGATTGGTGGGGATGCAGCGGTGCAGATCGCGGGTGGCTCAGGCTCGTGCGCGCGCTGCGCCCCGCAGGCTCCGGCACCGCTGCCGCCAAGCGCCCCGCCGGCTCCACCGCCGAGCCCGCGCACCACAAGGGCTCGCCATCCCACGGCTGGGTGGCCACCTCCAAGTGGACGGGCGACCACTACACGGCGGTGCGTCAGTCAGTCGGTCAGGGCTCCGCGGCGGGCGGGCGAGCCACCACGCGCCGGCGTGCCAGCCGCGGGCCAGCGTTGACCTCCGCCGGCCCGCGTCCCCCCGCCGCCCCCTGTCGCTCGTGCAGGTCGGCAGCGACTCGCTGTACACCTATTACCGTATCAAGGTCAATTTGACTCTGGTGCGCGGCGGGGCGCTGGGCGTGTGTGGCCGGCGGGGCTGTCGCTGCGAGCAAGGCGGCGCCCGCCGCGGCGCTATGCGCCGCGCGATCCCCCGCCCCGCCCCCGTCGGCCGCGCAGACTTTCTTTGACGAGATCTCACCGTCCAACGCCAGTGTGAACGGCATCATCGGCTGGCGCAGTTTTGCCGGAGACGTGTATGACCCCGCCACTGGGTGCGCAGCCGTGCTCTGTGTGTGTGTGTGTGTGTGTGTGTGTGTGTGTGTGTGTGTGTGTGTGTGTGTGTGTGTGTGTGTGTGTGCGCGCGCGCACGCGCGCGTGTGTCTCAGCTGCCGCGCAAGGCCTCGCCGCCGCGCCCCCCACTCGTCTGCACTGCGCCCCGTCGACCGCGCAGTGCCAAGGTGGGCGTGTGGTCGGGCGCGCTGACGTTCACCACCAAGGCGATGCCCGGCTCGCCGAGCGCGCGGCTCGCGCATTACTCTGTTGAGTTTGGCCCTGCTCTCAAGGACTCGCTCCAGCTGGTCGGGGGCGTGGACTTTGACGCTCCCCCCACGCAGAAGTTGGTGGACTCTGACGTCGCGGTTGTCGGTGAGTTGCTCGGCGCCCAGGGGGGCTGGCTGCGCCTGAAGGGCGCGCGCGGGCAAGGGCGCGCAAAAGCCACGGGCACATGCGCAGACGGCGCCCTCACGATTCGCCCCCGCAGGCGGCACCAACCAGTTTGTCGGTGCGTTTGGCCAGCGCACGGATGTCATCTGGGAGGGGATCGGCGTCGCGACGGGCCTCACCACTTTTGCCTTCGCCGTCCCCAAGGTCAAGTTTGGCTTCTGAACAAGCGCCGCGTGAGTGTGTGGCGTGTGGCGCGGCGCTGCTGCGTCGGGGCTCACGCTCGATCGCCGCGGGGCGCCGGCGGCGGCGGGGTGACGAGCATCGCACGTAACATGCTGTCACAAACGGGTTCGCACCTTTAGGGCGCCCGCACGTGGGCAGCAGCCGTCCGCCCGCGCGCAGCGCTCTGCGCTGGCGGTGTGTCGTGCGCACCTTTGCGGGGTGCCGCGCGCAGTCAGCGGCTGCGCGCGCAGCGTGCTAGCGGGCGGTCAGCGCTCGCAAGTAACGAAAGAGCACAGCTGCGAGCGCACCACCGATGTTGCCGGCACTGCTGCTGCAGCGATGCCGCTGCACCGCGGCCGCCGTCCCGGGGCGCATGGCATGCGCAGGGGCGAGCGGTGTGAGCTTGCAGCCTGGCAGCAGCCGCGCGCCCGCAGCGCTGGGCGACGCTTGCCGCCGCAGTGCCTCCTGCAAGGAGGTGTGCTTGCTCAGCTGCAGGGCTGCGGCGTTGCGTCCCAGGCGCTTGTCGCGGGGCGCCGCAGCGCCGCAGCCCTGCCCGTTCCGTACCGCAACGCGGTACGGAACGTCACAGCGTCACGAAAATGTCCTGCGCAGAGGTCCCCTTTGCGCCCCCAGCCTCTTCGCACTCCGATCCACCTCCCCGTACCGCGCTGTGCACAACCTCCGACAAGAGCTCCGCCATGGCCCGGGTGCGCGGCGGGGGGGCAGCGGGCGACGGCGCGCGAGTGCAGCGAGGCCGCCGGCCTAAATGGACCGCGCTCGCAGTGCAAATGATTGTCGGGAAGCGCTCTGCGGGCGCACAGCGCTGTCCGCGAGCCGTGCGCTTCGCACAGGGCGAGCCAACTTTGAATGCACAACCGACGCGCACCGCCGCCGCCCGGCGCCTGCGCGCCCGTTCGTCGGCAGGTCGCGCTTGCGCTGCTGGCTCTTGCGACGGTGGTCGTGGCCGCGGCTGCGCAAGGTGCGCGGGCGAGCGGCGGCGGGGTCGGGCGGCGGTGGCGGTTGGGGCCGGCGCGCGCCGCGTGGCTCGCGCAGTGCGTGCGCTCGTCTGCCTCGGGCTCTCGGGCTCTCGGGCTCTCGATTGGTGGGGATGCAGCGGTGCAGATCGCGGGTGGCTCAGGCTCGTGCGCGCGCTGCGCCCCGCAGGCTCCGGCACCGCTGCCGCCAAGCGCCCCGCCGGCTCCACCGCCGAGCCCGCGCACCACAAGGGCTCGCCATCCCACGGCTGGGTGGCCACCTCCAAGTGGACGGGCGACCACTACACGGCGGTGCGTCAGTCAGTCGGTCAGGGCTCCGCGGCGGGCGGGCGAGCCACCACGCGCCGGCGTGCCAGCCGCGGGCCAGAGTTGACCTCCGCCGGCCTGCGCACCCCTGCCGCCCCCTGTCGCTCGTGCAGGTCGGCAGCGACTCGCTGTATACCTATTACCGTCTTAACATCACCTTCAAACTGGTGCGCAGAGGGGCGCAAGCGGCGGGCGGGGCTGTCGCAGCCGCCACAGCGCAGCCCTCGCCGGCACGCAACCCTGCCACCCCCCCCCCTTCTCCTGCCGTTGCCCCTGCTCGGCCGCACAGACCATCTGGGACCAGATCTCGGCATCCAATGTTAGCGGCAACGGCATCATTGGCTGGCGCGTGCTGTACGGTGACTTGCTCGACGGTCTCGCCGGGTGCGAGGCAGGGGCTGTGCGGCGTCAGCTGCCGCGCGCAAGGCCTCGCCGCCGCGCCCCCCCCCCCCCCTCATCTGCACCGCGCCCCGTCGACCGCGCAGTGCCAAGGTGGGCGTGTGGTCCGGCGTGCAGACCTTTGCCAGCAAGGCCCTGCCCGGTTCGCCGAGCGCGCGGCTCGCGCAGTACAGCCTCGAGTTTGGCCCTGCTCTCAGCGACTCGCTCCAGCTGGTTGGGGGCGTGGACTACTCGGCCAGTGACCAAAAGATGGTGGACCAGGACATTGCGGTCGTTGGTGAGCTGCACGCGGCGCCCCGGCAAAGGGACTGGCTGCCCCTGGCTGGCGCGCCGCCGAGAGCGCGCAAACACCCGGCGCGCGGAACGCGCCGGCGACGCGCGCCCGCAGGCGGCACCAACCAGTTTGTCGGCGCGTTTGGCCAGCGCACGGATGTCATCTGGGACGGCGTTGGCGATCCGACTCTCCACACCACCATCACCTTCGCCGTGCCCAAGGTCAAGTTTGGCTTCTGAACAAGCGCCGCGTGAGTGTGTGGCGTGTGGCGCGGCGCTGCTGCGTCGGGGCTCACGCTCGATCGTCGCGGGGCGCCGGCGGCGGCGGGGTGACGAGCATCGCACGTAACATGCTGTCACAAACGGGTTCGCACCTTTAGGGCGCCCGCACGTGGGCAGCAGCCGTCCGCCCGCGCGCAGCGCTCTGCGCTGGCGGTGTGTCGTGCGCGCCTTTGCGGGGTGCCGCGCGCAGTCAGCGGCTGCGCGCTGCCGCCGGCAGCCTGCCGGCGGGCGGTCGGCGCGCCCGCCAACCGCACTCCACCACCACCAGAGATGCGGCAGCATGCTGGCGGCAGTATGGCGGGTGCGCGCCTGGGTCCCGCGTGCTCGCGCAGCGCCGCCGTGCCGCAGCACCGCCGCCCACGCCTGCTGCACTGTCACTCGCCCGCAGGCGCGCTGCCGCCGGCGGCCGCGCTGTACCTCTCTGCCGCCGCCAGCTCCATCATGCTCACCGGCGGCCGCGACGCCGAGGCGTGGGGCGTGCTGGAGCGCGAAGTGCTCGGCTGCCTGCACGAGGCGGGCGCGGACGCTGCACTGTGGCACGCGGCGGCGGGCGTGGCCCTTTACCACTGCGACGACCTGCAGGCGCGCAGCGCCCCGCGCCGCAGCCGCCGCCCGCGCTGCTGCGCGCACCGGGCAGGGGCGGCGCGGGAGGCCACAAAGCGCAGCGTGCATCCAACTTCCGCGCACCTGCCGCACCCGCTTTCCAGGGAGCGTTTGAGCACTGCGTGCGCGCGTACGTGATTCGCAGCGAGTGCGGCGTGCTGGGGCGGCGCCACCCCGACACCGCGGCGGCGGCTGGTGCTGGACTGCCTGGCAAGAGCAGCCGCGGCCTGCAGCTGGTGGAGGAGGCGCAGCAGGTGCATGTGCCGGGCTGGGCGCTTCGCCTGAACGCCGCAGGCCCTGGCGCGGGGGCGGGCGCCGCGCTCTGCGGCCGCGCGAGCCACACAGCCGCCACCACCGCACCGACCACCGCGACGGCGCCAGGCGCTGGGCGCTGCGCTGGGCGCCAGCCACCCGCGCACGCTGGTGGCGGCACACAACGCGCAGCACGTGAAGCACAAGGCCATCAAGCTGCCGGCAGACCCGCACGCGCTGCTGGCGCGCAGCACCGCCTCAACGCAGGCCGCCAGCGCCAGCGCCAGCGCCAGTGCAGCCTGCTGCACGGTGACCGCCACACCCGCTGGCCGGCGGCGGGCGAGCAGCCCCGGCGGTCTGGCGCAGCGCGGCGCAGCCAGCAGCGGCGCCGGCGGCGGTGCGGCACAGCAGCTGGCGGCGGCACTGTGGAGCGGCTGCAGGGCGCGGTGCGCGCCAGGCGGGCGCAGCAGGCTGCTGGGCAGCCGTCGCACAGCGCACGCGCCGGCCACGGGTGCCCGCAGCATGAACTGCGTGAGCGCACGCACCTTGACCACGTGGGCGCGGGCGTGTTCCGCGCCAGCGCTGAGCAGCGCGCACAGTACGAGGCCGTGCGGGCGGACGTGGGCGCGCACGCGCGCCGCCCAAGCCCCGCGCCTGGGCTGCTTGAGGTGCAGGCGCCGCACCAACTACCCCGGTGCGAGCGTGCTGGCTCCATCTCGCCAGGCCCGCCTGCTCCGGGCGTGGGCGGCGGGAGCGGCGGCGGGGGCCGTTCCGCGGAGCTGGGTGGCGTGAGTGAGCACGGCCGGCTCGTGCGGCGCGGGCCCGTGGCCGACGCGACGGTCACGTGCTTGAAGCGCCCACTGACGGCCGAGGCAGCGCGCCGGCTGCGGTGCTCGGCAGCCGCGGCAGCCGGCGGCCGGGACGTGTTTGGCCGGTCGCTGGCGCGGCGGGACGCTGGGCGCGCAGGCCTGCTCGAGCCCCTTCTTTACTCGCCGCCGCCGCCGCCGCCAGCCTGCGGCGCGCGCGGGGCCGCTGCTGAGTAACCGTGTTGTCTTGCCGAGCTCATGAAAGGGCAGTTCTTGATAGCTCACCTCACCTAACGCGCGGTCAGGACCGCAGTCACGGCAGCAGTCTTTGGCAGGCAGCCACCAGCAATGGACCGCACAGGGCAGGGAAGGCCCGCCGATGCAGCGATCCAGCGCCAGCATGCACGAAGCAGAACACAGAGCCAACGTTCGCAAGGCAAAACACACAGCCAGCTTGTCGGCCGGTGAGTGAGCTCTGTCTTGGGGCACGCTCCCACATTTTTTGTCGGCAGCGGCGCAGTGTTGGGTGCAGCACGCACACTGTGGCTGAACCCACGAGCACGCAGCCGACAGCAGTCGCAGCTGAACCATATAGCTAGCTGGGGGTAGAGTTGGGTGCGGCGCACCCTGCTGCTCGAACAATGAAAGCCTGCCGTCATTGCATCTTCCCCAGATCAGTTCGGTGTCCTGACACACTCTTGAGCGTTCACCAACCAGGCAAAGACCGCGCGGTGATGTCATGATGTGCAAGGTCGAAAGGAGGCGTGGTGAAGCGGCGAGATGCAGTGCAGTGCAGTGCAGTTGTTGTGATTGCACGGTCGTGGCAGTTGCGTTTGTACCGCTGAAGTGCAGTCCATCTTTGGTGTGCGCCGCCTCATTCATGGGCGTCATGGTTTCTCAGCTACAAGGCCAGCAGCTGCGCGCCCAGCTGCGCCACGGCCGCGCCCCCAGGCACGCCTGCCTCGGCCCCCGCCCGCAGGCCAGCGGACCAGGCCGCCAGCTCGCCGGCTGCGAGCGCGGGCTCGCCGCTGCGGCCCAGCTCGTCGTGCAGCTGCGTCAGGGCGCAGGTGAGGCCCTCCAGCACCAGCAGCACGTCCGTGCGGCACGCAAAGCGGCCGGGCCCGCCGCTGCCCGCCCTGGGCGCCGTAGTGGCCTGCGGCCGCGTCAACAGCACCAGCAGCTCGCCCAGCAGCCGCGCCGCCGACCAGTGCGCGGCGGGCGCCGTGGGTGCGTCGAGGCACGCGGGCGCCGGCCCGCCCTGCCGGAACGCTGACAGCCAGCGCACCATGTCGGTCGCGGCGCACGACTCTGCCGGCCCTGCTGCCAGCAGCGCCACGTGCAGGCTGAGCGCAGACTGGATGCAGTGCTGCAGGAACGCGAGCGCCCTGCCGCGCTGCGCGGCGGGGCCGAGGAAGGCGCCGGCGCCGCCGCGCACAGCGCCAGTGGCGCCGACCGTGCCGCAGGGCAAGCGGCGCTCTCCAGAGCTGCCTGCCGCCACCTGCGGGCTTGCCGGCTCCTGCAGCAAGCGGCGCTTGCCAGGCTGGGGCGTCTCGACTGCACCGGCAGGCCGCTTGCCGCCGCTCAGCTCCTGGGGCCAGCAGACGCCGCTCAGGTTGCTGGGCAGCTTGTCTGCGCTCGCCAGCCCCCTGCCACCAGCAATGGCGCTGCCGTCCACAGCGCCGGCGCTGCTTGCCGAGGTGGTTGGGCTGCACGCAGGGGGCCGAGCGCTCGCCTCCACGCCGATGAGCCCGGCGTCCACGGGCCGGCAGTCTGGCGGCGCCTGCGCGGTGAGGCCCACGAACAGCGGGCCCCCCTCCGGCCAGGCGCCGCTGCCTGCTGCCGCCAGCGCGCCTGCTGCTGGCGCCGCATCGCCTGCAGGCGCCGGTGGCGGCAGCAGCCACAGACCGGCATCCGCGGCATCAGCCGCCCACGGCGCGCACTCGCCCGCCGCGCACTGCCCCGGCACTGGCTGCAGGAGGTCGCTGCTGCCGTTGCTGGCGCTTGTGAGCAGGGGGTGCGCCCGGTTCGCCGGGGCAGCGCCGCTGTCCAGCAGCGCCGGCACCATGCCCAGCAGCTCGCGGAACATTGCCTCCTCCACCTCCGCGTCGTCGCCGGAGCTGGTGCCGCTGTGGCAGGTGCCGGCAGCGCACGCGCCCTGCGCCAGGCTGGCCGGCTGCGGCGACTGGGCGCGCCGCGCCCCCGGCTCCTGCCCCGCCGCGCGCGTTCGCGGCGCGCCCGCGGGCGCGGGCCGGACCAGCGCCGTGGCCGAGAGCTGGGCGAGGAACGCGCGCAGGCGCTGGTCCACGTCAGGGTTGTCGAGCGCGTGAGACCCCGGCGGGTAGTTGGTCTTGCAGCGCTTGAACGTGGCCATGGCCGTCGCGACCTGGTCGTACGCGAGGCGCGCCTCGTGCTGCGTCGAGTAGCTGCGCGGCGTTGGCGGCGCGGCGGTGGCGGCGCGTGAGCAGTGCCAAAGCGCTTCGGGCACTGCCCTCGTACGGCGGCCGACGAGCTCGTTGCCCGCGTTCGCGCGCAGCGCGTCACTCGGGCGGCCGCCGCCGCTCCTCGCGCGCCGCGGCGCGGCCAGCAGCGGTCGGATCTGCTGGCACGGCCAGGATGCGCGTATCGCTGCGCTGCGGGCTGCACAGGCGCGCCCCGGGGCTCCCCCACGGTGCGAGGGCCTGCCCCATCGAGCGCGCGCCGCTGGGCGCGCCAGCCTGCTCACCGACCCAGGTCCAGGACGCGGCGCGCGAAGTGGAAGCGCGCGCGGTAGTGCTTGCCGCTGGCCCGCTCATCGAAGGTGACCCCACGCCCCAGGCCGACGACGTCGCGGTTGGTCAGGTCGTCGCTCATCCTCACCTCCGCGAGCACGCGACACTGGCCGCGGGGCCGCGCGCGGGGCAGTGGTCGCGCGCGACCGACTCGGCGCTGCGCTCGCGCCGCAGGCCCTGCGCAGGTGGCCCCACGGCAGACCACCCGAGCGCGCAGGGCGTGGGGCCTCGGTGCACAGTGAGAGAGCGTCCGAGCGGCCTGGAGCAGAAGATCCTGGCAGGCGTCACCGGGGTTTGGCAAGGGCCTCGTTTAGCTGCCCGCCCGGCGCCGGCCGCCAGCAGCTGCACGCGCGTGGTGCTGTGCAGCGCGGGGCCAGCCGCCACGCGCCCCACTCGCGGTCGCGGGCCGGCAGCCACCTGGGTGCCCACTCAGTGGCGAGCGGAGCCGACCCTGGCAGTGGCGGGCGAGCCGCGGGCGCAGTGGCGGCTGTCGCTGGGCTCTGGTGCTGCCGGGCCGGACTGCTGCAGGGGGTCTGCCAGCGCGTGCGCGGCGCCTGCCGGACGCAGCGCTCGGCTGCCGGCAGCCGCGCCGGCAGCCGCGCAGCTGACCCTGCGCTGGGCGCGGCGCGGAGCGCTCCGCAGCAAGCAAGACTCCCGGGTTGCAGGGCGATGCTCAAACCCGCCCGAAGCTGCAAACGACCGCAGTGCGCAGCACGCCCACAAAGCTGCGCGCCCGGACCCGCTCCCCAACGAATGACACGACGCCCCGCGCCATGCGCCGCACCCGCGGCGCCAGCGCGCGGCCCAGGCGACAAGTGCGCGGGCCAGGCGTGCACAGCGCCCGTGTGCAAGACCTTGACCTGCGACCTCGCCACGGGCCAGTGCACCGCGCCCGTGAGCGTCAAGGATGGCTCGCGCTGCGGCGCAGGCACCTGCAAGGGCGGCCGCTGCTCCACCACAGGTGCGCGCCGCGCAGCTCAGCGGCGTGGAGCGCGCCAGGGGCGCTGCCAGCACTGCCGCGGCTGGGCATGCAATTGCGCCCCCGCCCTCGCCTGACCGCGGCCGCTGCACTGTACTGCCTGCCGCAGCGATGTGCAAGAACGTGTATTGCCTGGCGGGGCCCTGCACCGACCGCGTGAGCTGCAACCCCCTCAACGGCCGGTGCGAGGTGTCCGAGGCCAAGGAGGACGGCGCGTCCTGCCTCAACGACCTGGGCGCCTGCCAGGGGGGCTGGCCAGGGGGGCGTGTGCGTGCTGCTGCGCTGAGCGGTCGTGGGTCGGCCGGGTGGTGGCAGCGGTCGACGGCCGAGGGCGGCACGGGGGCTGGCCGGGGCAGGCGGGCGCGCGGAGGTTGACCAGAAACCGCATGACTGCCGGCCTGTGCAACTCATGTATCATTGTGAGCTAGACCAGCGCCCCGGGCGCGGCCGGCGCCGCACTGACAGCGCCCTGTGCCCTGTGCCCTGGCAGGCGCGAAAGCCTCACGCCGCGTGCGCTGGCCGTCGTGGCTGGCCGTCGTGGGCGGAGAGCTCGCCACAGTGCTTCTCCCGGCGCAGCCACACGCACACCACACGCGCAGACGCACGCTTGCGCCAGCGCACGTGGCCGCCGCCGCTCGCGCTGCTGCTGCTGCTGCCCCTGCCCCTGCCTCCTCACGCCCCTGCGGCCCCCAGGCCCGCTCGAGCGCGTGAAGCGAAGCGCGAGGCAGACTTCCGCGAGCAGCAGGGGCAGCATCGGAGCCGGCGGCAGCCGCGGCGGCGGCACAGCAGCGGCACGACGCTCCGCCGCCCGCTGGGGGCGCTGGAGGCCGCTGCAGCCCGCCGGGCCTCGTCCGATGGCGATGCGGCGCCTGCACCATGCCTGGGAGCAGGCGCGGCTGGCGGCGGCGCTGTGGTGCGGCGCGGCGTGGCGCGCAGCAGCGCGTCGCGCGAGCAGCCGCGGCCGGCGGTTGGCGGCGGTTGCCGAGGCCGCCCCACCACGCGCTGTGCCCCGCTCGCAGGCGGCTGGGCGTGTGGGAGGCGCTGCAGCTGCAGCGCTGCGTCGTGCTGTGCGTGCTCGACCGCAGCGGCCGGGTGCTGGTGCGCGGCCGCGCGCGTGCCGCTGCTGCTGCCGCCGCGAGCGCTGGGGGCCCCGCCGCCGCTCTTGCCGCTGCTGAGCCGGCCGCCCCTGCGCGCGCGTGCAGGCGCAGACCGGCCGGTGCTTCTTCGTCAATGGTCTGCTCTACCTCGGCAGGCGCGGCGACGGGCCGCTGCTAGCTGCGCGGGCGGCGGCGGTGCCGGCCACGCGCAGCGCACACAGTGCCCGCGCCGCCGCTCACGCGCGCTGCTGCTCATGCGGCGCGCCGCCGCGTCGCCGCGCGCAGCATCGCAGCGCACCGCCACCTCACGCGCCGCGCCGTGGCCTGGCTGCTCGCGGCGCACGTCGCGCCCGCGTACGGCGGCGCCGCGGCCGACGCGGCGGCGCGGCTGCTGGGGCTGCTGTTCCAGGCCGCGTGGCTGCTGCCGCTGTACGTGGTCAGCCTGGTCGTCAGCTGCACCTGGTGCGCCCGCGCGGGCGGGGCGGGGCTGGCGGGCAGAACATCCCCGGGGGCTGGCGATGGAGCGCGGCGCGCGGCGCGCGCGCAGGGGGGGGGGGGGGCTGGACGCCGCTCCGCCGTGCTGTGCTGTGCCATGTTGCCATGTGCTGTGTGCTGTGCCGCGCAGGTACCAGGAGATTGCGGTGGCGGCGTTTGAGGTGCAGCAGAAGCAGCAGCAGGGCCAGCAGCAGCAGCAGCATGGCCAGCAGGGCGAGCAGCTGCCGCCGCCGCCGCTGTCACAGCCCGCGCCGCTCGCGGGCGGCCCCTGCGCGGCGCCGCCCGCGGCGGGCGCCGCCCCGGGCGGCGGCGGCGGCGGCGGGGGCGGCATGATGCAGGCGCTGGAGGGCACCGCGCAGGAGGTGTTCCGGGCGCTGCTGTTCCTCGTGTTCACGGCCGAGGTCTACGCCGCCAGCTGCGCGCCGCTGCTCGGTGCGCGCGGCGCGCGGCGCGGCGCAGGGCGCAGGGCGCGGCGCGGCGCGCGCGCAGGCGCGGGTTTGCCAAGGCGGGCGCCGCCGCGGGGGCGCGCGCCGCGCCGCCCAGCCCGCGCGGCGCTGCGCCCGGCGCGCGGCCGGCGCGCAGGTCCTGTGCTGAACGTGCTGCTGCTGTCATGGTTGTATGCCTTCTACTGCTTTGACTACCACTGGGCCCTGCAGGTCGGCGCGCGCAACTCGGGGTTTGAGGGGGGGGGGGCTGCAGGTCGGCGCGTGCAATTTTAGGGGGGGAGGGAGGGGGGCAGGGGCAGGGACAGGGGCCCTGCAGGCCAGCGTGCGCGTGCGCGCGCTCCCCCGCCCCCGCGGCCGCGCGCACGGGCAGCGGCGGCAGCGGGGGCGGCGCGGCGCGGCGCGGCGCCTCACCCCCGCGCCTCGCCCCGCGCGTGCGCCGCGCGCCGCGCCGCCGCCGCCGCCGCCGCAGGGCGCGGCGCTGCCGCAGCGGCTGCTCTACTTTGAGCAGCACTGGGCCTTCTTTGCTGGTGCGTCTGCACGGGGGGGGGGGGGGGCTGCATGGCGTGTGTGGTGGTGGGGTGGGGGAGGAGCCCTGGCCGAGGCGCGGCGAGGGGCGGCGCCGTCCCCCACCCACCCACCCACCCACCCACCCACCCACCCGCCCACCCGCCCACCCGCCCACCCGCCCACCCGCCCGCCCGCCCGCCCGCCCGCGCGCCCCGCAGGCTTTGGCTTCCCCTGCGTCGCCGCGACCGCGGCGCTGCCGTTCCACGTCGGCGCCGCGGCCGCCAACCTGCTGTTCCCCGTCTTCATACTCGTGGCGGGCGGCGCAGACCCCGCCGCCGCGCACCGTGAGCGGCGGGGGCGGCGCAGCAGCGGCGCGGCGCGGCGGTGGGAGCGGCGCGGGCGCGAGGCGGCGCGGGGGCGCGGCGCGCGCGCCCACGCCGTCGCGCCGCGCCGCGCGCAGGGCGCGCGCTGCCGGCCGGCGGCGGCGGGGGTGGCGGCGGGCCGGGGGGCCTGGGGCGGGTGCGCGTGTTCAGGCTGGCGCTGCGCCCCACCTACTGGATCATACGCTGCGCGCTCGCCGGCCACGCGCGCGAGCCGCCGCGCAGCGGCGGCGCCCCGGCGGCGCGCTAGCGTGAGTCGGCTGGCGCGGCTGGCCCGGCAGCTGGCTCGGGCGGCTGCCTCGGGGGGCGGCTGCCTGGCGCGGCGGCGCTTGCGGGCGCGCCGCCGCCCGCAAGACCGCGGTTGGGCGGTGGCTTCTGAAAGCCACCGCTCGCCCTGTCGCCGCCCAGACGCGCTGCCCCTGTCGCCAGCAGCCTATCTAAAGCCCGCTCCGGCCCGGAGGCAAGGTTCTGCCCGGGTGTTCCGGTGCACCGCCAATCATCTCCAGCCATCGCGCTGCTCCGCCGCCGCAGCCATGCCCTCCCGGTCTCTGGCGCTGCCTCTGGTGGTGGTGGTGCTGCTGACGGCGCTGCGTCCGGCGTGCGCCGTCGTGCGCGACGGGCCGCAGGCGCCCGATGCGCCGCCCGGCCTCGAGCGGGGCGACCCCGCCCAGGCGCGCGCACTGGGTGAGTGGCATGCGCAGCAGGGCTCGAATGCTCCGCCCCGTGTCGTCCGGGCCATGGGAGGCCGGCCGGGCCGGGCCGGGCCGGGCCGGCGATGTCACCAGCGAGAGCAGCAGCACCGCAAGAGCGAGAGCAGCAGCACCGCACGGCCTCTCCGTCATCGCTTGATCAGGCCGCTTGATCGGGTCGCCCGGGCCCTCACCGCCGCCACCGCCGCCGCCGCCGCCACCGCCGCCACCGCCACCGCCAGGCCGCGTGCTGCGCGGCGCCAACCGCGGCAAGTTCTCGCCCGGGCCGCCCGATTTTGTGAAGGACGCGTTTGTTTTCACCTTCAATGACGGCGCCGACGCCGTCGCCAAGCAGGCGGCGTTCGAGTGAGCGAGCGCCGCACGAAAACTGCGCGGCGGCGCCAGGCCTGCCCTGCGCTGGCGCAGCGCCGGCGCGCTCACGCGCCGCCGCCGCCGCCCGGCTGCAGCGCCATCGCAGCCGAGCCGGGCGCCGCGGTCACGGCGAGGTGGGAGGCCGCGCTCAACGGCGCGGCCTTCAAGGTGCGCGCGCCCGCGCCCCGCCGGCCGGCGGCGCGCCGGGCCGCCGCGCGGCGCGGCGCTTGCAGCCCTGCCCCTGCTGCCCTCCCCCCAGAGCGAGCCGCGGCGGCCGGCCCCGCCCGCGCGCCCCGCGCAGCCCCCGGCCTCGGCGCCCAGGTCCGGCTGGTGCAGCAGCTCGTCGACTCGCCGGCGGTCGCGGCCGTGGAGGTCGACGGCATCGTGACGGCGGCGCAGACGCAGCTCACCACCCAGTCGGGCGCGACGTGGGGCCTCGATCGCATCGACCAGGCGACGCGCCCCTTGACCGGCACGTTCACCTACACCAGCAACGGCACCGGCGTGACTGCTTACATCATCGACACCGGTGCGCGCTGCGGCGCAGCGGCGCAGCGGCGGCAAGCGAGCGCGCTGGCGCGCGGCCCGCGCAGGCGGCGCGCCGCCGACCCGCCGCCCCCTGCACAGGCATCCTGTCGGGTCACGTCGAGTTTGCTGGCCGCGTGGCGCCCGGGGTTGTGACACTCACGGACACTTGCAAGCCCCGGCCGAACAGGCCATGCCCGCCACTTACGACCGGAGACTGCAATGGGTGCGCACTCGCCGGGCGCGCCGGCCGCGCAAGCTGCAGCATCCGCCCATCGCCCTGCCTGGCCACGCTCGGCGGGCCCCACCGCTGACGGCTGCTCTGCCATCTGCCCCCCCCCCCTTCCCCCTGCTTCTGCGCAGGCACGGCACGCACGTGGTGAGCGCTGGCAGCACAGCGCAGCGGCGCCGCGTGCCCCGCCGCCGGTGCACAGCGCGCGCGCTCTGAGCGGGCCCACCCTGACCGTGCTCCCCCCCCCCCCCCGCTCTCCCCGCAGGCGGGCACCGTGGGCGGCACGACTTGGGGCGTCGCCAAGGGCGTGACTTTGGTCCCGGTGCGGGTCCTAGACTGTGGCGGGTCGGGGTCGTGGAGCGGAGTGGCGAGTGGGATTGACTGGGTCACGCGACGAACGAGGACCGGCGCTTGCGTGGCCAACCTCTCGCTGGGCGGCGGCGCCAGCAGCACGATCGACACCGCCATCAGCAACCTGGTCAAGAGCAACTGCACCGTCGCCGTGGCCGCCGGCAACAGCAACGCGGACGCCTGCAACTACAGCCCCTCGCGAGCGCCTAGCGCGATCACCGTCGGTGCGACCGACAGCACCGACGCGCGCGCGTCCTATTCCAACGTTGGCACCTGTCTCGACCTCTTTGCGCCTGGCTCCGCCATCACCTCCGCCTGGTACAGCAGCTCGACTGCGACCAACACCATCAGCGGCACCTCCATGGCCTCGCCCCACGTCGCGGGTGCGCTCGACGCAGCAGGAGAAGCAGCAGCAGCAGCAGCAGCAGCAGCGAGCCCAGCGGCGCGCAGGCGGCCCTCGCCGCCGCGGCAGCGCGCGCTCGTCCGCTCACGCGGCCGCCGCTGCCGTGCTGCCTCTGCAGGCGTGGCGGCCCTGTACCTGGCGCGCAACCCGTCCGCCACCCCTGCAGACGTGCGCGCTGCCCTGATGGCAGCGCCTGCCACGCCCGGCGTGGTCACCAATGCCGGCGCTGGCTCCCCCAACCTCCTGCTGTTCACCAACTACTGAGCGGCCCGGCAGTCAGTCTGCAGCGCGGGAGCGGCCGCGCGAGCTCGTGTCAAGCCCCCACAAGACACCCGGTGCAAGGTTGCACGCCGCCGCCGTTCAAGTGAGCAAACGGCAGCGATGGCGGGCGGCGTTTTGAACCAACGAAGGCGGGGGCAAGGAACATTGGCGGCCTGAGCACTTGCCCACGGTGGGCGCACAACCAACCTCGGTCGCGCGTGAACCCTTGGCTTGGGGCTGCAACCTCCGCGCGGCTTTCACAACACTGTTTGGTGCGGCTGGTGTGCACTGCGGGCTCCTGTGGCGCCTCGGCTGGCAGCGCACTGCGCGCGTGGCTCACTAGCATCAGAACCCCAGGTGGCGCGGCGTTTCACTGCAACACGAGTTGGCAGTTCAGGTCATGCACGGCCGCGCAATGCGGGCGCAAGCTCCGCCCATGCACGCTCCCAGAGTAACTGGCGCGGCACGCACGCGCCCGCGGCCGACCGGGAGCTTCCCAGATTTACCTTTGCTTTCCCCCCAAACACACGCCGCCGCCGCCGCCGCGGTCTGGTCCCCCAACCAGCGCGGGGGCCGGCCCCCGCTCATCGGGTCAGCAGCTCGCCCACGACGGCCTCCGCCGCGCCCGCCAGCCCGCCCGGCGCAGGCCCGCCTGCGCCCTCGAGCTGGGCGCCGTGCGCGCGCGGCGGCTGGCCAGCACCACTGCTGCCAGCGCTGCGCGCTGGCCGCGGGGGCGCCTGCGCTGCCGCGTCAGCCGCCACGTCGGCCGCCGCCTGCTCCCTCTCCGCCAGCGCCACTCTGCCGCGCAGCGCCTCCAGGTCGGGCTGCTCCCGCACCTCGCGCGCCACGCGCGCGCGCGCCTCGGGCGGCAGCGAGGCCATGAGCGCGGCCATGAGCGCCTCCTGCTGGGCCGCCTGCGCCGCCGCGGCCGCCGCGGAAGCGGGCGGCGCCGGCACGACGCGCGCGCCGTCGCGCGTCGCGCACAGCATGCCCGGCGACGCGAGCAGCGCCTGCACCTCGCCGGCCAGCTCCGCCTCGCCCGCGCCGGCCGCCGCGCGCGCGTGCAGGCGCGCGAGCTGCTCGGTCGCGTTCAGGCGCGCGCCGTACCCGCAGCTCGCGCCCGGCGGCAGCCGCGTGCGCGTCCGAGGGGCCTCGAAGACGTCCAGCACCAGGTGCACGCGGTTCCCGGGGCCCGGGTTGGCAACGCGGTGCGGCACGCGGTTATTCAGTTCGAACGCGAGGCCCTGCGGCACCGCGAGCCGCACGCAGCCCTCGAGCCCGGGCCGCTCCGCGCCCCTCGCCGCGCGCGCGGCCGCGCCGGCGCTGGCGTTGGTGGCGCCGCGCGGCGCGGCCGGCGGGCCGGCGGGGCAGAGGTCAAACGCGACGCTGGGGTTGGTCTCGAGCGGGACGTGGATGCGGTGCCCGCGCGTCGCGTAGCCGCCCGAGTCGACGTGCAGCCGGATGTCGGCCAGCCCCGGCGCCATGCGCGCGAGCTGCAGGCGCACCACGTTGCGCGCGTCGGCCGGCCCCAGGATCTGCGCGTGCGGCGGCGGCCGCGGCTGGCCTCGGCGCGAGCCCGTCGCGGCGGCGTGGGCGGGGGCTGCGCCGCGCCGCGCCGCGCGCCTCGAGCAGCAGCGGCTCGAGGTGCTCCGCGAGGCGGTCGTAGTAGGGAAACGAGTACACCACCTCACCCTCGCTGTCGCTGAACAGCAGCACGATGCCCTCCACGCCTGGCAGCAGCGCGCGCGGCGGCGGCGCGGGCGGCGGCCGGGGTCGGCGCGGCGGCGCGGGCCGGGGCGCCGCGGCGCGGAGGAGCCCTGCGCCGCGGGGGTGCAGGCCGCGACCCACGCGCCTGGCTTGAACCGGTCCATAAACGCGGCGCGCCCGGTCATGCGCGCGTTGCTGGCCGCCTGCTCCGCCGCGCCCCACGCGCCCGGCGGCAGCGCGGCCAGCGCGGCGCGCAGGGCGCCGACGTTGGCGGCGAACAGCGGCAGCTGCAGCCCCGCCGCCTCGGGGGCGTCGGTGAGCTTGGCCGCGATGTCCAGGCGCGGCCAGCCGCTGCTCCAGTAGCTGTTGGGCCCGAGCGCGCGCGGCGCGTGCCCCGCCGCAGCCAGCCCCGCGACGACGCTCGCCACGAGCGCGCGCGAGCCGGGCAGCACGAGCGACGGCCCCGCGCCGCGCGGCGGGGGAAGCGGGGCGCCGCTGTACGTCGCGACGTGCGTGCTGTCGGGCGCGAGGTGGGGCGCGCCGATGATGTTCAGCAGCCCCGCCGTGGCCACCTGCGCGGGCCGGCGCGGCAGCGGGCCTGCTGTGCTGTGCTGCCCGCCCAGCTCCAGGCCGGCCAGTCAGCCGCCGGCCCGCGCGCACCTTGCGGCGCCAGAGGAGCTTGCCGGCGGACAGGTCAAACGCGGCCAGCTCGCCGTGCGCAGCGGGGTCGTCGCGCGCCGACCTGCCGCGCCGCGCCGCGCGCGCACAGCTGGCCGTGGGCGGGCGGCGCACGACGGGCGGCCCTGTCAGGGCCTCCCGCAGCTGCTGCGCCCGCTGTGCGCGCGCCTGTGGCTCCAGGTCGTGACGCCAAAGTAGGCCACGTCGTCCAGCACGGCCAGCCCCTTCAGGAAGCGGTCCTCGCCCTCGGGCACCTGCCCCAGCGGCAGCCACCAGCGGCGGCGTGCCAGGCGCGGCGCGTGGGTGCCCCCGCCGGTGGTGGAAGCAGGTGCGCGGCGGCGCGGCGGCGGGCCGGCGCGCGCACCCGCCACAGCTCCACCTCGTCGCCGGTCGCGGGGTCGAGGCTGACCAGGGCGCCGCCGGCGCTGTCCAGCAGGAGCAGCAGCGGCCCGCCGCCGCGGCGGGACCAGGAGACGAGGCCGTGCGCCTTGGTGCCCACGGCGCGCAGGCGCGAGACCTCGCGCGCCGACGCGCCAGGGTCGGTGGGGACGAAGACCTTGACCACGTCGCTCTGCGCGCGCCCGCAAGCAGGCAGGCAGTCAACGGTCGGCGTTCGGCGGCCAACGCACGGTTGGCAAGCCCCGGCCCGGCCGCGCACCGCGCCCAGGTTGTGCAGCAGCACCCAGAGGTGCGTGCCGGCCGGCGCGGCGGTGCCGTTGGCACCGGGCGCCCGCTCCGGCGGCGCGGCGGCGAGGGTGTTGGGGTGGTCGCTCGCGCTGAACAGCCGCACCGCGCGCACCTGGCGCGGCGGCGGCGGCGGCGGTGCCCTGAGCGGTGGTGCACTGCGTTGCCGCCGAGCAGCGCTGCCCGGGGAGCCTCGGCGGCGCGTGCGCGCACCAGGCGCAGGTCTGGCCAGCTGAGCTGCAGGATCGCGCCGTCGCCGGTGGAGACGACAAAGGCGTGGTCACCGACGCGCACCGCGTCGTGCGTGAAGCGCGCGGGCACGCGCACGCGGCACAGCTCCTCGCCCGTGGCGGCGTCGAGCAGCAGCAGGTGCTCCGCCGCCGCGCGGGGGCGCCAGTTGTGCGGCCGGACGGCGACCCAGACCGTGGAGGCGTGCCCGGGCGCCGGCTCGCCGGGGAACATGCCGTAGTGCACGCCCTGCCGGGTGGGCGCCGGCGCGGCGCACGTGCGAACTCGCGCGTGCGCTGGCGCGCGTCCGGCCGCGCTCGGCGCGCGCGCACCTGCCCCTCGTGCAGCACCCGCAGCTCGCCGGTGGACGGCACGTACCAGGCAAGCCGCGTGTGCGTCGCCAGCAGCAGGCGGTGCGCCGGCAGCGGCGCGGGCAGCCGCGACCGCGCGGCGCTGCCGCGCTCGGCGAGCGCGGTGATCGCCTCGTGCACCCGCAGCAGTCGCGACGCGCTCCACAGCAGCCCCGCCAGCGCCAGCAACGCCAGCAGCGGCCGCAGGCCCAGCGGCGCCCGCCTGCGCGGGCGCAGCAGCGGGGGCGCCATCGCGGCCCGCGCGGGGCGTGCAGCGACGCGCTGCGGCCGTCGGTGGCGTGTAGGGCTCGCCAAGCAATGGTTCTAGAGCGCTAGCGGGTCTCTTGCCGCGGCTGACGCGCAGCGAAGGGCGAGGGCTGCCTCGAGCGCGCGAATCCGCACCCAGGGCCCGCCCAGCTGCCCTCGCGCCGCCCCCGAGCCCGCTCGAGCTCACACGTGCAGCCCGCGCGAGCTCGCGGCGCTGCCCGCGCGGCGCCGAGCGCTGCGGCGGCGGCGATCAACTTTTTACAGCGCCAGCGCCCCGCCGCCGACGCTCAGGTCTTGCCCTCGGCCTTGGCGGCCTCGCCGAGCTTGATGTGGCTGTACCAGACGATGCCGGCCATCGCGCAGGCGAGGCCGGCGAGCTTCTTGAGGCCCATGCTGTCGCCAAACACCACCACGCCGCCGCCGACGATGAGCACCGTCTTGAGGTGCCCCACCACGTTGTAGGTGAGGCTGCTCGTCGCGCCTGTACAGGTGTCGCGCGGCACGTGCCGCGCGGCGCGGGCGCGCGTCAGGGCTGGCATCAGGCGCCGCCGCCGGCGACGCGCCGCCCGCCGCCTGGCGCCGGCGCGGGCGCCGCCGCGCCCCCGCCTCCCCCCTGCCTCCCCCCTGCCTCCCGCGTCGCCGCACCGATAAAGAGGAAAGTGGAAAGTGTTACGACGAGGCCGAGCGCGCTGCTGACGACGATCCAGAACGCCGCGGGCGGCGTGAGGTGGTACCCCAGGATCGTGCCGGGGCCGGCGCCGCGCCAGCCGACCGGCTCGAGCAGCGGGATCAGGCACGCGAGCAGCACGACCGAGAGCGGCGAGACCTGGTGCAGCAGCTGCAGGCCGTTCAGCCCGAGCTCGCGCTGCTTCGTGCCCGCCCAGACCTGGTACAGCCCCGTCACGACGACGTTGGCGCCCGCGACGGCGAGCCCGAGCGGCGCCGCCGCGACCTGCGCGTCGCTCACGGTCGCGGCGGCGATGCCGGCGAGCAGCACCGCGATCGACGCGAGCACGCGCCCGCTCGCGGGCTTGGCGTACGCGGCCCACTCGATTGCGACAATGACGGGCGTGATGGCAATCTTGCTGATCTGGTAAAACCCCACCGTGTTGAGCTGGCGCGCACGCGGCGAGGGCAGGCGGCAGGCGGGGCCAGTCAGGAGGGCGAAGAGGGGTGAGGCAGGGTGAGGCGGGGCGAGGGTGGGAGGGTGGGGGCGGCGCGCGGGGTGGCGCGCGGGGCGGCTGCGCCAGCGGCGGCGCCCCCGGGTGCGGGGTCGGCCCTGGCGCGCCTGGATGGAGAGGTTGTTGAGCACGATGGTGCCGACGTAGACGGTCGCGACAGGCAGCGAGCGCGCGAGCGGCACGCGCCGCACCTGCGCCGGCGGGCGCAGCGCGTCACGCGGCGGCGGCGCGGCGGCGCGGCCGCCCCGGCGCACCCCGAACAAGGGCAGTGCTGGCGCGGCTGCCGCCGCCGCCGCCGCCGCCGCACCTCAAAGATGCCCGCCGCGGCCATGCCGACCATGCCGGCCGCAGTGAAGATGCAGTGCAGCCTGCGGCGCGCCGGGTGCGGGCGGGCGGCGGCGCGGGCAGCGTCTGGCGCGGCGGCGCGGGGCGCGGGCGCGGCGGGGCGCGGCGGGCGCCTGCTGCGGGCGCCCGCTGCGCGCGCCAGCTGCCGCCTGCTGTGCGCGCCGCGCGGCCGCGCGGGCGCACCACGTGAGCGTCGCGGCAAAGTGGAAGCCGTGCGTGAAGAGCACGAGCTTGTTGGCAAAGACTATCGCCACGACGCTGGAGAGGTTGGTCACGCCGTACGCGGCGGCGCGGATGCGCGCCGCCGCGCCGCCGCCGGACTTGCCCGCCGCGCCGCCGGCCTTGCCGACCGCGCCGCCTGGCGCCGGCGCGTGCTGCGGCTGCAGCTGCTGCTGCTGGCCCTGCGTTGCCTTTGCCGGCGGCGTCTGCTGCTGCTTGGGGGCGGCCGGGATGAGCAGCAGGCGCACCTCGTCCCCGCCACCGCCTGCGGCCGTCGCGGCGACCTCGACCGCCACGCCGCGCTGCACAGCGGCGGCGCCGCCCGACTTGACGACGGCCGTGTCGATGGGGGACTGATGGGCGTCCCGAATCAGGAGGTCCGCGAAGCTCGCCTCCCGCGCGGCGGCGGGGGGCAGCAGCGGCGCGCGCTCGCCTGCCGCCCCGCCCAGCAGGCCGCGCAGCCAGTCCATGGCCCGCTGCCGCAGCGAGTCGGCGCGTCCTCGCCGCGGCGAGGGCGCTGGAGGGCCCGCGGGCGGCCGCGGGGCGCGGGCCGGGAGGAGCGGCGAGGCCTGGCGTCTGCTGCTGTTGCAGAGGTGCCCGCGCGAGCGGCTGGCGGCTGTCGCGGCTGCGGTGTGCCGGCGCGATGGCGGAGGCAGCAGCGGGGTCCCAGCCTGCGCGGGCCGCCGCGCGACGCCCAACCGCCGCCGTGCCCCGGCTGCCGCCGCTCGGGGGTGGCGGCGCAATCGCAGCAATTGCACCAGGCGCTCTTTAATGTGCCTGTGGAGCGCCCGGCGGGCCCGTTGCGGCAAAGGCGCGATCACCGAGCCCTACGCCACTCTTTTAAACTTGCGCGGCCCGGCGGCGCCACCCGGCCACCTTCTCGCGCCCAAGCTGACGCCTGAATCCGGGCGCGCTCCAGCCCAGACCGATTGCACCGTGCGCCGCGTGCAGCGAGCGCGCCGGAAGCAGAAACAGGCCGGTCCACTCTTTGAGCGCAAAAAGCGAAACTGCCGACAATGCTCGCGCTCGTCTCGGCGCTGCTGCTCCTCCTCGTGCGCTGCGACGGTGAGAGGCTGTGGTGGCGGTGGCGCCGGCGTCAGCGCCATGCCGCCTGCCGCTCAGCGCCGGCACGCCGCGCCCGCAGCCGCAGGGGCGTGGCTGCGCGCGGACGAGGCGGCCGGCTGGGCTGCAGCCCGCACGGGTCCAGCCCGGGCGCTGGCCCAGGAGTCGCCGCGCGCCTACGCCAGCCGCAAGAGTCACCCCGTCGGCAACACCATTTCCTTCGTCGACCAAGGCCAAGCCGAGGCCTCCACGGCGAGCAAGGCCAGCGGCGTCTACTTCGCGCAAGGCGCGGCGCGCGGCCGGGCACTAGGGCGGGCTCAGCGCAGCAGCCGCCGACCGCCGCCGTGGCGCTTCGCAGGCAAGCTGGTCGTCGCGAGTGACCGCCTGCCGGGGCCGTTTTCGTACGGCTGGGCCGACGGCGGTCAGACGGGCTCAGGCGCGTCTGGCCCCGCGCGCGGCAGGCGCACCCTGCCCGCGCGTCCAGCCCGCGCGCCCAGCCTGCGCGCCCAGCCCTCTCTGCGCGCCGAGCCTTCTGCACGCCCGCCGCGCGCCGCGCGCCGCAGGCAGCAACCACGGTGAGAACAGTCAAGTCTACGGCACGCAGGCGATCGCCATGACCTACCTCGGCGCCCGCGCCGTCGCGGGCAGCGGCACCGCGTACACGCTCGCCGACGGGCCCTCCGCAGCGACCTACAACCGCCACTCCTACGCGCCCGGGCGCGGCGCGCCCACGCTTGGCAGCGGCAAGAGCGTCGCGTTCACCGACCGCGGCGGCACGTCTGTCGCGATGGGGGGCAAGGGCGACGGCCCCGCCGCGCTCGCGACCGGGCGCGAGGTCGCGGCCTTTGCCCGCGGCCAGTACGACCCCGAGCTGTCCGCGCCCGTGGTCACGGTCGGGCACCGCGGCCCGGGCGACAAGCGGCCGAACTGGCCCGCGCGGCGCGCGCTGCGCGCGAGCGCCCGCGCCGCTTGAGCCCGCGGCGGCGTGCACACATGCTCGGGGCGGCACCCGCCCGCGCCCTCGTCGGGGGCGGGCGCGACGCGCGCGCCTGCGCGTGGGTCCACTGATCACTTGAGGCTGGCTGGGAGAGCGCTGCGACCTAATGGTTTGCTGATCACTTGTTGTTTCCCCGCACGCTTCCTTCCTCGCTGGCTGATCCGGGCGGCGCGTGCACGCGCCGCCCGCACAGCACGTGCTGTGCGGCACGCCCCGCGCCGCAACGCGCTCGTCAAGTCTCAATCAAACCTGTGGGTCTCTGGGTGCTGCCCGGCGGTGCCTGCCGGGCGGCATGCCCGCTTGAGCGCCGGTGGCGCCGCGTGGTGTGTGTGTGTGTGTGTGTGTGTGTGTGTGTGTGTGTGTGTGTGTGTGTGTGAGCGTGTGCGTGCGCCGGCGTTGCTGCACGCCTGCTCTCCTTGCTGCTGTTCGCCGGCATCCAGGACGCGGGCCGTGCGTGCGAGGGGATGCTGAGGGACTGTCTGCACTGAGGGATGGGCATCCGGTCATGCGCCGCGCGGCCGCCGCTGCGACGTCAGCCCGGGAGGCAGCAGGCGGAGCAGAGCGACGCTCCCTCATGCCGAGCACGGTCAGCCGAGTCCGATCCTGGGCCGTCAGAGCCTCTCCGTGCACTGCAAAGCGGCTGGCCGCGGGGCGGCGCGGCGCCGGCAGACCAAACTCTTGAGCCCTAGCACCATGGTGGCGGCCACCACGGCTGTGATGGCCTGCTGCGACAGCTGCTCAGCGGCCAGCGGAGCTGCGGCAGCGCTGGAGGCGCAAAGCAGCGCTGGCCGCCGGCAAGGCGCGCCGCAAAGCCCCACGCCGCCGACACCATGCTTGGCTGCAGGGTCTGCGGCGCCACGCCAGACTGAAAGGCAAACTGATGCGGTCGCCGCAGCTCGCGCAGCCGCAGCTCTGCCGCGTTGGCGTCGTCGAGCGCCTCAACACCTCCGCGCAGCTTCTGAAGCAGGCCGCCTGCGAAACCGGGCGGCACGGCGGACTCCAGCCGCTGCGGCTCGAGTCGGGCGGGCCGCCGCAGGCCGCGGCCAGGGTGCGCACACAAACCCCCCGAGGCTCTGAGAAAACTCAAAACTCGCCGGGGCGCTGGCAGAACTGGCAAAACCGGGGCATAACTGGCACTCGTTACTCGGCGGGCGGCGGCCCGCCCAACCCTTCCAGCCCGTCAGGCGGCGGCGGCGGCGGCAGCTCCGGCAGCGGCGGCGGCTGCTGCGGCAAACAAAGCTGGTGCAGCAGCAGCAGGGCCTGCTGCTCGGTCATCAGCGGCGCCCCACCAGCAGCCGGGGGCGGCAGCAGCGGGCGCTTGCCCTGCCGCTGCAGCTGCGCTGCTATCGCCTGAATCGCCGCCGTCTGAGCCCACAACCGTGAAGAACGCCGTGCGAATGGGGTGGGGCGGCCTTCCGCCCTTGCCGCGAGCTGCCTGCTGCTCCACCGAGCCGGTGCTGTCCGCCATGGCTGATCGGGCCGGCGCGCCGGCCAGAACGGCCGCTGGAGCAATTGATCAGGTCGCTGACAGTGTCTGGGGGCCGCTACTGGCCGTGCTGTGGCCCGTGCGCCGCGCACTGCCAGTGCCGATGCCCCGCGTCACCGCTGGCAAAACTAGGAGTTCTGCCGGTTTGTGCGCCGGCCCCCGGCTGGCAAAACGTTGGCAGAACCTGGCAGAACTCAAACCGGCAGAACCGGCTGGGTTTGTGTGCGCACCCTGGCCGCGGCGCAACTCCCAACCGCCGCTGCCAGGCCCTGGGTGCCGCCGCCCCGCCGGCTTCCCGCGCCCCGCCCGCCGACTCCTGGGCTTTGGCGCGTTCCAGTCCAGACCGACTGCACGTGCACCGCGTGCAGCGGGCGCGCCGGCAGCAGAAACAGGCCCGGTCCACTTTTTTGGCGCGCCGCGTGAAACTGCCGGCATGCTCGCGCTTTGGGCGCTGCTGCTGCTCCTCGTGCGCTGCGACGGTGCGATTACGATGCTGGGCCCTGGAGGAACCGGCGTTGGCGCCGCCGCCTGCCGCTCAGCGCCGGCCCGCCGCGCCCGCAGCCCGGGCGCTGGCGCAGGAGTCGCCGCGCGCCTACTCCAACCACACGGGTCAGGACCCGGGCGGCAACACCGACACCTGGGTCGACCAAGGCCACGCCGAGGCGTCCACAGCGAGCAAGGCCAATGGCATCTACTTCCTAGCAGGCGCGGCGCGCGGCCGGGCACTAGGGCGGGCTCAGCACGCTGCGCAGCAGCCGCCGACCGCCGTCGCGGCGCTTCGCAGGCAAGCTGGTCGTCGCGAGTGACCGCCTCCCCGCGCCATTCTCGTACGGCTGGGCCGACGGCGCCCAGACGAGCTCAGGCGCGTCGGGCCCCGCGCGTGTCGCCCGCGCCCAGCCCTCTGCGCCCCCAGCCGCTCTGCGCGCCCAGCCGCTCTGCGCGTCGAGCCCTCTGCGCGCCCGCCGCCCTCTGCACGCCCGCCGCCCGCAGGCCACAACCGCGGTGAGAACAGCCAGATCTACGGCACGCAGGCGATCGCCATGACCTACCTCGGCGCCCGCGCCGTCGCGGGCAGCGGCACCGCGTACACGCTCGCCGACGGGCCCTCCGCAGCGACCTACAACCGCCATTCCTACGCGCCCGGGCGCGGCGCGCCCACGCTTGGCAGCGGCAAGAGCGTCGCGTTCACCGACCGCGGCGGCACGTCTGTCGCGATGGGGGGCAAGGGCGACGGCCCCGCCGCGCTCGCGACCGGGCGCGAGGTCGCGGCCTTTGCCCGCGGCCAGCACGACCCCGAGCTGTCCGCGCCCGTGGTCACGGTCGGGCACCGCGGCCCGGGCGACAAGCGGCCGAACTGGCCCGCGCGGCGCGCGCTGCGCGCGAGCGCCCGCGCCGCTTGAGCGCGCGGCGCCGTGCACACATGCCCGGGCGGCGCCCGCCCGCGCCCTCGTCGGGGGCGGGCGCGACCCACACGCGCCCCCGCTGCGCGTGGGTCTACTGGTCACTTGAGGCCGGGAGGGTATTGGTTTGCTGATTTCTTGTCGTCCCCCGAATGCTTCCTTTCTGCCGGTCGTTGTCGTTGTTCCGGGCGGCCCGTGCTGTGCGGCACGCCCCGCGCCGCAACGCGCTCGTCAAGCCTCGAACCCTCGGGTCTCTGGGTGCCGCCCGGCGGCCTGCCGGGCGGCGCGCTGCCCGCCCGCTTGAGCGCCGGCGGCGCTGCGTGGTGTGTGTGTGGGCGTGCGCGCGCGCTGGCGTTGCTGCACGCCTGCTGCTGTTTGGTGTGCGTGGTGTGTGTGTGTGTGTGTGTGTGTGTGTGTGTGTGTGTGTGTGTGTGTGAGCGTGTGCGTGCGCCGGCGTTGCTGCACGCCTGCTCTCCTTGCTGCTGTTCGCCGGCATCCAGGACGCGGGCCGTGCGTGCGAGGGGATGCTGAGGGACTGTCTGCACTGAGGGATGGGCATCCGGTCATGCGCCGCGCGGCCGCCGCTGCGACGTCAGCCCGGGAGGCAGCAGGCGGAGCAGAGCGACGCTCCCTCATGCCGAGCACGGTCAGCCGAGTCCGATCCTGGGCCGTCAGAGCCTCTCCGTGCACTGCAAAGCAGCTGGCCGCGGGGCGGCGCGGCGCCGGCAGACCAAACTCTTGAGCCCTAGCACCATGGTGGCGGCCACCACGGCTGTGATGGCCTGCTGCGACAGCTGCTCAGCGGCCAGCGGAGCTGCGGCAGCGCTGGAGGCGCAAAGCAGCGCTGGCCGCCGGCAAGGCGCGCCGCAAAGCCCCACGCCGCCGACACCATGCTTGGCTGCAGGGTCTGCGGCGCCACGCCAGACTGAAAGGCAAACTGATGCGGTCGCCGCAGCTCGCGCAGCCGCAGCTCTGCCGCGTTGGCGTCGTCGAGCGCCTCAACACCTCCGCGCAGCTTCTGAAGCAGGCCGCCTGCGAAACCGGGCGGCACGGCGGACTCCAGCCGCTGCGGCTCGAGTCGGGCGGGCCGCCGCAGGCCGCGGCGCAACTCCCAACCGCCGCTGCCAGGCCCTGGGTGCCGCCGCCCCGCCGGCTTCCCGCGCCCCGCCCGCCGACTCCTGGGCTTTGGCGCGTTCCAGTCCAGACCGACTGCACGTGCGCCGCGTGCAGCGGGCGCGCCGGCAGCAGAAACAGGCCCGGTCCACTTTTTTGGCGCGCCGCGTGAAACTGCCGGCATGCTCGCGCTTTGGGCGCTGCTGCTGCTCCTCGTGCGCTGCGACGGTGCGATTACGATGCTGGGCCCTGGAGGAACCGGCGTTGGCGCCGCCGCCTGCCGCTCAGCGCCGGCCCGCCGCGCCCGCAGCCCGGGCGCTGGCGCAGGAGTCGCCGCGCGCCTACTCCAACCACACGGGTCAGGACCCGGGCGGCAACACCGACACCTGGGTCGACCAAGGCCACGCTGAGGCGTCCACGGCGAGCAAGGCCAATGGCATCTACTTCCTAGCAGGCGCGGCCGGGCACTAGGGCGGGCTCAGCACGCTGCGCAGCAGCCGCCGACCGCCGTCGCGGCGCTTCGCAGGCAAGCTGGTCGTCGCGAGTGACCGCCTCCCCGCGCCATTCTCGTACGGCTGGGCCGACGGCGCCCAGACGAGCTCAGGCGCGTCGGGCCCCGCGCGTGTCGCCCGCGCCCAGCCCTCTGCGCCCCCAGCCGCTCTGCGCGCCCAGCCGCTCTGCGCGTCGAGCCCTCTGCGCGCCCGCCGCCCTCTGCACGCCCGCCGCCCGCAGGCCACAACCGCGGTGAGAACAGCCAGATCTACGGCACGCAGGCGATCGCCATGACCTACCTCGGCGCCCGCGCCGTCGCGGGCAGCGGCACCGCGTACACGCTCGCCGACGGGCCCTCCGCAGCGACCTACAACCGCCATTCCTACGCGCCCGGGCGCGGCGCGCCCACGCTTGGCAGCGGCAAGAGCGTCGCGTTCACCGACCGCGGCGGCACGTCTGTCGCGATGGGGGGCAAGGGCGACGGCCCCGCCGCGCTCGCGACCGGGCGCGAGGTCGCGGCCTTTGCCCGCGGCCAGCACGACCCCGAGCTGTCCGCGCCCGTGGTCACGGTCGGGCACCGCGGCCCGGGCGACAAGCGGCCGAACTGGCCCGCGCGGCGCGCGCTGCGCGCGAGCGCCCGCGCCGCTTGAGCGCGCGGCGGCGTGCACACATGCCCGGGCGGCGCCCGCCCGCGCCCTCGTCGGGGGCGGGCGCGACCCACACGCGCCCCCGCTGCGCGTGGGTCTACTGGTCACTTGAGGCCGGGAGGGTATTGGTTTGCTGATTTCTTGTCGTCCCCCGAATGCTTCCTTTCTGCCGGTCGTTGTCGTTGTTCCGGGCGGCCCGTGCTGTGCGGCACGCCCCGCGCCGCAACGCGCTCGTCAAGCCTCGAACCCTCGGGTCTCTGGGTGCCGCCCGGCGGCCTGCCGGGCGGCGCGCTGCCCGCCCGCTTGAGCGCCGGCGGCGCTGCGTGGTGTGTGTGTGGGCGTGCGCGCGCGCTGGCGTTGCTGCACGCCTGCTGCTGTTTGCCGGCCGGCGTCCAAGCGCGCGGACCGGCGTCCAACCGCGCGCATGAGGGCGCGGGGATGCGCAGGGACTGTCTGCACTCAGGGACGGGTATGCCGTTCTGCGGGCGCCGCTCGAACTGCGCACTGCGTGCAAGACGACCTGCACTCGAGCGTTTTGTACTCGTATCTTCTTGTTTTTTTGCGGCAGCTGCGTTCTTGCTGCGCGCTGAGATGAAGGCCTCTTGGTAACCCAAACGGCCTGAAGTTTCGCCCCGGACTCGAATCTGGCCGAAGATCGGCCATCCGCGCGTTTTCGGGTGTTTGAGTTTTGCTGGTTATATTGCGCAAGTCTGCCGCTTTTGCAACCCTATCGATCCGCAACCCAGAACTTGCAAGCGAGTGGCCTTGCAGGGCGCGCATGTATGGCCGAGTGGTCTAAGGCGTCAGACTCAAGTTCTGATACTGGCAACAGTGCGTGAGTTCGAACCTCACTACATGCATTTTGGCGGGGTTTTAGGGTTCAGGGTTTAGCGCAAAAGGCTTGGGCTGGCCGCTTGCGGGCCGGCCGGCGCAGCCGGGCTGCCGGCCGGGAGTGCGGCCGGCGCAACTCACGGTGGCACTGGCCACGCGGCTGCAGTCTGGGCCGACGCGTGACGCGATTGTGGAGCGTCACTTCAAGCATGGACAGACCATTGCCGCTCTGATGCATGTCCCCGCCCTGGCCTACGAGCCAGGACGCTGGGCCTATCACGCCACTGTGTGCCGTGCGCTCGAGCGCTGGTGGCGGCTCAAGGTGCCCAACACCTACAAGGACGCGGCCTGGCGGCTCACGCTGCAGGCCTTCCCTATGGCGGAGCGCATGGGCGCCGGCCA
This sequence comes from Scenedesmus sp. PABB004, assembly GCA_014905635.1. NCBI lineage: Eukaryota > Viridiplantae > Chlorophyta > Chlorophyceae > Sphaeropleales > Scenedesmaceae > Scenedesmus > Scenedesmus sp. PABB004. The sequence continues at coordinate 733,688 of JABVCE010000007.1, read as the reverse complement.
GGCGGTCGACAATTGCGTCTTCTGCTGCGAGGAGCCGCCCCAGCTGCCGGCGCCGGCGCACTTGGCGGGGCTCGGCGGCGCGCTGCACCCCGGCGCCGCGCATCATTTCTGGTGCTGCCCCGTCGCGGGTGTGGTGCGCGCGGAGATAGAAAAGCAGTTGCGTGCGTTTGGCTGGCGCCCGGCCGGCTCATGCTTGAAGTGCAGCCACGTTTGGCTGGGCAGCCGCCCGGACGACAGGTTGCACCAGATGGTGTGGGATATGGTCTGCATCGCAGCCATATACGCGTGTGAGCGCGGCCGCCGGGTGGCATGGATTTTCCTGCAGATCCGGCAGCGCCCCTTGCCGTTTGAGTTGGCGCGGGACATAGTGCTGCGGGCGGCGGTGGGCGCGTTTTGGGAGGCGCTGGCCGACTTTGCGGCGACGGCCCGTGTTCCGCTCGCCGCCCGCACTGCTAGCCTTACGCGCCAGCCCTTTGTGGCTTGGAGCACTGTCAGCCTGCGTGGCAACGGCTTGACTCTTGTGCGACGTTGAGCAGCCTCGGCTGCGCCTGCATGCGCCGGGGGTCCCCTCGAGCGCCGGTGTGTGTGGGTGCTAACAGCACCTTGCCAGCTCAAACGTGACAACAGACACGGAGCGCTCGCATGCGCGCAGCGTGTGCCCCAGCGGGGGTGTGCATGCTGCGGTCAACCGGCTGCCGCCGACACTGCTGAACAAAACCCCTGCAGCACGACGTCTGGCACGGTGTGTGTGGCGGTGACAACACTTGGTGTGGATGTGGCGATGCTTTTGGGAGTTGGCGTCGCTGGGGCGGCAGCTGCGTGCGAGACTGAAACGCTTCAACCGTCAGGGTCCCGGCGCCGTAGGCGCATGATTCACCCTGTGTAACTCCCTTCTTCCGTTTAGCGCAACCGGCCCCCGGGCGCGACGGGCGGCGCGGCCGGACGCTCGTTGCACCGGGGGACGCCCGCGCGAGTGCCCCGCGCGCCGCGCACCGCGCGCCGCGGCGCGCGCGCCCGCGCTGCTACCTACGCCCGCCGCCCGCCGCCCCGCCTGCGCTGCCCGCCCGCCCGCCGCCGCGCGCCGCTGCGCCGCCCGCTCAGCCCGGGGGCTTGAGCTTGCCGAGCATGGAGCGGTCGACGACGTCGCCGTCCTTGAGCACCGCGTCGCCGCCGTCAAAGGTCATGACCTCGCCCACCAGGCCGACCTTGTCGCCGCTGACCACCTTGACCGCGTCCTTCTTGTCCACCTCCACCAGCTCCACCACCTCCAGCACCACCGCGCCGCCGCCGCCGAGCGGCCACGCCTCGAGCGCGCCGCCCGGCAGCGTCGCGCCGCCGACGCCGACGCCGCCGCCCGGGAGCTTGACCAGCACGTCCCGGTAGTCGGGGCCGCGCGGCGGCGGCGCGCCGCCGCGCCCGCCGGGCAGGCCCGGCGTGCCCGGCAGCCCGCCGCCGGCGCCGCCGTGGTGGCGGTCGAGGCCCGGCGTGTAGGCCATGCCCGGCGTGACGCCGAGCGGCGTGTAGCCGGTGACCATGCCCGGCGTCGCGACCGTGCCGGGCGTCGCGCCGAGGCCGAGCCCGCCCGGCGTCGGCTGCGCATAGTAGGCCTCCCCGTAGCCGCCCGCGCCGGGGCTGGGCGCCGACAGGTCCCCGCCGCGCGGCGTCGGCGCGGCGCCGTAGCCGCCTGCGCGGCGGCGGCGGCGGCGCGCGGGCGTGGGCGCGGCGCGGCGCGGCGCGGCGGGGCGCGCTCGGCGCGGCGCGGCGGCGCGCGTGGGGGCTCTGCCGGCGGCAGCGCGCGCCAGCTGGTGGCCCGACTGCGTCGGCGCGATCCTCGGGGAGTGGCTGAGCCCCAGCCACTCCCCGAGGCCTGCGCGGCCGCACCTGGCGTGTAGGCGTAGCCGTCCGGCCCGCCCGGCGTGGCGGCGGCGCCCGGCGTGCGCGCGTTGCCGTGCTCTGGGCGCGGCGCAGGCGGAGCAGGTGCGGCGGCGGCGGCGGCGGCGGCGGCGGCGCGGTTGGCAGAGAGCGCGGCGTCGGCAGAGAGCGCGGCGGCGCGGGCGCGCTGCGGCGCGGACGCGAGCGAGCGCGGCCGCACCCGCGTAGCCCGCCGCGCCGGGCGTCTCGGCGGTGCCCGGCGTCGGCGCGGGCGCGTAGCCGCCCATGGGCGTAGCGGCGCCGCCGTAGCCGCCCATCGGCGTCGCCGCGCTCGGCGGCCGGCCGCCGCGGCCGCCGTAAAAGTCGGGCTCCGCGCTGGGGTGTGCCGGCGTCATGCTCGGGTGCGCCGGCGTCATGCCCGGGTGCATCGGCGTCATCCCCGGGTGCATCGGCGTCATGCCCGGGTGCAGCGGCGTCGCGCCGCCCATGCTCGGGTGCAGCGGCGTCTGCATCGCGTGCGCCGGCGTGCGCGGCGGCCCCGCGGCCGGCACGAAGCCGTACGCGCCGCCCGGCGGCCGCGCGCCGGGCACAAAGCCGCCGAGCCCGCCGCCGGGCGCGCCGCCGAGCGCGCCCGGCGCCTGCCCCGGCAGGCCCAGCACGTGCTCCTTCTTCACCGTCACGATCTTGTTGACCGCGTCGAGCTCCAGCTGCAGGTGCGTCGCGGTCTCCTGCTTCACGCGGCCCTTGTACCGCGCGTACGGCCCGCTGCGCACGGTGACCTCGGCGCCCATGAGCCCGCCGCCGCCGCGGCCGCGGCCGCCGCCGCCGCCGCGGCCGCCGCTACCGCCGACGCCAAAGCCGCCGCCGCCGTACGAGCCGCCGCCGACGCCGCCCGCGCCGCCGGCGGCGTACGGGTTTTGCGGGCCCGACCCGGGGACATGCTTCGGCGACGAGAGCACGCCCGGGCCGGCGCCGGGGCCGCCCGCCGGCGCGGCGGGGCCGCCGCTGCCGCGCAGGCGCACCTGGCGGCTGCGCACGACGAGGAAGCCGCCGCGGTCAGAGAGCTCGGGGCAGCGCAGGAAGACCACGCCGCGGCTGATCGCGTGCACCGTGCCTGCGCAGGCAGAGCGCGGCGCGGCGCAGCAGCGGCGGCGGCGGCGGCGGCGGCGGGGCGGGGCTCGGGGGCGGCCTCCCCGCGGCGCGCGCGGCGCCCTCCCCGGCGGCGGGCGCGGCCGCGGCGCGCACCGCCTTTGCTCTGCCGCGCGCCGCCGGCCGCGCGCGGGCCGGGGGGCTCGAGCAGCGTGACGTAGTCGCCCGCGCTCACGACGGCGTTGTTGGCGTCCGTCGTCGACGCGCGGCTGGGCAGCAGCTTGCGCATGATGTCGCTCTCCTGCGAGCGGTCACACAGCGGCGGGGCGCAGGGGAGACGCGGAAGGAGGGGCTGGGCGGGCGCGGGCGGACGCGGCGGCGCGGGCGCGGCGCGGGCGCGGCGGCGCAGACGCGCGCGCCGCGCGGTGACGCGCACCCGGCAGAGCCGCACGTCCTGCTTGGCGGGCGTGGAGGCATTGGTGAGCACGCGCGCGGTGTCCTTGTCGATGGCGATGATCACGCCCGCCGTGTTGGCGTCCAGCGCGACGAGGTCGTGCAGCTCGTACTTGCCGCCGAGGCTCTCGATGCCTGGGGGTCCAGGCAGGCGCGGCGCGGCGGGGCGTGCGGGGGTTGAGCGAGGCGGCGTGCGCGGGCGCGCGGGTGCGCGCGGGGGCGCGTGGGGAGGGGCGGCGCGGGCGGCGCGCGGCCGCGCGCGCGCGCGCGGGAGGGCGGGCGCGGTGCGGCGCGGCGCGGCGCGGCGCGGCGGGCGCGCTGGCGGTGCGCGCACCCGTGCCGGGGTCGCTGGCCTCTGTGAGGTCTTTGACGAAGACCTGCAGCTCGCCCTGCCGCGTGTCCGGGACCAGCACGCACACGCCCTCCTTCACCACGACCACCATGCCGCGCGCGCCCTCGTGCGGGCCGCTCAGCACGCGCACGTGGTCGCCCGGCTGCGCGACGCGGCGCGGCGGCGGCGCGGGCCGCGTGAGCGGCGGCGGCGCGGGCGGCGGCGCGGGCGGCGGCGCGGGCAGCAGCCCCGGCGGCGGCGCGAACAAGGCGGCCCCGCACGCAGCGCCGCGCCCAGCGCCCCCGCCGGCGCCGGCCGCTGGGCGGCGCGGGGCGCTGGGCGCAGCTGGGCGCTGCTGGGCGGCGCTGGGCGCTGCTGGGCGCTGCTGCTGGGCGCGAGTGATGCTGGGCGCCGCACCTTGAACAGCTTCTGCACCTCGTCCAGCTCCAGCTCCACCACCTCGCCGGCCATCATGTCCGGCCGCACCAGCAGCTTGCCCTCGTCCAGCTTCACGTCCTCAACGGTGCCTGGGAGGGGGCGCGAGGCGGGCGGTCAAGCGGGGCGCGAGGCGCAGCGGGCGGTCACGCGGGGCGAGCGCGCGCGCGCGGCGGGGCGGCGCGGTGCGGCCAGGCCGGCGCGGCGCGGCGCCAGGCGCGGCTTGCGCGCACCCTCGAGCGTGTTGAGCTCGCCCGCCACGACCATCACGCGGTCGCCCTTGACGTACGTCGCGCGCGCCGCGCCGCCGTCGGGGAGGGCCTTGAGCAGCTGCTTCAGGCCCGACGTCGGGTCCTGCGCGGCGGCGCGGGGCGGCGCGCTCGGGCCGCCGCCCCCCGCGCGCACCCCACCAGGCTCCCCTCGACACCAAGCTCGACTCTCAGCTTTCCACCCTCTCCTGAGCCCTGATCCCTGAGCCCCGAGCCCTGAGCCCTGAGCCCCCCCTAAACCCCACCACCAAAGCCCCCCCGGGGGGCCGCACCGCGACGTCCTCGAGCTCGCCCGCCGCGCCGGCGGCGTTGAAGCGCGAGACCTCGTCCAGCGGCGGCGCGACGTCCTGCAGGATGAGGCCCTTGAGCGACACGCCGCGCAGCGTGTAGCCGTCCAGGAACCTGGGGTGGGGGGGGGGTGGGCGGGTGGGCGGGTGTGGGGGTGTGGGGGGATGTGGATGTGAATGTGTGTGGTGGGTGGGTGGGTGCGTGTGCGGCAGTGGGGCGCGGCACAGCCAGCACGCGGCGGTGCGCGGCGGCGGTGCGCCGCGGTGCGCGGCGGTGCGGGTCGCGCCTGTGCGTGTTGAGCGTGATGATGGCGGGGTCGTTGCGGTCCTTGCCGACCGGCAGCCCCAGCTCGCCCGCCTCCTTGGCGCGGAACGGCTTTGGCGGCGGCCGCACCGCCTGCCGCCCAAACGGGTTGCGCTTGCCGCCTGCGCGCGCGCGCGCGGCGGCGCGGCGGCGGCGGGCGGCGGCGCGGCGGTCCCTGTCGGCGGCGAGCGCGGGCGTCGTGCCCGCCGGCCCCGCCGGCGCTGGCGCGCCCGGCCGTGGGGGTTGAGGCCCCGAACTAAAACCCCGCGCACCGCCGGACATGTCCTTGGCCATCGCCGCGAGGTCGAGGCGCGGGACCAGCTTGACCGTCGCGCGCCCGCCCGCATAGTCGACGTCCACCACCTGCGCCAGTCGCCGGGTCGGGTCGGCGCGCGAGCGGGACGCGCAGCCGCAGCCGGCCGCGGTTGACCGCGCCGCCCGAAACCCCGCCCTGAGCCCTGCTGCCAAAACCCTGCCGCCGCCAGCAGCCAAAACCCTGCTGCCAAAGCCCCGCGCCTTGGCGAGGTCGTCCTTGTAGAGCCCGCCGCGCACGCGGACCCAGCTGTCGCGCTCGATCGCGGCCTTGGCGGCGCGGTTGACCGTGACCGCGGCGGGGCGCTCGCGCAGCGGCACGAGGCGGGCGCCCTTGAAGCCGTAAATGGTGCGCAGCCCGCGCACCGCCTCGACGACCTGCGCGCGGTGTGGGCGCGGCGGTGTGCGTGTGTGGGTGGGTGTGTGTGGGAGGGGGGCGGGGGGCGCGTGGTCTGGTGCGTGTGCTGGCGCGTGCGGGAGGGAGGTGCTGCGCGCGCAGCGCGCCCGGCGCGGCGTTTGCACAACATGCCCCCCCCCCACTGGGGCCTCCCCCCGGCCGTGCCCCCTGGGCGCACGTGCGAGTCGCGGAAGGCCTCCACATAGAGGAAGCCCTTGAGGTGGTCCAGGCACGCCGCCGACTTGATCGCGAGCGGCGTGCCGCGCTCGGCCATGTTGTAGCACTTTTGCAGCAGCTGCAGGCACGCCTCGCGCTCCGAGCCCAGCCTGGCAGCACGGCACGGCGGCGCGGCGCGGTCAGCGCGGTCGGCGCGCGCGCCTGCGCGCGCGCACGCGCCGCCGCTGCCCCCGCCGCTGCCCCTCTCTGCCCCTCTCTGCCCCTCTCTGCCCTTCTCTGTCCCCCTCTGCCCCCTCTCCCCACCACCACTCGCCTGCAGGCGACGATGAAGAGGCCCGGGTCCTCCTTGGTCGGCTGCAGGCCCTGCTGCCCCACGTCCTCCTCCTCCCCGTAGCCGCCAAAGTCGTCCTCCTCGTCGTAGTCAGCCTCCCTGGGCGCGCAGCGCCGCGCGCGCAAGGGGCGGCCGGTGCGTGAGCCGCCGCCGGCGGGCGGGCGCATGCGCGGCCGCCGCAACCGCCGCTGCCGCGCGCGGCCCCGCGCCTGCTGCTCGCCCCTCCCCGCCCCACTCCCTCGCCCTGCTGCTCCTCCCCAGCCGCCCCGACCGCTCCCCGCCCCCTCCCTCCCTCCCTCCCTCCCCCCCTCCCTACCCCCTCCCCCTCACTTGTACTTGTCCTCCAGGTACTTGGCCAGCTCCTCCTCCGTCTGCTCCGCGCGCCCGCCCTGGCGCAGCACGTCCAGCTCGCGGTAGTGCGCCGCCGCGCCGCCGCCGCCGCCGAGCTCCTCGCCGCCCAGGTCCTCGTCGTTGTGCGCGAGCATGTCGTCGACGTCGTCCTGCAAGGCGCGCACGCGCGCGCGCGCGCGGTGGTTGAGCGTTACGTCATGCCCTTCCGGCGCGCTGCGTGCGGATGTGCCCTTGGCGCGCGGCGGCAGCGCGCCGCGGCTGCAGGGCCGCGGCTGCCCTGAGGCCGCGCCCGCGCCGCCGCCGCGCCCCGGCGTCCCCGGGCGTCCCCCATGCGCGCGCGCGCGGCCGCTCACGTCGGCCTCCTCCTCCTCCTCCTCGCTGTCCACCGCGGCGATGTCGTCGATGAAGCGCGACGCCTTGCGCCGCTTGGCGCGCCCGCCGCCCTCGTCGTCGTCCTCCTGCGGCGGCCGGCGCGCGGCGCGCGCAGCTGGGCGCCGCCGCCCCCGGCGCAGCGCGCGCCGCCGGGCCCCGGGAGGGCGCCGCGGCCAGCCGGACGCGCGGGCGCGCCGTGCGCCGCTGCCGCCGCCGCCCGCCGCCGCCCGCCGGCCCGGGCGGGCGCGCGCGCACCTCATCCGCCTCCTCGTCGAAGAACTGCGCGCCCTTGCGCTTCTTGGGGGCGGCCTTGTCGCCCGCCTGCTTCTTCTTGCCGCGCGCCCGCTGCTGCTGCTGCTCCGCCGCGGCGCCGTCGCCCTCCGGCTCCTCGTCCTCCTCCTCCTCGGGCTCGGCCGCAAAGTCCGAGTCCTCCTCCTCCTCGTACTCCTCAGAGCCGCGGGCCATGGCGGCCCCGGGGGCGGGGCTGCGCGGAGGGCGGCCCCAGAGCAGCAGTGATGGCCGCTGCCCGCGCCCTGCTGCGCTGCCGGGCACCGCGGGTCGTGGCGTGGCCAGCGGCGGTGGGTGGTGACAGCCGTTGGGCGCAGGGCACGCCACCGCGCAGGCAGGGAGCTCGGCAGTCGCTCGAGCCCCGCTGCCGCGCTGGGCGGGCTCGTGCGCCATCGCGCGCGCCCGTCGACAGCCGCCAGCGCGCCCGCCCCTACCAACGGCCATCCACAAGCGCCCCTCGCGGTCCCACGCCCTGCCACGCGGCAGCAGCAGCAGGAGCGGGTGCTCCACAGGCCCGCCCGCGCCAGCTGCGCCAGCTGCGCGCCCACGCAGGCCCGCTCGCGCACCAGGACACCGCTGCGGACCCGTGGGCGCGCGCTGGGAGCCCATGGCGCGGCAGCGCGGCGGCAGCGGCGCCGCCGATGAAGCGGCGCCGAGCGTCGACGCGTGGAGCGAGGCCGACCAGCGCATCATCGTGTCCCAGCCCGCCGCGGGCTTCCTGTACGACCTCATCCTGCGCGCCCGCATCGACGCCGCGCCCGACGCCGTCTACGCCGTCCTCACGCACCCGCGTGAGTGTGTGCGCGCGCCGCGCGCAGCAGCGGCGGCGCCGCCGGCGCGGCGCGACGCGACGCAGCGCCCGAGTCGGCGCGCGCACGGCGGCCGCGCGGCGCAGACTCGCACGAGATCTTCCGCGGCATTCGCGACACGCTCAGCCGCACAACGCTCGAGGACGACGGAACGGGGCGGCGCAAGCTGCGCGTGGGGCACCGCGCGGTGACCAAGTTCCTCTGGATCAGCGTGACCTTTGACACAGGTGTGTGCCACTGCCACCGCGGACGCGGCCGCGGGCGCGGGCGCCGGGGGCGCCGGCAGCCGGGCGGGGGGGGGGGGCGCAACGCCGCCGCGCGCCGCAGAGCTGTTCGTGTGGGAGGACGACACCGCGCGCACGATCCGCTTCACCAACGCGCGCAGGCGCGCGCCGCGCCCCCGCCGCCGCCGCCGCGCCCACGCCAGCAGCGCCAGCAGCGCCGCTGCGCCGCCCGACCCGTGCCCGTGCCGCCGCCCGCCGCCCGCTGCGCGCCGCTGCGCAGCGACGGCTTCATGAAGAAGTTTGATGGCATGTGGGTGGTGCAGCCGATGACGCAGGACACGCTGGACCGCATCTACAAGGCCCAGCCCGCGGCCGCGGCCGCGGCGGCGCAGGCGCAGGCGCAGCGGCACCACTGGCTGAGCCCCGCGGGCGCGCTCTCGGCGCTGCAGCAGCGTGAGCCAGCGGCGGCGCCGCGCGGGCCGAGCCGCGCCGGCGGCGGGCCGAGCCGCGCCGGCGGCGGGCCGAGCCGCGCCGGCGGCGGGCCGAGCCACGCCGCCGCGCCGCCGCGCCGCCGCGCCGCAGGCCTGCCGCACGGCCGGCAGCCCGAGCAGGCGTCGCTGGTGACGCTGGAGCAGGCGCTCGCGCCGCGCGCGCGGCCGCCGGGCCCCGTGGCGCACCTGGTGCGCGGGCTGTGCGCGCGGGTGCTGCAAAACATGATGGCCGACCTGCGCAGCGAGGTCCACCGCCGCGCGGCGCTGGCAGGTGCGGTGGGGACGCACGCCGCCCCGCGCCCCCACAGGCGCGGGCGCGCTCACGCCGCCGCTGCGCGCTGCCGCTGGCGCTGCAGGGCCCGCGCTGGGGCGGCCGCCGCCGGCACTGCCCGTGGCGAGCATCGGCGGCGGCTGGCTGCGCGGCGGCTCCGGCTGGGCCGGCGCCGGCGCCGGCGGCGGCGGGGACGAGGACGGGGAGCGCGTGCGCCGCAGCGGGCGCGGCAGCCACGGCGCGCTCGCCGTGGCGCCGCTCAGCATCACGATACGGCTGTGAATTTGAGCTGCTGCACGGCGCATGCCGGCGGGGGACGTCGTGATTCGCTCTCACGGCGCGACGCAGGATGACGTGCGGCCAATTGGCGGCGCGAGTTGAACCGCACTCTCGCGCGACGAATCAGGTCCAGGCCAGGCGCCCGCACGACGGCCGCGCTGCAACACACACGCCCAGCGACTCAGCGGGGGGCGCCCAGGCCAGCGCCCGCCGCGCGAACGCCGCCGCCGCGCACGAACGAGCGCGCGCGCCGCCGAGCCGCCGCCGCGCCTCCCTCTCACGCGCGGAATCCAGCGTCGGCCATCGCCGCGCTCGCCTGCCCGGCTGGGGCCGGCGCCGCGCCGAAATGGAGGCCCGGGACAGCGGCGGCGCGAAGACCGGCGCTGCGGGCGCTGCCGGGTGCCTGGACGTTCGAGCCGTGGCAGGCCTCCCCGAGTCGCTCGCCGACCCCTTGTCGTGCGCCGGCGACGCGGCAGCCGGTGCGGCGGCTCGCACAGCGCCGCCGCGGACCGCGCGCGGTCCGCGACGAGGCTGCGCGCGCAGCCGCCGCGGACCGCGCGGCGCCGCCGCTCACACGCGCGTCCGTGCGCCCCCAGACCCGGAGATTCCTCTTGGCCTGGACTGCATCAGCTTCGACGACGCGCTCAGCAAGTACATCGGCGAGGCGGGGCGCGGCCAGGTGGGCGCGCCATCTCACGCTGCGCGGGCGCGTGTCGCGCGCTTGGCAGCAGCTTGCGCAGCACGCGGTTAGCAGCACTTAGCAGCAGCTTGCGCAGCACGCGCTTAGCAGCAGCTTGCGCAGCCGCGGCCGCAGCATGACACGCGCGCGCGCCGCAGCTCGCCGTCTACGTGGCCGCCAGCTTGCTGCAGATCCCCAACGCGCTTATCATCCTCCTCCTGGTCTTCTCGCTCGGCGGCAACCCGAGCGCGGACCCCGCCGCCTGGGCCTGCGTCGCGGACGCGGCGGCCGACCCCGCCTGCGCGGCGGCGCGGCGCGCGGGCGACGCGGCGGCGTTCTGCGCGCTGCGCCCGAAGCAGTGGGCCTGGGCGGCGCCGGGCGCGAGCCTGGCGACGCGCTTCGGCCTGGTGTGCGGCCGGGCCGGCCAGGCGCAGCTCGCCAACTCGGCCTTTTTCCTGGGCTACCTCATCGGGTCGGGCGCCTGGGGCGCCGCCGCCGACGCGTGGGGCCGCAGGGCCGCCGCGTTTGGCGGCACCGCGCTCGCCGCCGCGGCGACGGCCGCCGCGCTCGGCACGCCGCGGTATTGGGTGCTCATGGCGCTGCGCGCGCTCGCGGGTGCGGGCGGCGGGCCGCTGCCGCCGCCGCGCTGCCGCGCCCGCGCGCGCGCTGGCCGGGCTGCCAGGCCGGGCCCGGCCTGCTCACTTTCGCGCCGACGCGCGGCGCGGCTCCGCCCGCCAGGCGTCGGCGTCGCGGGCCAGGCGCTGGGGTCGTTCATGCTGGCGACGGAGGCCCTCGGCCCCGCGTGGCGCGGCGTCGCGGGCATCCTCACGCAGGCGCGGCGCTGCCGCTGAGTCGGCGGCCGGGACGTCGGCTTGCCGCCGGCCGCAGCGCTGCGTCGACCGGCCGGCCGACGCGCCCCGCTGCGCGCGCTGCGCGCTGCGTGCGCTGCGCCGCGCTGTGCGGCAGGTGTTCTTCATCGCCGGCGAGTTTGTGCTCGTGGCCATCGGCACGCTCCCGAGCTGGCGCGCGCAGTTTGCCGCCGGCGCGGCGGTGTGCGCCGCGAGCCTCGCGCTGTGGCCGCTCGTGCCGGAGAGCCCGCGCTGGCTGTTCGTGCAGGGCCGCAGCGACGAGGCGATGCAGGTGCACACAGGCTCGGCGGGACGCGGGGCAGGACGGGGCTGGCGGCAGCGCGCGCAGGGTGCGGCGCGGGTTGCTCGCGCGGCTCACTCCGCCCCGCGCGCCGCTGCCAGGTGCTCGGCGCGCTCGCGCGCCGCAACGGCACGCGGCTGCCGCCGATGCCGCTGGCGCCCGTCGGCGCGCCGCCGCCGCCCGGCGGCGGCGGCAGGCCGGGCGGCGGCGCCGCGGCCGCGCCGCCGCGGCTGACGCTGCGTGCCGGGCTGGCGGACCGCCACATCGCGCGGCGCTTCTTCATCCTCGCCTTTGCCTGGTTCACCTGCTGCCTCGCCTACTACGGGATTTCCTTCGCGCTCGGCGCGCTCGGCGGCGTGAGCCTCGCCGCGAGCTTCAGCGTCGCCGCCGCGGCCGAGCTGCCGAGCTACCTGCTCGCCGCGTGGGCGATCGAGCGCGCGGGGCGGCACAACACGATGGCCGCGGGCATGCTGCTCGGCGGCGTCGCGTGCGTCACGTGCGGCGCCGTGCGCGGCGGCGCGGCGCGCGCCGCGCTCGCTGCGGTGGCCAAGTTTGGCATCGCTGGCTCGTTCGGCATCGCCGGAGTGTACACGAGGCGCGGCGCGGCGCCAGCGGCTCAGGGGCGCGCGGCTGGCCGGCGCGGCTGGCCGGCGGCGCTGGCCGGCGCGGCGCTGGCCGGCGCGGCTGACCGGCGCGTGGCGCCGCCGGTGCCGCCGCACGCAGTGAGCTCTTTCCGACGATCATCCGCTCCGCCGCGCTGGGCGCGGAGAACCAGGCGGCCCGCCTCGGCGGCATCGCCGCGCCGTTTGTGGTCGCGGCCGCGCCGCCGGGGTCGGGCGCCGCGTTCGTCGTGTTTGGCGCCGCGTCGCTGCTGGCCGGGCTGCTCATCTTCACGCTTCCCGAGACGCTCGGCACGGCGCTGCCCGACACGCTGCAGGCGCGCGGGGGGCTTTGCCGGCGCGGCGCGTGCGCGCCTGACCGCGCCGCGGCGGGCGGGGCGGGCGGTCGCAGCGTTGACCCGCGGCCGCGCCGCCCCCCTTAGGACATGGACGCCATCGCCAGCGTGTTCACGCACAGGACCTGGGAGACGGGCGGCTGGGGCGCCGCGGCCCACAGCATGTTCCGGGCGCGCGCGCGCCCGTTTGCGCGCCCGCAGCGCGCCGCGCCGCGCATGCCGCCGCTGCCCGAGGCGGGCAGCCAGCGCGCGCTGCTGGCGGGCGGCGGCGAGGGCGATGGCGGGGCCACGCCGCCGCCGAGCGCGTGAGAGGCAGGGCTGCGGGCGGTCGGGCACGGCGGGGTTCTTGAGCCTCGCCTATCACCTGCCGCGCCCCGCGGCGACGCTGCGCCACCGCTGCCACCACCAGTCGCACTCCCTTGCACTCGGATCGCGGTCAGCTGGCCCACCTGGGCGCCCCCGCGCTCGCGCGTCGCCGGGCGGCGACGACGACGCCGCTGGCGCGTGCTCCCGCTCGCTCGCTCTCGCTCGTGGCACGCTCGTGAGCGCGACGTGCACGCGGACATGGCACCCAGCAAACGCCGCGCCGCGGCGGCGCTGCTGCTGCTGCTCGCTCTCAGCGCCGGTGCGCGCGCCGCGCCCGCGCCCGACCCGTCGTGCGTGCCCGCCGACGAGGGCGACGCCCGCACCGAGTACCTGACGATCGAGAGCCGCTGCCCGGACGTGCGCCGCGCCGCGCGGGCGCGCGCGCGCCGCGCGCTGCGCGCGGCGGAGCCCCCCCCCCCCCCCCCCCCCCCCCCCGTGCCGCACCGCCCGTCTCGCGCACTCGACCGACCGGAACGTCCTGGGCGACCCCGCGTGCCCCCCCCCCGCCCCCGCGCAGGACGCCTTCAACTGGGCTGTCTTTGACTTCAACGCGACCTGGGCCTGGCCCCCGAGCGGCGAGGTCTTCCAAGACGCGTTCTTCGCAAACGGCTGGGCAACCACGGTCGGCGCGCAACCCCCGCAGCAGCTGCGCCCGCGCCCGTCGCCCGGCGGCGGCGCCGACGGCGGCAGCCGCGGCCAGGGTGTCGCGGTGCTGCGCGTGTCGGACAGCGCGTGGGTGCGGCCGCGGCTCGCGCTGCGCGGCGGCGCCGGCGGCGGCGAGCGGCTGGAGCCGTTTGGCTGCGCCGCGCAGCGCTGCGCGTGCGTGCTCGTCGGCGAGCGCGGCGCGCGGCCCTTCCCGCGCTTCCGCATCGTCGGCGCCGCGGGGCGCCCCGGCGGCGGCGCGCCGCCGCGCCTGCTCGCCAACAGCGTCGCCGCGCCCGGCGTGCCCATCTTCAAGGGCGCCGGCGGCGTGCGCTGCGACGCCGTGTCCGGCGAGGGCGTGCTGGGGCTGCGCGGCGGGCCGGCAGACCCCGCGCGCGGCGTCGCGGTGGACGCCTTTGTGCTGCCCCGCCACGCGTGCCGGGTGGTCGTCGACGACTGCAGCCGCCCCGGGCGCGGCGCGGCGCGGGAGCGGGGCTGAGCGGCGGGCGGCGTCGCGCTTGACCAGTGCTCGGCCAGGGGCCTTTTGATTAGCGGTTGGGTTGTGCGTGCGCATGGCGGCCAGCGTTTGATGCTCGGCGGGTTGCCGGGCGGTCGCGGGCGGCGGAGGCGGAGGCCGCGGGCGGCTGGCAGAGGCGGACCAGAGCGCGCGGCGTGGTGGGGGCGGCGCGTACGGGCGGCGCGGAGGAGGTCACACGTACGTGTGTGGGCCCACGGCGGGCCGCGGCCGCGGGGCAGCGGTGTGGCCGTGCCGCGCGACGGCCGCCGCGGCGCAGGGCTTTGGCCGAGGCGCAGACCCAGCCGCCCCGCGCGCCGCCCTCCTCGCCCGCCGCCGCGCGCCAGGGCCACAGCTGCGCTCCCAGACACGCCCCCCGCGCCCGCACGGCCGGTGTGCCCCGCGGTGGCCGCACATCTCGGCGGCGGCAGCGGCAGCAGCGACCGGCGGCGGCGGCGCCGCGGCGGCGACCGGCGGCCCGCAGCATGGCGGTGAACTATGTCGCGCTCTGCTGGGGCCTCGGGTCCGTCGTTGCGGTGGCTTTCGCGGCCTACGCGTTCGCGTTCGGCGTGCTCTGGGCTCGCCGGCACGCGGCTGCCGCGACCGACACGGAGCTTTTCCTGACCGCGCGCGGAACCCAGAGCGTGTGGAGGATCGGGTGGTCGTTCTTCGCCGGCGCCGTGGGCGCCTGGGTCATCGTAGCGCCCTCGCAGGCGCGCGGCGGCGGCGGCCGCCGCCGCCGCTGCTGCGCCGCGGCCGCCGCCGGCGCACGCCAGCGCGGAGGGGTCCGCTCCTGTCGCCACACGGAGCTGAAGTTCCCAGAGGACGCACCGCCCCGCCTTGCGCTCGCGCGCGGCCGGCCCGCCGACGCCAGCTCGCCGCCGATGCCCGCTCCGCCGCCGCCCGCAGTATGCGTCGTTCTCGGGCATCGTCGGCCTCGTCGTCTACGCCCTCGCGTCGGGCATCCCCATCATCATCATCGCGGGTGCGCCGCCACACGCCCGCCGGCGCCCCGCTGCGCGCCGCGCCGCGCCCGCGCTCACCGCCGCGCCGCGCGCCCACACCGCCCACCGCCGCCGCGCGCCGCCGCGCCGCGCCCCCCGCGCCCCAGGCTTTGGCGCGCTGATCAAGGACATGCCGCACGTGCTCTCGCTCTCCGACTTCATGTCGTGGCGCTACGGCCCGGTCGCAAAGACGGTCGTGTTCCTGCTGTGCGTGTTCAACATGGCCATCGCGCTGCTGGCCGAGTACACGACCATCGGCGCCATCTTTGGCGAGTACGTCGGCAGCGTGTCGTGGGGCATCATCGTGCTCATCGGCGCGCTCACGCTCTGCTACACCGCCTACGGCGGCCTCGCCGTCTCCATCGCGACCGACCAGGCGCGGCGCGGCGGCGGCGGCGGCGGGGAGCTGGCGCCGGCGGGGAGCACACAACGCGGCGGCGGCGGCGCCTCCGCTGACTGTCCGCCCGCCCGCCCGCCGCGCAGGCGCAGGGCGTGTGCGCGCTGCTGCTCACGGTGGTGCTCACGATCTACGTGGCCGTCACGTACCGGTGCGGCGCGGCACGCGCGGCGCGCGCAGCGCGCCCGGCGTGTGCAGCACGGCAGGGGCGCCGGCGCCGGCGCCGGCGCCCCCCGACCCCCGACCCGCACCGCCCGCGCGCCGCCTGCAGCACGCCGATTCCGTCGCCGCTGCCGGACCCGCTCGGCCCGACGTTCGCGGGCTACGTTGCGATCTTCACGCTCGGCGCGAGCCTCGTGTCGTCGACCATGTTCAGCGAGGCCGTGTGGCAGCGCGTGTGGGCGAGCGCGACGCCGGCCGCGCTGCACCGCGGCGCCGCGATGGGGTGCGGGCTCATCGTGGTCGTCGTGTTCCTCTCGGGCTTTGGCGGCTGGCTCGCGCTCGTCGGCGGCTTTGCGGGGCCCGACACCAACCCAAACACCATCCTCATGCAGGCGAGCCCTCGGCGCAGGGGGCGCCCGGCGCAGGCGCATGCGCAGGCCCCCGGCGCCTGCCCGCCCACGCGCGCCGCCGCGCCGCCGCCGCCGCCGCGCCGCCGCCGCCGCGCGCCAGATCCTCTCGCGCACGCCCGGCGCGGCCGCGACGGTCGACAACTGGGTCGGCGTGGTGGTGGTGCTGCTGGCGATTGTGATGAACGAGGGCGCCGTGGACAGCCTGCAGAACGGGCTCGCCGCGAGCATCAGCAGCCACTACCTCAAGAACCGGCCGCTGCTGTGGACGCGGTGCGCAGCGGGGCTTAGGGTTTGAACAGAGCGGGGCCCTGCGCGCGGCTGCGGCGGCGCGGGGGGACGGGCTGCGCGCCCGCGCGGCGCGGCCGCCCGCCCGCCCGGGCCCACGCGCCGGTCCGCGCCACGCCGCGCCGCGCCGCACGCCAGGGCGGCGGTGGTGCTGCTGAACGTGCCGCTCGTCATCATCGGCACGCGCGGCTTTGCGGTGCTGAACCTCTTCCTGGTGAGTCAGCGGTGCTGACTCACCGCGCGCGGCGGCCCGGGCCGCTGCTGCCCACCCTGAGGGCCCAAACCCTGCTGCGGCGGCGGCGGGCCGCGGGCGCTCGCTTGCGCCCTGAGCCCTGCGGGCCAGAGGGGCGCGGGGCGGCGCGGCGCGGCGCGGGGCGGGGCCCGCTCGCGCGCTCGCGCGCCGCGGCCGCGCGTGCTCACCACGCGCGCCCCTGTGCCCCGCCCGCCGCCAGGTGGGCAACCTGCTGACCTGCTGCGCGATCCTGCCGCTCATCGCGGGCCTCGTGCCGGCGCTGAACCGCGTCGTGAGCGAGACGGGCTTTGTGCTCGGCACGCTCGGCGGCGTGCTCGGCGTGACCGCGAGCGGCATCGCCGTCAACTGGGCGCCCGGCGACGTGGCCGGCAGCTTTGCGACCGGCGCCAACTGGGCGTGGTACGGCAACAACTACGACTGGCGCGCGTTCGTCGCCGCGCTCGCGTCGTCCGCCGCGGTCACGGCCGCGTGGAGCGCGGGCGCGGCCGCCGCGCGCGCGGCGGGCGTGGCCGGGCCCGGCGTGTCGGGCGTGCTCATGCGCGTCCCCGGCATGCGCGCGGTGACGGCCGACCCGCACTGGTCGCCGGCGACGCGCAACGCGCTCGGCTCCCGGAGCGACGCGCGGCTCACGCTGGAGGAGGAGGGTGCCTTCAAGGGCGGGCACGGCGGGGCCGACGCCGCCGCCGCCGGCGCGTCCAAGGGCGCGCAGATGGCGTGAGCGCGCGCCGCGCGCCGCGCCCGGGGGGAGGGGCGGGGAGGCGTCTGGGAGCGTGCCGCGCCTGCCTGCGCGCTCGCCGTACGCGCGCCAGCTGCACTTGTGGCGCGGGGCGCCGGCGCGGGGCGTGTGGTGCCCCCTGCCTGCCCCGCCTGTGTGCGCGCGCATGTCGGGCGTTGAGGGACTGCGGGGCCCCGCTGCTGCTGCTGCTGCTGCTGCTGCTGCTGCTGTTGTTTTTGATCCCTCTCGATCCTCCGCACGGAGACGTCACGCGTGCGCGCTCAGGGGAACGCTGCTGCGGCGCGGGGAGGGCGCATGTCACGCGCCCGCCCCGCGCCGCCAGCCGAGGCTGCTGTTGCGCGCGTGCCGCGCTTTGGTCGCCGCCGCCGCTGGCTCGCAGGCGGGGCTCCCGCGCAGCGTGGGCCCCGCTGGGGCTCCTTCAAATTGATGCTCCTCAGGGTTTGCAGCTGCTGGCAACTACGCGTGGAGTGGCGGCATCGCTGCCGCTCGCTGGGGGATGGCTCGACCGCGCGCGCTGCCGGCTGCGGCGTGCGCGGCCGGGTGCGGCGGACATGGTTCGGGCGAGCGGCTCGCACGGCTGGGGACGCAGGGATTCTGTCAACGGCGCGACCGGCGGCCGCCCCCGGTGTGGACGGGGGCGCCGCCGCAGCGCGCGCCTCGCGGGCTGCACGGCAGCGAGCCCGCCGCGTGGCGGGGCGGGCTGACCGAGCGCCTGGAGTAACTCGGCCCACGCCGTGCTACCGGCCGCCGCCCTCTTCACTCTTCGCTCTCCTCGCCCTCCTCTAGCTCCCCGTCCAGCTCCTCGCCCTCCTCCAGCTCCTCCTCGCCCAGCTCCCACGGCGGCAGCGGGTCGTCAAAGGCCGCCCAGCCGTCCGGCCCGAGCGCCATCTCGTCGTCGGTGAGCAGGCAGCCGTCCAGCATCGCGCGCAGGCCCGGCTCGTCCATGCCGATGCCAATCCACACCAGCTCCTGGCAGCGGTCGCCCCAGGCCGGGTGCCACGCGCCCCCGGGCGCGCTCTCGGGCGCGGCCGCGTCGCCGCCGGCCGCCGCGTTCCAGAGCGCGCTGCGGCGGCGCCGGCGCCGGCGCCGGCGGCGGCGGCGGCGTGGGTTGCGGCCCGCCCGCTGGCAGCCGCCCGCCGCCGCCTGCAGGCGCGGCGTCGCGGCGTCGCGGCGCGCGGCGCGCGCTCACCTCGGCTCGCCCTGCCACGCGCCGCCGGCCGACTGCCAGAGCCCCATCACGTCGTGCCGCGTCGCGAGCCAGAAGAAGCCCTTGCTGCGCAGCACGCCGCCCCAGGTCGCGGAGAGCGCGCGGTCGAGCAGGCGGCCGGGGTGGAAGGGGCGCTGCGCGTAGTAGACAAAGCTGCTGATGCCAAACCGCGCCGCCTCGCCATCGTGGGGGTCGTGAGCGTCGTGGGCGTGGCCGTCGTGGGCGGCATGGGCGTGGGCGTGGCTGCCCTCGTGGGCGTGGCCGTGGTCGTGGCTGCAGTCGCCGTGCCCCCCGCCCGCGGCGCCCGCGGCGGCGGCGCGCTGGCGCGCCTCAAACGCATTGATCTCCTGCAGCCACCCCGCGGCCGCCTGCGCGCGCTCGAGGCTGAACGCACCCGTGCGCAGCACCTCGGCCGCCGGCACGCGGCCGCGCTCGGCCAGCAGCACGCGCGCGCCGGGGTTGAGCTTGCGCAGCAGCGCGAGCAGCTGCTGCTGCTCGTGCGGCGTGAGAAGGTCGGTCTTGTTCAGCAGCAGCACGTCAGCAAACTCAACCTGCGGCCGCCGGTGGCGGCGGCGGCGGGGCGGCGTCGCCGGAGGGCGCGGCGCGGCGCTGCGCCGGCCCTAGCCGCGCGCCCGGCCCAAGCCCCCTCTCCGGCGGCGGGCGCACCTGCTCGACCAGCAGGTCCGCCACGGTGCGCTCGTCGCCGTCGTCGGCCTGCAGCGACCGCTCCGCGAGCAAGTCGGCCGCGAGCACGTCGGCCACGAAGCGCTGCCCGTCCACGACCGTCACGAGCGTGTCGAGCCGCGCGACGCCGGCGAGGCCGCCGAGCGCGGCGGCGCCGGGGTCGTCGCCGCTGTCGCCGCCATCGCCGTCGCCGCCCGCCGCAAACGTCGCCGCGACGGGCATGGGCAGCGAGATGCCGGTGCTCTCGATGACGAGGCAGTCAAACGCCTGCGTCACCGTCATTGTGTTGTCATTTTCACCGGGTCCAAAGCGCTGCCCCCGGGGCGGTCGTGCCGCCCCATGCGCGCCGCCCGGCCCCGCCGCCCCCGCGCGCGCGGCCCCACCCAGCGGCGGAGCGCGGCGCACCTGCTGCGCCGCGAGCGCGCGCACTTCGCGGACGAGGTCCTCCCGGATGGTGCAGCAGATGCAGCCGTTGGAGAGCGCGACGAGCGCCGGCGGCCCGCCCGCCTGCACGACGCGCGCCGCGCCCGTCGCCGCCGCGTCGGCCAGCAGCCGCGCGTCGACGTTGAGCGCGGCCATGTCGTTGACCAGCACGGCGACGCGCTGGCCGCCCGTGTTGGACAGCAGGTGGCGCAGCAGCGTCGTCTTGCCCGCGCCTGCGCGGCGCGGCACGGCGATGCGTGGCGCGGTGGGTGCGGCGCTGCTGGGGCGCGCGGCAGCGCTGGGCGACGGGAGCGGCAACAGCAGCGCGCACCCAGGAAGCCGGATATCACGGTCACCGGCAGCCGCGCGTCGTCGCTCGCCGCCCCTGGCTGCTGCTGCTGCTGGTCGGCGGGCGCGGCCGCCGCAGCCGCGCATCGTCGCGGCCAGCGGGCGCGCGCGCGCGGCTGCTGGCGCAGCTGCTGCCGGGGAAGCTGCTGGCGGTGGGGGCCGCGGCGCAGGCGCGCCAGCCCCTGCGGCGCCTGCATCGGCGGGCCCCCGGCTGGCTGCCGGCCGGCGCCAGGCCGCGCCGCGCAGCGCTCGGCGGCGGCGGTGTGCCCGCCCGCGCGGAGGCACCGGCGGGCCGTGCACGCCAGCGAGGCGGCGGTGGTCCGAGCTGCGGCTGCGGCTGCTGCTCGGGCGCGTGGACGGCTGGCCACCGGCGGCGGCGGCGACGGCAGCGACGGCAGCGGCGGAAGGCGGCAACCGCAAACCGTGGCGCTGCGCTGCGCTGGGCGACTGTGGGACGGCCTGGCGCGGTCGCGGGCGTTAGCGGGGGCTCAGCGGCCGCCGCTGTTGTCGCCGCGCCGCCGCCGCCCCCGCGCCGCACACGCCCGCCCCACGCCCACGCCGGCAGCCCGCTCTCCACGTCACAGGCGTGGCATTCCTGCCGCGCTCTCCACCCCTCCTCCGCGGCGAGCGAGCAAACGGGAGGCAGGATGCCGGTGATCGGCCTAAAAATAGAGAGCCGGTCGGGCAAGGTGCTGGCCAACATCGACGTTGACAGCGAGGTGCGGGCGCGGGCGGGCGCGGCGGACAGGGGGCGGCGGTTGCGGGCGCGATGGGGGCATTCTGTTGGCCCCCGCCGGCGCGCGCCCAGGCGCCCGCTGGCCCCGCGCGGCGCAGGACACGGTGGCCCAGCTCAAGAAGAAGTACCACGCGCTGGCAAAGAAGTACTACCCCGCCCGCCAGCGCCTCACGCTGCCGCCCAAGGAGGGCCAGAAGTCGGGCGAGGCGCTCAAGGACAGCGCCAAGCTCAGCGACTACGGCCTGACCAACGGCTCGTCGGTGCAGTTCAAGGACCTGGGGCCCCAGGCGCGGCGGCGGCGCGGCGGCGGCGCGGCGCGGCGCGGCGGCGGCGCGGCGGCGGCGGCGGCGCGCACAGCAGCAGCGCCGGCTCGCCTCAACCGCCGGCTGCTGCACGCAGATCGACTACTCCACGGTCTTCTTCTTCGAGTACTTCGGCCCCCTGGTCATCTACCCGCTGTTCTTCGCGCTGCCGCAGCTCTTCTACGGCGTGTGAGCGCCCGCGGGAGGCAGCAGCGGCTGCAGGCGCCAGCCGCGCAGCGCGGCGCGCTCACCGCCCGGCCCGCCGCCGCCGCCGCCCGGGCGTCCGCGCAGTGCGGTGCCGATGCACGAGCGCGCGCTGGTGCAGAAGATCGCGGCCGCGTACTGGGTGTTCCACTACGCCAAGCGCATCTTCGAGACGTACTTTGTCCACACGTGCGTCACACACGCTCATGTGTCCCCAGCAGCAGCCGGTGCTCGTGCCTCCCACGCCCGCCGCCGCCGGCGCCGAGCAGCCGCCGCGCCCGGCCGCGCCCGCCGCCCGCGCCCGCGCCCCGCCCACGCCCGCCCGCCCACGCCCACGCCCACGCCCGCGCCCGCCCCGCCCACGCCCGCGCCCGCGCCCGCCCGCGCCCACGCCCACGCCGCAGCTTTGGGCACGACACCATGCCCATCCGCAACCTGTTCAAGAACTGCTCCTACTACTACGGCTTTGCCGCGTACGTGGCGTACTTTGTCAACCACCCCCGCTACACCGCGCCGCCGGTGGCGCAGAGCCTCGTGTGCTTCGCCCTCGCGCTGCTCTGCCAGCTCTCCAACCTCAGGCGCGCGCGCCGCCGCGCCGCGCGCCCGCACCTGCGCCGCCTGCGCCCCGACGCCCCGCGCCCCGACGCCCGCCCCGCGCGCCCACACCCCGCCTGCCGGCCCTGCCGCCTGCTGGCCCCCGCGCCGTCCCCGCCAGGTGCCACATCATCCTGGCCAACCTGCGCAAGCCGGGCGAGCGCGGCTACAAGATCCCCGCCGGCTTCCTCTTCAACTACATCACCTGCGCAAACTACACCGCCGAGATCTGGGGCTGGATCCTGTTCACCATCGGCACCCAGACCGCCGCGGCGGGGCTCTTCACCGCGGCGGGCGCGTTCCAGATGGCCGAGTGGGCGCGCGGGAAGCACCGCCGGCTCGTCAAGGCGCGCGGCCGCGCGCGCCGCCGCGGCGCGGGGGGGCCCGGGCCGCCCGAGCGCCGCCGCCGCCGCGCGGCCGCGCGCCGAGAGCGCGCCCGCCTCTCCGCCGCCCGCCCGGCGCGCAGCTGTTTGATGGCAAGGAGGGCCGGGAGAAGTACCCGAAGCGCTGGGTCATGTTCCCGCCCTTCCTGTGAGCAGCTGCGAGCTGCAGCTGGCGCGGGAGCCGGCAGGCGCCGGCCGCTGCGGCGGCACGCGCTGGCGACACTGGAGCCCGAGCCGGCCGCTGCAAAGCGGGCAGCCGGGCGCGGCCGGCGGCCGGCGGCCGGCGGCGCGCACGGGCTGCTGCCGCGGGGCCGGCGGGACGCTGGATCGCGTCGACAGCAGCAGCGCCGGCGGGCGCGGGCAGTTTTGGGCGGGGGAACAGCGGCCTGCCTGCACTTCGACCGCGTGACAGGGGGCCGACGAGGCTCGCGTGACCGTTGCGCCAGACCAGCCCCGCGCCCGCGCCCGCGCCCGCGCCCGCCTCGGCCTGGGCGCAGCAGCCGCGCGCGCGCGCGCGCACACGCCGCTCAGCCGCGGCGGTTGCTGCGCGTGAGCTTGCGCTCGTTGGGATTGTTCTTCCACGCCGGCTGCAGCACCGCCGCCAGGCCGCGGTGCTGCGCCAGCTCCGCCTGCGCCGCGCGGGGCGGCGGCCGCGTGGCGGCGTCGGGCGGGCGGGCGCGGGCGGGCGCCGTCCGCGCGGGCCGCCGCGCGCGCCGCGCCCCCACGCCCCGCGCCGCGCCGCGCACCTGCGTGGCGACGTGCCACGTGTCGGCGCCAAACTCGGGCGCAAAGGGGTCGGGCGCCGCGCCGTCCTCGCCCGCCGCGGGGCCCTTGGCCTTGCGGCCGCGCCGCCCCAGCGCCTTGACCCTCAGCAGGAACACGTCCTCACGCAGCACCGGGTCGCTGCTGTTGCGCCCGCCCTGCGCGGCGGCGGCGGCGCCGGCGGCGGCGGCGTGAGCGCGGCGGCGGCGGCGCGCGCAGGCCCGCCGCACACAGTGGCCAGCCCGCCGCCGCGCTGGGCTCTGAGCGCTGAGCCGCGCCGCGCACCCGGGGCTTGGGCAGGGAGTAGCGCGTCCCGCGCAGCACGTGGCGCTTGCGCACGCCAAAGTACTCGGCGCCGCCGGGGCCGACGACGACCTCGACGCGGTCGAGGCCCATGGTGCCGCACTTTGGGCAGAAGAGGCGCCCCGGCTCGCGCGTGACGGCAAAGCACGCGCCGCAGCGCAGCGCGTAGCGGCTCAGGCGCGCGACGCGCCGCCCGTCCGCGGTCAGCAGGCGCAGGCCCATCTGCAGCAGCACGTTCTGCATCGCAAAGTCGGCCGTCACGCTCGCGACGCTCGACTGCCACCCCGGCGACCCCGGCGCGCCGCCGGCCGCGCCGTCGCCGCCGGCCGCGCCGCCGGCGTCGGCCGCGCCGTCCGCCGCGCTGGCGGGGCCGCCGAGCTCGTCCGCCGTGACCACCTGGTGCGGCTCGGCGAGGAGGTCGTCGTTGGTGGCCTCCTCGCCCTCGCCCTCCTCGCCCTCCTCCTCGCCCTCGTCATCCTCCTCCTCCTCCGCGCTGCCGTCGCCGCTGCCGCTGCCGCTGCCAGCCGGCTCGCCGGCCGCGCCGGCGCCGCCGTGCGGCGGCCCGCCCGGCTGCTGCTGCTGCGGCTGCGCCTGCGCCCGCTGCTCCGCGACGAGCGCCGCGTGGTCCTCCCACTCCTGCTCAAACGCGAGCTGCTTCTCCGCGCGCTTGTGCTCCTTGCGCCGCTTGCGCCTCGCAGCCGCGGCGCTGCTTGCGGCAACCTCCCAGCCGCCGTCGTCGGCGTCGCCGGCGTCGTCGTCGTCGGCGCCGCCCGGCGCCTCGGGCGGCGCCGGCGGCGCGCCCGGCGCGGGCGCATGCTGCGCCTGCTGCGGCTGCGGCTGCGGCGGCGGCTGCTGCGCCTGCTGCTGCGGCGGCTGCTGCGCCGGCTCCTGCGGCTGCTCCTGCAGGAAGGCGCTCGGCTGCGACGGGTCGAGGCTCAGCTGCTGCACGTGCTGCGCGATGCGGCTCGCGCCGGCTGCCTCCGCCGCGGCCTCGTCCGCCTCGTTGGCCTCGTCCACCTCGCGCCAGTCCTCCGGGTTGGGCACGCTGCCCCAGCCCGGCAGCGCCGCCGCCGTGGTGATGGCCTTGCTGTGCACGCGCGGCTGCGCCGCGTGCGCCGCGAGGTGGCCGCCGCCGTGCGCCGCGACCTCGAGCGTGTGCGCGAGCGCGAGCAGCTTGAGGTCGGTCGCCGACAGCACCGCGACGTCGCCGGTCTCACGCGCAAAACGCGTCACTGAGGGAGGGGTGGACCGCGGCAGTGGCAGCGGCGGCGGCGGCGTGAGCTGCGGCAGCAGCGGCAGCGGCAGCAGCGGCGGCCGCCGGCGGCTAAAGCGGCGCGCCGCGGCGCCGCCACGCCGGCGCGGCGCGCCCCGGCGATGGCCCGGGCCCTTGCCGCCCCTCCCACGTGCTCGCCTGCGCGCAGCGACTCCTCCGCGGGCTCGCGCACGACGAGGGGGTAGGGCAGCGCCGCGAGCCACTGCCGGCTCTGCTTGTCCCGGACCTCGTCCAGCACCTCCTGGATGGTCACCGCGCGGTCCGCCACGCCCTCCAGGCGCAGCCCCGAGATGATGGCGTTCGCGTCCACGACGAGCAGGCGCAGCCCGGCATCGGCGCCCAGGTCGGCCGGCGCGGCCGCGACCGCGGCGGGCGCCTTGGCGATGGACGCCCAGGACGTCATGGCGCCGGCCGCGGCGCCCGCGAGCGGCGCGCGGAGGCGGCCCGGCCGCCGACGGCGGCGGCGCGCGGCGGCTGCGGCGGCTGGGCCGGCGACGGCGCCGGGGGGCGCAGGGCGGCGGGGCGGGCGGGCACGTTGGTGGGGTGCGCTAGCTGGCGCTGCGGCCCTTGCCGCGCGGACCTGCGGCACGTCACGCGTCGGTGACGGCAGTCGCGGCGCTGCTCCTCACGGCGCGGTCGGCCCAGCGCGCCGCACAACCCGCGCGGGCTGTTCATGCACGAGAGGGATCCCATGAGCTCCCACCCGACGCCGCGCTCACCAAACCTGCTCATGCGACTGCTGCGCGCCGCCGCCGCCGGCGTGAGCGGCCGCCGCGGCGGTGCCCTGCGTGCCCGCGCCGCCGCCGCGTCGTCGCCGGCGGGCTGCCCGCTGCCGCCGCGGCAGGCGCTGCACCGCGTTCTGCGCGCGCCGGAGCTGCGCCCCGGGCGGGTGGTCATCGTGGGAGACGTGCACGGCTGCGCCGACGAGCTGGACGCGCTGCTCGCCGCGGTGGCCTTTGACGCTGCGAGCGACAACCTTCTCCTCGTCGGCGACCTGGTGAACAAGGGCCCCGCGAGCGCGAGGGTCGTCGCGGCCGTGCGGGGCTGGGCGTCGTCGAACGACGCGGCGTGGGCGGTGCGCGGCAACCACGACGACGCGGCGCTCGCGGCGGCGCTCGCGGCGCGGCGCGGCGGCGGCGGGGACACGCGCGACAGGTACCGCTGGGTGGCCCAGCTGAGCGACGACGACGTCGCCTTCCTCGCCGCGCTGCCGTTCAGCCTGGAGCTGCCAGAGTGCGCGGCAGCGGCGGCGGCGGCCGCAGCGCGCGCTCGCGGCGCCCAGCCGCCGACCGCCGCTGACCGCCGCCGCCGCCCACTGCGACCGCCGCCGCCGCAGCTTCGGCATCGCGGTCGTGCACGCGGGGCTGCTGCCCGGAGTGCCGCTGCGGCGGCAGCGCCTGGAGCACCTGACGAAGCTGCGCGACCTGTCCCAGCAGCCGGACGGCAGCTGGGAGGGCCTGGAGAAGGGCCGCGCCGGCAGCGTCGCCTGGGCGCAGCGCTGGCAGGGTGGGCGTGCCGGCCGGCGCGGCGGCCAGGCCGAGGGCCCGCGCGCCCCCGCCGCGCGGCGGCGACCCGCGGGGCGCCGCGCCCGACCGCGCGTCGCCCGCCGCCGCCGCCGCCGCCGCCGCCACGCAGGGCCGCATCACGTCTTTTTTGGCCACGATGCGAAGCGTGGCCTGCAGCGAGAGCGATTCGCAACCGGCTTGGACAGTGGCTGCGTCTACGGCGGCGCGCTGTCTGCGGCAGTGATTCCGTCGCTGGTGGAGCTGCGAGCGCGGCGGCCCCGCGCCGCCGGTTGGCTGCGGCTGCTGGGCCGCCGGCGAGCGCCGACGCTGGAGGAGCTGGCCGGCACGCTGGTGAGCGTGCCGGCCGCCGCCGTGCACGAGCAGCCAGGCGCGAGGGCGGCGGCGGATGCGGGGCGGGGCGGCAGTGCGGGCGGCGGCAGCGACGGCGCGACGGACGAAGACGAGTGAGCGCGCGCTTGGAGAGGGGCCACCGGCCGCCCAGCCGGCGGGCGCTGTGACGCCGTCCATGCCGCTCCGCGTCCCGGCACGCGTTCGTTGGTTGCACGGCGCCGCGCGCGCGGCGCGCGCCTGCGCCCGGCCCAGCGCGCCGCGCCGCGCGCCGCGCGTCACGACTTGGCCACGAACACCACGACCGCCGGGACCACCAGCCCGAGCGCGACGACGGCCAGCACGGCCGCGCTCGGCGCGACGCGCGGCGCGCCGTCGGGCCGGCGCGGCAGCGGCGCGCCGGGCGGGTACACCCAGGCGGTCCAGTCCCACACCGCCCACGTGACGACGACCGCGAGCAGCATGTCCACCGTGTAGTGCTGCCGGTCGACCACGTCGCGGCCGCACGTCTGCGCGAGCGCCGCCCACAGCAGCGCCACGACGCCCCGGTGGGGGTAGTATGTCTGGAACGTCAGCGGGCCGAGCACCCAGAACGCGCCGTGCCCGCTGCGGGGCGGCGGCGGCGCGCGGCGGCGCGGCGCGCGGAGGCGCACGGAAGCGCGTGGGCGCGGGGCAGGTCGGGCGCGGGGCGCGGAGCGTGGGCTCGCGCGGCCACGGTGCGCGCGCGCCGCACCTGAAGATGAGGTCGTTGCAGCCGCCAAAGCCCCGCAGCTGCCGCACGCCCACGGCGAGCATGCCCCACCACGTGTCGGGCGGCGGCGGGAAGCGCCGCCTGCGCGTGCGCGCGCGCGCCCGGCGGCCGCGGCTCGGGCCCGGGCCCGAGCGCGCCGCGCGGGGCGCTCGCCGCGCCGGCCGTGCGGGCGGGCGGCGCGCGCCGTGCGCCGCGCGCCGCACCGGTAGCACCCCGGCCGCGGGCTGGGCAGCACTGTGCTCATGAAGCACGCAGTGCGCAGCAGGCGGCTGCAGCAGATGGTCAGGCTGAAGCGCGACATCACGCCAAAGCCAGAGTAGGGGTGCTGTGGGGCGCGGCGCGCGCGTGTGCAGGGTTTGTGTGCGTGTGTGCGTGTGCGGCGCGCGTGTGCGTGTGTGTGCGTGTGCGTGTGTGCGCGGGTGGCAGCGGAGCGGCGCGCGGGTGGCAGCGGGCGCGGCGGCCGGGGTCACCTGGTCCCACGCGACGCTGAACGCGAGCGCGAGCACGGCGCCGAGAAAGTGCATGATGTTGAACGCCTTGCCGTACACCACCCAAGACAGCAGCCCCGACTTGCCTGCCGCGCGGCGGCGGCGACGCGGCGCGGCGCGCGCATTGTGTGGACAAACGCGATGCGGGCGGCGCGCGCACGCCCCGCGAGCCAGCGCGGCGCGCCCCGCCGCCGGGTGGGCGCGCGCGCACCCGCGAGCCAGTGCAGCGCGATCTCGCCGTTGTCCTGCAGCCCCGGCGGGTCGTCATACTTGCGCAGGTCGGTCGCCGACACGACCCTGCGGCGCCCGGCCGCACCACACGACGCCCGGCGGCGGCGGCACATCGGCCGCGCGTACGCGCACGTGCGCACATGCGCCGCCAGCCCAGCCCGCGCGCGGGGCCCGCCCGCCGCCGCGGCGCCCGGCGGCCGGGCCGGGCGGCGCCGCGCCGCGCGCCGCGCGCACCAGACCATCACATTCTCCGCGAGCAGCTCGGCGATCATCGCCCCAAAGCACGCGGCGAAGCGCGGCATGAGCGGCGCCTCGTCACCCCAGCGCGGGAAGACCACCACCTGGTACGCGATCACGCCCACCGCTGCGCGCGCGCCGCGGGGTTGGCACAGCGCGCGTGGGCGCAGCGCCGCCGACGAGCGCGCGCGCGGCGCTCGACCGCGCCGCGCTGCGTGGCGCTCGACCGCGCGCTGCGCGGCGCGCGCGCGGCGCGGCACGCGCGCGGCGCGGCGCGCGCCCGCGAGCAGCAGCGCCTTCCAGGCCGCGTCCGGCAGGCCGACGTAGGCCTGCAGGGCCGGGAGCAGCAAGAACATCACCGCCACCGACCACGCGAGCTGCGGCCGGCAGCGCGCGGCGACGTCCGCGCGCGACGCCGCCGCGGGCGGCGGCGCCGCGTCGCGCCTGCGGCGCGGCGGGCGGCGTCGGCGGCGTCGGCGGCGTCGGCGGCGTCGGCGGCGAGCGGCGCCAGCGGCGCTCAGCGGCCAGCGGCGGCGGCGCTCGGCGGCGCCCACCGCTGCACGCCGCCGCGCTCCTCATCGAACGAGTGCTTCGCCTTGGGGCTGCGGCGGCGCTTGCTGGCCATCAGCTCCCACATCATCGTCTCCGGCGCATCGCAGGCGGCAGCGGCGGCGCGGCGGCAGCGACAGCGGCAGCGGCGGCACCGGCGGCAGCGGCGGCAGCGGCGGGCGGCGTGGCGATGGATGATGCGTGGGCGATGCGACGGCGCACAGGGAGGCGCGAGGAGGAGCCCCTGGGGTCGAGGCTTTGGGGCGCAGCGCGGCGCGACCGTTTTGAGCGCCGGCGTCGAGCGGCCCGCCCAAGCTCGCCGGCGCGGCCAAAAATGGTTGCCGGTTGACTTTCCGCACTGCTCAGAGCGCCTGCACCCGCCGGGCCGTCCCCGCCCCGCGCGCTGCTGCCGCTGCCGCCGCCGCCGCTGCCGGCGCCACCGGCGCGATGGGCGGCCCCGGCCACAGGTGGCGCTGACAGCTGGGAGCTGATCCTGATGCCGGCCGGCGCAACGCGCGCCGCCGGGCGCGGCGCTGCTGCTGGCGCGCTGCTGCCGCGGCACCGCGCGTCGCGCCGAGAGCTCGCGACGCTGGCGATGCTCGCGCTCCTGCTCGCCCAGTGCTCCTGGTGCGCCGCCGCCGTGACCGTCGCCGCCCGCGCCGCGCCGCGCCGCGCCGCGCGTTGCGCTGCGCCGCAACCGCCGCAACCGCCGCAACCGCCGCCGCCGCCAGGCTCTACCGAGGGCTCAGGCGCCGCGCCGACCAGGGCGGCGGCAGCGGCCTGCCCGGCCAGGAGCCGGAGCGCGGCCTGCCCGGCCAGCAGCCCGAGGCGGCGGCCGAGCGACCGCCCGGCGGCACTGGCGCGGCGGCCGGCCGGCTGCTTGGCGCGCAGCTCTCGTGGCGCGTCGAGGGTGCGGGGCGCCGGCGCTGTGCCTGCGGCCGCGCCGCGGCTGCCCAGGCTGCGCGCGCGCCCCGCCCACGCGCAGGCGGCGGTGCGCTCTGGAGCTGGGGCCTGGATGCGGGCCACCGGCTCGGCCGCCTCGGCGGCGACACCGGGGTGCCGCAGCTGACGCTGCCGCAGCTGACGGTGGGGCGGCAGCAGCCGCGCTGCGCGCGCCGCATGGGGCGGGCGGGGGCGCAGTTCGTGCGCGCTGCCGCGGCGCGTGCGCGCTGCGCACGCGTGCAGCCGCCGGCCGTGCGCCCCCCGCCGCCGCAGGTGGTCTCCGCCGCCGCGAGCCGGCACTCGCTGCTGCTCACGCACGACGGCGCCGTCTGGTCGATGGGCCCCGGCGACAGCGCCGGCGGCGGCGGCCACGGCAGCGCGCCACTGGTCGACGCGGGCCAGCTCGGCCGCGGCGGCAGCCAGGCGCCCGCGCGCGTCGGCGCGCTGGCGGGCGCGCCACGGGTGGTGCAGGTGGCGGCGGGGCGCTACCATTCGGTGGCCCTGGCCGCAGACGGCGCGGTGCTGACCTGGGGTCTCAACGACGCCGGCCAGCTCGGTCGCGCGGTCGCCGGCCGCAACGCCAGCGCCAGTGGCGCCGGCGGCGGCGCCTGCACGCACGGCTGGTCCTGCGCCGACGCCGCGCCCGCGCGGGTCGAGGCGCTCGCGGGGCTCCGCATCGTGGGCGTGGCGGCAGGGCGGTACTCGGCGCTCGCGCTGGACGGTGAGGGAAGGCTCTGGTCGTGGGGCTACGACGCCTGCCCCGGGCAGCTCGCGCCGGCCGGCGAGGCGTGGCGGCCGCGCCCCGTCGGCGGCGCGCTGCGCGGGCGCCGCGTCGTCGCGTTCGATGTCGGTGCGCCGCGGGGTTGCGCGGGCGTGCGCACGCGCGGCGGGCCGCGCCGGCCGCGCTGCCGACACGCGCACGACACGGCGCGCCCGCACCCCGCCGCCTCCTCGCGGCCCACCCAGGCTACACCTTTTGGCTGGCGGTGACCGACGACGGCGCCGTGTGGTCATGCGACAACCTGGATGATGGTTACGCGGGCACGCTGCCCACGCCGCGCCGCCCCAATGCCGCCGGCGAGCTCGGCCGCGGCGGCGACCCGCACCAGCCCGGCCGCGTGGGCGGCGCGCTCGCGGAGCAGCGCGTCGTCGCGGTCGCGGCGGGGCGGGCGCACGCGCTGGCGGTCACGGCCGACGGGCGCGTCTTCTCCTGGGGCGGCGGGCAGCCCGCGCTCGGCCGAGAGGGTCCGGCGGGCGAGCCGGGGCTCGTCGCGGGCGAGCTCGCGGGGCAGCACGTGCGGCACGTGGCGGCCGGCGAGGTGCGCCCGCGGCGCGCCGCCGGGCCGCTGGCCGCGCGTGCGCGCGCGCGCTGACCCGTTCCCTCGCTTTGCTCCGCCCCTCCTACTCTCCCTCCCCCTTCTCTCCTCCAGTACTTCTCCCTTGCTGCGACAACCGATCGTGTGTTCTCCTGGGGTGAGCCCCAGGGGCCCCACTGCAGCCGGCAGGGGCGCGGCAAGTGCCGGCGCCGCGCGGCGCTCAGCGCGGGCGCCCCGCTCACCCGCCGCGCCGCGCGCGCCGCCGCTCGCCCGCCGCTCGCCCCGCAGGCAGCAACGCGTACGGCTGCCTGGGCAGCGGCGACGCGGCCCTGACGCAGCGCGGCGCGCCCGCGGCCGTGGCGGGCCCGCTCGGCAGCGGCGGCTGGGCGGTGCGTGGGCTGGTGGCAGGATACCAGCACGCCCTGGCCATCGCGGACAAGCCGCGCGACGTCGAGCTTGCGCGGCTGCGCGCCGACGCCGCAGCGGCGGCGGCGGCGACCAGCGGCGGCGGCGGCGGCGGCACGGCGGGCGTCGAGGTGGTGCTGACGGAGCGGCAGCAGCGGGAGCGGCAGCAGTGGCTGGCAGAGCATCACCACGAACAGCGCGCGGCCGACCCCGCGTCTGGGGCCGACCCCGCGCGCACGGCCGACGCCGCGGCCGACGCAGCGCCCCAGCCGCGCGCCGCCGCCAACAGCAGCGGCGACGCGTGCGCGCCACCGCACGAGCGCGGCTGGCGCTGGGCGTACCTGCCCGCCGGCGCGCCCGCGCTGCCGGCGCCGCGGGACGCGTGGGCGGCGCGCGCGCCGGCGCCGTGGGCGCCCGCGCTCGCGGCGCTCGCGCCGGACGTGTTCGCCGGCCTCCCGGCCGCGTTCGACGCGCGGCACGTCAACCCCTGCTGGCGCGACGGCCCCAGCCTGGCCTGCCTGCCGTTCTTTATGATTGTCGGCGTCAGCAAGTGCGGCACCAGCGACCTCTATGCCCGACTCACCATGCACCGCCGCATCCTGCCCGCCGCCAACAAGGTGGGCCCGGGCGCCGCCGCGCGGCCGCCGCCCCACGCCGCACACGCCGCACCGCGCCGGCCCCCACGCCGCGCACCGCCGCGCTCGCGCGCGCGCCAGGGGCCCCACTTCTGGGATGAGTGCCCGTCCCCCGCCCCCGCCAACGCGAGCTGCGGCGCGGGGCTGCCGGCGGGGGCTTTGCGTCGTACGTCGGGCTGTTCGGCCGCGCCGCCGACATCATCGCCAGCGTCCGCCCCGACGCGATCACGGGCGAGGCGAGCAGCAACACCTTCACCAGCGCCAACGGCGTGTTCCTGCGCGGCTTCAGGCGCGCGCGCCGCCGCCGCGCGCCGCTGCGCCGGCCGCCGCGCCGCGCCAGCCGCCTGGGTGGCCGACCCTCCTCCCTCTCCCTCACCTTTGTCGCCCGCCGCGGGCGCCGCCGCCGCGGCCCGCCGGCAGGGGCGACCAGCCCTGGTCGGCGTTTGCCGGTGCCGCGGGCGCCAACGCGACGATGCCGGCGCTGCTGCGCGAGGCGGCGCCGTGGCTGCGCCTCATCCTGCTGCTGCGGGACCCGGTGGAGCGCTACGAATCCGCGTTCTACTACTACAGGTTTGCAGGACGCGCGCGCGCCGCCGCGGCGCCCCTGCCGGGCTCGCAGGACGCGCGCCGCGCGCCGCGCCACGGCGGTCGGCAGGCTCGCAGGACGTGCGCCGCACGCCGCGCCGCGGTGCGGTCGGCAGGCTCGCAGGACGCGCGCCGCGCGCCGCGCCGCGCCGCGCCGCAGGTGGTGGGAGGCGGACAAGCCCGCGCCGACGGCCGACGACCTGCACGCGCGCGCGACGGAGGACGTCGCGGCGTGGCGGCGCTGCGCGGCGGCGGAGGGCGTCGCCGCGTGCGTGCGCGGCTACCGGCCGCAGCAGCTCGTCAAGGGGATGTACGCAGAGTTCCTGCAAGACTGGCTGCGCCACTGGCCGCGGTCGCAGCTGCTGGTCCTGCGGTTTGAGGACTACGTCGCCGCGCTGCCGGAGCACCTCGACGCGGCGCTGCGCTTCCTGGGCGTGCCGCGCCCGCCGCAGGCCGCGTGGGACGCGATGACGGGCGCGCCGCCGGCCAACGCGGCCGCGCGCCGCCCGCCGATGCGCGCCGACACGCGGCGCCTGCTGGCCGACCTCTACGCGCCCTTCAACGCCGCCCTCGCCGCGGCGCTCGGGGACTGCCGCTGGCGCTGGGAGGACGCCGGCGCGGCCTGAGGTGCGGCGGCGTTCAGGGCGCGGGCGGCGCGCAGCGGGGTTTAGGCCGGCCGCCCGTTCGACTTTTTGTTCTGCCGCATACCCCGTGACCGCGTCGCCACTCACCAGACACCCACGCGCCCTCTGACTCGCTCGGCGCCCGCCCGCCACGCGCCGCCGCCAACGCCGCCCGCGACAGCGCACGCCTCGCCCTGCATCCAGCGCCCTTCTGCCTGACACGCGGTGCTCGCGCTTCACGCCTGAGTCTCTCTCTCAGCGCTCTTCTGGAGGCCGGCCGCGCTGCGAGGTGCGCGCTGCGAGCTGGTCGGGGGTCGGGAGTCGGGCGGGATGCCTCGCGCCAGCTTCCGCGCCGAGCGGCGCAGCGCCCGCCTGGCAGCTCCCGAGCGCATGCGGCAGTCGCGAAACGCCAACCCCGCTCTGAGCGCGCCGCAGAGAGGCGCCAGAGTTTGAACGTCGACGGCGCGCGCCGCCGCCCGCCGCGCCGCCGCCCAGGCGCCATGTCCCAGGCCGCCATGGATCACGTGGACGCCGAGTTCGGCGCCCTGCTGGCAGAGGTGCGTGCGCTGGCTTGCGCGCGCCGCTGCTGCGCCCGGTATGCTTGCGCCGCGCGCGCGTGGTCGATCGCCAAGGCTCGCGCCGCACCTCTGCCTCCGCCCCGCGCCTCGCAGGAGGGCGACGCCCCGTCCTGTGGCGGTGAGGTCACGCCTGAGGCGCCCACGGCCGAGCCCCAGCCCGCCGAGGCGCCCGCGCCCGAGCCCAAGCCCGCCGCGCCCGAGCCCAAGCCCGCCGCGCCCGAGCCCGCTGCGCCTGAGCCCGCCGCGCCGCCGGCGGCCGAGCCCGCCACCAAGGAGCACCAGGTGCCGCCCGAGGCAGCCAGCGCGCCCGCGAGCGGCGGCGGCGTGAGCGCCAAGCAGGTGCGCAGCTCGCCGCGCGCCGGTTTGCTTGCCCCTCCCCTGTCCGCGCCGCACCGGCGCGAGCAGCGGACGTCCGCCGGCCCTGCCACCGCCCCTGCCCCTTGCCGCCCCTGCGGCCCTGCAGGCGCCCGCGGTCCCGTCCGCCGCGCCCAAGGCGCCCGTGATCGGTGGCCGCAAGCGCCAGCTCACCGTGCCCGCGGCCGGCGGCCAGCCCAAGCGCCCCGCGCTCACCGTGGCGGCGCAGGTGGGGGCGCGGCCAGGCGCGCCGGCGCGGCGGGCGCCGCCGCCGCGCAGCGCGCCCGCCCGCCCGATCACGCCCGCTGCGCCCGCTCGCGCCGCCCGCCAGCAGGCCAAGCCCGCCGCCGCCACCACGGCGGCGCCCGCCGCGTCCGAGGCGCCGACCATGGCCTCCTCATCGCCAGCCAAGGCGGCCAAGCCCGGCGCCGCTAGCGCCGGCGCAACCACGAGCGAGGCGCCCACCGACGCGGACGCCAGCATGGCCGAGGCGGGCGAGCCCGAGGTGCGTGTGTGCGCGTGTCTGCGTGGCGTCGCAGCTTGTCTTAGTAGTGGGAATCACGCTTTCACCGCCCGCTGCGCGCTGCTTGCCGGCAGGTGGTGTCGCCCGCCAAGGCCGGCGGCGGCCAGGAGGTGCCGGCGGCGGCGCAGGAGGTGCCGCCCGCCGCGCCCGCCGCGCCCCAGCCGGCCAAGAAGCCCCTCGCGGCGCCGCGCAAGCCGCGCGCTGACAAGGCGGCGGCGCCCGGCACGGGCGAGGGCGCCAAGTGAGCCGCGCCGGGGCGGGCGGGGCCGTCCTGCGAGTGCGCGCGCGCGCCCGCGCCGCCACCGCCGGCGAACCAGCCCGCGCCGCCCGCTGCGCCGCGCCGCCGCAGGCCCGCCGGCGCGGGCGCGGGCGTGAAGCTGCCCACCGCCAAGAGCTCCTACCAGCTGTTCGCAGACGACCAGCGCGGCGAGGTCAAGGGTGAGCCAGGCGGGGCCCGAGGCCGCGGGGCCGTTCGCTGCCGCCCGCTGCCTGACGGCGGCTGCCGGCCGCCGCCGCGGCGCCCCTGCCGTGCCGCCGCGACGCCGCCCCGTGTGCGCGGCCGCCCGCGGCGCAGCCGCCAACCCCGAGCTCTCGTTTGGCGGCCTCGGCAAGAAGCTGGGCGAGCTCTGGAAGGCGCTCGGCCCGGACGACCGCGCCGGCTGGGAGGCCAAGGCCGTGGCGGACAAGGAGCGCGTGGCGGCGGGTGAGGGCCCCGCGCCGCTCGGGCCGCCGCCCCGCGGCCCCGCGCGCTGCCGCTCACGCGCGCCCCGCCGCCGCCCGCGCCCCACCGCGCGCCGCCGCGCCAGCGATCGCGGCGCTGGACCCGGCGGTGGTGGCGGCGGCCAAGGCGGCCAAGGCCGAGGCCAAGGCCAAGAAGAAGGGCGGCGGCGGCGCCCCCGCGGCGGCGCCGGCGGCGCCGCCGCCGCCCAGGCCCAAGCCCGCGGCCAGCAAGAGCGCGGGCAGCAGCCGCGCCGGCGGCGGCGCGACGGACGACGCGCAGGCGGCCAAGTGAGCGCCGCGGCGCACGCGCCCGCGCTCCGCGCGCGGCGTCGGCGCCGCCCGCGCGCCGGCCGGCCGCCCCGCCGGACGCCGCGCCGTGCCGCGCCGCCCGCAGGGCGGCCAAGCGCGCCGTCAAGGCCGCCGAGCGCGCGGCTGAGAAGGCGCAGGCCAACAAGGAGCGCGGCGCGTTCAAGGTGTGCGGGCGGCGCGCCTGCTTTGGGCAGGCACCGCCGCCCTGGCGGGCCTGCCCGCCGGCGCGCCCGCGCACGACACGGCACCGCCGCCCGCGGGCGCAGTGCTACCACCTCGCGCGCTACAAGGCCGCCAAGGCGGAGCAGCCCGAGGCGAGCGCGAGCGAGATCAACGCCGCGATCCAGGCGGCCTGGGCGGGCCTGGACGCCGAGGGCCGCGCGCCCTGGTTTGCGCAGGCGCGCGCGCGCCGCAGCCGCAGCGCGCGCGCCGCGGCCGGCCGCGCCGGTGCCACCGGCGCCGCGCCGGACTGCCCGCCTCCGCTGCGCCGCGCAGGCGGCCGAGGAGGCGGAGGCGCTCGCGGGCGTGCAGCCCGCGGCCAAGCCGCGCGCCCGGCCCGCGGCCTCCAGCGGCAGCCGCGGGAGCAAGGGCCGCAAGGACCGCAAGGGCCGGCCCGCGGCGGGCGCCGCGGGCGCCGAGGACGACGACGACGCCGGCGCCGCGGAGGAGGGCTCCGACGGCGAGGACAGCGACCGCGAGGTGCGCGCTGCTGCGCGGCACCGCACGCGCGCGCACGCGCGCGCCATGGGCCGCTGCCGCCGCGCGCCGCGCGCCGGGGGCCGCGGCCGCCGCCGCGACGCGCGCCGGCCGCGCGGCGCTCCGCAGGACTGCGACTGGGCTGAGCACCCCGCGCGCGGCATCTTTGCGCACAGCGCCGACCACGCGCGCCTGCTGGTCGCGCGCGCGGGCGTGCCACTGAACGAGTATGGCCGCGCCGACGCGCGCGCGCTCAAGCAGGCCCGCGCGGGCGCAGGTGGGCGCGCCGCGCCGCCGCCGCGCGGGCGCCGCGGCGGGACAGGGAGCGAGGGGCAGGCGGCCCCTGGCGCGCCAGGCCGCCGCCGCGGCACGCGCGCGCCCGGCCGACGCGTGCGCGCGCACCGCCGCCGCCGCAGGCGCCGAGGGCGGGGACCTGCCGGTGAGCGGCGAGGCCCTGGAGGAGTATGAGGCGTGGACGCAGCGCTTCTGGGCGGCCGTGCGCGGTCGCATGGAGGGCAACGCGCTCGACCTGGAGGTGCGCCGGCGGGCCGCTGAACCCTCAACCCCAGCGGGGGGGGGGGGGGGGGGCGGGGGGAGGGGGGGGGGGGACTGCCTGCCTGCCCCGCGGCGACGGCGGGAGGGCTGGAGAGGGTGCGCGAGCGCTGGGCGAGCACCGCTGGCGGCGCCGGCACGCCGCCGCGGCCTGGCTCGCCCGCTCACGCCCGGCCGGCGCCGCTGCGGCAGGGCCTGGAGGAGGGCAGCCCCCTGGAGATGTGCTACGTGCTGGGTGCGTGCGCGCGGGGGGCGCCGCACGCCCCGAGCTCGAGCGCGCGGGCGCTGCCGACTGCCGACCGCCGCCTGGCGCGCGCCGCGCGCGCAGGCAAGCTGCGTGAGGAGGGCGGGCTGCTGTCCGAGCGCCAGGCCTCCAAGCCCAAGGGCAAGGAGCGCGACTTTCCGATGCGGGTGCGGCGCCGGCGCGGGCTGGCACGGGCAGCGGCGCGGCGCGCGCAGCCGTCCGTCCCACGCGCGCCCTGCGCGCCCTGCGGCGGGTCGCAGGTGGGCGCGCTGCAGCTGTCGATGGTGATGCAGCGCGTCGTGGAGCTGGAGCGGCGCGAGGCGCTGGCGGCGCGGGGCGCGCTGGCGGCGCTCGCGCGTGCCGTGGCGGCTGCGCCCGACCTGGCCGCCGCGCAGGGCGCGGCGGCGGCGGCGGCGGTGGGGCTGTGAGGCTGTGTCGGCGGAGAGAGGGCGGCGGCGGGCGGGGCAGGGCGGCGGGGCGGTTCCCACTGGGTGCGGCGGCGGTGGGTTCAGCGCCGGCTTAACCGCGCGGCGCTCCCGCAGCTTGCCCGGCCCGGTCGCGGCTCGCAGCGTGCTAGGTGCCCACGTGCTAGAAGAGGGCGCCGGCAGACGATCACAAAGCGCTGACTGCTTTGCGCGGCGGCGCGGCCGCCGCGCCGAAATCGGCCCTCGGCCACCCGCATCGCCTCGGCATCAAGCAAACGACAGCCCGAACGCCGAAACACGCTCTCAGGCCGCGCCAGGGCGCGCGCCGGGGCCTGGCCGCGGAGCAGCCCTCAGCAGCGTGCACGCTGCTGGCCCGTAGCAGCGCCAGCCGGCGGGCGCGCTCGCCAGCCGGCACGCTATTCACGCCCTGATGGACACGCCTGGAGGCGGCAGGGGCTGCAGCGGCGGCGGCGGCGGTGCCGCGGTGGGGAAGCGCGCGCCCGACGACGAGGCGACCGCCGGCCCCTGCAAGCGCGCGAAGAAGGCCCCGGCCAGGCTGGAAAGCTTTGAGCTGGACAAGGGGAGCAGCAGCAGCAGCGGGCAGCCGCCGAGCGGCGGCGAGTCCAACCTCTGCCCGGTGCGCGGGCGCGCCACGTGCACGGCTGGCGGCGCCGCGCGACGCTGGCGGGGTGCCGCTCGACGCTCAGCGCCCGCGACGCGCCCCGCCACCGCCGCGTGCCCCCACAGGCGGAGGGCTGCTGCGTGGACATCACGACGCTGACCAGCTCCTACTGCGTGAAGAAAAAGATCTGCCCTGAGCACCTCAAGGTGCGCGCCGCCGCGGCGGCGGCGGCCACGGCGGCGGCGCCTGGCAGGGGCACGTGGCTCCCCGGGACACGTGCGGCGCGGCTCGCCGGCGCGCTGTCGCGCCGGCGCCTCGAGGCGCCGGCGTGAGCTCACGCCGCCCGCTCGCCCGCGCGCCCGCGATGCAGGGCGCGGCGCTGCAGGTCAAGGGCGGCGGCAACGCCCTCTGGCGCTTCTGCAGCCAGTGTGGCAAGCTCGAGCCGCGCGCGCGCTTTGACGGCGACAAGCGCAGCTGCCGCGCCAGCTTGCAGCACCGGCGCGAGAACGAGCGCCGCGGGGAGGAGCGCGCCTCGTTTGAGGAGGAGCGCAGCTCGCTCGAGGTGGGCCTCGCAGTGCGACCGCGCCGCGCAGGCGCTGACCGCCGCTGCTATCGCGGCGTGGGCTGGCCGCCGCCGCTCTCTCTGTCGCCGCTGCTGCTGACTCCAGGCCCGTCCTGCCGTCACGGCGCCGCAGCCGCGCATCTGCCGTGACGTGCTGATTCGCACTCCCGACCAGCTGCCCGCCGACACCGTGGCGGCGGCGAGGCTGCTAGGGCACCTGGTGTCTGACTGCCTGGACCTCGGCAAGGTGAGCACAGCCGCGCCTGTCTCGACATGGCATCCGGCTGAGTCCTAAGACGCCGTCGCGCTGCGCAGATCCCCGAGGTCAAGATGGCCGTCGAGCGGACACTTGTCTCCTGGCCGGCCAAGCTGCCGCCTGAGCTCAAGCGACACGTGTCGGCGCTGCTGCTGGTGCAGTGCGGCCCAGGCTTTGACGCCACGCAGCGCGCCTCGCTCAACCAGGCGCTGCACGGCCTCATCTCCTGCGGCCTGCTGCCGTCCGCCAACGACGGCGCCTGGCAGGTGAGCGAGCTGCCACTGGGCGGGGTTGATCTCAGATCAAGCAGGGCTGCCGGCGTGGCGGCGGCGGACGGAGCGCGCCGCCGGGCCGCCGCCGCAGGACAAGGGCTTCCGCCGCATCCTCTTTCCCGACCTGCGCGACGTGGAGGCGCACACCGGCCTGCTCGCCTGCCTGTACTCCTACCTGGCGGGCTGTTCGCTGCAGGGCCTGAGCGTGGTCGCGAGCTGCGGGCAGGACGTCGGCGAGGGGGCCCACGTGGACCACCGCACAGGCAATGCCGTGCACGTGGAGGTGCGGTGCTGGCTTTTGAGGGCAGCGCGCGGTGCAGCAGCGCCGCCGCACACACAGCCGCCGCGCCGCGCCGCCGCTCGCCTGACCCCGCACAGGGCTGCGTCGACGTCGGCGCCAAGCACCTGCTGCCGCTGGGCGGGCGGCTGGTCCTCGACACCGCCACGCAGCCGCGCGGGTTCTCCTTCTGGCTCCGCACACCGCAGGGGAAGCAGTTCGTCGCGCGGCTGCACTCTGGCGCCGTCTTCCTCACCGGCACGCTGGCTGGGCAGTCGCACCTGGGCCAGGCCATCGGCCTGCTGCACTGCCGCGACGCCGCGGACAAGCAGCAGCAGCAGCAGGTGGAGCTGTCAATCGTGGCCGACGTGCGGGTGCGGTCCGGTGACGACCCCACGCCGCTCACGCCGGCCGAGGTCTTCATGGCCGCACCGTGAGCGGCCGAGCCGCGCCCCGCGGGGCCCGAGCCCGCACTAAGCGCGGCGCGGCGCGCCCCGCGCGCGGTGCGAGCTGCCCTCGCCCGCCCTCTCCTTCGCAGTGCGCGACACGAGTCGCTGGAGCAGCAGGTGGCGGGTCAGCTGCTGGAGCTGCAGCGTGCCGCGCTCGACGCCGTCGACGCGGCGCGGCACAACGCGAGCGCGCTGCAGGCGCTCGCGCTCGAGCTCGCGCCGCGCGCCGCCAACGCGGTGACTGAGGCGGCCGCCACGCAGCAGGCGCACAGCGGGCGCGCGCGTTCGGCTGGCCGCCTGATGGCGCGCGGCGCGACCGCGGCGGCGCTGCAGCAGCAGCTGGCGGAGGCGCAGACGCAGTTGAACGACGTGCTGGAGCAGCTGACAGCGCTGCAGCCGCCGCAGCCGCAGCCGCAGCAGGGCGTTGGCGACGCCAGCAGCGAGCACGCTGCTGATGTGCAGGCCATGCGCGCCGCGGGGCGCGAGCCGGCGAAGGCGTTGGTCGCCGCCAGGCAGGCGCGTGCGCCGCTCGGCAAGCTGCAGGTGCAGCTCGCCGCGCTGGAGAAGGCGCTGGAGGGCGTCTGACAGCCTCGCAGTGAGCTGACGCCTGTGACAGCACCTCCGCCGCGCTGACCCTTGTGTGGTGTGCCAGCACAACGCGGCCGCCGCCGGCACGCGTGGCGCCCGGCTCATGGGACGGCCACCTGAGTGGCCAGCACCCTCAGCCACCAGGCGACTGGAGAACGCAGCTGGACGAGCAGGCTTGCAGCGGCCATCGCTGGCGCGACGCGGCGGCGCGGCGCCCCCGGGTTGTTCGCACGCTCGGGGTCGCAAGTGCGGGCGGAGCCCCGCATGCCGCGAGGGGCGACCGGGGCCAGAGCGCCGGGGGCGCCGCGGTTGAGCCGCGCTGAACCTGTCATCGCCCGCCTGCGCGATTCGCAGCCCAGCCGCTGCGACGCGCGTCCTCCGCGACCGCGCAACCGCCTCCGCGCAGCTAGGGGCGCCGCGCGCACCGCGTTGGAGGTCGCCGGCGACGCGGCGACCCGCCCCTGCCCCATCCCCGCAGCGGCGGGCTCCGGGGGCGTCCCGCCACGCCCGGCGCCTCGGCGCCGGCCAGCATGGCCTGGTTCCACGGCACGGGCGGCGCGGGCGGCGTTGCGGGCGAGGACATCGCGCCCGGCGGGCGCAGCAGCATGGTGAGCAGCCGCCTCCGCGCGCGCCCGGACGGTGGGCCTGGCCCCGCGCTGACGGGGCCCGGGCGCGGCGCGGGCTCGCGCGCCCCCCTCACGCGGCGCCCGCGACCTTCCCCCCCGCAGGACTTTGCGCTGGATCCCCGCTGCGACAGCCTGCCGCCGTGCGCCGCCTCGCTGCTGGCCGACCCGCCTGGACTCGGGCTGGGCGGCCCGGCGAGCGCGCCGCTGCCGCTGCCGCTGCTCGCTGCGAGCGGGCAGTCCTTCACGTCGTCGGTCGACGCCAGCGGCGGCAGCTTTCTCGCCGCCAGCCGCGGCACGAGCTTCACCGCCCTGGGCAGCGCGGGCAACAGCTTCACGAGGCAGGGCCGCGGCGGCGCGGGCAGCTTCACGATGCCCGGCGGCGGCGCGGGCAGTTTCACAGCGCTGACCGGCGCCATCAGCGGCGGCGGCGGCGGCGGGGGCAGCTTCTCGATGCCGCGCCACGGCGACGCGCTGGACGGCAGCTTCACGCTCGGCCAGGGCGACAACGCCACGCTCGCGGCGCTCCTCGGCCTCGCCGGCGGCGGCGACCTGCGCGCGGCGGCGGGGTCTGCGGGCGGCGACAACCTGCAGCAGTTTGAGCTGCAGCGCCTGCTGCTGCAGGCGCAGATCGTGCAGGAGGAGGAGCTCGCA
Source organism: Scenedesmus sp. PABB004 (assembly GCA_014905635.1). NCBI lineage: Eukaryota > Viridiplantae > Chlorophyta > Chlorophyceae > Sphaeropleales > Scenedesmaceae > Scenedesmus > Scenedesmus sp. PABB004. The sequence continues at coordinate 692,256 of JABVCE010000007.1, read as the reverse complement.
AAGGAGCAGGCGCTGCGCCAGCTGCGGCTGCGGCTGCAGCTGCTGAAGCTCGACCAGGCGGCCAAGCAGCGCGCGCAGGCGGCCGAGCTGCAGCGGCTGCAGGCCGACCTCGCGCGCTGCCAGCTGGACGCCGCCGCGCAGCAGGCTGCGCTCCCGGGCACCCTCGGCGCCCTCGGCGCCCTCGACAGCGGGGACGGCCTCGCCGCCCTCGCCGGCCTGCCTGGCTTTGGCGGCGCCCCGGCGGCGCCGGCGCCGGCGGTGGCGCTGGCGCCGCCCAGTGGCGACGGCGCGCTGGCCGCCGCGCTGGGCAGCTCCCTCTACATGGCCGCTTCGAGCTCGGCCGAGTTTGGGACGGAGCCGGCGAGCGGCGACCTGGCCTCGCTGCGCGCGGCCAGCGGCAGCAGCACCAGCAGCGGCGGCAGCGGGGGCACGGGGGTGTTCCTGCGCAGCGACGGCGGCAGCTCGCCGAGCACGCCCCACGCAAACGCCGCCGCGCCGGGCGCGCTCGCGCGCAGCTGCAGCGACCGCGCAGCAGACGAGCCCGGCGACGCCCCCGCGCCGGACCAGGCGGCCGGCGGGCGACGCGAGAGCGACCAGGGCTGCCGCCGCGGCGCTGCCGGCGGCGACCAGGGCTGCCTGGGCAGTGTCGACGCGGCCCGCGCCGACGACGACACGTGCGCGACGCGCGGCGGCGCCGCGGCGCCCGCGGCCGGCGACGCCTCGCAGTGGGCGCCCGCGTGGGCGGGCGAGGGCTGGAGCCCGCTGGCCCAGGTCGCGGCGCAGCCCGACGGCAAGGGCAAGGGCACCGGCGTGTTCATCAGCCCTGGGATGCAGCGAATCCTCGACGGCGCCGCCGACGCCGCCCCGGCCGCGGGCCCCGCCAGCGGGCGCAGCCGGCGCAAGCCGAGGGCCGGCGGCCGCGTGTGAGCGCCGCCGCGTCGGCAGGCGCGCGCGTGTGCGCGCGCGCGCGTCACCGCTGGCAGGCCCGCACGCGCGCACCAGACCGCTGGCGGCCCAGCGCGCGCGGCACGACGCCGCGCTGGGGGCCAGACGGGAGTCGCTGCAGCGTGGCCAGCACGGGGGACACCCACTTCAAGATGGTTACTGCGCGCCAGGTGCGCCAAACTGCTACTGTGTGTGCGTGCTGCTGCCTGCCTGCAGTGTGTGCTACTGCCTGCAGTCTCGCTTCGCGGGCCCCTTGCACCAATAATAACGTTTTCTCCCGTGCTTGCGAGCCGCGCGCCCCGCCTGCCTGCCGAGGCGCGGGCCGCGCCCGGCCGCGGTCGGACGCCTACCATGCGCCGCACCCGCGCGTGCTATAGCGCTATAGCGCGGCGGCATGGGGCCGAACTTGCGCCACTTCTGCTGTGCCTGTTGGCCCGTTGCTGGCCCGTCTGTTTGCCCGGCGTCCGCCCGGGAGACCTATCGCGTGCGTGCGGCACGCCGCGTGTCCCGAACGACGCGCTCGGCGCCCAAGCGCGCGCGTGCATGCTGGGCGGTCAGAAGCTCCACGAGCTGCGTTGGGCGCCCGCCCCCCACAGCGGGCGGGCGCCCGGCAGCGGGCGGGCGCCCGCTCTCGCACAATACGACAATAAGGCTGCATCGGCGTCTATCTCCCACACACACCACCACCACCCCGTTTTTTTCCCATGCCAAACAACAACATCAACAACACAAGGTCGCGCGTCGCGCGGTCTGCGACGGCCGTCGTGCCCTGCGCGTGCGTGCGGGACCCCAGCAGCACGGGGTCCAATAAAAGAAGAAGCCTCGGCCGGTAACCCCTGCCTCACCGGAAGCCAGACAGCCCCCCAGCTTGCCTGGCCCTCACCGGTGACGCCGACCGTCACCGGGCGCAGGTTGGTTGCCGCCTTCCGCCGCCGCTGCCGCACGGCGCGCCCTGGCGCGTTGCTGCCGCGCAGGGGACACGCTGCCGTTCGTCCAGGCCGCCCGTGCCGCGCGCCTGCCCGTTGCAGCATGCCGGGCTTTGGCGCCCGGGGCTTTGACACGAGCAGAGCCGGTTGCGGCTCCGGCAGCGCGCGCGCACCCCCGGCCGGCCAGTTGAGCGGCGCCCGGTAGAGGCTGCGTGCCTTAGATGAGCGAGGGCCACCCATCTTGGCGCTCTCGGGCGTCGGCGGCGGCCCGCTGACCGGCCGATGGACCACCGGCCGGCGGACGAAGCCTACTGGATGTACACGTACAAGGTGCGACCGGCGCGGGGCCACGGCGGGGCGGGGCGCTCAATTCTCGCTCCCGGAGTTTTCCAACGCCCGAGAGCCGCGCCCACCGGCGCGTGTGGCCCGCGCTCCGTCGTGCCACGGGCTGACGCCACCGCCGCTGCCCATCCGCCGCGCTGCCAGGTCGCGAAGTGCCCTGCCAAGGTGGGGAGCGCCCCCCAGCACTCGCCTGCCGCGATGGCCCCGCCCCGAGCGCCTGGGGCGTCGCGGCGGCCCGCTCGCGCGGCATTCGTGTCGGGGAACTCCCAGCTTTGCGACGGCCGGGGCAGAATCGCCGGCATGGCGCCAGGCACAGCGCTCACCCGCCGCCGCCGCCGCCGCCGCTGCTCCCAGGAGCGGCACGACTGGAGCTCGTGCCCCTACGCGCACCGCGGCGAGCGCGCGGCGCGGCGCTGCCCCGTGACCTACAGCTACACGGCCGAGCCGTGCGCCGACTACAACAAGGTGCGGCGCGCGCGCCGGGGCGGCCTCGCACGAGCTGCGCACGCGCCCCCCGCCCACGCCCGCGCCACGCTGCGCAGAAGGGCAACTGCCCGCGGGGCGAGTCCTGCCCCATGGCGCACTCCGTGTTTGAGAGCTGGCTGCACCCGGCAAGGTGCGCGGCCGCGGCGGCGCGCTCGGCGCGCCCCGCCGCCGCCGCCCGTGCCTCTCGCCGACCCTGCGCGCCGCGCCGCAGGTTCCGCACCCAGCTGTGCTGCTTCGGCGCGAGCTGCCGCCGCCGCATCTGCTTCTTCGCGCACGACGCCGCCCAGCTCCGCGTGGCCTCGGCGACGGCGCCGAGCGGCGGCCCCGTGCTGCGGCGCACGCAGGCCGTCGTGCCGGCGTCGGCGATGGGCCTGGGCGGCGCCGGCGGCGGCGGCGGCGGCGCCTCGGCAGCCGCCGCGGCCGCGGCCGCCGCCGCCGCCGCCGCCGCTGCAGCAGGCGCGCTCGGCTACGGCCAAGCGGCCAGCTCGATGCAGCAGGCCGCGGGCGGCGCCGGCATGGGCATGCCCGTCGCCTGCAGCGGCTGGGGGCCTACACGCAGGCGGCCTGGCCCTACCCCTACCCTCAGGCGGGCGTGGCCGCAGCGCTGGCAGCCGGCGCCGACCCCGCAGCGGCCGCCGCCGCGGCGGCGGGCGCCCAGCCCGGCGTCGCGGACGTGGCGTCGCTCGCGGCTGGCCTCGGGGGCCTGATGCTCGCCCCCGACCAGACCGGCAAGCCCCCCGGGTTTGGCTCGGGCGAGCTGCACGGCGAGCTGTGCCTCCCCGCGGGCCTCGGCCTGCCGCCCGGCGCGGCGCCCGCGGTCGGCGTGCCCGGCTCGGCGCCGCTGTTGATGATGCCCGGCGCCCACGGCGTGCAGGTCGTGGGCAGCCCGGCCTACTACTCGCCCGCGCCGCCGGGCGGGCAGGGCCAGCAGGGCTGGCAGTAGGGTCTGCCCTGGCGCCGCCGCGGGCGGCCAGGCCGCGAGCCTGGCCCCCACCACAGGGTGTTGTTCATCTCTTCCACATCTCTTTCTCGCTTTCTGTTTTGTTGCAGACTCGGACGATCGCGCGAGGCGCGTGCCCGCTTGAGCGCGGCGGCCGCGGCGAGCGCAGCGAGCGGCGCTGCGGCCCGCTGCGCTCGGCGCGCCTGCACGCGCGCCTGCCGTGCGCGCCGCGCTCACTATCACGGCCGCGAGGGGAGACGAGCCCTGCCTGCCTGCGGCCATTGCGCGGCGGCGACACCTCAATGCGCACCCTGCCGATGCGAGCGAGAGGCGCGACCTGCACACACACTCACACCCAGGTGGGCTGTGCGTTTCGAGCCATGCGTCCCGTTCTGCGACCGAGATTGATTGACTCAAAGCTGCTGCCAAAAAAACGTTGTGTGTACTACCGCTGATGTGCCTGCCTCGCGCGCGGCCAGTTGGGGCTGGGTCGCCTCTGCCTCTCTGGGGCTGTCAGGGAGCGTGCGCCGCCTGCCGCGGAGCTGATGGCAGCCACGTGGATGCCACGAGCCAGGGGGAGGGGGTGAGGGGTGCGCACGCATCGCCGCTTGGGGCTGCTTGGCACTCGACGTGCGCGCCCGCAGGGGGCCGCCGGCGTTGCTTGATCACTTGTGCGGAAGGAGCCACTCTGACGCACAGCGGTTCGTCCAACTGGCTGGCCAAATCACACTGGAGCAGCAGCTCCTCTGCCCCCGGCCGCGCGCCAATGAGCTGGCGCCGGTCGCTCGCCTGAGCAGGCGAGGGTGGCGTGCGCGCACGTGCGCGCACGCCAGGAGGCTCGGGGCCAGTGCCAGTGCGTGCAGCGCACTGCTTTGCTTTTTGAGTCACTCAAGGGAGGGGGGCAGCTGGGAGCGCACTGCGGCGGCCCGCCTTCGGCATGATCGTGCATGGTGGCAGCCCAAACAGCAGCCCAACGAACTGCTGAACACGGTTAGTAGCTGTGCCGCGCGTGCCCACTTTTGGCAGTCTGTTCTGGTGAGGGACACAAGCTTTGCGTTTTTTTCCGTCGTCGTCCCGGCCGCGGGCGAGCGAGCGAGCGAGGCTCCGCAACGCCTAGCGTGATGGGTGGGGCGATCTGGCCGCGCGGACGGCCTTGGTTGGGCGGCTGAGCTGAACGCGCTGGCCATGGCGCCAGCGACGCGGGCGCGCCGCATCGTGCGAGGTTTCACGGGCTTTTTGCGCCGCCGCGGCGCCCAGGCGTGCCCTGGGCTGGGGTTGCGGGAGGGGCCGGCGAGGCCACAATCAAGCGCGCGATGGCGCGTGACGAATCAAGCGCCGATACGCGCGGCGGCGCTGCACGAGTCGCGGGGACGCATGATCCTCTCTTGTCTATCACTCTTCTAATACTGCTCAAATCAAACACGGCGACCAATCAAACGCGGCGATCAAGTCGGCGGGTTGATGCGTGCGCGCGGCGCACGGTCCACGGCGGTGCGGGTTCTGCGGCCGCGGCGGACGCGGCGCCCTGTGACGAAGTGGTTGTCGACCTCGACTCCCAGTCTTGAGCGCACGTCGTTTGCCGCCACACCCGCCGCTCGCCGCCGCCAGCGGCCGCTGCTCGCTCGCCGGCGACGATCCGCCGCACGCCGCCATGGCCGAGCTGGCGGCGCTGATGGGCGAGGCGCTGACGCAGTACCTAGCCCACGGGCGGCTGCCCCCGCCGCTGCTGGTGAAGCTGCTGATCAGCAAGGTCGGTTGATGGCAGCGCGGCGCCGCGCCCGGGCGCCCTCGGCGCCTGCAGACGCTGACGCCGCCGCGCGCGCAGGCGTTGGGATATGGCATCCTGGTGTTCTCGGTGCTGGTCAAGCTGCCCCAGGTGCGCGGGCGCGGGCGTGGCCGGCGACGCTGCTAGCGCCGCTGCTGTCGGCGCCGCCGCCGCGTGGCGCGCACCAGCGCGCAGGCGCCGTGGCGCCTCAGCTCCATGGCGAGCAGGGCACACCGGGCGCCGCCACGGCGCCGGCCGGCCGCAGGTCGCAAACGTGCTGCGCGCGCGCAGCGCGGACGGCCTGAGCGCGGTCTCGTTCGAGCTGGAGAGCTGGGGCCTGCTCGTGCACACGGCGTACGGCTTCCTGCGCGGCCTGCCGTTCAGCACGTACGGCGAGGCGGGCATCCTGTTCGCCCAGAACGTGGTGCTGCTGGCGCTCATCTACCACTACGGCCGCGCGCCCCTCGCGCGCCGCGCCGGCGCCGCGGCGCTCGCGGTCGCCGCGGTCGGCGCGGTGCTCACGGGTGCGCCCCGGCGGCGGCCAGCGCCCCGGCGGCGGCCGGCACCCCGGCGGCGGCCGGCGCGCCACGCCGCGCGCCGCGCGCCGACGCCGCGCCCACGCGCGCCCGCGCCGCGCGCCCGCGCCGCGCCGCAGGGCGCGTGTCGCTGCCGCTCGCGTCGGCGGCGTACGACGCGAACAACGTCATCCTCATGGCGGCGCGGCTGCCGCAGATCGCCAAGAACTGGCGCGCGCGCAGCACGGGGCAGCTGAGCATCATCACCTTTGCCGCCAACACCGCGGGCTGCGTCGCACGCCTCTTCACGACCGCCGCGGAGGGCGGCGGCGCGGCGATGCTGCGCGCGTACGCGATCAGTGAGCGCGCCGGGCGGCGCTCGCGCGCGGCGCTGGCGCGGGCGGCGCTGGCGCGGGCGGCGCTGGCGCGGGCGGCGCTGGCGCGGGCGGCGCTGGCGCTGGCGCACCGGCGGCGGCCGCCCACACGCCGCCGCGCCGCGCCGCGCCGCGCCGCGCCGCGCAGGCCTGGTGCTCAACGCCACGCTTGTGGCGCAGATCCTGGTGTTTGGAAACAAGGGCGTGGCGGCCAAGAAGCCCGCGGCGAAGCGGGCGTCCGCAAAGGCGGCGTGAGGCGGCGCGGCCCGGGGGCGCGCGCTGTGACCGCGATTTGCCCGCACAGCAGCTGCGGGGGGCGCGTGTCGCAGCGCCCCCGCCCGGCGCGCCCGGCGCGCCTCGCCCGGCCGTCACCAGTCGGCGCGCGGGCTCCAGCTCCCGTTGGTCAGCGCCACGCGCGGCGGCAGCAGCACGCCCGAGACCCACTGCGCGCGGCGCGGCGCGCCCGGGTGCCGCGCCGCCATCGCCGCCGGCAGCGCGCCGCGCTGGTTGACCTCCGGCGCCGCCGGCGCCTCGGTGAACTTGAGCCAACAGTCGCCGCGCGTGTGGTGGTGGGCGTCCGGCTCGAAGCACTCCTCCGCCGCGCAGAAGCTCCACGCGTTGCACGGCAGGTCGGCAAACACGCCGCCGCCGGCGGCGCCGTCCGGGCCGGGGCGGTGCGCCCAGCAGCGCGCCGCGCAGTCCTGCGGGCCGTCGGCCTTGTGGCCCACGCCCCAGACCAGGGCGATGCCGTCGTACGACGCCGCGACCTCGGCGTGCACCACGAGCGCGCGGCGCGCCGCGCGCGACGACGCGGCGCCCGCGAACCAGCGCGCCGTCGGCGAGGCGCGCAGGCAGGTCACGTTGAGCTTGGTGTACGCCTCCGTCGCCGGCGAGCCGCACACGCGCGTCTCCAGCAGCAGCTGCAGCGCCAGGTCGGCGGGGCGGCGCGGCGGCGGCCGCGCGCCGCGCCCGCCGCCGCCGGCGCCGCCCGGCAGCGCCGCCTGGATCGACGCGTGCTGCGCGCTCAGGACGCTCACGAAGCTGTGCGCCAGGAAGCCCACCGTCGCCTGGGCGCGCCGCGCGGGCGGCCGTGAGGCGGGGCGGCCGCAGCGGCCGCCGGCAGCGGCCTCTGCGGAACAGCGCCGGCGCGCGCCGCCCAGTGGCAGGGTGCCGCACCGCTGCGACGAACACCGTGAGCAGCGACCAGCCGTCCACGGCCTGCCCCATGGCGGCGCGGCGCTGCCAACTGGGGAGGCTGGCTGTGGGGAGCGGGCGGGCGAGCGTCGAGCGGCGACGGTTGTTGGCAACCACTTGCTGCCTTAGCGCGAGCGATGCAAGCACCGGAGCTGCAGTCAGCGAGCCAGAGGGCGAGCCAGTCAGCGATCGAGCGGTTACGCGGTTAGACGTCAGACGTTAGACGTCAGACGTCGCCGTCTTTGAGCACGAGCACGCCGCCGGGGGCGCGGCTCACGCGCAGCGCCGCGCGGCCGCCGCGCCGCGCGGCCGCCGCGCCGGCGCCGGCGACCGCGGCGAGCGCGGCCGCCGCGAGCACGCCCCAGAGGAAGCCCGACGACTGCGCGCGCCTTGCGTAGCGTTCGAGCTCGGACGACAGCGCCGCGTCGAGCCGCTCCGCCACGAGGCGCTGCACCAGCGCCGCGTCGGGCCCGGCAGCGGCGGCGCCGGGGCCGGGCTGCAGCGGCCCCCCCAGGCCCGCGGCGAGCGCGTTGGCGCTTGCGAGCTGGGCAGCATCAAACAGGGAGATGATGGACCAGCAGCTCGGCGAGAGCGCGCCGGACTGGGAGGCGAGGCAGCCGAGCACGCCGCCTTGCTGCAGCAGGGCCGCGCCGTCCGCGGAGCCTGCGCAACGGCATCGGCGGCGGCGGCGGCGGCGGCGTCAGCGAGCCGGGCACCCCCGCCCACCCACCCACCCACCCACCCGCCCACCCACAGCCGGCGCGCACCCGCGCCGCAGAGCTTGCGCGCGTCCGCGTCGCAGCCGGCCGTGACCGGGGAGCCAGGGATGTAGAGCAGCAGCTGCCGGTGCGCCTCGGCCGCCAGCTCGGCCTTGCAGCCCGCGCTCAGCGCGGCCGGGTTGGCCGCCAGGCACACGAGCTCCGCGTCGGCAGCGCCGCCGCCACCCCCGCCCCCGGCGTCGTCCTGCACCGCCCCGACGCGCTGCTGCAGCGCTCGGGCGGCGCGCGCGCGCGCACGCCGCGCGCCGCCGCCGGCGCCGGGCCCGCGGCACAGCCGTGACACGTCCCCGCCGCACGCCTTGCGCAGCGCGGGCTGCAGCGTGATCTTTTGCCGCCTGCGCGCGAGCGCGCCGGCGAGCGCGACCCTGCAGCGCGCCGGCAGCGCGTCGTCCGCGGCGTGCCTCGCGAGGCAGGGCGCGAGCTGGGCGATCGAGCGGCCGGACAGCGCGCCGCAGAGCGATGAGATGCTCGGCCCGCACGCCCTGCGGCGGCGCGGCGGCGTGGTGCCGCGGTTCAGGACCACATGACGACCTGACGCCCGGGACCGCGCCCGCCCGCGGTTTCGCTGCGCAGCCAGCGGGGCCCGCCGGCCGGCCGCGCGTACTCACTCTCGTATGACCGGGTTGATCGACACCTCGCCATGCTCCCGCGCCTCCGCCTCCTGAGCCTTGGCCAGGCAGGCCGGCGAGAGCGCGGCCTCGTGCGACCGCAGGCAGGTGTGCACCCGGCCGTCGCCCGGCACGACGTGCGCGCAGTGCGCGGCGACGTCGGCGGCGCACGCCTGCGCGCCGGGCGCGGCGGCGGCGGCGGCTCGGGCGCGGGGGCCGGGGGCTCGGGCGCGCCGGCCGCGCCTCGCCGGCGCGCCCGGCGCCGCGTGCCGCGCGCGCACACACACCGCGCGCAGCGTGGCGTCCAGCCTGTAGTCGTGCGCGGCAAAGCCCTGCAGCCGCAGCAGCTGGCGGCGGCACGGCGCGCTGTCGACCTCGTCCGCGCGGCGCTGCAGGCACTCGATAATGCGCCCGTCGCCGGGGGAGATGCCGGGGCAGAGCGCGGCCGCCGCGGGCGCGCACGCGCGGTGCAGGGAGGTGAGGAGTCGGATGTCGCTGACCGCGACGAGAAGCTGCCCCGTCAACGCCTCCCTGCATTCCGACGCGACGGCGGCGGCGGGGATGGAGGCGGAGGGGGGGGCCTTAGCGCCGGCCAGGCGCCGGCGCCGGACGCGGCAGCGCGCCCCCAGGCTGCCCCGCGCGCGCCTGCAGCTCTCGCCAAACCGCTCGTGGTCTTTCGAGTCGGTCAGGCAGTCGAGCACGCCGGCGGGCGGCACGCCCTCGCAGAACGCGCGCCGCTCGGCGGCGCACGCGGCCGAGACCTCTGGCAGCAGATCATAGTTGTCTGCGCACAGCGTGCGGGCGGGGCGCGTGCCGCACGGCCTCTGCGCGAGGCGCCGCGCGCGCAGCGACGGCTGGCAGCGGGCAGCCCCCCGGCCTCCCCCAGGCACGCACCCGCGGCCTCGAGCAGCCGCGCGCGCAGCACGTCGCCGCACGCCGGCGCCACGGGCAGGCCCGCGCCGAGCATGCCCTTGAGGCAGACCAGCGCCTCGGCGGGGTTCATGCAGTGGGTGGAGATGTTGGCGGCGCACGCCTGCGGCAGGGCCGCGCCGCGCCGCGAGCGGCGGCGGCGCGGTGAGCGGGGGCCTGGTGCGCGGCGGCCCAGCGCGGCCGCGGCGCCCGGGGTTTGGGTTTAGACAGATCCCCCGCACCTGCAGCAGCGGCGGGTCGAGGAGCGCGTTTGCAAACGTGCGCTTCGTCCAGGCGAGCACGTGGCGCCGGCAGGGCTCGCTCTCGATGTCGGACGCCTGCCGGCGCAGGCACATCGTGACGTTGCCGCCCGCGAGCGGCGGCGCCTCCCAGTCGTCAAGCAGCAGCGAGGGCGACAGCCCGCCCGCGGCCGCCGCGTCGCGGGCGCACAGCGCTCGCGCGTCGGCGCGGCAGAGCTCGCGCAGGCGCGAGTCGAGGCGCGCGTCGGCGGCGCGCAGCAGCTGCGACTCCTGCACCGCCGCCATGCACTCCTCGCCCAGCTCCCAGCTGTCCGCCTGGCGCTCGAGGCAGGAGAGCGCGTCGGCCGCGCCCGCGCAAAACGCTGACAGCTCCTGCGCGCAGCCTCGGGAGAGGTCGTAGCTGAAGCGCACGTCCTCGCCCTCCAGCATCTGCGACCGGCCGCGGCAGCCGGCGGCGGCAGCCGGCGGCGGCAACGGCGGCAGCGGGACGGCGTCGGGCGAGGCAGCGCGCGGGCGGCGCCGCCGGCGCGCCGCACGCGCCGCGCGCGCCTGCCGCCGGAACATCGCCTGGGCGCAGCGCCGGCTCAGGCGGCCCTCCGCCCACTCCGGCGGCGCGTCACCGCCACCCGCGTCGGCGGCGCCGCCGCCGCGCAGCGACCGCCGGCGCGCGCCGTAGGTCACGGCGTCGTCCACCGCCTCGGTCGCGGCCGCGACCGCCGCGGCCACTGCCTCGGCCGGCTCGCCGGCGAGGACGAGTCCCGCCTCGAGCTCGCGCGCCGCGCGCGCGCGGATGCAGCCGAGCGCGTGGTTCCCCGCCGCGGGCAGGCGCTCGTCGCTCTCGAGCTCGGCGGCGCAAAAGTGCCGCGCGTCGGCCGTGCAGTGCGCCGCGAGGTCCTGGTCCCACGCCAGCAGGCCCGCCGCCGCCGCGGCGCGGCTGCCGACCGCGGCGGCGCAGTAGCGCTTCAGCGCCGGCCGCCGCCGCGCGAGGCAGGGGAGCAGCGCCGTGGAGGGCGTGGCTGTGCAGTGCTTGACCGCGTCCTCGGCGCACGCAGCAAGCAGCTGCAGGTCGGCCGCGCTGTCGGCGGCGAGCGCGACGAAGAAGCGCCACACCTCGGCGGCGCACGCCGGCAGCAGCACCTCCGACCCGTACGGTGCGCCCGCCGCGAACGACGCGGGGTGCAGCAGCGCGCGGCGCAGGCAGCGCGCGTTGCGGGGGCCGTCGAGCAGCGCGGCGCGGTCGAGCGGGCGCGGCAGCGTGACGTTGAACCGCGCCGCCAGCAGCTCCAGCGCCGCCGCCTCGTTCTCGCGCTCCGGCGCCGCCGCCGCCGCCACCGCGGCGTCGGCCAGGCGCCGCCGGCCCTGGCCGGCGCCAGGCGGCCCCTGCCCTGTCGCCGATGCGGCGCCCGGCCCCGGCCCCGGCCCCGTCGCCGCTGCAGCTCCCTTCTGCGCAGCGGCCGCGCGGGCAGCGGCGGCGGTTGGCAGCGGCGGCGGTTGGCAGCAGCAGCGCAGCTGCCGGTGACGCGCGGTCCACGCCTCCACCCGCGGCCGCCGGCGGCAGCGCCGCCGCCCCGGCCACCAGTCCGCCAGCCAGACGCACCTCGTCTGCGGAGTGGACGCAGTACCTCTCCAGGTCGCGCGCGCAGGCGCCGCCGCTGATGTCGGGGATGCCGCCGCCGGCGCCAGCAGCTCCAGCAGCCCCGGCACCGCCCAGCGCCACCAGCAGGACCAGAGCTACGGTGAGCTGCAGCACGGCGCGCGCCATTGCGCAGGCGCGACGGCGAGCTGCTGCGGCGGCGGGCGCGCAACCTGCCGCTGCCGCTGCCGCCGCCAGCGACGCAGCGGCGCGCGCTGCCCCTGGTCAGCGGGGTGCGGGGTGTGAGGCGGGTTACCCAGGCCGGGCGACACCGCTGCGGTCCGCCGCCGTCGCGCTGCGCCCTAGACCGCGGCGTCTCCGCCGGCGAGGAGCTGCCGCCGCGCCGAGAGCACCGCGGCGTCGTCCTCCACGCCCGCCGACTCCTTGGTGGCGCGCTGCAGGAAGCGCAGGCCGGCGATGTTGAACCCCAGCACGTCGCGCAGGCCCATCACCGCGCCGCGCAGCCGCGTGTGCAGGCCGACGAGCGTCGCGCGCGCCGCCGGCGTCGTCGTGAGCTGGGCGTGGTGCAGCCGCAGCAACAGCGTCGCGACGCGGCAGCTGAGCTCCACCTGCGGCGCGCGCGGCGGCACGCGCGGCCGGCGGGCGGCGGATGGGCGGCGCACGCGCGGGCGGCACGCGGCGCCCGCGCAGCGCTGCGCGCTGCGCGCCGCGCGGCCGGGGCCCGCGCCGCGGCGCCGCGCGCGCACCTGCGCGCCCTTTGCCAGCCAGCCCGACACCCACGCCAGCAGGCGCAGCGCGTCGTTGAAGGGCAGCAGCAGCAGGGCCTGCTCGAGGTCGTTCGCGCGCACGCCCGACACCGCGCGCAGCACGTACGCGTCGGCCGGCAGGCCGAGCATCAGCGGGTTGGCCGGCGGGCGCTTCGGCGCCGCGCCGCCGCCGCCGCCGCCCTTGGCCGCTGCGGCGAGCGCCGCAGCGTGCTCGGCCTCCTTCTCGGCCTCGTGCGCCGCGACGTCGAGCGCGTCCACGATCGCGTCCGCCGCCGAGACGCTCTCGATCGTGCGCCGCCCCGCGGGCGCAGCGGCGCCGCCGTCGCCGCTGTCGCCACCGTCGCCGGGCGCGCCAAACGTCGCGCCCTCCGGCCCCAGCACGAGCGCGCCCGACGCGCCCTCGCGCTGCGCGCGCGCCTGCTGCGACTCCAGGTCTGCCTCGAACAGGCTCTCCAGGCGCCGCTCCTTCTCCTCCTCCACAAAGAACGGCTCGCTCGTGCGCTCCCAGCGCCGGATCGAGCGGTCGTGCGAGCCTGCCGCGCCACGCGTGCACGGGCGCGCGCGCCGGCGCGTCGGCGGTGCCGCCCGCCGGCGGGCGCCCCGGGCCGGCGCTGCGCGCGGCGGGACAGCCCAGCGCGGCGGCGCAGCGGCGGGGAGGTCGGCGGCGCGCACCGGTGACCGCGATGTCTCCGTAGGCCGACAGCGCGAGCGCCCACACCTCGCCGTGGTGCCCCGGCAGCTCCAGCAGCAGCTCGAAGCGGTCCAGGTCCCAGTACTTGACCGCGCGGTCCTTGGACACGCTGAGCGGGCGCGCACACGCAGCGGCGGCAGCGGCGGCGGCGCGAGCAGCGCGGTGTCGGCTGGCCGGCCGCGGCGCGCGGGCGGGCAGCGCGCGGGGCGCGCCGCAGGGGCGCGCGGGCGGCCAGGCGGGCGCGCCCACCTGAACGCGTAGTGCGTGTCGCGCACAAAGGCAACAGCTGTCACCGTGTCCTGGTGCGCAAAGAGGCTGCGGTGGCAGTCGCCAAAGTCGAGGCCCCACACCTGCGGCGACGACGGTGCGGCGGCGTGAGAAGCGGCGGCGGCGCGCGCTCTCGGGCGGCCCGGCGCGCGGCCCGGCACGCGCGGCCGAGCGCGCGCCGCGGGCGCGCCGCGCGGCGAGCGCGCCTTGATGTTCTTGTCGGCCGAGCCCGTGACGAGGAGGGTGCTGTCGCTGGAGATGTCCATCGTGAGCGCGGGCAGCTTGTGGCCGTAGAGGCTGAGGAAGAACTTGAGGCTGCGCGGCGGCAGCAGTAGCGGAGGTGGGGCGGGAGCGGGGAGGAGGGGGTGAGGCGGCGCGGAGATGCAAGGCGCGGCGCGGGCGGGCGGCGCGCGCGCAGGCGGCAGGGGCCGCCCCGCCGCGCCGCGCCGCGCCCGCGGTCCGCACCTGTCCGCGTAGTACACCTTGATCGTCGCGTCGAGCAGCGCCGCCGCGAGCAGGCGGCCGTCGGGCGAGACGCGCACGCAGAGCACGTCGTCGGCCATCTCGAGCGACCGCGTCTCGCTGAAGCGCAGCTGCCGCGCGCCCGGCGCGGCGGCGCCGCCCTCGCCGCCGCCCTCGCCGCCGTCGCCGCCCTTCTTTTTCTTCTTCTTCTTGGCCGCCGCCGCCGCCGCCGCCTGCTCGTCGTCGTCGTCGCCGCCGGCGACCGCCCAGGTCCAGAACTTGATCGTCTTGTCGGCGGAGCCGCTCACAAAGCCCGACTTGTCCGGCAGCAGCGCGAGCGACCACACCGCGCCGCCGTGCGCGGCCTCGCTGTGGATCACCGCCGCGGCGCCCACGTCGACGAGCTGGATGGCGCCCTCCTGCAAGGGCGCGCGCGCGCGCACACGCGAGCCCGCGGCGGCGGCGCGGGGGTCGGGCGGCGGCCAGGGCCAGGCGCGCGCGGCGGCCCGGGCGCGCGCGCGCGCGGCGTGGCCGCGGCCCGCGGGCCGCGGGCCGCGGCGTCGCCGCGCCGCCGCCGCCGCCGCCGCCGCCGCGCCGCCGCCGCCGCGCGCGCGCCTTGGTGCCGACGAGGGCGTGGCGGTTGCCCGGCGCAAAGACGCAGCAGAGGGCGTAGCCCGTGTCTATGCTGCCCAGGCACGCGCCGCTGCCGGCGTCCCAGAGCTTGCAGCCGGCGTTGCTGCCGGACAGCAGCTGCGCGTCGTCCGAGGAGAGCGCGAGGCAGCGCACGTCGCTGCGGTGGCCGGGCAGGTCGAGCTTGCCGGCCGCGGCGTAGCTGCCGTCCTTTATGTCGATGAGCTGCGGCGGCCAGACGCGGCGGCAGCAGCAGCGGCGACCAGACGCGGCAGCAGCAGCGGCGGCGGTCAGAACCGACAACAGCACGCGGCGCCGGCGCGCCAGCGTGAGCGCTGCCGCGCGCGCGGGCGCGCGGTGCGCGCACCTCCACGCTGTTGTTGGCCAGCCCGACCGCGACCTGGCCGAGGCAGCCCCTGTGGCCGGCGGCGTTGAACGCAAAGCTGCGGGCCTTGTGCCGCAGCGTGACCACCAGCAGGCTGCCGAGCTCGTCGCCCGCGGTCGCCGCGTCGGCGCCCGCGTCGTCGCCGGCGTCGTCGTCGTCGCCGTCGCGCTGCCCGCCTGCGCGCCGGCGCGGGGCGGGGGGCGGGGGGCGGGCCTCGCGGCGCGGCGCGGCGGTGCAGCGGCGGCGCCGCAGCAGCGGCGGCGGCGCGGCGGCGCACCCGGCGCGTCGCCGTCGCCGCCCTTGGCCGCCTTGTGAGCCTTCTCCTTCTTGCGCCGCCGCCGCCGCTTCATCTTGCGCAGCGCCTCCGCCTCGCCCCGCACCCTGGGGCGGGCAGCGGCGCGAGCGCGGCGTCGGCGGCGGCGGCGGCTGCGGGGCCGCAACGCTCTGCATGGCGGCGCTCTGCGCGGCGGCGCCCTGCGGCGCGGCGGCAGCAGCGCTCACTTGAAGATCTCCAGGCTCTTGCCCGCGCCCATGACGCCCAGCAGGTCGCCGCTCGCGCTGAAGTGTATCGCGCCCACGCGCTCCTGGCCCAGCCGCCGCACGCTGCCCATCGGCACGAGCAGCTCGTGCCGCCGCGGCGCCGCGCCGGCGCCGGCGCCGGCCGCGGCGCCGGCGCCGCCGGCGGCCGCCGCGGCCACGAGCGCGGCGAGCCGCCGCTCCGCGTCGCCCTCGTCGGCGTCGCTGTCGCTGCCGGCGCCGCCGTCGCCGCCGGCGCCGGCACCGCCCGCGCCGCGGGCGCCCTCGGGCGAGCGGATCGCGAAGACGCGCAGCTCGCTGTCGACGCAGCCCGCGACGAGGCGGCGCTCCGCGGGGTCGACCGCGAGCGCCCAGACCTCGCCTTTGAAGCCGATGACCGTCTGGCAGCAGTGCTGCAGCGCCGCGTCCCACACCTTGACCATGCCGTCCTTGCTGCCCGTCACGAGCTTCGCGCCACCGTGCAGCAGCGCCTGCGCCCGCGGCCGGCGGCGGCGGCGTCGGCGGCAGCGGCAGCGACGGTGGCAGGGCGCCGCCGCTGTGGCGTCCCCGCCTGCCCCCCCCCCAAGCCCCCGCCGCCGCGCACCAGGTCGGTGATCGCGTCGCGGTGGCCCTTGAGCCGCACCAGCCCCGCCTCGCCGACGACGTCCCACAGAATCGCGGTCGTGTCGGCGCTGCCCGACGCGAGCAGGCCGCCGCCGGCGCTGAACGCGAGCGCCGTGACCGCGCCGGTGTGGCCCGACAGCGTGACGAGGCACGTGCGCGAGGGCACGTCCCAGAGCCGCACCTGCGGCGGCGCGCGGCGGCGCGGCGCGGCGCGCGGCGCGCTCGCGGGCGCCCGCTGCCGGCCGGCGGCACTGCCGTGTGCGTGCGTGCTGTCGCTGCGAATAACACGACTGCTGCTGCCGCCGCCGCCGCCGCCGCGCGCAGCAACAGCGCGGCGCACCGTGCCGTCGGAGTAGCCGGCCGCGAGCGGGTGCCCGCCCGGCGCGACGGCGATGCGCGTGACCTCCGCGGCCGCGCGCGGCGCGGTGCTGCTGCTGGCCAGCTCCGGCGACAGCGTGGCCACCTGCGCGCGAGCCGCCGGGTGACGCGCCCGCCGCCGGCCGCCGGCGCTGCTGCCGGCCGCGCCGCCCGGCCGCGCCGCCGCGCAGTGCCGGGAGCTGCCCCGGCCCCCGCTCTCGCCTCCCGGACCGCGCCGCGCCGCACCTGGGCGCCCTGGCGCAGGTTCCACAGCGCGATGCTCTCGAGCGTGCCCGTGAGCAGGTGCTTGCCGCCCGCGTCGAACGCGACGTTGGCGCCGCTGGCAATCACGCCCCAGGCCCCCGCCTGCTCGTAGCGCAGGTAGGCCTTGACCATGGCGCCGCGCGCCGGGCGCCGCGGGCCGGCGGCCGCCGCCGCTGCCGCCGGGGCCTGCCGCGCGCCCTCGTGGGCCGGCGCTGGGCGCGGTGGGCGCGGTGCGTGGGCGCGAGGACTCGTCGCCTGTGGGAGCGGCGGTGGCGCACGCGGCGGCACAGCCCGCCAGCGGCGCGCTCGTCTTGAGACGCCGCGGCGACTGGAGCGCGGCTGGCAGCGCTGCAGCCCCGCCCCGCCCGCCGGCAGGCCACAGCCGGGCCTGCCGACCCGCTCCCCGCGCCCGAAGGTTTGCGTCGTTGCCAGCCGCCGCTGACCAGCGCGCGGCAGCAGCAGACCCCCGGACCGCCACGAGTGCGCAGGCAGGCAGCCAGCAGCGCGAGTGGCAGCTGCGGCCGAGCCAGCAGCACCAGACGGATCCAACAGCAGTATGGAAGCGGCAGTGGCCGAGCCAGCAGCGCGGCACAGCGCCACCAGCAGTGGCAGCAGCGCCACCAGCGAGAGCAGCATCGACTCCGACGACGCGCAATGCGGCCGTCGCTGCTGGGCGCCGCGGCCGTCGCTGCTGGAGCTGCTCGGCGTCCTGCTGCGCAGCGCCGGCGCCGCCGAGCGCGACGAGCTGGCGCTGCGCGTCGTCGCCCAGAGCCGGCGCGACCGCGCGGCCCTCGTGCTGTTCGCGGCGGCCGCGCACGCTCGTCGCGGCGAGGCGCTCGACGCGGACCTGTCGCCGCTGCTGGCGCGCACCACGCTGCTGCATGACGTGCTGTGCCTTCTGCCCGCCGGAGCGGGCGACGTCGCCACGCTGGAGCTGGCGCTCTGGCTCCTGCGGCGCATGCCCAAGGTGTGGGGCGAACCTCGGCTGTGGGATCTGCACGACGCGATGTGGGCCGCCGAGGGCAGCGCCAGGGCGGCGCAGGCCGCGGCGGCTCTGCTGCTCGAGCTCGTCGCGCGCGGCGCGGCCGAGGGGGAGAGCGACCGCGGCGACGTGTCGCCCGGGCTGCGCGTCGCGCTGCTGGCGCAGCTCCCGGCGGCGTTCGGCGACTGGGCGCTGGGCGCGGCGCCCAGCGCGGTGCAGCTTGAGCTGTGGTCGATGCTGCGGTCCCTCGTCCTGGACCTGCAGGAGCTGCCCAGGGTCAAGCGCGAGGAGCAGGAAGCGCTCGCAGCCTGCCTGCGTGGCACGGCGGCCACGCTGCGCGCGGCGCTCGTGCGGCCGGACATGCGCGAGTCAGCCGCTGTGCTCATGCGCTGCGCGCGCGAGATCGGGCTCCAGCCCGCGCGCGCCTGCTTTGCGGCGCTCCTGCCCCTGTGGTGCGCCCTGCCCGCGGAGCCGCCGGGGGAGGCGGACCTCTACGCTTCGACATTGGCGCTCATATGGTTGACAGGTGTGTGGGACGGCCTGATGGAGCGCATGCGCAACTGTCACGCCGACATCGAGGCGGCGGCCGAGGCGCTGCTCGGCCCCGCGGCCGCCGTCGTCGCCGGCGCCTGCGTCAACGACTGGCGCGCCAGATGCGTGTCTGCCGCCTTCTGGATGGTCGCCCTCCGGCTCAACCGCTCGCAGCTGCTGGGCCGGGCGGAGCCCCTGCTCGCCGCGCTGCGGCCGCACGCGGCGGCGCTCGCGTGGGTCGTGACGGCGGGCGCGGCCGCCCCCGGCGCGGCGGCGCCGCCGCCGCCGCCGCTGCCGCGCATTGACCAGAGGCAGGTCAACGAACACGACGTGCAGGTCGCGCTGCGAATGCTGTCTTCCCTGGCATGGGCGGAGGAGCAGGAGGAGGCCGTCCAGGCGCCAGCCGCTGCGGAGGCGCCGCCTGACCGCCACGCGTGGCGCCGCGGCCTGCTGGCCGCCGCGTCGGCGCTGGCGTGGGAGCGTGCGCCGCGGGAGGAGGCCCGCTCACGCTACAGAGTGCAGTGCGCCGCGCTGGAGCTGGCGCGGCGGCTGCTGGCGCCGCCACACGCGGCCGGCGGCGCGCCAGCAGAGCCCGAGCGGCTGGCCGTGGGCGACGCGCTGCTGGGCCTGTTGTCGAGTCGCGAGGCGCTCGTGCTGGTCGGCCAGCCGTCAGCGCGCCACGTGCTGCGCGCGGCCTGCCAACTGCTGGCGGCGCTTGTGCGCAGCTGGCCGGCGCTGGCCGCGGGCGGCAACGTGCTCGCGGAGAGTCTGGCGCAGAAGCTGGCCGCGGCGCTGCGCCCGCTGCGCGACAAGCTCTGTGAGCACAACCTGGACCGCAGCAGCAGCGGGCAGGACCTGCTGGAGGCGCTGGACGAGGCCCTGCATGCCCTGGAGGCCCTGCATGCCCTGGGCGCGGCCAGCTGAGCCGAGGGGCTGTGCCGCTGAGCTGAGGGGCTCTGCAGCGGGGGGCTGCGCGGCAGCGAGCGGTAAACAACTGAGCGCGCCGCCGGGTCAGCCGCCCCCCCCCCCCCCCCGCCCCCAATCAAAGGCGCGGCGACCGCGCGGGCCGTGCCAAGCCGCGCGGCGCCCGCCCACAACTGCCAGTGAGGCACATGCCGCCGCAAACTGCCTAGGACTCTGCCTCCGCCCCGCCAGAGTCGCTTGCGTCGACGCGAGCGGTGTCGCCGCCGCCGCTGGTGCCGCCGCCGGGCGGCTCGCCGCCCGAGGCGCCGCCGCCCTCCGCCTCGCCGCTCGGGCCGCCGTCATCGCTGTCGCCGCCGGCGGCGCCGCCCTCTGGGCGCCCCGCGTCCGCCTCGCCCTCGCCCTCGCCCTCGTCGTCGTCGTCGTCGTCGTCGTCGTCGTCGTCGTCGTCGTCGTCGTCGTCGTCGTCGTCGTCCGAGTCGAACCCGCTGTCGTCCGCGTCGGCGTCGGACGTGCGCTCGCTGCCGCTGCCGCCGCCGCCATCCCCTAGCAGCGCGTCGTCCTCGTCGTGGTTGTCAAGGAAGACCAGCTCCTGCGCGCCGCCCGGCCTAGACGCGACCGTGAACGCGGCGCGCGGGCCGAGCGCGCCGGGCGGCGCGCCGCCGTGGACGTGCGCGCCGCCCGAGGTCCCGCCCGCCGCGCTCGGCTCGACGCCGTCGCCGCCGTCGACGTCCAGCTCCTCGCCGGCAGCTGCAGGCGGCGGCGCGGCGGGGAGGCAGCGGGTGGGCGGCGGGCAGGCGGCCGCCCGCGCTGGCGGCCGCGCAGCGGCTCGCGGCGCGCGCTCACGGTCGCTGGAGGAGGCCGCCGGGCTGCCGCCGCCGCGCAGGCGCGCCGCGCGCTGGCCAACCCAGGCCCAGCCCGCGCGCCAGCGCTCGGCCACGAGCGCGGCAATCGCGGCCGCGGACGTCGCGAGCGGCCCGGGCAGCGGCAGCGCCGCCGCGGCCGCGACGCCTGCGTCGTCGGCGCCCGCCGGCGCCGCGGCGCCCCGCCCGCGGCCGCGCCCCCGTGCGCCGCCGCCGCGGCCGCCGCCGCGGCCGCCGGGCGCCGCGGCGCCGCGCAGCGCCGCCCAGCCCCCGCGCACGCCGCCGCCGGGCGCGACGGGGCGCAGCAGCAGGTACGCCGCGGGGCCGAGCAGCGGCGCCGCGAGCGCCGCGCCGCAGAGCAGCAGCTGGCCGGCGGGGCGGGACGCGGGGCGCCAGCGCCGCGCGCGCGCGTCGCGCAGGACGAGCCAGGGGCTCAGCAGCGTGAGCAGGCCAGCGTCAACCAGCATGATGCGAAGGCTCCAGCTGCGCGCCGCGAGGAAACCAAAGTGAGCCCAGGTCGCGGGCGACGCCGCGGCGGCGACGGCCGCGAGCGCCAGCGCGCCCGCGAGCAGCGCGGCGGGCAGGGCGCGGCCCTCGGCCAGGCGCGCCAGCCACGCGCCGCGGCCGGCGGCCTGCGGCGCGCGGGCGCGCGCGCGCGCGTGGGCGGCGCGCGGCGACGGGGCGCGGGGCGGGCCCGGCCGCCGCGCGGCGGGCGCGCACCTGGCGCGCCGGCGGCAGCGCCGCGGGCTTGCGCGGCGGCGCCCAGCGCGAGAGGTAGGCCAGCAGGGCAAAGGCGCCGCACAGCAGCGAGGCGGCGAGGTGCGGCGCCAGCGGCACCTGCCGCGCGCGCGCACGGCGGTGAGCGCGGCGCGGGCGCGCAAGGCCTCCTGGGCTGCCGCCAGGCCCCCGCCCGCGCCCGTGCCCGCGCGCGCACACCTTGCCGCGGCTGCTGCGCAGCGACGGCCACGCCACGCACGCGAGGACCGCCGGGAAGAGCCCCAGCGCGGACATCAGCGCCCACGCGACCGCGTTGCCGCCGCCCCAGCTCGCCAGCAGCGCGGCCTCGGCGCGCCAGCCGAGGCGCGTGGGCGCGCCCAGCAGCGCGTAGGCGCCCGCCGCCGCGAGCGCCGCGGCCGCCGCCGCGCGGCCCAGCACCACGCGCTGCCGCGCCAGGGGCCCGGGGCTGAGGCCACCGGCGAGCGCGGCGGCCGCCGCCTCGGCCATGGCTGCGAGGCCGGCGCTGCTCGCGTGGCGGTGCTGCAGCACGGCGATCGCCTGCGCCGTGGCGGTGGCCGTCGCGGTCGCCAGCGGCGGCGCCGGCGGCGGCGGCGGCGGCGGCGCTCCGTGGGAGCGCGTGTGGGGGCCGGACGTGGGCGTGTTGGGCGCCAGGTGAGCCCCAGCGGCGGGTGCGGCGCGTCTGCTCGCGGCCCTGCGGCGGGGGGCGGCCCGGCGTGAGCGCGCCGCGCGCGCCGCCCCGACGCCCGCCGCCGCCCCCGGCCCGCACTTGTCCGCCATCAGGGCCGTCCCCGCGGCCGGATCGCGGCCCGTGGCGCCCGCCGGGGCGCGCGGGCGGCGCGACGGGTGTCGGCGCGCCGAGGCGGCGAGTCGCGCGGCATGGCGCGGCGCAGCCTGCGTCCGCCCTCACCGTCCGTCTGGCGGCCGGGCTGCGCCGCTGCCCAACACGCCGCGTTACGACGCGAGCGGCGCGCTGCGCCCGCGCGGCCTCACGCGCCGCCTCACGCGCCGCCGCCCTCGGTGCCGCCCGCGGCAAACCCGCCGCCGCCGCCGGCCTCGCCGCCCATCGTCTTGTCGACGAGGCGCCGCATGTCCTCGAGCAGCGCGGCCTCCTTCTTGCGCGTCTCCTCAAAGTTGAGCATCGCGAGCGCGGCCTTCTCCTCGGCGCTGTAGATCTGGTTCTCCTTGCGCATGCGGATCGCGTTCATGCGGCTGTGCCGCGACCCGCTCATCACGTAGCCGACCGTCTCGTAGTGCGCGATCTGCTCGCTCGTCAGCCCGACCTCGCCGCGGCGCGGGATGCGCTTGCCGCTCGCGACGTACTCCAGCATGCTGTGGTTGGGGTGTTTGATGTGTGTGTGTGTGTGGGGGGGGGGGCAGGGAGGCGGCGGCGGGGCGGTGAGTGCAGGCGGGGCGGCAGGCGCGGGCGGCGCAGCGCCCGGGCGCCGCGGCGGCCGGGAGGGCGCGCGGGCGCGGCGGCTGGGGAGCGGCGGCGGGCTGGTGCGGCGGCCTCAACCCCCACGCACCGGTCGCCCTCGCCCGGGAGCAGGAAGCCGCCGATGTTGGCCTTGGCGCGGTTGATGTGCGTCTGCCCGGGCAGCGTCGGCCCGACCTCCGCCTCCTCCTCCTCCTCGGCAGCGACCGCGGCCGCCTCGGCCGCCGCCTTGGCCTCCTCCGCCTCGGCCCACGCGCGGAAGAGCTCCGCCTCCTGCACGCGCGCCCGGCGGGCGGGAGGGAGGGCGCGGGTCGGGGGACGGAGCGCGGGCGCGCTCGGCGGGGGCGCTCGGCGGGGTGCGCTGCGCCGGGCCCGCCACCGCTCGCGCTGCCAGCCGTCGCCGCCGCGCGCGCTGCCGCCGCGTGCGTGCGGCCACCGCCGCGTGTGCGCCCGCCGCACCGAGTCGTCGAGCTGGCGTATCTGGGCGTTGAGCTTCTCGATCGCCGCCGCGCGCCGCGCCGCGCGCGCCGCCTCCTTTTCGCTCAGCTGCCGCCCCTCCTGCCCGTCGGCGGCGCCGTTGGCGCCGCGCGCGGCCTCGTCCCTGGCGCGCGCGCAGGGGCGGCGGCGGCGGCGGCGGCGGCGGCGGCGGCGCGTGGGCGGGGCGCCGCTGCTGCTAGCTGGGCGGCGCGCGGGCGCCGCGGCGGCGCTCACTCGCTGCTGTCGTCGTCGGTGCCGGGCGGCGGGCTGGGTGAGTTGCGCCACATCGTCCAGTAGCTGGTCTGCCACATCTTGATGCGCTTCTGCCGCCGGCTGCGGGCGCGGCGGTCGGGCGCGCGATGTGGTCGGGGCGCGCAGCGGCGGCCCCGGGCGCGCCACGGCGGCCCCGCGCTGCTGCGCTGGCTGACGTATGGACTTCCCAGCCAGCCCCCTCCCCCGGCGGCGCGGCTCACTGGTCCGCAAGGCTCTCCGCGCGGATGTCATCCCACATCTGCTGCTCGTCCGGCGGCGGCGCGCTGTTGAAGCCCGGCGCCCTGCGGCGGCGCGCAGCGGCGCGCGGTGTGGGCAGCGGCGGCGGGCGCGCGTGCGCGCGCGCGCGGGCCGCCGAGCGCGCGGGCCGGCGGGCGCTCACTTTGGCCAGCGCGACTGCGGCGCGGGCCGGCGCGGCGGCGGCGGCCGGCCCCAGTCGCCGCCGCCACCCGGGCCGCCGCCGCCGCTGCTGCCGCCGGGGCCGCCGCCGTAGCCGCCGTTGCGCTGCCGGTGGTCGTCGCCCCCGCGTGGCGCCGCGTCGTGGCGGTGCTCCCGCTCGTCGCGGTGGCTGCGGTGGTCGCGCGGCTCCTCCCAGCGCCGCGGCGCGTCCCTGCCGTCGCGCGCCCGTGGCGCCTCGTCCTGCCGCGGCGCGCCCTTGCCCTCCTCCCGGTCGCGGTGGTGGTGGTGGCTGTGTTCCCGCCGCGGCGGGGAGGGCGAGCGCCTGCTCATGGCCCCCGCGCGGCGCGGCGGCGTGCGACGCTCGCCGCTGCTGCTGCGGGTGGTGCTGCTGCTGCGCGGTGGTGGCGCCGGCTTGCGTCACGTGGCGGCGGGATGATGGCGGGCGTGCCGGGAGTGCGCTGCCGCGGCGGGGGGCGCGCGTGGCGGCAGTCTCGCGAAAAGAACAGCCGGCCGCTCTGCTGCCGCGTGTTGCGAGCCCGTCCGCCCGCGCGCCGCTGCAGACGGACGCATCTCCCTGCGCCCCACTCCCACGACGCTGCAGCGCGCGCCAGCCCGCCCAGGCAGCGCAGGAGGGGCGCTGCATCACCAGGACACCTCACCGAGCCCCAGCCTCCCTGCCCGGCGCGAGCCGCCGCCTCACAGGGGCCTGCGCAGTCGCGCGTGTGTACCAGCGTTGCCGCTCAGAGCTGACGCAAAGGGCCGGCCGGCACGCGAGCGGCGGCGGCGACACCGAGCGCTGCTGCTTCTGGAGCGCTGCTTCTGAAGCGGCGCCGGCGGACGGAGAGGGGAGGAGTCTGCTCTGCGCAGCGCTCGGACAGCAGCAAAGCCATGCTGCTGGCGCACCCGGCGGCGGCCGCCACGCCGGCAGCGCTGGCGCTGGCGGGCGGGTCCGGCCTGGGCGCCGCCGCGGTGCTCGCCGCGGGCGTGCTGCTCCTCGCCGCGCTGCCCGCGGCCGCGGCGAGCGCGGCGGCGCTGCTGGGCGCGGGCGACGCGGCACTGAGCGCGGGCGACTATTCGGCGGCGATCCGGCACTACAGCGGCGCGCTGGAGCTCGACAGCGGCACCGCCCTCTTCTACACCAAGCGCGCCGCGGCGTACGTCTCGATCAAAAAGGCGCGCGGCCGGGGTGCCCGCCCGGCTCGGGGCGGCAGGGCGGCGCGGGGCGGGGCGGGGCGGCGCCGCGCCGCGCGCGCCAGCCGCAGCGCGCCGACGCGCCCCGTGCCCCGCGCAGTTTGCGCAAGCGCTCAAGGACCTGGACCGCGCGATCGAGCTGGACGGCAGCTACTCGTCCGCCCTGCTCAGCCGCGGCAGGCTGCACAGGTGCGGTCCCGTGCAGCTGGCGCCGGCCGCCGGCGGCGCGGCGCGGAGCCGCGCCCACGCCGCCGGCGCCGCCGCTGCTGGCGCCGCGCCGGCAGGTCGGTGTGCGACCTATCGGCGTCGCGGTCCGACTTTGAGGCGGTGTTGCGGATCAAGCCCGGCCACAGCGCGGCGCCCAAGGAGCTGCAGGCGCTCGACGACCTGGCAGCGGGCGTGGCGGAGCTCAAGGCACTCGCCGAGGCGGCAGGCAGCGACGGCGGCGGCGCCGGCGGCGCCGGCGGCGCGGACGACGCCGCCGCGCAGGCCGTGATTGACCGCGTGCTGCGCGCCGCGCCGGACTGCATCCCCGCGGCGCTGCTCGAGGCGAAGCTCATGATGGCGGCGGGCAAGTACGAGGAGGTGCGGCGCGCGGACGGCTGCGCGGCGCGGCCCCCGCGCGGCGCGGCGCAGCGCCAGCCGTGCTCGCAGCGGGGCGAGCTGTGTGGCCAGCCGTGCGGCAGAAGGCCCCGGTGCGGCGCCGACCCTGCGGCGCCTCGCGCGCAGGCCATCGCCGCGACGGGTCGCGTCGTCAAGTCGAGCCCGGGGCACCTCGAGGCGCTCACGCTGCGGGGGCGCGGGTACATGTACCTGGGCGACAGCGACATGGCCAAGCGCCACTTCGCGGGTGCGCACGCAGCGCCGCGCGCGGCGTGGCGCGGAAAAGGGCGCTGCTTTAAACCCCAAGGGGCTAACCCTGGTGACGATGATGACGACTGCCGCCGCGTGACCGTCCCCCGGCCGCCGCCTGACCGCACCGCCGTCGGCGCAGAGGCGCTGAAGTTTGACCCCGACCACGCCCCCGCGCGGGCCGCGTTCAACCGGCTCAAGGACCTCCAGCGCAAGCGCGACCGCGCGCTCAGGCACGCACTGCGCAGCGCCGCGCGAGGCCGGCGCGGCGCCGGCGCGGCGCCGCGCGAGGCAGCGCGCCGGACGCGCGCCTCACGCGCGGCGCGCCCGCGCCCGCGCGCGGGGCGCACGCAGGGCCCTGGAGGCGCAGGAGTTTGGCGAGGCCGAGGAGCTGCTGACCGCGGCGCTCGCGGTCGACCCCGGCCACGCCGCGGCGAACAAGGAGCTGCAGCTGCAGCTCTGCCGCGTCCAGCGCTCGCTCGACAAGGCCGAGGCCGCCGTGCAGGCGCGCGGCCGCAGCGGCGCTCACCCTGCGGGGCCCCGCCATGCGGCGCCGCCACCGCCGCCGGCCCGCGCCGCGCCGCCCCGCCGACGCCGACGCCGCGCCGCGCGCCGCCGACGTCCCCGGCAGGCGTGCGAGGCGGCGCTGTCGCTGGACGCTGGCTACTACGAGGCCAGCAAGGAGCTCGTTCGTGCGCTCATCGGCGCGGCGCGGCACGACGACGCCGTCACGCTCGCGCGGCGCCTGCTGCAGGAGCGCCAGGACGACGGCGATGCGCACAGCCTCTACCAGGAGGCCGAGCGCGCGCTGAAGATGTCCAAGCGCAAGGCACGCCCCCGCGCGCCGTGCGCGCGCCCGCCCGCGCACCTTCCCCCTCTCGCTCCCCTCTCTCACTTCCCTGTCTCACTCACCTCTCCCCTCACCCCCCCCCTTCCTTGCAGGACTACTACAAGGTCCTCGGCGTCGACCGGGCCGCGGCGCAGCGCGAGGTCAAGTCGGCGTACCGCGCGCTCGCAAAGCAGTTCCACCCCGACAAGGTCCGCCGCGCACGCGCACAACCACACACCCACACACCCACACACCCACACACCCACACACCCACACACCCACACTCCCTCTCTCGCTGCGCACGCCCGCGCACACCGCCGCCCGCGCGCGCGTCCACCGCCCTCGCGCGCGCGCTCCCACGCGCGCCCTCACACGCCCAACCCGCGCCCGCGTCGACCCGACCGCGCGCGCAGGTCCACTCGTCCAAGGAAAAGGCGGAGAACGAGGAGCGCTTCCGGGAGGTGGCCGAGGCGTACGAGGTGCTCTCGGATGACGAGCGCCGCGCGCGCTACGACCGCGGCGACGACCTCGAACCCGCCGGCGGCGGCGGCGGCGGGTGGGGCCACCCGCAGCACTTCCAGCAGCAGGGCGGCGGCTTCACGTTCACCTTCAACTTTGGGTGATGGCCGCGGGCGCAGGCGGGGCGCCGTGTGGTCATGTGGTGTGGGGCGGGGCGAGGCCACGGACCAGTGACTGCGCGCGAGAGAGAGAGAGAGACAGAGACAGAGACAGAGACAGAGACAGAGACAGAGAGGGCAGCCAGCGGGGCAGCGAGGCGAGGGCGGCCATGCCGGGCGAAGAAGCGGGGCGCGGCGGCGCGTGCTGCCGGGGCTGCGCGCGCGGGGCGGGGCTGGGGCCGTGATCTGTGACCTGCCGCTGAACTGGGCTGCGCGACACGCGAGTTGCCGCGTGCGGCGGCGGGGCCGCCGCCCCCGCCGCGCG
Source organism: Scenedesmus sp. PABB004 (assembly GCA_014905635.1). Taxonomy (NCBI): domain Eukaryota; kingdom Viridiplantae; phylum Chlorophyta; class Chlorophyceae; order Sphaeropleales; family Scenedesmaceae; genus Scenedesmus; species Scenedesmus sp. PABB004. The sequence goes on along the minus strand of JABVCE010000007.1, from coordinate 665,229 downwards.
CTTGTGCAGCGCGGGGCGCAGCATCGAGGAATGCCAAGGAAGGCGATGCGCGCCGACCCGTCCCCCGCACCTGCGCTCTGCTGCGCTCCGCTGCACTCTCCCGATCCTCCCCGCGCGCCGTGGCGGGTCAGTAGTAGCCCCCGCCGGCGGCGCCGGGCGGCGGCGCGGGCGCAAAGCCGCCGTCCACAAAGTATCCCATGAGGTTGTCGAGCAGGAACTTGGTGATGGTGATGGCGCCGTTGGAGACGCTAAACCCCGGGAGCACGCCGAGCGTGTGCACCGCGCGCACGTACGCGCCGCGGTCGTACATCGGCGCGCCGCTCTGGCCGACGTAGCTGTCGCAGGTGTGGTTGGTGATGGAGACGCCGCACGAGAACGACACGGTGCACGAGTCGTGGAAGCACCCGCCCGCTGCGCCGCCGGCGAGGGGGAAGGCCGGGTCCTCGCCCGGGTAGCCCGCGAGCGTGAGCGTGAGCGGCGACGGCCGGCACGCGCCCGCGTCGCCGCGCACGCCGAGGTGCCCGAGCGCGCGGCCGACCGGCGACGCGAGCGTTATGACGGCCACGTCGTACGCGAGGCCGCCGCCGTCGGGGTCGTTGACGTACGCCTCAAACAGCGTGACGTAGTCCCACTCCACGGACCCGAGCGGCGGCGTGACGCGGCCGTCGCGCTTCCACTGCCCCGGCGAGAAGGAGAGGTCCCGGAACGGGCCCTGCGCGTCGCGGTCGTCCCACACGCAGTGCCCCGCCGTCAGCACGCGCGACTCGCCGATGAGGCCGCCCGAGCAGACAAAGCCCCCGTCGGCGGCCTTGGCGTTGATCTGCCCGAGCGTCTGGAAGGGGAACGTCAGCACGGGGCAGGGCTGCCGCGTGTCGGGGAACAGCACGCTCAGCACGCGCCGCGCCGCGCCGCCGAGGTGCCCCGCGCCCGCGTCGCCGCCGCCGTGCCGCGCCGCGTCGCCCAGCCCCAGCCGCGACAGCAGCTGCCGCAGCCGGCGGCGGTGCGGCGGCGCGGCGTCGGCGCCGCCGTCGGTGTCGGCCGCGCCCGCCAGGCGCCGGCCGCTGCCGCTGGCGGGCGCGCCGCTGGCGGCGGCCGGCTTGGCCGCGCCGCCGCCGCCGATGCTCGCCGGCAGCGGGCTGGGGCTCGGCTTGGCGGCGGGGCTCGCGGCGGGCGCGGCCGGCTTGGCAGCAGCTGCTGCCGCAGGCGCCGGCGCTGCGGCCGTCGCCACCGCCGCCGGCACTGCCGCGGTCGCCACCGCCGCCGGCAGCTGCGGCTGCGTCACGTTGCAGGTGCACGCCGTCTCACCCCACACCAGCTGCAGCTGCTTCAGCACGCCGGGGGCGCTGACCGGGGCGCCGCCGGCGACCACTGCGGCGCAGGGCAGCGGGCGGCGGGCGCGGGTCGGGCGGCCGCGCCACGCCGCCGCGTGCGGCAGCGAGCACCCCTGCCCCACGTGCGCGCGCCGCGCAGGCGCGGCGGGCGCGCACCCTTGGTCGTGGGCTTGTCCTGGAAGCCCCGCAGCGCCACGAGCCGGCCGCCGGGGCGGCCCGCGGCGGGCGTGAAGAGCGCCGCGCCCGGCGGCGCGGCGCCGACCGACACGCTGGCGTTGCGGTCGGTCGTGAGCTTGATGTACTTTACGCACCTGGGTTGAGGGGGTGGAGCGGGCGCGGCGGCCGCAGCGCGAGCGGCGGCGGCGTCAGGCGGCAGCCTCGCAGCCCGCGCGGCGCGGCGCGGCGCCGGCCAGCAGCGCGCGCGGCAGGGCGCTCACGTCGGCGCGTACACCAGGCCGCGCACGACCGCCTCGCCCGGCGCGAGCGCGAGCGAGCGCACGACCACGCCCGCGGGCGTCGACGCGGCGCTGCCGAGCAGCGCGCTGGTGAGGTACACGCCTGGCAGCGCCGCCGCGTGGTACGCGAGCGCCGCGCCGCGCAGGCAGCCGCTCGTGGCGTTGAAGTAGAGCGTCACGCCGCTCACGCGTCCGAGGCCGACGATGGGCGTGAGGTCGGACGCCGCGCTGGCGTTGGTCTTGGCACCAAAGTAGCGGCTGCCGCCCGTCACGACGTCGGTGCACACGGGCGCGGTGCCGCGCGGGCAGCCGCCGCCCGACTCCAGCTGCACGCCGGGCTCGCCCGCAGGCTCGCCGCCCGCGGCCTCGCCCGCGCCCGCCGCGCCGCCGAGCAGCAGCTCCGTGTCGGCGCCGTCATCGGTGGCAAAGGTGACCGTCGTGGTGGCGGGCTCGTCGCCGCCGCCGCCTGGCCGCTCCGAGACCACCGCCGGCGCGGGCGCGCCGGCCACGGCGCCACCGCTGCTGCCGGCATAGGCGCCGGCCTCGGGCGTGATCAGCTCGCCGCCGGCGCCCTGCAGCATGCCAGAGGCAGGCTTGCTCCCGTCGCTGCTGCCGCTGCTGCCGCTGCTGCTGCCACTACTGCTACTGCTGCTGCCGCTGCCACTGCTGCTGCTCCCGCTGCTGCTCCCACTGCTGCTGCTACTGCTGCTGCTGCTGCCGCTGCTGCTGGGCGGCTTTGTGGCCGGCGGCGGCGACGCCGCCTTGGCCGGCGCGGGAGCGGGAGCGGGCGACGGCGACGGCTTGGGCGCCGGCGCCTGCGCGGGGGCCGGCGCTGCGGCAGGCTTGGGCGTCGGCGCCGGCGCGCTGGCCGGCGCCGGTGCCGCCGGCGCCTTCGCGGCCGCGCTGCTGCTGCTCGCGGGCGCCGCCGCGGCCGCGCTCGCGGCCGCGGCGGCCGCCGTGAACGCCGCGAGGCTGGTGTTGACCGTGCCGCCGACGGTGGGGTCAAACGGCGGGTACGAGGTCGCCGGGAAGCGCTTGGGGTCGTACGTGAACCTGCGGCGGCAGGCGCGGGGGCGGGGCAGCGGCCGTCAGGGCGCGCGCCCCGCTCAGCTGAAGCTGGCGGGCCAGAGAGCCGCGCGCGACGCCCCGGGGCCGCACGTTTTCTGGTACAGGTTGCCCTTGCTGTCGACGCGCAGCACCGCCACGACCACCGCGGCGGGCGCCTGCGCGGGCACTGCCGCCACCACCGCCGCCGCTGCGGCGGGCGCCGGCGCTGCCGGGCGGGCCGCGCTGGTGGCGTTGGTGGCGGCGCTGGTGCTGGTGGTGCTGGTGCTGCTGCTGCTGCTGCCGCCGCCACTGCCGCTGCCGCTGGTGGTGGTGCTGCCGCCACCGCTGGTGCCGCTGCCGTTGCTGCTGTTGCTGGGCGGGCTGCCGGCCGCGGCGTCGGCGTCCGTCGTGACCTGCAGGCGCTCCTTGGGCCGCACGCCCGAGCCCGACACCGCCACGCGCCCCCGGTAGACGTAGCCCTGGTCAGCAAAGCGGTTCATGACCTCCGGCGTCACCACCGCCGCGCGCTCGCGCGCGGCCCGCCAGTTGGGCTGCGGCGCGCCCGGCCTGGCGCCTGCGCTGCCGCCGCCGCCGCTGCTGCTGCTGCTGCTGCCCTCGTCGCCGGGCGGGACGAAGCGGACGGCGTCACCTGGGGTCGGAGAGCGCGAGGGGGTCAGCGGCGGGGGAGCACGGGCCGCGCCGGCGGCACTCGGCGCGGGCAGCAGCGGCGCGCCGCGCGCGGCCCGGCGCCGCCGGCCGCCGCGCGCGCCGCTGCTGCCCGGCGCGCCCACACTGCTGCGTGGCAGGCCGGCCAGCCCGCCCCCGCCCTGGCCGCGCGGTGCGGGGGCCGGGAGGGCGCGGCCGGCAGCTGCGCGCACCCGGGCAGTAGCCCTGCGCCCGCACGCTCGCCCCGGCGCAGGCCGCGACGCAGGCGTTGGCGTAGCTCCGCCCATCGCTCCCGCACACCACCGCCGGCGCCGCGGGGCAGCCGGCGTCGCAGGCGGCGCGTGCGCGGCCGCACACTACCGCGCCGTGGAGCGCCAGCAGCCACAGGCACCACGCGCGCGCGCCCGGCGCTGCCATAGCCGCTGCCACGAATGCTATAGCGCCGGCATGGCGCGCGCTCGCCGGTGGAGGGAGCGGCCGGTGCCGTCCGGGCTGCTCGCGCCTCCCCGGGCTCCGGCGAGCGCCCCTGGTGTGGCTGGTCGTGAGGGCGTCCTGCCTGTCGAGCGGGCGCCGGTGTGGCGGCCAGTCCGGCGCGCAGCGAGGGTCTCGCGCGCCGCACTGCTGAGACCCAACGCCGCTGCAACATTTCTCCTGCAGCCCTGGCCCTGCTGCGCCAGCAAGTCCCCCGCCCCACGCCCGAGCTCGCGCGGCAGCCGGCGGCGCAGCGGCCAGCGCGGCGCGGCGCCGAGACAGCGGCGGCGCGCGCGCCGCCATGGCCCAGCCTGAGCGAGTGCCCAGCAGTTGGGGCGAGCTGCTGAACGGCTACCGGAGCTCCTGCGGGAGCCGCAGCTTTGCGACCGCGGCGCAGGCGGCGCCGCACGTCAGGCGCGCCACGATTCAGTTTTTTCGTAGCTCGGCCGGGGCCCTCGCTGGTGGCTGCGCCGGCCGGCGCGCGCCGAGCGGCGCCGCTCGGCGCGCGCCCCGACCCTGCCCGACCCCGCCCCGACCTGCGCGGTGGCCGCCGCGCAGGTTCACGCGCAGCGTGCCCGCCGTGCCGCCGCTCACCGAGACGACACACAAACTCTTCTCCGTCGGCGCCCAGCAGCACGCGCCGAGTGAGACGCGCAAGCGAGTGCGCCCGCCGCGCGGTCGCTCGCGCGCGCTGGCCTCACCGACCGCCGCCTGCCCGCCGCGCAGACGCGCGCGACGGCTCGCTGCAGCGCGCGGCGTGGCACGGCTGGGGCGACGTCTCGCTCCTCAAGGAGGGCGCACCGGGTGCGGCGGCGGCGGCGGCGGCGCCCAGCTCGCGCGCACGCCCCCTCGCCGCAGCGCTGCGCGCGCTGAGCTCGCCGCGCGCCGCCGCGCCAGGCGAGCTGCACCCGCGCGGCCTGCCGCTCCGGCCCGAGGGCACGCGCGCGCTCTCGGCCCGGTCGGCCCCGACGGCCGCAAGAGCCTCTTCGGCCTGCTGCAGGGCACGGAGGCCGGCGGGGCGGACAGCTGGATCGGGCACATGAGCATCCCCGCCACGGGCGCGGGCAAGCGCTGGGTGCCGGCGCCGACCGACGCCAAACGGAGCATCACCCTCTCGCAGCTGCTCGCGCACACGGCGGCGGGTGCGCACGCACGCCCGCGCGGGCCGCGCCCAGCGCGCCGCCCACGCGCACGCGCGGCGCCGGCGGCGGCCGCCGACGGCGCGCCGCGCTGCGCGCGCGCTGCCCGCGTGCAGCCGCAGGCAGCGCGAGCTGCGACGCGTGGGTCGGCCATCCCGCAATCAACCCGGCCAAGGGCCGCGGCCACGCGCCCGACCCGTCGGCGCTGCGCGGCCGCCCCGACCTGTTTGCGCTGCTCCAGCAGCGCGTGCTGCGCGATGGCCCCGCCGCTGACGAAGCCGCCGAGGCGGCGCAGGCCGACGCCTGGGTGGGCAACCGGCTGATCCAGCCCAACAAGGGCAAGCGCGCGACAGAGCAGCCGGAGGCAGACCACCTGCACGCCGCCACCTGGGCGGGGGGAGTGCCGGCGGACGGGTGCTGGTGCGACCTCCCGCCCGTCGGCAAGCGCCCCCTCGCGCCGCCGTCCGCGGCCGGCCGCTGGGTGACAGCCGCGCAGTGCGTGCGCGTCGAGGTGTGGCGCGGGCGCCGGCCGACACGGGCTGTGCTCGCGGGCGCATGCGGGCCGCAGCGCGCCGGGCGCGGCGGCTGAGGGCGGCAACGCCACCGCACTGCGCACGGCCGCGCCCCGCGCAGGAGGCGCTGCCGCCGGGCACGGTGGTGGGCCGCGGCCGCCCTCAGGGCCGCGGCCTCGTGGCGGACCCCTTTCGCTCTGCCGACAACCCGCACCGCGTGGACGTGTTCTCCCTGCTCACCTTCCAGCAGCTCTCGCCCGGCGAGGCGGACAGGTGCGCGGCCACCCGGGCAGGCGGGGCTGCGACTGGGTCAGCGCGCGCAGCGCGCTGCGCGGCAGGCGCGTGCATGGAGCGCGCTGCGCAGGCGGCGCGTTGACGGCAATTGCCTTACGTGCGCGTCTGCTGCGTGTCGCGCGCAGGTGCGGTCGCACGTGGGACGACGCAGCGCACCCGGCGCGCAAGGCGGCCGTGCCCGGCGCTGCGGCGGCGGCCGGCAGCGCGCGGTCGATGCTCGCGTCGCAGCCGGCGCGCGAGACGCGGTGCGTGCCGTTTGGTGGCATCGCACAGGAGAGGGGCCGCACGGTCGACACCATCGTGGCCAGCCGCGCCCAGGCGTGCGGCGGCGGCCGCGGCGGCGGCGCGAGCAGCTCGCGAGCTCCGCCCGCCACGGTCGGGGCCGGGCGCACCGGGCCCGGTGCGCGCGGGAGCAAGCAGGGCAGCGGCGCCGGCGGGGGCACGCCGTAGCTTGGGCGCACCAGCATGCTGTGTGACCGCCCAGTCCTCGGCGCGCCGCGCGGCCGGGTCGTGCGTGGCGGCCGCACCGGCGCAGGTCACAGGCTTGCCAGCAGCTGCTCGCGCTTGCGCCGAAACGCGGCGCTCTCCCGCAGCGGCGCGAACGCCCCCTCGGCGCCGCCCTCGAGCCAGCTCTCCAGCTGCACAGTCTCCAGGCGGTGCATTCCCTCGAGCCCCTGCGCCGCAGGGGCAGGTCAAGGTCAGCCAGCCGGTGGCACCGCGGCGGCGCCCCCCGCAGCCGCGGCGCGCACACCTGCACCACGCAGCGGAGGCGGTTGTGGCGCCGCTGCGCCTCGTCCAGCCGCCGCAGCTCCAGCTCGTCGCGCCCCCGCGCGGCGCGCTGCAGCGCGGCGTCGGCCTCGCCTGCGCCGCCAGGCGGGGGCGGCGGGCGCATGCTGTGGAGCTGCGGCGGCTGCGCCGCGCGGGCCCACAGGGGGCCTGGCCGCGAGGCCCCGCCGCCCCCGCTGCAGCATCGCGCACCCTGCTGCTTGATCAGCAGTTTGGCGCGCCGCAGCTGCACGTCCGCGTCCCACGCCGCGTGCGTCGCGGCCAGCTCGCCGACGAAGAGCCCGTCGGCGGCGACCTTCAGCGCGTGCGCCTTGCGGTAGGCGCCCTGCGGGGCGCGCCGCGCGGGCGGTGCGCGGGCGGCTGCAGCCGCCCGCAGCTGCAGCCGCCGGGCCGGCTCGCCCCGCAACTCTCAACGAGCCAGCTGGCTGCAGCCCCCAGGCGCGGCGCCCCCAGCTGGGGGCAGCTGCAGCTGCGCACCTGCTTGACCAACAGCTCCTCCGTTCGCCGCTGGGCGATGTAGTCGCCGCTATGCACTGGCTTGGCGGGGCGCTGGAGCTCGGCGGCGAGGTCAAACGCGGCGACCGCGGCGTCGTGCGTCGCGCACAGCGCCGCCTGCTGCGCCGCCACGCCCGCCTCATAGTCGCCCACGCGCGCGCGCCAGCCCGCGTCGAACGACGCCGTCGACCGCGCGTGCCGCTCCTGCACGGCCGCCAGCTCCGCGCGGTGAAGGGCGCCGAGGTCGCCGCGCAGGCGCGCCGCCTGCGCGCCGCGCAGCTCCCGCACGCGCGCCGCAGCCGCGGCGGCCTCTGCGTAGCGGCCGCTGAGCTCGCACAGGCGCCGGTGGTCCTCCAGCCGCGCTATGTGCGCGGCCAGCGCGGCGGCCTGGCCGTCGCCGCTCTGGCCGCCTGCCAGCCCGGCCGGCCCTGCCGCGCCGCCCGCGGCGCTCATTGCGCGGCCGGCCGGACTCGCGGCCAGCGCTGGCGCGCGCTGCTCCGGCGGCGGCGGCGGCGCGCGAGGGGGGCCGGCGCGCTGCTGCGTGGTTGGCCGTGAGCTGGCGGTGAGCTGCTCGACTCGCCTCACGCGTCGCCCGGGCTCCGCTGCGCAGGCGGCCAAGGACTGCGGCGGCGGCGGACCGGCGCTGAGACGCACCCCGGCGCCCAGCGAGCGCCCTGCCCCTGTGCGCCCCGCCGCTCGTCCCTGCACAACCAGCGCCTCCCGACCACACCCGACGCCGCAGCGCCGCCCCCGCACGCGCCCGGCCGTCGCGTGGACAGCAGCAGCCGCGCCGCAGCGCCCCGCGCCATGGCCGGCCTGGCCGTGGCTGGCGGCCGCTCCAGTGCGCTCGTCGCGCCTGCGCGCTCGGCGCGCCCGGCGCTGCGCGCGTCGCCGCGGGCGCTGCAGCAGCAGCGCCCCGCGCGGGCCGCCATTCGGGCGCGCGCCATCGAGCTCGACTTCAGCGACCCCGACACGCAGCTCAGCTTCGCGGGCCTGGCGCTGGGCCTGCTGTTCGGCATCGGCGCGCCCGCGTTCTACATCAACCGCACCGAGCGCGACGAGGAGCGCCTGGAGGAGCTGCGCGCCATGAACCGCGCCAACTTTGAGGAGACGGGGGAGTACATGAACGACGTGAGCCCGCCGCCGGGGCGCCAGGGCAGCGCGGCGGCGCGCGGCGGGGCCCGCCGCCGCTGAGGCGCGCGCCGCGGCAGCGCTGCTGCCGGCGCGCCGCTGCAGCGGCTGCGCGGCCTCAACCCCTCCTCCGCTGACTCCCCGCGACGCAGGACGAGATTGCGCGCATCCGCAAGCCCAAGTGGACGGACCGCAGGCGCGCCGCGCTGCGCGCTCCGCGCCCGGCGGCTGCCGGCCAGGGCGTGCGGCCCGCCCGGCTGGCCGGCCGGGGCGGGGCCGCGCAGCGGGTCCGCGCCGTGCGCGCCCGCTCTCACGCCCTTCGCCCCCGCCGCCGCCGCCACGCAGGGAGTTTGTGGACGACGACTGATCGCACCCACGAGCGAGCAGCGGCGGCGAGCAGCCCGGGAGCGCGGGCGCCCGCCCCTGCGGGCGCGCCGCCCGGCGCGGGCAGCCCTCGGCTCGAGGGCTGCAGCAGTTTTGTTTGTGAGCGCGGCACGAGAGCGCGGCGAGCGTGCACAGCTGGGCGGTGCCGCGGCGCCGCGGCGGGCGCCGAGGGCCGCACGCGCGACGGCGGCAGGAGCGTCGCGGCGCGACCGCGGTGCAGCGAGCGTGGCAGGGTGGTGACAGGGTCGCCCGCGGACTCGGACGCGGCGCGTCCGCGCGTCGGCAGGCGGCGGGGCTCTGCGGCGCGGCGCGGCGCACGCGCGAGCGCCCCGGCCGCGGGGGGCTCCTCCTGCGGGTGCCCGCCGGATAATCCCACGCCGGGCAGGGGCAGCGGCACGGCCAGACAGCGCCACACACAGCGCCGCGCCGCCGCTCGCTCGCGTGCTGCTGCGCCTCCTGCAGAGCACCCGGGGCCGCGCGCGCGCGCTCGCGTCGACGGTCTCGATCCGCAGCCTGCCCTCCGCCGGCGCCCAGGCTCGGACCGTGCCGCAGCGGCGGGGCCAGGCACCTGCGCGGGTGCGGGCGCCCCGCCCCGCGCGCCGGGCCCGCGGGGCGTGCCAGCTCGGCCGCGGTGAGTGTCTGCGCGTGTTTGGCGATCGCGGGCGCTGCGGGCAACGCCTCGGCGGGGCGTGGCTGCGGCGGGAGGGCTGGCCTCGGCGGAGCAGCAGCGGCGGCGCCTGCAGCGGCCGCCAGCGCGCCGCTCTGCGCCCGTGCCGCGTCAGGACGGCGGGGATGCGTGCAGCGGGTGGCCTGTCGCCGCGCCCGACCGCGGCGGCGCCCGGCGCTCACGCGCCGCACGCGCCCGCCGCGCCCGCGCCCGCTGCCGCCAGGCCGCGCGCCGCGCCCGCGCGCGGCGCCATGGTCGGCCCCGGCTCGGTGCGCATGACGGACGTGGAGGTCAGCGAGGACGAGGCGGCGGGCTCGAGCGACGACGGCGCGCCGTCGTCGGGCGACGGCACGAGCTACTGCGACAGCAGCGACAACGACGAGGCCGACATGGGCCTTGACGCGCCGCCCGGCGCCGCCAAGGAGCGCCCGCCATACCGCGTGATCGACGCGGAGCTGCTGAAGAAGGTCCAGGTGCGTGTGGGTGGGTGTGGATGTGTGTGGGGCCGGCGGCGCCCCGCCCGCGGCGCCCCGCCCGCGGCGCTGCGTGCGCGACGGGCGCCCGCCCGCCCGCGCTCACCTCAGGCCGAGGCGGTCGCGGACGTGGAGGCCATCTGGGGCTGCAAGAAGAGCGTGGCCAAGACGCTGCTGATGCACCACATGTGGGACAAGGAGAAGCTGCTGAGTGAGCGCGGCAGCGCGCGCCAGACGCGCGGCGCAGCCGCTGCGCGCTGCCGCGCTTGCAGCCTGCTGCCGGGGCCGCGCGCGTGCGCACGCGCGCGCACCACTCTCGAGCCGCGGCGGCTGGGCGGCTGGGCGGTACTCGTTGCGCGGCAGCCGGCGGAGTATGCTCACGCCCCCGCTTGCTCCCCCCTCCCTGGCGGCAGGCGAGCTGGCCGAGCGCGGGCCGGAGCACGTCTACAAGGCGGCCGGCGTGGCCGAGCAGCAGGAGGGCGCCAAGGCAGCGGGTGCGGCGCGCAAGCGCGCCGCCCGCGCCCGCCCGCCCGCGCGGCCGCCGACCGCGCGCGCGCCGCCGCCGCCGCGGCCGCCGCGGCGCGCAGGCTCGGCCAACGACGACGCGGCGGGCCCGGTGGCGTGCGAGGTGTGCATGTGCGAGCACGACCGCTCCGAGTGCTCCACCAACGGCTGCGGGCACACGTTCTGCTCGGGCTGCTGGCGCAGCCACCTCGCGGTGCAGATCCAGGACGGCAAGGCGCGGCACATCAGTTGCATGGCCTACAAGTGCGGCGTCGTCGCGGACGAGGAGCTCGTCGCCGCGGTCATGCAGGCGCGCCGTGCGAGCGCGCCGCGCCGAGCGCCGAGCGCCGCCGCCGCCGCGGCCGTCCTGCGAGCGCGCGCGCGGGGCTCGCCGCGCGGCGTGCGCGGCGCGCAGCGCGCGGCGCGCGACGCCGAACGCCGCGCCGCGCCGGCGCGACCGCGGCGCAGGGCGAGGCCGAGCTGCTGGCCAAGTACCGGCAGAGCCACCTGGAGAGCTACATGGAGGACAACCATCGCGTGGCCTTCTGCCCCAGCGTACCCTGGTGCGGCCGCGCCGTCGAGGTGAGAGCCGCCGGGCAGAGAGCGGCGCGGGGTTCGCTGTGCGGGACGCGCCGCGGCGGCGCGTGGTGTGGGGTGCCCGCGCCCGGCCCGGAGGCCGAGCCGCGCCGCCGCCGCCGCGCCGGCACCGCGCCGCCGCCGCGCGTGTCGCGCCAGGTCGACAGCGACCCGTACGTTGAGCCGGAGTGCCCCTGCGGCGTCGCGTTTTGCTTCAAGTGCGCGCGCGCGCCGCACAGCCCGTGCACGTGCGAGATGTGGGGCATGTGGGACGAGAAGATCAACGGCGACAGCGAGACGCGCAACTGGCTCGCCGCAAACACCAAGGCGCGCCGCCGCTGCCGCGGCGTGGCAGCGTGGCGGCGGCGGCGCCTGCCGGCGCGGCGCGCGCGCTCGCGGCAGGGCGCACGCGCGCGCACCGACGCACCCGCGCCCGCGCAGCCCTGCCCCAAGTGCGCCAAGCCGGTGGAGAAGAACGGCGGCTGCAACCTCGTCGTGTGCTCCTGCGGCCAGGCACGGCGCGGCGCCGCGCGGGGCACGGCGCGCGGCTGCGCGCAGCAGCGCCCCCGCGCGCGCTGACGCCCCGCCGCCGCCGCCGCGCCCCGCCGCCGCCGCAGCCCTTCTGCTGGCTGTGCGGCTGCGGCACGGGCACGCGGCACACGTGGACGCAGGTGGCCGCCGCGCAACCCGCCGCTGCGCGCGGGCCGGCGCTGCGCGCGCCGCCGCCGCTCACACGCCCGCCGCGCGCTCGCCCGCAGATCGAGAACCACAGCTGCGGGCGCTACAAGGACGAGGCCGACGCCAAGGCGCGGCGCGCGCGCGTTCCCACACACACACGCTCACCTGCGCTCGCCTGCCCTCACCCACCCACCCACGCCCACGCCCTCACGCCCACACCACACACCTGCCCTCACCCGCCCACCCACACCCACACCGCGCCCTCACCACAACCACGCCCACGCCCATGCCCAGATCAACGACGCGATGCGCAGCCACAAGCGCTACCTGCACTACTTTGAGCGCTACAAGCAGCACCTCGACTCGCTCAACAAGGAGAAGAGCAACCGGTGAGGCGCGCACCCGGCGCCACCGCACAGCACACAGCACACAGCGCGCGGCGGCGCGGCGCGGCGCGGCGCAACAGGGCGGGGCGGGGCGGCGGCGCGCCGCGCGGCGCGCGGCGCGCGCGAACCACGCCGCCGCGTCGTCCGACCCGCCGGCGGGCGCGCAGGTCCAAGCTCGTGTCGCGCATCGCTGCGTCGGAGCACGACGGCACCGAGTCGCGCGACTTTGGCTGGCTGCTCAAGGCGCTGGAGCAGCTGCGCATGGCGCGCCAGGCGCGGCGCGCCCGCCGGGCCACGCCGCCGGCCCGTGCGCCGCGGGCCTGCCCGCCCCACCGCCGCGGGCCTGCCCCTCGCCGCCGCCCGCCCCACCGCCGCGCCCGCCGCCCTCGCCGGCCAGGTTCTGTCCAACAGCTACGCCTTTGCCTACTTCTTCATGGGCGGGCAGCTCTACGCCGACGAGTTTGACGAGGCGCAGAACCGCGTCAACCAAAACCTGTTTGAGGACGGGCAGGAGATGCTGGCGGCCGAGGTCGAGCGCCTGAGCGGGCTGGTCGAGAAGGCCAAGGAGCTCGCGCTCGACGCGGAGCTGCGCCTGAGCGTCATCAACTCGAGCGTCAACGTGCACACCCGCATCGTCAAGGCGCGCCGCGCCGCGCCGCGCCGCGGGCCGCCGCGCGCGGCGGGGCGCGGGCGCCGGCGCGCGCGCGCGCCGCCGCCACGACGCCGCCCGCGCGTCCGCGCCCGCGCCCGGCGCAGTTTTTCGAGCTCGTCGAGTCGGAGCTGTACGGCAAGCTGCAGAGCACGAGCGCGCAGATCGCCGTGTACCGCGGCTGAGCCCACGGCCCCGGCGGCAGCGGCGGCGGCGGTCGGCGGAGCGGCGGCGGCGGCAGCGGTCGGCGAGGCGAGCGCGGGTGTGGGCGGCCCGCGCACCGGCTCGGGCGAGCAGGGTAGCGCGGCGCAGGCGCGGGAGGGAGATAGTAGTGTGTACACCAGCAAGCCTGTACATGTGTACATGTGTAGGTCGGCTCGGCGGCTCACGCGCGGCGCTCGGGGGAGGCGGGCGGTCGGCGTCATGGCGGCGGCGCGCGGCGGGCGGTCGCGCGTGAAAAGCGCGTGGTTGCTTGCCATCGGCACTCGACACAGACAGGGCAGGGCGGGCAGGCAGCGCCAGACCCCGACAGCCGGCCGGCCATGCACGCCGATGTCCCAGGAAAGTGCCACGATCTGGCTGCCACCCGAGAGAGTGAGCCGGGGGCGGGTTGCCGCGGGCTCCCGGGGTGGCAGCAGCGCGCGGGGTGCACGCCAGCAGCGGGGCGCCCGCCGCGCCGCCGCGCCGCCGCCGCCGCCGCCGCGCCGCCATGCCGGAGTTCATGGAGCTGCCGCCTGACCACGCCCGCTCGCGCTGGCAGGCACACCAGCTCTTTGGTTCGACGGTGGACAACGCCACGGTCACGTTTGAGGGCGGCGCCAGCATCTGGGTGACCACGCTGCGCGCAGCTGGCTGGCGCCGCGCACCCCACCGCCGCCGCGCTCTGGCCGCGCACCCCACCGCCACCACCCCTGCCGCCGCGCAGGTGCCGGCGCGCCCGGAGCGGCACGCGGCGCGCGGCGCGCGCTACGCGGCGGCCGGCAGCGCGGCCGCGCTCGCGCAGCTCGCGCGCAAGCTGCTCGCCCAGCTCGCGGCGCCGGCGGCCTTTGACGCGTCGCCGGACGCGGCGCAGTGGTGGTACCTGAACGACGCGGGCGCGCCGTTCGGGCCGTTCCCGGGGGCGCAGCTGCTGCGCTACGCCGGCAGCGGCTGCTGGCCCCGCGACTTCCCTGTCTGCCACGGGCCCTCCGCGCTCTGGCTGCCGCTCTGGCTCGCGCTGGCGCTGATGGGCCTGCCGCCCGCGGCGGCCGGCGGCAAGGGCGCGCCCGGCGGCGGCGCGGCGGCAAGAGCGGCGGGCCGCCCTGCGGCCGGCGCCCGCGGCGGCGACGGCGACGGCGGCGACGCTGCAATGCCCGACCAGGCCGCCGCCGAGGCGGTCGCGCTGGTCGCGGCGCTGCGGCACGACCCGGCGTTTCTGGAGGAGCTCACCCGCGCGGTGGACATGGAGTGGGAGCCGGCGGAGCTGCAGCCGGGCGAGCAGCAGCGGCCGGGCGGCGGCGCGCCACCGCAGCAGGGGCAGGGCGGCGCGGCGCTGCTCGTAGTCGTCGTGGACACCAACGTGTGGCTCGACCCGCGCGGCCTGGCGCTGCTGCAGGCGCTGCAGCGGCTGCCGCAGCAGGCGCAGCAGGCGCAGCAGGCGCAGCAGGCGCAGCAGGCGCAGCAGGCGCAGCAGGCGCAGCAGCTGGCGATCGTGGTCCCCTGGACGGTGCTGGCAGAGCTGGACAAGCTCAAAGCCCGTGAGCGGCGCGCGCGGCGGGGGCCCGCCTGCGGCGCTGCGTGGGCTGTGGGCGCCCCCGCCGGCAGGGCCGCCAACGCGCACGCCCCCAACCCTGCCGGCAGGCGCGCAGGACGACGGCGGCGCCGTGGCGGGCCGGGCGCGTGCGGCGCTGCACCACCTCCAGGGCGCGCTGGCGCCCGGCGGCGGCAGCGGCGGCGGCGGGGCGGTCGTCTACAGGGCCCAGAGCCTCCAGGTGCGCGCAGGGGAAGGTAGAGGGGCGCTGTGCGGCTGCCGCCGCTGGCCGCCGCCTCCCGCCCGCCCCGCGCGACGCGCGCCGAGGCTGCGTCGTGCGCCGCTGCGCAGGAGCTGCGCGAGGCGGCGCGCGCGTTTGATTTTGGGCTCCCGGACAGCGCGCTGGTGGCGGACGACCGCATCCTGCAGTGCGCGATGCAGCAGGGCGCCGGGGGCGGCCTGCTGCTGCTCACGAACGACACAGCGTTTCGTCTCAAGGCGCGTGCACAGGGGAGGGGAGCAGGCAGGGGGCCTGACGGGCTCGCCCCTCGGCAGCGCGTGCTTCGATGCGCGCAGCACGCCGGCGCGCCGCACCAGCGCTGCCGCCGCCGCTGCCGTCGTCGCAGGCCCAAGCAAACAGCATCGCCGCCGCCTCGCTGCGCGAGCTGCCGGCGGCGCGAGGCAGCCTCCACCAGCCGCAGCCGCAGCAGCTGCTGGCGGCGCTCGCGGCCCTGGCGCGCGGCGGCGCCACCGCCGACGCGCCCGGGCCCGAGGGGCCCCGCGGCCGGGCGCCGCCGCCCGACGCCGCGGCGGTGGCGGCCGCGCAGGGGCACATTGCGGCGCTGCGTGGTGCGCTGGCGCCGCGGCTGGAGGCAATCTTCAAATCCGAGTACGAGGAGCTGTGGCTTGACGTGGTGTCGGCCTGCCCACCCTGGGCCGACCACGATCTGCTGCACCTGCTAAATAAGCATTGGCGCGCCGTGCTGCAGGCGCGCGCGCGCGCGGCGCGACGGCGCGACGGCCGCGCGCGCGGCGGGCGGCCGGGCGGGCGGGCGGCGGGGCAGCGCGCGCGCGCGCACCCACAGCGCCGCGCTGCGCCGCGCCGCGCCGCGCAGGACCACCTCGCGCCGCAGCACGCGGCGCCGCACCGCCGGGCCGAGCTGGAGGCGGCGGTGTCGTACCTGCAGGACGTCCACCGCAAGCTCGCGGCGCGGCGCCTGGCGGAGCTCGGCCCCGGGCGGCTGGCCGAGGCCGTGGCCGCGCGCGTCGTGCTGCTGCTGGAGGCGTTTGGCGCCGACGCGGCAGCGGCCGAGGTGGCCGCTGCGGCGGGGCTGCGCGGCTGCGGCGCGGCGGCGGCGCCGCCCCAGTCGGCGCCGGCGGCCGCCATCGCGGCTGCGGCGGGCAGCACACCCGGCACGCCACCAGCGGCGCCCGGGGGCGGCGTGCCCGGCGGCGCCCCCGGGCGTCCGCCGCCGGGCCCAGCAGACGCGGCAGTGGGGGCGGCGCTGGCGGCGGCAGCGGCCGCCGTGGCGCCGCCGCAGCTGCAGGGCCCCTGCCTGCGCCTGCACCAGCTTCTGTCCTTTGCGCTGGCGCTGCTGGCGGCGGTGGTGCCGCAGCTGCAGCAGCACCCGCCACTCGCTGCGGCGGCGGGCGCCGCGATCCAGCAAGCCCTGCAGGAGGCAGTGGCGGCGCTGGAGCGAGAGACGGCGCACTGCATGCAGCTCGCAGCAGCGGCCGCGCAGCCGGCGCCGCTGCCGCCCGAGCGCCAGGCAGGGCTGCTGCAGGCGGGCCTCGCGCTCGCGGCGCTGTGCTCCTCGCTCCTGGGCGACCCGGGCGCTGCCGCGCCCGTGGCGGCGCAGCTGGAGGCGCACGCCGGCGGCTTTGCGGCCGACGCCGCGGCGGACCTCGCGCGCGGCGAGGGCGCGGCGGCGGCGGGCCAGCTCGGCGCGGCGCTGCAATACGTGTCCGCCCTGCTGGGCCGCGGGGGCTGATCAGAGGCGCGGGGGGCGGGGGGCGGGGGCAGCGGTAACCCCAGGCTTTTGGCAGCCCCAGCGCCGTCGTTGTCCGGCGGTGACCCTGCTCGCCGGTGACGCGCGGACGAGGACGACGACCAGGTCGCCACAGGCTCTGCGGCCGGCACTGACGTGAAGCGGCCAAACGGCAATGGCCTTGGGACGGCTCGCCGGAGCCTGTGCGCGGCTGGTGTGGCGGATTGGCGCGCGGTCATGGCATGGCCCCAGCTCCGCCCTGCCCGGCTCGTCGGCCACCAGGTGGCTCGGCTGCCGCCGGAACAGAATTGCCAAGGCCTCAGCACCCCAGGGCGCGCCCGGCACGGCCTGCTGTTGCGTGCCGCCCGCGCCCGAGGTCGCTTTGCCGCGCGCGCGCTGCACCGGGCCACCTGTCGGACACGAGCAGCCGGTGAGCACGTGGACGAACGCGCAACCGAGGGCGCCCTGAGGGCGCTGCGGCGTGGATGCAACAAGAAGCTGAAGTGGCCGCACCTTGGAAAGGCGACCGGTCGCCGCAGCCGTTGGCTCTTGCTTGTCCTCGGCGCACTCAACTCGTCCGACGGCGTATTCAGCTTCACCCGGTCGGTCTAGGCAAGCGCACCCCGCCAGAGGCGCTCGGAGGGTGCCACTCTTACCCAGCTGGCCGCCCTGCAGCGCCCAGCGCACCAGCAGCCGCCTCCGCCCGCGGGTGGAGCCTCACTGATCTGAGCGACCCAACCTCAAACGCGCAAGCCGCCATGCAGCGCCGCTTCGCGTTGGCGCTCGTCGCGCTAGGGCTGGCAGCGCTCGCGCACGCCCAGGAGGCGGTCCCCACGTCCACTGCCAACCCGTTCGGCGCGCTCTCGCCGATGACGTCGCACGTGCGTGGCGGCCGGCGGAGATGCGGCGCAGAAGCACTTTTTTCCCTCTGCGCGCGCCGCCCGGCGCCGCAGTCCAGTCACCCACCCACCCTCGGCTGCCGCTGCCGGTCGCACGCAGGGGCCCTGCAACTGCTCGTGGACGGTGTGCCCCAAGGGCAGCAAGACGGGCACCCACTGGGGCGGCGGCGGCGGCGGCGGCAACTGCACGACCGGCCGCGCGCCCAACGGGATGCCCTGCAGCGACGGCACCAAGTGCCTCACCAACGGCGAGTGCTACGAGGGCATCTGCTACGGCATCCCCGTGCGCTGCCCCGGCACGCCGCCGCCGTGCAAGTTCTTCGCCTGCGACCCCGCGACGGGCAAGTGCGTCGCCTTCGACGCGCGCAACGGCAGCAGCTGCACCGCGGCGGGCGCGGGCAAGTGCGAGGTCGGCACCTGCTCCGCCGGCACATGCGTGACCAGGCCCAAGGTGCGCCCGTGCGGCGCGGCGCGGCCCGGCGCGCGCCCATGCGCGCGCGCGTGCCCGCCGCCCCCGACGCGCTTTCCGCTGCACGCGCGCTCGCGCTCAGGTCTGCCCGCAGCCGAGCAACCCCTGCGCCGACGCCGTGTGCCAGCCGTCCACCGGGCGCTGCACGACGGTGCCCAAGGCCAACGGCACCACCTGCAACGACCGCAACCGGTGCGCACGCGCCCTCGCGCGGCGCCCGCCGCCGCCGCCGCGCGCGCGCCGGGCGCGCGCCCCTCCTCCGACGCCCCCCGCCGCCGCGCCCCGGTGCAGGTGCACGCTCGGCGACCGCTGCCTAAACGGGCAGTGCACTGGCCGGCCGCGCCGCTGCCCGGTCAACCCCGACCAGTGCCTCGAGAACGTGTGCCTCACCACGCAGGGCTGCGTCACGCAGAGCAAGCCCGACGGCACGCTGTGCCAGCTCAACGACACCACCACGGGCGAGTGCACGAACAACATCTGCCTCCCCATCTCCCCCCAGGAGGTCAGCCCCAGCCCCAGCCCCAGCCCAGCGCCCTGTGAGTGCGGGAGCGCGCGCGCGCACGCGCCGCCCGGGCGGGGCGCACCTGCCAAGCCCCCGCGCCCGCTCTGCGCTGGCGAGTCACCCGCGACCGCACCGCCGCCGCAGCGCCCTCGCCGCGCCCGCCGAGCCCCAAGCCCAGCCCCGCGCCCAGCCCGGCGCCCAGGCCCAGCCCCGACCCGGGCCCGACCAAGCCCAGCCCCGCGCCCGCCTCGCCCAGCCCTGCGCCCGCGCCGTCGCCGTCGCCGGCGCCGTGCCCGCCGCCGGCCGACCCCTGCTTCAAGTCCGAGCTGGCGCCCGACGGCACCTGCATCGACGTCCCCAACGTCAACGCGACCTGCAACGGTGCGCGCGGTGGCGGCGGCGGCGCCCAGGCTTCCAGAGCTGGCGCGGGGCCAAGGGTCGGCGCGCGCGGCGCGCGGAGCGAGTGAGCGATCGCGCCCCGCCCCGGCTGGCGCCCGTGCGTGCGCGCGTGCCGCAGACAACAATCCCTGCACCGTCGACGACGTTTGCACCCCCATCGGCACCTGCGCCGGCACGCCCAAGGTCTGCCCCGCGCACCCCAACACGTGCAAGCAGCTGGTGTGCGACCCGCTGAGCGTCAACGGCACGTGCGTGACCCGGCACAAGCCGGACGGCACGACGTGCAGCGACGGTCTCACCTGCACGACCAACGACGTCTGCTCCGGCGGCGACTGCGTCGGTATCCCCCTCGACTGTTCCAACATCGTGCCGACGAGCACGTGCCAGGAGCCCGTCTGCATCGAGGGCACGGGCTGCGCGCTCGGCCCCAAGCCTGACGGCAGCTACTGCGACACCGGCAGCGGCGTCTGCAGCGCCGACGTCTGCCGGGCCGGCGTCTGCACGGTCGGGCCCGCGCGCGACTGCACCGACCTCGACGACGAGTGCAACACCGGCACCTGCAACAACGCGACCGGCAAGTGCGTGGCCACGGCGCGGCCCGACAACACGCCCTGCAACGACGGGCTCTTCTGCAACGTCAACACCAAGTGCACAGCCGGTGCGCGGCGGCGCCGCCGCGCCGCGCCCGCTGCGCCCGCCGCGCCCGCGCGCCTCCCGCCCGCCCGCCCGCCCGGCCGCGCTCACACGCTGCGCGTGCGCACCCGACCCGCGGCAGGCGTGTGCAGCGGCGGCGAGGCGCGCCCCTGCCCCGTGCCGCTGGTCTTCAACCTGTGCCTGCAGAGCGTGTGCGACAACACGTACGAGGCCTGCTTCCAGCTGCAGAAGAACTGCAGCGCGCTGAACGACCAGTGCTCCGTCGGTGCGCGGCGGCGCCGCGGCACCACGGCCGGCGGCCGCGCGCCCGCCCGCCCGCCCGCCTGCCCGCCCGCCCGTGCTCACACGCCGCGCGCGTGCGCCCCCCCCCCCCCCCCCCCCCGCCCCCCCCCCCCCCCCCCCCCACCCCGGCAGGCGTGTGCAACCCGAACTCCGGCGCCTGCGAGCGCCAGCCCGCCAACAACGGCCAGCCCTGCAACGACGGCCTCGCCTGCACCACCGGCGACACCTGCTCGGCCGGCCAGTGCGTCGGCCGGCCGCTCGTGTGCCCGGTGCCGCTCATTCCGGACCAGTGCCGCACGGCCAAGTGCAGCGAGTCCGCCGGCGGCTGCGAGACGGTGGACAAGCCCGATGGCACCGCCTGCGACGTCGGCACCGGCAAGTGCAGCGCCGACACCTGCGACAAGGGCGTGTGCAAGCCGGGCGCGCTCAACAACTGCACCGCCGCCGCCGACGCGTGCAACACCGCGACCTGCGACGCCGCCACCGGCCAGTGCGTGAAGACGCCCCGCGCCAACGGCACCATCTGCGAGTGAGCGCGCGGCCCGCAGCAGCGCGCTGCGCCCCCGCCGCCGCTGGCTGCGCCCCCGCCGCCGTCACTCGCACGCGGGGCGGGGGCTCACGCCGCACCCGCGCCGCCGCCTCCGCCCCCGCGTGCAGCGACGGGGTGTTCTGCACCTCCAACACCACGTGCACCGGCGGCAAGTGCGGCGGCGGGCAGCCGACGTGCCCCGCGGTCGACCCCACCAACAAGTGCAACAAGCTGACCTGCGACGAGAAGAACAAGACCTGCACCGTGACCCCCACCAACTGCAGCAGCCTCAACGGTGCGGCGGCGCCGCGCGGCGGCGTGCGGCGGCGCCGTGCGGCGGCGGCGAGCGGCGGCGCCGCGGCGCGCCCCCAGGCGAACGCCGGCCGAGCCGCGCCCGCCGCCGCGCCCGCTGCCGCCGCCGCCGCGCAGGCCAGTGCACCGTGGGCGTCTGCAACCCGGCGACGGGCACGTGCTCGGCGCAGGCCAAGCCCGACAACACGGTCTGCGACGACGGCCTCTTCTGCACGGTCGATGGCACCAGCGTCTGCCGCGCCGGCGTCTGCGGCGGCGGCACGCCCCGGAACTGCTCAGGTGCGGCGCGCGGCGCGCGGCGCACGGCGCGGCGGCCGTGCCCGCGGCCGGCCGCGCGGCCGGCCCCGCCCGGTCGAGCGTGCGTCCGAGGGCCGCCGAGGCGCGACGCCGCCCGCGCCGCCCGCGCCGCCGCAGGCATTGGGAAGTGCTTGGCTGGGGTGTGCGATGAGATTAACGACCGCTGCACTACGACGCCGCTGGACTGCAACGACGCCGCGGACGTGTGCAACCTGGGCCAGTGCGACACGGTCACGGGGCAGTGCTACCGCATCCCCGTCGGCAACGGCACCGACTGCAGCAGCGCGGTCAACAACACCTGCGGCGCGGCGTGCGCGGCGGGCGTCTGCAAGCCGCTGACCAACTGCTCAAGTGAGGCTGCGCGCTCGGCGGCGCGGCCTCGGTGGCGGCGCTGCGCGCCGCGCGCCGCGCGCCGCGCGCGACGTCCTTGCCCGCCCTCACGCCGCCCGCGCTGCGTCGCGCGCCCGCCGCAGCCACGTGCACCACCGACGCGCAGTGCTCGACGCTGCTGGACTCATGCTGCTGCGGCGGCGTGTGCACGCCCAAGCTGCCCGGCAGCACCGGCTGCGGCCTGACGTGCGGCGACAGCGACTGCCAGAAGGCCGGCGGCAGGGACTGCCACTGCATCGCCAACTGCGCCGGCTCCGGCACGTGCTCGAGCGTGGGCGGCAACCCCTGCAAGTCCAACGGCGTGTGCTGCTGCGCCAAGCCGCCGCCGGCGACAGTGGGAGAGTTCGAGGATTTCTGCATCAGCTGCGCCGTGCCCTGCAACGGCCAGTCGTGCACGGGCAACTTCCCGACCCTGGTGACCCAGATCTGCCAGTCGATCGTCACCTCCCCGGCCAGGCGCTCCTACGCGCTCTAGGGCGTGGGAGCGAGGGGCCCAGGCTGCACCCAGCATCCCTGGCATCGTTTGCACCGAGTTTAAGCGTGCGGGGGTGGCCGATGCGCGGCGCCACCTTCGGCGCGCTGGCCTCACATAAAGCGCCTCTCTTCCGGCGACGTGGCTGGGCGGGGACCACCCAACGCACGTGCCGTGTGGGACACGCTCACACAACAGTCCGGCCTAGGCAAGAAGGGCGCGCTGCTGCCCGCGAGCTGAGGTGGGCGGGTATGGGCCGTGCGGCGGGGGGTGTGCGTACGCGCGTGCGTACGCTGTCTTCCGGGCAGTCAGCGCTCCAGTCGGGGCTACTCATTGCTCCATTCGGGGGCAATCGTTGCTCCAGTGTGTGTGTGGGCTGGGTCACCTGTTATCCAGCCGAGGCGTGGGCGGTGGGCGGCGATGGGGCGACCTCGCCCCATCGGGTCAATCGGCGTGGGTGGGCTTGCCCGGTCGGCTCGCGCAGAGCCACCCGGCTGGGACCAACCATCAAACGCGTGTGCCGTGAGGGAACGACAGAGGCGGTGGGCTCATGCGACCTGGGCGGCTGATCCCTGCGGCCCGTGTGTATGGGTTGGGTGGGGGGGGGGGGGGGGGGGGGGGGGGGGAGGCGAGGCTGTGCGCGCCCTGCGGTGCGCGGCCGCCGGCGGCGGCGGGGCTGGGCGCGCGCGCTGCGGCGCCTCGCCTGTGAGGCTTGCACGCACGCGCGCGCGCGGACGCCCATTCAACTGAGGGTTGCCGTGATGAACGAGTGATGGCGGTGGGGCTCGCTGAGCCCCAAACGCACTTGGCCAAGTTGGCGGCGCTCGTGCGCCTGCCAGCCCTGCCGCAACGAGCACGCGCATTGGCGCGCCGATGATCAAGCCACGTGGACGCAAGGCGCGTCCCAAAACAAGAAAAGAAAGAAAACGCTGTGAGCGTGCACCGACAATAAGCTGCTGCTGCAGCGGCTGGCCAGGGGGGCGGCGCTGGGGCTTGGGCTGGGCTGGCTGCAGGTGAACGCACGCACGTGGTCGGCGGCACGACTTGCTTTGGCGCCCTGCGCGGCGCCGGCGGGCCGGCTGCCCTGTTGCCTTGCACACGACATGCACACGACGGTGCGTACAGCTGGCGCTCCTGGCGCGCAGGCATCGACCGGACTGGCGCGCTCGCACTGACTGGGCCCTGTAATCACATGCCCAGCCATTGCTCCTCGCCTCTCACGCGCTCCCGGCGCGCGCTGCCGCCGCCGCCGCGAGCGCCGGCGCCGCGCCGCCGGCGCCGCGCGTCCCCGCCGCCGCGATCAGCGCCTCGGCGGCGCGCCGCCCCGAGCGCAGCGCGGCGTCAAACGTGGCGCTGTCGCGGTGGTCGCCGCAGACAAACAGCCCGCCGCCGAGCGCGACGGGGCGCGTAAAGTTGGTCGGCGGCGCCTGGTTGGGCTGCGCATAGGGAATGCGGTACGTGCGCAGGTGGCTCCAGCTGTCGACCGCGGCGCCGCCAAACCACTCCGCCAGCTCGCGCCGCACCGCCGCGACGAGCTGCTCGTCGGACAGCTGCGGCTGCGTGCCGATGACCGAGGCCGACACCAGGGTCTGCGCGCACGGGCGCGCGGCGTCGGGGCGCGGCGCCGGGCGCCGCGCGCCGCCAAACGGGCGCCAAACCGGCGAAGCGGCTGGGCGCCTGCGCGCACGCACCTGGCCCGGCGGCGCGTACGAGGGCGCGACGGTGCTGGGGAAGCAGCAGTTGTTGACCAGGCCCTCCCCGGTGCCGTTGAGGTAGAGGATGGGGTCGGGCGCGGGCGGCGCGGGGGCGCGGAAGTACACGCACGCCGTGCCCACGCCCGGCTCGCTCTTGGACGGCGCGACCTGCGCCGCGGCGGCGGCGGGCGGCGGGCGGCGGCGTTGGCGGCGCGGCGGGGCGCGGGCGGCACAGCGGCGGCGCGGCGGCGGCGCGCTGCAGCCGCCAGCGCCCCCACGCACGTCCATCGCCTCGCCCAGCAAGCGCCATGCCTCGGGGCCCTCGACCGCCACGACCACGCCGTGCGCCGCCGCCACGGTCTCCCCGCTCGCCAGCTCCACGCACGCCGGGCGGCCGCCGGCGGCCGCCGTCACGCGCTGCACCTTGGCGCCTGCGCGCCGCGCCGGCGCCCGGGTCGTCGGCGGCGCCACCCGCGCCGCCCCCGCCGCCCGCGCGCGGCCGACCCCGCGCCGCCGCCGCGCCGCCGCCGGCGCCGCACCCGTGAGCACGCTGTCGTCCGGCAGGCCCGCCGCGAGCTGGCCCGCCATCGCGCCGATGCCGGCCGCGGGGAGGCAGTTGGAGCCGGTCGCGAGCATGCGCATCACGAATTCAAACAGCCGGCTCGACGTCGACAGCTGGGTGTTGAAGAAGATGCCGCCCAGGAAGGGCCTGAAGAAGCGGTCAACCATGGCGGGGCTGAAGCCCTCCGCCTGGCGGGCGCGGACGCGGACGCGGACGCGGCGCGCGGCGCGCGTGGGCGCGGCGCGACACGCGGCACGCGCCGCGCGGCGCGGGCCGCGGGCGGGCGGGCCGGCGCCGGCAGCGCCGCGCGCCTGCAGGCGCTCCAGCGTGGTCGTCTCTGGCCGCTCAAAGATCGCGTCCAGCGGGCCGAGCAGGGACTTGATCCTGCGTGCACGCGCGCGCGCGGCCGCGGTGCGTCGCGCCACGCTCGCCTGACGGGCCCCCGCCGCCGCCGCTGCAGCGCGCGCTGCGCGCCGCCCGGCGCCCCCGCCGCCTGCGCACCGGAACAGCCCCACGTTGACCTTGTCTGCCACGCTGCCGATGGGGTTGCCGAGCGACGCGACGCCGTCCCAAAAGTGGCGCAGCGGGTCGGCGACCGTGTGCCAGGCGCCGCCGAAGCGCACGCGCGCGCCCGCGTAAAACGGGCGCAGCTGCAGCGCCTCGTAGTCTGCGCGCCGCGCCGCGTGCCGCGCGGGGCGGGGCGGGGCGGGCGCGTTCGCTCGCGCGCGGCGCGCTCGTGGGCGCTCGCGTGCGGGCGCACAGCCCCCGCCCCGCGCCCGCCGCCGCCGCCGCCGCCGCGCCGCACCGAGCGTGGCCGCCGCCTCCGGGTACCCCGTGAGGAAGATCTGAAACCCCCGGTCGAGCGTGAACCCCTCCACCACGTCGCTGCGCGCGCGGCCGCCGACGCCGTCGGACGCCTCGAGCACGAGCGGGCGCAGCCCCGCGCGGCGGAGCACCGCCGCGGCGTTCAGCCCCGCGAGCCCACCGCCGACGACCACGGCGTCCGCCTCCGCCGGCAGCGCGCGGGGCGGCGCGGGCCCGGCGGCGGCACACGGCCGGTGGCGCGCGCCGCCGGCGGCGAGCGGCCGGCGCGCCGCGGCGCCGCGCCGGGCGGCGGCGGCGCAGCGCGGCGCGCCGCCGCCCCGCGTGGGGTCTGCGGCGAGCGGGGAGGCCATGCCGGGATGGCTGTGGGCGCCCGGCGGCGGCGGGGCCGCGAATGGGCGCGCCGCGCGAGCGCCGCGCGTGTGCGGCAGCGGCGCGCCGGGGTCGGCGCGGAGCGGTGCGGCGGCACTGCGGTGCGGTGCGTCGCGGGCGGCGCGAGCTGCGGCGGGACTGGCGTGGGTGGGGTGGGGAGGAGGAGGACGGGCGTGGAGCAGCCCGGGGCTCAGCAGCTGCCGCCCGCTCGCTCCCCCAAATCGCTGGGCCGGCACCGCCTGCCCAGCGCCGTGCCGCCAGATCGCGCCGCGGTCGCGACCGCCCGCAGGCCACCTCCTCGTGTGTGCGCGCCGCGCCGGCGCAGCAGTCGGCGCGGGATGCAGCGCACCTTTCTGCGCATAGCGCCCGCGGGCGCGGCCCCCGCGACCGCCGAGTTCGCGGCGGCCGCCATCCGGGGGCACCTGGAACGCGAGGCGGGCCTGCGGCCGGGCCTGGCGCACGTCATGCAGCTGTGCTGGGCGGTGCTGGAGGGCCACCCCGCGCCCATGCCCGGGGACGACCTGGGGTTCATCCAAGACGCCCTTGGCGGCGGCGCGGGCGCCGGCGGCGACGCCGCAGCCGGCGACGGCCCCGCAGCAGCGGCGGCGGCCGGCGGCGGCGGCGGCGGCAAGAAGCGCAAGCGCCAGGCCGCAGAGGCTGCTGCAGCGGAGGCCGGCGAGCCCGGCAGCGCCGGCGCGGAGGGCGGCAAGCGCAGCAAGAAGCAGCGCAAGGCGGAGGCGGCGGCGGCTGCAGCGGCAGCGGCGGCCGCCGCCGCTGCGGAGCAGCCGCCGCAGCCGCCGGAGGGGCCGCAGCACAAGAAGGGCAATAAAGACAAGAAGCAGAAGCGCGCGGCCGCCGCCGGCGGCGACGACGCGGCGACGCCCGCCGCGAAGCAGCCGCCGGAGCAGCAGCCGCCGCCGGCGAGCGCGCCCAAGGCGCAGCGGCCGCCGCCGGCCACGCCGCCCGGTGGTGGCGGCGCGGCCGCTCCGCAGCAGGCGCCCGCCACGGCGCCGCCGGCGGTGGGCGGCAAGGGCAAGAAGGACAAGCACAGAAAGGGCGGCGACGGCGCGCCTCCGGAGGCGGGCGCGAGCGGCGGCGAGCAGGGGGCGGCTGGCAGCGGTGAGAGGCCCAAGAAAAAGAAGAAAAAGGACAAGCAGCAGCGCCCGGACAGCAGCGACTGAGCGCGCGCTGCACGCGCGGGCGGGCGGCGCGCGGCTGCAGCGGCAGCCGGCGCAGGTCGTGGGGGCGGCGCGCGTGCCAGCAGTCCCGGCGGCGGCGCGGCGACAGTCGGCTGGGCCTGCGGGTGCTGCCGGCGCGTGGCTGCAGCGGCAGCCCGCGCAGGCACGCGGGTGTGAGGGGCTGCGCTGTCGGCGCGCAGCGCGCGGACGTAACGCGTGGCCCCGTGGTCCGTCACCCGTCGCCTCCATCGCAGTGCACGTGCCGCCCGCCCCCAAAACTGTGCCGCCGCGGCCGCCGGCAGCCAACAGCAGCAGCAACCACCCCACGCCTGGCCCACTACTCAGCCAGACGCCCCCACCCCCTGTCTGCTCCGGCCGGGCGCGCAAGGCCACGCCCGACGTCCGCACCGCCCCCACGTCCCAGCCCGGGCAGCCGCTGCTGCCGACGCCGCGCCGCGCCCGGCCCCAGACGGCTGCCGGCCCGCAGCAGCCGCGCGCTGCTGCTGCCGCAGCCGCCGCCGCCGCTGGCGGCGGTCCGCCCCCTGCCCCCGCGCGGGGTGCTCACTCCTCCTTGGCGCTCACTCCTCCTTGGCGCCCGCGGCGGCCTTCAGCCCCGCCGGCAGGCTGCGCGGCGCGCGGGGCGGCTCGGCGCGGCCCGCGACCGCGCGGTACAGCAGCCCTCCCAGCATCGCCTGCGCAGGCGCGGCGCCGTGGCCGTCGGCGGGCGGCGCGGGCGTCGGCGTGGCCGCGGCGCGGCGCGCCCGCGCCGGCGCGCGGCGCCGGCCGCGCCCGCGGCGCGCACTCCGGCAAAGGGCGCCGCCCAGTAGACGGCGATCTGCTCCACCCAGGGGTGGCCGCCGTAGTGATGGTACCAGCCAAAGGCCTGCGCGTGTGCGCCGCGGCGGCGCGCGCGGCGCACGGCGCTGGGCAGAGGAGGCCCGGGGCGGCGGCGGCGCGCAGCGCACGGCGCCGCCGGGGCCGGCGCCGCGGCGCTGGCGGCGCGGCTGGCTGGGCTCACGATGGCCGGGTTCATGGAGGGGCCGGTGTAGTACGACCCGCCCACGATCTGCGCGCCGCGGGGCCGGCGCCGGGCGCGGGTCGGCGCGAGGGCGCCGGGCGCAGGGCGCGGGCGCGGGCGCGGGCGCCCCGCCGCGGCGCGGCGCCGCACCAGCGCGACGGTCGCCACGATCGGCGCCCAGTAGGCGACGATGCGGTTCTTGGTGTCTGCGGCGCGGCGGCGCGCTCGACCGCAGGCCGCTGCCGCGGGCCGGCCAGGCTCCAGCGTGCTACACGCGCCGCGCGGCCGCCGCCGCCGCTCCTCTCACCCATGGCGTGCAGCACGACCAGGTTGATGACGAGGCCGCAGACCATCTCCACCGCGACGCCGGCCTGCAGCGCCACGCCCTCCTTCAGCCCACCCGGCAGCTTGGGAAAGTGCCTGCGGCGGGCGCGCGCGGCGCGGCCGTCGGCGGGCGCCGCCGCGGGCGGGCGCCAGCGCGCTGTGTGCGCGCCGCCGCCGCCGCCGCCTCACTGCTTCATCCAGTCGGGCGTGATGGCGACCGCGGTGTAGCTCCCCGCGAGCGCGCCGCCGATCTGGGCCGCCATGCGCACCGCGTTCATGCGCACGGTGCCCTTGCCGGCGCACACAAACGCGGCGTTGTGGATCGGGTTGAACATCGCGCCTGCGCGCCGCGCCGGCGCATGTTCAACCCGCGCGCCGCCGCGCCGCTGCGGCCCCCCGGCCACGCCGCCGGCCGCGTCGCCGCCGCCCAGGGCCGCGGCGCACCGCCAAACATGTCGCACATCGGTCCCATCATCAGCAGCGCGGCGCAGGTCATCGCGACTGCGAGCGCAAACTCGCCGAGCCCGCTGATGCCGGCGAGCATCGCGGCGGCCTGCGCGGCGCGGCGCGGCGCGGCGCGGCGCGGCGCTCGGCGGCCGCCGCGTGCGGCCGCGGCCCCGGCGCCGGCGCCGGCGGCGCGCGGGCCTCGCGGGCCGCGCGGCGGCGGCGGCGCCGCGCCTCGGAGAAGCCCGAGGAGATCAGCACCCAGATGCCGGTGACGAGGAAGTCGCCCACGAGCAGCAGCAGCTGCTTCAGCTCCTCCGCCTCCTTGCGCTCCTTGCGCCGCGCCGACGCGGCCTTGCGCTTGGAGGCCTGCATCGCGGCGACCGTGCCGCCGCCGCGCCGCGCGCTGGCTGGCACCTGCGCCTTGCCGGAGAGGCGAGAGCGGCGCCGCCGCTGCTGCTGCGAGCACAACCGCCGCGCGCCCGCCGGCGGCTGCAGCGCTCCCGGATGCGGTGCCGCGGCGCAGGAGCGTGTCGGGGGCCGGTGGTTCGTCGAGGGCAATTAAAGCGGGAGTGTGAGGCCTGGTCCGCGAGCGCGAGGCCTGTGCTGCTGCCAGCGGTTTCACCCGCGGCCCGCCACGCCTGCCCGCCTAGTGGGTGCTCCTGATCGGCGCTGGGTGGTGCGTGGGCGGCCAGGGGCGGGCGGTGGCACTCGGGGTGCAGCGGCTTCAACCCGCCCAGTGGGCGTGCTCCCCGCCGGCTCGCAACCGCCGTGGGAGCGCCGGCCGGTGGTCTCAACACCGGCGGCTGGGGGATGGGGGCTGCCGGGGCGCCCCGGGGGGCGTCCCGGCGCCGCGGGCGCGCGGCGCGCGTGCGCGGCGCTGCCACCGCCGCGCGCGCGCGCCGCCGCCGCCAACACCGACCATGGGCAGCCTATCAACGCCGGCCGCCTGAAACAGGCCACAGCGGCGTGAGGCATGACGGTTTGGGACCGGCCCGTCGGTCGGTGCCCCCGCGAGAGGGGGTGCCCCCCACCCGGAACGGGTGGCCATGCGAGAAACACACGCGCACACGCCTGACCTAACCTGGCAACACACAACAGCAAGAGGCCTTTAAACGTCCTGCCCAGGACGGAGAGCGCAGCGCACCGCACACGCCGCTCACGCCGGGGGTCCCACCGCGGCGGCAGCGGCCGCCTGCCGGAACGCGCCGGCGAGGCGCGCGCCGCCGGCCGTGCCTCGGCCGCCGGGCAGCAACTCGTGCAGCGTCAGCGCGCAGATGTTGCGCGCCGCGTTGTCGTCGCGCGGCGCGACGACCGTGCACCCGGGGCACTGCATCAGACCGTAAATGCCCCGCAGCTTCTCCATGCGCGACGCGCACACCGAGCAGGTGACGCTCGTGCGGTGCTCGTCCATGAGCACCGCGGCGACGCGCCGGCGCGCATAATAAGTGCGCAGCAGCGCCAGCAGCGCCTGCCGCGGCGGCCCCGGCCCCGAGATGCAGCCCCCCATGCCCAGGCTGGCGTCCCCGATGCCCAGCACCACCGCGGGCAGGTCGGCGGGCAGGCGCGCGTGCGGCCGGACGCGCCCGCGCACAAAGACCCGGCCGTACGCGGTCAACTGAATGGCCGCATGCAGCGCGCGCTGCTTCAGCCCGTGCTTCCGCAGCCGCCACGCACACTCTGCACGGCACGCAAGCAAGCTATATGCGAATGCATTGTCCAACACATGATGCACCCGGCCGTTGCGCCACGCCCCGGCGGCGGCGACGCTCGTGCCCGAGTAGGCAGGCACGCGGTTCAGGCAGGCATGCACGCAGTCGCCGCCGGCGGGCGGGCGGCGGTCGTACCGCCCCGGCCGCCCCGGCCGCCCCTGCTGCCATAGGCGGTGCCGCTCGATCCCGCGCGAGTCGCGGTGCGCGGCGGTCTTTATTCGGATGATGCTCTCCGCCTCGTAGCGGCGGCCGGGGTCGTCGCGGCTGCGCGGCGCGTTGGGGCAGCGCCGCTGCGCGATGCGGCGGTGCGCGACGCGCATGCAGCCCGGGCCCTGCCGCCAAGTCGCGGCGCATATCATGCGCGCCCGGCCCGGGTCGATTCCAACGATGCGCACGCCCGCGTGCACGGCCGCGGCCGCGCCGCGCAGCGCGTGCCCCGGCGGCAGGCCCTCCACGCCGCGCAGCTCGCACGGGTCGAGCGGCAGCGCGACGAGCGCCGCCTCGTCGGCCACGCCATGCGGCGCCAGCGCGTCGCAGAGCAGCCGCTGCGCTGCCTCCACGCCCGCGCGGTGCTCTGCCGCGCGCTGCGCCGCCTTGGCGGCGCGCGACTGCTGGCCGCGGCGCGGGGCGGGGTCGGCGGCGCCCTCAACGCGCACGCGCACGTGCAGCGCCGCCAGATCAAACGTCACCGAGCCCGCAAAGCGCGTGTTGGCGTGCAGCACGCCGCGCGCACGCCCGGGGCGCCGGCCAAAATGAAAATATGCATCCCAAACGGGATCGTAGCCCCCGCCCTCCTGGGTCGGCGGTGGCGGCGGCGGCTGGCCTGCCGGCTGGCCCGCAGCGGGCGCCTTGGCCTGGCGCGCGCGCAGCGCTGCGTCCAGCGCCTGCATGCCCGAGGTGGACAGGTGCAGGTGCTGGGTGCCGTACTTGGGCACCGGCGCCAGCGTGAAGGCGCGCCGCTTGGGCAGCGCCACGCGCGCGGCGTGCCGCGAGCGCAGGGCGCGCATCACCTTGCACGCGCCCGCGACCGCGACGAGCGCGTCGGGGTGCTGCCCCGCGCCGCCGGCGCGCTGCGGCGGCTGCGCGCCGCCGCTGCGGTCGCCGGGCGGCGCCGGCGCCGCCGCCGGCGGCGCCGCGCCGGCGGCGGTCGCCGCAGCCAGCACCGCCTCGAGCGTCGCGCACACCGCACGGCGCAAGCCGGTCGAGACCTCGCGACGCAGCGCCGCGACAGCCGCCGCCGCCACCTCGGGCGTGCGCGGCGCGGGCGGCTGCTGCTGCTGCTGCTGCTGCTGCTGCTGCTGCTGCTGCTGCTGCTGGGCCGGCGGCGCCGGCGCAGCGCGACCCTGCGCGGCCGCTGCGGCGGCCAGGTGGCCGCGCGCGGCCGCCAGGAGGCCGCGCGCGGCCGCCAGTCGGGCGCCGCAGTCGCCCAGCAGCCGCGTGCCCTGGTCACGCGCGGCGCCGGCGGCGTCCACCGCGCGGCGGGCCGCGTCCGCGTCGGGCGCCGCCGCCGCGCCGTGCGGCCGCGCGAGGCGCCGCTGGTGGTGCACAAGCGCGGCGTCGCGCTCGTGGTGCTGCGCCATGGCAGCCTGCCACTCCGCCTCCACGGCTGCGAGGTCGGCCCCCACCGTCGCGTCGCCGGCGGCGGTCAGCGCGGCCAGCGCCAGCCGCAGCCGCTCCGCGGCCGCGGCCGGCAGCGCCGCGCCCGGCCCCTGGCCCGGCGCCGCGCCCGGCGCGGCGCCTTGCCCCCGGGCGCGGAGCAGCCGCGCCTCCGCGGCGGCCAGCCGGCGCCGGAGCGCCGCCGCGTGCGCGTCCTTGCGCTGCAGGCGGCGCAGCCGGTTGCGGGCGTGGCGATCAGGGACCGCAGCGCCGGCGACCTCCAGCTGCAGGGCCTTGAGGGGGTCCTTGCGCAGACGCACGGCCGCCTCGCTGGCATCCACGGCGGCGCGCAGGCGCTGCACCGCCGCCTCGAGCTTGCCCAGCTCGCGCGCCCGCTGCAGCTCGCGCAGGCGCGGCTCCTGGGCGCTGGCGTCCAGCAGCTTGCGGGGCGCCGGCGGACGCTGGCCGCGGCTGCTGCGGCTGCTGCGGCTGCTGCCGCTGCCGCTGCCCCCGCTGCTGCCGTCCAGCGCCTCTGCCAGCAACGCGACGGCCGCCGCGAGCGCGCCGGCCGACGGCTGCTCCGGGGCCGCCCCGAGCGACGCGGCGCGGCGCAGCATCGCCTCCAGCGCCGGCCGCGCCGCTGCGCCCTGCTGGGCTGCCAGCGAGTCCGCCAGCCGCGGCGCGCAGGCAGCAAACATGTGCTGCTGGCCGCGCATGACGACAAAGTCGCGCGCGACGCGGCGCGCCATGGCGTCGGCGTCGCCCTCCCGGTACGCCAGGCCCTCGAGCTGCTGGGCCAGCGCCGCGCGCCAGGCGTCGTAGGCCGCGTCGTGCTGCTGCCGCGCCGCCGCGCCCGCGCCGTGCGCCAGCGGCTCCGGCGGCTGCGGCACGAGCGGCGCGCCCCCTGCCTGCGCGCCCGCGTCCGGCGCGCGCGGCATGCCGCTCCGCGCCCAGTCGAGCACGCGGCCGTGCTTGCCGGCCGCCTCGTCCGACTCCCAGCGTTGCAGGCTGGGCGTCGCCTGCGCCCCTGTCGCCTGGCGCGTGCGCGCCGCGCCGGCCGCGGGCGCGCGCGCCTGGCCGTCCGCCGCCGCCGGGTAGGGCTGCTCCAGGTGCAGGCGCATCTGCGCGAGCATGTCGCGCATCATCGCCATGGCCAGCCGCAGCCGGCCGGCGTCCTGGCCGTCGCCCGCCGCCGCGGGCACCACGCCCTCGCCCGGCTGCAGCACGCCCTGGCGCTCCCAGAGCAGCGGCGACGCGCTGTACAGCAGCGCCGCGCCGCCGGCGATGAGGCAGTCGCGCGTGGCGCGGCTGGGCGTGCCGGTGCAGCCCGCGGCAAACCACGCCTGCAGGGCGGCGGCGTCGAGCGCCTTCTCCAGGCGCTGGCCGTCAGCGAGGTGGAGCTGCATGTTGGTGTTGTACAGCTCCGCGAGCGGGGCGAGCAGGCAGTGGTGAAGGTTGCCCGTCACCCAGGCCGGCAGGGGCACGCGCTGCAGCTCGTTGGCGCCGCAGGCCTGCTCCAGGGCATGGCGCAGGTCGCTGGACAGGCCGCCGCCGACGCGCCGCCAGTTGCCCTGGCTGAAAAAGTCGATCAGGTCGTACACGAGGTGCGCGCCGCCGCACGCGGCCTGCAGGTAGCAGGCGCACGCGGGCGGCGGCGGCGCCGGCTGCTGGGCCTGCTGCGGCTGCTGCTGGCCCTGCTCCTGCTCCTGCGCCGCCGGCTGCGGCGGCGGCTGACGCGTGTCGAGCCCGTACAGCCGGCTGCGCAGCGGGCGGGCGGGCGGGCGGACGGGCGGCGCGACTCGGCGGGCGGCGCCGAGGAGGAGGGGGGCGCAAAGCGCCGCGCGCAGCGCGCGGGCACGCCCACCCGCGCGCGCGCGCACCTGGCCCCATACACGAGCGCCACGTGGTGCGCGTCGCGGCCCAGGATGCCCACCAGGCTGTAGGCGCGCACGAGCGCCTCAAGGAAAGGCACCACCTCTGGCTTGCGCACGGCGCCGCGCAGCGCGCAGACGCGCACGCCTGAGGCGGGCGGGCGGGCGGGCGGGCGAGGGCAGGTGAGGGGGGCGCGGGCAGGGCGCGGGGCGGCGGCGGCGCAGGGTGCCGAGACAGCGGCCCGGCGCCCCGGCGGCGCGCCGCGCGGCGGGCACACTCACGCATGCCAGAGCCAGCCGCTGCCTTTTTGGCCTGCTCGGTCTGTTGTTTCCTGCGCTTGGCGAAGTGCCGCGGCAGCGCCTGCTGCTGCTGCCGCCCTGCCTTGTCGCCCGCCTCGGCCGCCGCTGCACCGCGCGCGGGCGAGGCACGCCCCGACGCCTCGTCGGCGCCGCGCGAGCGCTTGCGGCGGCCGCGCGGCGCCGCCGCCGCGCCGCCGCGCGAGCGCGCGCGCCGCCGCCGCGCGAGGGCGTGCGGCCGCCGCGCGTCGCGGCCTTGGCGCTGCCGCGCGAGCGCGCACGGCCGCGGCCGCGGCCGCGGCCGCGGCCGCGGCTGCGGCTGCGGCGCTGCGCCGCGTCGGCGCCGCGCGCGCGCTTCGCCGCCGGGCCGCCCTCCTCCTCGTCGCTGCTGGCCGCGGCGCTGCCGGCGGACGAGCCGACGCTGGCGGCGGGCGCCGAGAGCACCGCCGCCATCGCCGCCGCGCGGGCGGCCTCGCCGCGGGCCTGCGCGTGGCGGCGCAGCGCCTCCCAGCCGGCGCCTTCCACGGGCTGCGCCGCGCACTCGGCGGGGTCGATGCGCGCGCGGGCGGGGGCCCGGGGTGCCCCCGCCGCTGCGCGCGCCGCTCGTGCCGCCGCCGGTGCTGCTGCCGGCGCTGCCGCCGGCGCTGTCGCTGCGCGCGCGGCTCGTGCCGCCGCCGCCGCGGCGCGCGTGCTTGGCGTCGTAGCTCGCGCGCTGCTTGGAGCGCCGCACGTCCTCGTCGGACGGCCCGGCCGCCTCGGCGCGCGCCTTGGACGCGTCGAGCTCCGCGCCGCGCTCCACCGGCTTCTCCCACGCCGCGTCAATGGCGGCGGCGGTCGCGGCGCGGCGGCGGCGGCGGCTGCTGCTGCTGCTGTCGCTGTTGCTGGTGCCCAGCGGCGCCGCGGCGCCGTTGCCCTTGCCGCGGCGCTCCTTGCGCCCGAGCTGCTGCGGCTGCAGCGGCTGCAGCGGCTGCAGCGGCTGGCCCGCCGCCGGGCCGCCCTCCTCGTCGCTGCTGTCCGCGGCGAGCTCCGCGGCGCGCGGCGCCGCCTCCTGCAGCCGCTGCTGCGCAGGCGCGCCGCGCGGCGGCTCGCGCGCCTGCTGCAGCACCGCCGGCGCGCCGCGCGGCGGCTCGCGCGGCTGCCCCAGCAGCGCCGGCGGGCTGCGCGGCGGCGGCCTGCGCGCCCGCACCACCGCCGCCCAGTGGTTGAGCGGCAGCGGGTTTTGCGCCCCGAACAGGGGCGCAAACGCCGGCGCCGCGGCGGCCGGCAGCGCAAACAGCACGAGCAGGTTGCCCTCGCTCGCCTGCAGCGTGTCGCCCAGCGTCCGGAGGGCGATGAGCAGCGTGTCGGGGCTGAACGTCGGGCCCAGGGAGACCCCCAGGCGGGGGAGCATGCACAGGGCCCGCAGCTCCGCCTCGCCGGGGTAGCCCCCCCCCCCCCCCCCCGGCCACCCTCTGCGCGAGCGCACGCACGGCGGCCTCGCCACCCGCGTCGACAAACACCTCGCGCCACGGCACGCCGCTGTCGTGCATCGCGTCGTTCAGCCCCAGCTCCAGCACGCGCCGCGCCGTCAGCGCCCGCAGCTGGAGCGCCTGCTCCTCCAGCACGGGCATCGTGGCTGCGTCAAAGGTGCGCACGTCCTCGTGCGGCTGCCGCGGGAGCGCCGTGTGCAGCAGCCCCAGCATGGCCGCCGCGATGAGGTAGTAGGCGCACAGGCCGTCGGCGCGGCCGTGCACGAGCTCTAACCCGCAGCGCCACAGCTCATACTGCAGCGCGCGGAGCTGGGCGCCGCTGCACGTGCCAGCGGGCGCCATGAGCTCCTCCGGCGGCGGCGGCGGCGGCGGCGGCGCCGGCGCCGGCGCGCCGCGCGGCGCGGCCGGCTGCGGCTGCCGCTGCTGCGGCGCCACGGGCGGCGGCGGCGCCGGCGCCGGCACCGGCGCGTCGTCCGGCCGCGGCGCCGGGCTGCCGCCGCGCCGGCCGCTCCCGCTGACGCTCCCGCTGCCGCTGCTGCTGCTGCTGGGCCCGGGGCTGCCCCTGCCGCCACCGCCGAGCGCGAACCCGATGTCCCAAAACCCCGGCGGGGTCTCGGGAGGCGCGTGCTTGGCGCGGTGCCGCGACGCGGCCTGCAGCGCGGCCGGGGCCAGCGCGTGGGCGCACGGGAGCAGCATCGTGGTGCCCGGCGCCGGCGCGCCCCAGGTGGAGAGGGCGTCGTAGAAGTCACGGCACTGGGCACAGTCGTGCCCCGGCAGGTCCTGGCGCGCCTGCCCGCGCACCACCTCCTGGTACGCGAAGCCGCCGCCGGCGGGCGGGTGCCGCGGCGCCGCGCCCGCGCGCTGCTGCTGCTGCTGCTGCTGTTGCTGCTGCTGCTGCTGCTGCTGCTGGTGCTGCTCCGGCGGCTGCAGCCAGTCGTCCTCTGCCGGCCCGCGATACGCGCGGCGCCAGCCGGCGCCAGCCGGCGGCGGGCGCGGCTGCGCTGGCGCCGCCGGCTGCGGCGCGGGCTGCGGCGCGCCCCAGTTCAGCACCGGCAGCGCGAAAAGGCCGGCGGGCGCCACGGGGTGCGCGGGATCGGCCTGAGCCGGCGCGCCGGCGCGCTGCTGCGCCTCCTGCTGCCCGCCGCCGATCGGCGGCGGCGGCGGCGGCGGCTCCGGCTCCATGGCGCCCAGCGCGCCCTCAACCGAGGCCGTGGAGCCTGACGGAGGGGCGGCGCGGCGCGGCGCGGGGCGGGGCGGGGCGGGGCGGCGGCATGAATCTTCCGGAACGCGCCCGGCGGCGGAGTGCGCGATCCGACCGGCCGCGACGCACGCACCACACAACACCCGCCTCACAGGCTGCCATCCATCGCGGCGCGCGCCGGCTTGGGCTGCCCGCAGCGCGCGTACTGGCGCGCGATCGACGAGCGCTGCATCGCGGGCGGCTCTCGCCGGGCGCGGGTGACCGCTGCGTGCCTCCGACCGTGCACGATCTGGTGCCCAAGCGCCGCGCACCGGATTGTGCAGACGGTCGCGGCGTGCCGCCCTGAACCGCCGAGCAGCCCCGCCTGCTCAGCTGAACAGCCGCCTGGCCCACCCTGTCCGCCGCGAGCTGCTCAGGCGAGAAGCACGGCGACGAGCGCCACCGAACACAGGCCGCTCGCAGCGGCACCGGCGGCAGCGCTGCAGCTCCGCGGCGCGGCGCCCCCGCTCTCGCTCAGCAGCCCGCACGCCGCTGTGCAATGCAGGACGCCCTGGGCCGGGCGGCGCGCCGCCAATGGGCCGCCGCGCCGCGCCGCGCGGGCCGCCGCGCCGCAGCGAACAGCGGCACCGCGGGCGCCACGCCGACGCGCCGCCGCCGCCTGCTCTACGACGGGGTCGTGTTTGACATGGACGGCACGCTGACCGAGGCGCACATCGACTTCGCGGACATGCGCCGCCGCACGGGTGCGCGCGTGCGCGCCGCAAAACGGGCACAACGCGCCGCGCGCCCCGCACCTACGCCCGCGCCCGCGCCGCGCGCCCGCGCACCCGCGCACCCGCGCGCGCGTGCAGACATCCCGGTCGGGGACCTGTTTGTGGCGATGGAGTCGTGGGAGGAGCCGGGGCGCATCAAGGCGAGCATGGACATCATACTGGAGATTGAGGCCGAGGCCGCGGCGCGCGTGAGCGCCAAGCCCGGCCTGATCGACTTGCTGGAGATGCTCCGCGACGCCGACGTGCGCGCCGGCCGGGGTCGCGGCGGGGCGCGCGGCGCGCGCGCAGCGTGTGCAGCGCGCAGCCGCCGAGCTCCGCCCCGCCGCCGCCGCCGCAGGTCAAGGTCGCGCTCGTCACGCGCAACACGACGGCGAGGTGCGGCCGGCGCGCGGCGCGCGGCCGGCGCGCCCCGCGCCGCTGCGCCGTGGCCGCCCGCCGCCGCCGCCGCCGCCGCGCCTGCCGCCGCTTCCCTGGCCTGCGCCCGAGCTCCGCCGCCGCCGCCGCCGCCGCCGCCACCGCCGCGCGTGCGCGTCTGCCTGCGCGTCCGCGCGTCCGCGCGTCCGCGCGTGCGCGCCCGCCCCAGCGTGGCCGCGCTCTTCGCCCTCATCGGCGAGGAGTGGCGCACCCTGTTCAGCGAGGTGCGCACGCGCGAGTTCCGCTACGTCAAGCCCGACAAGCGCCTGCTGCTCGACGTCGCGCAGGCGCGGCGGCGCGGCGCGGTTGGGGCAGCGGCGGCGCGGCGGTGGCGCGGCCAGGCGAAGGGGCCAGGGCCAGCTGGGCGGGCGGCGGTCGGCGACGCTGTGAGGCCCGGCGCGGCGCTGAGCGCCGCGCGCGCGCCCGCAGGCGTGGCAGCTCCACCCCGGCAAGCTGCTGATGGTGGGGGACTCCTTCGAAGACGTGGAGGTCGGCAACGCGGGTGAGCGCAGCGGCAGCGCGCCGCCGGCGCCGCGGGGCGGCCCCCGCGCAGCGCGCGTGCGCCGCAGCCGCCCAGCCCGCGCGCGCCGCGCGCGCCTCAGCCGGCGCCGCGACGTGCCTCGTCAAGGGCGGCGGCAATGAGGTCGGCGGCGCGGCCGCGGCCCCGCCGCCGGGCGCGGTGCCGACGCTGTCGGTGGGCGGCCTCGACGAGCTGCGCCGCTTCCTGATCGACTCGGCGCCGACCGGCGGCGCCGCCGACGGCGCGCTCGACCCCTCCAGCCTCGGCCTGCTCGGCTGGAGCCTGCGCAGCGAGAGCGAGAGCGAGAGCGAGAGCGACGATGACGGCGGCGCGGCGGGGCTGCCGCCGTGGCTCGACCCCACCACGCCGGGCGCGCCGCCGCCGGGGCTCGACTTCCTGGACGCCCTCGTCGGCGCGGGGCACGTGACGCTCGCGAGCACGTCGTACCCGCGCATGGGCGCCGCCGCGGGCGGCCTGCAGGTGCGGCGGCCGCGGCGGCGGTCGCGGCGCGGGTGCCGGGCGGGGCGGGCCGGGGCGGCGCGCGCGCGCGGGTCGGCGGCTCGCGCGGGCGCCGCGCACACGCCGCCCCGCCCCGCGCGCCCGCGCAGGCGTGCCCCCAGGGCGGCGGCGACGCGGTGCTGCACGTCGGCTGCGGTGACGGCGCCCTGTCAAAGATGCTCGCCAGCAAGGGCCTCGCCGTGCTGGCGGTCGACGCCGACGCGTCCGGCGCCGCGCGGCGCGGCCTGCGCTGCGTGACGTACAGCGGCGAGCCGCTGCGCGCCGGCTCGCTCGCGGCGGCCGCCGCGGCCGCGCCCGCTGGGGGCGTGGACGCGGTGCTGGTCTACACGCGCGCCGGCGCGGACGGCGGGCTGGCCGCCGGCGAGGTGCTGTCGGCCGAGGCGTTGGACGAGCTGCGCACCGTGCTGCGCCCGGGCGGGCGGCTCTGCGTGGAGGCGCCCGGCGCCGACGCCGACGGCGCGCGCGCCGCGCTCGAGCGCGGCGGCTGGACGGTGCGCAGCTGCGCGCCGCTGCCGCTCGGGCGCCTGCGCGCCGTCGCCACGCCGCCGTGAGCGGCGCGCGTGCCTGCTGGACAAGGCTCACACACGTGCTTGCCGAGCGACGCCGCCGGGTCGCCACGCCGCCGTGAGCGGGGCGCCTGCGGGACAAGGCTCGCACACGTGCTTGCCGAGCGACGCCGCCGGGGCCCAGGGCGCAAGAGCGTAACCGACGGCGGGCCCGCCCGCCCGGCCGCCGCCGCCCGCGCCGCGCACTGCCCCTGCGACGCACAGCGCCGCCGCGCGCACCCGCTTCACCCGCGCACGCTCGGGCCTCGGCGCTGCTCGCGCGCCCTGCTGCTGTTGGCGAGCTCGC
Organism: Scenedesmus sp. PABB004; assembly: GCA_014905635.1. Taxonomy (NCBI): domain Eukaryota; kingdom Viridiplantae; phylum Chlorophyta; class Chlorophyceae; order Sphaeropleales; family Scenedesmaceae; genus Scenedesmus; species Scenedesmus sp. PABB004. The sequence continues at coordinate 626,025 of JABVCE010000007.1, read as the reverse complement.
GCCAGCCCGCCCGCCCGGCCTCTGCGCCGCGCAGCACCGGCTGCGCCGCTCGCGGTCGCACGCGCTCGCTGTCGTGCGCCATGGGGCGGGGCCAGGAGGGCGGCCGGGCCGCCGAGAGGTGGGCGCCCGCGCCACGAGCACGGCCCCGCGCCCTGGCCGCCCGGCGGTCGCCCGGCGCGCCACCGTCGCGCGCGGACGGGCGTTTCCGCAGCACCGCCGCGCCCGCAGCGCCTGCGGCGAGCCGCGCCGCGCCCGCCCGCCGCCGCTGCTCGCCGCGTCGCCGCGCGCAGGCGGCGGGCGCAGGAGCAGGTGGCGGAGGAGGCCAAGCGCAAGGTCATCAAGGCCTGGGGCAAGATTCTGCCCTTCGGCGCCCAGGTCGTCGCGAGCGCCGCGGCGTACACCGTCGGCGTGACCGCGACGCAGGCGCGGGCGGGCGGCGGCGCGCGCGGCCGCGCGCGAGCGCCCCACGGCCCCCTGCCAGCAGTCCGGCGGGGACGGGCGCGGCGCGGCACGCGCGCGCCGGCGGCGCTCACCCCCTCAGCCGCGCCGCGCCGCGCCGCGCCGCCGGGCCTGCCCGCCGCCTGCGCAGCTCGTGGGCTTTGTGCTCAAGATCTCCTGCGCCACGCCCGTGCTGGGCCCCTGCATGGGCGTCATCGGCGTCGGCGTCGCGTCGGCGCTCGCGGGCCAGGCGTCCAAGCACACGCACAAGCTCGTGAGCGGCGGCGGCCACCCGCTGCGCCGGGGTTCTGGGAGCCGCTCGACATGGACGACGTCGTGCTCGACGCGCTGCTCGGCGCGACCATGTTCAAGGCGCGCGCGCGCGCGCGGGGCCAGCCCGCAGCCGTGCGGGGGGCCAGCGCGCCGCCGCGGGGGGCCAGCGCCGCCGCCGCGGGGGGCCAGTGCCGCCGCCGCGGCAGCGCCGGCGCGCGGCGCGACGCCGGCCGCCGCGCGGCGCGCCTGAACCCGTGCAGGCCATGGGCGGGCGCTTCAGCAGCCTCATGCCGAGCGACCTGGCCCGCCCCGGCGCGCTCGCGTTTGAGTCCATCCCCGCGCGCCCCGAGGCGAGCGAGGCGTACGCCAAGCCCAGCGTCAAGCGCGAGCTCGCGCGCATCTTCCGCCGCGACGGCTGCCACCACTGCGGTGCGTGCGCGTGCGTGTGTGCGCGTGTGTGCGCACGGCGGCGTCGCAGCTGCGGGCGCCGCCGCCGCCAGGAGCGTGCCCCGCCCAGCGCCGCCGCCGCCCCCGCGCCTCGCGGCGCAGGCTCGCGGCGCGGCCCCGTCATCGGCGACCACATGCCGCCCAACAAGCTCGTCGGCGGGCGCAACAAGGCCGACAAGCTCGGCGGCCTGCTCGGCGACCTCCCGGGCGTCGGCAAGGCGCGGCGCCGGTGCCGGGGCAGGGCCGGGCGGCACCTTGTTTTGTTGTTTGTGCGGGCCGCGCACTGCGCCTGACGCCGCCGCCGCCCGCCGCGCCCGCAGGTGCGCGAGCTCATCGGCCTCGCGGGCCGCGGCCGCCCGCTGCAGCGCTTCTACCCGCAGTGCCAGCGCTGCAGCATCAAGCAGGCGACCGCGCTGCGCACGGGGCGGCGCGTGCTCGTGCTGCACCTCCACGCGCCGCGCCACCGCAGCGAGCACCTCGCGGGTGCGCGCGGCCGCCGCGCGCCGGCCCGCGGGCGCGCCGCGCCGGCCAGCCCGCGCCGCTCACGCGCGCCGCGCCGCGCGTCGCCGTGCCACGCCGCGCCGCAGGCGTGTTTGTGGGCATCCGGCAGAACGTGCCGCCCGTGAGCTTCCCGCCCGCGCCGCCCGGGCGCGGCGCGGGGCGGCTCAACCCGCTGTCGCTGACCGGCATCGCCGAGGGCGACGAGCGCGGCGCGGCCGCCGCGGAGCGCGAGCGCGGCGGCCGGCGCGGCAGCTCGCTCGCGAGCAGCACGCGCGGCAGCAGCGCCGGCGGCAGCGCGCCGCCCCTCGCGGGCCCGCAGCTGCTCGTCGCCGAGCTCGCGCCCGGCGGCTGGGAGCTCGGCTACGTGCCTGGCCCGCACGTCGCGTCGCACGCGCCGCACGGCGGCGGCCGCGCGCACGGCGCCAAGCAGCAGCTGCCGCCCGCGCCCGTGCGCCAGCTCGGCGACGTGGCGGGCCAGGCCGACGCGGCGCCGCGCAGCCCGGCGGGCGCGCGCGAGGCGGCGGCGCCGCGCAGCCCGGTGCGCCGCAGCGCCGCGCGCCGGGCCGGCGCTGGCCGCGCGCTCGCCGCCGCCGCCGCACGCCGCACGCCGCACCACGCCGCACCACGACCCGCGCGCGCGTCCGCGCCCCGCCTGCAGGTCGCGTCCGAGCACGCCAAGCAGCGCGCGCTGGCCGAGGCCGCGTTTGAGCGCCACTTCACCGGCCTGGCGCGCTGAAGGGCTGGGGGATGATGGGAGGGGGAGCAGGGGCGAGAAGGTCGGCGGGCAGACAGGCGAACGCACGGCCCGCGCGCGGGCGGTGCGGCGCGGGCGGCGGCGAGTTGGGCGCGGCTGCGGGCGCGGTGGATTGCGCGTTGATTAGTCAGGCAGGTCCCAACCTCTCACGGTAAGCAAGCAACAGCCGATTGGCCAAGCCGACTCGAGCGTCAGCCGCGCGCGGTTCTGATGGCAGGGCCCCAGCTGCTGCTGCTGCGCCCCCTGCTGCTGCGCCCCCGTCCCCGCCGCCCGCCCCGCGGCGCCGGCAGTCGGAGCAGCACCAGACGGAGCTCGGGCGGCGCGATCGGGCGTGCAGAAGGCGGGCGGCAGCAGGAGGCCCGGTGTGCCGGAGCCATGGCGGAGGAGAACGGCGGCGCGGGCGCGGGGCCGGTCGACGATGGGATGATGCGGATCGGCAAGCGCTGCTACGTCTCCAACCTGGCCTGGCGCACCAGCTGGCAGGACCTCAAGGACAAGTTCAGGGAGTGCGGAACCGTGGTGTACGCCAACGTCACGCGCGGCGATGACGGTGCGCGAGCGCGCGCGCGCGCCGGGGGCTCGGCAGGGGCACGACGGGCAACAGATGCGCGCGCCGCGCGCCCGCCCGGCGCGAGGGCGCCCCCGTTCGGTCCCGCAGGCCGCTCCAAGGGCTGGGGCATCGTGGAGTTCGAGACCCCGGACGAGGCCATCGCGGCGGTGAACACGCTGAACGGGGCCGACCTCGGCGGCCGCCGGATCGCGGTGCGGGAGGACCGCGAGGACCGGGACGTCAAGCAGTTCGTCGAGGGCGAGGAGGGCGGCGCCGGTCGCGGTCGGGGGCCGCGCGGCGGCCGCGTCGGCGGCGAGCGCGGGCGCGGCCGCGGGCGCGCGCCGAGGCCGCCCATCGAGGGCGAGCCCTCCGGCTTCCAGGTGCGGCGGAAGCGCTCGGGAGGAGCCGGAACCGGCACGCCCGGGCCCGCGCGCGGCCCCCGGGATCGGCAGCCCCGGCGCCGCGGCGCGCGGGCGGCGCGCAGCGCCGCCGCTGCCGGTGCTGCTGCGCCGACCGCCTTGGGCCGCCGCCCGCGCGGCCGCGACAGGTCTGCGTCCAGGGCATCCCCTGGAAGTACGCCTGGAAGGAGCTCAAGGACCTGCTCGCCGAGTGCGGCGAGGTGGAGCGCGCCGACGTCATGACCGCGCCCGACGGCCGCAGCAAGGTGCGGCGCGCGGGGCGCCGCAGCGTGCGCGCCACCGCCGCAGCAGCGCCAGCAACAGCGCCAGCGCCAGCCAGCGCGCCAGCGCCAGCAGCAGGCGGCAGCGGGCACTGCAGCGCCAGCGGCAGCGCGGGCGCGCCCGGCGGCCGCGCGACCGCCGCCCGACCCGCCGCCGCGCGCCGCAGGGCTGGGGCACGGTGCGCTTCACGACCAAGGAGGCGGCCAACGCCGCGATCGAGCAGTTCCACGGCTCCGAGCTCGAGGGCCGCACGCTCACCGTCTTCCTGGACAAGAAGGCCTGAGGCCTGACGAGGCCCGGGGCCGGAGCGGCCCCCGCCCGGGCACGCGCGGCGCGACGCGGGCGGACCCAGCCCGCGCGCGCGCGCGCGTTTTTTGGCCGCGCCCCGCGGCGGCGACGGGGCGGCCGGCCGGCACTGCCAAGCCCGCCCGCGCGGCTGCGCCGGCCTGCCGGCGCGCGCGGCGTGACCACGTCACTGCGTTCCTCCCCGTTTTATCCATTGCGTGGGTCTGCTATGACTGACTAGGAGCGCAGCGGCGCACCTGACCCAATGCACGCGCGCTCGCCCCGCGCGTGGGCCCCGCGTCCAAGCACTGACGCGTCCCGGGGGCGACGGCGCGCGCACGCAGCTGGCCTGCCGCCGGGGGCCCGCGCCAGCAGCGCGGGGCGGCGCCCCGCGCGGCGCGGCTGACTGCCCCCGGCGGCCTGCGCGCGGCGTGCGCGCGCGCGCATGCGGCGTTGAGCGAGCGAGCGAGGCTCCCTGCCCTGAGAGCCGACCCAGCTGTCGGGGGCCGTTGGTGTTCAACACCTGGCGGCCGTTACAAGCCGAGTCAAAACAGCCCGACCGCTCAGCTCAGCCGGTCACGCGACCTCGTCGCGCTTCGGCCGCCCCTCGTTGCCGCGCGCCACGAAGTCCAGCAGCAGCGCGTTGAACGCCTCCGGCTGCTCCAGGTAGAGCCAGTGGTTGGCACGCTTGAACAGCACGCTGCAGCAGTGCGGCGCCAGCTCGTCGTTGGTGAGGCAGCCCTGCGCGAGCGGCGGCAGCGCGCGCGTGGGACCTCGCGCCGGCGCAGCCAGCCGCGCGAGGCGCCGCCGCGCGAGTCGCGGGGCGACGGTCACATGGGCATGCGCCCGCCGCCGCGGTGACGCCGCACCTCGACGGGGAAGCACCCGCTGGTGCCGCCGACGACGTTCAGCGCGGGGCAGGCGACGAGCGGCAGCAACGGGCGCCAGTCGAGCTGCGTGTGGTCGGCCATGAGCGCGCCCAGTGCGCGCGGGTCGCACCTGCGGCGCGCGCGCGGGCCTGTCGGGCGCCGCCGCCGCTGTCGCGCGCCGCGAACGCACCGACGCGGCCTGCTCCGCCCCAGCGCACCGCATCGTCTCGGCGCGCAGCAGCGCCGCAACGTCGGCCGGCAGCGGCAGCGAAAGGCACACGGCGGTGTTGCCGTCTGCGACCGCGTCCAGGCCGCCCTCGCCGTCCAGCGTCGCCCGCAGCGCCGCGAGGCTGGCCTCGTCGTAGATGCCGCGCGAGCCGAGCTCCCACCCCGGCGCGCGGTTCTGCGGCGCGACGCGCGCGCGCCTCGGCGCCCCCGGCGGCCCGCGCGCCGCCGCCCGCGCGCCGCCGCCGCGCCGCCCGCGGCGCCCCGCGCAGCACCTGCAGCGGCGCCTGGTCGACCCACACGACACGGCTCACGCGTTCGAGGCCGAAAAGCTCAACGTAGCTCCAGATCACGGCGCAGCCCATGCTCGTGCCCACGAGCGTCGCGTCGCGCACGTCCAGCGCGGCCAGCACGTCGCGCAGGTCGGCGGCGAGCCGCGCCACGTGGTGGCCGTGCGGCGGCGCGTCGGACTCGCCGTGCGAGCGCTGGTCGTAGCGAACGACGCGGCAGCCGCCCGCCGCGAGCGCGGGGGCGTTCCGGTCAAAGTAGCGGCGGCTGCCCGACCAGCCGTGGATCAGGACCACAGCCGGGCCTGCGCGCGGCGGCCGCGGGCTGGGCGTGGCGGCCGCGGGCTGGGCGCGGCGGCGCGGCAGCGGCACGGCGGGGGCGGTGGGCCGCCGGCGCGGGGCGCCGCGCACCGTCCTCCGGGCCCGCCGCCTCCCACGCCAGGCGCACGCCATCGTTGGTGGTGATGTGCTGCGCCATGTGGTGAGCGGGCGCACGGCAGCAGCGGCGCGCAGCCGGGGGCGCCGGAGCGCGTGTGCCGGCGCTGAGACGAGAGTTGATCTGGCGCTTGGTCCGAGTTTGATGGGCGGGCGGCGCTAGTTGCGAACGGCACTGCTGCCGCAGCGGTTGCGCCGAAACCGCGCCCGGTGACGGCGGCCGCAGCAGCTCCCGGTCCTGCCCCACGCCGCTCCCGACGTCCACTGCCCGGCCCCGCGACCGACGATCAGCAGCACCGAAGACGGACGAGGGCGGCGGCGGCCGGCGCGCACGTGTGCTGCTCGCCGCGCCTGGGCAGCGGTCGATGCCCTGATCCCGGCCGACGCGCGCTCGGCGCCTCGTCCAGCGCACGCCATGGGCAAGGGCGGACGCGCCACGGCGGCCGGCGGCGGCGGCGGCGAGCCGGAGCAGCAGCAGCAGCAACCGCCGGCGCTGCTCGAGAGCCCGCAGTTTGCGCCCTTCCTGGCGTCCGACTTCAACGCCGCCGAGTTCACCAGCCGCGTGCTGGCGGGCTCGCGCACGTCGGCGCAGGCGCAGGCGGAGGAGCTGCGCGCCGGCGTGCGGTCGCTCGAGGGCGCGCTCTCGGCGCACGTGCTCGCCCACCACGCGGACCTGCTCGGCCACGCGCGGCGCCTCGCCGACATGGAGCACGCGCTGCAGGACGTCGTGCTCTCGGTGTCGGCGCTGCAGGCGGCGGTGACGCGCGTGCGCGCCGAGGTCGCGGGCCCGTACGCCGCGGCGGCGGCCAAGACGCGGCAGCTCGCCAACGTGCAGGCCACGATCGACGCGCTGCGCCACCTCACGGCGCGGCTCAAGGCCGTCGCCAAGCTGCGCGCCGCGCTCGCGGCGGCGCCGGCGCTGCTCGACCTCGCCAAGGCGAGCGCCCGCGCCGCGCGGCCGCGCCGCAGCGCCCGTACGCGCCGCGTGCCGCGCGCCGCGCGCGCGCCGCCCACGCCGCGCGCGCGCTGCGCGCCCGGCTCGGCAGGCCGCCAAGCTGGTGTCTGACGTCGCGGCGATCAGCCGCGAGGCCGACCTGCGCGGCATCGCGGCGGCGGAGGCTGACGAGCCCTTCCTCGCCCAGGCGGCGGCCGACATCCAGGACCAGGCGCAGGCGCGACGCGCGCAACGGGCGGGGGCCTCTCACCGGCGCGGCGCAGCCCGCGGCGCGGCCCGCACGCGGCGGGCGGCGGTGCCAGCAGCAGCGCGCCGTCCGCCGCGCGGGCCGCCGCCGCCCCTCTCGCAGGCGTTCCTGATCGACGGCATGGAGTCCCTGAGCCAGGCCAAGGTCGGCAGCGCACTGCAGGTCTTCTTCAACCTGGAGCAGCTGCACCAGGCAAGACCCGCAGCAGCCGCTGCGGCGGCAGCGGCGCGCTCGTCAGCGCGCAGGGCCCTGCCCGCGCGGCAGCACGCCCGGCCGACCCCGCGCGCCGCGGCCCGCCGCCGTGCGTGCCACACAGGCGGTCGACGCGGTGCTGCAGCAGCACCTGCACGAGCTCGAGCGCGCGTTCAAACTCGCGCTCGACAGCCGGCACCTCTCCGCGGCGAGCGGCGCCGCGCCCGGCGCCGGCCCGGGCGGCCCCGGCGGCGCGCGCGGGCTCGTCGCGCCGGCCGGGCGCGGCCGGCGGCTGGCAGGTGGGCGCGCCGCGCTGCGCCGGCTGCGCCCGCGCGCGGCTGCGGCCGCCGCCAGAGGACCCCCCCCCCCCTCGGCGCTGGCCGCCCACCCGTCGCCCCTCGCCCCCGCCCGCGCGCGCCGCGCAGGACAAGCTGTGGCAGTGCCTGCGCGCCGCGGCCGACTGCCTCGCCAGCGGCGCGCTCGCGGTGTGGCACCTGCAGCGCGTGGTCGCCAAGAAGCGCGACCCGCTGTCTCACGCCCTCTTCCTCGACGCCCTCTGCCCGCCCGGCACGCCGCTGCTCACCGAAAAGTACTGGTGCGCGCGCACACGCCGCGGGGCACCGATCGATGCGGGCGCGGCCGCGCGTGCGGCGCGGCGGCGGCGGGGGCGGGCAGGGCGCCGGCAGCCCGCGGCGCCCAGCGCTCAACACGCGTCACCCGCCGCGCCGCAGGGCCGAGGCGCTGCGCGTCGTCGGCGACGCGTTTGCCGCCGCAGCGCGGCCCTCCAAGGGCGGCTTCGTGCGTGACGCGCTGACGGGCAGCTACCCGCGCCTGGTGGGGCTGCTGGAGGGCGCGTTTGACCGCATCACGCGCGAGAGCCGACTCAAGGCGCGGCGGGCCGGCGCGCAGCGCAGCGCGCGGCGCGGGGCCGCGCCTGACGCCGCGCCGCGCCCGACGCCGCGCCGCGCCCGACGCCGCGCCGCGCCCGACGCCGCGCCGCGCCCGACGCCGCGCCGCGCCCGACGCCGCGCCGCGCCTGACGCCGCGCCGCGCCCGACGCCGCGCCGCGCTGGCGCAGGGCGTGCCGCCCGCGGCGGCGCCGGAGGCGCTGCCCGCGCTGCTCGACGCGGCGGGGCCCTTCCGTGACGCCTACCTGGCGGCGGGGCTGGGGCGCATGCAGGAGGTCGTGGGCGCCGCCTTCCCCGGCTCCGCGCGCGGCCTGCCGACGCCGGCGGACGTGCAGAAGACAATCGGGTGCGGCGGCGCCGGCGCCGGCGACGGCTCGCTGGCGGCGGCGGCGGCGGCGCGCTCTCGCTGCACTGTGCTGCGCTGCGCCCGCATGCTGACGCGCGCGTGCACGCCCGTCCGCGCGCGCGCAGCGCGCTGCACGAGGAGCTGAAGGCCGCCGGCGGCAGTGCGCACCTCGCGGGCCGCGTCGGCGGCACCGTGGGCAAGGCGCTGCGGCTGCTGGGCGACAAGGCCGAGTATATGGCGGCGGCGGGGCCGGAGCTGCGCCAGGCGCGCCGCCGCGCCGCGCGCCGCGCCCGCGTGTCGCCGGCTCGGCCGGGGCGTGGCCGGGGCTCGGGCGGGGCTCGGCGGCCGGCGCGTGGCCCACCCGCCTCGCCGCCCCGCGCCGCGCCGCGCAGGTGGCGCTCGGGCCCGGCGCCGGCGGTGCCAACCCCGCGCAGCTCCGCAACATCGCGCTGTGCAGCCAGCTGCAGGAGGTGCACCGGTCGATGCTCACGCTGCTGCCGCGCCTGCCCGCACCCGCGGCCGCGGCGCTGGCGGCGCCGCTCGAGGGGCTGCAGGGCACGGCCGTCGACGCGGGTGCGGCGCCGGCTGGGGCAGGGGTGGTGCGGCCGCGGGCGGCGCGCGCCGCCGTCGTGCCACCGTGTGCGCGCCGCGACACACGTTTATCTCCCCCCGTGCCGCCGTCCCTCCTCCCTCCCCCCGTCCATCCCTCCCCGCAGTCGCGCCCATCTTCAAGGCCGCCATGGAGGTGCTGGAGGGCCACGTGCAGGCCATGCACGGCCAGGCCTGGGGCCCGCCGCCGCCGCCGCCGGGCGGCGCCGACGGCGCCGAGGGCGCCGCTGGCGCCCCGACCGCCGAGGGCGGCGTGACGGAGACGAGCGGATACGTCACAGCCCTCGCCGGCGCCATCACCACGTTCAGGTGGGTTCGCCCGCCCGGGCGCCGGCCCCCGCCCCGCGCCCCCGCGCCGCGCGCTCACGCCGCCGCCGCCGCCGCCGCCGCTGCCTGCTCCTCTCCTCTGCCTGTGCGACCTGACCTGCGCGTGTGTGCGCCGTAGGGCGGAGTACCTGAACCGCTTCATTCCCCCGCTCAGCCCCGCGGTGCCCTCGGTCGGCTCCAGCCTCGCGGAGCGTGCGGCGGCGCGGCTGCTCATGCTCTGGCTGCGCCACGCCTGCCTGCTGCGCCCGCTGGGGCAGGGCGGCAAGCTGCAGCTCGCCAAGGACATGGCGGAGCTGCAGCTCGTCGTCGGCCAGGGGCTGTACCAGGTGGAGGCGATGGGCCCCGCCAACAGGTGCGGGGGAGCCCGCGCGGCGGCGGCGGCGGTGACCGCCCGGCAGCCGCGCCTCGACGCGCCGCAATGCACGCGGGGGCTGTGCAGCTGGGCGCCGACGCCCCACGCGCCCAGCCGCCGTGGCCGCCGCCGCGCCGCGGCCGCCAGGTGCCTGCGCGCCTTCCGCGCGCTGCTGTTCACGGACGACGCGGCGCTGCCGGGCGCGGCCTGCCTGCGCGAGCTGCCGCCCGCGCTGGTGCTGCAGCACTGCTTCTCCAGGTGTGCTGCCGCGCCGCCGCCGCCGCCGCGGCCGCCGCGGCGCCGTCGCCCCCCCCCCCCCCCCCCCCCCCCGGCGCCGACGCCGACGCCCGCGGCGCCCTGCGCGCCGCCGCCACAGGCTGCCGGCGGGCGTGGAGACGCCCGCGGAGCGCGCGGGCATGACGCCGCAGCAGTTTAGCCGCTGGCTGGACCAGCACCCCGCCGCGGACGTGATCGCGCGCGTCGCGGCGGCGCTGGACGGCGACGCCGCGGCGGCCGCGGCGGCGGCCAGCCCCGGCGCGGCGGCGGTGCTGGGCGTGATGCGGCAGCTGTGCGGGCTGCCGGAGCGGCAGTGACGCCGCTCGGGGGGTGACGTAACAGCGCCGGCGCGCGCCGCGCCGTCCCCCACCCGCGCGCGTCGAGGCAGGCCGCGCCCCGCGCGCGCAGCTGCAGCGCTCCCCTCCGCCCCCGCGGCGGCAGCGCACGGCGCACGGCGCACGGCGCGGGGCTGCAGCTCAGCAATCGACGCTGCGGAGGGCCAGGAGCCTCTTGGCCACGCGCCAGCTCGGGGGGCAGAAGATGGGGTCCTCCCCGGGCGGCATCGTGCCCCGAATCAGGCTGAGCAGCGCGTCAAACGCCTCGTCGGAGACGCCGCCGTCGCGCTTCCAGCTCCCAAATTTCACCAGAAACTGAGTCGCGCGCCGTGAATCAGCAGCGCAGGGTGAGGCAGCAGCGGGCGCGGGAGAGGACGCGCGCGGCGTCGACTGCAGGGCGTGCGCGCAGCCGGTCCGACGCGCGGCGCCGCAGCGCGGCGCTCGCGCGCGCGCGCCCAGCGCCGCCGCCTCACCTCTTCCAGCGTGACACGCCAGTCTTTGCTGATGAGCTCGCCCATCTTGCCGCTGAGGTGCTGCACGCTCGCGCTCTCGGCTGGCGTCAGCTCGGCGACGTGCAGCACGCCCGCGGAGCCGCCCGCGGCAGCGACGCCAGGCAGCTCGTCGTCACCGCGCGGCGCCGCGTCGTCGGGCAGCCGGGGCGGGGGCGCTTGCGCGCCGCCGTCCCCCGCGGACGCCGCTGCTGCGGCCGCAGCCGCGGCCTCGGCTGCCCGGGCTGCTCTGTAAGCCCACCGCCGCCGGTCGTGGATGCCGTGCACACACCATTTGACGTGCTCGTCGTAGGAGCGCTGGCTGAAGCCGATGAAGCTGCAGACGTCCGCGCCCTTTGGGCACGCGAACCTGTAGACCTGGCGGCGGCTCACCGACTCGGCCGCCGCGCCCGCGGCGGGGGCGTCCGGCAGCTCGTCGTCGTCGCGCGGCGCCACCACGTCGTCACCGGGCGGCGCCGAGTCGTCGGGCAGCCGGAGCGGGGGCGCTTGCGCGCCGCCGTCCCCCGTGGACGCCGCTGCTGCGGCCGCAGCCGCGGCCTCGGCTGCTCTGTGAGCTCTGCCCCCGTGGATCCGCCGCCGGTCGTGGATGCCGTGCACGCACCATTTGACGTGCTCGTCGTAGGAGCGCTGGCTGAAGCTGATGAAGCTGCAGACGTCCGCGCCCTTTGGGCACGCGAACCTGTAGACCTGGCGGCGGCTCACCGACTCGGCCGCCGCGCCCGCGGCGGGGGCGTCCGGCAGCTCGTCGTCGTCGCGCGGCGCCACCACGTCGTCACCGGGCGGCGGCGCCGCCACGTCGTCACCGGGCGGCGCCGTGTCGGGCACCGGGGGCGGCGGGGGCGCTGAGGCGCCGCCGTCCCCTGCGGCGGCCGCCGCCGCCGTAGCCGCTGCCGCGGTCCGGGCCGCCTTATACGCTCTGCCCTCCCGCGTGCGCAGGTCAGGGATGCCGTGAATGCAGTGTTTGATGTGCGCCTGGAGGTGGCGCCGGCTGTCGGCCGTGAAGGGGCAGCCCCCCCGGCTTCGGGCACTCGTACCTGCGAGCGCCCAGGTGCGCGTCCGCCATGGCGCAGCTGAGCGGGATGCTGGAACTGGGCGTTGGACTGCTGCGGGCCAGAACCTGGTGCGCCGCGATTTTGAACGTCGAACCCGAGCTTGGCGCCGTTGCTGCGCGTGTCACGCCTCTCACTGCAGCAGCGCACACGCCACGCCGTCCAGGGCCGCCGCCACCTGCGTCGCGTTCAGCCCGTAGCCCGCCAGCGCGCCCCGGACGGCGCAGGCGCCGCGCTGCGCGGCGCCCCAGCACGCGTCGGCCGCGGGCTTGGACGCGCACGCCGGGCCGGCACCCTCGATGTGCGCGTAGCACTGCCGGCACTCTGCCGCCGCCGCGGCGCGGTCAGCCGGCCGGCTGGGCCGCAGCCCCGGGCCTGGCCTGGCAGCCCGCGGCGGCGCGCACCGAGGATGCCGTAGCGGTCGCGGTCGCGCGTGTCTCGCGCCACAAAGATGAACCACAGCCCGTACGCCGCGGCGCCCGCGATCGTGAGGAAGCAGCCTGGGCGCGGCCGGACGCGGCGCCGGCGGCGCGCGCGGCTCGTGGCACGAGCCTCGTGCGGTCTGCGGCCCGGCCGGCCAGCGCCCAGCTCTCGGGCGCGCGCGCACCCGTGCCGACCACGGCCATGGCTAGGAAGTACTTGAGGTCGGCGGGGACGGGCCACGGCGTCGCGGCGCGGCGCGCGCGCCCCGAGCTGCGCGCGGCGCGGGCGGCGGCGCGGTTGGCGGCACGGCGGCTCCAGTTCGCCACCGCCGCCGTCGCGTCGCCGCCGCCGCCGCGCACCGGCGCCAGCGCCAGAGCGAGGCGCTCGCGATGCTCAGGCAGAAATACCTGGGCACGAGCGGGCGGGCGGGCGGGCGGGCCCGTGGGCTCAGCGCTGGTCCGGCTGTGCTCGAGCACAGTGCCGGGGCTGACCGGCCGCGGACCGCCCCCTATGCAGGCAGGGCCCGGCATGCGCGCGCCGCACCACGCATACGTCTTGCGGAAGGTGAGGTCGGCCAGCGCCTCGCGCGCGCGCACGGGCCAGCCGCAGCCGCCGACGCCGACCTCGTCGCCGCGCGCGCCCGCGGGCGCGCCGCCGCCGCCGCCGCCACCACCCTCGCCGCCGCCGCCGCCGCCGCCGCCGCCGCCGCCGCCGTGGCGCGCGGCCGCGCTGCGCCGCAGCGCGCCGAGTTCGAAGAAGGCCGCCGCGGAGGGGCCGCCCGCGGCGAGCGCGGCGCCCGCGCCGTCCTGCAGCGCGGGCGGCAAGCGCGCAAACGCTGCGCGCCGCCGGTGCGCGGAGCGGACCGCGTCCTTGAGCGCAGCCTCGGACACGACCTCGCAGCGCGATATGAGCGCCTTGGCCGCGTCGGGGCTGCGCTCGATGACGCGGTTGAGGCTGACGAGCTGCTCCTCCATGGAGACGGTGTTGAGCCAGTGCAGGAAGATGAGGCAGCTCTGCGACGCCATGATGCCCCAGTGCGGCAGCACGCTCGCCGCGCCGTCGGACCGCGTCAGCACGCCTGCCGCGCGGGCGGCGCGCGGCGGCGGCGGCAGCGGCGGCGGCGGCGGAACGGTGCGGGGGTGTGTCTCGCGGCACACGCCTCGACTGAGGCTGCGCATCGCCCGCCCGCCCGCCTGCCGCCCGCCCGCCGCCCGCCCGCCCGCCCGCCCGCCCGCCCGCCCGCCCGCCGCCCGCCCCCGCCGCCCGCCCGCCGCCCGCCCGCCCCGCCGCCGCCCGCCGCCCGCCCGCCCGCCCGCCCGCCCGCCCGCCCGCCCGCCCGCCCGCCCGCCCGCCCGCCCGCCCGCCCAGCCACCTGCGTAGAGGGCGTACGCGTTGATGAGGCCGAAGCTGGCGACCCAGTACGTGAAGAACCACATGCGCCAGAAGGGCGTGTTGGACCAGTCAACGATGATCTGCGCGCGGCGGGCGCGGCGCCGCGCCGGCGCGGCGCGGGGTCTGGTGCAGCCGCCGCGACGTCACCGGCCGGCCGCGTGCGCGCGTGCGAGAGAGAGAGCAAAGGGGGCCGCACCTGGAGCGACACGAGCCGGAAGTACATGAAGCGGCGGACCGCCATCTGGCGGCGCGGCGCACAGCGGACGGCGGGCGGCGGGCGGCGCGGCCGTTGGCACGGCGCGCGGGCGCGTGGTCGCAGCCGCGGGCGGCACACACAGCACGCAGCGCGCAGCGTGCAGCCCCCCCCCCCTCGCCGGGCGCGCCGCCGGCGCCTGGCTGCGTTGTACCTCGTTGCTGGAGAGGACGACCAGGAGCAGGGTGATGGCAGGGTAGCTCACGAAGAGCGCCAGCAGCAGGCGCTGCAGGCGCATGACGCTGCCCTGCGCCGCCCAGAGGCGCTGCAGCACGCGCTGCGTGACCATGAGCGAAATGAGGATGCTGATAACGAACTGAAGGACTTTAAACGCGCTGAGCAGCATGGCGGAGGCGTAGCTGATGAACGTGGGCGGCTGGAAGGGCAACGGCGCGAGCTCGTGCGGCTCGTAGACGTGCTTGCCGACGTCAAACGCCGCCGGCGGCGCGCACGGCTTGCCGCCCCGCCAGGCGCCGGTGCTGGCCGCCGCGAGCACCACCTCCACCACCGCCTCGCCGCCCGCAGCCTCGGCGTCGGTTGCTGCGCGCGGTCAGCGCGCGGTCAGCGCGCGGTCAGCCGGCGGCGGCGCGGCAGCGGGCAAGCGACGAGCGGCTGCTCGCTCACGGTCGTCAGAGATGACGCGAAACTCGGGCCCGTTGAGGAAGTCGAGCGTCCGCCGCACCACGCCGCCGCGCTGCGGCGCCGCCATGCCGCTAGCAGCGCTGCGCCGCCTGTGCGTTGCGCCGCTGCTCGGTGCGATCGAGAGGCTCGCGAGCGTCCGGCACGACCCGGGCGAGCGCGGCTGGTGGCGCGCGCCGCGCTGCTCGCCGCCGCTGCAGCGCCCGCGACGGCCGAGCGACGGCGGCACGCTGCGCCGTGCGATGCGGGAGGGCGACAGGCGCGGGGCGGATCAGGGGCTAGGCGAGTTCGTCGACGATCGAGGGCCGCGGGAATACGACGATTGCCGCCGGTCAACCGCTGGTCAACTCGCCGCGCCGAGGCCGCGCTCGAGCGCGGGCGCGAGCAGGCGCTGCCAGCTGCAGCTCCGGTCGATCCAGGCGTGGCACTCGAACACCCAGCGCTGCCCGCTCGGCACGTGCACGATCTCGACCGCGCGCAGCAGCCAGCCCGCGAACAGCCCGCTCCCGTCGCTGCCGACGCGCAGCGCGTGCAACGGTCCGAGGTGCGGCAGGCGGGGGAACAGGAAGGCGTCGGTGCGGCCGCGCGCAAACTGGCCGCGCGGCGCGGCGACGTGCAGCACGCCCGAGGAGCCGCCCGCGCCGAGCAGCTCCACAAAGACCCGCGCCGACGTGCCGGCGGCGAGGACGTTGCCCGTGGTGAAGGTGATGCTGTAGCCCGGCTGCCCGGCGCGGCTGCTGCCGTGCAGCCACGCCTTGGCGAGGCCACCGCGCGCGGGGCTGCCGCCAAACACGGCGCCGCCGCGCGGGGGCTCGCGCGCCGGCGGCGGCGGCAGCGCCGGCGCGTCCGGCGCGGCGCGCAGCTGCAGCCAGTCGGCGCCGCCGGGGGCGCGCGCGTCGAGCCAAGCGTCGGCGGCAAAGAGCCAGGCGTCGCCGGTCGACAGGTTGGCCACGCGCACCCAATCGAGGAACCAGGCCGGGTGCGGGCCGGCGCCGTCGTGGCCGATGCGCAGGCTGGCGAGCGGCCCCAGGTCCGGCAGGCCGCGCAGCACAAAGACGTCCAGGCTGCCGCGCTGGAACATCGGCCTGAGCGCAGCGGCGGGGACGGTGAGCAACGACGGCGCGCGTGCACGCAGCGCCAGACGAGCCAGGCCCTCGCCCGCGCGCACACCTGGTGCCGATGCCGCCGCCGCCGGCGTCGGGGGCCGCCGCCTGGAGCTGCAGCGCACCGCTCTCCGCGCCGCCCGCGCCCGCGAGCTGCACGAAGACCGCGCCGCTCGTGCCGGCGCCCTCCACGTCGCCGGTCTGGATGCGCAGCTCGTAGCTGCAGCTCGCCGGCGGCGCCAGGGGTGCCGGCGCCGGCGCCGGCGCCGGCGGCGCCTGCGGGCCGGCCTGCGCCGCCACGCGCAGCGTGCAGCTGCACCCGCGCTGCGCGTCGAGCCAGGCCGCGACGTTGAACGCGTACGACCGCCCGCTGGGCAGGTGGCGCAGCTCGAGGGCCTCCAGGAGCCAGGCCGGCGCGGCGCCCCTGTTGTCGTGAGCCAAGCACACCTCGCGCAGCTCGCCCAGCTCCGGCGTCGCGAGGGCAAAGGTGTCGCGCGCGCCCGCGGCAAAGGCCTCGGGCCCCGCCGGCAGCACGTGCGGGCCAAAGCTCGCGGCGGCGCCGCGCAGCTCGATCGACACGTCGGCGTCGGTGCCCGCGCCTGGCGCGCGGCCTGCGGGCGCGCGGCGGCCGTCGCGCCGGCGCGCGTGTGCGAGCGCGGGGCAGCGGAGGCAGGGCTGCCCCCCGCCCCTCGCCCGCACCTGTGACCAGCGTCAGCTCCCACGTGATCGGCGCCGCCGGCGCCGGCGGGTCGGGCCAGAGCTCGGCCGAGTTGGAGCCGCCCGGGCGCTGCGCGTCCAGCCACCTGCGGCGGCAAGGGCGTGCGCGGGGCGCCAGCGTCGGCCGCCGACCGGGGCAGGCCCGCCCAGCCGCAGCCGCCTCGGGCCGTCGCTGCCGCGCCGGGTGCGCCCGCCCCGGTCACGCCGCGCGCCTGTCGGCCGTGAAGCGCTGGGTCCGCCCGCTGCCCAGGTGTGTGACCTCCAGCGCCGCGAGGAGCCACGCCGGCGTCAGCCCGCCGCCGTCGTGCCCGATGACCAACCGCGCAACCTCGCCGACGTCCGGCCCCGCCACCACAAACTCGTCGCGCCGGCCGCGCGCAAAGCTGCCGCCGCCGGGCGCGCCGAGCGGCAGCGGCCCGGTGTCGCAGCCGGGCGCGGCGCCGTGCAGCGTGAGCGCGACCGCCGCGTCCGTGCCCGCGCCGCGCGCGTCGCCCGTCCACACCGCCACGCGGAAGCGCGCGGTCAGGCTGGCGGGGTCGAACGCGCCGCGCGCCGCGGGCAGCGCGGCGCGCGTGGCGTCGGCGCCGCCGCGCGCGGCGTCGAGCCAGCGGTTGCAGGGGAAGGACCAGGCCTGTGCGGGTGAGGCGCGGCGGCGCGATCAGGCGGCGCCAGTGCGGCCAGCGGCGCCGGGCCGCGCGTCGTGACGT
Organism: Scenedesmus sp. PABB004; assembly: GCA_014905635.1. Classification (NCBI taxonomy): domain Eukaryota; kingdom Viridiplantae; phylum Chlorophyta; class Chlorophyceae; order Sphaeropleales; family Scenedesmaceae; genus Scenedesmus; species Scenedesmus sp. PABB004. The sequence continues at coordinate 608,942 of JABVCE010000007.1, read as the reverse complement.
CCGCACCCGGCCACAGGCGGCGTGCTCGACGTGCAGGTATGCCAGGTGCCAGGCGGGCGCGGCGCCGCCGCCGTCGTGGCTGACCAGCGCCTCGCTGAGCTCGCCCAGCTCGGGGCAGTGCAGCTCAAAGACGTCCGCGCCGCCGCGCGCAAAGCAGGGCGGCGCGCCGCCGCCGGCGAGCGGCCGCGTGAGCAGCCGGCGCCCGCTGGTCGCGCCGGCGCCGACCAGCTCCAGGGCGACGCGTGCGGTCGTGCCGGCGCCGGGCAGGTCGCTTGTGTGGACCGTCACCTGGTGCGCCGCGTGCGCAAGAGAGGGAGGCGTCGGCCGCGGCGCGAGGGATCGGGCCAGCTGCGGCCACTGGGGCCCGCCACACCTTGTAGCACGCCCTGTTGGCGCGCGCGTCGTGCGGGGCGCCCGCGAGCGTCGCCTCCAGCCCCTCCGCGCCGCCAAAGAGGCGGTCGGCATGGAACCACGTGGCCTCGCCGCTCCAGCTCGGCGTCACGGCCACGGCGTCCAGGTGCCAGCCGCGCCCGAGGCTCGCGCCATCGCACGCCACCTTGAGCGCGCGCAGCTGCCCCAGCCGCGCGCCGCTGACCTCAAGCGTGTCGCACGCGCCGGGCGCAAAGCGCGCGCCGCCGGGCGCGCCGAGCGCAAAGGGGCCGGCCTCCTCGCCGCCCGCGCCGACCAGCGTGACCGACACGCGCGCGCCGGGGCCTGCGGGGCGCAGCGGGGCGGCGTGGCGTGGCGTGGCGCGCGCGCTCCGCCGGGCAGCAGCCGCGCCGCGGCTGCTGCCGTCTGCAGCCGTGCGGTGCAGCTCGCCCGCCCGCCCGCCCGGGGCCTCACCCGCGGGTGACGCGTCGTGCGTGTGCACGGCCAGGGTATACGTCGCCTGCGCCCGCCCCGCCTCGGCCGCCTGCGCCGCCCAGAGCGCCTCCAGGCTGGGCGCCGGCCGCAGCGCCAGCTGCGCCGGTGCCGCCGCCACGTCGCCGGCGCCGCCGTCGGGCTTGGCCGCGCCGGCGGCCAGCCAGGCGTGCGCAGGGAAGATCCAGCGCTCTCCTGTCGCGCTGCTGGCCACCTCGACGTGCGCGCAGTGCCAGGTCGCCGTCGGGGCGGGCCCGCCGCCGCCCGGCGGCGCCTCCAGCTCCAGCGTGAGCTGCCGCAGCTGCCCCAGCGGCCGCATCGGCGGCAGCAGGAAGGCCCCCGTGCCGCCCGGCGCAAACGCCGCGCGGCTGCCCGCCAGCGGGCAGCGCCTGCTGCTGCCGAGCCCGGCCGGCAGCGCCACGGCCGCCTCGCCCGCCGCGTGCGGCGGCGCCGCGGCGCCGCCGGTGCCGCCACCGACCCCCGGCTGCAGCGCCGTCACCGGCAGGCCGTGGCTGCCGTGGAGCGTCACAAACGCGGCGCCCTGCGTGCCCGCGTCTGGGCGGCCGCTCGTGTGGACCGTGACCAGGTACGTCGTGCGCTCGGCCAGCGGGTCGGCGGCGCTGGGCGCGAGCAGGCGCTCCGCGGCGCCGCCGCCGCCGCCCTGGCCGAGCCAGCAGTCGGCGGCGAAGAACCAGGTGGTGCCCGCAGCGACGTCGGTCACCTCCACCTGGCACGCCCGCGCCGCGCGGGTGCGTCGCGTCAGCAGCGCGCGCCACGCGCGCGCTCGTGCCGTGGCGCAGGCCGCGGCGCCGCCCCAGCACCTGCAGCAGGTGCCATGCGGGGTGTGCGCCCCCGCCGTCGTGGCCGATGCGCAGCCCGGAGAGCTCGCCGAGCGGCGGGCAGGAGAGCCTGAACTCGTCCACCGCGCCGCGCTCAAACGCATCGGGGCCGTGCGGCGCGAGCGTGCGGCGCTCGCTCGTCGCGCCGCGCTCGCCTAGCAGCTCCACCCACACGGCGGCGTCGGTGCCGGCGCCGCGCGCGTCGCTGGTGCGCATCACGACCTGGCGGGCGCGTTTGCGCGTGGTGGGCTCGCGGCAGCGCGCGGGCCGCCGCAGCGCCTGCCGCAGCTGTGAGCAGCCCTCGGCCAGCCGCCGCAGGGCCCCCACGCAGCCCTGGCAGCGCGCACCTTGTACTCCACCAGCGCCCGCGAGGGGTCGCTGCCGCTCGCCTCCAGCAGCGCCTCCAGGCCGTGCGCGGCGTCGAGCCAGCGCCGCGCGGCAAACCAGACCGGCTGCCCGCCGCACCCAGAGCCCTGCCCGCCCTCCTGGCCGCGCGCCTCGAGCGCCGCCGCCGCGCCCAGGCTGGCCGCGCGGCTGACGGCGTGGCCGCCGGCGCCCGCGGGCCCGCCGCTGCGCGGCGACGTCGCCGGCGGCGGCACGACGCACACGCGGTCGAGGTGCCACGCCGGCGTGCGGCCGGCGCCGTCGCTGCGCACGCCGAGCTGCGTGAGCTGGCCCAGGGTATCTGGCAGCATGATCGTGAAGGCATCCTCCTGCGCTGCCAGCGAGCGGCGGGCGGCGGGCGGGCCGTGGCTGCTGGGCAGCGCAGGCGCAGGGCCGCGCCCGCGCGGCGCCGCCCGGCGGCCGGCCGCCGCGGCCGCGCCTTGCCGCGCTCGAACGCCTCCTGGCGCGCCGGCAGCGGGTGCCAGCCCGACGTGCCCCTGGCGCCGTGCAGCTCGATCGACACGCCCGCGTCGGTGCCGGCGCCCTTGACGTCGGACGTGAAGACCTGCGCGCAGGGCCAGGCGCGGCGGCGGCGTGGGCGGCTCGTGTGCGAGCAGCCGCCGCCCGGCCGCCGGCCGCTCCCGCCGCGTGCGCCGCCCCACCTTGACCAGGTACGGCAGCTGCCCCGCCCTGGCCGGCGGCCGCGCGCTGGCGGCCAGCGTGGCGGCGAGGCCGTGCGCCGCGTCCAGCCACCTGCGCGGGCGCCCCAGCGCGTGAGCCCCGCGCGCGGCGCCTGCGCAGCAGCTAGCTGCGGCTGCCAGCGCTGGCGGTCAGCCGTCCTTTCTCACGACAGGCCGCCCCCGCGCGTCACCTGTCAGCTATGAAGTAGGCCCGCTGGCCCTCCGCCTCGCCCTCCTCGCCCTCGAGCGCCGTCACCGCGACGTGGCTGAGGTGCCAGCCCGCGCTCGGCCCGCCGCCGCTGAGCAGGAGCCGCACGGCCAGGCTCGCGCCGCTGAGCAGCAGCTCGGGCCCGGCCACGACAAACGCGTCGGCGCCGCCGCGCGCAAACGCGCCCGGGCGGTCCAGGCACCAGGGCCCCGCCGTCGCGGGCGGGCCGCCGAGCGGCGCCGCGCCGGTCAGGCTCACGCTCAGCGCGCCGTCGGTGCCCGCGCCGCGCAGGCCGCTGGTGAAGACCTCAACCTTGTATCTGCGGCGAAGCGACAGGCGGGTCTAGGCTCAGCGTGGCTTCGCCTGGTGCAGTGCGCGCCTGGCGACCTACCTGGCCAGCCCCGGCGGCGGCCCCGGCGCCAGCTCCAGGCGCAGCGCGCCCTCCGCCGACAGCCAGCGGCCGCACGGGAAGGTCACCGGCCCGCCGCCGTCGCGGTCGCACGCGACCGAGACCGACTCCAGGTGCCACGGGCCGCGCCCGCCCGCCGCGCCGGCGTTGTCGTGCCACACCGCCAGGCTGGTGAGCCGGCCGAGCCAGGGCAGGGCATAGGTGAAGGCGTCCCTGCCTGCGGGGACGGCAGCAATGGCACCGGCGGCACGGGCACCGCGGTCGGCGCGCGCGTGCGGGTGGGCCAGCGCCGCCAGCCGCGCGCCGGCCAGCTGGCGGCGCCGCACCGCCGCGCTCAAACGCGCCCCGCCCCGCCGCGACGTCGATGCGCCCGCTCGCGCCGCGCTCGCCGCGCAGCTCAAAGCCGACGGCCGAGTCGGTGCCCGCGCCGCGCTCGGCGCTGGTGGCAAAGGTGACGACGTAACGCGCGAGCGCCTTGCGCGGGTCGGACGCCGCCGCGCTGAGCGTGACCTCGCAGAGCCCGTCCGGCGCCGCCGGCCCCAGCCACCTACGGCCGGCGCGCGGCGCGTGGCGTCGGCCGGCGGGCTGCAGCTGCGCGGCCCCGCCTCGCGCCCTCGGCGGCCCCTGCGACCGCCTCACCTGTCGGCGAGGAAGAAGGTGGAGCGCCCCGTCGCCTCCTCCACCACCTCCACCAGCGAGAGGTGCCAGCCCGGCGCGGCGCCGCGGCCGTCGTGCCCAATCAGCAGCTTCACCAGCCGCCCCAGCGGCGGCAGCTGCAGGCGGAACGCGTCAGTCTGCCCCCGGCCAAACCGCGCCGCCGCGCTCGAGCTCGGCAGCGCGAGCCGCCCGCTCGCGCCGTCGGTGCCGGTGAGCGCGACGTGGACCTCCGCGTCCGTGCCTGCGCCGCGACCGTTGCCGGTGGTCACGCGCACCGTGTACCACGCCTTGGCGGGCGGCGAGCTGCGTAGGTGTGGTTGCACGCGCCGTGAGGGCGGGGCGGTTGCACGCGCCGCGGGCGGCGCGCCGTGAGGGAGGGGCGGCGCGCGCGGCGGGCGCGCGGCGCGCGCCGCGCGCCGACGCGCCTCGCGACCGCCAGGCGGCGCTCGGTGCGGCCGTCGCCCTGGTGCTCGTCCAGCCAGGCGCCGCAGGGGAACGCGTACGTCACCGCCTCTGCCCGCCCGCCGGCCGCGCCGCTGCCGCGGAGGCTGCCACAGGTCGCCAGCACTGGGCCGCCGCCGCCGCCGCCGCCGCTGCCGCCGCGCAGGCTGCCGGCGGGGCTGCCGCAGCTCGCCGGGCTCGAGCCGCGCGCCTCGAGCGCGGCCGCGGGTGCGCCGCCCGGCAGCGGCGTGACGGTCACGTGGTCCAGGTGCCAGGCGGGGCTGGCGCCGCTGCCGTCGTGCCCGACCGTCACCGCGGTCAGCTCGCCCAGGTCGGCGTCGTCGATCAAAAACTCGTCCACCGCGCCCCTGGCGGTGGTGGGGCGACGGCCCCGCCGTGGTCAGTGAGGGCGCGCCGCGCCACCGCCGCCGCGCCGCGCAGCCGCGCCGCCGCGCCGCGCAGCCGCGCCGCCGCGCCGCCGCGCCGCGCCGCGCCTGTCAAACGCGGCCGCGCCGCCGCGCAGCGGCTGGCGCGCGCCGTCGCCGCCGAGGCCGTGCAGCGTGATCGCGACGTTGGCGTCGGTGCCGGCGCCGCGCAGGTCGCTCGTCGCGACGGCCACGCGGTACGCGACCCGCGCCCGCGGCGTGCCCGGGGTGAGCAGGCGGCAGATGCGGCCGTCGCCCAGGTGCGTCGACAGCCAGCTGCGGCGGCGCCGCGGCCGGCAGGCGCAGGTCGGCCGGGCGGGGGCGCGCGGCGCGCGGCGCGCGGCGCGCGCCAGCCGTACGTGTCGGCGGCGAAGACCGTCCACTCGCGCGCGCCCGCCTTGCGCACGCGCAGCTCCGCGAGCTGCCAGTCGGGGTGGGGGCCCGTGTTGTCGTGCCACACGCGCACCGCGCGCGGCAGGCCGACGTTGCTGCAGAGCACCGTGAACACGTCGCTGCCGCCACGCTGGAAGGGCGCGGACGGCGAGTCGGCGTCCAGCAGCCGCACCTCGCCACTCGCGCCGCCGGCGCCGTCGAGCGCGCCGGCACCGGCGCCGCCGCCCGCGACGCTGCCGCGCGGTGGGCTGGCGCCGGCACCGGCCGCGTGGGCCCACTCGGGGCCGTAGATCTCCACGTACACGCGCGCGCTCGTGGCGGCGCCCTTGGCCGCGCCGGTGCGGACGAGCACCTCGTACGTCGCCGCGTTGACCAGCCGCGCCTCGAGCGCCGCCGCGCGCGCCTTCTCCTCCACCCAGCGCCTGCGCGGGCGAACGCGGGGTGCGGCGCAGCCGGTTTGCGGCGGCCGGCCGGGCCCGGCGGCGCCCGGGCCACCCACCCCAGCCGCCTGCGAGCCGCCCGGCGCGGCCCGCCCGGCGCGGGCCGCCCCGCCGCACCGCCAGTACTCGTAGTCGCTCGCCGACACCTTGCTCTGCAGCTCGCCCAGGCTCTCCCGCAGCACCGCGTTCTCCGCCAGCAGCCGCTGCGACGCCGCAGCGCCGCTCCCGCCGCCGCCGCCGCCGCCCGTGCGCCGCGCGGCGTGGCTGAAGCAGTGCAGCCACGCGTCGCGGATCGCCGCGACCCACAGCGCCGCCTCGCGCTGGCTCTCCGCGGCCAGGTAGTGCGTGTGCGAGCCGGAGACGAGGCTGAACGCCCAGCGCGCCGCGCCGCCGCCGGGCCCGCCCGCCAGCACCCTGCGCGGGCAGCGGCGGCGGCGGCAGTCAGTGACGCGGGGCGCGTGGAGACAGCCCCGCGCCCGCCGCCGCCAGCCGGGCCGCGCCCCGCGCCCGTCCGCACCGCGCGTCCACGGCCGTCACGCCGACGTCGGGTTGGCTCCGCGCGAGCGGGCTCGCGCCGCGCGGGCGGTGCGGCAGGGGGCGCACGGGGATGCGGTCCAGGGCAATGTACCGCACCTGCCCCGCCGCGAGCGCCGCCGCGCTGCTGCCGGTGCCGCTCAGCGCGCCGCCGCCGCCGCCGCCGCCGTAGGCGCCGCCGCCGCCGCCGCTGCCGCCGCCGCCGCCGCTGTGCGTCGCGAAGAACGCGGCCGTTGACCCCGGCCCGCGCCCGCCACCGGGGCCGCTGTCCCCGGGGCTGCTGCCCCCAGGGCTGCTGCCGCCGGGGCTGCCGTCGGGCTGGCAGTAGCAGAGGCGGTCATCCTCCAGGTAGCACTGCGCGTGCAACGTCGCCGCCAGCAGGGTGGGGCGGGGCCGCGGCGAGCACCCCGAGCGCGCGCGCGGCTGCCAGCAGCCCGGAGCGACCGGCCGCGCGCGGCGCACCCACAGCCGCGCCCACGTGGTCTTGCGCCCGCTGCCGAGGCGCTTCCAGAGCCACCCGGCGTGCCGCACGCCCGCGTGGAAGGCCGCGCCCTCGTCCAGCACGGCGCCCTGCGGCGTGCAGCGGCAACGCAGGGGTGTCGGCCGCTGCCGTCGCTGCCGCCGTTGCCGCCCACAGGGCGCTGGCAGCTGCCCGCCGCGCCGGCGCCCAGCGCGCGCGCACCGCGCCCGGCTGCGCGCGCACGAGGCTGGCCAGCGCCTGCGGCGACTCCGAGCGCTGCGGCGGCTCGGGCTCTGAGCCCTCGGGCGCCGCCCAGGCGGCGCGCGCGCCGGCGCCCGCCCACGCGGGCCGCAGCGGGCTGCGCGGCGCGCCGCCCGCGCGGCTGGCCGCCGGCGGTTCATCCCAGGCCGCCGCCGGCGCGTGCCGCCGGCCGGCGGGCGTGCTGGGCGCGCTAGAGCTGCCGCCCTGCATGGCGTCCCGAGGACGGCAGGGCTAGCGGCGGACGGCGCGGCGGCGCGGCATCTGCGAGCAGCGGCGCGGCGCCTCCCGCGTCAGGAGGCCCGGCAGGCGGCCCGGCAGACGGCCCCAGCGGCAGACACGGCTGTTGCACATCCGACTAGCCCGGTGCGGGCAGGTGGGGCCCCGCGCCGGGCGCGCGGCGAGCCCGCCGCACCGCGCGCTGCTCGCGCCGCGGCCCCGCGCTGGGTGGGCGTGCCGTGCGCTGCGAGGGCCGTGAAGCGGGGTCTCGCCCGCGCTCGGGCGCCCGCTGGCGCCTTGCGGCGCTGCCGACGGAGCAGCGGCGGCCCGGCGCGCCGGCGCTGTCGAGCGCGGACGCTCGTCTGCGTGCGTGGGCAAACGACTGGCTGGGTTGCGCGCGCGGTGGGCGACAGGGGCTGACCGGCCGGAAAAAGCTGGCACCGCGCCGCCGCGCGGCCTCGCGCGCTGACCGGCGCGCCCGTCGGTTGACCGGCCGGCCGCTCAGTCACTCCGTCACTGGTACAGCCCCGCTTCGCAGCGGGCGGCCCCGTCAGCCCCCGTCGCCCCGGCGTCGCCCCCGTCGGCCCCCGTCACGTCGTGGCTTGCCGCTTCTTCTGGATGTTGACCGACTCGCGCTTCAGCACCGTCAGCAGCGTCTGCACGGCGCGCGCCGGCCGGCGGGCGGCGGCGCGGCGGGGCGGCGGCGCGTCGGCGCTGCTGGCCGGCGGGCGTCGCGGCCGGCGCGTCCCGGTGCGCGTCGGCGTCGCGCGTGCGCGCGCGCGCGCGCGTGCATCGCGCGCCTGGCTCGACTCCAGGATCTTGAGGTACGCCGCCTCCGTCTCCACGATGACCTTGTCGTACTCGTTCTTGGTGTCAATCTGTCGGGGAGGGGGGGGGGGGGCGAGGCGCGGAGGGCCGGGAAGGGTGCGGGAGGGTGCGGGCCCGCGCGCCGGTCAGCGCCGGTCAGCGCCGGCGGCGGCGGCGGCGCGGCGGGCCGGCGCGCGGCGGCGGCGGCGAGCGCTGCCGGCGGCGAGCGCTGCCGGCGGCGGCGGCGGCGCGCGGTCGCGCGGGGGGCGGGCGGGCCGCGCCTTGCGCGCGAGCGACTCGTTGATGCGCGAGAGGCGCTGCGTGAGCACCGCGAGCTCCTGCTGAATCTTCTGCTTCTCAAACTCCTCGTCCTGGATCTGCTTCATGATCTGCTCCCGCTTCTCCCGCAGGTCCTCAATGCCTGCGCGCCGCAGTCGACGGCCGGCGGCCGCGGTCGGCGCGCGCGCAGAGCCAGCGGTTGCGCGCCGCGGTGGCGGCGGCGCGCAACCGGTTGCGCGCGGTGTCGCCCCCACGCGCTGCCCGCGCGCGCTGCCCCCGCGCGCGCCAGGCCGGCGCGGCAACGGCGCCGCCGGCGCCGGCCGGCGGACGGCAGGGGGCGGCCGCGGCGGCAGGCGCGCCCGACAGCAGCAGCGGCGAGCGCCCGACAGCGGCGACCCCCCGCCCGCCGCGGCGCGCTGCCGCGCTCACATTTCACCAGCTGCGAGCGGTCAGGGCGGCGGGCAGGTTGCGTGAGCGAGCGGGGCAGCAGCAGGCCTCTGCTCGCCAGGGCGGTGCGGCGCGGAGCGGCTCCGCCCTGTCGCGGCGCGGCGGCGCACCTCGTTGTTGTGATTCTGCAGTGCCGCGCCCTGGGCCGCCATGGCGCACGCCTGGTGCTGGCGGGGGCGCGGGCACGGCGGGCTGGGGTGGTGCCGGGAGAGGCGTGTAAGCGGGCAGCTGCTTCTCCTTGTTGACTGCTGGCGCGGGGGCCGCTCGGCAGCGTCTGGCGTGTGGGCCACGAGGCGCTGGGGCGGCGGGCAGGGCCAGCGGGGCCTCCGCGACCGCTCGCTGTGCCCTGGCGAGGCTGCTGGTCTTCGACCACCTCTCCCCGCGCCCCCCGAGCGCCCACACACTCGCGCGCCGCTCCCCCGCCACGCGCCCGCCATGAGCTACCGCGGCGACGACCGGGACTCGCGGGACCGCGGCGGCTATGACCGCGGCCGCGGCGACGATCGCGGGCGCGGCGAGCCCTCCTTCGCCCGGCAGCCGCCCACGCAGCGCATCAGCGTCATGGTCCGCAACCTGCCCAAGTCCATCGTGTGAGGCGCCGGGGGGCGCCCAGGGGCCGCGCGGCCGCGCGCGCCGGCGCGCATGCAGCACCGGCGCCTCACCCCGCCGCCCGGGCCGCCCCCGGCGCGCGCAGGCCGGAGGACCTGCGCTACTACGCGGAGAAGTACGGGCCGGTGAAGGACGTGTACCTGCCCAAGGACTACTACACCGGGTGCGGCCGGCGGGCCCGGGAGCGGGCGGCGACAGCAGCAGCGGCGGCCGCGGCGGCGGCGGCGGCGGCGCCCGGCGCCCCCCCCACCCCCTCACCTCCCACGCCGCAGGGAGCCGCGCGGGCTGGGGTTCATCGAGTACACCGACGAGCGCGACGCGGCGGACGCCGTGCGCGGCCTCGACCGCATCACGATCGGCGGCCGCGAGATCCAGTCCAACTACGCGCTGCAGGGCCGCAAGCGCCCCGACGACTACCAGCAGCGCCGCGGTGCGCGCCGCCGCCGCGCCGCCGCGCCGGCAGCCGCCGACGGGGCAGCCTGCCGGGCGCGCGCGCCGCCGCCGCCGCCGCCGCCGCCGCCGCCGCCGCCGCGCCGCCGCCGCCGCCGCCGCCGCCGCCGCCGCCGCCGCGCCCTCACACACCCCGCGCGCGCCCGGCCGACCGCCCGCAGGCGGCGGCGGCGGCGGCTACGGCGGCGGCGGCTACGGCGGCGGCGGCCGCGGCGGCGGCTACGGCGACCGCGACCGCGGCTACGGCGACCGCGACCGCGGCTACGGCGACCGCGGCTACGGCCGCGACTACGACCGCCGGCGGGGGCGCTCGCGCTCGCGCTCGCGCACGCCCGACCGGCGCCGCAGCCGGAGCCTCTCGCGCTCGCGCTCCGCGGAGCGCCGCCGCAGCCGGAGCCGGAGCCGGAGCGGCGACCGCCGGCGCGGGCGCAGCCCGAGCCGCAGCCCCGTGCGGCGCAGCCGCAGCCGCAGCCGCAGCCGCAGCCGGAGCCCCGCGCGGCGCAGCCGTAGCCGCAGCCGGAGCCCCGCGCGGCGCAGCCGCAGCCGGAGCCTCACGCCGGCGCGCGACCGCAGCCGGAGCCGGAGCCGCAGCCCGGCGCGCGGCAAGAGCCGCAGCCCGGCGCGCGAGCGCAGCCGCACGCCCGACCGGCGCAGGTGCGCGCCGCGCGGCCGCGGCGGCAGCGGGGCACAGCGGCGCGCCGGGGCCCCGCGCCAGAGGGCGCCGCGGCGGCCCGCGCTGACGCCGCCGCCGCCGCCGCCACGCGCCGCCGCCGCGCAGCGCCTCGCCGGCCCGCGACGACGTCCCCGGCGACTCCCCCGCCTACTCTTGAGCGCCAGGCGGGGCCAGGGCGCGGCCGGCGGCGCTCCTCGCAGCCGAGGCGGCGGCGCGGGGGACGGGGGGGTGGCGGGGTGGTACCTGGACCGGGAGGGGCCGGCCGCAGCCGCCCGCGCGCGCGCGCTCGCCGCCTCGCCCGCCGCCGCCGCGGCCGCGCTCCCCCGCGCTGCAGGTGGGGCGGCGGCGGCGCGGAGGCGGCGCGAGTGAAGCGCGGCCGGGGCATATGAAGGCGTGGAGGCCGTGTGGACGCGCGAGCGCTCGCGCCCTGAAGGCCGTGCACGCGATGACTGCCTGATGCTGTGCACGACGATGATGATGATGATGCTGATGACCGATGGGGGACGGCCGTGCACTCTTTTGCTGCTGCCGCCGCCGCGCCGGGCGGCAGGTGCTGCTGCCGGGCGGCAGGTGCTGCTGCCGGGCGGGCGCCGCTGCCGGGCGGGCGCCGAGCTGCTGCTGATGCCGCTGCGCTCGACGGTGCTCGATGGCCCGAAGCCCGAGTCCGAGCACGCGGTGAGTGGGGGTGAGGGGCCGCGCGCGCGGGGCCGGGACTGCTTTGCCTGCCGGCCGCGCGCCGCCCGCCGCCGGCTGGAGCGCGGCGCGGCGCGGCTTGCCGAGGGCGCAATGAGCGAGGCACTGTAACGATTCTCGCGCCCCGCCGCGCGGAACGTGGCTGCTCACCAAAGCCCTGCGCCGCTGCCTGCGCGTGCGACGCCGCGCCGCTGCCCATTACCAGCGGTCCGCCGCGGCGCCCGGCACACAGACTCTTGCTCAGACGCACACGACACGCAACCCCGCGCCCACGTAGCACCCCCCGTGGCCCCAGCGAGCCCCGCGCTTCCGACCTTCGTTTCGCGCCCGTCCCGCGGCGCCATGGCGGCCTCCGGCATCGCGCTGCGCGCGCGTGCGGGTCGCCTGACCGCCCGGCAGTCCACAGTCCGCGCGGCGCCGCGGCTGGCGACGCCCGTGGCGCGGCCCCGGCCGCTCGGCGGTGAGCGCGCAGCTGCTGGCTTCCGAGCGCCGCGCTGGCGGCGCGCCGGGCGCCGCGCGCGCTGCCCCGGAACGCTGGCGTCGCGGAGCACGTCCAGGGGGGCTGCGGCGGCGTGCCGGCGCCTGGCGCGGCCGCTTGACCAGCAGCGACGTGCCGCCCTGCCCGCCGGCGCCCCGCCCCGCCCCGCCCCGCCCGCCGCCCGCCCAGGCGCTCGCCGGCTCGTCGTGCGCCGCGTGGGGCCCACCGCGGAGTGCGACTGCCCGCCCACGCCCCAGACCAACCTCCCTCACTGGCAGCAGGCCCTGGACGAGCTCGGTGCGGCCCCGCCCGCGCGCGGCGCGGCCTGATCGCCCGGCGCCGCGCCCCACGCGACGGCCGGGGGCTCCCAGCCCGGATCGGGCCGGCGGCGGGCACCGCGCGCTCGCCCGCCGACGCGCGCCGCCGCCCGCCGCCGCCGCAGACAAGCCCGAGGGCCGCAAGGTCTGCATCGCCCAGATCGCCCCCGCAGTGCGCGTGGCCATTGCGGAGACCGTCGGCCTCGCGCCTGGCGACGTGAGCATCGGGCAGCTCGTGACCGGGCTGCGCAAGCTCGGCTTTGACTACGTCTTTGGTGCGCCGCCCCGCCCCGCCGCAGCGCCCGCGGCGGCGGCGGCAGCGACAGCGGCGCGCGCCGCCGAGCGGGCCCGGGGGCTGGCTGCCGCCGCCGCCGCCGCTGCGCGGCGTCGCAGCAGCAGCCGCCGATTCCGCCGCGCCGCCGCCGCGCGCCGCCGCCGCGCGCAGACACGCTGTTCGGCGCCGACCTGACCATCCTGGAGGAGGGCACGGAGCTGCTGCACCGCCTGCAGGCGCGCCGCCGCGCAGCGCCGCGCGCCTCTCCCCGCCGCGCCGCGCGCCGCTCTGCGCCGCCGCTCTGTCGCGCGCGCCCACGCGCCGCCTCTGCGCCGCCGCGCCGCGCCGCGCCGCGCAGGACCACCTCGAGCAGCACCCCAACAAGGAGGAGCCGCTGCCGATGTTCACGAGCTGCTGCCCCGGCTGGGTGGCGATGGTGGAGAAGAGCAACCCCGAGCTCATCCCCTACCTCTCGTCCTGCAAGTCGCCGCAGATGATGCTCGGCGCGGTCATCAAAAACTACTTCTCCACGGTGCGCGCCCGCCGCACCCGCCGCACCCGCGCGCCGCGGGGCGCCCGCGCGCCGCGGGGCGGGCGCCGCCGCGGCTGGGGGGAGGAGGAGGCGCCGCGTTTGCGTGCGCAGCAGCGGCGCGCCGCCGCGCCCCGCGCGCCGCGCTCACGCGCTGCGCCCCCACCCGCGCGCCCGCGCGCCGCGCCGCGCGTCGCGTCGCGCCGCAGGAGGCGGGCGTGGCGCCGGGTGACATCATGAACGTGTCGATCATGCCCTGCGTGCGCAAGCAGGGCGAGGCGGACCGGGAGTGGTTCAACACGACCGGCCTCGCGCGCGACGTCGACCACGTCATCACCACCGCCGAGCTGGGCAAGCTCTTCCTCGACCGCGGCATCAAGCTCAACGAGCTCGAGGAGGGGGCGTTTGACAACCCCGTCGGCGAGGGCACCGGCGGCGCGGTGCTCTTCGGCACGACCGGCGGCGTCATGGAGGCCGCGCTGCGCACGGTGTACGAGGTGGTGAGTCGCGCCGCGCCGCCGCCGGGGGGCGCCGGCGGGGCGCCACAGGCGGCTGCAGCGCGCACGCGGGCCCCCTGCGCCGCCGCCGACGCGACGCCGCCATGCCCGCGCGCGGCGCGTCGCCCCACTCCAGGTCACGCAGAAGCCGATGGGTCGCATCGAGTTTGAGGACGTGCGCGGCCTCGAGGGCATCAAGGAGGCGGCGCTCACGATCGTGCCCGGCCCCGAGTCGCCGTTCAAGGCCTTTGCCGGCGCCGACGGCGGCGGCATCAGCCTGCGCATCGCCGTCGCCAACGGCCTGGGCAACGCGAAGAAGCTCATCAAGGGCCTGTCCGAGGGCGAGCGCAAGTACGACTTCATTGAGGTGCGGCGCGGCGGCGGCGGGGGCATGGGCGCGGGCGCGGGCATTGCGCGCGTGCGTGGGTGTGCGAGTTTGAAGGGAGCGCTGGCCGGCCCGCGCGCCACGGCGCGCCCGCGCCGACGCCGCGCGCCGCCGCCGCGCCGCCCGCGCCGCGCCGCAAAGGTCATGGCCTGCCCCGGCGGCTGCATCGGCGGCGGCGGGCAGCCGCGCAGCGCGGACAAGGGCATCCTCGCGAAGCGCCAGGCCGCGATGTACGCGCTCGACGAGCGGTCGACCATCCGGCGCAGCCACGAGAACCCGCTCATCACCGCCCTGTACGAGAAGGTGGGGGGGGGGGGGGTGAGAAGGGGCTAAAGAGGGAGCGGCGCGCGGGACGGGGGCAGGGGCGGAGGGACGGCGCGGCGGCCAGGGGCAGGGCTGCGCCGCCGCGCGCCGCGCGCCGCGCCGCGCGCCGCGCCGACTTGTGCCGCCGCCCGCCGCGCCGCGCGGCGCAGTTCCTGGGCGCGCCCAACAGCCACAAGGCGCACGAGCTGCTGCACACGCACTACGTGCCCGGCGGCGTGCCCGATGAGAAGTGAGCGACGCCGCCGCGTGGGGTGTGTGGGCGGCCGCCCGACTGACCGTCGGCGGCGGGCATGGGTGCGTGATGGCGGCCGCTGGCCGAGAGGGAGCGCCGCGGGGCGCGGCGCGCGCCGCTTTGGCGCCGCGTGGCCCGCGCGCGGCCCGCGCCGTGCGGGCTCGGGGAGCGGGGGCAGGAGGCGTGCGCGGGACTTGCATTTCTAGGGGGGCGATGGCGATGCGTGATGATGTTTCCAGCTGCCCTGCAGGGGCCGTCGCGAATGCGCGTTCGCGGGGCGCACGGGGGCGGGCCTGCCGTTGGCCGGCGGCCCGCGTCACTGAAGAACCAACTGCTTCGCCTTGCGCCCCCGCTCGGCAGGCGTGCGCCGCCGAGCAGGCAGACGCGCCCGCCCTGACCCACCTCTTCCCTTGCCTCCTTGTCTCCTTGTCAGAGAACTCATAAGCGGGCGGGACGGGGGGCGACTGCAATCTAACGTTTGATGAGCCACGATCTCCGCCGCGCTCAGCCTGCCCCACCCGGCCGCCGCTCGGGCAGCCCGGGCCTCTAGGCCGCCTGGGCGATCGCTGCGGAGCTCTGCGGATGCTGCCGCGGCGCGCTGCGCGCCTCGGCTGCGGCGCGGCGGCGGACGGCGCGGCCGGGCCGGGCCGTTGCCTCTATCGCGTGCGCAACCCCGCGCGCACCCCCAGCATGCGTTCACGTGCGCGCAAACTGCTGCCGCTGCTGCACTTGTGACGATGAAGTGGCGGCTGACCAGCCGCTGGCTCCCTACGTACTCTCTCTCGCTGCAGCTCCTCTTCTACGCCGACCGACCACGCCCGCGCGCCCACACACGCAACTCCAACTCCAGGCGGGCAGAGAACAAGCAAGCAAAACAAGACTCAGAGGGAAGGGGCGAGTCGCCGCATGCGCGGCCGCGCCGCCAGCCAAGGCCGCCAGGCGGCACCCCGGCGTGGCGCACGCGCCGGTGGAGCCTGAGCGCGGAGGAGGTGCGTGGTGCAAGGTTGGAGGTGGTGTCTGCCAGCCAGTCTGGGGCTGCGTGCGCGCGCGCCACGTTCAGCCGGGCGCGCGCTGGCCTGCCCCTGCCCCCGGAGCCCCCGTCAGCCCCCCCCCCCCCTGCATGCGCCGTGCTTGCTGCCCCGCCCCCGCCACGTGGCGAGCGCCCCACCCCGCCAGCCAATCAATCAATGACACAGCCCGACGGCCGCCCCGCTCGCGCTCACTTGCCGCCGGCGGCGGCGGGGCGCGTGACCTCGTTGGTCAGCGGGTACGCGCGCACGAGCAGCAGGCTGCTGGCGATGGTGATGACCGCCATGCCGGCCATCCACAGCCCCGGGCCGACGAAGAGGCTGCCGCTCGCCGTCTGGATCGCGCTCAGCGCGAGGGGCGTGAGGCCACCAAAGAGTGTCATGCCGAGGTTGTAGCCGAGGTTGAACCCCTTTTGATGATGAGAGAGCCGCGGCGGCAGCGGCGGCGGGCGCTGGTGAGCGGCGGCGGGCGGGGGCGTGCGGCGGGCGCGCAGCCTGCGCTGCCCGCCGCGCGCCGCGCGCAGGGCGCACCGAGATGCGGACGCCGGCGGGGTAGATCGAGGAGCAGATCGCCGGCAGCAGGCCCATGGTGTAGGCGGTCAGCGCGAGCGACACCGCTTGCAGCAGCCAGCAGGCGGCGAGCACGCGCGTGCGGAAGGCCAGGAAGATGGGCACCGCCGCGGCGCCGCCGACCGCGGCGATGGCGATCGTGGCGGTCACGCGCGGCTGCGACGTGGGCGCGGCGCGGCGCGGCGCAGCGTGTGTGTGTGTGTGTGTGTGTGTGTGTGTGTGTGTGTGTGTGTGTGTGTGTGTGTGTGTGTGTGTGTGTGTGTGTGTGTGTGTGTGTGTGTGTGTTTCGGAGGGGCAGGGATTGGCAGGGCAGGCGCGCTCGCAGCGCGGCCCTGCGCGCGCCGCCCGCACCTGGCCGCGGTCGCTGAGGTAGCCGGCGACTGGCACGACTGCAGTGAAGACGCACATGCTGGTCAGGACCTGGGGGGCGGGCGGGCAGACGCGGAGCAGGGTTGACCGGGGCTGACCGGCGTCGCGCCGCGGCCGGCGAGCCCCCCCGGGCGCGGCGCCGGGGCCGGCGCGCGCGCCCGCCCGCGCGCCGCACCATCCACAGCGTTGTCATCTGGGGGATGCTCACGTGCGTCGCAAAGAACGACGGCAGCCTGTGACGCGGCGGCGGCGGCGGCCGGCGGGCGCGGCGGGCGGCCAGCTCTTGGCACCTCGGGCTCGACGCCTCTTGGGCCCTCAATCCTGAGACCCCCACCACACACCCAGACCCACCCACCCACCCACCCACCCACCCACCCACCCACCCACCCACAGCCATAAACAACAACAACAACATTATGATGATTCTTAATGAATCGCACACAGCACACACACACACACGCACCACGAGTAGCCGAGGTAGAAGCTTGCCCCGATCCAGGCCTCGTAGCCCGTCTGCAGCACCAGGCCGCTCCAGTAGCCGCGCACCAGCTCCACCAGCGGGACGTAGTGCTTCGCCGCGTCACCCGACCCGCCCGGCGCCTCCTCGGCCGCGGCCGGCGCCGCGTCGGGCGTGGCGGGCGCGGCGTCGGCGTCACTCGACGAGCGCAGGCGGCCCGCGAGGCCGCCGACGCGCTTGCCGCCGCCCGCGCGGCGGCGCGCCGCGACGTCCTCCTCAATCTCCTCCCGCGACGTCGCAAACTCGACGCTGCGCGCGCGCGGCGCGCCGGGCTCAGCTCAGCCCACGCGGCGCTCGTGCCGGTGTGCGCGCGCGGCCGCGTGCGCCGCCCCACTCCCGCAGGGCCGCTCCGGGGCTCACTCACCTCTCTGGCATGTTGTAGCGCAGCACGATCGCAGCGACCAGGGAGACCACCGCGCCCAGGAACGGCAGCCGCCAGCCCCACACCGGCATGGACACTGCGCGGCGGGTGCGGCGGTCAGGGCGGGGTCGGCCGGCAGATCGGCGCTGCGTGGCCGCGCACGCAGGCCGCACAGCACGCGGCGCACTGGGAGGGACGAGCGAGATGGTTGCCACCACGGTGAGGATGCCGATGACGACGCCAACGCCGAGGCTCACGTAGCCCAGCGACCCCGTGACCGCCTGCCAGCGCGGGTCTGTGCGGCGCGTGGCGCGCGGTGGGCGGCGATGCGGCGGCGTGCGCAGGCCGCGCGCGGCGCGCCGGTCGCGGCGGCGCGAGCGCGGCGGGGCCGCGCAGCGAGGGGGCGCACCGGCGAGCTCGTGCAGGTACACCATCGCGGCGCCAAACTCGCCGCCCATGGCGAGGCCCTGGACCATGCGCAGCGACGCCAGCAGGATGGGCGCGGCGACGCCGATCTGGGAGAAGGTGGGCAGGCAGCCGATGAGCACGGTCGGCACGCCTGCGGGCGCGGGCCGCCGCGGCGGGGCGGGTCGGCGCGCGGCGCCGGCGCGGGCGGCGCGGGGTGACGCGGGCGCGCCGGGGCGCTGCGCGCAGCGGGCCGCCCACCCATGACGAGCACCGAGATGAGCAGGCACGTGCCACGCCCTCGAGTGTCGCCTATGTGCCCGAAGAGAATCGCGCCGGCAGGGCGGCTGAGATAGCCTAGAAAGAAGACACCCCAAAAGCTCAGGGCCTTGGGTAGGGTTCGAGGCAGGGCGCAGGTCGAGGCAGTGCGGGGCGGGTCAGGTTGCGGGCGCGGGCCGAGGCAGGGCGGTGCAGCAGCAGCAGCGGCGGCGGCGCGCCTGCATCGCGGGGTCGTTGGCGGGGAAGAAGAGCTTGCCCAGCGTCTTGGACAGCTGCGGCGCGCGAGAGGCGGGCGGGCGCGTCGGGCGGCGGGCGCGGCAGCCGGCGGTCCGAGTCCGCCGCCCCTCCACTCATTGCGCGCACCTGCGAGTAGATGGTGAAATCATACCTGCGGCGCGCCGCAGCCGCCGGCGGTGGTCGTGGCGGGTCGGCGGCAGGCCCGGCGCCCGCGGCAGCAGCTGCTGCCCAGCCGGCCGCGCCCGCCGCGCGCGCCACCGCCGAGCCCCAGCCCGCTGCCCCAGCAGCAGCGGCGCTGTGCCGGCAGCGCGGTCAGGCCCTCACCATTCGATGATCGTGCCCAGGGAGATGGCCAGCAGCGCGCGAATCAGCTTCGCGAGCGGCACGTCGCCCGCGCCCCGAATCGAGCTCCAGCCGCTCTCGCTGCGCACATCGCAGACCAGGTCGGCGCCCCCGCCGGTGGAGGACTTGGGCATCGCTCCGCACGCGTCGGTCTGCGGGCGGGGGAAACAGCGGCCGCGTTTGCGCGGGAGCCGCAAACAGCCGGCCGCGCAGCTGCGCGGCGCGTGTGATACGCTGTCGTGACGCCAGGATGACCGACTCACGGCTCTGCGGCGGCGCAGGTCACTCTCTGGCTGCTGGCTGCTCGCGGCAGCGGCGCCGCCCAGGCTCTGCAGGCGCAGCTGACACTCAGCCTGGAGGATGGCGCAGAGTGGTGGGCCGGTCCGCGAGTCGCGCGGGCTGCGTGGCGGGCGGGCCGGCGCAGCGTCACCGCAGAACTGCCAGCGTCGGTTTGCGTCGGAGACTTGACCGGCCGCCGCGCGGCGCGAGGGCGCGAGCAGCCCGACGACGGCGCTGCCCACGCGAAGGGACCACGATGAAGCACTCGCTTACACAGCGCGCTGGCGCGCCTGCTGACATTGGTTATTCCGCTCCGCTCCTTGGCTGCCCCACGCCGCCCCACGCTGCCTGCCCTCACACGGCACGTGGCGTGCCCTCCCAAACAAACGAAGACGGGGCACAGAGAGCACAGAGCAGCAGAGAGCACAGGCAGGCGGGCCCCGCCTGTCAGAGAACACACGAGTCAAGTGCGCCCCGCGCGACCGCGCTCCCTTTTGATTCAATCACCGGCGCCGGCGGTGGGGTCCGCGCGGCAGGCATAAAGAATCGGCGCCCCGCCGGCGCCAGCACTCTGCTGACTGCTGACTGCTGACTGCTGACTGCTGACCGCCCCGCTCCCCTGCGCGCGCGCTCGCGCACGCCGCGCCGGCCGCGGCATGCGCCCGCCGCGGCGCGGCCCGGCGCCCCTCCGCTCCGCTCCGCTGCGCCGCGCCGCTGGCGCGGCGCGCCCCGCAAGCGATGCCCGCGCGGCCGCCGCGCGCCTCCTCTGGCGCGCCGCGCGCGCCCTCTCACCGACCCGCGCCCTGCTCGCCGGCGCGGCGGCAGGCGCCGCCGCGCCTAGTTGGCGGGCGCGGGCGCGGGCGGCGGCGCGTCGCCGGCCTTCTTGTAATACACTATGTCTCCCGTGTCGTCCACGTACTGGTCCTCACGCAGGCTGCGCGCGAGCGCGGGCACGAGGTGCGTCGGCAGCGGGCCCGCGCTCTTGACCGGCTCCCTGGCGGCGGCGGCGCGGCGCGGCGGCGGGCGGGCGGGGGTCGGGCGGGCGGGCGGAGGGCGGGCGGAGGGCGGCGCAAACGCAATCGTGCCCCCCCCCCCCCCCTCTCTTCCCACACCCACCCACCCACCCACCCACACCCACCCACCCACCCAGCCACACACACACACACACACAGACACACACACACACACACACACACCCAGCCACCCCCCCCCCACACACACACACCCGCACCTGTAGTAGGGCCCCATGACCTTCTTGGCCGCCTCTGTCGCCTCGACCAGGCTGTAGTGGGGCATCTGGGGGAACTGCGGGTTGTGTGTGTTTGAGGGGGGGCAGAGGTTTCAGCGGGGCGGGGGTTTAGGGGTCTATAGGGGTCTATAGAGGTTGAGAGGTCCAGCGGCGGCGGCGGGGGGGCTCGAGGACGGCGCGGGGCTGCCAGGCTGGGCGGCGGCGCGCGGGCGGGCGCGCGGGGGAGGGCGGCGGCTGCGTCGCACCAGGTGGTGCACGACGTGCGTCTCGATGTTGTGGTGGATCTTGTTGAAGATGCCATAGTCCCTGCGCAGCGAGGGAGGGTTTAGGGTTGAGCAGGGTTTAGGGCCAAGCAGGGCTCAGGGTCGAGCAGGGCTCAGGGCCAAGCAGGACTCAGGCCGCGCGGCGCAGGCGGGCGGGCGCGCGCGCGCCTGTCGAGCGTGGTGAGGCCGCCGCGCAGGTAGCTCCACTCCTCGCCGCGGTACCAGGGCATCTTCATGCCGGCGTCCTCGGGGCCGTGGTGGTGCAGGTACGTCACCGCGTCCAGCCACGCGACAAACACCCAGTCTGGAGTGGGGGCGCGGACGCGGCGGACGCGCGTCAGGGGGGGGGGGGGGGGACGCGCGCGCTGCGCTGCAGCGCAGGAGCCCCGCGCCGGCCGAGGCTCGGGGCGGGCCCTGGACCCCCCTGGCCCCTCCTCCTCTGCGCCCCGCCGCCGGGCCCCGCCGCCGAAACCCCCGCCTGTTTAAACCCCCGCAAGCGTGAGTGTTTTAAACCCCCGCCGCCGGTGCTCACAGGGCATGAAATAGAGGTTGAACATCGCCGCCACGCCGAGCTTGGCGGTCGCCGCGCCCAGCACGCCCAGCATGCCCAGCATGAACGCGTCGCTCGTCAGCACCATGCGCCGCTCGCTCGGCTGGAAGAGGTCGCAGCCCGGGTCGTAGTGGCTGCCCTCCTTGCCTGCGGCGCGGGGCGGCGGCGGCGGCGGCGGCGGCGCGGCGTTGGGCGTTGGGCGGCGGCGGCTGCGGCGGCGCTGGGGCGGCGCTGGGCGTGCTCCCCCGCGGCGGCGGCGGCGGCGGCGGCGGCGGCGGCGGCGGCTGCGGCGGCGGCGGCCCCGAGCCCCCGCGCACCGGGGGAGCGCTTCCAGAGGTAAAAGGGGTAGGCAAAGAGAGACCAGGGGAAGCTCAGGCGCCCGAGCTTGGTCCAAAACTCCTGCGCGGCGCGAGTGGCGAGCGGGCGCGCGTGAGCGGGCGCGGGCGAGCGGGCGCGGGCGAGCGGGCGCGGGCGGCGCGGGCGGCGCGTGGCCGGCGCGGGCGGCGCGGCGCGGGCGGCGCGCACGAGCTTGTCAAACTGGCTCTTGGTCACGGGGTGCCACGACTCATCGTTCTCCACGTGCCCGTGGTTGCCGTGGTGCGTGCGGTGGCTGATGCGCCAGCCGTGGTCTGCGCGCGCGCGCGGGGGAGGAGGGCGAGGCTCGGCGCGCGCGCCGCGCCGCGGCGCGCGGCGCCGCTGCCCGTCGCTGCCCGTCGCTGCCCGCAGCCGCCCGCCGCGGCCGCCGCCGCTCACAGGGCACGAGGATGCTCGCGTGCGTGATGTTGCCGACCAGGTCGTTGAGGTGCCGGCTGGCGCTGAACGACTGGTGCCCGCTGCGGGGGCGCACCGCGCGGCGCGGCGGGGTCGGCGCGGCCCACGGCCGGGCAGCGGCCGCGCGATGCCGCCGCCGCCTCGCCGCCGCCGGCGGTGCGGGGTTTTGCGCGTGCTGCGCGCGCACCAGTCGTGGCCGACCACGAACAGCGCCCAGAACATGGTGCCCTGCGCGACCCAGTACAGCGGCCACGCCCACCTGCGCGGCGCCGCGTCGCGGCGCGCGCGCGTCGGCGCAGGGGCGGCACGCAGGCGCGCGCGCGCGCGCGTCCTGCGAGCGGCCGACGCGGCGGGCGGCGGCCGTGGCGGCGGCGGCGCGCGCACCAGGCGTTGACGGCGTACGCCGCGGCCGCGAGGCCCGCGACGATGCCGACGTCGAGCGCCAGGTAGGCCATGGAGCGCTGCGGCGCACGCGGGGCGGGGGCGGCCCGCCGGAGGGCGTCGGGGGGCGGGCCCGGGCTGCAGGGGAGAGCCAACCACCGCTCGCGGCCGCAGAGGCACCGCGCCGGCGCCGCCTGCCGCACCGCGCCGTTCTTCTCCCAGCAGTGCTTGGGGATGGCCTCGCGGATGTCGGAGAGCCCAAACGGCGGCGGCGCGGAGAGGTCGTAGGTGCCGTCCTGCGCGGCGGCGGGGTGCGCGCAGCGCGCGGTCGGCAGCGCCGCCGCGCCGCCCCGCGTTGCCGGGTCCCCTGCCCCGGTGGCGCTGCGATGTGGGCTGGCCCCCCCCGGGCACGCGACGCGCGGCGCACGCGCTGCCGGGCCGCAGGCGGGGCTGTGGGCGGGCGGGCAGCAGCAGCCCCACATGCGCTGGCCTCGCGGCGCGCCGGGCCGCCGCGGCGCGGCGCCTGGGCGGTGAGGCCACCCTAGCTGGCGGCGCGAGACGGCCCGAGTGGCGGCGCACCTCGTTGAGCACGAAGCCGCGCTCGTCGGTGCGCGGCGCGCTGCTGGAGGGCGCGCCAATGCTGGCGACGCCGGCCCGCACGGCGCCCCGGGCCGGCAGGGGCACCGCCACCCGGCTCACGGGCCCGGCGCGGCTCAGCCGCGCGCCCTGCGCGCACGGCGCGCGCGCGAGCTGCATCTTGAAGCGGCGCGGTGCGGCGCGCAGGTGCGCGAGCGCGGCGGCGTGGCGGGCCGGGCCTGCGGCGCACGGGGAGGGGGGCGGTGTGGCGTCGCGCTGGCGGGCCCGCGCAGCGCTGGCGCGGGCGGGCGGCGGCGGCGGCGGTCTAGTGACCCGGCGCTCGCTTGCTCGCCGTCTGCGGCAGGAGCGCCCGCCGCGCCGCCGCGCGCCGGCGGTGACGTGACGCCTCCACGCGCCAACGACGCCCGGCCCTGCGCGGCGCCGCCGGCCCGCACCGCCCGCTGCGCGCGGCGCGAGGCGCGGCCGCAACAGGTCGTCCGCGCGTGCGCCGCGGGGCGTCACGAGCCGCGGGATGCCAATCGGGCGCAGCAGCAGTCAGTGACGGAGGTCGTCGCTGAGTTACAGGGGGGTAGGATAACACACTGAGCGCGCGCGCCAAGAGTTGTTGCGCGACGACGACGGCCAACTCCCGTGTTCCCCGGCGCCGGAGGCCTGGCAGCCGCGCGCGCCGACAGCCCACCATGTCAAACGGGCAGACGGATCCAAATGCCCCAGCAGCAGGGCAGCAGAGGGCCTGCGCAGCTCAGTGCGTGTTGGTGCCAACGGGCACACGCAACGGCAGCAAAAGCATGGGGCTGTGGGTGGATTGAATTGGAGCGCCGCGCGCCGCCAGGCCTATCGCTGGCGGCGGCGCGCGGGCGCGGGCGCACGCGCGCGCGCGCGGGGCTGGGTGCCGCCGCGCCGCGCCGCGGCGTGCGACCCGCGCGCAAGTGCTGACCGGCATGCGCGTGCAGCTGCTGCTGCACCGCACCTCGGCAGCGCCTCGGACGGGGCGCAGCGAGCGAGGGCGCAGCGAGCGAGTCGGGGCGCAGCGAGCGAGTGGGCGCCGCACAGCCACATGCGCGCTGTGCGGGAGCGGCGTCGAGCCTCCCCCCTACTCCTCGGCCGGAGCGCCGGCGCGCACCCTCCCCGCCACGCGCGGGCCGATATAGCCATCCGAGCTTGGGTGATGCAGCGCGCGACCCACAAGGAAAACCCCTCACCACCACCCACGCGGACAGACCCACACTCGCGGACGGGCGCGCGGGCCCTCACGGCCCTGCCCCGACCACGCGCACAACGCGCAAAACGCGAACACGCCTCCCACCGTCCGGCCTCGGGCGAGAAACACGCATTGATGGGGCGGGCGGCGGCCGCAGCCAGCCGCCGAGCCAGAAAGCAGCGCACGACAGGCGCGAGCGAGCAGCAGGCGACCTCGACCCTCAACACGCGGCTGCACGAAACGCGCCCCGCAGCCGACCTCGCCGGCCGGCGCGAGCCCGTCGGCAGCCGCAGCAGCCACCGGGGGCACAAACAGAGAGATGCCCTGGGGAGCAGCAGGCCAGGTAGAAGGTTGGTTCAGCGTTCAGCCCCGCGCGCGCCTGCACCGCATCCAAAGCAGGCCGACCTCCCTCCCTCCCCGCCCGCCGCGCTAAGCAAAGGCGCGGGGGCCAGCCGCTGCCCGCGGCCAGCACCGACGCGCACGGCGCGCCACCTCGGCGCGCCGCGCGCAACCTCGGCAGGCCGCCTGTGCGGTGGGGAGCGCTGGCCGCCGCCGGCTGGCGCCCCGGCCGCAGGCAGAACGTGCAGGCGCAAGGAATGGATGACGCGCGCGGCCCGGCGCGCGGCCGCCGCTCTGGGCGGCGGGCGCGCGGCGGCGCCGCGGCCGGGGGCCGGGGGGTTCTGCTGCCGGCCGACCGGCTGGCCGGGGCGGGGCGCCGCCGCGACGGCGGCGGCGCCGCGGCCCCGGGCACATACACGACCGCGCGGGAGCCACATGGGCGGGGCATCGCCGTCGCTCTCAACTCGCTCGAGGCCGTTCGAGGCCGTTCCGGGGCCGCGTTCATGGGGCCCGTGGCTGGGGGGCTGCCCCCCGCGCGCGCCGCTCACGCGCCCTGGCCGTCCACCGCCAGCATACCGAGCAGCTGCTGCATCGCGTGGTCGGGCAGCGTCGACAGCAGCTGCGCCATGCGCGCGTTGGCCGCCGTCGGCTGCGCGGGCATGCCGACGCCGAGGCCGCAGCCGCCGCCGCGCGCCAGGCCCGGCGGCGCGGCGTAGGCGGCGTCGACGCGGAGCCACTGGTCCATGCCGCCCCCGAGCATGCCCGGCGCGGGCAGGCAGCCCCCGCCGTAGCACTGCTGCTGCGGCGCCGCCGCGAGCATGCCGCCCGACACCCACTGGTCGGCGAGGCGCGCCGCCGCGGGCGCGGCGGGCGCGGGCGCCGGCGCGAGCAGCCAGCCGCCGGTGGCCGCGGCGGGCGCGTACACGACCTGCGCGCCGCCGGGCGCGCCGCCGGCGTCGACGTAGACGAGCTGCTGCGCCGCGGCCTGCGCCTGCGGCTGCTGCTGGGGCACCATGCCCGCGTAGCCGCCGCCGACGGGCACGGGCAGCTGCGCGGGCAGCATGCCGCCGCCCGCGAGCCAGAGGCCGGGCGCGGCGAGCTCCGGCGCGAGCTGCAGGGCGCCGCCGCCCTGCAGCTGCATGTCCAGCAGGCCGAGGCCCGCGGCCGCCAGCGGCTCCAGCAGCGGCGCCGCCGCGCTGGCCTCGCTGCCGCACGCGCTCGGCAGCGCCGCGCCGCCGCCGGCCTTGAGCTCGCTGCCGTCGCTGCTGCAGCGGCTGCTCGTGCTGGCCGCCGCGAGGCTGCCGCTCGTGGCGCTCGACTCGGCGCCCTGCAGCTGCGCCGCCGCGACGGTGGCCGACGTGTCGAGCTTGCTGTACGGCGTCACGCGCAGCTCCGCCTTGCTGTGCGCGAAGAAGCACACCGGGCGGCGGCAGTTGCCGCCGAGGCTGCAGAGCTTGGTGCGGAAGCGGCCGGGGTGCAGCCACAGCTCAAAGTGGCCGTGCGCGTACTTGCACGCCGCGCCAAAGGGGCACTTCTGCGCGCGGGCGGGGGCGCGCGGCGGGGGCGCGGTGGGCGTGGGCGGGCGCGGCGGCGCGGGAGCTGCGCAGCAGCAGCGCCGCCGCGCGGCGCGGGCCGCGCCGCCCGCCGCTGCAGCCCGCCGCAGCGCCGCCCGGCGCACCTCCTTGAGGTCGGTGCTGTGCTGCGTGCTGCCGCACATGAAGGGCAGGTAGGCGCTCGGGTGGCGCCGCTCCGCGGCCTCGCCGGCATGGGCAAAGGGGCACGACGCAAAGTCGTGGCGGTAGGTCTTGTCGCAGGGCTTCACCTGCGGCGAGCGACGGCCGCCGGCGGTGTCGGGGGCGGCCCGCGGCGCGTCGCGGGCCCCGATCGCGGGGCGTTGCGGGCGGCGCGGCGCGCGGCAAGCCCCTCATAACCCGCCGCCCCTGGGCCCCCGCAGGCCCGGCACGCCCGTCGAGGCGCCGTGGCCCCGCCCCCTGGCGCCGACGGGCCCCGCCGGCGGGCGCCGCGGCGGCCGGGGGGGCCGGGCGCTGCTCGCGACAGCGCGCAATGGCGCGTCCCGGGCGGCGGCCCTGGGGCGCCCGCGGGCCCGCGCCCGCACCTTGTAGCTGAACTGCAGGAAGTCGTCGTCATACTGCTGCGCCCGCGCTGCCGCGCGGCCGCCCAGCGCCCGCGGCGCGCCAAGCGGGCCGGCGGGGGCGTCCATGGGCAGGCCGCGACACATTGCGGGTCTTCAAAGGGCCGGGGAGCGCGCGCGGGGCGGCGCTGGCGCTGCCGCGGGGCGCGATACACGGCACGTCAAGCTGGCGGTGCGCGCGCGTGCGCGGCGGGGCGTCTCTGCGCTGCTCTGGGCTCTGGCGGCGGGGCGTGCGGTGACTGGGGCGCGAGGGGTCGTCGCGCGCTCATGCCGCGGTGATCGTTGCTAAGTCGCGTGTCGCCGATTGGCATCCCGCCGGCTCGTGCAGCCCAGCGCCGCCGCACGCGCGGAACGGCCGGTTGCGGCCGCGCCTCGCGCCTCGCGCCGCGCGCAGCGGGCGGTGGGGGCCGGCGGCGCCGCGCAGGGCCGGGCGTCGTTGGCGCGTGGAGGCGTCACGTCACCGCCGGCGCGCGGCGGCGCGGCGGGCGCTCCTGCCGCAGACGGCGAGCAAGCGAGCGCCGGGTCACTAGACCGCCGCCGCCGCCGCCCGCCCGCGCCAGCGCTGCGCGGGCCCGCCAGCGCGACGCCACACCGCCCCCCTCCCCGTGCGCCGCACGCCCCGGCCCGCCACGCCACCGCGCTCGCGCACCTGCGCGCCGCACCAAACCGCTTCAAGATGCAGCTCGCGCGCGCGCCGTGCGCGCAGGGCGCGCGGCTGAGCCGCGCCGGGCCCGTGAGCCGGGTGGCGGTGCCCCTGCCGGCCCGGGGCGCCGTGCGGGCCGGCGTCGCCAGCATTGGCGCGCCCTCTCGCGGCGGCACCCAGCCCCGCGCGCGCGCGCGTGCGCCCGCGCCTGCGAGCCGCCGTCAGCGATAGGCCGGGCGGCGCGCGGCGCTCCAATTCAATCCACCCACAGCCCCCTGCTTTTGCTGCCTCTGCGCGTGCCCGTTGGCACCAACACGCACTGAGCTGCGCAGGCCCTCTGCTGCCCTGCTGCTGGGGCATTTGGATCCGTCTGCCCGTTTGACATGGTGGGCTGTCGGCGCGCGCGGCTGCCAGGCCTCCGGCGCCGGGGAACACGGGAGTTGGCCGTCGTCGTCGCGCAACAACTCTTGGCGCGCGCGCTCAGTGTGTTATCCTATCCCCCTGTAACTCAGCGACGACCTCCGTCATTGACTGCTGCTGCGCCCGATTGGCATCCCGCCGGCTCGTGCCGCCCAGCGCCGCCGCACGCGCGGAACGGCCGGTTGCGCACGCGCCTCGCGCCGCGCGCAGCGGGCTGTGGGGGCCGGCGGCGCCACTCGGGCCGGGCGTCGTTGGCGCGCGGAGGCGTCGCGTCACCGCCGGCGGGCGGGCGGCGGCGCGGGGGCGCTCCTGCCTTGGGCGCCGGCGAGCGAGCGCCGGGTCTCTAGACCGCTGCCGCCCGCCCGCCAGCAGCGCGCCGGGCCGCACGCCAGCGCGGCGCAACAGCGGCGCGCCGCACGCAGGCCCGCCGCGCCGTGCCAGCGGCCGCCGCGCTCGTGCACGCTGAGTGATGGCACCACCGCCCGGCGGGCCAGCTTGCGCGAGAGCCGGGGGGCGCCGCAGGCTCGCGAGCCCCGGCTCAGAACCGCGCGCCCCCCGGCGGCGCTTCGCCGCCGACCCCGCCGCTGCCACTCAAGCGCGCGCAGAATCACGGTCCCGCGCCGCTCGCCGATGTGGCCGGACTGGTTCGGCGGCGGCAGCGAGCGCAGCGCCGGCAGCAGCAGCAGGTGCGGCGCGCCGCGCCCTCTCACGCTCGCGAGGCGCCCTGCCCGGCCGCTCCCGACCGCGCGCGGCCGCCTCACGCTGCGCCTGCCGCCGCTGGGCGCGCGCAGGGAGCAGCAGCGCCAGCTCGCGGCGGCGCTCTCCAAGCCGACGCACACCCTGCTCTTCTTCAACTCGCGCCGCTGCCTGCTCTGCCGCTCCCTGGCGCCGCTGGTGGACCAGGTGCGCGCTGGACGGGCGCAGCGCGCGCTGCGCGCCCGGCGCCGCGTGCCATCCCTCCGCCGCCGCTGCCGCGCAGGTCGGCAGCGACTGCGACTGGCTCAGCGTCGCGTCGGTCACCACCGACGATCACGTCGCATGGGCGCCTGAGGTGAGGTGTTTTGGCGCGCGCAGGGCTGCTGGGCGCGCTGAGGCAGCGGCGGCGCCGCTGCCGACGACTGCTGCCCGCGCGCGTGCGGCGGCGCGCGCTGCCCCGCCGCAGATGCTGACCTACGGCGTGGAGGCTGTGCCCTGCTTCATTGTGCTCGACCAGCAAGGCGCGCCGCCGCCGCGCCGCGACCGCCCGCGGCCGGCGGCGCCCGCCGCCGACGCGCCCCGGCGCCGCGACCGCCGCGTGCCCGCAGGCCGCGCCGTGGCCAAGACGGGCAAGCCCCGCGGCAGGGGCCACGTCGCCGAGAGCCTGCGCGCGCTGCTCAGCCTCGCGCGCCCGCCGCGCCCCTGAGCGCAGCATGCCCATCTCGAGCGCGGCCGACATGGAGCGGGTGCGCGCCGCCCGCGCGCGCAGCGGCCGCACGCGCAGCGGCGCACGGCCGCGTGCGCCGGGGCCGGTGCGCGGCTGGGGGCGCCCACGCCGCCGCGGGCGCGCGCGCCCCGCCACACCCGCGCAGGCGCTCGCCCAGGCGGCGCCCCGCGGGCCCGCCAGCGTGCCCGGCGGCGACCCGGGCGCGGTCCTCGCCCTGGCGTGCCACTGCGTGATGGTGGACGCGGGAATGAAGGCGCGGCGGGGCCGGCGGCCGGCAGCGGCCGCCGCCGCGGCGGCCCGCCCGCCCGCGGCCGCCGGGCGCGGCGCCGACCCGCGCGCCCCGCCGCGCCGCGCCGCGCCGCAGTGCGTGCTGCCGAGCGGCGCGCCCGCCGCGGCGCGCTGGCCGCCGCCGGCGGGGTGGGCGGCGGAGTTTGCGGACGAATGGGTGTTCCGCTACGCCGCGCCGGGCAAGGCCTCGACGCTCGTGCTGCACTGCAGCCTGCAGCGCGCCACGGGGCGCATGCTCGTGCACACGCTGGAGGCGGGCAACGAGCAGCGCAACCACCACGTGCGCGCCGCGCCGCGCGGCGCGCCGCCGCCGCATGGCGCCGCCGCCGCGTGGCGCCGCCGCCGGAGCCGCCGCCGCGTGGCGTCGCCGCCGCTGCCGCCACAGCCGCCGCATGGCGCCGCCGCCGGAGCCGCCGCCGTGACCGCGGCCGCGCCCCGCGCCGCGCCCCGGCCGCAGATGCTCGGCCTCTATCTGCCCAAGTACGTGCCGCCCGGCGCGGCCGCGCTGCTCGGCGGCGCGGCCTGGGCTGGCGTCGTGGCGCACGGCGACGCGCTCGCGGGCATGATGGCCGACCACGTGATCGCGCCGCTGCTCGACGCGGCGGAGGACCTCCCGCCCGGCGCGGGCGCCGACGCGGCCGGGTGGGCCGACGGCGGCGGTAGCCGCCGCGCGGGCTGGGCCGCCTGGCTGCCCGGCGGCGGCGGCGCCAGCTACGTGCTGCCCGCGGTGGTCGCGACGGCGGTCGCGCTCAGCGTCGTCGCGTACGTCGTCGCGGCGCGGCGCCGGGCGGGGCCGGGCGCGCCGCGCCGGTGACGGCGCGGCGCCGCCCCTCACACGCACGACCGCCGCGCTGTAATTTACATGTTGCGCGCGCGCCGGCCTCGTGCGGCCGACCGGCCTTGCGCGGCCGACCGGCCGCGCCGCGCCCCGACCGCGCCCCGCGCGCGCCCGGCGCGGTCAGCAGCCGCCGAGGCCGCCGTCGCCGTCGCCGCCGCCGAGCGGCAGGCCAAGGCCGTCCTCGTGGGCCATGACGTCGGTGCGGCCCTGGTACGCGCGGTCGGGGGACACGAACGCGAGGTTGGCGACGTGGCTGGTGTAGAGGCAGGCGAAGCGGTCGATCTGCGTCGCGTAGCGGCTGTGCTGGTAGCCCGTCTTCAGCAGCCGCCCCCAGACCGGGTGGAAGGCCTCGTGGTGGCGGCGCAGCAGGTCGCTGTGCAGCTCCTTGAGCCGCTCCCGCTCGCCGCGCAGCGCCTCGAGCGTGCGCTGGTTGTCCGACAGCGCGCCCGGCGGCACCTCGCCGTGCCTGAACGCCCACAGCAGCCGCTGCGGCGCGCGGCGCGGCACGGGGCTGGGGCTTAGGCGATGAGGGCCCAACCCCACGAAGGCCCCCGCCGGCGGCGCCCGTCGCCACACAATTCGCGGCGCGGCGGCGGCGCAGCGCGCGCGGCGCAGCGCGCGCGCCGCGCCTGGATCTGCGCGTCCACGTCGCCCCGCGCGCCGCGCAGCTGGCTGAGGTTTATCTGCGTGTCGCGCGTCGCGCCCGCGACCGCGAGCTCCGCCTCCAGCTCCGGCACGACCAGCATCGTGCGCCAGCCCAGGCTCTGCGGGCGCGCGCGCGGCGGCGGCGGCGTGCGGTGCGCGGCGCGGTGGGCGCGGCGTGTGGCGGGCGCGGCGCGGGGCGCGCGCTCGGGCGGCGCGGGCGGCAGGGCGGCGGCGCGGGCGGCGCGAGCGGCGCGGGCGGCGGGGGCGGCGCCGGCGGGCGGGGGCACCTTTTTGCTGCGCAGTATGTCGCCGTAGATGTGGTCGCCCACGTACAGCACCTGGCGGCGGGGGTTGAGGGGCGGCGGCGGCGGCGGCGGGGACGGTGACCGCGCGAGCGGCGCTCGCGGCGGCGGCGCGCGGCGCGGCGGCGCAAACTCGCCCCTGCGCCGCGCGCGCGCGCGCCGCGTGCTCTCGCATGCACGCCCCCGGCGGCCGGCCCCGCGCGGTCGCGCGCGCCTGGCTGCCGGCGTCGACGCCGAGCATGGTGTGCAGGTCGCGGTAGTTGCCGCCCTGGAAGACGGCCGCCGACTCGCGCGCCCGCCCGCGTCGATGCTCGCGACGCCAAACTGCGGCGCGCGGCGCGCGGCGCGCGGCGCGTGGCGCGGCGCGTCGTCCAAGGCCCGCCCGCCCGCCCTCGCCCAGCGCGCCCTCCCCCAGCGCCCCGCCCCGCTGCGCGCGCTGCCGCGCGCGCCGCCGCGCCCCAGCGCCCCGGCGCGCGCCTGGCGGCCGTCAGGCGGGAGGTCCTCCTCGCCGATGGGTATGATTGGCGCGCCGCCGTCGGTGTTGACGAGCGTGCCGTCGGCCGTGTTGACGCCGAAGAGGGGGCGGCGCTCGCTGAAGAAGCCGGGCTTGCCGCAGCCGACGATCACGACGTCAAAGAGCCGCAGCCAGTCGTCGTTCTTGGCCCGCCCCACGCGCTTGCTGCGCGCGCGCGCGGCGGCGGGCGGCGCGCGGCGCGCGAGGGGGCGCAGACGCGCGCGCGGCGGGGTGGGCGGGCGGGCGGGCGCCCTGCTCCGCGCGCTCCCTCGAACTCACCCACACACCCACACACAGCCACACACAGCCACACCCACACACCCACACACCCACACACCCACACACCCACACACAGCCACACCCACACACACGATGCGACGCCCACACACTGAGCACCCGCACCTGACCAGGTAGTTCATGACCACGTGCGTGTAGTCCCACAGGCTGTTGGTCGCAAGGAAGACCTTGCGCCCGCTCGCGCGCATCATGCCCAGCATGCCAACCAGGTGTGGGTCCTGCCGCGGCGCAGCGCGGCGGCGGTGCAGCGCAGTGCAGCGCGGGAGGGAGCGAGGGAGGCGGAGAAGGAGGGAGCGAGGCAGGGAGGGCGGGGGCGGGGGCGGGGGCGGGCGGGCGGCTGGGGCGGGCGGGGCGGGGGCCGGCGCGGCGCGGCCCGGGCGCGGGCGCGCGGCGACACACGGGCTGGCCCGGCGCCGCCGCCGGCGCGCGCAGAGAGAGGGAGAGCTGGCTCGAGCGCGCCCCCGCAGGCCCGCGCCGGCGCCGCCGGCGCCGCGCGCCCGCCCGAGCGCGAGCGAGCGCACGTCGTGGATGTACTTTGCCGGCTGCGCCGCGACGTCGCGCTTCAGGCTGCCGTCGCGGTGGCACAGGTCCACCGCCGCGCGCACGTCGCGGTACACCTGGGGTGAACCAAGGGGGGGGGGCGCAGGAGGCGCGGCGGCGGCGCGGGGCGGCGGCGGCGTGGGGGGGCTGAGGGCCCGCGGGCGCGCGGCCCGGGCCCGGGCCCCGCCGCGGGCGCGGCCGGCGCAGGCGCAGGCGTGGCGCCTGGTCGTCGCGCGCCGTTGCCCCACCTGGGCGTAGTCGGTGAAGTTGGGCAGCTGCCGCGGCGTCGCGTCCTGCGCGCGGCGGCGGACGCGGCGGCGGACGCGGCGGCGGCGTTGCCCGAGCGCCCTGCGCTGACTCGCCCCTCGCGCAGCGCGCCGCCCCGCCCCTGAGCCCTGAAGCCCTGAAGCGCTCGCCTCCCCCCTGGGCCCTGAACCCCCGGTCGCGCTCCGGCGGCCCCCTAGCCCCGCCCCGGCGGCCCTAAACCCTCACCGCCATCTCCACGAGCTGCATGAAGAGGTACCCCTCGGCGAGGCTGAAGAGCGTGTCGATCATGGCGTAGGCGGGCTCCTCAAAGTCGTCACGCACCTTGTGGGGGGCGGGGGGGGGGGGTGGTCAGGGGTTTGGGGTGTGGGGGGGGGGGGTGCGTGTGGGTGTGTTGGAGGGAGAGAGGGAGGGGGAGAGAGAGAGAGGGGGAGAGAGGGAGAGAGGGAGAGAGAGAAGGAAGGAGGGAGGCAGGGCCGGGCGCGTGCGCGCTTGCGTGCGTCGCGCGCCCCGGCGGCGCACCGCGGCCTGGTTGTACGCGGCGTTGCGCTGCTCGCGCGTGAGCAGGGTGAAGCCGTGGTAGGCGACCTTGACGTACTTGTGGCGGTCGACCTTGATCACGTTGCCGCGCTTCTGCACACCCACGCGGGCGGGGCGGGGCGGGGGCGGCGGGCGGGCACACCGAGCCGCGCGCGGGGCGGGGCGGCGCGGTCGGCGGCGGGGGCGCGCGTGGGCGGCGGGCGCGCGTGGCGGCGGCGCGCGGGCGGCGCGGCGGCGCGGCCAGCCGCCGCGCGCCGGGGCGCGGCGCCGCTGCGAGCCGCGTGGCGCGTGCGTGCGGCGCGCCTTGTCTATGATGAGGCCGCGCATCATGTGGCGCCAGTCAAAGGTGAGGTCGTACAGGCTGCGAGCGCATGGGGGGGGGGGGGCGCAGGGCGGGCGCAGGGGTATGGAGGGCGCAGGGCGGGCTGAGGGGCCCACGCGCGCGAGGCCCCGGCCCCGCCGCCGCAGCCGCCGCGGCCTGCGCAGGCGCAGGCGGCGGCGCAGCCTCGGCCGCCGCCGCGCGCCGCGTCACCTGGGCGGGTAGCCAAACACGCTCACGAGCTTGTCGACCGTCTGGCTGTGCGCGAGCTGCTCAAACGTGTCGGGCTTGTACTGCGCGAGCGTGTAGTCCATGTCAAACCCCACGGCCTGGCGCCAGGCACCCACGGGGGAGGGGGGGGGGCGTGAGCGGCGGCCACCGCCGCCACACAGCCAGCCAGCCAGGCGCGGCGGCGCGTTAGTCCGGCGCGTTAGTCCGGGGCGCCAGTCTGCCCCCCCCCCCAAACACACACACCACACACACACACACACACACACACACACACACACAACACACACACACACACACACACACACACACACACACACACACCACACAACACACACACACACACACACACACACACACACACACACACACACACACACACACACACACACACACAACACACACACACACACACACACCACACACACACCACACACACACACACACACACACACACACACACACACACACACACACACACAGGCAGCCAGCCAGCCAGCCAGGCGTCGTCATCACCCCCGCGCCTTGATCTGCTTCATGTTGAGCGAGCGGTTGCAAAAGATCTGCCGCCCCGCCGGCAGCGCCGCGCCCCACGGCTGCTCCGTCCAGAGCGCCAGCCGGCTGCTCGGCGGCGCCGGGATGTCACCATACAGCTGGCGGGGCGGGGCGGGGCGGGGCGGGGCGGGGCGGGGCGGGGCGGGGCGGGGCGGGGCGGGGCGGGCGGCGGGGCGGGGCGGGGCGGGGCGGGCGGGCGGGCGGGGCGGGGCGGGGCGGGCGGGGCGGGGCGGGGCGGGGCGGGGCGCGGGGCGGGGCGGGGCGGGCGGGGCGGGGCGGGCGGGGCGGGCGGGGCGGGGCGGGGCGGGGCGGGGCGGGGCGGGGCGGGCGGGGCGGGCGGGGCGGGGCGGGGCGGGGCGGGGCGGGCGGCGGCGGGGGCGGCGGGGGCGGGGCGGGGCGGGCGGCGGCGGGCGGGGCGGGGCGGGGCGGGGCGGGGCAGGCGCGACGGGTCGGCGCCAGGGGCGGTCGGGGCGGTCAGGGCTGCGGGCGCGGCCGCTGCGCGCGCCCGCTGCCGCGCCCGCTGCGCGCGCCGCTGCTGGCGGCGCACCTTGGGCTGTTCGCTGGTCGCGGTGCTGCTGCTGCCGCCGGACGCCAGCGAGCTGAAGCTGCCGGCGCTGCTGCTGCTGCTGGCGGGGGCGCTGCTGCCGCCATTGCTGCTGCCGTTGCTGCTGCCAGCGCCGGGGCTGCTGCACCACACCACGGCCCTGTTGCGGCGGCGTCGCGCGGCGGCGGGCGGCGCAGCGGCGAGCAGCGGCGTCAGCCCCCGGCGCGCTGCGGCGGCGGGCGAGATGCCGCGGCGCGCCAAGATTCTGCTGCGGCGGTTGTGCCGGCAGGTGGCTGCTGCCCGAGGCCGCGCCCCCCGCCGCCGCCGTGCCCTGTGCGCCGCCGGCCTCGCGCCGCCGGCGCAGGCGGCGCGCGCCGGGCGGCCGCGCAGCGCCAGCCGCTGGGGCCCGGCCGCGAGGCACGCGCAGCGGGCGATCGCCGCGCGCCGCGCCGAGGCGCCCACCTGCTGCCCCTGGCGCCGCGCGCGCCGCGGGCGAGGCCCTTCCCGGCGCTGGCCGCCAGCACGGTGTGGGGCGGCCGCACGGCGCCGCGCGGCGGCGGCGCGCCGCCCGCGGCGCTGCGTCGCTGCTGTGCTGCGAGGAGGCGCATCGAGGTGCGTGCGGCGCCCCGCAGCATCAGCACATGCGGGTGCAAGGGCGCGGCGCCGAGCCCCCCGGCGGGCTGGCGGGCCGACGCGCTGGGGCTGCGGCGCGCGGCGGCAGCAGCACTGACAGCGGCGCGGGCCTGCGCCGGCGAGCGCGGCGAGCGCGGCGGGTGGCTGGCAAAGAGGGCTGATCGTGCGTGGGAGGTGCCGGGGTCGCTGAGCGGGCGGGGGGAGGCGAGGGCAGCCGGCTCAGCAGGGGAGCTCGATGTCCAACATGTGACAGCAGGTCTTGGCGCCTCTCACCACCCGCGCGTGCCGCTCCGGGCGCGGCACTCTGCTGACGCCGACGCACCAACGCGCACCGCCCCCGTCCGCGTGCGCCGCTCCCGACGCGCCCGCGCCGGCCCGCGCGCCGCGGCCTCGCCAGCTCACGCCCGGCCGCCGGCGCGCGTGCAGCGCGTGCAGTACCGCATGTGGGGCTCCATCGGCCTCAACTCGCAGCGCCTGCGGAATGGGCTCAAAAAGTACGGCCGCAGCGGCATCGTGACCTACCTGGGGCTCTCCTCCTGCGTCACCGCGGGTGCGGGCGCGCGGGAGGCGGCCGGCGGGCCGCCGCGGGGCGCCGCCGGCCGCCGCGGCTGACGCGCCGCTGCTGCTCGCGCCGCGGGCGGGCGGCCCGCGCAGGCTTCTACGTCGCCATCGAGCGCAACGTGGACGTCAAGAAGCTCGTGGGCATAACGGGTGCGCCGGCGCGCGGGGCCAGGCGGTGGCGGCAGGGGCGCGGCGGCGCGCGGGGCAGGCGGTGGCGGCAGGGGGCGCGGCGGCGCGCCTGCAGCAGCGACGCGCGGCGCGGCAGCGACGCGCGGCGCGGCAAGCGGCGCGCTGGCGGCAGCGGCGCGCTGTGGCAGCGGCGGCGGCGCGCTGGCACGGGGCCCACACACCCGCGCGCGCCCGCGCGCCGTGCCCGCACGCAGACGACCCCGACCCGGACGCGGAGCCGTCGCTGATGCAGAAGCTGCTGCTCGGCCCGGGGTCGCACTTTGCGCTCGCGGTGCTGTGCAGCAAGGCCTGCATACCCATCAAGCTCCCGGTCGCGCTCGCGCTCACGCCATACGTGCACAGGCGCGGCGCGGCGGCGGGCTGGGCCGGGCGGCGCCGCCGCCGCGCACCCCTGGCGGCGCGCGTCTGCCGCGCGTGACGGCGCCCGCGCGCTGCCCGTGCCCCCGCGCCCGCGTGCAGGCTGGAGCAGCGCTACTTCCAGCGAGCGGTGGCGCAGGCGGCGGCGGGGCACGCGCGCCCGCCGCCGCCGCACTAGCGGCAGCGGGCGGGTGGGCGGCGGCGGCTGCAGGCGCAGTCGGCAGGAGAGCAGCAGCAGCAGCAGCAGCAGCATGAGCAGCCCCGGGCGCTGCGACGGAGCGGAGCGGCGGGCAGTGACGACGCAGCGGCGAGTTGGAGCCTGAACCGCTGCGCTTGTGCAGCGCCTGAACTCTGTGGCCCGCCCTTTCGGACAGGCACTCCGCCCGCCTGCGGCCTCGTACCCAGCAGCAGCTGCGCTTCGGAGCCATCAGCAGCGCCGCCGGCCCGCCTCGCTGCACCCGAGCTCGCTGCGCCCGCGCTAGCGCGCCCACGACCCAGCTCGCGCCTCCCAGATTGCAGCCACGCGCGCTCTGAAGCCGCACCGGGGCCCGGCGCGGCCGCCGCACGGCGCCGCCGCTGCTCGCGCCACTGGCGGCCGCACCAGCTCAGCTGCGCCCGCGCCGCTCCCGCTGGCG
This sequence comes from Scenedesmus sp. PABB004, assembly GCA_014905635.1. NCBI lineage: Eukaryota > Viridiplantae > Chlorophyta > Chlorophyceae > Sphaeropleales > Scenedesmaceae > Scenedesmus > Scenedesmus sp. PABB004. The sequence continues at coordinate 572,115 of JABVCE010000007.1, read as the reverse complement.
AGCGGGCCAGCTCACCAGGGCCTGCTGATGCCCCAGCCGGGCGCAGCTGATCCCCGCGCTGCGTGGCGGCATCATGGCGGCCGCGCTCGCGCCAGCGACCGAGCCAGCGCTCGGCCTCGACCGCGGCGACTGCGCGCACACGCGCTGCTACTGCGAGGAGAACGTGGCCCTGCTGCTGCGCCGCCTGGAGGCGCACGGGGGCCGCCGCGGCGCGCTGTACGCCGCGGTCGTGAGCAACGCCGCCGACGCGATCCCGCTCTGGCGCCAGGCGGCGGGCGATGAGGGTCAGGGCGGCTTCATCGTCTGGGATTACCACGGTGGGTGGGCAGGGAGGGTGGAGGGGAGGTGGGAGGGGAGGTGGGAGGGAGGTGGGAGGGGAGGTGGGAGAGGGGGTGGGAGGGGAGCGGCGCGCACCTGCCCGCCGCTCAGCGCAGCCACGCGCTGCGCTGTGGCGGCGCTCACGCCGCCGTCGCGCGCCCGCCGCCCGCCGCGCGCGGCAGTGCTGGCGCTCGAGGTCTCGCGGGGCGGCGCACCGCCGGCGCGTGGCCCCGCCGCGGCCACGCGCGTGTGGGACCTGGACTCGCAGCTGCCCTTCCCGTGCGACGCGCCGCGCTACGCGGCCGAGGCGCTGCAGGCGGGGCGCGTCGCGCTGCCGCGCCACCTCGCCCGGTGCGGAGCTGCCGGGCCTGCCCGGCGGCGCGCGGCCGCCGCGCGCCGCGCCGCGCCAGCGCTCACGGGCGGCGCCCTGCCCCCACCCCGTCCCCGTCCCGCCGCAGGCGCTGGCGCGTCGTCGCGGCGGCCACCTTCTTGGCGCACTTTGCGAGCGACCGCAGCCACATGCGCCGCCCCGACGGCTCCTGGGCAGCGCCGCCGCCGCCGCACGCGTGCCTGCGCGGCCCGTCCGCGCCGAGCGGCCACACGCTGCCGCGCTTCCGCTGCATGGCCAGCGACCGCCTGGACAGCGGCGCCGGCGGCGCCGCCAGTGCCGGCAGCGACAGCGGCGACGACGGCAGCGCTGGCGGCGGCGACAGCGGCGGCGACTGCGGCCGCGCGGCGGCGCGGCTGGCCGGCGCAAAGCTGGCCGCCGAGGTGGAGCGGCGCGCGGCGGAGTGCCCGTACGGCGTGGTGCTGAGCGAGGCGCAGCTGCTCGAGTGGCTGGTGGGGGCGGCGGAGCGGCCGTGAGCGGGCCGCACTGGTCGCACCGGTCGCATCTGTTACTCGGGCAGCACGCGCGCCCGCTCGCTCGCTCGCTCGCTTGCAAAACCGCAGCAGCGCGGGCGTCGCAGCGGCGACCCGGCGCCGCGCGGGGCGCGCCGCCCCGTGCCCCATCCCGCCCCTGCAGCGGTGACAGCCGCGGCCCCCAGCTCGTGGTGTGATCAGCGCGAGTACGCGTAGCTCTTGCTGCCGAGGCTGCGCGGCGGCGGGCGGGGCGGGCCGCGTGGGTCGCGTGCGCCGCGTGGCTCACCGTACCAGGGGCTGCTGATGAGGGACGATGGCGGCGCGGGGCAGCGCGCCAATGAAACAGAGCCCCGTTTGAGCGTGAAAGAAAACCCTGCGCTGGCTCACCGCTGGAGGATCATGTCGTCGGTCTCAAAGTCGGCGGCCTTGCGGCACTGCCCGAGCCCAAAGTCCTTGTCGTAGCTGTCCTTCAGCCCCTCGACGAGGCCAAACTTGGGGCTCCACCCCAGCAGCGCCTGGGCCTTGTCGATCGAAGCGTAAAAGTGCTGGTCGCGCATCGGGAAGGCCTGGGGAGGGGGGGGGGGGGGGGGGGGCGCCGTCGGCGGGCGTCGGCGGCCGCCGGGGACACTGCGTGGGGCAGGCGCCGCGGGCCGCGGGCCGCCGCGCGCGCGGGGGGCGTCAGCACCAAGAAGGCCGCGGGCCCGCGCACCTTCTTCTTGCCAAAGTCAAAGTCCTTGGCGTTGAAGTGAACCAGCTCCGGCTCGGGCGCGCCCATGGCCTGGCGCGGCGGGGCGCGGCGCGGCGCGCGGCGCCGTGAGCGGCGCGCCGCGCGGCGAGCCACGCGGCGCGCAGTGGGTCGTGCGGTGCGGCGCGGCGCGGCGCGGCGCGGGCGGTGCGGCGCGGCACGGCGCGGCGCGGCGCGGCGCGGGCGGTGCGGCGCGGCGCCCGGCGCGGCGGGTCACCTTGGCGCACGCGCGCGCGATGCCGTCAAAGGTGACGAAGCGCTCGCCGGAGATGTTGAACACCTGGCGCGCCGCATCGGGGTTGCCCACGCAGGCCATGAATGCGTCGGACAGGTCCTTCACGTGGCCCAGCTGCGTCACCTGCGGCGCCGCGCGGGCGCGGGCGGCGCGGGCGCGGCTCGGCGGCTCGGCGCCACCCGGCACCTCCCCCTTCTCCCAAACACGCGCGCGCCACGCCGCGCCGCCGCGCGGCGCCGCCGCGGCGCGCCTGCATGCCGCTGCCGGGCACGGTGATGGGGCGGCCGGCCTTGAGGCGGTGGAAAAAGTACTCCTCCACGGGGTTGTAGTTGAGGGGGCCGTAGATGTAGACGGGCCGCACCGACGTGAAGTTGACGCCGCTGCTGCGCAGCAGCTCCTCCGTGTCGAGCTTGCCCTGCGTTGCAGCGCGGCGTTACAACGCCGCGGAGGGGCGCGCGGGCGCGCGCGCGGGCGTGGGCGGGCGGGCCGCCGCCGCCGCCGCGCCGGGCTGCCGTGGAGGGCGCCGCCGGCGGCCGGGCGGCCCGTCCGCGCGCGGCCCACGCGCGCCCGTAACCCTATCTCCCTCCCTCGCCTTGTGGCGCGACTTGGGGTCCACCGCATCCTCCTCGCGGTGGGGCATCATGTCGCTCTTGAGGTACACGCCTGCGGGGAGGGGGCGTGCGGAGAGGGAGCGCGGGGGGACCGGGGGCGCGGCGGCGCGTGGGCGGGGCGGGCGCGTGGGCGGGCAGGAGCCGCCGCCGCCGCTGCCGCCGCGTGGCCGTCCCAGCCGCCGCCGCCGCCGCCGCTGCCGTCGCGCCGCTGCCGCCCAAGCCGCCGCGTCCGCCGGCGCGGGCGCCGCACCGGCGCTGGAGCAGTAAATGTACTGCTCGAGGCTGCCGCCGCGGCCGGCGAGCGCGTCGAGCACGGGCTCCACCTCCACCGCCTCGCGGCCGTTGATGTCAAACACGACCTGGAAGCCGCTGCCGCCGAGCTTGCGGCGCACGTCGTCAAAGTCCTGCGCGCGACGCCGGGGCGGCGCCGCGTCGGCGCCGCGCCGCGCCGCTGCGCGACGTGCTCTCGCCGTCGCACGTCGCCGCGCGGTGCTGCCATGCAGCCAAACAGCCACACGGCCGTGCAGCCCCGCGCAGCGCCGCGCGCGCGCCTGGCGGTCGCCGGCGATGTGCTTGACGCTGCCCGCGAAGCGCGCGTAGCTCGCGTCGGTGTCGTCCGCGATCTGGCTGGTGATGGCCTTCTTGCCGCGCGTGTACAGCGTCACCTCGTGCCCCGCCGCCGCGAGCTGGCGGGCGAGGTACAGGCCGATGAAGCGCGTGCCGCCTGGCCGCCGGGAGGGGGGGGGCAGCGGGGCGTGAGGCAAGGCAGGCGCGCGCGGCGGGCGCGGCGGGCGCGGCGCGGCGCGGCCGGCGCGGGCCGGCGGCGCGCACCCATCATGAGGACCTTCTTGGGCTCCACATAGCTGGTGGCGCAGCTCACGGCCAGGCGCGCCGCGCGGCCGCCGGGCGCGGCGGGGCGCACCGCCTGCGTGCGTGGGCGCGCGCGCGGCGCGGCGGCAATTCGGCGCGCGCGGCGGCGGCACGGGCGCTGCGGCGCGTCCTGCGGGCGCGCCGGCCCGGCACCGTGCGCCCGCGACCCGCCGCGAGCCGTGCAGGCGCCGCTGCTGGGCCGGATAGGCGAGCGCGCGATGTCGCTGCTGGACCGCCCCGCCCGGCACGCCGGGCCCCCCCATTGGCCCCGGTTCGCTGGGCCGCGCCGCTCCGCACACCTTGGCGCTCACGCGCGCGCCCACAAAGGCCGACGCGCTGCTGCGCGTCTGGAGGGTCGCCGGCATGCTGCTCGCGCGGCGTTGGCGGGAGTCGTGGCGGAGGAGGGCCGGGCGGGAAGGTGCGGGCGGCTGCTGCGCGCGCGCGCGACCCAGCGCCGGCGCCGTCGTTGCGCCGCCGCTGTGCCCTGCCGCCGCGCCTCGGGTGGGGCGCAGCCGGCGGCGCCGGCGTCGCTGCTGGCGATCCCCTGGGGCTCAGGACTGTTCACCGTCCCGGCCCTGGTCGCGCCGCACACACCCGCTAGGGCGCGCGCCCGCCGCACAAAGGGGTGATCGCAGTGGGGCGGCGCGCGCAAAACAGGGGCCCACGCGCGCGCACTCAGCCGCGCGCACTCAGCCGCGCGCACGCTCTCGGCCGCGCGCGCGCTCAGCCGCGCACGGAGCTCTTGACCACGAGCCGGGGGTGCAGGGCCACGAGGCGCGCGCGGAACGCGGGGTGCCGAATGCCGGTGCGCAGGACGCTCAGCTCGCGCAGGCGCAGGCGCGCCGCGACGGCCGGCGGCAGCACGTCCGGCGAGACGCCGGGGTTCTGGTCCAGCTTGAGCACCTGCAGCTGCGAGAGGCCCGCCGCGATGGCGTTGACTCCCGCGTCGGACAGCCCGCAGTCACACAGCGAGAGGCTCGTCAGCGCGCTCGCGCCGCACAGCGCCGCCGCGGCGGCCTCGTCGAGCGTCAGCGGCGCGTGCGAGGCCTTGGCCGCGTAGATGGCGGTCCAGCTGAGGCTGCTGAGCTGCGGCAGGCCGGCGATGGCAGCCATCACCGCCTCCAGGCCGCCCGCGCCCAACGCCGCGCCGGCGGCGTTGTTGGCCGCCGCGTCGCCTCCGCCGGCGGCGGCAGCGGCGTCGGGCGCGTCGGCGCTGCCGCCCGCACCGCCCGCCGCGGCGTCGCCGCTCGGCGCCGGGTCTTCGGGCAGCAGCTCAAAGCCGCGCAGCCCGAGCTCCTGCGCCGCCAGCGGCAACGGGCGGCGGCGGCGCGCTCGCACTCAGTGGCGGCGGGCCGCCGCGGACGGGCGCGCCCGGGGCCGCCGCCGCCATCGCGCAGCCTCCCGGCCGCCGCCCGCGCGCTGCCCCGCTGCCCGCACCTGCAGCCCGGTCATGCGGCCCAGCACGGCCGCAAACTCGCGCGGCGTCGCCTCAAACACGCCCGACTCGCGGCAGCAGCCCGCGCCGCCGTGCACGTCCAGGTGCAGCAGGCCCTGCAGCTTGCCCAGCTCCGCGAGCGTCGCCGCGTCCACGCCGCCGCCGACGGCCAGAAAGTCCTGACGCCGGCGCGCCGCGCCGCGGCGTGGCGCCCGAGCGTTGGCGCGGCACTGCGCGGCGCGGCGCCGCGCCGGCGCTCCGCGGCGCGGCGGCGCACCAGGCGGCGCAGCGGCAGCGCGGCCCATGCCGGCGCGGCGGCGGCGGCGGCGCGCGTGTCGTCGTAGCAGAGCGCCACGTGCGCCAGCTGCGGCAGCGACGCCGCGATCGCGCGCAGGTCGTCCGCGGGCGTGAGGCTCAGGCTCATCTCCAGCCCTGTCAGCCGCGTGAGGCCCAGCAGCGGCGCGGCGGCGCGCACGTCGCGCACGCGCAGCGCGGCGAGGCCCGCCGGCAGCGCGTCGCCCGCCTGGACCACGAGCGGCCGGCCGTCGCTGGAGAGCGACGTGAGCGCGGTCAGGTGGGTCAGCACAAGTGACTGCGGGGCGCGGAGCAGGGAGCCGGCGTGGGCGCGCGGGGCCGGGCCGCCGCCGCCGCCGCCGCCGCCGCACAGCAGGCCTGCTGCGCGCAGCGTGCGGCGCCCCCGCACCGGCAGCGCCTCGCCGCGCCGGATGTGCGCCAGGCTGAGGTGCAGCGCCACCAGCTGCGGGGGCACCCACTTCAACTTGGCGAGGCTCGTGGCGGCCACGTCAGCGAGCGTGAGGTGCGTGAGCTTGCTCAGCGCGGCGACCGAGGGCAGCAGCACGTCGGCGGTGTCGCCGTGCAGCGAGAGGCTGGCCAGCCGGGTCAGGCCCTCCAGCGCAAAGCCGTCGCTGTAGTCGGCGCGCGGGCCGAGCTCCAGCACGCGCAGCCACCACGCGGGCAGGTACTGCATCACAGGGCCTGCGCAGGCCGGGTAGCTCCTGTAGGTCGTGAGCTGCAGCCCCACCGCCGCGTCGGCGCGCTGCAGCGCCGCCGCGATCGCGGCCTCCGCCTCGCTGCGCTCGCGGCCCGCGAGGTTGAGCGAGAGCTGCAGGCTGCGCAGCAGGCCGCCGTGCTTGGCGAGCCAGAGTGCAAAGGCGCGCACGGCGGCGATCCCGTGCGCCGAGAAGCGGGCGGACAGGGCGCCCGCGCACCGCGCGGCGACGGCCACCGCGAGCGCCGGCGCCGCCGCGAGCAGGCGGCTCCAGACCTCCTGGTTACGAGTGACCGACGGGTGGCGCAGCAGCACCGCCAGGGGGTCGGCCTCGTGCGGCGGCGGCGCCGGCGCGGCCGCCATGCCCTCCTGCCGCAGCGGCCAGTCAGCGAGCGGCGTGCGGCCGGCCGCCGCAGGCCGCGCGCGCCGGCGGCAGCTTCGCCGGGCCGCGCGCGCGGCAGCAGCGGCATCAAAAGCCCTCGCCCCTCTCACCCGCCGGTCTGCCCGCGCTGTGAGCGGCCCAGACCTGTCGCGCTCGACTCGGCGCGCGCGGCCGCGGCCACGGCGCGCTCACTAGGCGGCGCCGGCAGCAGCGGCGCGCAGCGGAGCAGCGGCGGAGGCGTGCCGCCGGCCCCTGCGCGAGCCGGCTCCCGCGGCGCTGGCTGTGCGCTTGCCCAGACGCGACGCCGCACAGGCCGGGGACAGCGCAAGTGTTACCGCCGCGTCACCCGGTCAGCTGCAGCGCTTGCGTCGGAGGTCACACGGCACGCTTGGGTCAGGTGGTGCGCGTATCGGTGCGTAAAGAAGAGTCAAAGCGGTCGCCCTTCCCTTCCCGGCTAGAGCAGAAACAACAAGAATGGCACACGACGCACGCGTGCTCCGCCCCGCCGCCCGGCGCTGGCCAGGGCGGCGGCTGCGTCACACCCGCTCTCACGCGGCGCTCAGCGCGTGCCCCGCGACCGGCTGCTGGTCGTCGCTGCGCTCCTGCGAGTCCTCTGCGCCCTCGGCCACGGGCAGCAGCTGGCCGTGCCCCTGGCGGTGCGTGTGCTGCGCGGCCTTGGAGGCGCCGCCCGCGGCGCCCCCGGGGCACGCGTGCGGCGGCGGCGGCTCGTCCGAGAGCGCGTCCACCAGCATCCAGCTGTCGCGCTCGGAGTCGCAGCGCTCGAGCTCGTCCGAGTCCGAGCCGAGCGCCCCGAGCGCGAGCTGGTCGAGCAGGCCAGTGAGCGAGTTGAGGCCCGAGTCGAGGCTGTGGCTGCGCCGCATCGCCAGCGGCGGCGCGCGGCACGCGAGGTCGCTCGCGGGCGGCGTGGGCGGCAGCAGGAGCTGCGAGGCGGCGGCAGCGGCGGCGGCAGGGGCAGGGGCAGGGGCGGGCGGGCGGGGAGCGTCGGCCGGGCGCACGCGGGACGGCAGACGAGCTGCTGCTGGCGACCGCGCGCGCGCGCGCGCGCGCGCGCATAGTCGGCCGCCGCCCGCGCACGCGCGGCTCACGTGGCAGCTGGGGCTGCCCACGTCCGCCGGCAGCAGCCCGCTGCCGCTGCCGAGGCGCTGCAGGAGCGCCGCGTAAACGGCCATGCTGCCGCTGGCGCAGCTGCCGCCGCTGCTCGCAGGCGCGTCCGCCGCAGCCGCCGTAGCCGCTGCTGCTGCGCTGCTGGCCAGGCTGCCGGGGGACACGGGCGCCGGCGCGGACGCCGCAGCGCCCGCGGCGGCGGCGGCGGCGGCCGCCGCGGCCACGGCGGGCGCGGGCGGCAGCTCCGGCTGCGCGGCGCCGGCGGCGAGCAGCGCGGCGCGATACGCCTGCTCGCATGCGCGCCAGTGGTCCGCCGCGCGGCGCGCCTCCTCGCGCTCCGCCTCGAGCTGCAGAAGCACGTCGCGATGGCCGCGCGCCAGCAGGCGCGTCTGCGCCTCCAGCGCGCGCGCGCGCTTGGCCGCGGCGAGCACCTTCTGCACCGCCTGACACAGGTTGGCGCTGTCGGGCGAGACTGCGGCGCCGCGCGCGCGGGCGGCGGCGGCGGTGTGTGCGCGGGGCGCCGCGCGGCCGGCGTGTGGCGCGTGCGCGCGGCGCGCGCGCACGACGCGCCCAGCGCCACAGCAACCGGCTCGCCGGGTGCCCCCCATCCCCCCCCCCCCCTTACCCCCGGCGCGCCGTGCGCACCTTCGAGCTGCTCGCAGAGCAGCTGCCGCTCGCACAGCAGCATCTCGTTGGCGCGCGCGAGGCCGGCGCGCTGCTGCGCGACGTCGCTCTTTGCGGCGATGAGCGACTGCAGCTCCTCCAGGAGCAGCCCCGAGTCCACCTCTGCGCGCTGGGCCTGCGGCGGCGGCGGCGCGCGGCCGCGGCGTGGGCGCCGCTGGCGCAACAACAGCGGCGCGGCGCGGTGCGGCGCGGCCGCTGCTGCAGGCCGCGCGGCGGCGCACCCGCTGCAAGAGCTCTCGCTCCGCCGGCAGCGAGGAGCTGGCTGCGTCCAGGCGGGCCTGCAGGGCCTGCGGCGGCGCCGGCGGTGGCGCGGGCTGAGCTGGAGGGCGGCGCGAGCAGGGGCGGCGGCGGCGCCGCCCTGCCGCGGCCCGGCCGCCTGGCGCCCCCGGCTCCGGGGGCTCACCTCGGCTACGCGCTGCTTGGCTCGCAGCGCGTCGCGCGCCATGGCGAGTGCAGCCTGCACCGCCTCCCACGGCACCATAGCGCCTGCCGCCCAAGGCGCGGCGAAGCCGGGCCCGCCAAAGACCGAGTCTGAGAGCTCCATGCCGGCGACGCGCCGCCGATGGGGCCGCGGGCGTCGAGCTGCAGTGGTCGCTAGCGCATGGCGAGCTGCAGCAGCGCTGCTGCACCTCGCGCAGGCAGGGAGAGCTGCCTCCTGCGCGTCGGCAGCCGCCCCCGCGCGCTGTGCAGCTCGGGCCGCAAACTTGGTGCGGGCGCTGCAGCCTGTGCGCTCGCGGTGTGCTGCTGCAGGGCTCGGGGGAGCGGCTGCACCCGAGTGGGTGTGCCGGGCTGGCCACTGCGCGGCGGGGTCTGCTGGGGGGCGCCGCCGCGCGGCGGCGCGTCGCGCCGCGGTTGGGGCGCACACCCGCCGCGCGCCCCGCCGTGGCTGGCAGAGTCTGATTGCTGGCCCGCGGCCAGCCCTCGGTGCGGCTCACACGGGATCTGCCGCGTCGCCGGCGCGCGATTGTGGGCGCAGCGTGTTGCAGGCGAGCGCCGAGGCGCTTCGAGTCAAAGCCAGAGCCGCCAGTGAAGATGGTGGGTTGTTGTGCAGTGCGCGATCGCGAGGCCTCCATGGGTGGTGCGTGGCCAGTTGAGAGGTGGTCGGTTGTGAGCATCGAGACCGTGCGTTGGAGCCGCCAGAGTCAGGGTCACAGTCAAAGACGACTCGCGCGTCGAGCGAGTCAGCACACAAACACTGCAAACCAGCACCGCTCATCACAAACTTGTTGAACAGGCAACTGCGCGCACAGGTCCTTTAAACTGCAGCGCTGCGCGTCACGCGCGCAACGCGCGGCGGACCATCCTCCCTCACCCGGCGCAGCCGGCCGCGGCGCAGGGCACCGCGCTGCGCAGGCCGCGCGCTCCCCGGCGCTGGCCCCGCTGCGCCGCCCCTGGCGCTCAGGCCTTCCTGGCCGCCTTGGCCTTGCCGGCCTTGGGCTTGGCCGCCATCTTGGGTTTGGCCGCCATCTTGGGCTTGCCGGCGGCCTTGGCCTTCATCGCGGGCGACTTGGCCTTGACCATCTTGGCCTTGACCATCTTGGCCTTGGGCACCGCCTTGGCCTTGCTGGGCGCGGCCTGCGGCGAGGCGCGGCGGGCGGCGGTGGCGGGACGGCGCGGCGGGCGGCGTCGGGCTGCGGCGTCAGCCGCGGGCGGCAGCGCGCGCCGGCGCGCGCTGGCAGCAGCGCCCAGTCCCCCGTGCGGCACGCGCGCGCCGCCGCACCACGTGCTTGGCGGCCAGGGCCTTGCTCATGCGGAAGAGGCCGGCGTGGCCGGGCGTGTGCACGAGCAGGTGCTTGTCGGCCATCACCTTGACCGCCATCGTCACGTGGCGCTCCCAGCCGGCGGGCAGCTGGGCGGCCGCGGTGAGGGTGAGTACGCCAGTGAGCCGTGGGCGCGAGGCCGCGCCGCGGCGGCGCGAGCCGGTGTGGCGGCGGGCCGGCGGGCGCGGGCGCGCTGGTGCGGGCACCGGCGGCGGCCGGCGCATCACGCGGCGCTGCGCGTAGGTGCGGCAGGGGCCACGCGCACACGCCTGCGCGCGTGCGCGCCGCGCCACGCGCCGCACGCACGACACGGCACGCCGCACGGGCATCGCTGAGCTGGCCGTGCCGGGCGCGGCGCCGCGCAGGTCCGTGGCGCGCTGACGCGGTCGCGCCGGGCCGCCCGACATCGCTCGCGCGCGCCGCGCGGCGCTGCAGCGCCGCAGCAGACCGGGTCGCTGCGCACCTGGTGCTTGGCTCCCACCGCCTTCTTGATGGCTGCCAGGCCGTGGCCGCCGTCGCCGAGCACCACCAGCGCCTCACACACCATCGCCGCGAACGGCGGGTGCTTGGCGCGGGGCTTCTTCGCGACGACCGGGTGCTGCATGGCTGGGGGCAGAGAGAGGCCGCGTGTGGGGTGGAGCCTGTGTGCGAGGCTGCGCGGGGGGACGTTTGTGGAGGTCGGGGAGGCGACTGGTGCCTCGGGGGGAGGGTGCTGGGCGTGCTGCGGCGGCGCGCGCCGCGGCGCCCGAGCGGACAGGTCTGGTCCAAACGCTTGCGCTGGTCGGACGCCCTTCCTTCTGCGCTCTTCGATCCACACCCCTGCGCTGGCTGGCCGCTCATCGTACGCAGACCCTCGTGCCTGCAGCAGCGGCAGCAGCGGCAGCAGCTGCAGCCGAAATGCTCGCCGGCCGCAGCCGGCTGGGCGGCTGCGCGCCGCCCAGCAGTCGCAGCAGCACCAGCAGCACCAGCAGCAGCTGCCCGCGGCGCGGCGCGGCGGCGCGGCAGCGGCAGCGCGGGGCGGCGGCGTGCGCGGCGCCGCCGCCGGCGCTCGAGGCGCTGCTCGCGGACGTGCGCTCGGTGCCGCAGGGCGCGCCGACGCCGCCGGGCACGGCGGCGCGCATCCTCGCGCGCGTCGCCGAGCTGCGCGCGGCGACCGCGGGCGCCGCGACGACGGGCGACGCGCAGCTCTCCGCGACGTGGCGGCTGCTGTGGACGACCGAGAAAGAAACACGGTTCATCGTCGAGACCGTGGCGCCGCTGTTCGGCACGGCCGCGGGGGGCGTGTTCCAGGTCATCGACGTCGCCGGGCGGCGCCTGCAGAACGTGATCACGTTCCCCCCGGACGGCGCGTTTGTGGTCGACAGCAGCATCGCCGTGCAGGGCCCGCAGCGCGTGGCGTTCGAGTTCAACGCGGTGGGCGCGCGGCCGCAGCGGGCGGCGCCCGGCGCTGGCGCGGAGGCCCGCCGACACCGACGCCGCTGCCCTGCCCTGCCTGCCGCGCGCGCGCGCGGGCTGCAGGCCAAGCTCAAGGCGGGTGGGCGGGACTGGGGCGTGCCGCCGTTCGGCAAGGGATGGTGCGCACCCCGCGATGCCGCTCTCGGCGCTGGGGGGCCTGCTGTGTCGACGCTGCGGCCGCCGCTCACGCGCGCGCGCGCGCCGCTCTCCGTCGCGATCGCGCGCCGTCAGGTTTGACACGGTCTACGTCGACGAGCGCTACCGCGTCGCGCAGGACGTGCGGGGCGACACGCTGATCGTCGAGCGCGACGGCCCGCCGCGCATCTTCTGAGAGGTCGCGGTTAAGCTCATGCCGGGGATGGCCCGGCCGCGCCACACAATGCGACCGCTCGCGAGCGACCCCAGGCGCACGCCGCGCCTCGCGCGCGGGCAGCCGCCGAGCTCCGCACGCCGCCGAGCCGCGCCGAGGGCGGCGCCCTCCTGCCTTGGTTATGTTCCGTCGTCATCTGCACGCGGCAGCGATGATGGACGCGGCGCGCGAGGCCCATTAGGTGCCGTCGTCATCTGCAACAGCAGCGCGCGCGCGCGCTGGCATCACGGCCGGGCCGCCGCCGCGCGGCCCCGCGCGCTCGCGCGCGCCGGCGCCGCCCCGCGCGGCACGCACCGACGCCGCACGCAGCGAGCGAGTGGTGCAGCGCGCGCCACGCCGCCAGCGCCGCGCGCCCGCTGCGCCCCACGAGCGTTGGCATGGCGCTGCCGCGCTGCCGCAGCAACCTGCGCGGTGCCGTGCCGGCGGCGCCGGGCGACCGGTCAGCGAGCGCGGCAGCAGCGACGGCGACGGCGGCAGCGGCGGCGCCAGCCGCGGCGCCGCCCCGGCGCGCGCGCTGCCCGGACGCACCTGCTGCGCTCGCAGCTGCGCAGCGTGACCATCCCCTGCCGCTCGCAGGCGCCCAGCAGCCCCGAGCTGCGCTGCTGAGGCTGGCTGCTAGCGAACGAGCGCTGCATGCCACGCAGCTGCTGCGCCAGGCGCCGCAGCGCCGGCCGAGCCGCCATGACCGGCGCGACCTAGGACGCCCTGCGTGCAGCGCTGTCGAGCCGGCGGGCGCGGGGGCGCGGGGCGGCGGGGGGCTCGGCGATCGGGCGGCCAGCAGCACGGCTGTTGCGGAGGGCGCAAGAGGGCTGTTGGGGGAGGAGCCTGACGTGTGTGACCTGGCCACGGCCGCCGCCTGCAGGCCAGTTACTCACCAGGGCTCCGCGGCGCGACACGCGACGGCGGCAGGCTGCGGCTGGCGCCGCTGCCGAGCGGCACCTACTGGTCGGCCCCGCCCGCCCCAGCCCGGCCCCAGCTGCTTGCTGCCTGGTCCCGGGCCTCGCCGCGCGCTGCGCTGCGGCGTCCGCCGCGCGGGGCGGGGCGCGGAGCAGCGCTATGGCGGACGACGCGCCGGCGCTGCCCGCCGCGGGCGCGCCGACGCCGACCAGCCGCGAGCAGCACGCCCTGGAGCTCAAGGTTGCGGACGCGTACCAGGAGCTGGCGGAGCTGGAGCCGGGGGAGCGCGAGGAGGCGCTGCTGCTGCTGCGCGACCGCCACGCGCGCTTCCTCGCCGGGGGGCTCGGCGAGCTGCCGGCGGGTTTTGTCAGCCTGGACGCCTCGCGGCCCTGGATCGCCTACTGGGCACTGCACGGCCTCGCGCTGCTGGGCCGGCCGCCGCCGCACGAGCTGCCCGTCGTCGCGTTCCTCGCCGCCTGCCAGCACCCCGACGGCGGCTACGGCGGCGGCCCGGGCCAGATGGCGCACCTCGCGCCCACCTACGCCGCCGTCGGCGCGCTGCTGAGCCTCGGCGGCGACGAGGCGCTCGCCAGCATCGACCGGCGGCGCCTGTATGGCTTCCTCTGCCGCATGGCCGTCCCACCCGACCAGGGCGGCGGGTTCCGCATGCACGACGGTGCGTGCGCGGGCCGGGCGCGCCGCAGCGCGCCGCAGCGCGCGCAGGGCGCACGCGCCAGCACCGGGCGGGCGGCCCCCTCGGCACCGCGGCGGCGTGGCGCGCCGCGCCGCCCCGCGCCCACGCCGCGCGCGCGCCGCGCCGCGGACAGGCGGCGAGTGCGACGCGCGCAGCTGCTACACCGCGCTCGCGGTCGCCTCCAACCTCTGCCTCGACGTGCCCGCCCTCGTGGCGCGGTCGGGCCTGGTGGACTACCTGCGGCGCTGCCAGGCGCGCCGCGCCGCCCGCGCGGCCCAGTCGCCTGCGCGGCCCGCGCCGCCCGCGCCGCGCCGCGCCGCCCGCGCCGCCCGCGCCGCGCCGCCCGCCGCCCGCCGCCCGCCGCCCGCGTCGCGGCCTCCGAGCTGCCGCCTGCCTGCCGGGCGCCGCGCCGGCGGCGCGCCGCAGACGTACGAGGGCGGCCTGGGCGGCGAGCCGGGCAACGAGGCCCACGGCGGCTACACCTTTTGCGGCCTCGCCGCGCTCGTGCTGGCGGGCTGCCCGCACGCGCTCGACCTGCCGCGCCTGCTGCGCTGGGCGGCGCAGCGCCAGGGCTGGGTCGAGGGCGGGCTCAACGGCCGCACCAACAAGCTCGTCGACGGCTGCTACAGCTTCTGGCAGGGCGGCCTCTTTGCGCTGCTGCAGCGCGTACTGGAGCAGCAGCGCGCGCAGCCGGCGGGGCAGCCGGCGGACGGCGGCGTGGCGGCGGGGCCGCGCTGCGGCGGCGTCGCGACGTACGCGCCGACCGAGCCGCCCGCGCGCTGGGCGGCGCCGGCGGGGGCGCCGCCGCAGCGGCCGCGCGTGCTCGCCGTGCCGCCGCTGCCGGACCTCGGCGCGGTCGCGGGGCCGCTGCGGCAGGCGGAGCTGGACTCGGAGCGCCTCAGCGCGGCGTGCGACGCGCTGACCGACGCCGTGCTGCGCAGCGCGGCCGCGGGCCGCGCGGCGCCCGGCGCCGAGCTCGAGGCGCGCAAGCGACTCCTCGAGCGCGCGCAGGCGGCGCAGCAGGTGGGCGCGGCGCCGGCCGCGCGCGCGCAGGCACACGCGCACGCGTGCGGCCAGCGACACGCCGCCGCCGCCGCCGCTGCCGCGGGCGCAGGTCGCGGAGCACGCGCAGGAGTGCGCCGCCATCGCCGCGGTCAGCGCGGCCGAGCTGTTCCCCTGCGCGGCGCCGCCCGGCGTCGGCGGCGGCGACGACGGCAGCAGCGGCGGCGGCGACGGGAGCGGGAGCGGCGACGGCAGTGGTGGCGGGCGCAACCCGCTGCTGAACGCGCGCGCGCTGCAGTGCTGGATCCTGCGCGCGTGCCAGGCGCTCAAGGGCGGCCTGCGCGACAAGCCGGGCAAGCCGCCGGACTACTACCACACCTGCTACTGCCTCAGCGGCCTCGCCGCGGCGCAGCACCTCCCCGGCGGCGGCGGCGTCGTCGGGCCGGCCGCGCACAACGGCCTCGCGGCCGCCGACCCCGTGGTCAACGTGGAGGCGGGCCGCCTCGCCGCGGCGCGCGCGTTCTTCGCCGCCGCCGGTCCGCCGTAGCGGGGAGCGCGCGTGGGATGGCGTGTGCCGCCAGGCGGCGCGCGCTGGTGTGGTGCAAGAGCGCGAGCGGCCTCCCGCGCGGCGCGCGCGCTGTGTCGCCGCGAGCGCACGACCCCGGCAGCGCGACCCGACCCGGCAGCGCGAGCCCGGCCCGCCACGCAGCCTCCCAGCCAGAGCACGCGCGCGGGGGGAGAAGGAGGGTGCGCGCGGCGCGGCGGCGCGGCGGCGCGGCCAGCTGGCGGCCGCGCCCCCGCCGCCGCGCCGGCGCGGCGCTGCCGGGGCCACGCCCGCGCGTGCGTGACGGGTGCGCGGCGACGTAATGCCGGGCGCGGCGCCTGCGCGCCGCGCGCGCTCGTGCGCCCGGGCGGGGCGGGGCCGTCGCGCTCGAGCGCCCGCCGCGCCGCCCCTGCCGCGCCCGCGGGCACGCCGGCGGAGGGGGGCGCAGCTGGGCACCACCCGCGTCGCGGGGGGCCGATCTGGGGCGTGGCCGGGTCAAACCGGCCGCGGTCGCCGCCCAAACCTCGACCCAGCATCTTCGGGCGGCCTCCCCGGTCGCGCCATACGCCCCCGCGCCTCCGCGCGCCGCCCCAGCTCTCGGCGCGCTGCCCGCCCGCCTCCGTCCGTTCCGCCCCCGCCCGCGCGACGCCATGGACCGCGAGGAGAGCGTGTATGTGGCCAAGCTCGCGGAGCAGGCCGAGCGCTATGACGAGATGGTGGAGGAGATGAAGAAGGTGGCCAAGATGGTCCACGACCAGGAGCTGAGCGTGGAGGAGCGCAACCTGCTGAGCGTGGCCTACAAGAACGTTATCGGAGCCCGGCGCGCCTCCTGGCGCATCATCAGCAGCATAGAGCAGAAGGAGGAGTCCAAGGGCAACGAGGAGCACGTCAACAGGATCAAGAAGTACCGCCAAGTGGTGGGTTGCGCGCCATGCGCACCTGATCGGCGCCCGCCCCGCCCGCCCCGCGCCCGCCCCGCGCCCGCCGCCCCGCCCCCGGCCGGGCGGGGCGCGGGCCCGGCCCCCGGCGCGCCCGGCGGGCCCGCCCGGGCGCGCACGCGGCCGGGCAGGGGGGTGGCCCCGCCGCAGCAGCAGCGGCGCGCGCCGCCGCCGGCGGCGCGCCGCCGCCGGCCGCGCCCGAACGCGCCGCGCGCCCCGCCGCAGGTGGAGAAGGAGCTGAGCGAGATCTGCGCGAGCATCCTGCAGCTGCTGGACGAGCACCTCATCCCGACCGCGTCGACCGGCGAGTCCAAGGTCTTCTACCTCAAGATGAAGGGCGACTACCACCGCTACCTCGCCGAGTTCAAGACCGGCGCCGACCGCAAGGAGGCGGCCGAGCACACGCTGCTGGCGTACAAGGCCGCGCAGGCGCGCGCGCGGCGGCGGCGGCGCGGCGCGGCGCGGCGCGGCGGGCGCGCGAGCAGCGGCAGCAGCAGCGCGGCGGGGCCGGCAGCGGCAGCGGCCGGCGGCAGCAGCCGGCGGCAGCAGTTGGCGGCAGCGCCCGGCAGCGCGGCCCGGCCGTGCGGGCGGCGCCGCGGTCGGCACGAGCGCGCGCCGCGCTGCCGCGTCCGCGCCGCGCTCACGCCGAACCGCGCCGCGCGCCTCGCGCTGCGCCGCCCGCAGGACATCGCGCTGGTGGACCTCGCGCCGACGCACCCCATCCGCCTGGGGCTGGCGCTGAACTTCTCGGTCTTCTACTACGAGATCCTCAACTCCCCCGAGCGCGCCTGCCACCTGGCCAAGCAGGCGCGCCCGCGCGCGCGCGCGCACGTCCCGCAGCGGCGGCCGCGGCCCGTGGCGGCCCGGCGCAGCGCCCGCGCCCGCGCCCGCCCCGCCGCCGCCCCGGCCCCGCCCACCTCGCCGTGCACCGCCCGCGGGCGACGTGCCGCGCAGGCGTTTGACGAGGCGATCGCCGAGCTGGACACGCTGGGCGAGGAGTCGTACAAGGACAGCACGCTCATCATGCAGCTGCTGCGCGACAACCTCACGCTATGGACCTCCGACATGCAGGCGCGTGGCGTGGCCGGCGCGGCGCCGGCGCGCGGGCCGCGGCCCGGGCGGGCGCGGCGCCGCGCGCGCCGCCGCCAGCCTGGCCGGCGACGCCGCCGCCGGCGCCGCCGACGCCGCCGCTGCCCGGCGCGCGCGCCGCGCCCGCACGCAGGACCAGGACGCCGACCAGCCGCGCGAGGCCGGCGGCGACATGAAGGTGGAGGACGCCGACTCGTGAGCGCGCCGGGCGCTCCGGCGCGCGGCGCGGCGGCGGCGGCGGCGGCGCGGCGGGGGCCCGCGCGGCGCCCGCCCCGGCCGCAGCCGCCGCGGGCGGCGGCGCGCCGCCGCGCCGCGCGCAGCGCGGCGCGGGCGCGCCTGGGGACGGCCCGGGGCTCGGGCGCAATGCCAAGCAACTGCACTGCATGGGCGCGCGTGCCCTGCCCAGGCGGCGGCGGCAGCGCGCGCGGCGCCGGCGGCGGAGGGGCCGGGCGGGGCCGCCTGGGGCGCGCCGCGCGGCGCCACGCCGCCGCGGCACGGCGCCGCGGCGGCGGCGGCGGCGGCGGCGGCGTCGGGACGGGGCGGCCCCGGGCGTTTGTATCGGCTGGCGGTCTCTGGCACGCAGGACTGAGGCTCGGCGGCTTGCGCCGCCGCGCGGGCACGCGCGCGCGCGCGCGCGCGCGCGCACGGGCCGGGCAGCCGCCCCGCCCAGCGGCGGCGCGTCCCCGGGCATTGTGTTGCAACCGTCGGCGCGGGTGGGGCTTGGTGGGGGCTCGCGGGGCGCACCGCCGCTGCGGGGGGCGCGCGGCGCGCCGGCGGCCGGCGGCGGCCGCCGACGCCCGCGGCCCGCGCACGCGCGCGTGCGGGGCTGGGGGACTGCTTCCGGCGCGCGCGGATGCGGGGGTGGCTGTGACTGCAACAACAAACGACGCCGCGCAGAGGACGCCGAGACCGCGCTCGAATCGCCGCCGACAGCTGCCCGCCCAGCTCCTTGCCGCGTTCGCCCTGCGCCGCCCGCGCCGCGACCACACCACACCCTCGCAGCGCGCTCTCTCCCGCGCGCTCCACGGCTGCGGTAGCCCGTTGTTGTTGCGCGCGCCTGCTGCCGCGCCCCTCTCGCCAGCGGCCGCGCGGCTGCTGGCCTGAGCTTGCCGCGCTCCCGGAGAGCGCCTCTCCGCCGCGCGCGTGGCGCGGCGGGCTGCGCAGCGGCCGGGCGGGCATTCGCTTTGCCCAGCCCGGGAGCCTGGTCGCGATGTCGACGCCCTCATGGTGGTCCGACCCGCTCAAGGACGAGCCCGACCTCAGCGTCACGATGGCGGGTGCGCACGCGCGCGAGGCGCCGGCGCACAGCGCGCATGCGGCGCGCGCCAACCACCGCGTCCGCCGCCGCGCGCCCGCGCAGTGCCCCGGGCGCCGCCTTCGACGTGCCTGAGGCGGACGCCGGCGCCGACGGCAAGGCCGACACGCCGAGTGCGCGCGGCAGCGAGGGGACAGGCGGCGCGCGTGCTTGCCGCGCTGGCTGGCCGTGCGCAGCGCGGCGCGGCGCCGCAGCGGCGCCGCAGCGGCGCGTCCCCATCGCGCGCGGGCGCGCGCGCCGCCCCGCAGGCAAGCAGCGCTCCGCCGCCAAGTCGCCGCTGCGCGGCGGCCGCCCGAGCAGCGCGAGCAAGGCCGGCACCGACGTGAGCTTCGGCGCGTGGCAGGGCAGTGCCAACACCGCGCCCACGGCGCCGGCGGGCGGCGACGCGCCGTCGGCGCTGCCGGACGCGTCGTTCGGCGACTGGCAGGCGGCGAAAAAGGGCGGCGCGACGCCGGGCAGCGTGCGGCGCGGCGCGGGGGCCGCCACGCCGGCCCCGGCGGACGGCGACGACGACGCGCCCAAGAAGCTCGCCGCCGACGTGAGCCTGCAGGGCTGGGTCGGCAACGACGCGCCCGCGGCGTCCCACGGTGCGCGGGGTGCACGGGGGGCGCATCCGGCCGCTGGCGGCGGCGGCGGCGGCGGCGGCGGCGGCTCGGCCTGGGCAGCGGGCCCGGCCGACCACGCTGCCCCCTCCCGCGCGTGCGCGCGCGGCGTGCGCAGGCGGCTCCAAGCTTGCCGACGTCAGCCTGGACGGCTGGGGCGCCGGCGGCAGCAGGGCAGCCACGCCCGGCGCCGCGCCGGCGGCGCGCTCCGGCGGGCACAGGGTGTCGTTCGCAGCGCACGCGGGCCTGGGTGAGGCGCCGGGCTCCAGCGCGCTTCGTGGCCGTGGCGCCGCACCGCCGACGAGCCGCCGCCGCGCCGTGCCGCAGGCCCCGCCGACACGCCCACGCTGGCCGCCGGCGCGACGCCCGCCGCGTCAGCCGCTGGCTCCTGCAGCCTGTCGGGCGCGACGCCCGGCAGCATCCTGTCCACTGCCAGCGGGCTGGGCGGCGAGGGCGCGCAGTGCTCCGTGAGGGGCGGCGCGGGCGTGGCGCGAGGTGCGGCGGGGCCCGCACACAGCGCGTGCGCGTGCGTGTGCGCGGCGCGGCGGCTGCTGTCGGCTGCTGGACCCCAGACCAGCTGCTGAGCCCCGCCGCCGTGCGCCGCCGCCAACCCCCGCAGCGGGCACGGCGGGCCGCCGCCCGCGCGCCAGCGTGCCGGCGGCGCCAAAGTTCGACGGCTCCGCGGCGCCGGCTGCGGAGGCGGCGGTGCCGCCTCCCGCGGCGGAGGCGCCCGCCGCGCCGGCTGCGGAGCCAGCGGTGGGCAGCGCGCTGCCGGCGGCGGCGCCCGCCGCGTCCGCGCCGCCGCCCGCTGCCGTGTGTGATGCACTGCCGGCGGCGGCGCCCGCCGCGTCCGCGCCGGCGCCCGCCGCTTCGCCCCGGCGCGGCGGCAGGTTGGCCACGCCCGAGCGCAAGCCCGGCGCCGCTGCTGCGCCGCGCCGCTCGCCCAAGCCCGCCGCCTCGGCGCCGGTCGGGCCCGGCACCGCGGCGGCGGCCGGCGCGCGCTCCAGGCCGGGCGCGGGCGTGCCGCCGCGCTCGCCGGGCCGCTCGGCGGTGTCTGCGGCGGTCGCCAAGGTGCCCTCCCGCATCCCCGCGCCGCCGCGCTCGCCCAAGCCCGCCGCCAAGAAGCCCGCGGCGGCCGCCTCTGGCACAGCCGCGCCGGCGGCCGCCAAGACGCGCAAGACGCCGCCGGCGTCGCCGGCGGGCGCTGGCGCCGCGGGCCGGCAGCCCAGCGCGCCCACGGCCTCGGCTCCCGCGCCGGCGGCGGCGGCGGCGGCGGCAGGCGCGGGCGGCGCGTCGCAGTTCGCGGCGTGGCTCTCCGCGACTGGGGCCAGCCTGCACTCGCCGGGCGTCAACCTGCCGGCGCGGCGCTCGCCGCGCAAGGCGGCGCCCCAGGCCGCCGGCGCCAGCCAGCCCAGCGGCGGCGAGGCGCCCAGCCGCGTGGCCACCGACCCGGTGCTGACCGAGCACCACGGTCCCAAAGCGCGCACGGGGCTCAAGGCCGCGGCGGCCAGCAAGCCGAGCGCGTCCGGCGGCAGCAGCGTGAGCCTGAGCGGCCTCTCGCGCTCGCTCTTTGCCGGCAGCGCCGCCGCGGCCGCCGAGGAGGAGGCGGGCGAGGAGGTGCCAGCCGCACCGGAGCAGGCGGCGCCGGCGCAGGCCAAGAGCCCGGCCAAGAGCCCGGCCGGCAGCGCGCCCCGAGCCACGCCCTCGGCGGCGGTGCCCGCCTCGCCCTCCGGCGAGCGGGAGGAGCTCAGCTTTGGCGCGGCCGCGGGCGCGTCGCCGCGTCGCTCCGCGCGCTCGCCCGGCGGCGCCGCCGCGGGCGGCGCGGCGTCCTCGGCCCGCGCCGGCTCGTTCAGCTTTGACCGGCCGGGCGCCGCCACGCCCGCGGGCGCCTCGCCCTGCGACACCGTCAACCTGGGCTCGGCGCGCACCGGCGCGGGGGGCGGCGGCGCGTCGCCCGGCGGCGAGCTGACCGTCGACCTTGGGCGCTTTGCCGCGCTCATCAGCGCGCCCTCCACCCTCGGCGCGACGCCCGCGCCGACGGGCGGCTCGGGCGCAACGGGGCCGTGCTGCGCCGCGCCCCCCGGCGCCTCGCCGCGGCAGGTGTCGGTGGGCCGCCTCGCGGGCGCCATCGCCAAGGCGGCGTCGGCCGTCAAGTCGTCGGCCGGCTGCGGCGCGGCGCCTGGCGCGAGCCCCGCCGGCGGCTGGTGCGCCACGTCTGGCCGCCGCGCGTCCGGCGCCGTGTCTGGGCCGGCGGCCAGCGGCCGCCGCGCCAGCTCACGCCGCACGTCGGGCCTGCCGGCGGCCAGCCCCGCCGCCAGCGGCGGCCCCCACGCGCCCGCCAGCACGCCCGTCGCCGGCGCGGGCGGCGCCTTTGGCGCGAGCGGCGCGCCCACGCCCGCGACGACGCGCGGCCAAGCGACGCCCGCGGCGGCCGGCCAGGCCACGCCCGCGGTGCTGCTGGACGTGGCGGCCAAGCTGGCGGCGCTGGCCGCCTCGCCCGCGGCGGCGCAGCCGGCGCCCTCCGAGCCGGCCGACAGCGCGCGCCCCAGCCCCGTGCAGCCGGCGCCTGCGGACAGCGCCACGGCGCAGGGCCTGGCGCCGCTGCAGGAGCTGGCGGGCGTGCTGGAGGAGCTGGTGGCGGTGGCGGCCTCGCCCGCGGCCGCGGCGCCCGCGCCCGAGCCGGCCGCGGCGCCCGAGCCCGAGCCGGCCGCGGTGGCGCCCACCCCGGCCGCTGTGCAGCCCGCGCCCGCAAGCGCGGCGGCCGGCGCGGGGCTGCCCACGCCGCCGCCGCCGCTGAGGAGCCTTGCAGACGAGCTTGCGGCCTGGCAGGCGGCGGGGCTGCTCGCCGGGGGCGCCACGCCCGCGGCTGCGGCTGCACCGCCCGGCGGCACGCCGGCGGCAGAGGCGGAGCCGGCCGCGGCCACGCCCGAGGCCCCGGGCACCACTGGCTCGCCCCTGACGGCCGCGGCTGGCGCGGCGGGCGGCGCGTCGCCGGCCGTCTCGTCGGCGTACCTGGGTGCTGTGCTGAACGTGGCGCTGGAGCAGGCCAAGACCCTGCTGGCGGCGGCAGAGGCGGAGCCGGCGCCCGAGCCCCAGGCGGGGCCGGCAGCAGAGGCGGCCGAGCCCGCTGCGCAGCCGGCGGCAGAGGCGGGGCCGGCGGCCGAGCCCCAGGCGGAGCCGGCAGCAGAGGCCAAGCCCGAGGCGGCGGCCGAGGCGGAGCCCGCTGCGCAGCCGGCGGCAGAGGCGGGGCCGGCGGCCGAGCCCGAGGCGGAGCCGGCAGCAGAGGTGTCGCCCGCAAGCGTGCCGGCCGAGGCCGCGTCGGCAGCTGACGCCGTCGCGGCGCCGGAGGAGGCTGACCTGGCGCCCCCGGCTGAGCCCGAGCGCGCTGCTGACGCGGTCGAGGCTGCGGCAGCGCCCGCGCCCGCTGCGGCCACGCCCGGCGCGGGCCGGCGCGCGGTCAAGGTGCAGCTGACGGTCGGCGGGGAGGACGGCGAGCAGCTGCTGGCAGTGCAGCTGCTGCTGGCCACGCCGCTGGCGGGCGGCGCGGCCGCCGAGGCGCCCGCCGCCGAGGCGCCCGCCGCCGAGGCGCCCGCCGCCGAGGCGCCCGCCGCCGAGGCGCCCGCCGCCGAGGCGCCCGCCGAGGCGCCCGCAGAGGTGCCTGCAGCGGACCAGGAACAGAGCGCGGTCACCGCGGCGCCCTCGCCGCGCAGGGCTGGCCGGGGCAAGAAGGCCGCGCCGGCCAAGGGCAAGCGCGGCGCCAAGGCCGCGCCGGCAGCGGCCGAGGAGGGCGCTGCGGAGCAGCCGGCGGAGGCGCCGGTGGACGAGCAGCGCGAGGAGGGCGCGCTGGCAGCCGAAGCAGAGCCGGCCGCCAAGGCCACGCGCGGCCGCGCCGCTCGCGGCAAGGCCGCCGCGCCCGAGGCCGTGCCCGCGGCGGGCAAGCGCCGCGCCACGCGCGCGGGCGACGGCGCCGGGGGCGACGCGGCGGTGGAGGAGGAGCAGGGCGGCGGGGGCGCCGCGCCGGCCGGCGCCAGGGGCCGCCGCGGCGTCAAGTTTGCAGATGACGCGGGCGCCCCGCTGGAGCAGCACCAGGAGTGCCCGGCGCGCCTGCTGCTCACGCCCGAGCCGGAGCCCAAGCGCAGGCGCGGCAGGGCCGCAGCCGAGCCCGCGCCCGCGGCCAGGGGCGGCAGGGCCTCCCGCGGCGCGCGCGGCGCGGCCGCAGAGGCCGCGGCGCAGCCCGAGGCGGCGGCGCAGCCCGCGCTCACGGCGCGCAAGGGCCGCGCCGGCCGGGCTGCGCAGCACGCCGAGGAGGGGCCAGCGCCGGAGCAGGCCGGCGCGCCGGAGGCGGGCGCCGAGGAGGCTTCGGCCCACGGGCGGCGCGGCGGCAAGCAGGCCGCGGCCCCGCCCGCTGAGCCCGCGGCCGCGGCCCGGCGCGGCGGCAGGCGCGGCGCGGCGGGGCCCGAGCCCGAGGCGCCCGCGCAGCAGGAGGAGGAGCAGCAGCACGCGGGCGCCGCGCGCACGGGCCGCAAGGCGCCCGCGCGCGGCAGGGGCGCTGCCGCGCCGGCGCCGGAGCCCGAGGCGGCGCCGGCCGGCAAGGCCGGCGGCCGCAAGCGTGCCGGCGTGGCCGCGGCGGAGGCTGAGGCCGCACCCGCCGAGGCGCCGCCGCCCGCGGCCAAGAAGTCACGGCGCGGCGCGGCGGCGGCGGTTGAGGAGCAGGAGGCAGCCGCCGACGACGAGAAGCCGGCGGCCAAGAGGGCCGCCGGCGGCCGCCGCACCCAAGCCGGCGCTGCGGGGCAGCACGACGCGGCGGCGGAGGAGGAGGCGCCCGCGGCCAAGCGCGCGCGGCGCGGCGCGGCCGCCGAGGAGGCGCCCCCGGCTGCGGCCAAGCGCGGCGGGCGCAAGGTTGCGCGCGGCGAGGCGCCCGCTGAGGCGCCCGCGCCGCACGCGGGCCGGGCCACGCGCAGCCGAAAGTGAGCGGCCGCAGCTCGTCGCTCGACTGACGGGGGGGGGGGGCACTGAGCCGTGCCTGCGATGACGACAGCACTTGGCCGACGATGGCGACACTGACAACGCGCGCTGCGGCAGCCCTGTAACCTTGTGACCCCGCGCCGTCCAAAACGGGCCTCGCCAGCCGCCGCGCACCGTCCCGCTTATACACAAGCGGCCCAGCAGCCGACAGAAGAAGTACAGTCCCGGGCGCGCAGCGAGCCCCACACCTCGCCGGCGCCGGCGCCGCGCGCGCAGTGATATATGCTGGCCGCCGCGGCCGGCGCTGCAACGCGCGCGCGTGGCTTGATTCCTCCCCCCGCCCCGAGTGATTTGAAAAAGGCGATGCCCGCCGACCAGCGCTCCCGCCTGCCGAGCAGCTGCTTGCCGCCGGGCCTGCACACGCCCACCCTCACGCACACCCGCCCACCCGCCGCCGGGCTCCTCCGCTGGGGGCCGCGGACGTCCGCGCGCCGCGCTGGCCAGCGCCATGGCCCGGCTCACTCCCGATAGACCGGCATGGTCGCCCGGAACGCCTCCTTGTCCGCCTCCGCGACCTGCGGGCCGTCGGGGTTGCTCGGCGACGCCGCGCGGAAGCGGCGGTTGCTGCCGCAGCCGAGGCTCTTGCGCGTCGACACGCCCGTCACGGGGTTGACGCCGTCGGCGTACTTGCACAGCGCCTGCGCGGCGCGGCGCGGCGTGCGGTCGCTCGGGCGGCGACCCGAGCGGCGCGCCGGTGTGCCCCGGCCGCTCCCTCCCCCACGCCGCGCCCCGCGCGCGCGCGCGCCCGGCACGCTTCGCGCACCATCTGCTGCGTCTTGTCGAGCAGCGCGTTGGTGAAGTCCGCGCCCTCGACGTCGGCGCCGCCGAGGTCGCTGCGCGTGAAGACGGCGCGCTCGAGGATGGCGTTGCGCAGGACAGCCTCGTTCATGACCGCGCGGTCCATGAGCACGTCGCTCAGGTTGGCGCCCTCAAAGTTGGTCTGGAACGCCACCTGCGGGCCGCGCCGGCGGCGGCGAGCGGCGCGGGCAGCGGTGGGCGGGCGGCGCGGTTTTTGAACCCCCTCAGGCCCGGCGCGACGCTGTGCCCTGCGGCCCGCACCGCCTTCATGAAGTATGCGCCCTGCAGGTTGGAGCCCTTGAAGTTGGCGCGCCGGCAGTCGGCCGACGTGAAATTGGAGCGGCGCAGGTCCTGCGGGCCGCGCCGGCGGCGGCGAGCGGCGTTGGCGCGCGCGCGCGGGCGCGGCGGCGGCGCGCCGGGCGGCCGCGCGCGCCGCACCTGCTTGCTGAAGTCGCGCCCCTGCACGTCGGCCTCGCCATACTGCATCGCGCTGCCGCGGCCAAACTCGCCGCCTGCGGCGCACGCAAACAGCGACGCCCGGCCATAGCGGACCTCAGCGCGGCGCCGCATCGGCGCGGCAGCTGCCGCACGACATTCTCGCGACGCCGGAGGGGCCGCGGCGCGAATGCGCGACTGCGCGGAGCTCGATGCGTCTGCAGCCACACGGTTGGCCAGCCACGCGGCCAGGCCGCGCCAGGCTCCCCAGCTCCCCGAACGCACCCGCCTCAGCCTCATAGACGTTGAGGTCTGCCCACGCCGGCTGGGCGATGCTCAGCAGCGCGGACGCCAGGACGGCAGCAGCAGCGGCGCTCGCGCCGGCGCGCTCGGGCGCGACCGCGCCGCACGCGACGCGCGTCCGCACAGGCAGCACCACCACCGCACCGCCGCTGCTGCGGCGGGGCCTGGCGCAGGCGCCGGCGCGGGGCGCGGTGGCGGCGAGGGCCATCGGTGCTGCTGCGCGGTGCCTGGCAGCGGCGGCGGGGCTGGCAAGCGGTGGAGGCGATGGCGGGGGCTGCTCTGGTGTTGCTTGACTGTCCGTCGTCCCGGTCAGCTGCCGAACATGCGACGCGCGACGCGGCGTGGACGCTAGTGACGCCTGCGCCGCCGTCCCCGAGCGCGGCGAGCGCCGGCCCATCGCCTTGGGCGCTGACGCGCGCGCCGAGCGCGCGGCGGTGTTGCTCTGCAGCTGCATGGCGGCGGTGCGGTGTGGGACGCGCGGTGCGGGACCGGACGACCGCAGTGGCGGGCGGCGGGGCGGCATCGCGCGCAAGGCGCGGCCAGCGACACCGAGCAAGGGCGACTCAAACCTACCCCGACCTAAATGACGCCTCCGCTCTGGAGCGCGCCGCGGAGCCGCGCCGACCATCAAGCGGTCGCACGACCGCGGCGCTGCCGGCGCCGGCGGGCCGCGCGCTCGCGGGCGTTGCTGGTGATATGGAAGCGGCGCGCGCGATATTTGGGCGGCCGCCGCGCCGCGGCGCGCCCCTGCGCGTGCGCGCGCAGCCTGCGCGCGCGGCGGGCCTGCCGCAGTCGGCGGGAGCGCGGTCAGCAGCAGGTCAAAGCCGGCGCGTTCGGCGGCGGCGCAAGCCCGCGCGCCCTCGAGCAGCTCTCATCCGCGGCCGGTTTGAGACACGATCCCGTCGCGCCCGCTGCCAGCACGCAGCCGCCGGCTCGCCGCCGCGTGAGCTGGTGCGAGCCACAGGCGGCCGCGGCGCCACGCGTGTGTGGCGTGGGCACGCTGCCGCCGCGCGCGACCTCGGCTTCGCTTGCCAGCAGCAGCGTCCCGTCCACAGGGAGCGGCGCGGAAGTTCTGGTGGCATATGTGCCGAGCATCCGCGGCTTACTCAGCGGCCGCTCCCGGTGATCACCGTCGCACGGGCCGCGGCGCGGCGCGCCGTTCAGCACTGCGCGTTCTGTGCGCGGCACGGACTCTCGGGTGTGCTCAACGCCCCGGGCGGGCCCTCCTGCGCGCCAAGCCGCCGGTCGCGCGGCCCTGTTTGACGCGGCGCCCCGGCTCCGACCGGCCGCAATGAAGGCCTTCACGATCCTCGTTTTGGTCCTCGCGGCCGCTGCGTCGGCGGCCGGCCAGGCGGACCCGCCCAACCCCCTGACGGTGAGCGGCAAAGCGATCACTCCCCGAGCACCGCCGGCCGGCCGCATCGCACGCGGCCTCGTGCGGCGGGACTCGCGGGGACCGAGTGTCGCACGTGAAAGCCGGCGCAGCGGGGGCGGGGCGATGCCCGCAGTGCGCGGCAGCGGCTGCGCTGCGCTGCGCTGCGCAGTCTGAGATGCCCGCCACCGATGCCGCTCGCAGGCGGTCGAGAACCTGATCAAGGCCTACGCTCGGTATGAGGGCGGCCGAGGTGCGCGTTCTCAGCGGCACCGCGCGCTCCAGGCGTGCGCCGTGGCGCCCGAGTGACACCGCCACACACCCGCCCCCGCCACGACCCTTTGCAACCCCCGCTGCAGACGCCGAGATCGACATGAGCGGCACCACCGACTGGTACCGCCGGTGAGCTCCCACCGGCGGCGCGCCGCCCGGCGCGGCGCTGTGCGACGCGGCACGGCGCGGCGCTGTGCGGCGCGGCGCTGTGCGGCGCGGCGCTGCGCCGCCCGGCGGCGGCGGCGCGATGTCGCCGCCGCCGACAGCAACGCGCGCCCCGTGCCGCCGCGGCCGCAGCTACTTCATCCAATACAGCGCCCTGAAGATGGACTACACGATGACCCCGCCCGTCGTCACCGAGAGCACGCGCGATACCAAGGGCGTGCGCCTCTCCACGCTCATGTGCCCCTGGGCGCCTTTTACTTACTCCTGCCAGCTCGACGCTGCGGTCATCCGCGGCAGCGCCTCGAGCACCACGCACACCTCGACGTGGAACGTGGGCGGCACCACGAAGCACACCTGGTGAGCTTTTTCGCGCGCATCGGCGGCCGCGCGCGCGCGACCAGCGCCCGCCGCCGCGCCGGGCCGCGTGCGCCCAGGGCCTGACCGCCGCCCGCGCGCACGCGCCCGCCCGCAGGATGTACGGCGTCGAGTTCCTGGGCACCGGGGGCAAGCTCGGCGGCGTCTTCCAGTTCAGCTTCTCCTGGGCGGGCCAGACGGGCCACGCCGAGGCGACGACCGAGCAGGCGACCAACACCGGCACGCAGCTGCTCACGGTCGACCCGGCCCAGGGCAAGTGCTACGAGCTCAGCGGCAGCATGGCCAAGGCCACCCAGAGCGGCCAAGGCAAGATTCTGGCCTACTTTACCAACTATGGTGAGTCGGCCTCGCTTGCTCCCTCCTGTCCAGGGCCTCGGGCGGCCAGGCGCGCGGGGCCCCGCGCCGCCACCGCGATCCGTCCGTAGCCCACGCGCCGCCGCCGCCCGCCCTGCCCCCTGCCTCGCCTGTGCGCCTCGCAGTGGGCTTCCACAACGACCCCACCACGTGAGCCGCCGCGCGCGCGCGGGCGCAGCACGGCCGCTGACCGCCGCCTGCCGACGCGCGCCCGCGCCCGCTCGCCCGCCCGCCCGCGCCGCGCGCGTGCAGCACGTGGAAGGACGACAGCAGCGGGCCCCACTACTACCGCCTGCGCCACATTGCCGACATCGTCGCCACCGCCAAGGCCGCCGGCCTGCCGGAGGCCGCCAACTTCGAGACCGTGTACAACCCGAGCGACCCCAACATGCCCAACTGGTACGCCACAATGAGCAACACTTTTGACATCGACTTCTTCCTGGTGAGCGGAGAGAGCGACCCGCGGCCCGGGCCGCGGCCTCGCCCGCCGCAGGGCTGGGCGCCCGCCCGGCGCCGCACGCGCCGCCCAGCGCCCAGCGCCGCCACCCCGCGCACGCAGGGTACCGAGGGGCGCGGCAGCAACAAGGTTTACACCAACACCACCAGCGAGTGCACCAACCTCCTGCCCTCGGGCTGGGACACGTGGCTGCCGCCCGTCGGCGGCGGCGGCGCGCGCAGCGCGGCACAGCAGCAAGGCGGCGCCCGCCGCCTCACGGGCCACTTTGACGTCCGCCTGCTGCCCGACACGCTGCGCGTCGTGGACGAGCGCGGCGACGAGGTCGCGCAGCCCGCCGGCGCGCGGCGCCTGCAGGACGCGCAGCCGGCCGCCGAGCCGGCCGCCGAGCCGGCCGCCGAGCCGGCCGACGAGCCGGCCGCCGCCGACGCCGCGGGGCGCCGCCAGAAGGACTGCCCCAACGAGGTCGCGGCCGCGACCAACGACACCCTCGTCCTCGAGCCGAGCGCCCTGTGCCGCAACGCGCCCGACTACCAAAGCATGGCCAAGATGCTCGCCGTGCAGCGCCTGCGCGACCTGGAGCGCGACAGCCAGTGCTTCCTCACCGTCATGGCCGCCAAGCCCGCAAAGGGCCTCAAGCTCGGCCGGCGCAACTTCACACTCGACGTCGAGCGGCGCGGCGCGCGCTGCCGCGTCAACCCGACGCCCAAGGCCGAGCTCGACCGCCGCGACGCCGCCAAGCGCCGCGCGGCGCGCGCCGCGCCGGCGGCGGGCGAGCCGGCCGACTTTTTCTCCAAGCTGGTCAAGCTGGTGCAGACCCTGGTGCGCGCGCGGCGCGGCGGTGGACCCGCTGCCGCCGCGCGGCCGGCTCGCGCGCGCAGCACAGGGTTCGGGCAGCCGCGCCGCGCCGAGCCGAATCGGCCTGCCCGCGCGCCGCACCGCGCGCAGTGCTACGCTGAGACCAACAGCAACTGCGACGTCGACTACGACGGCTCCAGCGACTGGTACAAGCGCTACTTCTCGGTGAGCCAGAGATCACAGCTCTGAATCTCTCTGACCGGCTCCCCGCCGGTCATCGCCGCGCGGCCGCCACTGCCGCTGCCGGGCGCCCGCGCGCGCCAAAGCCCCCCCCCGCCGCCCGCCGCGCCAGGCATACCCGGCCGTGAACGGCCTCGTCGGCGCCGACCCCATCAAAATGGCACAGAACACCGACTTCTCCGCCACCAGCTCCAGCTGGTGAGCTGAGAGGGCCAAGCGCCGCGCGCGCGACCCAGACTGCCGCACCCCTTGCCGCGCCGCGTGCTCTGCGCGGCAGACCGCCCGTGCTGCGCGGCGTGCGCGCGCACTCTGTCCCAAACGCTGGCGCCGCGTTGCGCCCCGCCCCGCGCGCCCGTCCCGCCCGCGCCCGCAGGTTCTGCGCGTACAACCCCAGCGCCTCGTTCACCTGCCAAGCGGCGTCCGCCGACATGACGTCCAAGGCCGTCACCGAGTCAAAGACCAACACCTGGAACTTCCAGTTCAAGGCCGGGTTCAAGATCAAGGCCTCGGTGCGCCGCGCTGCGGCTGCGCGAAGCGGGCGCCGGCGCGGGCGCGCCCAACGGCTGGGCCACCCGCAAGAGAAGCCGGGGGGGGGGGGGGGGGGGGGGGGGAGGATAGCAAACGGACATCCACCCGCCGTCCGGCCTGCCGTGCGCGCGCGCAGGCGTCGTTCTTTGGCATCGGCCCCTCCGCGGAGTACGAGACCGAGAACACCGTAGATTGGGCAAGTGACGCGGCGGGGGCCGCGGCGGGGAACGCGGCGCTGCCGCCGCACGCCAGTCAGGGCTGGCCTCGCAAGCCGACTTGAGGGCGCCCACCCACCCACCCACACGCCCGCCCCCACGCCCTCACCGCGCAGGGCTACTCCTTTTCTGACGGCTCCAGCACCACCACCACGGACGGCGCGTCGACGACCGCGACGGTGCGCGTGCCGCTCACGCCGGCGATGAACAAGTGCGCCGTCATCAAGACCATCACGCGCAAGGCCTCCACCAAGGGCGCCTCCCGTGAGCGCCGCCGCGACGCGCCGACCAGCGCCGCCGCGCCACGCTCCGCGGCCGCCTCTTGACGACGGCGCCGCCCGCCCGCCCGCCCGCCCGCCCGCCCGCCCGCCCGCCCGCCCGCCCGCCCGCCCGCCCGCCCGCCCGCCCGCCCGCCCGCCCGCCCGCCCGCCCGCCCGCCCGCCTGCCCGCCGCGGCGCGGCGCGGCGCAGGCGCGTGGGTGTGCGCCGACGGCTGGGTCGGCACGCACCAGGACCCCGCCAAGCACTGGCCCGACGCTGACAGCAGCTCCGGCGAGACGCACTACTTCCGCGCCTTCACCCTGCCCTGTGCGCGGGCGGGTGGTCGGGGGGCGAGCGGGGCGTGTTGCAGCCAGCGGCGGCGGGCCACGCGCTGTGCCCACCGCCGGCGCCTTTGACCGCCGCCGCTGCCGCCGCCGCCGCCGCCAGTCATCGTGAGTCTGGCGCAAAAGAAGAACCTTAACGCTGGGGACGCTTTTGACTGGTACATCGACGGCCAGGGCCGCGCGTGCCTCTACAACGCGGTGGACATGTCGTTCGACCAGGGCGTCATGAGCTTTGCCAAGCCGATCCTCTACGATGCCAACTCGCCCGAGTGCACCTCCGCGCCGGTTCAGCCCTCTGAGCTCGTCCCCGCGGCCGGCACCGGCGACAGCGGCGAGCTGGTCGTGAACGCCACGCCCCTGAGCAAGGACGTGCCGTGCGACTGGGAGACCTGCGGCATGGCCTGAGCGCCGGCGCCGCGCGGCAACGTGGGCCCTTGCGCGGCTCGTGAGCCGCGCGGGGCGCGCGGCTGCAAGCTTGAGATTGGATCCCGAGTGGGTGTGGCGGCGGCGCTTCCGCAACAGAGCCCGTCAAGTGATCGCGTGTACAGCTGCCATCTTCCTTGCAGCAAATCTAGGAGCACTGCAGTCAGTCCCCTGCACGGCCAGTATTGGCATCGCAACAACCCACTGTGGTGCCACTACTCGCACCTAGGTAATTCTTTCACAATCGCCGCCGCACCAACGCCGCGCGGCGCCCGCGGCAGGTCTGGCCGGCACCGCCGGCAGGCTGTCGGCGCGGTGCGACTGCGCCTGCAGCTGCCGCGGGTGGTTGGATACGGCGGAGTTTACGGCGTAAGATGGTGGTAAGATACGGTAAATACGCGGCGTAGAGGGACGCCGATTGGCCGTTGCGCTAGAGAGCCCCTTTGGCGCTGGGCGCGCGGGCACGTTGCGACACAAAGCAGCAGGCAAGGCAAACACGCAAGCAGGTCTGCGCAGCCCTCCCTCGCGACGCGCCGCCGCAGCTCGTCACGCGCCCACCCGGGTGGGCTGCCGCGCCAGCAGTGCCAGACCGGTGGGGGCCAGCCCCAGCCCCAGCGACGACTTGCGGCTGCTGCGCCGGCCCAGCGCGCTCGGCGCTCCGCGGCAGGCCTCGTTGGCGCTGCGCGGCCGCGGCGCCACCACCGGGGGCGTCTGCGCGCTCGCCGCCCCGCCCGCGCCGCCGGCGCTGGCGCTGTCGTCGTCGTCGTAGCCAGCGGGCGGCCAGACCAGCAGCTGCCGCCCGCGGCCGCGCCGCACGCCCCCGGCTGCGGCGGCGGCGAGGCATCGCGGCCGCCGCCAGCGTGTGCGCTGACAAAGACAGAGACCGCCATGGGCTGCCGCAGCACCGCCGCTGCAACCGCGGCTAGCTGCGGCGTCAGCGTTGCCAGGCCGTCCGCCCAGGCCGGCTCGCCGCCAAACAGCAGCGGCCACAGCTCCGGCGGGCCGCCGTCCGGCGCCGGCGCGGCCACACCGACGCCCGCCGCAGCCGCGCCCGCCGGGCCCGCGCGGCCGCCGCCGCGACGGACGCGCCGCGCCGCCGGCCGCGCCGCGCGCCGGCGGAACGCCTGCAGCCGCGCGGCGGCCGCGCCGCGGTCGGCCGCGGTCACGCGCGCCAGCGCCAGCTCGTGCGCGACCTGGCTCGCGCGCGTGACCGCCGGCAGCAGGCCGCGCTGCGAGAGCGCTGCCAGCTCAAAGCGTGCGGTGTCGTCGCCGTCGCTGTCGTCGTCGTGGTCTGGCCGCCGCCCGCCGCCCCACCGCGCCGGCTCGCTGCCAGCGCGCACCGCGTCGGCGCCGCGCACCAGGGCACGCTCCCACTGGCGCTGCAGCTGCGCGCGCTCCCACGCCATGGGCCGCCGCCTGCCAGCGGCGCCGCCGGCGTCCGCCGCGCCGGCCTGGAGGCCGCCGGCGCCCGCCGCGCCGCCGCCGAGGCTGGCCAGGGCGGCCAGCAGCCGCCGCGCGGCCGCCTGGCGCCAGCTGGCAGCGCCCGTCTCAGTGCCGCGCCCGGCGAGGCGCGCGGCCAGCGACGGCCAGCGGCCGCTGGGGCGGTGGGCCGCGTATTGCGGCTGGGCCAGCAGGCGCTCGAGCGTGGCACGCGGGCGCGTGATGCGCGCCAGCTCGGCCGGCGGGTCGCCTGGCAGCGCCACAAAGCGGCCCTGGCGGCGGCGCGGCAGGCGCAGTTTAGTCGCGAGCGCGGCGGCGCGTGCCCCGGGGGCCACGCGCGGCAGCGCACCAGCAGGGGCAGCCGCGCGGCCGCGAGGCGCCGCCGCAGCGCGCGCTCCGCCGCCCGGTGCCGCGCCAGGAGCAGCCGCAGCTGCACGGCCTCCATCGCCAGCGCGCCCGCCTCGCTGCCCAGGCCCGGCCAGCCGCCGCCCTGCATGGGCGCGGCGTCGAACGCCCCCGCCGCCCCGCGCGCCGCCAGCTGCGCGCCCGCCGCCGCCTCTGCCGCCGCCGGGCGCAGCTGCAGCTCCGCCGCCTCCAGGTCAGCCGCCGCCGCGGCCGCCGCTGCGCGCGCGAGCGGCGGCAGCGCCAGCCCCCCGCCGCCGCCGCCGGCGCCCCGCAGGCGCGCGCAGAACGCGCGCCAGCGGCCCGGCGCGCCGAGGAGCGGCGCCGGCGCGTCCTCCGCCGCGCCGCGCGCCTGCTGGCGCCGCAAGCGGCTCCTGGCCGCCAGCGCCAGCGCGGCCTTGTTGCTCGCCCAGCGCGCGTTGAAGGCGTTCAGGGTGTCGTCCGCGTCGGCCGGCGAGCCCGCGCGCGCGCGCAGGCGCCGCGCGGCGTGGCGCGCACGCGCGCGGCGCGCGAGCGCGCCCAGGCGCCGCGCCCAGCGCAGCCCGGGCGCGGCGCGGCAGCGCAGCGCCTGCTCGCTCCGCAGCTCGCGCCGCAGGTCCTCCTGCCGCAGCAGCGCGCAGCGCGCGGCCGCGGCAGCGACGCCGCCCACCAGCACGGCGCCGCCGGTGGGCAGGCCCAGCGACGCCGTGCCGCCGTCCGACGCGCCTGTGGGGCTGGCCGGCCCCGCCGCTCCGCACGCGCACGCGCCGCGCGCCGCCTCCGCCGCCCCGGGGGCGGGCTGGCCGACGGGCGTTGGACCGCGCGCCGGCGCCGCGCCGTCCGCTCGCTGCTCGTCGATGAGCTGCCCCAGCTGCTCGCTGCTCCAGGGCGCGCGCGGCGGCGGCCCCGGCAGGCCCGGCGGGCGGGGGCGCGGGCGCGGCGCGCGGCGCCGGCAGCGGCGCTGGGGAGTCGAAGGAGTCGTAGAAGCAGCCAGGGGCGGTCATCGCCCCGCGACCCCGGTGCGGCGCCAGGCTGGCGCGCGGCGCGGCGCCGCCGCCGCCGTCGCCCGGGCCCAGCCCGGGGCTGCCGCCACCCAGGGGGCCCCCCTCCGCGGGCGCCGGCCTGCTGGGCGAGCGCGACGCGGGCGAGGCGATGGCGAGGGGCGGCGGCGGCAGCAGGCCGCCGGCCGGGCGCGGCCGCGGCGCGCGCGGCGGCGCCTCGTCAATGCCCGGCAGCTGCGCCGGCCCTGTCGAAATGCCCGGCGCAGCGTCGTCGCGCCGCTGGTCTGAGCTGTCGCCCGGCGTGCGCGGCCGGCGGCGCGGGCTGGCGCCGCGCCGCGCGCACAGCGCACGCCCCGACCCGCCGCTCTGCGCCGAGCCGGGCCGGCCGCCGTTGCGGCGTGGCGGGCTGGCGCTGCCGCCGCCTGGCGGCGGCGCGAGCGCGGGCGACGCCGCGCGGCTGCCGGCGGCGGGCGAGCCCCCGGCGCGCCGCGCGCGCAGCGCCTTGATCGCGTTGTGGGCCTGCGCGTGCGGAGGAGGGGCGCGCGGCGCGCGCGAGGGGCGCCGACCCGTCGGCGGCCGCGGCAGGCAACCGGCGACGCGCACGTGCACGCCGCGCGGGCGCCGCGCGGGCGCTGCGCGGTCTCTCCGCCCCGGCGCGGACCTGCAGCGCAATCTCCAGATACGCCTCAGCCTCGAGGGGGTCGTCGGCCAGGATGTCCTTGTAGTGCTGCAGGCAGTTGGTCTGGCGCGGGGGCGAGGGGTTGGGGCCACGGCGTGCGGCGGCGGCGGCGCCACAGCACGCCCGGGCGGGCGCCGTGGACAGCGCGCGGCGGGCGCAGCGCCGCCGCCGCCGCACCTTCATCTCCTCGTACAGCGCCATCGCCGCGCCGCCGCCCCGAGATGACGGGCGCGTGGAGGCGCTGTGGGGGTCGCCGGCCTGGTCCATCGCGCCGCGGGGTGCGCGGCGCGAGCAGCAGACGGCGCGCGCTGGCCGCGGCCAGCGCCGCTCGACTGGTGCTCGCGGTGGCGCGCACAGCCGCGTAATAGCTCGGCGGGGCTGTGAGTCAGCTGCCGGAGCGGCCAAGGCCAGGGCCCCGCGTGCGCGACGCGCGGCCAACGGGCTGCGCGGGAAGTCTCCCGCTCCGCGCGCCCCCGCTGTCGCGCTCCTCCTCCGCGCGCACAGCGGGCCGGAGCGCTGCCCAAGCGCTGCGTGTTACGGCATTCGGCGGCCCAGCCTGGCCGGCTGCGCAAAAACCCGGCCGCGCGGCGCGCCTCAGCTCGCCGCCGGCCGGGCCAGCACGAACGACGCCCAGCAGTTGGTGCCCGGCTCAACACACGGCGCCGCGCCGCCGCCGCGCGCCTGCGCGAGCTGCACGCCGGTGATGGTGGCGCCTGCGCGCGGCGGCGGCGCAGCGCGGCGCACCGTCAGCGGCCCGCGCCCAGCCGACCACCCGCCGGGCGCGCCGCCGCCGCCGCCGCCGCGACGCACCGTCGCCCCGCAGCCGCAGCAGCGCGTGGCAGCGCGGCAGCCCCGCCGCCGCGGCCTCGCCGCCGGCGTCCACCCGGAACGCGGCGACGAGGCTGCCCGACGCGCCGGGCGCGGCCGCGCCCAGCTGCCAGCGCAGCAGCGACTGGCTGGCCGCCCAGGTGGCGCCCGGCGGCTGCACGCGGCGCGGCGCGCCAAAGCCGGGCGGCACGGCCAGGTCGACCGTGAGCTCTGCGCAGGGCGGGGGCGGGAGCGGCGCGCGTGTCGGTGGCGCGGCGCGGCGACTGACCGAGCGCGGGCCGGCGCCCGGCGCGGCGCACCCGTCGCCGCCAGCACAAACTCGCGCGGCACGTGCCACTGCAGCGTCAGCAGCGCCACGGCGCGCGGCGGCTGCTGCGCCGCGCGGCGCGCGGCCTCCACCCAGCCCACGGTCAGGCGCGCCATCAGCGGCTGCACGCCAAAGCTTGCCGGCAGCGCGTACGCCAGCAGCGGCGCCGCCGCGGGGAGCGGGCTGAGCGTGTCGGCGAGAAAGGTGCCCAGCAGCGCGCCGTGCCGCGTGCCGCGCGCGCTCGAGAGCGCCGCCTTGAGCGCGGTGGCCACCGCGGGGTGGACGCCCTCCGGCGGCTGCGGCGCGGCGACGGGGATGGGGGGGGGGCGTAATCAGTCTCGCGCTCGCCCGGCGGCCGCCGGCACCGCGGCGGCGCGCGCGCACCTGCAGCTGGAACGGCGTGCTGCCCGCGAGGGCCTTGGCCTCCGACGCCGCCCAGCGCACCGCGCCCACGAGCCCCGCGCGCGCCACGCGGCTGCCCACCACCTCGACCTGCCACGCCTCCTGCAGCGCCAGTGGCGGCCCCTCGTACCGCAGCAGCACCGGCGGCGCCGCCGGCTGCTGCTGCTCCTGCTCGAACGACATCCAGGGCTGCTCGCTGCGGGGCGGCGCGCACGGGGGGGGGCGGCGCGTCGGCGCGCGGGCACGGCCGCCGCTCGTGCGCTTGCGCGGCGGGCCGGGTGTGGGCGGCGCGTTGCGGCGCGCCGCCCACCCCTCGGCCGCCTCCTGCTGGGGCTCGTCCTGCAGCGGCAGCGGCACGTCCGGCGCCGCCTGCGGCAGCGGCCGGTCGGGCTCCGGCAGCTCTGGCAGCTGGTACGCCGGCAGGTTGGCCTGCGGGCGCGGCGCGCGGCGGCTGTGAGCGGCGCGCCGGCGCAGCGGCGGCGTGGGTGGGGGCGCGCGGCGCGCGTGCCTGCAGCGACGTGAGCTCCGGCGGCGCCAGGAAGGAGAAGCGTCCGTGGTCATGGTGCGGCTGCGGCACGCGCCTGCGCGCGCACATTGGCGGCGCGCGCCGCTGAGAGGCGGCGCCGGCGCGCCCGTCGCCTCGCGCCACACAGCGGGCGCCACCGTGCACGCCGGCCGCCCCGCGCCCGCCCCCCGCTCATCCGGCGCACCTGGCGATCTGGCGGGCCTGCCGCGAGCCGGCGGCCGCGGCGGCGCTGCGCTCCGCGAGCGCGCGCGCCTTGCGGGCCTTGAGCGCGTCGGGGCCGAGCCCCTCGAGCACGCTGTGCGCCTCCAGCAGCGCGCCGAGCAGGTCCAGGCTGCCGCGGCTGACCAGCGCGTCCACCGACAGATACACCTGGCGACCGCAGCGGGACGGGCGCGGGGCTCGCTCGTTCGGCGGCCGCCCACGGCGGCCGCGCCGTGCCCCAGCCCCGGGCCCCCGTGCCGGGGCCCGGCGGCGGCGCGGGTGCCCCGACGCACACGCACACGCACACGCACACACACACACGCACACGCACACGCACACACACACGCACACGCACACACGCACCTGGGCATACTTCTTCAGCACGCGCTCCGGCGTGAGCTCCACGGTCTTGGCCTCCGCGACGAGCAGGCGGCTCACGCCGGAGGCGAGGTTGAGGCTGGAGAACACGTTTGCGCCCGCGGCGCTCACGACCACGACGAGCACCTGGTGCAGCAGCCGGTACACGACAGCGTACCGGTCGCCCAGCACGCGCAGGTGGCCGCACGCGAGCGAGGACTGGAAGCCGACCCTGCACGGCGGCGCCGCGCCGCGGCGCGCGGCGTGGGCGGGCGCCGCGGCGCGCGCAGCAAGCAGCGGCGGCGGCGCCAACCGCCGCGGGGGCGCCGCCGTGCCGCGGCGCACCCCGTGTCCAGCAGCTCGATGCTGCTCGGCAGGTCGCCCTCCAGCACCGCCGCTGCCTCTACGGCGGCCTGCGTGACCGCCTTCACGTCCAGGCCGTGCCTGCGCGGCGGTTGCGGCAGCGCAGCAGCGGCGGCGCGCGTGGCCGCGCCGCGCGCCGCGTGCTGCCGCTGCGCCGCGCCGTCAGCGCTGCGGACGCCCGCCGCCCTGCTCCACACTCACGCTTGCACCAGCAGGTTGCGCCCGCGCCGTGCGCGGAGCACGACGCCAACGCCAACATCGGGCAGCATCTCTCTCCGCGCCTGGCGCGCGGACCGCCCCGATCGCTGGGCGGGTGCGCTGGACGGCGAGCTGCTGCGAGGCGGCTCTTGACAGTCGCAGTCGCCGTGTGTTGCACGCCCTGCCCCCGAACCGCGCCTGCTCCGCGGCTCAAGCGCAGCACCGCGCCTACGCGAGCCACTGCGCCGTCCCGACACGCGGCCGTGGCGCCGCCGACGCCCGCTGGGCCATGAGCCTGGCCGCCGGCCGCGCACCGCCGCCGCCGCTGCCGTGCGCCCGGTCGCCGGCCGCGGCGCCGCGCGCGGCGGCCAGGGGGCCGCCGGCAGGCCGCCGCCGCGTCGGCGCGAGCCTGTATGACCTCCTCTGCCTGCCGCTGGACGCCAGCGCGCAGCAGGTGCGGGCGCCGCTGCTGCAGCGCCAGGCGTCGCCTTGGCCGCTGCAGCTGCCGGCGCCGCCCGGGCCCGCGTCGCCCGCCGCCGCAGCTGCCGCCGCCGCCGCCGCAGGTGCGGGCCGCGTATCGGCGCCTCGCCACGCTGTACCACCCCGACGTCAACGCCTCGCCGGCGGCGCACGAGAAGTTCCAGGCCGTCAAGCTCGCCGCGCAGGTGCTCAGCAGCGCGGAGCTGCGCGCGGCGTACGACGCGCGCGGCCTGGGCGCGCTGGCCGGCGGCGAGTACGCGCTGCTGCGAGACTTCCTGGCCAAAGGTGCCCGCTGCCGCGGCGCGCGAGCGCTTGCGCGCCCCGCGAGTCGGCGTGGCCGGGCGCGCCGAGCCGCTGGCTGCTGCCGCCTTCGCCGCCGCCGCCGCCGCCGCCGCCGCCGCGCAGTGCGCGCGCAGGGCAGCGCGGCGGTGCTGGGCGTGTCGGGCGCCGACGTCTGCACCGTGCTCGGCATCGGCTTTGGCGAGACCGTGACGGGCTCTGCCTGCACCGTGACCACCGGCGCGCTGGGGACCTGCCCCGACTGCAAGGTGCGCCCAGCGCAGCGCAGACCGCCGGCGGCTGCGCCGGCGTGGGCGGCGGCGTGGTGCCGCGGCGCGCGCGGCCCCTGACGCCGCGCCTGGCCGACGCGTCCGCCCCGCGGGGCCACAGGGCAGCGGGCTGGACCCGAGCCTGCGCGTCGAGCCCTGCCCCATGTGTGCGGGGAAGGGCAGCGTGACCATCAGGCGCTGGCAGCACGCGGCCGCGCCGCGCATCGCCGTGCCGGAGACCTGCCCCGCCTGCCGCGGCAGCGGCAGCAGTGAGCTGCGCCAGTGCAGCCGGTGCGCTGGGGTGGCTCGCAGCGGCGGCGGAAACGCCGCGACAGGCCGGCCGCTGTGGCTCTGCTCCAGCTCACGGCGCCGCCGCCGCCGCTGCGCCGCGCCGCGCAGCTGCTGCGGCGAGGGGCGTGTCCAGGTGCGCCGCCACGTGCGCATCCGCGTGCCCGCCGGCGTGGTGGACGGCCAGGTGCTGCGCGTGAAGGGCCAGGGCCACATGGGCAAGCACGGCGGCGCGCCGGGCGACCTGCTTGTCAAGCTGCAGGCGCGCCAGCAGCAGCGCTGCCCGTGCTGGGGTGGCACCGCCCCCGCTGCAAGCGCGGCGCTGGTGCGGCCCGCGCGCCCAGGCTGCTGCTGGCGCCCGCCCGCCCCGTGCCCCGCAGGTGTACGACCTGGCCGACGTCACGCGCGACGGCGACGACCTGTACTCCAGCCTCGACCTGGGCATCTACGACGCGCTGCTGGGTGCGGCGCCGCGGCCCGGCCCGGGCGCGGGGCGCGCGCCCGGGCACAGCGGCGCGCGAACGAGGCCGCCGCCGCCGCTGCCGCCGCCGCCGCCACGCGCTGCCGCCGGCAGGCGGCTCCGTGGCCGTCAAGACGGTGCGCGGCGAGCGCCTGCTGCCGGTGCCGGCGGGCACGCAGCACGGCACACTGCTGTGTGCGCGCGGCGCGGGCGTCGCGCGGCCGGGCGTGGGTGGCGTGTCGCACGGGCACCACTTTTTTCGCGTCGCGCTCCGCGTCCCGCTGGCGGCGTGCCCCGCCGAGCGTGCGCTGCTCGCGCGCCTGGGCGCGCTGCGCGCGCAGCGGCAGCAGCAGCAGGGGGATGGGGAGCAGCAGCCGCCGTGAGGCCCTGAGAAACGGGCACCGGCGTGCGGCGCGCCCAGGGCCCGCGCTGCGCAAGCGCGGCGCGCCCGCGTGCCAGGCCCCGCTCGGCAACCTCGGCGCTGGGAGCGCGGGTCATTCAGATGTGCAGCACGGCTGTCAGGCAGCCCTGACAGATCGTGAAGGCCTTCATTGCGGCCGGTCGGAGCCGGGGCGCCGCGTCAAACAGGGGCGCGCGACCGGCGGCTTGGCGCGCACGAGGGCCCTCCCGGGGCGTTGAGCACGCAGAAGAGTCCGTGCCGCGCACAGAACGCGCAGTGCTGAACGGCGCGCCGCGCCGCGGCCCGTGCGACGGTGATCACCGGGAGCGGCCGCTGAGTAAGCCGCGGATGCTCGGCACATATGCCACCAGAACTTCCGCGCCGCTCCCTGTGGACGGGACGCTGCTGCTGGCAAGCGAAGCCGAGGTCGCGCGCGGCGGCAGCGTGCCCACGCCACACGCGTGGCGCCGCGGCCGCCTGTGGCTCGCACCAGCTCACGCGGCGGCGAGCCGGCGGCTGCGTGCTGGCAGCGGGCGCGACGGATCGTGTCTCAAACCGGCCGCGGATGAGAGCTGCTCAAGGGCGCGCGGGCTTGCGCCGCCGCCGAACGCGCCGGCTTTGACCTGCTGCTGACCGCGCTCCCGCCGACTGCGGCAGGCCCGCCGCGCGCGCAGGCTGCGCGCGCACGCGCAGGGGCGCGCCGCGGCGCGGCGGCCGCCCAAATATCGCGCGCGCCGCTTCCATATCACCAGCAACGCCCGCGAGCGCGCGGCCCGCCGGCGCCGGCAGCGCCGCGGTCGTGCGACCGCTTGATGGTCGGCGCGGCTCCGCGGCGCGCTCCAGAGCGGAGGCGTCATTTAGGTCGGGGTAGGTTTGAGTCGCCCTTGCTCGGTGTCGCTGGCCGCGCCTTGCGCGCGATGCCGCCCCGCCGCCCGCCACTGCGGTCGTCCGGTCCCGCACCGCGCGTCCCACACCGCACCGCCGCCATGCAGCTGCAGAGCAACACCGCCGCGCGCTCGGCGCGCGCGTCAGCGCCCAAGGCGATGGCCGGCGTGCCCCAGCGCGCGTCGCGCGCGGCCGTGCGCGGCCCCGCGGCCGTCCCGGCGGCGCTGGCGGGCCCCGCGCTGCGCCAGGCGGCCGCGGTGCGCCGCGCCCGCACGGCGCTGGTGGTGCGCGCCCTCGCCGGCAACGGCTTCGTGGAGAAGACCAGCAACCCCATGAGCATCGTCTTCGTCTCTGCTGGTGCGCGCGGCGCGCCCGGGCGGCGCAGGGGCGCGGGCGAGGCAGCAGCGCGCAGCGCGGGCACTCCCGGCAGCACAGCGCGCGTGGCGGCCAGGGGCGCGCTGATCCCGGGCGCCCGTGCCACGCACGGCGCCGGGAGCGCCGCGCCGCGATGGTAGCGCGCCGGCGCTGCCCGGGGCGCGAGGGCGCTGCCGGTGCGCGATGCGCAGCGCCACCGCGCCGGGGCGCCCCGCGGGGCCGCGGCGCTCCGTCCCATGGCATGGGGCGCGCAAGCGCGGGCGGTTCGTCGCCCCCGGGGCTGGATCGGCGCCGGCGCTGCGGAAGGCCTCGGGCAGCGTCCCGCCCAGCAGAGCACCGCGCACCCCCCGCGCCCCGCCGGCGCGGCGCGGCGCCCGGGAGGCCGCCGCGTGGCGGCGTGGCACCG
The DNA here is from genome assembly GCA_014905635.1 of Scenedesmus sp. PABB004. Taxonomy (NCBI): domain Eukaryota; kingdom Viridiplantae; phylum Chlorophyta; class Chlorophyceae; order Sphaeropleales; family Scenedesmaceae; genus Scenedesmus; species Scenedesmus sp. PABB004. Next base: position 530,287 of record JABVCE010000007.1, on the reverse strand, counting down.
ATCGGCTGACCGCGCAGCGGGCGCCGCCGGCGCCGGCTCACCCGTGCCGCGCCGCCGCCGCCGCGCCGCAGAGGTCTCGCCCTGGTCCAAGACCGGCGGCCTCGGCGACGTCGTGGGTGGGCTGCCCGTGGAGCTGGCCAAGCGCGGGCACAAGGTCATCTCGATCGCGCCCCGCTACGACCAGTACGCCGACTGCTGGGACACCGCGACGACCGTGACGGTGGACGGCGAGACCGTCCGCTTCTTCCACGCGATCAAGAACGGCGTGCACCGCGTCTTCATCGACCACCCCTGGTGTGCACACACAGCACGCACAGCACGCGCACGCGCGGGGCGCGGGGAGGGGCCGCGCGGGCCGCGGGGAGAGGCCGCGCGCGCGGGGCGCGGACGCGGCGCGCGCGCCGCGCGCCGCCGCGCCGCGCGGGCCCGCGCCCCGGCCGCGCGGCTCACGCGCGCCCGCGCGCCCGCGCCCGACCGGCTGGCGTCCAGGTTCCTGGCCAAGGTGTGGGGCAAGACCGGCAGCAAGCTCTACGGCGCGCGCAGCGGCAGCGACTACATTGACAACCACAAGCGCTTCACGCTTTTCTGCAAGGTGCGCCTGTCCCCGCGCGGCGCACGCGTGCCTGCGCGCATGCGTGCCTGCGCGCGCGCGCGTCTGCGCACGCGCCGCGCCCCGCGCCCCGCGCCGCGCCGTCCGCGCTCACGGCCGCGCGGCGCCGCTCGCGCGCGCAGGCCGCGATCGAGTCGACGCGCGCGCTGCCGTTTGGCCCCGGCGAGGACTGCGTGTTCGTCGCCAACGACTGGCACTCCGGCCTCGTGCCCCTGCTCATCAAGGACGTGTACCAGCCGGCGGGGCAGTTCAAGAACGCCAAGGTCGCGTTCTGCATCCACAACATCGCCTTCCAGGTGCGTGCGCCGCCCACGCCGCACGGCGCGCCCGCCGCCCGCGCTGCGCCGCCCGCGCCCGCCGCCCGCGCTGCGCCGCCCGCGCTGCGCCGCCCGCGCCCGCCGTCCGCTGCGCCCGCCGCGTGCTGGCGCCCGCGCCGCCCGCTCACCCGCCGCCGACCCCGCCGCGCCCCGCCCGCGCACCGCGCGCCGCGCTGCAGGGCCGCTTCTGGCCGGAGAGCTTCAAGGACATGGCCCTCCCGCCCGCGTCGCTGCAGAAGCTCGGCTTCACCGACGGCTACGGCAAGGTCTTCGACGAGAGGACGCCCCTCGACGACGACGCCAAGCCGTCCGACGTCATGGGCGGGCCCTTCTCCAAGCTCAACTGGATGAAGGCGCGCGCCGCGCCGCGCGCGCTGTGTGCTGTGTGCGCGCCGCGCGCGTTGGCGCGCTGCCCCGCGGCCCCGCCGCGCCGCGCCGCCCACGCGCCGCCCCTCCCCGCCCCCGCCCCGCCACCCGCGCAGGCCGGCATCCTGTCGGCGGACAAGGTGCTGACCGTGTCGCCCAACTACGCGAGCGAGATCAGCAGCAGCCCCGAGAAGGGCGTGGAGCTCGACAAGTACATCAAGCAGGTCGGCGGCGCTGAGGGCATCGTCAACGGCATGGACGTGACTGAGTGGAACCCCAAGACCGACAAGTTCCTGCCCGTCAAGTGCGCACGCCGCGCACGCCGCTGCGCACAGCCGTGCGGCAGCGCCGCGCATCCCCCGCGCGCGCCGCGCCGCCGCTCACGCCCCGCCGCCGCTGCCGCCCGCGCCCGCGCGCGCGCGCAGGTACGACCGCTCGTCGGTCTTTGAGGGCAAGGCCGCGGCCAAGGCCGCGCTGCAGGCCGAGGCGGGCCTGCCGGTCGACCCGACCGTGCCCGTGTTTGGCTACATCGGCCGCCTCGAGGAGCAGAAGGGCGTCGACATCCTGCTCGCGGCGCTGCCCAAGCTGCCCGCCAACGCCCAGGTCGTCATCCTGGGCACGGGCAAGGCCAAGTACGAGGCGCTGGTCAAGGCGATGGGCACCAAGAACCCCGGGTTCAAGGGCATCGTCAAGTTCAGCGCGCCGCTCGCGCACATGATCACCGCCGGCGCCGACTTCATCCTCGTGCCCTCGCGGTGCGCGGCGACGCGCGCAGCCCACGGCCCGCGGCGCCGAGCGCGCGGCCCCGCGCTGCCGCACCGCCGCGCCGCCCGACCCGCGCCCGACCCGCGCCCGACCCGACCCGCGCCCGCCCGCCCGCCCGCCCGCGCCCTGCCCCGCCCGCCCGCGCGCAGCTTTGAGCCGTGCGGCCTCATCCAGCTGCACGCGATGCAGTACGGCACCGTGCCGGTCGTGTCGTCGACGGGCGGCCTCGTCGACACGGTCAAGGAGGGCACGACCGGCTTCCACATGGGCGCGTTCGACCCGGACAAGCTCAACGCCGCCGACGCCGACGCGATCGCCGCGACCGTGAGCCGCGCGGCGCAGGTCTTCCGCACGCCCAAGTTCCGGGAGATGGTCACCGCGTGCATCAACCAGGACCTCTCGTGGGGCAAGCCCGCGCGCAAGTGGGAGGCGGTGCTGGAGGAGGTCAAGACCGGCTGCACCAAAGCGCCCGCCAAGAAGGCGAGCGTGCCGACGCCGGTGCAGGCCCCGGCCGTCGCGGGCCGCTAAGCGGCGCGCGGCGGGGCGGCGGGCGCGCGCGGCGCCGCGCGCGCGGCGCCAGAACGCTGGCCCCGCGCCGCGGCGCCGCCGCGCGCGGGCGGCGGCGAGAGGATTGTTTCGCCTGTTTGCGGGCGACCGCGCGGCGGCGGCGGCGGCGCGGCCGCGCCTGCCGCAGCAGCAGCAGCCCTAGCTTCATCGGGGGAGCGGCGGCGCCCATCAGGCCCGCCGGGACCGGCCGACGCCGCCGGCCCGCGCAGGGCCGGCTGGCGGGCGCGCGGTGCCTGCGCCGGCGTGTGGCGCGTGGGACACGGGGTAGAGCGGCGAGCGAGAGCCGGGGCGCGGACACGGCGCGGCGGGCCAACACCAGGTTTTGGCCAGCGCGTGCGCGCGCACGCGCGGGCACGGCGGCGTCTCGCGGCGCGCCCTCCGCGGCGCACTCGCCCGGCGGCGCGCGGCCGCAGCGTCGCGGCGCGCCCGAGTGCGTGCGTGCGCGCGCGCGTGGCGCGAGCGCGCAACACGGGGTGGCCCCACGCAAACGGGCCGGCGCGCCGCGCGGGGCCGCCCGCGCGCCCCTGCGAGCGCGCTGAGAGCGGCGCGGCGGCGGCGCCGGGCCACACGCACTTCCTAACTGTACGTGCCCAGGGAGCGACTGTGGCGCGTGGCCCGCGCCAGTGTGCTTAGGCGTTCGATGCCGAGTGAGCGCATGCGCGGCGGCGGCGCCGCACTGTGCATTAGCGTTGTGTGGAGCGCGGCGGACGGGGTCAGCGTGTGCATGTTCGTGCATGTGTCTCGAAACGCCGGAGCGGCGTGCGTGTGCGGTGATGGCGGGGCAGGGTTCCCAGGTGTTGCCCATGCCCTGCAGCTGCAACAATAACTGCGCCAACGTTGACTCCCGCTCACGCCGGCGGCCACAGCACCTGCAGCGCATCGGCGTCGCCCAGGTCGGCCGTCGTCAGCCGCCCGTCGCCGCCGCGCACCAGGCGCACGAGCGCGCCGCGCCGGAACAGCTGCAGCGTGAGGCCAGGGTTGGCCGGCAGCACCACCCAGCGCCCGCCGCGCTGCTGCGCCGACGCGTCCAGCGCGCGCGCCGACTCGGCCGCCAGCGCGCCCGCGAGGCGCCGGCGCCGCAGGTTGCCGGGCGCGGCCGCGCTCGCGTTGGCGGCGCCGGGCGCCTCGGGCTGCGCTTCCGCCGCCGCAGGCAGTGGCGGCGCGGGGCCCAGCGCCGCGCCGAGTGGCACGCGGCCGTCGTGCACGCACGCGAGTATGCCCGTGCGCGTCGGGTCGTCCAGCGCCCAGACGCAGTTGGCCAGCCCCAGCGCCGCCGCCTCGCGCGGGCGCGCCGTGAACGCCCAGGCAGCCGCCTCGTTGAGCGCGCGCGCGGCGGCCGCGACGCCGCGCGCGCCGCCGGCGGCCGCCGAGCCAAAGAAGTCGGCCTGCCAGCCGTTGAACGCTGGGAGCAGCGTCGGCAGGCGCGCCGCTGCCAGCCAGTCGGCGGTGAGGCGGCCGAGCGCCCAGAGCACAAAGCCCCCCTCGTTCGCCGCGGCGGCGCAGCTGATCGGCCCGCAGAGCCCGGGGTGGCGGCAGGCGAGGCAGCTCGAAGGGAACCAGCCGAGCACGCGGAAGGGGACAGAGGCGGAGGCCGCCGCGAGCGCGCTGCGCGCCTGGGCGCGCAGGTCGGCGGTCAGCCCCTCCGCGACGGCGGCGTCCAGCTCCGCGCCGGCCAGGGCGCTGGGCACGCTCGTGTCGGCACCATAGATGCGGATCAGCGGCTGGTCCGGCACCGTCTGCTCGCGCGGGCGCGGGGGCGCCGGGCGACGGCGGCGGCGGCGGTACAGGCGTGGGCGCGGGCCGCCCGGCCGCCCGGCCGGCCCGCGGCGCCATGGCGGCGCGCGCCGCCGCTCTCTCGCCTGGTTGCCGACCGTGTGGCCCTGCTCTGAGGCCCAGGCGTCATAGAAGAGAAGCACGGCGCGCTGCCCCGACTCAACCAGCTCGCCGAGCGTTGTGGCGGCGCCGACAACCTGCGGCGCGCGGGCCGGGCGCCGGCCCGCTCGCGGCGCGCGCCGTGCCGCCCGGGTGCCGGCGGCGGCCCGGGCGGCGGGCGCACCTGCGTGGCGACGTGCGCGCGCAGCGGCGACGCCGCGAGCGCCGCGAGGATTGACCGCCGCGCCGCGGCCTTGTCGCCGCAGTTGATGTTTGAGAGCCCAATGAGCAGCACGTCCCGCGGGTTGGCCGCCAGAAACTCGGCCATCGCGCCAAACACGGCCGCGGGGTCGCTGTCGGCGGGGTCGGCCGCCGACGCGCAGAAGCAGCCGAGGCAGTGCGCGAGGCGCGCGCCGCCGTCGCCGGCGTCGAGGTCAAACAGCCGCGCGCCGGCCGCGAGCTGCGCGCGGAAGCCCAGCTCCTGCCCCGGGTGAAGCGGGGATGGAGTGCAAGGGGCGGTCAGCGAATGCGCGTGGCTGCGCCCCACCCCGTCGCGCGCAGCCGCGGCTGCACCGACACGGACCTGGGAGCTCGTAATCGCGCGGCCCGCCACGGCGTTGGAATTGTGCGTGCCAGGCCAGGCGACCAGCCGCACCGGCACGTCGCATAGCCCGGGCACGCCGTTGCACGCCGGCGTGCCGGCCGGCAGCGGCTGCACCGGGACCGCCGCCAACTCGGGCAGCAGCGCGCCCCCGGCCGCGCCGGTCGGCGCCGCGCGGCTCGCGGCGCCTCGCTGCGGCGCCGCCGCGTTGGCTGCGTCGGCCGCGTGCTGCGCTGTGCGCGCGTCGTGAATGGGCCGCGCCAACGCCGCAAGCGCTACCGCTGCTAACGCCAACGAGCCGATCGCCAGCCAGAGCGCGCGCCTGCTGCCCGCGCGGTCGGCGGCGGCGCAGCAGGCCGCCACCATCGCGGCGGCCGGCGCTCGACCCGGACAGCGCCGGCCGGCGCGTTCGAGCCGGCGCTGGCTCGAACGCGCTGCGGCAGCTGTCCGGGAACTGCTGGCGGGAGCTGCTGGAGCAGGCGCTGCGGCCGCGGCGGCAGTTTGTGGCGGGCAGCAGCTGCGCAGCGTTGGGCGCGTCAGCTCCTCGCCCGCCCGCGAGGCACGCCTGGCGCGCAGCGAGCTGACACTGCGCGAAAATGGCGGAGGCCGGGCGCTGCGACAGCGACAGCGGGCTGCGCGGCGGCCGGGGTTGAGGGCTCGGCGCCGCAACCGCCGCCGTTTGAACCTTCAGACGGCCGCTCAGTCAAGCCGCTCCCCGACGCCCCCCGCCGCGCCCGGCGCCTCCGCAGGCGCCTCTGCCTGCGCGTCCCCGCCGCGCGCCAGGCCCTGCACGCGCGCGGCCGCGCCGGCGGCCGCGCCCCTGGCGCGCTCGGCCAGGCCGCGCGCCGCCTCGGAGCGCTGCACGGCGCCGCCGAGCTCCGCCGCAGCGCCGCCCAGGCGCTGCGCCGCGCCCCCGCCGGCGGCCGCCGCGCGGTCCGCGAGCGCGCGCAGGCCCTCCTGCGCGCGCGCCGCCGCCGCCGCCGGCGGCTGCCGCTGCGGCTCCGCCGCCGCCTCGCCGCGCTGCTGCCGCTCCGGCTGCGCCCGCGCGCCTTCGCCGTCGCCGTCGAGCGCGTCCATCTGCCGCAGCACGCTGCTGCCCGCGCGCCCGAGCTGCTGCGTCACCAGCCCGGCGCCGGGCAGCGCCGGCGGCGCGAGGCGCGGCAGCGAGACCATGCCCGCCTGGACGGCGAGCAGCAGCAGCACGCCCGCGACCGCCGCGCCGGCGAGCAGGTCGGGGCCGAGCAGCACGCCCGCCGCCGCAATGATGCCCACGCTGGACGCGGCGGGGTGCTCCTGCACAAACTCGAGCACCGCGTAGATCGTCGACGCGGTCGCCTGGCGGCGGCGGCGGCGGCGGCGGTGGTGGCGGCGCAGCGGCCGCGGTGGTGGCGCAGTGGCGGCGGTGGTGGCGCAGCGGTGGTGGCGGCGGTGGCAGTGGCGCGGCGCGCGCGCGCGGGGCCCGCTGCAGCGCTACAATCGCCCCCGCCCCGCACCTGCGGGTGCGTGACCGCCTGCCACGCAAGCAGCGCCGCGATGGCGGGCAGCGCCAGGTAGCGCGTCGCGGTCTGCGGCGCGCGTCGGCGAGCGCGCGTCGGCGCGCGTGCGCCCGGCCGCGGCCGCGCCCCCGCCGCGGCGAGCGGCCCGCACCCGGATGAGCTTGGGGGCTGCCAGGAGCACGAGCGCCGCCGCGCCGACCGCGACCGCGGGCGAGCGCAGCGGGTTGAGCGCGAGCACAGCGTCGGGGACCTCCACGCACACCGTCGCCGCGATCGCCGGCGCCGCGCCGGCGAGCTGCACGAGCAGCGCCGCCGCCGCCGCTGCGGCCGCAGCGCCGCCTCCCGGCGGCGGCGACGGCGGCGGCGTCCGCGGCCGCGGGCAGCGGCGTGCCCGCGCCAGCAGCGGCGGCAGCGGCGTCGGCGCGCCGCGCGCGCGCGCCGCCCGCTGCGTCGCTGCGCTGCGCAGCATGTCGGCAGGGGCGGCAGGGCTGGCGGCCGCTGGGCGGCGTGCAGCGGGGTGCGGGCGCGGCGGAGCAGCGGAGCAGCGGGCGGTTGCGCAGGGCGCTCGGCGTCGGCGAGCGCAGGCGCTGCGTCGGCGCGGCGTCGGCGATGTGCGGCGACAGGAGCGGTGCCGCGGCGGCCACACTTCGCGCCGTCGCGACGGTCAGCGTCAAGGACGCCGCCCGCCCGTGCGCCGCCGCCGCGCGCGCGATCCCGCCGCGCCGCCGCCGCATCCCCGCAGACTCCACCGGCCGCCCGCGTCCCTCCCCCGCGCCCAGCCCGCCGCCCCCCGGCCCCCCGCGCACTCGGAGCAGCAGCGCGACCGCCCCCGCCCAGAGGCGCCTGCGTTCGCCCTCGCGGCCGGGTAGCGACGCGCGGAAGCACGATGGCGAGCTGTCTCAACGTCAGCAAGCTCGGCCTGCGCGTGCTGCAGGTGCGGCGCGCGGGGCGCCGGCCAACGACATGCGCTCCAGCCCCGCGCCGCCCCTGGCCAGCGGGGCGGTCCCGCGGGGCACCGAGTCGGCCGCGCGCGCCGGCGCCGTCGCGCGGGTCGGGCGTGCCGGCGGCGTGGGGGCCGGGGGCGAGCGCCTGCTGCTCCGCGCCATCACAACGCGGTCGCAGATCGTGTTTGCGCTCATCTCCTTCGCCTCCGCGGCGAGCCTGTACAACGGCTACACGCTGCGGACCAGCTACGTGCAGTTCATGGTCTTCACGGGCGTCATGGCCTTCCTGATAGCCATCTTCTACGCCGTCGTCTGCTGCGTCGAGGGCCTCAAGCGCACCTTCTCGGGCGTGGTCGAGGTCTTCGTCAACGCGCTCTGGGTGGTGTTCTGGCTGGCCGCCGCGGGCGCGTTCGCGGCGTGGGCGGAGTGCAAGCCGCGGTCCATCGACGTGCGCACGTTCACGCGCTGCGACGTCTTCCTCGCCAGCGAAGCCTTCGCCTGGCTCTCCTGGTTCCTCTGGATCGGCAGCTTCGTCATCTCCATCATCGACATGCGCCGCGGCGAGGGCCTCACCGGCGGTGCGGCCGCGCGCGCGCGCGCGGCCGAGAGCGTGCCCCGCGCGCCCGCGCGCCGCGCGCCCGCCGCCGGCCGCCGGCGCCGCGCCGGACGCCCCGCCCGGCCGCGCCGCCGCGCGCGCGCCCGCAGGCGCCAAGCGGTACCCCATGGGCAACCCCGGCGTGTGAGCGCGCGCGCCAGCAGCAGACGCAGCGGCGCCGGCGGCGCTGCCGGCAGCCGCAGCGGCGGCGCCGGTCGCGCCGACGGCGCCGACGGCAGCGGCGGCGGCGCGTCGCGCCCTGGCGCCCGCCGGCGGGCGCGCGCGCGCTGCAGCCCCGCAGCGCAGAGCGGCCCGCCGGCGGGCGGCGCGCACTGACTCGGGCCGCGCGGCCGCGCCGGCGACGGCGCCGCGCCGCGCCGGCAGCGGCGCGGCCCGTCTTCTGACCCCCTCACTGCACATTACGACCGCGTTGGCTAGGCGTAGGAGCGGGGCGGGCACCGCGCGGCGGGCGTCGGGCGGGCGGGGGGGGGGGGGGGGGGGGTTGCTTTGCTGTTTGCTGCGAATCGCATCGAGCGAAGCAATCCACGCCCCAGACAGAACGATGCTGCAATGAGCGCGGGCGACGGCGCGCGGCGCCGCCGGCCGGCGCGCGCCGCGAGCGAGCGAGCGGCGGCGTAACTGAGAGGGACTGCGTGCCGGCTCGCGGCTGGTGCGAGCGGACCGATCGCGCTGACCGCGCGCCGCGCCGCCCGGCACGAGGGTGCAGCGGCTGCGGCGCAGCGGTCGCGGCCATGCGCGCCGCCTCTCCCCTCCCCTCGCCCATCCAGACCACCGCGGCGCCCCCCGCGCACGCGGGGTGTGGCGGCATGGCGACCGCTGCCCCCTCAGCGGCGCCGGAGCGCGGCGGCGCCATGCCGACCGCTGCCGCCGCCTCGGCGCGGGAGGGCGCAGCGACGCCGCTGGCCCTGGCGGACCTGCCCACCGACGTGGCGCACCGCCTTCTGCTGCGGTACCTCAATCCCGCGGACATAGGGGTGCTGGCGTGCGCTAGCAAAGCTTGCGCCGCGCTGGCGAGCAGCGAAGTCGTCTGGGCCCACGCGGTGCGCGCGCGCTACGGCGCCCAGACCTGCCCGGAGGCCTGGCTTGGCGGACCGGCGGGTCCGGCGACGTACCGGTGCGGCGGCGGCCGGCGGCGGGCGCGGCAGCAGCAGCAGCGGGCACCGCTCCCCGCGCACCGCTCCCTGCCTCACCGCAGCCCCTCCCCTCCGCCGGCGCGCAGGGAGCTGTACCCGGCGCTGCTGGCCGCCGAGCCCCTGGTCGGTGTGTGGTCGGCGCACGGCGCCGGGGCGGCGGGAGCGCTGTTCTCGGGGCGGTGGGCGCGCGACGGCGTGGACGTCGTGCAGCTCGCCCCGGCGTGCCGCTTCCTCACGTCGCTGCGCCACGTGCGGCTCTGCACGCTGCGCCCGGGGACGGACGGCGACCGGTGGTGCGCGAGCGTCGTCGACGGCAGCAAGCTCGTGCTCCGCGACGCCGGCGCGTCGCCGTCTCGCGCCGCCGCGGCCGAGGCCGCGGCGAGCGTCGCGGCGGGCGGCGGCGCGGGCGAGGCGGCGGCGCTCGGCAGCAGCCCGGGCGGGCTGGGCGGGGGCTTCTGCCACGAGCTGCTGCGCTTCATGCAGACGTCGGTCAAGGTGGGTTGCCGGCGTGGCGCGCGGGGGGCGCGGCGCGGGGGGACGCAGCAGCAACCTGCCCCCTCCCCGCCCGCTCACGCGCGCGCGCCGCGCGCCCGCCGCGCAGACGCGCGCGAGCCGGCGCGCCGCGCGCCGCGCCGCGGGCGGGTGCGAGCGCGCGCCGCCGGTGCTGCATCACTTCAGTCGCGTCGCCGCGGGCGGCCCGCCGCGCGCGCCGCCGCGCTCGCACCCGCACGCCCTGGCGGGCCTCTGGAAGGGCTTATACCCCAGCCACGGCTGCGAGCTGCTGTCGGTCGCGTTTGACTTCACCGGCGCGGCGGCGCGCGTCGTCGCGACCAAGCTCACCGGCGACAGCAACGTCCCCGCCGGCGAGGTCACGTGGCGCGCCGCCGCGGCGCCGGTGCCGCTGCCCTGGCCCGAGCCCGAGGCCCGCCTCGTCGCGCTGCGCGCCCAGCTCGTCGCGGCCGCGGCCGCGATGGCGCTGCGCATGGCCGACCAGGAGGCCGCCGACGAGGCGGCCGCGGTCATCGCCGCGCTGATTCAGCAGGAGGAGCCGCCCCCGGGCGCGCTGCACCAGCTCCACGCCGGCGGCGCCGCGCTCGGCGACGGCGGCGGCGCCGCCGCGTACGCCGGCGTCGCGGGCGCGGGCGGCGGCCGCGCCGTCGCGGCGTGGGCGGCGCGCCTGGCGTCGCGGCGCGTCGTCGCGGTGCACCGCGGCCAGGGCCGCGTGGCGGCGGCGGGCTTCCGCGACCCGACCTGGGTCGACGGCCGCCTGCTCTGCTACGACGACGGCTCCTGCGGGTTTGTGTTCATGCTGGAGCCGCCCGTGTGCAGCCTCATCGACCTGGAGCGCCTCGACGGCGACCTCTAGCCAGGCACCGGCGGCGCGCATCATGACGCGCGCCGCGCGCCGACCCTTGGGGGTGCCCGGGCGGAGGCAGGCAAGGGGGGGGGGGCACGCGCGGCAGGCGCTTGCGTGGCTGACACACTGACGCTGACGCGGGGTGAGCGAGCTCGGCCGGCCCCTGGGGGCCGCGTCGGGCCGTGGCTCGGACGGGCTGTGACGCATGGCATCTGCTTGCCGCGACGGGGAGGATGGGCTGCGAGGGCTGCAGGCGGCGGCGCATGCCGCTGCACCGGTGCAACTGCGCCCCCGGTCCGACCGAGCGCGGCGGCGTTCCACCGCCGTCGCCGCGCCTGCGCCCCCACCTGTCAAGTGCTTTGCAGCACGGCGCGCGCAGCAGCAGCAGCAACACAAGCTGTACACCCCGCGCGGGCGGGCCTCCCTCGCCCCCCGCCACTGCAGCGCCCGGTCAGTCGTCGTCCTGGAAGACCGGCCGCCGCCGCTGGATGGTGATCTTGCTGGCCGCGCTCTCGCGCTCGCTCAGCTGCTCCAGCATGCCCTTGAGCTGCTCCTCGCTCACCTGCGCCGCGGCGGCAGCGGAGGCGGCGGCGCGGCACGTGGGCGGCGCGGCGGCGGGCACGGCGCGCACAGCACGCGCAGCGGCGGCGGCGCGCCTTGCTCTGCAGCGCGCCGCGCTTGGCGGCGTTGAGGATCATCGACTCCACGTTGCGCGCCTTGTCGGGCTTGACCAGCGCAATGCGTGCCACTGCGGGCGCATCGGCGGCGCGTCGGCGGCGCGACGCGGGCGGGGCCCCGCGCGAGCGGGGCGCGCCGGCGGCCGCGCGCCACGCACGCCGCTCGCGCGCGTCGGGCTCCATCACTGCGTGCAGCATCGTGCGCCGCTGCTCCTCCGCCGCCCTGCGGCGGCCCCGCGCGCGTGGTGGGTGGGCGGGGCGTGCTGCCGCCGCCGCCGGGCGCGAGCAGAGCGGCGCGCATGCACGTGCGCAGGCCGCACCGCTGCGCCTCAGCCTGCGCCTCCGCCTCCTCGGGGTTGGGCATGCCGCCCGGCATGCCGCCCGGCATGCCCTGCGGCGCGGCGCGGCGTCGGCGCGGCGCACCAGCCAGCGGCGGCGCTGCTGCCGCGCGCGGCGCGCCTGCCCCTCCCTCCCTCGACGCGCGGCTCACCGGAACGGCCCCGCGCTTGGCCATGATCTCGGCCATGCGCCGCTGCCGGATGGCCGCAAGCTCGGGGTCCTCCTGCGCCGCGGGCGGCGTTGCATCAGCCGCTGATGGCGCCGCGGCAGCGCGCCCGCCCTCTGCCCTCTCCGCCGGGCCGCCGCGCGGCCCGCACCATGGCCCCGACGTCAAGCGCTCGCTAAAGGGAAGGCAGGTCGGATCGGAGCGCAGCGGCGGGCGCAGCGGCTGCGGCAGGCGGCGGCGTCGCGTCGGGCAGGCGCGGAGGCTGCGACGAGGGAGCTGGTGCTGCTGGTGTGAGCTTTCGCTGTCGGCGGGCACGGCGCCCGGACACCGGCAGCCGCGCGGTCTGCGTCGCGTGTGGGTCAACGCGCGTGCACGTCGCGGAACGCGTTTCGCGCCCGGCCGTCGCCGTCCACTCTCTCACGCTGCCATGGCCGCCGCCGCCGGCTCCGGCCGCGACGCGCTGCTCGCGGGCACCGCCGTGGCGCCGGTGCTCGGCGCGCGGCCGGCCGAGCCCCCGCCGCCGCCGCCGTCGCCGCCGCGCGGCCGCTTGCCGCCAGAGCAGCTGCTGCGCGCGGCGCGCTGCGAGGCGCAGCTGGGCGGCGGCGCCTGCGGCGGCGCGGACGCGGCGCCGCAGCCGCAGCCCTTCCCGGCGGGCGTGGCGCCGCAGGCGCGTCGCCCTGCGCCGCCCGCCCGTCCGCAGCCGCCCCGGGCCAGGGCGGCGGCCGTGGAGGAGGCCCCGGGGCGGCCGCCAGCCGCATCCGCAACGAAGCAGCAGCTGCTTGCCAAGCCGCGAGCCGCGCGCGCGAGCGCCGGTCGTGGGCCGGCTGCGACGCCGGCGCTGCCGCCGGCGCAGTCAGCGCCACAGGCTGCCGGCCAGCGGCACAGCTTGGTGGTTGTCGCGGCGCAGCAGCTACTGGAGTCGCCGCCGCTGGCACGTCCAGAGCTACAACGGCAGCAGCAGCAGCAGCAGCAGCAGCAGCAGCAGCAGGAGCAGGAGCAGGAGCAGGAGCAGCAGCAGGAGCGGCAGCAGGAGCAGGAGCAGGCGTGCGGCCCTGAGCGGCGGCACGTGCTCCTGGCGCGCCTGTGCGCCAAGCACGGCCTGCCGCTGCCGCAGCAGGGCCGCCGCGCCAGCGCGCACAGCACGCGGCCGGCCGCGCAGCCGCAGCCCCGCGCGCACCGCCATTCCGAGCTGCTGGCCGCCAGCCGGGCGCAGCGGCGAGAGGAGCTGCTGCACCAGCTGCGCAGCAGCGCCAGCACCGGCAGCCCGCCGCGAGGCTGTCAGCGCGCCGCGCTGCCGCCTCCGCGGCCAGGCGGCGGCCCCTGGCGCGCCGCTGGCAGCTGCAGCGGCGGCGTCGCGGTGCAGCGCGCCCCGGCGCCGGGCGAGGCCGCCTGGCAAGGCCGGCACGAGCGCTGCCCGAGCCCGAGCCGGCTCGCGCGCCAGAGCGCAGCAGCGGGCGGGCCGAGCCTGGGCGCGGAGCTGGCGCAGCAGCGGCCAGCCAGTCCCAGCTCGGAGAGCGCAGCGAGTGCGCTGGAGCAGCAGCAGCGGCCGTGCGTGGTGCTGGCAGCCTGGCGCGGCGTAGCCGTTGACCGGGGCGCGCCGGCCGCGGCGCCGGTCGCGGCGGCCGCCGCGGGGCTGCACTGGCGGCTGGGCTTGCTGGCGCGTGCTTGGGCCGGCTGGACTGACGCGGCACACACGGCCGCGGCGGCGCTGGCCGGGCGGCGGGCAGGAGCGACCAGCGACGGCCCAGGAGCTGCCGCGGAGATGCCCCAGCAGCTGCCGCCCGCATGCACGGCACCGAGCAGCAGCAGCACCGGGCAACAGCAGGCGCAGCCGAGCAGGCCGCATGCGGCCTCCGCTGCGCAGCGGAGCACCAGCTGGCAGGGCTTCGGCGTGCTTGACCCGCCGGCAGCAACCAGTGCGGCGCTCGCCGCGGAGCCGGCGACGAGCCCGCCGCAGCCTCCCTGCGTGACGCACGAGAGCGGCGGCGGTCAGCACCAACACAGGAGCAGCTGCATGCCCAGCTGGCCTCGGCGTGCCCGTGGGCTGAGCCGGAGGGCGGTGCGGGGGCTGGACGCGCGCCAGGGGCGTCGTGGGCTGGCGCATGGGCTGGCGCGCGCCTGGCGGAGCGCCGGCGCCGGCCAGCAGCCGCGCGGCGGCCCGGCGGCGATGGCAACGCTGCAGAGTGCATTTGCCGCCTGGGAGCGGCGCGCCTCCCGGCGGCGACGCAAGCGGGCACTGAACGCGACCGCCGCGCGCCACCGCCGGACGTGCCTGCAGCGCGGTGCGCTGGCGCACTGGCGCGCCGAGGCTGCCGCGCGGTCCGACCTGTGGGGCGCCCTGCTGGCGGCGTGGGCAGCACTGGCCGCGCGGCGGGCGCACGGTCGCGCCTGCGTGCGCCAGGTGCGCGCCGCCCGCACGCTGTCGCTGCTCCGCGCCTGGCGGGCCCGGTCGTCGGCAGCGAGCGACGCTGCACGGGCGGCGCAGTCTGCCGCCGAGGCGCACGCGCGCGCGCTGCTGCGCCGCTGCCTGCTGCGCTGGGTGCGGCGCGTGCACGGGCGGGAGCTGCTGGCGCGCGTGTTTGCGGCGGCGGAGCAGCGCTGGGAGACTGCCGGCACGCTTCAGGGAGAGCAGGGTGCGGCGCGGCACCGGCGCACACGCGCCAAGCGGGCGAGCAGCAGCTCGCGCCCTGAGCGCCAGCAGGCGCGCCCTGCACAGCACTCACTCGACGTGCCGCCGCCCGCGCTGCCACCACCGCCCGCGCTGCCAGGCGGGACGCACGGCGCGGAGTTCCGCACGCTGCAGCTTGTGGTCCAGGCGTGGCTGGAGGTCGCCGCGGCGCAGCTGCAGGCAGCCGCCGCGCGCGCGGCTGCGGCGGCGGCCGCGGCCTTCCGCGCAGCGCGGCTGGTGTCGAGGGCCTGGCTTGCCTGGCGCCTCGTGGCGTGCGAGGCACGTGACGCCCGGCCCCTGGCCGCCCGCGCGCTCGCCGCCTGGGCGGAGCGCGCCGTCAGGCTGGCCCCGCGGCACAGCACGCGGCGCCTGGCCGCGCGGGCGCTCGGGGGCTGGCGGCAGGCGGCGGCCGACACGCGGACGTCCGTGCGCGCCTTCCGGCGCGCCTGGCAGCGCGAGCGCCTGCTGCGCAAGGCTCTCCTGCTCTGGCGCGGCGTCGTGCTGCTGCTCGCGCGGCGGGGGGCCGAGCACGAGGCGGTGGGCGCGTGGTCGGCCGCGCGCCGCGCGACGCGCGCGCTGGGCGCGTGGCGGCGCGCGGCCGCGGCGTCCGCCGCCGACCGCCCGCTGCTGCTCCGTGCCTATTGCCACCGCGCGCGCTGCCTGCTGCGGCGCAGCCTGCGGCGCTGGGCGCTCGTCGTGTGCGCCTCGTCGGCGGCGCACGCGTGGCACCAGCACGGCCTCGCCGCGCGCGCGTGGCATGGGTGGCGGCGCGCGGCGCGGGCGAGCCGCGCGTGCGCGGGCCGGGACGGCGCGGCGCGCGGCCCTGCTCGCGGCGGCTGTGCGCCGGCGCGGGGGCGTCGCGCGGCGGGCGCGGTGAGCTGCACGCCGGCGCCGCGGCACATGTGAATGCAAACGTTAACGTCAACGTGGACAGTCCTTGCCAGGCTGCCGGACCACTCACTCGGCGCGCAGCTGCGCCATGGACGCGCGGTGCACGTGGTGCAGCCGCACGCCGGCCTGCACAGCCGCCAGCAGCGCGGCCCGCTCGGCTGCGCCGCCCGCTGGTGCTGGGCCCCGCGGCAGCGCAAACGGCGATGGCGGCAGCGGCGGCGGCGGTGGCCGCGCCGCCGCCGACGCGCGGGTGCTGAGGTGCACCGAGCCCCGCTCTTCCTGCTCCTCCTGCTGCTGCTGCTGCTGCTGCTGCTGCTGAGCCAGTGCGAGCGCGCGCAGCTGCCGAGAGACCTCGTCGTACGCCGCGAGCGGGCTGGCCGCACCGCGCAGCAGGCCCGCGGGGCCAGACGCGGACTCCGAGCCGCCGCCGTCGCGGCCGCCGGCGCGGGGGTCCACCGCCTGCGCCGTGCTGCGCCGCGCCGGCGACGGCTGCTCTGCCTTGGCGGAGGCCTCCTGCCACCCCAGGTGCAGCTGCTGCGCGTCCGCGACGCCCTGCGCGTACGCCTGCTGCGCCAGCGCCTGCTCGCGCAGCGCTTGGGCCTCGGCCGAGCCGGCGGCGGCGCTGGCGGCCCGCGGCGGGGCACGCGCGGCGCTCGCGCGCCCCGCCGCGCCCGCCCACCACTCGTCGGCGGTCGCCGGCAGCCCCAGCGCCGCGGCGGCGGCCGAGAGGGCGGCGCCCTCGCGGGAGAGGCTGATGCGGCTCGCCCGCTGCGGCAGCGGCGGCGCCACAGCCTCGGCCGCGCTTGGCTCGGCGCCGCCACTGCCGCCGCCGCCCGCCTCGCTGCCCCAGGCCGGGGACTGCTGCTGATCGAGCTCCAGCTGCTCCGCCGCGGCCGCCGCGGCCGCGGCCGCCTGCCCCAGCTCAAACGCGTCCGCCAGCGGCTGCGCGTCGGGCGAGCCGCCGCGCTCGGCCTCCGGCGGCTGCCACGGCGGCCGCAACGCGCGCGGCGGAGTGTGCGCCTGGGCCGGCCAGCCCCGGACGATGGAGCCCACGCTCGTGGCACGCGCCTCTGCCGCCTCGACCGGCGGCCGCGGCTCCTCGTCCTGCTCCTGCGGCGGCCAGCGCCGCTCCAGCTGCCGCGGGAGCTGCGCCGCCAGCTCGCCCGCGAGGCGCGTGCGCTCGTCGTGCTGCTGCTGCGCGGCGTGGCTCAGCCGGCCGAGCGCGGCGCTGCCGGGCCCGCCACCTGCCGCCAGCGCCACGCCTGCATGCTGGGCAGCGACGCTGGCGCCGGGCCTGGAGCGCCTCGGCAGGCGCCGCTCGCGCGCGAGCGCGGCCGCCGCGGCAGCCGCCTGCGCGGCCGCCTGGGCCGCCGCCGCGGCCGCCTCGGCTGCCGCCTGGAGCGAGTCGGCGTCGTCACGCGTCGCGGCGTCCCAGTGCTCCGAGGCGGCCGCCGGCCGCGAGCTCAGCCTGAGCGCTGGCGGCGGTCCGGCAGGAGCCAGGCTCCCGTCGGTGAAGCTGCTGCGCCGGCTGCTGCTGGCGGTGCTCCAGCCGCCGGCCTGAGCAAAGCTGAAGGTGGGCGCTCCGCTGCTGGCGACGCTGCTGCGCTTGGCGCCGCCGGCGGCGGGCGGCGGCGCGTGGCGGCCAAGGCTCGGCCGCGCGGCGGCCATCGGGCTGCCGCCCGCGCTGCTCCGCCGCGGCGGTGGGAGCTGCTCCCAGCTGCTGCTGCTGCCCAGCTGCTGCTCGTCTGCTTGCCAAGGCGCCGTGCTCGCTCCGCGCCCCCTGGCCGGCGCGCTTCCGGCGTGCCCGGCGCCGCTGGCCAGCAGCGGCGTGCTGTGCCGACCGCTGCGCCGCGCGACAGAGGCACGCGCAGGGGGCCCTCCCAAGCTTGCTGCGCCGACCACGCTGGAGCTGCGAGGCGCGCGCTGCTCGTCGTCGCTGGCTTCGCTGCTGCTGTCGCTGCTGGTGAGGGTCGCCGCCACGAGCCAGCAGCACCAGCGGCCGGCGCGCCTGCGCGGCGGGCGGCAGCGTGGGCGGCTGCGCGCGAGCGCGAGAGCGGCGAGCCCGACGCACAGCGCCCTCACCGCGCGCGGCAGGCGGCGTCCGCACTCACCTGACAGGCCCGCTGCGCGCCGCCGGCCGGCGCTCGGCGCTGCCGCTGCGTCGCTGCGGCGCGGCGCGTGGGCTCGCGGGCTGCTCCCACTCAGGCCGAGCGGAGCTGCGGCGGCGCGCCTGCTGGCGCTCACTGGTGCGGGGCGCCAGCCAGCTGGCGTCGGCAGCCCTGATGGCGCTCCGCCGATCATCGCCGCTGTCGGCACCGCCCCGGGCCGCTGCGCCGGCGGCGCTGCGACGGGCGCCGGCACTGCCCGCCGGCCGGCCCGCGCCGTCCAGGTCAGCCCGCTCCGCTGCCGCCAGCGACGCCCTGCGGGGGGCTGCACGCGCCCCGACCACGCCAGGCGCCGGCCCGTCGCGCCATGGCGGCTGCGCGGCCGCGGCGCGCAGCGCGTCGCGCCACAGCTCCTGCAGCTCGCGGCTGGCCGCCGCGAGGCGCCACACCTCCGGCTCGCCACCAGCGGGGCTGGTCAAGACGTGCAGCTCGTGGCGCGCGGCGGCGCCGGCGCCGGCGTCCGCTCGCGGCGCATCGACGCGCGCGCCGCCCCCGAGCGGCACCGCGAGAAGCGGCCGCGCCGAGGCGCTGCCGCGGAAGAGGAGCAGCTGCTGGCCCTTGAGCGCACAGAAGCGGCGCCGCGCCGCGCCGGCCTCACCGAGGAGCTCCAGGTGCCCGCACAGCTCCGCGCCCGCCCACGACTGCGGCGCGGGCCCCTGCGGCGGCGGCGGCGTCGGAGCGCCGCGCGCGCGGGGGCAGCGCGCCGTCGGGTCGGTGGGCCCCCCCCCCCCCCCCCCCCACCATGTGGCGCCAGCAGGCGGCCGCGCCGCCGCCGCCCCGGGCGGTCAACTCGAGCGGCGTTCCGGCCGCGCCGCGAGGGGCCGCAGCCGCTGCCGCCGTCACCAGCTCAGCTGCGGTTGTCTCACCTGGCGGGCAGCGGGCGAGAGGGGCGGTGACCAGCCCGCCACAGGAGCGCGGCGGGCGCCCGCTCAACTTACTCAGGGCCGCACGCTCGTTCACGCCCACATTCGCCAGCGCGACCAGACCGCGTCCGCCGCCGTGATCGGCTCCGCTGGGGACCCGGCGGCGCTCACCAGCGCCGGCAGCAGCACTTTAATGGCCGCGGCCTGGCCTGGCGCGCGGGGGCGCGCCCTGGCGCGCCATGCGCGCACGGCGATGGCTGTGGTGGCCGCTCAGCAGCCTCGTGGCATGCACGCGGCCGCTGCCCTCGCGGCGGCGGCGGCGGCGCGGCGCGGCGGGCAGCAGCCGGGCCGCTGCTGCGCCGCGACCGGCGCCGGGAGCGCCGTCGGCGGCGCGCCGCCGGTGGCGCCGGGGCGGCCGCTGCTGGTGCTGGGCATCGAGAGCAGCTGCGACGACACCGGCGCGGCGGTGGTGTCCTCCGACGGCCGCGTGCTGGGCGAGGCGCTCGCGACGCAGGCGGAGCTGCACGCGCCGTGGGGCGGCGTCGTGCCGTCGCTCGCGCAGCAGGCGCACCGCGAGGCCATCGACCGCGTGGTCGCGTCCGCGCTTGCGCAGGCGGGCGTGGGCGCGGAGCAGCTCGACGCCGTGGCCGTCACGGTCGGCCCGGGCCTCTCGCTCTGCCTCGACGTCGGCGTGCGCAAGGCGCGCGCGCTGAGCCGCGACGCGGGCGTGCCGCTGGTACCGGTGCACCACATGGAGGCGCACGCGCTCGTCGCGCGCATGGTCGCGGCCGGCGGCGCGGCGGCGGCGCCCGGCGGCGACGGCGGTGGCGGCGCGGCGGCGGCGGCGCAGGGCGGCCTGCCGTTCCCGTTCCTCTGCCTGCTGGTGTCGGGCGGGCACAACCTGCTCGTGCTGGTCAGGGGCGTCGGCAGCTACGTGCAGCTCGGCACGACGCTCGACGACGCGCTCGGTGCGGCGGCGGAGGGGCGGCGGAGGGGCGGGCCAGGCGCGCGCCCGCGCGCCCCCTCCGCCGGGCGCCGCGCGCCCCATCTGCCCGGCGCCCGCGCGCGCCGCCGGCCGACGCCCGGCCGCCGCCGCGCGGCCGACGCCCGCGCGCCGCCCGCCGCCGCAGGCGAGGCGTACGACAAGGTCGGCCGCATGCTGGGCCTCGACCTCACGCCCAACGGCGGCGCCGCGGTCGAGGCGGCCGCGCGGCGCGGCGACGCCGGCGCGTACGCGTTTGCCGTGCCCATGAAAAAGTACGGCAACTGTGACTTCTCCTACGCGGGGCTCAAAACCAGCGTGCGGCTGGCGATCGAGCGGTCGCTGGGGTCGGCCGAGGGCGCGGGCAAGCGCGCGAGCGCGGGCGCGCCGCGCGCCGCGCCCGGCGCCGCCGGCGGCGAGGCCGGCGGCAGTGAAGGCGGCAGTGAAGGCGGCGGCAGCAGCAGCTGCAGCGGCAGCAGCAGCAGCGGCAGCAGCAGCGAGGGCAGCAGCAGCAGCGGCGGCAGCAGCGAGGGCAGCGGCGGCGGCGCGGCGGACGCGGCGCGGGAGCAGGTCAAGGCTGACATCGCCGCCAGCTTCCAGAAGACTGCCGTCGCGCACCTGGTCATGCGCCTGCGCCGCGCGGTCGGCTGGGCGCGCGAGGAGTGCCCTGGGCTGGCGCACCTCGTCGTCGCGGGCGGCGTTGCAAGCAATCAGTACGTGCGGCAGCAGGTGGCCGAGGTGCGCGGCGGCCGCGCGCGACGCACGGCGCGGCCGCGGGCGGGCGCGCCGCCACGCGGCGGCCCCACCCCGCGCGCCCGCCGTGGCGCAGGTTGCCGAGGAGACGGGGCTGACGCTCGTCGTGCCGCCGGCGCGCTGGTGCACCGACAACGGCGCCATGGTCGGCTGGGCGGGCATCGAGCGGTGCGCGGGCGGCGGCGCGCGCGGCGGCCGCGCGGCAGCGCGGAGGGGGCCCCGCGCGACCGCCGCTCACCGGCGCTGCCGCCGTCTGTCTGTCGTCTCTCAGGTACGGGCTGGGGCTGGTGCAGCCGCCCGCGCCGCCGCTGCCCGAGGACGGCAGCCCCGAGTGGGTGGAGCTGCGCCCGCGGTGGCCGCTGACGAGCGACAAGCACGCCAAGAGCATGCCGCCGGTGCTCAGCATGCGCAAGCCGGACAAGCAGGCGGCCAGCCTGACAGACATGACGCGGCAGGAGCTCGACGCGCTCGCGGCGGCGCGCGCGGGCGGCACGGGGGGCGCGGGCGCGCAGCAGGCCGCCGGCGCGGTCGCGGCCGCAGCGGCGGCTGGGCCGCCGGGCGCGGCGCCGGCGTGAGGGCTGCCAGCGCGCGGGGCGGCGATGCGCGTTGATCGCGGCGGGCCCCGTGGCCTGGTTAACCGGCGGCGCGCGGACGATCGGTCGCCGCACCTTGCGGAGGCGGCCCGCCGCCGCTGAGCAGCACACTCTAGAAGCACTGGGCCGGGGCGCGGATCCCGCGGCCAGCAGCAAAGGAGCGACAAGCGCGAGCTCGCGCTTGTCGCTCCTTTGGTTGGCCTCGAGGCCAACTGCTCGTGACCAACTCATGCCCTGCGCGCGCACAGCACTGAGGGTGCCGGCCGCCGACAAGTCCGCCCGCCGGTGCTGTGCTGCTGTCTCCAACTCAGTCTCTGTGCGCAACCACGGATCAGCTGGGTCGTTCGTCTAGGTGCACGCGGCCGTCGCGGCCGCCGCACAAAGCCCGCGCGCTCGCACCCCCGTCACGCACCGCGCCCGCGCCGCCCCCCTCGGCCCTCGGCGGCACGGGCCGCCTCACCACGAGGGAGCCGCAGCCGAACAAAAAACGCGCGTGCTCGCCCCGAGCGCGCCCCGCGCGCGCGCCGCCGCGCCGCAGCGCAGCGCGCCGCGTCACTTGCTCGTGACGGCGTGCATCGCCTGTGCGAGGCGCGCGACATTGCCGCTGTTCACGCCGGCCATGCTGATGCGGCCGTTGCGGGTCATGTAGATCGAGTGCGCCGCCGCCAGCTCGTCCACCATCTCGCCGGTCATGCCTGCGGCACGCGCGGCGGACGACGTCAGCGCTCGCCCCCCGCGCTTGGCAGCGCGGCGCCGCGGCCGCGCGGGCCGGGCCGGCGCGGCGGCTGCCTCTCTCGGCTCGCGCACCGGTGTAGCAGAACATGCCGACCTGGTCGGTGATGTGCGCCCAGCCCTCGCTGGAGCCGCACTCGGCGAGGTGGCGGCGCAGCAGGTAGCGCGCGTCCTTGATGCGGCTCGCCATGCCAGCCACCTCCTGCCGCGCGGCGGGCGGGCCGGGCGGCGGGCGGGCAGGTCGGTGGCGCAGGACGGGCCCGCCGGGCCGGGCGCACGGCCGATGTCGCGGCCGCGGCAGGCGTCGCGCGCGCTCGAACCGCGTCGGCAGCTCTGCCTGCGCGCGCCGCTCACGCACGCATCACCCCTCCAACATGCCCACACCCCCCACACCACACGCCACACGGCACGCGCCGCACACCCCACGCCAACGCGCCGCAGGCCGCACCTGGTACCACTGTCCCTTGAGCGCGGGGTCGCCCAGGATCTTGCTGACCAGCAGCGCGCCGTGAAGGGGCGGGTTGGAGTAGATCGGCCGCGCAATGGCCTTCATCTGGCTCTCCACGCGCGCCGCCTCCTGCGGCCATGCGGGCGGGCGGGCGAGCGTTCAGGGCTCACAGGGCTCAGCGGCCGAGGTTGCGCGGGGCTCAGGGGCCGGGGATGAGGGGTCGGCGCGTGGGCAGGGAGGCCGCCGGGCGGGCCGAGAGCGGCGGGCCGCGGCGGCGCACCTCCGGGCTATCGCACACGAGGCTGAAGCAGCCCACGCGCTGCCCGTAGAGCCCTGCGGGGACGCGCGTGCAGCGGCGCGCGGTCGGGCGGGCGCGGCGCGGCGCGGCGCTGGGGTGCAGGCGCCGTGCGCCGGGGCGCGGGCGCAGGCGCGGTGGGCGCCGTGCTCAGGCGCGGCGCGCACCCATGTTCTTGGCGTAGCTCTGGCTCAGACCCACACGGTGCCCGTCGGCGACAAACGTCGCGACCGCGGCCGCGTCGCGCGCGCAGTCGCCGGTCGCAAAGCCCTGCGGCACGCGGCGTGGCGTGTCGGCGCGCGCCTGCTCCGGCCAGCAGCCGCTGGCGAGGCAAGGTGCTTTGCTGTGCTTTGGGTCATCTCTTGTGTTTGCTCTGCTCTAGCACTAGAGCAAAGGCTGTGCACACCTGGTAGGCCATGTCAAAGAAGGCAAAGTGGCCCTTCTCCAGCATGAGCTTGGACAGCGCAGACCACTGCGAGAGCGCGCGCGTTCAAGGTTTGTGCTAGGTGAGTGTCTGGCGGCGGGGGCCACGCGTGGGCAGCCCCTAGGCGTGGCTGCGCGCGCCGCGGCGCCGCGCCTGCTCGGGCGTGGGGTCCACACCGGTCGGGTTGTGCGCGCATGCTGCGCGGCGGCGGCGGCGGCGGCGTTCATGAGTCGGCCCCCGCGCCAGGCCCACGCGCCGCCCGCGCGCCGCCCCGCGCGCCGCCCCGCGCGGCGCGCGGCGCGCACCGTGGAGCAGGAACACGGAGCCGCGCGGCGCGGCGTCCACGTCCTCGCGCAGGCCGTCAAAGTCCAGCCCGCGCGTGGCCGGCGCGTAGTAGCGGTACGCGCGCACCTCCACGCCCGCGTCGTGCCAGATGTTCAGGTGGTTGGACCAGGTCGGCGTGGGGACGTACACGGCCGAGCCGGGCATGAAGCGCCTGCCGCCGGCGGACGCGGACGCGGCGGCGTGTGCGGCGTGCGCGGCGTGCGCGGGCCGTGCGCGCCGCGCCGCGCGCGGGAGGCTGCGGGCGCGCGCGGCGCCGCGCGGCGCTGCGTGCCGGGGCGCCCGCGCACCGCTGGAACTCTGCGAACAGCCGGCAGCTGCCGGTGCCGCTGAGGCTCTGCACCGCCGCGACCTGGCCGCCCGCAACGACGGGGCTCTCCTCGCCGTACGCGAGGCGCACCGAGGCAGACACAAAGTCCTTGAGCCCGCCGATCGGCAGGTACCTGCGCGGCAGGCGTGGCGCGAGAGCGAGCACGGGCGTGCGAGAGTGAGCGCGAGTTGCGAGCGCGGGGCGCGAGAGCGGGCGCGCGCGGCGCGGCGGAGGCGCGGCGGCGGCGCGGCGGCGGCGCGGCGCTCACTCCATGAAGTGGCTCCCCGCGACGCGGCGCTCCGCCTCGCGCACCGCGCCGAGCACGACCGGCTGCCCCGCGTCGTCGCGGTACGCGCCCTGGCGGCGATGGCGCCGGCGGCGGCGGCGTGGGGCGCGGCGCGTGCGCGCCGTGTCGACGCCGCGCCGTGTCCCGCCCGCGCACGCGCCCGGCCGCCGCACCACGCCCAGGTTGATCTTGTCGGGGTTGGAGTCGGCCAGGAACTTCTCCGTCACGCCTGTGGCACGTGGGAACGGCAGCGGGGCGCGCGGCGCGCGGCGAGCGGCGGAGGTCGGTCGCCGCGCCGGCGCCGGGCGGGCGCGGGGGCCGGCGCGGGGGCCGGTGCTGCGACGGCGCCGCCGCGGCCGCGGCGGCGCACCCAGGATGGGGTCGCGCGGCGCCATCTCGACGTGGCCGAACCAGGCCCCGGTGGCGAGGCCGCGCGAGAGCGCAGCCGCCGCCGGGGCGAGCGCGCGCGGCGCCAGCGCCGCAGCCGCCGCGGCGGCGCCGCCCGCAGCCAGGAGCATGATGGGCAGCGGAATCCCTGAAGCCGGAGCGCGTCGCGGCCGCGCGCAGGGGAGTCGCGGCCGCCGCGGCAACGGCGGCTGCTGCTGCCGCGCGGGTGTGTGAGTGGCGCGGGGGACGAAGGGCGGCCCTCGACACGAACCTACGAGAATGGGGCGCGATTGCGCGCTGAGGCGGGCCGTCCTCAGCGCGCGATGTTACGGCGACGCCGCTCGTCACGCCGCCGCGCGGTGATCGACGATCTTCACTTGCCGGTGCTCCGGCGCTCAACGTCCCACCACCGCATCCCCCGCCCGCCGCCACGCAAGTAACCCGTCAAAAAGCAATACGCGGCCGCCCGTCATGCACACGCGCGCCCACACGCGCGCCCACCGCCCCGCCCACGCCCGCCCCCCGCGAGCCCCGGCTAGCTCGTTGTGTAGTCGGCCTGGTCGTTGTCCAGCAAGCTGCGGCGCGCGGGCGGGCGGACGGGCGGGCAGTGGTCGGCGCGCAGCGGTCAGCGCCCGCGGCGGCCGCCGCGCGCGCCGCGGCGCGCGGCCCCGCCCGCCCGCCCGCGCGCGCGGCGCCCGCACCTGCGCGAGTGCTTGACGATGGCGCGCCCCACCGCGTTTATCCAGTCCTCCTTCTCCTGCGCGCGCCGGGCGGCCGCGGCGGGCACGCGTCGGGTGGCCGCGCGCGACGGCCGGCCCTGCTGCTGCGGCGGCGCCTGCAGGGCGGCGTGGCCGCGCCGCGCAGACGGCGCGGCCGCCGAAGCAAGGCCGAAACACTACGGGGCCCCCGCGGCGCTGCTGCCGCTCGCTCGCCTTGTCCGAGTCTGCGATGAAGTACATGCTGCAGTCGGTGGTGCTGATCTCAAACGCGTGCGGCTTGTTGATGGCGTCCTGCAAGCCCGCGCGGCGCGGCGCGGCGCGGCGCGGCGCGCGGCGCTCGGGCGCGGCGCGGCGGGGCGCGCGGCGCTCGGGCGCGGCGCGGCGCGGCGCGGGCGGGGCGCGCAGGGGCAGCGGCGGCGGCGCCGTGCTGCGTGCGCCGCGCCGCGCCGCGCACCTCTGCGCCCTTGATGGAGAGGCACTTTTTGACCTCGATCACGCCGCGCGGCACAGAGTCCTGCGGGCCGGGCGGCGGCGGTAGCGGCGTGGGGGTCGCGCCGCGGGGGCGCGCTGCGCGCGCGGCCGCCCGGGCCCGCGGTGTGGTCCATGCCGCGAGCCTGGACGGCGGGCTCGGCCTGGGGTCATGCCTCCACCTGCACGCCGCGGACCCGCGCCGCCGCGCGGCCGCACCGGCGTGACCACGTCCGACTTGAACCAGAAGATCTTGCCCTGCTTCAGCACGAACCATCTGCGGCGCCAGGTCTTGATGTACTCGCCTGCGGGCGGGGCCGGGCGCTGAGCAGCGCGGGGGCGCGAGCAGCGGCGGCGCCCGCTGCTGCGCGCCGCGCGCGCGAGCGCCCTCACCCTGCTTCATGAGCCAGCCCGCGCGCTCTGGGTTGTGCCAAAACTCCACGTCGCCCTCCTGGAAGCCCTTCTTGGCCCCGAAGAGCGACGCCATCTGTCCGCCGGCCCTGCTCGGGGGCTGTGCTGCTGCGGCGAGTCGCACGGGGGACGCGGCGCGGTCGGGGTGGAGCGAGCGATGCAACGGAGCGGCTGGGACGCTGTCCGGCAAGTTTGCACGCACGCAGACACGGGGTAAACGAACGCTCCCTCGACCCTAGCGCCACACCCCGGCCGCTCGAGTGCTCTGCGGCGATGTCGGTCGTCCCTCCGCAAGCTCGCGCAGCCACAGGAAACCGTGCCGCGATCCAGCGGGCAGCCCAGGAGCGCGCTCGAGCACCCGCGTGCGCCGCCCGCTGCTGCCGCCGCCGCCGTTCAGCCGGCGCCGCACCGCAGCGCGCGAGCAGCCCAGATTCGGTTGGTCACAATCCTGCCTTCTTTCAGGCCGGGCGCCTTGATCGCGGCGGCAGCGCGGCAGCGCGCGGTGGCGCGCACCGCGGCAGCAGCGGCGCCGGCGCCGCCGGCGTGAGCGGCCGCGGCATGGAGGGGCCGCCGCCGCCGCCGGCGCCGCCGCCGGCGCCGGCGCAGTCCAGCAGCAGCGCGACGCAGCCGCGGCGAAGCACGGAGGGCAGCAGCGCCGACAGCCTGCCGCCGGTCTACCGCAGCGGCGGCAAGAAGGCGCGCCGGCGCCGCCCGTCCGCTGGCTGCCTGTCCACCACGTCGGCGCCGCTCGCGCCGCAGCCGGGGGCGCCCGACGGCGACTGCGGCGGCGCGGCGGAGCAGCCGCCGCAGCAGCCGCCGCCGCCGGCCGCGGCGGCGGCGCCGGGCGCGGCCGCCAGCGGCGCGCGGCTCGCGCTGAGCGCCGGCTCGCGCGGCTGCGGCGCCGGCCCGCCGCCGCGCCGCACGACGATGTCTGACGCGGGGCAGTTTGGCGGCGGCGACGCGGGCGTGGCGATGCAGCTCGCGCCGCTGCTCGACCGCTGCGCGAGCAGCCGCGCGGCCAGCGGCGCCGGCAGCGCGGCCGCGCTCGGCGGCGGCGGCGGCGGCGACGCCGGCGGCGGCGGCGCGGCCGCAGCGAGCGCGGCGAGCTCGTTCGCGGCGCTCGCCGGCGCGCCGCCGGCGGCGCCGGCCGGCGGCACGCCCGCCGCCGGCGGCAGCGCGGCCGCGGCGCGCGGCGGCAGCCTGCAGCCGGCGCTGAGCCTAGAGCCGGAGCAGGGGCCGCCGCCCAGCCTGTGGCAGTTCTTTCACGCCGAGGCGACGCCCCTCGAAAAGTACCCGACCGCCGACGTGCTCTGGCGCCAGACCGAGCGCGACCGCGTGTGAGCGCCCGCGCCCGCGCGGCGCCGCCCGTGCCGCCGCCCGCGCCGCCGCTCGCCGGCGCCCGCCCGCCCGCCCGCGCGCCCGCCCGCGCCCGCCCGCCGCCGCGCCGCGCGTCTGTCGCGCGCCGGCGTTTGAATCGCGCTGCTCGTGCCTGACCTCAGCCCCAAACCCCGCGCGCGCAGCTACAACTTCCTGCTGTACGTTCCCTACCAGCTCGAGCGCATCATGGTCTTTGGCACGCTGCTCTGCCTCTACTCCTTCCTGGTGCGGCGCACGCGCACGGGAGGGGAGGGACAAGGCAGGGCGCGGCAAATCGGGAGTGGCTGACATGCGCGCCGCCGCGGGCGCCGCGCGCCGCGCACGCAGGGCTCGCTCACCGTGCTGCCGCTGCGCTGCCTGCGCACGCTCTGGCAGCTCGCGCGCGCCGCGCTGCCCGGCGCGCGGCGCGGCGCGGCGCCCGCCGCCGCGGCAGCGGCCGGGGGCGGCGCGCGGCCGGCGGCCGGCCGCGCCCCGCGCGGCGGCGCAGCGACCCCGGCGCGCGGGCGCCGCTGCTCGCCGGCGCGCAGCTGTACGACCTGCTCTGCGTGCTCCTGCTGCTCGGCGCGGTCGCCGCGCTCAGCCTGGTGCGCGCGCGCCGCCGCGCCGCCGCGCCCGCAACCTGACCCGCCCGCCCCTGCCCTCACTCCCCCCCCCCCCCTCCTCCTCCTCCCGCCCGCCCTCCTCCCGCCCGCCCGCCCGCCCGGCGCCCCGCCCGCTGCCCTGCCCTCCCACCTGCCCGCGCCGCGCACGCGTGGCCAGGTGCGGCCGGGCGTGATCTACTACTGGATGAAGGATATAACCAGCGAGTTCCTCAAGATACAGGTCATCTTCACGGCGCTCGAGATACTCGACAAGGCGCGCTTGGGGGACGCGTTGTGTGTGGCTGTGCTTGAGGCCCAGCGCGCGCGCGGCCCAGCGCGTGCGGCGAGGCCCAGCGCGTGCGGCGAGGCCCAGCGCGAGACGCGCGGCCGGCCGTGACGCTGCCCGCCGCGCGCCGCCGCGCCGCCGCGCACGCACGTGGTGCGCGTCAGATTCTGTCCAACTTTGGCGTCGACGTGCTCGAGGCGCTGAGCAGCACCTGCACGCTCTTCACGCGCCGCCGCATCGGGCTCGGCCCGCTCGTGTCCGACCTGCTCGTGGCGTGGCTGCTCATCACCGCGCACGGCAGTGTGCTCATGTGCCAGGCGCGCGCGCGCGCCGGCGAGGGCGGTGCCCTGCGCGCGCGAGGCCGCCGCGCCGCCCGCGCCGCGCCGCGTCCGCCACGCCGCGCCGCGTCCGCCGCGGCGCCCGCGGGTGCAGGCGATGGTGTTTGCTGTGACCATGAACAGCAAGGCCAACGCGCTGCTGGCGCTGATGATCGCGACCAACTTTGTGGAGCTCAAGGGCCAGGTGAGCGCAAGGGCCAGGCGCGGGCAGGGCAGCGGCAGACGTGCGGCGCGGCACAGCAGGGGCGCGCCGCGCGGCGCGGGGGGGGGGGGGGGGGGGGGCGGCGGGCGCGCGGCAAGGTGCGCCCCCAGCGCAGCCGGGGCGGCGCGGCGCGGCGGCGGGCGGCCGCGGAACGTCGGCCGCGCCGCCTGCGCCACGCCCAGGTGTACAAGCGCACCGACACCAACAAGCTCTGGACGCTCGCCTGCCAGGCGCGGCGGCGCGGCGGCGTGGCGGCGCGGCCGCGGCACGCCAGCGCGCGCGCGCCGACCCGCGTCGCCGCGCGCCGACCCGCGCCGCTCTGCCCGCAGGACATCGTCGAGCGCTTTGAGCTGCTGCTCGTGCTGTGCTTTGTGGTGGTTGAGGACATCAGCAGCGACGGCGGCAGCTGGGTGCCCGCCGCGGCGACGCTGCTCGTGTGCTGCCGCATCTTCGCCTGGGAGGTGCGGCGCCCACCCCGCCGCCCCGCCGCGCCGCACGCCCCGCCCCACGCGCGCGCCGCGCCGCGCCCTTCGCGCCGCGCCGCTGGCGCTGACCCCTGCGCGGCTGACCCCCGGGGCTGCCGCTGCTGCGCCGTGTCGGGGGGCAGATCGCGATCGACATCGCGAAGCACGCGGTGCTGGGCAAGTTCAACGACATCAGGCCCGGCATCTATCGCGAGTACATGCGTGACCTCTGCGCCGACTCGCTGACCAAGCACAGCCACGACGTGCACAAGCTGGTGCGGCCCCGCGGCGCGGCGCGGCGACGAGGGCGCGGGGCCGCACGGCGGCGGGGCGCGCTCGGCGGCGGCGCGGCGCGTGGGGCGTGGGCCGGGGACGACGCCCGCCCGCCCGCCTGCCGCCCGTGTGCGTGGCCCGTGCGCGGTCGCGTGCGGCGCGCAGGTGGGCTTCTGCCCGCTCGGCGGCGCGGCGCTGTGCCTGCGCATGGTGCACACGCTGCTGCGCCTGCGCGGCGACGGCCCCGCGCGCTGGGCGCTGCGCGGCGCGGCGCTCGCGGCGGCGTGGGCGGTCGCGGCGGCGGCCACGGTGGCGCTGGGGTTTAGCCTCAAGTGGGCGGCCTTCCTCTACGTGCGCCGCCATGCCGGCCAGGCCGGCGGCAAGGCCCCGCCGCGCGCGATCAACGTCACGCCCGCCGGCGCCAAGCTCGCGGCCGCCGCGGCCGCCGCGGCAGGCGGGCCCCCCAAGGCCGCCGGCGGCGCGGGCGGGCCCGCGCCGTCGCCGGCGCAGCCGCCCGGCGGGGCCGCCGCGGCGGCCGCGGGCGCGACGACGGCGGGCGGCGCCGCGCGCGAGAGCGGCGCCGGCCGCGCGCAGCACAGCCGCTCGGAGGACGGCCACGCGGGCGGCGTCGCCGGCGCCGGCGCCGCGCCCGGCGGGCACAGCGGGCACAGCAGCAGCTTCGCGCCGGCGCCCTCCGCGCCGGGGCTGGTGCTGCGCGCGCACAAGCAGCCGGCGGAGCTGCCCGGCGGCGGCGGCCAGCGCGCGGTCGGCGCGCTGGTCGGGGCGAGCCGGTCCAGCGGCGAGTGACGGCGACGCGAGCGGGGAGTGATGATGAGGGAGAGCGCGCGCTCGCTGCACGTGAGTTGAGTGCTGCCCGGCCCACCCCACCCGCCGCGTCGGCGCCGTGCCGCGCGCGCTGCGTCGACGGGTGACGCACGGAGCGCCGCCCCGCTCTGCGCCGCTGAAAACGCCGCCACCGCTGCCATGGGGTCGGCCGGGCGCTGTGCGGCCTCGCGCGCCGGCCCGGCACGCGGGGGCGGCGCGCGGAATACGGTCGCCGGTGTGTTAATCCGCCTCGCGCCCTGCTGCCAGCGCCGCGGCGCTGCTGGCGCAGCCATCTCTCCGTCCGGGCGGCGCGCTGGACTGCACGGCCGCTGGAGACGCCGCGGCGCCCCGCATTAGCTCAAGGCGGAGACCGGCGCCGTGGGCCAGCGCGGCGCATGCGCGCGTAGGAGGGCGCTGATCTAGTCGCGCGGCGGGACGCGCGACACGCCCATGGCCGCGCCCGTCGCGGAGGCGCGCGAGCGCTTCGCGGCGTGCTGCTCCGCCGGCGGAGGCGCGGCCGTCCCAGGTGCGCGCGCCCGGCCTGGCGGCGCACGCGGCCGTGCTCCGCGCGCGGCGTCGGCGCCCGGCGGTGGCGCCGGAGGGGGCGCGGAAGGCCATGCACAGAGCGCACCGCTCACTCTCCCGCCGGCCGTCCGCGGCGCCCCGTGACACCCAGGCGCGGTCTTTCAGGGCCTCACCAGCGCGTCTGGGGCCTGCGGTGACGGCTCCACGGCGCGCGACCCGCGTGGGCCGGCCGAGGGCGCCCTGGCGCCGCACGGCGGCCTGGCGGGCTCCGACGGCTCCGCCACGCGCTGCCAGGTGCGGCGGGCGACGCCTGGCCGCGCCGCGCGGCGGCGCTGGCCAGCGTGGCGGGCGCGGCGGCGGCGGGCGCAGCTGCGCAGCTGCGCAGCAGCGGCGGCGCGTCGGGTGACGCCGCCAACACACACTCGCCCGCTGCCACAGGTGGCGGGCTGCGCCGAGGTGCTGACCAAGAGCTACTGCCTGAAGAAGCGCAGCTGCGTCGTGCACATGCAGGCCGACCGCGTGCTGCTCACCGCGGGCGACGCCGAGCTGTGGCGCTTCTGCCAGCAGTGCGGCAAGTTTGAGCCGCTCTCCCGCTTTGACGACGTCAAGCGGAGCTGCCGCGCGCGCCTGGCCAAGCGGCGCAGCGGCACGCGCGCGGCGCTGCAGAAAAAGTCGTGCGCCAGCCGCGCGCCGGCGGCCAAGCCGGGGGCGGCGGAGCCGCGCAAAAAGGCGGCGGCGGCGGCCGGCGCGCGCGGGCCGGCGGGCGCGCGCGCCGCGCCTGCCGCGCAGACCGCCTTGGAGCTGCTGCCGGCGCTGGCGGGCGACTGGGACGGCGAGCTGCTGCAGCGCGAGCTCCTGAGGCAGCAGCTCACGCACGGCGGCGCGCACAGCGTCTGCCTGCCGCTCCTCCGCGCCGGCCCCGGCCTGGGCGGCCTGGGCGGCGCGGTGCCGCCTGGGCTGCTGCGCTTTCACAGCGGCAGCGAGGGCGGCCTGGGCGGCGCGGTGCCGCCGGCGCTGCTGCGCTTTCACAGCGGCAGCGAGGCGGGCCTGGGCGACACGGTGCCGCCGGCGCTGCTGCGCTTTCACAGCGGCAGCGAGGGCGGCAGCCGCTCCGCGTCACCCGGGTCGGCGGCGGCGCTGCAGCCGCCGCTGGAGCTGCCGGCGCAGCTGCGCCCCGCGTGCGAGCAGCCGGCCGGCGCGTCGCTGAGCGACGGCGCGCCGGCGGCCGGCGCCAGCGCAGCCGCGGCGGCCGCGGGCGTGGCGCCCGCGTCGCTGAGCGCGCCGCTGTTCCTCCTGCCGGCGGACCCGCTGGGCCTGCCGGCCGGCGTCGCCGGGGACGGCCTCCGTCACGACCCGCTGGCCATCTCCTTTCTGGGCGGCGGGGACGACGCGCCGCTGACCGAGACGGAGCTGCTGGCGGCGCTGCAGGAGGACCTCGCCGACAGTGACGACGCCGGCGACGGCGACGGCAGCATCTGGGGCCACATGGCCGAGACCCAGGCGGCGCAGGCGGCCGAGGCCGAGGCGGCGCGCGCCGCGCGCGCGGCCGGGCCGCCCCGCAGCAGCTGCAGCGCCAGCGCCAGCAGCGGGCTCGGCCTCGCGCTGCGGCCGCCGTGCGCGGCCGGCGGCGGGGGCAGCTTCACGAGCGCCAGCTCCGCCGGCGTCGAGCCCCCCGGGGCGCCCCTGGCGCGCCCGCCGGCGCTGGTGCACTGGGGCAGCGTGACCAGCTGCGGCGCGCCGCGCGTCTCGGACCCAGGCGGGGTCGAGGCCAGCGGCTGCTCGCTGCCGCTGGCCAGGCTCAACCTGGAGTGCGGCACGCCGCCGGCCGCCGGCGCGGCGCACGACGCGTGCCCGCTGCAGCGCAGCGTCTCCAACGTCAGCACCGCGCACGGCGGCGGGGGGCCGCCGGTGCTGCGCACCGTGTCGGCGCCCCCCTCCGCGCTGGCGGCGGCGGCGGCGGCGGCGGCGGCGGCGGCGGCGGCGGAGGCCTGCGAGGCCGAGCCGCCGTCGTCCGTCTCTTCCCAGAGGAGCGCGCGCCTGCAGTGGCTCGTCTCGCAGCTGCACCAGGAGCTGCAGAGCGCGACCAGCAGCGACCTGGAGCGGCTGGGCGAGGCGGAGCTGTCGACGCTGCTGCACGCCGCGCTCGCGCCGCCGTCCGGCAGCGCCGGCTCTGGCAGCGCCGCCTCCGGCGGCGACGCGGCGTCCACCGGCTGCGCCAGCCTGGCCACCGTCTCGCCGTCGGCGTCGGCGGGCACGCCGCCGAACAGCGCCCTGCACGAGCAGGCGCTCGCGCACGTGCTGACGCTGCAGCAGCAGGCGGCCGCCGCGCGCCAGGGCGTCGCCCCCGCCACGAGCGGCCTGGCGCGCCTGCAGGCGGTGCAGCACCAGCAGCAGGCGCAGCAGCGGTGGCCGGCGCCCCTGGTGCAGCAGGTGCAGGCGCAGCGGGAGCAAATACAAGAGATGCAGCGCCAGCACGCGCTGCTGGGGCAGCAGCACGAGGCGGCCGTCCAGCGGCAGCAGCAGCTGCTCGCGGCGCTGCGCCAGCGGGCGCAGGTCAACGCAGCGGCTTCCCAGGCGGCGTCGTGGTACGCCAGCGAGCTGTAGCAGCCCGCGCCACCGCGGCCACCACCACTAGCGCTGCGGGCGGCGCCTGACTTGGTGCGGGCGACAACGGGCCTTTCTTGCGCCCCGGGGCGCCGCAGCCGCCGGCGCGGGCGGCGCCCGCGCCGGCGCGCGGCGAGGGCCGGGTGCGCAGATTTGTGTCGGGAGTATGATGCTCAGCGCTTTCCGACCCCTCCCGTTGCAGCCTGAGATGGACGGACTGCATCGGTCAGGGCCCTGCTTGCGTGCTGCATGATCAACCAAAGCGAGACATGGACAGGGAACACCAGAGCTCAACACACCAAACCACCAATGCGTGGCGTGCAGCGGCGGGCCGCCGCCCCGCGGTGCGGGGCGCGCGGCGCTGCCGCTCGGACGCCGCCGACGCCGCGCGACGGCCGCCGGCCGTCAGCGGCAGGCAGGGCCTGCGCGAGCCGTGTGGCCTGCCCAATAAGAGGTTGACGTCGATCGATAAATGCGAGCCGGCGACCAGCTTTGAGTCGCCGTGGCCACGAGCCCACCTGCCCCCTTGCGCACTGACCACTGCACGCTTGGCGCTTGACGGCGTGCCGACTCCTTTGCCTGCTCACCGCGCGCGCGGGCACCAGCCTTTTGCCCGGCGCGTGGCGTGGTGGCTGTCTAGACCCCCTTTTGAAGGCGAGCGCGGCGACGGCGCGGCGCCCTCGCGCACGGGCGAGCGCGCCTGCGGCCCTGTTGCGCGCGCCGCCGCCGGCTGGCGTCGCGGCTGAACGACAACCAACGGCGAGGCGCAAGCAACGCGTGAGCCCCAGCTGATGTGTTGCAGCCTCCGTGGTGTGTGTGTACAAAGATGCGGGGCCGCTGTTGAGCGGGGGGCGGTTGGTTGGTTGGGGGGGGGGGGGGGGGGGCGTGGGCTTGGCTTGGATGGAGGGAGGGGCGAGCTGGCTGGTGGACGGGGCGACCGTGCGCGCACGACACACGCACACGCACAACGCAACGCATGCCATCTTTTGTTTGGGGGGCCTCGTTAACCCAGCTGCTGCGCGCCGGCGAGCGCGCCTGGCGTGTGTGTGTGAGCAACCGTGGGTGTGCCCACGCGTCCGGCCCCCGAACGGCCGGCCTGGGCGTGTCGGCTCAGGCGTGCATGCCGCGGAAGGGCAGCAGGGGCGTGACCACCATCAGGACCCCAGGTGGTGATCGTTGGGTGCTGGGCTGGTTGGCTGCTCGGGCGTTCACAGGGCGACGTCTGCTCCTGCCTGCGCCTCCCGCCGGCAAGCGGTGCACCGGCGCCGCCTGGCCGCGTGCGCGGGGTGCGTGCGGACCGTGGCGGCGGTCGGTCGCCGCCTTTTTTCGTGGCGGCGCCGCGTGCGCCAAGGCCCGAGGACTGAGGACTGCGCTGCTGTTCACGAAACGTGTCGCGCGCGCTCGTGGCGCCCACCATGCACACTGCTGTTGTCCTGTTCTTCTTGCAGCATTTCCTTCGGCGAGAGCGAGAGCGGGCGGGGCGCAGCGGCGTCTCGCAGCGCGGCAACACGCTCGCGCAGGGCCTGGCGCAGAACCGCCGCTCGCCCGCCCACAGGCCGGCGATCGCTGGCCCGCCGGCAGATGCGCCGCCAGCACCCCTCCCGGCCCTCTCGGCACGCAGCACCCCTCCGGCGGCCGCAGCAGCAGCAGCACCGCGTTCGCTGCAGCGCGCCCATCAAAGCGCCGCCGCGGCCAGCCACGCCCCCCTCAAGGCGATCGCCCGCCTCGAGACCCCTCTGCCGCGCCCGGTAGACCGCCGCATGGCCTCGGCAGCGGCGCGGCTGCTCCTGGCGGCGGCGGCGACCGCTGCAGCGCGCGCCGGCGCCGCCGCGGCAGGGGAGACGCCGGCGCTCCCTTCCTTCCCCTCCAACAACACCGCCCGTGCGCTGGGCGGCCGCGAGCTCTCGGCGCTGATCGGCGGCGGTGCCGCCAGCGGCAGCGGCGCCGGCGCGGCCGCCGACGCCCCGCCCGCAAACGGCAGCGTGGTGGTGCTGTTCCACCTCCCCGGGTGCCCCCACTCAGCGTGAGTGGCTTGCCGCCGGCGCGCGGCCAGCGCGGGGCGCGCGGCCGCCGACCGCGGGCGCCCGACCGTGGCGCCCGACCGCGGCGGGGGCCGTCGGCGAGCTGCTGCTGCCGCGTGCGTGTCGTTCCTTCTCCTTCTCCCAGGGCGCTGAAGCCGACGTTTGAGTGCCTGCCCGCCTTCTTCCCCGCTGACGTGGCGTTTGTGACGGTGTCGTCGGCCAACATGTCGCTGATGCAGCTCATCACGCACGGCCTGCACGCGCTGCCCGTCCTGCAAGTCAACGCGCGCGTGAGCGCCGCCGCCGCCCGGCGCGCCGCCGCATGCCGCGCCCGCGGCGCCGCCGCGGCCAGCCCCCGCCGCGGCCAGCCGACGCCTGCCGCGTGCGCGGCCGCGCAGGGCCGGAAGTACCGCTATCGGGGCAAGCACCGGCTCGGGCCGATGCTCGCATTTGTTTCCAAGGCCCTGGTGAGGCCAAGCGCGCACGCACGCCGGCGGCGGCGGGGGGCGCGCGGCCGCTCAGCGACCGCGCCGCGCCGCCCGCGCCGATTAGGGCTCCGAGCCGCTGGCCAGCCTGGAGGTCGCGCAGCTGTGCGACTCCCGGGGCGGGCAGCCCGGCGGCGGCGATGGCGCCTGCCCGGCGCCCGGCAGCGGCGCGGGACAGCCGCCGGGCGCGGCCGGCGGCAGCAGCGCCGGCGGCCCGCCCGCGCAGGGGGCCGGCGGCGCGGCCGGCGGCGCGTGCGCCGCGCCCGGCCCGCCGCCCCCGGGCGCGTGCGGCGGCTGGGGCGGCTGCTCGCGCTGGGACGGCGAGGCGACGGCGGCAGAGCTTGTCGCGCAGCAGCACCCAGCGCTCTACCATTGGAGCGTTGCCTTCCTGGTGTGTGAGCGGCGGCCGGCAGCCCTGGCGTGCGCGCCTGGGGCGGCGGCTGGCGGGAGACCGCCCGCTGACCCACCTCCCCCTCTCCGCGCTGCCCTGCTGCGCAGGCCTGCCGCGCCGCGTGGTGGCTGTGGCAGCGGGCGGGGAGCTGGCGGCGCGCGCGCGCCGGGGGCAGCGGCGAGGGCATGGCGGCGCCTGCGCGAGCGGCCCAGTAACGGTCGCCTGTTGCACACCGCCGCGCTGCCCCCGCTCCCCGGTCTCCCCAAGCAAAAAAAATGCTCGCCAGCCTTGTGATACAACTCAAAACCAACAGATGCCCGGCGGCCAGGCCGCCGTGCGGGCGCCGCCCCGCCCCCGAGGCCGCGCAATGGCTGCGGCCCTCGCCATGTGTATATGCTATGCTACAGTGGGCGGCCAGCGCTCAGCGCCGCGTGCTGGCGCAGCGGCGGCGCCGTCAGCACTCGCCGCCGCGGTACATGTGGGCGCCGAGGTAGGTCAGGTGGTCGGCGACAGAGGTGCAGAGCCCGAGCCGGCACGCGCTGTTGTGGCAGCTCGGGTCCTCGCCGCTGTCGTCGCAGAGCACGACGCGCTGCGCCGGCGGGTCGCCGGGGCGCGGGCCGTCCACGTCGACGAGCCACACCTCGCGCGCGACGTGGCGGAAGCCCATGAGCTGCGGCGGCACGCTCGGCACGATGTCGCGGCCGTGCGTGAAGCGCCACGACTGCGACACGGTGCCGTCGAAAAACTCCTGGAACGGCGCGTTGCCGACGCGGGGCGAGCCAAACGTCACGGCGCGCACGTCGGTCGCGCCAAAGGTGACCGCGAGGTCGAGCGCCGCGAGGTGCGCGAGCGCGCCGCCCATGCTGTGCCCGAGCACGTAGGTCGGGCCCACGGGGTGCGCCTTGCGCAGCTCAGCGTACGCGGCGTGGAAGGTGGCCGCCATGCTGCTCGCGTTCCACATGAGCAGGAAGCCGCTGTGGATGCGCAGCGACCGCGGCGCGCCCGGCACGGGGTAGCTCGCGTCGGTGCGCCACGCGCGCATGTTCTCGGCCCAGTTGTACCAGCTCGAGCTGTCGGTGCCGCGGAAGACGAGCACCTTGGCCGCGACCTCGGGCCAGAAGCCGGCGAAGCCGAGCAGGTCCCACGCCTCGTCAAAGTGCACGAGCGAGGGCTGGAAGTTGGGGATGCGCGCGCAGCGCGTGCAGTTCCACGCCGCGACGTCAGAGAGGTTGGCGCAGTACGAGATGCTCTGCAGCGCCGCGAGCGTCGCGCTGACGTCGAGGTCGAAGCCGCCGCGCAGCGCGGCGCTGCGCCCGCGGCCGCGCCGGCGCGCCGCCCGGCCGCCGCCGGCCGCCGCCGGCCGCCCGGCCGCCGCGTCGCCGCCGCGCCGCCAGGCCTCGTCGCGCGCCGTGGCGGTGCGGGCGAGGGCCGAGTCGGCGGCGAACACGCTGCGCGTCGCGGGGTTGGCCAGCAGCGGCGACGCCCGCTGCGCCGCCGACAGGCCGAGCAGCCCCTCCGGCGCGAGGCTGCTCTGGTCCGAGAGCAGGTGCATGCCGCTGCTGAGGAGAAGCTGCGAGCTCAGCTCCCCGGGCGCCCGCGCCGCGCGGGCGGGGGGGAGCAGCAGCATGAGGCTGCATCCCAGCCAGAGCAGCGCCAGCAGCGCTGCCGAGCGGCCGCCGGCAGCCATGTCGACCGGCTCGGCTCCTCTCCCGCTCAGGAGGAAGGCGCCACGAGCATGCGGAGCGCGCCCGGGCGCGTGGGGTCGGTGTTGGAGGCCTCTGGCGCGTCGGTGGCGCGCCGCGCGCGGGCGCGCGGGGCCCACCCTGACCTGAATGTGGTGCGGGGCGCGGCGGGCGGCGGCGGAGATGCTCGGCGCGGCGGCGCGCGCCAGCGATGCGCCGCCAGGGCTCGGCGCGGCGGTTGCGGCGCGAGCCTCGCCGGCGCAGATTCTCTGCGCCGCTGAGCTCGCCGCCGCCGCCAGTCCCTCCCAGCAGGCCGCCGCCACGCGCTGCCGATCCCTGGCTGCGCACACGGCAGCGGCGGCAGCGCACGGCACCAGCGGCAGCGGCAGCGGCAGCGGCGGCAGCAGCGGCAGCGATGCAGCTGGCGTGCCAGCAGCAGCGGGCACCGCCGGCGCCCGGCGGCGCCGCCACCAGAGCTGGCGCCCGCCGCCCGCCGCGCACGCGCGCGGCGGCGGTCGCCGTGCGCGCCGCGGCGCAGCAGCCGCAGTCGGGCCTCTCCCTGCTCACCTGGACGTCCAAGCTCGTGCCGCAGGGCGCGCTCGTGAGCGGCGCCAAGGCGGGCTGGCGCCTCGCGTGGGAGACCATGGTCCGGGAGCTGGCGCCCCAGGACGCTGGCGGCGGCTACGCGCGGCCGGGCTACGCCTTTGACGAGCAGATCGGCAGCGCGCGCTTCCCGGTGCGCCCCGCCGCGCGACGGGCGCGCCGCGCGGCCGCGCGCCTCCACAGCGCGCCGCCGCCCGTGACGCCGCGCCGCGCGCGTCGCACACGCCACAGGCTGAGAGCGGGCGCTATCACGTCTACGTCGGCAACGCCTGCCCCTGGTGCTCGCGCGTGCTGCTGGCGCTCGCGGTCACCGGCCTGAGCCGGCACGTGGGCGTGGGCTGGCTGGCCGACGTGCCGGAGCGCGCGACGCGCGGCGGGTGGATCTTTGAGGCGCCCGACCCCGTCACGGGCGCGCACGACCTCTGGTGCGCGGGCGGCGCACCGCCGCGCCTGCACTCTGCTCCTTTGGGCGCAGCGCGCGCCCAGTCCCCCCCCCCACCACCCACACACACCCCCACCCAACCACCGCGCCGGCGCCCCAGGGGCGTGTACGACGCGCTGAGCCCTGGGTTCAGGGGGCGCTGCACCGCGCCGCTGCTCATCGACGCCGCCGCGCGGCCGCGCGCGGCCGTGAGCAACGAGAGCGCCAGCATCGTCCGCATGCTCGCCCGCCTGTCGCTGCCGGGCACGCCCGGCGTGGAGCTCGTGCCCGCGGCCCTGGAGGCCGAGATTGACGCACTCAACGACCAGGCGCGCCCCGCGCGCGCTGCGCCGCGGGGGGCTGCGCGTGCGCGCGTGCGTGTGTGCGTGCGTGCGTGTGTGCGTGCGTGCGCGCGCGCGTGTGCATGTGTGTGTGCCGGCCCGCCGCGCGCGCGCGCGACATGCGGCGCGCAGCGCGCCGGCGCACACAGGCCACCGGCGCACACACACCACCTCCGTCGCGTGGGGCCGCAGGTTTACCGCTCCGTGAACAACGGCGTGTACCGGTGCGGCTTCGCGACGACCCAGGCGGCGTACGACGCCGCGGCGGCGGAGCTGCACGGCGCGCTGGCGTCGCTCGACGGCCGCCTCGGCCGCACCCGCTTCCTGCTCGGCGACAAGTGCGGCCCCGGCGCGGCGCGCGCTCAGCCCTGCCGTGCGGGCCCGCCCACGCGGCGTCCCGCCGCCGCCGCGCCGCGCAGGTTCACGGAGGCCGACCTGCGGCTGTTCCCCACCATCGTGCGCTTTGACGCCGTCTATGCAGGCATCTTCAGGCGCGCCCAGCGCCGCCGCCGGGCCGGGCGCCGCCCCCCGCGGCCGGCCAGGCCGGCGGGCCGCGCCGGCCGCCGCAGCGGCGCGCGCCCCGCGCGGCCGTGCGGGCGAGGCCCATGCCGTGCCCGCGCCCGCGCTGTGCAGGTGCGGGCGGCGGCGCGTGGCCGACTACGCCAACCTGCAGGCCTGGATGCGGGATGTGTGGCAGATCAAGGTCCCCGGCGGCGGCCTGCAGGTGCGGCGCCGGCCGCGGCGCGCCGCGCCGCGCGCCGCCGCAGCGACCGGTGGGGCGCGCCCCGCCCCGCGGTGCACGCGCCGCGTGCGTGGCGCCCGCGCGCGCACCACGCGCCGCGCACCGCGCGCGCCGCGCAGGTGAGCGACGCCATCGACGTGGACGGCTGCCGGCGGAGCTACTACAGCAACCTGTTCCCCCTCAACCCGAGCAGCATCGTGCCGAGCGGGCCGACCGCGGCCGACCTGGGCCTCGATGTGCCGGCGGGGCGCGGCGGGCACGCGCTGGCCGAGGTCTTCCACCTGCGCGCCGGCGCGGGCGGCGCGTAGCGCGGCCGCGCAGCGCGGCCGTGCGGCGGGGCGCGGCCGGGGCGGCGGCGCGCCAGAGAGAGGCAGCGCGGCAGAGGGAGTGGCTCGTTTTCAGTTGCAACCGCGGCCACCGACAGGACGCTGCTGTGCGCCGCACAGACAGTCGTGCCGACGCCCAGGCGTGCCCGCCGCGCCAGCAGCGGGCGCCGTGCTTTGGCCGGCGCCGCACACGCGAGCGCGGCTGCAACCTCTCTCAGCGCCTGCGCGTGCCCGCCTCTCCTCCCGTCCGGCGGTCAGCGCGGTCAGTTCAACCGCGGCGTCAAAAGTCAGTGGGGCGGGCGGCCCCGCGGCCCCGGCCAGGCGCATGTGCACGTTGCTCCCCGTGCGTGCGGCGCGCGGCGCGGCGGCAACAAAGCAATGCCTCCCTCCGCCGCCGAGCGGCGGCGCCGTGGCGGCGGAATCAAATGCCCCCCGGGAGCTCTACACACAACTGGACAGCGTTGAACAGCTCTACTCTTGCTAACAAGGGTGCTGGGGCGCTCGCAGCCCCCGCGCCTGCTGCGCCGGCACAGGCCTGCGCGGCAAGCCGCCCGGCGCGCGCCCGCGGGCCCGCCCCCGCCCGGCGGCAGCGCATGCGGCGGCGGCGCGTGCGCCTCCCGGCGCCGCGCGCCGCGCCGCTGCGCGCCGCGCCGCGCTGCTGCCGCTGCAGCAGCGCGGCGCCGCGGGGGGCTCCGGCCGGCCGGGGTTTTTATGGGCCGCTCAGCCAAAGAGGAACCCCCAGAACCCTCCCGGCCGCGCCGGCGCCTGCTCCTGCTGCGCTGGCTCCGGCGCAGGCGCCGGCGCCGCGGCCGCGGCGGCGCGCGGCGCGGCGTACACGACAGGCGTCTCCGCCGGCACCGCCTCTGGCCGCGGCGCCACGGCGGGCGCCCTGGGCGCCGCCTCCTCGACGACGGTCGCCCGCGCCGGCGGCGGCGCGGGCTTGGGCTTGGGCGGCGCGGTCGGCACGCCGTTGGCCATGATCCACTCCCCCGTGAGCACGCCGGGCGGCACCGGGTCGCCGCGGCGGCCGAGGCTCGTGGTCATGTTGTTGCCGACGACGCGCACCCACACCTGCGCGTCGGGCGGCGCGAGCTGCACGGCCACGCCGGCCGTGACGATGTTGTCGGCCTCCATGCTCGCCGGCAGCAGGTCGACCTCCTCGTCGCTCAGCGCGTACATGCTGCCCGCGCCGCGCGCCGCCGCGGCCTGCCGCTCGGCCGGCGCCGCGGCCGGCGCCGCGGGCGGCGCGTCCGCGGGGAGGCAGGTTGGCAGCGCCCACACGAGCGCAACCTGGATCAGGTAGCTGCGTGCGTGGGACGCGGGGCGGGGGCGCGGGGCGGGCGGGAGCCGGCGGGTCAGCGGGGCGCGGGTGAGCGCGGGTGCTGGCCTGGACGCCGCCGCGGCTGGCCGCCGCGCCGCCGCACCGCTTGTTGGCGATGCCGGGGCGCGGCCTGCCCTCGAAGCCGCGCATCGCCGCGAGGTAGGCGCCCGGCAGCGGCGCCGACACGGTCGCCGAGTTGAACCCTGGCACGCCCTTGAACCCCCACTCAAACGTGCGGCCGGCGTTGGTCCAGAACTTGACGTAGCGCATCGAGATGATGTCCCACTGCAGCTCCACCTTGGTGATGACCTCGCCCGGCCGCAGCTCAAACTCGGCCGGCAGGTGCGGCTTGCGCGCGCCCATGAGGTTGGCGTCGCCGTCCTCGTACGCGTAGATCGGCGGCAGCTGCTCCGGCCCGTACCTGACGCGCCGCCGCGGCCAAGCGGGGGAGCAGGGGTGGGCGCGCGTCGGCGCGGCGCCGCGCGGCGCCCGCGGCCGCGGCCCGGCCTCGCGCGCCGGCCGCCGCCGCACCAGAACTGGAAGCCCTTGAGCTCGCCTGGCTCGTGCCAGAGGCCGTCGTACTCGAAGGCCTTGTAGGCCGTGATCTTGCTGAGCGGGCCGTACTGGCGGAAGAAGGGCACCTCGTCGTGCCAGATGGAGTCGGAGACGTTGGGGTTGCCAAACAGCTGCGTCTGCCCGATCAGCGCGTCGTTGGCTTGCGCCACTGCGGTGGCGGCGCGGGCGCGGTCAGGCGGCGGCGCGGGCGCGGGCGCGGCGGCGCGGGAGGGGGCGCGGCAGCGGCGGCGCGGCGGCACCGGCGACAGCTGCTGCTGCCTGCCATGGGGCCATGCGCGGGGCCGCGCCGCGGCCCCCGGCCTCGCCCGACGCCGCGGGTAAAGGCCCCACACGCATCACGCCCGCCGATCGGCGTCGCCGGCTCGCCAGGCGGGCGCACGAAGAGCGGAGAGCGCAGCCGGCCGATGCGGTGGGCGCCGCGCACCTGTGCAGCCCCGCAGCGCGGCCATGCGCTGGCCGGCGACGGACAGCGCCAGGGCGCCTAGGAGCAGCAGCTGCACGCCCGCCCGCGCGCCCGCCATTTTTCGTTCGTTGAGCGGGCTGCCACTGCGGGCTCCAACGCGTTCGCGCGCCGCCCACGCGGCTGCGAGCTGTCCGGGTGCGGAGTCCGGGTGCGCTTGTGGCGCGCTGATCGGGGTGCGCGACAGCGCGAGTTGGCGCGCAGGGCTCCGCTGCGCCCCGACCGCTGCGCCGGGGGTGCGCCGTGCACGGGGAGCTGTGAAAGCCTCGCGGGGAGCTGCCTGCCGCGCCGCTGCGCCGCTGCGACCGGGCGGGCGCGGGGCTGGTCGGCGGCCGGCGCAGCCAGGCCGCGGCCAGCGCGTCCCCGCTGAGCAAGCGCGCGCTTGCCAGGGCTCGCCCAGCCGACCCAGGCAGCACCAGCACGCCCTCCCCGAGCTCATGCAGGCCCCCAGCTCACGCACCGCCCACGTCGGTGCACAGGAAGCCCACGCACGCCGCGCGCGGCTCAAATGCGGCCGTCGCGACGCCGCCGACCGCGGTCGCGGCGTCCCACGCGGCGCGGCTGCCGCAGGCGGCGGCGTTGCCGCACGTCACCGGCCCGCCCGGCCGCGCGGGCACGTTGGCCGCCGCGAGCCGGGTCAGCCGCGGCGCGGCGCACTGCTCGCACAGCACGGCCGCGACGCGCGGGTCGCGCCGCAGGTCGTCGCCGCCGCGCGCCGCCGCCGCCGCGCCGCGGCGCCAGGCGTCGAAATAGGCCCCCAGCAGGTGCGTCGCGCCCGAGGCGTCGGCGCCGTCGGGCCGCCCCGGCGGCCCGCAGTCGAGCCGCTCGCTGCCGGACGGCGACAGCACCCAGGTCACGAGGCCCGACGCCGCGGGGCACATCAGCAGCGAGCGGCCGACGTGCGCGTACGACACGTCGGCGACGCGCGACAGCAGCGCAGACGCGAGCGGGCCGCCGACGCTGCAGGCCTCCGTCTGCCGCGGCAGGCGCACCGCAAAGTCCTGCGGGCGTGCGCGCACGCGTGGGGCGGCGTGGGTGGGCGGGCAGGCCGCGCGGGTGCGTGCTGCTGCGCTGGCGGTGCGCCGGCGGGTCACACCTTGTAGTTGCTGAGCCGCAGCGTGGCCGGCAGCAGCGCGGCGTTGAAGGCGTCGCGCCACGCGGCGTTGCCGACGCGCGGCGCCGCGAGCAGCCACGCGCCCGCGACGGCCGCGCCGCGCGCGGGCGGCGCGGCGTGCAGGCTCAGCGCCGCGAGCGCGGCGAGCGCGCCGCCGAGGCTGTGGCCGCCGACGTACACGCGGCCGCTCGGCACGGCGCGCAGCGCGGCCGCGACCGCGGCGCGCACGTCGCGCTCGAGCGCGGCCCACGCGGCGTAGAAGCCGTTGTGCACGCGGACGTCGCGGCCCGGCGCGCCAAACGCGGCACCGAGGGGTTGCGGGAAGTAGCGGCAGGAGACGTCGGTCAGCACGTTGTCGGGCTCGGAGCCCCGCAGCAGCACCCACACGCCCTCGCCGCCCGCGCGGAGCACCCACGCCGTGACGCTGCTCCCGAACGCCGGCTCGCGGCGCGTGATGGCGGTGACGCTGCGCGGCTCGACGCCCATCGCGGCGAGGCAGTCGGCCGAGTCGGCGGGGTCGCCGTAGACCGCGGCAGCGAGCTGCATGACCACAAGGTTGACCGGGTGCGCCGCCTGCTCCTCGGGCTTCAGGCCCGCCCAGCTCGCGGGGAAGCCGCCGCGCGCCAGCAGCACGCTGCTGGGCCGGCAGCGCGGCAGCGCGCCGCCGCCGCCGA
The DNA here is from genome assembly GCA_014905635.1 of Scenedesmus sp. PABB004. Lineage (NCBI taxonomy): Eukaryota > Viridiplantae > Chlorophyta > Chlorophyceae > Sphaeropleales > Scenedesmaceae > Scenedesmus > Scenedesmus sp. PABB004. The sequence continues at coordinate 486,092 of JABVCE010000007.1, read as the reverse complement.
CCGCCGCGGCGGTGGGCAGGAGGTTGGCCGCGGCGCCGGCGGCGCCGCGCAGCAGCGTGCCCGGGTTGTCCAGGGCCTCGCGCGCGAGCGTGCCGCCGACCGTGCCCTGCGTGGCCTCCACCGCGCGCTGCGTCGCGGCGACCGTGCGCTGCGTGGCCGCGACCGTGCCGGCCGCCAGCGCGCCCAGCAGGCCGCCGCCGTCGCCCTGCCCGCGTGCGAGCGCCGGCAGCAGCAGCGGCAGCAGCAGCGCCAGCAGGCCGGTGCCGCCGCGCCGCCGGGCGCTGGCGGCCCGCATGTGAACCTGGCCGGTCTCCTGGACGCGGTGGCACGTGCGCGCGGCCTGCGGTGCTGCCTAGCGCTGCGACGGCGCCCAACCGAACGCCGTGGAGCGGCGGCTGCGCGCGCGCGGCTGTGCGTGGCGGCAGCTGTAGCGGCTGCTGCGGCGGGGGCCTGGTGAGGGAATGTGCGGTGGCGCGGTGGTGCGGCCGACCTCTCGGCTGCCAGGGCACAAAGGTACGACGCTCGTTGCGAACGGCGGCGTGCCGGGCGCGCCGGCGTCGCTGTTGGCTGTGGCGGCGACAGTGTGGCCCCGAGTTCGGGCGGTGGCCGTTGAGCAGACCCTCCCCACGCCCACCCACCCACGAGAGCCGCCGGCCGCAGCGGGCGCCGCCATCGGCAGCAGCGGCTGAAGGAGCAGCAGCAGCTGCTGCTGCTGCAGCCGATCGCTGTTCTCGCCATGCTAAGCTCAGGGGGCGCGGCGCTGCTGCGCCGGCAGCTGCTGGCGAGCGCGGGTGAGGCGGCGCGGCGCCCGGCGGGCACCGGCGCGCGCCTGCGCGTCCGCAGTTCCACCGCGACGGCGCGTTGGCGACGCGCTGAGGCGCTCCACGCGCACGACCCGCAGGCGGCGCGCTGCAGCACGCGGCGGGCCTGCTGGGCGGGGCGGGGGCCGCCCGCGCCGATCCCGGCGCCGTGGCCGGCGCTGGCGCGCCGACCGGCGGGCGTGCCATCTCCACCACCCGTGGCATCGCCATGGGCAGGTGTGGCCAGCGGCGCCGCGGCGGTGGCGATGGCGCACGGCGGCGGCGGGCCGCAACGCGGCGGCGCGGCGAGCGCCGCTGCCCACGCGCCCCGCGGCCGGCGCCCGCGCGCCGCAGGCTGTCCATCACCGACAACCTGGTCAGGGGCCCGCCCGAGAGCAGCCTGTACACGCGCGACAACTACGCGGTGCGCCCTCGCGGCGCCGGCCAGCAGCGGCGGCCGGCGCGGGGCAGCCGGCGGCCGCGCCTGGCTGACGGCTGCGCCGCCGCGCCCTCCCCGGCCCGCCCACCCCGGCGCGCAGTTTCTGCAGAAGAACGGCTGGAGCCTGGCGGCGTGCGAGCAGGTGCTGAGCAGCCACAGCGACGCGAAGCGGGCCCGCGGGGGCCCGCGGCCTGATTACGTCAACCGGTGCGCGGGGCGGCGCGGCGCGGCACCCGTGGCAGACTGGCGGCGCCGCGCCGCGCCGCGTCACGCGCACGGCCGCGCGCACGGGCCGGCCGGGCGGCGGCGCCCACTCCCGGCCGCCGCCGCCGCCGCAGCGCGCTGAACCAGCGCATCGGCGCGACGACGAGCCTCGACGAGCTGCGCGCGGTGCTGGAGGAGCAGGCGCACGCCATGACGGCCATCAACCTGGCTGTCTTCATCCAGAACGTGCCGCGGGTGAGGCCGGGGGAGGGGAGGGGAGGGGGCAGCAGCACGGGCGCCGGCGAGGCCGGGGCGTGTGGCGCGGGCGCGGCGCCGCAGCGGCCGCGGGGCGCTTGCCGGGGGCGCGCCGCCACCGCGCGCCACGCCGCCACCGCGCGCCGCCGCGCAGCTGCTGCACACGCGCACGGGTCAGCGCGACTACGCCGGCGCGGCGGTGCTGCTGGACCACGCGGCGCACCTGCTCGCGCCCGCGGGCGTGTCGCGGCTGAGCGGGCCCAACCTGTGCAGCAGCCTCGCCGCGTTCACGCGGTGCCGCTACAGCCCCAGCGCGGAGCTGGTGCAGGCGATGTGCGACGAGCTGCTCGCCGGCGGCGGCGCCAAGCTGCAGCGCTGCTCGCTCGCGAGCCTCGCGCAGCTGCTGCTCGCGCTGTCCAAGCTGGTGCACCCGCAGGGGCAGTGGCCGCTCATGCACGCGGTGGCGGCCACCGCCACGGAGCGCCTGCAGGCGCTCGCGCGCGGCGGCGAGGCCGGCGGCGGCGGCGGCGCGGCCGGCGGCGAGGCGCAGCCGGCGGCCCCGCACGACGACCCCGCGCGCGCCGGGAACAGCATCGCCCTGCTGGCGATGCTGCTCGCGCGCGCGCAGGCGCCGGGGCACGAGTTTGCCGCCGCGCTGCACGCGTGGCTCGCGCGCCCCGGCGCGCTCGACGCCGTCGCGCCCGCGGGCCTCACGCAGCTGTGGCACGCGCTGCGCGTGCAGTACGCGCAGCACACGCGCCTCGGCGCGGAGGAGGGCGCCGCCGCGGACGGCGCCGGCGACGGCCCCGCGCCGCTGCCGGCCGCCGACCCCGCGAGCGCCGGCGACGCGGCCGCGTTTGACGCGCACGCCGCGCAGCTGGGCGAGTTCTTCGGCCCCGCCACGCTGCCCGCGCTCGCGGCCGCGACGGCGCGGCGCGTGCCGGTGATGCGCGCCGAAGAGCTGGGCCGCGTGCTCGCCGACGCGGCGGCGCTGCGGTTCAGGGACGCCGACCTGCTCGCCGCGGCGGCGGCGGGCATGACCGCGCTGGGCGGCGCGGACGGCGGCGTCGCGCCCGCGACGCGGCTCAGCGCGGCGTGGGCCGCGGCGCACCTGCGCGCGCACGACGCGGCGCTGCTGCAGCCGGCGCTGCTCGCGGCGGTCGAGGCGCCGGGCACGCTCGACGGCCTCAGCGCGGGCCGGCTGCTGCGCCTGACGGCGGCGCTGCCGCCCGACGTCGCGGCGGAGCAGCAGGCGCTGCTGCGCGCGGAGTGCCACGCGCGCAGCGGCGCGCGCGGGCCGGCGCCGGCGCCGCCGCCGCCGGGCGGCCCGCCCGCCAACTGGGACTGGGTCGACGCGGTCGCGGCCGACCTCGCCGGCCGCGTCGGCGAGCTCAAGCCGCGCGAGCTCGCGCACGCGCTCGCCGCGTTTGCGGCCATCCCCGGCGCCGTGCTGCACGAGGGCCTGTTTGGCGCGGCCGCCGCGCTCATCGGCGCGCGCGCGCACATGTTTGGGCAGCCCCGCGACGCCGAGCTCATCGCCGCCGCGTTCAACGCCCTCTCCTACAAGGACGGCCTGCCCGCGCTGCGCGCGCTGCAGGAGCAGGCCGAGGCGGCGGCGGCGGCGGCCGGGCCGGGCGGCGGCGGCGGCGGCAGCCCCACGGCGGCTGCGTAAGGGGCGCGCGGCGCGCGCGTGAGGCGTGCGCGGAAACCGGTCACACTCGCGCCGCGCCGCCCGCCTCGCCACGCGCCGCCTCGCCCCGCGGCCCAGCCGCGCCGCCGCCGCCAGGCTCGAGCTCGAGCCCGGGCTCAGCCGCCCCTCCGCCGCCGCCGCACGTGCCGTCGCCGTAGCGGCCGGCGACGAGCCACTGCCAGCGCAGCGTCGCGTCGGCGCCGGGGTAGCTCCGCAGCGACTGGCACACCGCGAGCACCGGCAGCCCGGCGCGGCGGAACGCCGCGACCGCGCCGGCGTGCGCGCCGCGGTCCGACACCACGACCAGCACGTCGGCGAAGCGCTGCGCGCCCGCCGCGTCGCGCGCGGCCAGCTGGCGCAGCAGGCGCGCCGCGCCGTCGGCGAGCGCGGCGTCGATCGCGCGGCTCTGGCGCTGCACCAGGCGCACCTCCACGCCCTCGCGCAGCAGCACGTACTTGAGGCTGATCTGGTGCCCGTCCGGCGGCACAAACACAGCGCCGCGCGAGTTGGTGTAGCGCGACACCCGCCCGAGCGTGCGCGTGCTGCTGTTGCGCAGCGCGGCCGGGTCGCCGCGCGGCGCCGCGCGCGCGCCGCGCGCGGCACTGCCGCCGCCGGCGGCCGCGCCCGGCGCGGGCCCGACCAGCCCCGCCGCCGCGAGCGCCGCCGCGGCCGCGCCCGCGGGCAGCAGGCGCTCGAGCGGCGGCGCGGGCTGCTTGTGGCGCTGCACCATGTGCAGGTGCAGCTGCGCGTGGCTGTCACGCAGCTTGCCGCACGCGGGGCAGCGCAGCGGGCCGAGTGCGGCGCCGACGTCCACGCCCGCCGCCTCGAGCGCCGCGAGCTGCGCGCCGAGCGCCGCCTGCGCGCGCCGCGCCTCGGGGCCCTGCGCGCCGCGCCGGCCTGCGCGGCGGCGCGGGCCCGGCCGCGGCCGCGGCTCAGCGACGCGTGCGCGCCGCGCGCTGCGCGCCGCGCCGCGTCTCGCCACGCCGCACGCCACGCCGCGCGCCCGCGCGCGCACCCACCCGGCAGCCGCTCCGGCGCGTACTGCAGCATGAAGGCCTCTGGCACCCAGCTGAGCATCTTTTGCAGGCCATAAGCGTACATGCCGGCGACCTCGCCGTAGCCCGCAAGCGCGGCGCGCAGGCGCGACACGACGGCGCGCGGGTCCAGCCCGCCCGGGTGCGCGCTGCCGAGGTCCCAAAACATGTGCAGCAGCCGCACGCGCCCCGGGGGCGGCGCCGGCAGCGGCGGCAGCGCCACACGCTGCGCCACTGCGCGCGTGCGCGGCGGCGGCGGCGGCGGTTCAGGCGGGGGTTCGGGCGGGCGAATCCGGCGCTGCGCGCACGTCGCGGCGGCGCGCGCTCACCCGGCGGCGGCGCGAGGTCGGGCGGGCCGAGCGTCAGCCCGCGCCGCGGCTTCAGCGCCGGGAGCACCGCGTCCGCCAGCTCCGGCGGCAGATGGTCTTTGAACTGCCAGTCCTCCCGCGGCGCCTGCTGCGGGCTCGACGCGGCGTCCAGCGCGCGCGCGCCCTGCTGCGGCGGCGGCGCGAGCGGCGGCGGCGCGCCGCCGCGGCCCTCCGCGGCGGCGGCCGCGGCCGCCGGACCGGGCGCCGTCGCGAGTCGGCACTGCTCCAGCAGCGCGGCAAAGCCGCGCGGGCTGAACGCGCTCGCCGGCCCGGGCGCGTCCGCGGGCCCGTCCGACTGCTCCTGCTCCTGCTGCTCCGGTGCGCCGCCCGCGTCGGCCGCGAGCAGCGCCGGCCCCTCGGGCGGGCCCAGCAGCTCGCCGCCGCGCGCGCGGCGGTTGCGCAGGTAGTTCTCGTAGTAGGCCGCGCCGCGCTGCCTGGCCGCCGCTGCGGCACGGGCGCGCGCGGCACGTCAACGGCGGCGCCGGGGGCAGCGAGAGCGGCGGCGAGCCGCGTCCGGCGCCGCCCGCCCTCGCCGCCGCACCTGCGCAGCGCGGCGCGTCGCGGCGCCGGGCCGACGAGCTGGGTGTGACCGCCGGTAGCGCGCCGCTGGCCAGCGCGGCGAGCGGCAGGCGCCGCACGGCGCGCCAGTCGCCCGCCTGCTGCTGCTGCTGCCGCTGCTGCGGCTGCCGTCGCTGCTGCATGGCGCCGGCTCCGCCGTGGTGCGCGGGAGGGGTGAGTGTGTGCTGCAGCGACCGGGGGAGCTAGAGGGCGGCCGGCCGGCCCGCAAGGCGTCAGGGCGCGGTTGAGCGAGACGCCGCGCCGCGCTGCCGCCGCCGCCGCCGCTCATGCTGCGGTCAAGCTCGGCACAGCTCCTGCCCACATCGAGCTCGCCGCGCGCAGTCGCCGGTCGCGCCTCACTGGGAACAGCCGCCGCAGCGCCGGCACGCCACCGCTGCCGCCGCCGTCGGCAGCACCGCTGCGATGGGGCGCAAGGGCATGAAGGGATTCATGAAGTCCGCCGCCCGGCCGGGTGCCAAGGCGGAGGACGAAGCGCCGGAGGCCGCGCCGGAGCAGCCCGCGGCGAGCGGCGCGCCGCCGCCGCAGCAGCAGCAGCAGCCGACCGCGAGCGCCGGCGACGGCGGCGGCGACGGCTCCGACGGCGAGGGCGGGCCGGAGAGCCGGAGCAAGATGCTGCAGCGCCACAAGCGGGTGCGCCCGCCGCGACCGGCCGTCCGACGGCGCGCCCGGCCGCCGGCGCGCTCGCACGCCCACGCGGCGCCGGGCGCGCCCGCCGCAGGAGCTGCTGGCGCACAAAAAGGCGGCGCAGCGAATGGGGAAGACGAAAAAGGTGGGCGCGCGCGCACGGTGGGCCACACACACACAGCGCAGCGCGGCAGCCCCCCCCCCCCCCCGCACGACCGCGCCGCCGCCCGCTGCCGCCTGGCTCGCAGGACGAGGCGGCGAAGCTGGAGGCGGAGCTCGAGGCGCGCCACGCGCGCGAGCTGGCGGCGCTGGACGCTGGCGCCGCGGCGGCTGGCGGCGCGAGCAGCGCAGCGGCCGGCAGCGGCGCAGCCGGCGCCGCGGCGGCCGGCGGTGGTGCGGCCCCTGCCACTGCCGTGGCGGGCGGCGCCGCGGCGGCGGACCGCGCGTCAAAATACCTGGTGGACCTGAGCATCGTCGGGGAGGAGGCGGGCAACGGCGAGGCAGAGCAGGGCAAGCCCGGCAAGGTGCGCGCCGGCTGCGCCGCCCCGCGCCGCGCGCGCCGCTCCCCACGGCGGCGGGCGCGGCAGCCGGGGCGGCCAGCCCGGCCGCCGCCGACCCGGCCGTGCGTGCCCACCGGGCCGCGCCGCCCGCCGGCCGCGCCGCAGAAGCCCACCAAGGCGCAGAAGCGGCGCGACAAGGCGGCGGCGCGCGACGCGGAGCGCGACGCGCGCATCGCGGCCGAGCTGGACGCGCTCGGGCCGAGCGAGCGCGAGGAGGAGGAGAAGGCGCTCAGGGCGCTGCTCGCGCCGCTGGGCCTCGGCATCAAGGAGATCCGGGTGCGGCCCCGCGCGGGGCGGCGGGCGGACGGCGCACGCGCGCACTGGAGCGGCCCGCACAGCCGCGCGCCGAACGCGCGCGCCCGCGCCCGCGCCCGGCGCAGGCGGACGGTCACTGCCTCTACCGCTCGCTGGAGGACCAGCTGGAGGCGACGGCAGAGGCGGCGGCGGCGGCGGCTGGAGGCGACGGCGACGGCGACGGCGACGGGGCGGCCGCGGCGGCGGCGGTCCCCAACTACCAGGAGCTGCGGGAGCTGGCGGCGGAGTACATCCGGCAGCACAAGTGCGCGGCGCTGCAGCGCCGCCGCTGTGCAGTGCCGCTGGCCCCGCAGCGCGCCCCGCCGGCGCCCCCGCGCCGAGCCCCCCGCCGAGCCGCCACCGCCGCCGCGCGCCGCCGCCGCGCGCCGCCGCGCCGCCCTCGCGCCCTGCAAGGGACGAGTTCTCGCCCTTCCTGCTGCCCGAGGACGAGGACGAGGACCCGGACGCGCACTACGAGCGCTACTGCTACGCCCTGGAGACGACCGCGGCGTGGGGCGGGCACCTGGAGCTGCAGGCGCTTGCGCGCGCGCTGCGGCGGCAGATCCGCGTGCACGCCGTCGGCATGGCCGCGCTGAGCGTCGGCGACGAGCACGCCGGCGCCGCGCCGCCGCTGGAGGTGTGCTACCTGCGCCACGCGTTCGGCCTGGGTGAGCACTACAACTCCACCAAGCCCGCGCGCTTCGTGCGCTTCGCCGCCGCCGAGGAGGAGGAGGGCGAGGAGGGCGGCGCGGGCGGCGGCGACGGCGAGAGCGGCAGCTCCGAGGGCGACGAGGAGGGCGCCTGAGCACGCCGCCGCTGCAACAGCAGCCCGCGGTCGACACGCGCCTTGCCGCCGCGCCGCCTGCCCGGCGCCGTGCGAGCGCGTGCCAGCTGGCGCCCGGGAACGCCAGCGGCGCAGGTGGGAGCATCGGCAGACTCCAGAGCTCGACAAAAAACGTGTGAGAAATGCGCGTTCCCGCAACTGCGTCCTTTGGCAGGAACGCGCGAGCTCTCGCACTCCCTCGACGAGCCCACACGCCGCTGACGCTGGTCGCGACGCGCACCCTGGCGACTCTATCCCGCGCCGCACCGCGCGCCAGCCCTTGCGCCTGCCTCCCGCCTGCGCCCCTGCTGCCCTGGCGCGCTCTCTCACGAGCTAGAGCTTGCATTACCAGAGCCACTCGTCAGCGCAGCGGCCCGTCCAGCCCCTCGGGCAGCAGCAGCAGCCCTCGCGCGGGCGCGCGCGCGCACCTCCTCCTTCCGCTCCACCAAAGACGCGCGGCTGTGTCGCAGCAGACACGCAAAGCCAAGCCCTCATGACCGCGTAGGCGCCGCGGTCGAGCTCGCGACGCCATGGGCGCGCCGGCGCAGGATGCCGCCATCGTCATCGGTGCGTTCGCCCCGCGCGCAGGGGCCGCGCACGGCCGCGCGCGCGCGTGCGTCAGCTGTGGCGACATATGTAGGGGCCTCGTCCCAGCCCGCGGCCCGAACGGCAGCGCGGCGGCTGAGCTCGGCGGCGTCAGCAGCGGCGGCGCCTGGCACCGCCGGCCGAGCTCGCCCCGCCCGCCCTCGCCCGCGCCGCGCCCGCAGAGGCCTGCGGCGACGCGCAGCACGGTGCGGGCGCGGACGGGCTGACCCGCCGCGGCTCGCACGCCGCTCTCCACGCCTACGCCTCGGCGCACGCGCTGCCGGCGGGCGACGACACGCTCTGGGAGGATGGCGGCGGTGGCGGCTGGCGCGCAAAGCTGTCGGGCTGGTTTGGCGGCGACGCGGGGCTGCCGATCGACGGCTGGCTGACCACGTGCTGCTCCCAGATCGGGCAGATTATGCTGACGCTGCCCAACGCGTACAGCAAGGTCGGGCTCGCCGCGGCGCTGCCGCTCTCGCTCGGCTGCGCGGGGCTGAGCTTCTGGACGATGTACATCCTCATCGCCCTCTACGTCGAGCGCAAGCACCGCCTGGTGCGCCCCGCCGCCAGCAGGGGCGCTGGCCGCAGCAAGGGCGCGCCGCCGCGGCTGGGGCCGGCCGCGGCAGGGGCCGGCCGCAGCAGCGGGCGCGCCGACCGCCGACCGCCGACCGCCGCCGGCTGGCCCGCGCGCGCGGCTCGGGCGCCGGCGGCCGCAGATCAAGGAGGGGCGCTGGGGCGGCGCGGAGGGCAAGAGCCACGCGATCACGCAGTACCACGAGGTCATGGGCGACACGCTGGGTGTTTGGGCGGCGCGCGTGGTGCAGGCCGTGGTCGTGGTGAGCCTGTTTGGCACCAACGTGTCCCAGATCGTCGCGAGCGCGAGTGACGCGTTCTACCTCGAGGACGGCGGCCACACGCTCGACAAGCGGTGCGGCGCGGCCGCCGCCGCAGGGGCCGGCCGAGCCGCAGCGCCGCGCCGCGCGCCGGCCCCGGCCCGGCGCCGTCCGCCGTGTTCGGTCGCGCGCCCACGCCGCCGCCGCCGCCGCCGCCGCTGCTGCGGCTCCCGCCGCGCGTGGCGCAGGCAGCTGGGCATCGTGTTTGGCGTGCTGATGCAGGTCTCGGTGCTGCTGCCGACGCTGCGGCACTTCAGGATCATCAACGTCCTCGGCCTCTTTGGCACGACCTTCACCGCGTGGTGAGGCATGCGCTGCGGCGGCGGGCAGGGAGGGCGAGTCTTGTCAGTGACAGAGAGGCATTGGCAGGGAAAGGGGAGGGGGGGGGGGGGGGTGCTGGCGCGCCCGGCGCCGCCGCACGCGGGGCGGGGCTCACGCGCCCGCCGCCGCCGCGTCCGCCGCCGCGCGCCGCGCAGGTACATCGTGGGCGCCGCCGCGCTCGCCGGCCCGGCGGCGAGCTGGGCGCGCGGGCCCCGGAGCATGCGTGACTTTTTCACCGGCTTCTCCGTCATCATGTCGGCCTTTGGCGGCCACGCGATGGCGCTGTGAGCGCGCCCGCACCCGCCGCCGCCACCGCCGCCGCGCCCAGGGGGGCCCGGCCGGCGGCGCCCACACCGCGCGCGTGCTCGCCCGCCCGCACACCCCGCCCACCCCGCCCTAACCTCAACCCTCGACCCTGAACCCTTTCGCGCCGCAGCGAGATCATGGACAGCATGTTTGTGCCCGAGGGCTACACGCCAGTGTACGGCTGGTCTTTCCTTTACATCTTCAGCCTGACCATGCCCCACTCGACCGCGGTGCAGATCGCGTGGCCCGACCAGGCGCTGCACAACGGTGCGCGCCGCGCGTGGAGCACCGCGGCGGCGGCGGCGGCGGCGCGCGCGCGCGCGCGGGGGCACGCAGCTGGCCGGCAGCTGCGTGCGCGCGCCGCCGACCCGGGCCGCCTGCTGTCTGCTGCCGCCCAGGCAACGTGTACGGCATCCTGCCGCTCACCGTGGCCAAGCGCATCTCGATCTACCTCATGTTGGCGCACCAGGTTGGTCCGGGCGCGCGCGCACGCCGCGCCCCCTCCCGCGCGGCAGGCGGCGCCGCCCCGCACGGCAGGGGGCCGCGCGCCGCACGCCGCCTGCCAAACGCCCCGGGCGCGCCGCCGCCGCCGCCGCCGCCGCCGCCGGTGCCGCTGGCAGGTGATTGCGTTCTGCCTCTACTCTGCGCCGCTGTACTACATGGCCGAGAAGGCCCTGCGCGTGCACAGCAAGCCCATGTACATCCGCGTCTTTGCGCGCCTCCCCGTCTGTGAGCGCGCGGCCGCGCACTCGCCGCGCGCGCCCGCCGCCTGGCACGCGCCGGCCGCACACGGCGCCACCGCCGACGCGACGTGGCCGCCGGCGTGACGCCGCCGGCGCTCTGACGAGGTGACGCCGCCGCGCCGGCCCGCCCCGCGCGCGCGCGCAGCCATCAGCGTCGCGGTGTTTGCGGCGGCGTTTCCCTTCTATGGCACCATTAACGCCATCGTCGCCGCCATCACGAGCCCCCTCATCGCGTTTGCCTTCCCCGCGGCCGCGTACAGCTGGCTGCACCGCACGCCCGAGGCGCAGGCCGCCTGCGCGCGCCCGCCGCCGCGGTGCGGCCGCGCGCGCGCGCGCGCCGCCGCCGCCGCCGCCGCTGCGGTCGTGCCGCCGCATGCCGCGCCGCCGCCGCGCCGCCGCCGCGCGCGCTGAGCCCCGCCGCCGCCGGCGCCGTCGCCGACGCCGCGCAGGTGGATGATGCGCCTGCTGGGCGGCTGGCGGGGCGTGCACGCGCTCAACATCTTCATCGTGGCTTTCTTCCTCATCAGCGGGACGGGCTTTGGCATCTTTTACAGCGCGTCGCAGTTCGCGGCCGACGTGGCGCACTTCCGGCCCTTCCCCAAGTGCTTTCAGTGCTGAGAAAGTGGCCGCGGCGGGGTCGCGCGCGTCGAGGTGCAGCAGCGAACACCTGGACGCGTGCGCGGCGCTTCCAGTGCTGACGGCGGCAACGGGCAGCCGCAGGAGCTCCGACGCCGCCGCGGCGCCCGCGCCGCCCGCGCGCGCCGCCACGCTCCGAGGCGCGCGGCCCCGCCGCGAGAGCCTGGCGCGGCGCGGCGCGGGCGGCGGCCTGATCGTGCCCGCGGGCACAGGGGCGCCGGGGCATGGACCGCGATCCGAGACGTTGCCGCTGCGCGCCGGCCGGCCCGCACCCCTGATTGGCCTAGACGCGGGCGGCTGTGCCGCGATTGATGTTGCGCGCCCCTGCGTGCTGCGCGGGAGTGGCGCCCCCTGGTTGCAAACCTGCTTGGCCGACGCCGAGGCGTCGGCCAGCTGCGTGCGAGCGCGAGACGGAGAGCCCGCACGCTGCGCTGCGCCGCCCGCCGCGCCGCCCGCCTGCACCACACCCTCCAGGCGGGGCGGCCGGGCGCGCGCGCGCGCGCGACGGGCTCCGGGCGCGTTGCTGCCGCGTCGACGGCCCCTGGTCCGCGGCGGCCGCGCCCGTTGACGTCGAACAAGAAGAATCACCCAGTCGTGCGTGGGAGCGCCGCTATTGATACGCTTGTCTCTGCTTAGAGCTGCTTAGAGCACCAAAGCAGGCGCGGGGCTTGCCTGTGTCTGAGTCGCCGCCGCGCGTGCGGGCCGCCGCGTGCAAAACCCAGCGCGCGCACCGACGAGCGTGGTGATCGCCGAGCCGCTCGCGCAGTGGCGGCAGCGGCTGCGCGGTGCGGTGCTGCTGGGCGACGCCGGCTGCCACGCAACGGGCTCGCGCCGCCTCCAGGAAGCTGCCCGACGGGTCGCGGCCGCCTCCGCAGGGTCAGGGGGAGCGCTGGGCGCCCACGATGCCCTCGTGCTGTCGGCCAGCGCCTGTGCCGCGCCGCCGCGTCCCCCGCACCGCACGGGCGGCGCCGCCGATCGGCCCGGCCCAACGGCGCCGCGTGGGCGCCCGCGCGCGCAAAGTCACCGGGCGCGCGCGGGCGAGCTGCCGTTCGCCCCCGGCGACCACTCTACCCTGGCGCCCGCCAAACCGCAGCGCGCCGCCGCGCGCGCCCCTCGGCTAGCCCCCTCGCGCCGTCCGCGCCAGAGTTCAGGCCTGACCCTGCCCCACCGCGCCCGCCGCAGCCCCCGCACGGCCGGCCGAGCGGCGCACGCGGCCGCAGCGGCGCACGCGCGAGCCTCGCCTGCCTGCCCGCGCGCTCTAGACACTTTGAACGCTGCCGTTGCGAACCAGGCGGCTGCTCACGATGCCGCGCGGCGCAGCGGCGGCTGCGCTGCTGCTCGTGCTGCTGCTGCGGCTCGGCCAAGCGCAGCGCGGCGGCCGCCTCCTGGGGCGAGACGGCGTCCTGGGGCGTGACGGCGTCCGCCCGTCGCTGGTGCTCGACGACTGGCGCGGCGCGCTGGTCGGCGCGGACAGCGGGCTCGCGCGCCGCCTGAGCGGCACGCCGCGCCGGCCGCGCGCCGTCGACCCCGCGCTGCCGGGCCGGCGCGACGCGGTGAAGGCCAGCGTGGCGGCCGCCGCCGTAGCGTCCGGCCTGGCGGCAGTGCTGGGCGAGGCAGCGCGGCCGGCGCTCCCGGCGCTCCCGCCGCCGCCGCCGCCGCCGCCGGGCCCGCCGAGCGCGTGCGCGGCCGCCGCTGCTGTGCTGTTTGACGCCATCGAGTCGACGCTCGCCGCGCCGCTCAACGGCAGCGGCGGCGGCGCGCCGGCGTTTGCGGCGGGCCGCGGCGCGGTCGACTGGGGCGCCGCAGAGGCCTGCGCGCCCGACTGCGCGTTCAGCAACCCCAGCGCGGCCTACGGCATCACCCTACTGCCCCTCGCGCCGGGCGAGGACGCGTCCGACGGCAGCGCGGCGCCGCACGCGGCCGGCTACGACCGCCGCGCCGCGCCCACGTGGCGGCTCGCGCCGCGCGAGGTTGTCGCGGTGGCGGGCTGCGTGCCGCCGGCCGAGGACAGCAGGTACGCTGCGGCGTGGCCGGTGCTGGCAGTGCACGCCCTGCACACAAGGGGGGCCTGCGCGACCCACGCCGACCCGCCGCCCGCCGCGCCCCGCGCGCGCCGCGCTCCTCAGGTATTTTGCGGCGACCGGCTATCTCTACGCCACGTTCCTCCCCGAGCAGCAGCAGTGGCTGACCGCCTTTGCCTCGACCGGCGACTCCGCGTCGCTCGTGGCGGGTCCGGGCGGCGGCGCCGCGGGCCGGCTCAACACGAGCGCGCCCATCCTCCCGGGCGGGGGCGCGCCGGCGCTGCCGGGCGCCGCGCCAGGGGACTTCTCTGGCCTGACCGTCGTGCTGATGGGCGCCAGCCCGAGCAGCGTCGAGGCGGCCGCCGCAGCGATGCGGCGCGCCGCCGCAGCCGCCGCGGCGCGGCTGGGCGGCGCCGCCGCAGCCGCGCTGCGGGCGCGGCCGCTCGTCAACGTGCTGCCGATCCCGGGGCCCGTTTTTGGCGATGCGCTCGGGCTGGGGCCGCAGGGGAGCTATTACGCCCTGCTGATGCGCCACATTGCGCCGTCGCGGGCCCGGGCGGCGGCGGCGGCGGCGGCGGCGGCGCTGCCTCGCACCTCGCGGCGTGGCGCCTCACGCCGGCAGCGGCGCCGCCCGCCGCGGCCAACGGCACCGCCGCCAACGCGACGGCGGACGGCGGGGCGGCCTCGCGGGTGGGGGCAGCGGCTGACCGCTTCCAGCTGCCGCGGCCCATTGACAGGCGGGACGCGCCGCCCGCGTGCGCGGCGGGCTGCAACGGGTCGTCGCCGGCGGCCGCGGTCACCCGCGCGCTCACGGCAGCGCTGCAGGCAACGGTCGCCGGCCGGCAGAATGCCGAGGCGGCGGCGCTGGACGTGCTCGTGGACGGCCTGGCGGCCAGCCTGGCGCCCGGCTTTGCCGTCGCACACGGCCTCGGCGCCGCCGCGGCGCTCGAGCTGCTGAGCGTCGACTCGGGCCGCGACTGCGTCACGCTCCAGCTGGACATCTGCAACGGCGACAACCGCGACGCGACCTACCTCAGCTCGCTGCCGCCCGTCCGCCTGGACCGGCCCGGCCAGGTGCTGCTGGTCGCCGGCGTCAACTACGTCGCGGCAGGTGCGCGCCGCGCCGCCGCGCCCTGGCCGACAGCACTCGCCTCGCGGCCTTGGCCGGGCGCCGCTCACGCGTGCGCCGCACGTGCGCGTCGGCGCGCCCCGGCCCGCGCCGCAGGCCAGGCCACCTACATGAGCGTGGCGCTGACCGACCCGCTGGCGCAGGCGGGCCTGGTCGCGTGGGACGACGCGGAGCTCGCCGCCGCGCCGCCGCCGCGCCTGCCCGACCCCGCCGCCGCGTTTGTCAACGCCTTTGCCGCCGCCGCGCCGGCGCCCGCGGCCACCGCCGGCGAGGCCAGGGCGGCGCGGGCGCTGTACGTCGCCGCGTTCGCGCGCAACTGCACGGGTCAGCGGCGCTGATGCCCCGCCTGCGCGGCCATGCGCGGGCCCCGGGCGGCACTGCGCGGGCACGCGCGGCTGTGCGTGCGCCGACCCCACCCCCGCCGCCGCGGCCGCCGCAGGCGTCGGCCTGCCGTGCAAGGAGCTGCCTGTTGGAGGGGCCCTGCCCGGGGCGCGGCCGCTGATGGTCATCTCTCGTGCATACTCGAGCCCGCTCACGGGCGTGGGCCCCGACCCGCGCGCGCTCCTGCCCCACGCCACGCTGCTCCTCACGCCCAAGGCCGAGGCGGTGCCCGCCGACAGCGTGCCGCGCGTGCCGGGCGCCACCTGGCGCGGGGGCAGCGAGCGCGGCGGCGCGGGCCCGCGCCCGGGCGCGAGCCCCGGCCCGCGCCGCGCCCTCGGCGCCAGCCGCTGGAGCGATGGCGAGGGCCGCTTCAGCGAGGCCGCCGCGCGCGCGGCGACGCGGTGCGACGACCGAACCGAGGCGGGCCCTCCTGAGGCGGGCCCCGAGGCGGACCCCGAGGTGGCGGGCGAGGCGCCCCGCAGCGCGGACGACGCCGGCGACGCGTGCGTGCGTTCGATCGCCGGCATGAGCCAGTGCGGCGGGCGGGGCGTGCCGGCGGTGTGCTGCGGCTTCGTGGATGCCTGGAACTCGGGCGGCTGCTGGTGCCAGCCCTCGGGGCGGGCGCTGCTGGGCGCGATGCCCGGGCTGTCGGCGCCGGCGCAGCTGCTGAGCTGGGCGTGCGAGCGCGGCGGCGGCGCGTGAGCGAGTCGGGCCTCGTGACGGCTGGCGGCGCGTGCAACGATGAGTCTGGCTTCTCGCTGGAGCGCCGCAGCAGCGCCGCTGCGGCGACCGCCCGAGACGCGCGCGCAGCGGCGGCAGCGGCCGCGCGGTGCCGTGCTGCTGGGCGACGCCGCCTGCCGCGCAGCGGGCTCGCGCCGCCTCCAGGAAGCTTCCCATCGGGTCGGCCGCCTCCGCAGGGGCCAGGGGGAGCGCTGGGCGCGCACGATGCCCTCGCGATTCGTGCTGTCGGCCCCGCGCCTGTGCCGCGCCGCCGCGTCCCCCGCACCGCACGGGCGGCGCCGCCGATCGGCCCGGCCCAACGGCGCCGCGTGGGCGCCCGCGCGCGCAAAGTCACCGGGCGCGCGCGGGCGAGCTGCCGTTCGCCCCCGGCGACCACTCTACCCTGGCGCCCGCCAAACCGCAGCGCGCCGCCGCCCAGGGCCCTCCGCCAGCCCCCTCGCGCCGTCCGCGCCAGAGTTCAGGCCTGACCCGGCCCCACCGCGCCCGCCGCAGCCCGCGCACGCCTGCCGAGCGCCGCACGCGGCCGCAGCGGCGCGCGCGCGCGTTCCCGACCGGCGTTCTCCCTTCACGCATGCCCTCGGGTCTTGGCGCGCCGCGGACGGCCCGGCGCGAGCGCTGAGACAGCGATTGCCTCGTCGGCGCGCCAGGCGCCCCGTCCCGCGCGCCGGGCGCCCGGGCGGCTGCTCCAGAGCACCCCGTCATGGCGGCCCGGCCGGTGAGGGCGCGGCGGCTGATGCCGCTGCTGCTCGCCGCGCTCGCGGCAGCGGCGCTCGCGGGCGCGGCGGCCACGGCGCCGGCGGCGCCGGCCCCGCCGCCGGCGGCGCCGGGCGCCGCCGTCAACGTCACGTCCCCCGCCGAGCTGGCGGCGGCGCTGGAGGACCCGGGCGTGGCGGTGATTGCGGTGATGCGCCCGATGCAGCTGCCGTCGAGCTGGGGCCCGGTGACCGTGTCGCGCACGCTGCTCGTGACGTCGCCGATACGCGCGATGATCGACTGGTGCGACGACGCCTGCAACGCCGGCGCCCGCGGCGCGCCGGCGGCGCCGTTCATCGTGCTCGCGCCGGGCGCGATGGTCACGTTCAACCGCCTCTTCTTTCGCAACTTCATCCCCCACGGCGACGCGGCGTACGCCAACCCTGCGCTCGACTTTGCGGCCAGCCCCGTGCCCTTTGTCTCGAGCACCGGCGGGCAGGCGACGTACAACCTGGTGGTCATGCACTGGGCCCGCGCGATGCTGTGGGTGTTTGACCGCCCCGGCAGTTTCTGGGCGGCCGCGGCGGAGCGCGACATCGTCTCGATCGGCGCGCGCGAGCCGCTGCAGCTGGAGACGCCCGACGTGCGGCGCGGCGGGGCCTGCACGGCGCGGCGGGGGCGCTTGCGCGGCGGGCTTGCGCTTGCGCGCGCGCGCGCGGCCGGCGCCCGACCCGCCGCCGCCGCCGCCGCCGCGCGCAGCTGTACAACGTCAAGTCCTTTGGCGTGAGCGGCGCGGCGACGATCTCCGACTGCTACATGCCGATGGACCTCAACGGCTGCCTCACCAACCAGCCCTTTGACACGACGCTCATCTACTGGTGCGCCCCGCCACCCCTCGCGCTGCGCACCACGCCGCGCGCCGCGCCCGGCGGGGCCCGCGCGCGACCGCGCGCCCGCGGCCGCACGACACGCGCCCGCCCGCCTGCCCGCCCGCGCGCGGCCGCCGCCGCGCAGCCCTTATACCTTCAAGGACTCGCTGCGCAACCCCTGGGTCGACAAGGTGCGCCGCGGGCAGCAGCGCGTGCACGCGCGCGCGCGCGCGCCCGCCGGCCCTCTTGCGTCCCGCTCGCGTCCCCGCCACCCCCGACCCTGCCTCAAACCGCTCAAAAACAAGCCCTAAACCCTGCGCCTCTTGCCCGCAAAACCGCAACACCACCGCCAGGTCGTGGTCTTCCACGGCATCGGGCTCGACCGCCTGGTCAACACGTACCGCAACCCCGTCGCGGTGAGCCGCCCCGTGACCTACACGAGCTGCCCCGGCACGGTGCAGGTCATGGACCTCGACAACATCACCAACAGCGTCGTCATCCCCGCGGGCGGGAGCCTGACGTTCAAAAACATGGTCCTGCAGGCGCGCGGCGCGGCGCAGGGGCAGGGCGCGGCGCGGCGGCAGGCGCGCGCCCGCCGCCGCCGCCGCCCGCCCGCCGCGCGGCGCGTCACGCTGTGCGCCGTCCGTCGCCGCGCAGGGCAGCAAGAGCGCGAACAAGACCGACTGGCCCAGCAACATCCCGCTGCTGCTGTCGACATTCAAGCCCATCCAGACCGGCACCGTCATCCTGCGCGACAGCGAAGTCCGCGTGCGCGACATGCCGCGCGTCATAGAGTGCGTGGCGCGCCGCTGCGGGGCGGCGCGCGGGGAGGGGAGCGCCGCGGCGCGCCGCCCCGTCCTGGCGGGGCCGGCCGCGGGCGCGCCGCCGCGCCGCGCGCTCACGCCGCCGCCGCTGCGCCGCGCGCGCCTTGCCCGCCCGCGCGCAGCGCGCTGGCGGCGCTGCCCAACGGCAGCACCTCAGCGGTCGAGACGCCCAACCTGCAGCCCACGTACGCGGCGGGCCGCCCGCCCGCGGCCGGCGCGGACGCGTTCACCATCCGCATGTGGCAGCTCCAGCAGCAGCGCTGGCTCATGTCCCGCGTCGGCGGCAGCGCCATCCTCGACCGCCTCGGCAGCAGCGGCATGGCGAGTTGGCAGTTCTTCAACGTCACCGTGCGGTCCTACACGCCCGCCGACTGCTTCAACGCCGCGACGGTGCAGGGCACCGCGCGGCCGGGGAGCTACGCGAGCGTGTCGACAGGCCAGCAGCTCGTGGACCAGCTCGCCAACGTGAGCGCGCGCTACATCCAGGTCGTCGGCGACCTGCGCCTCCCGGCGCTCAGCACCGGCAGCATCACCGTCAACAGGTGCGGCACACGGCGCGGCGCGGCGTGGCGCGGCCGCGGGGAGGCAGCGCGTGCACGCCCGGGCGGGCAGGCAGGCGTGCAGTGCTCAGCGCGGGCCGCCGGCTGAGCGCCGCCGCCGCCGCCGCCGCTCGGCGCGTGTGCGCGCAGGATCGTGGAGGTCCGCGCGTGCGGCCCGCACGGCGCGCCGTTCACGGTCGACTTTGCCGGCAACAGCGACGCGGTGCTGGTCGCGGGCACGGCGATCCTGCAGGGCAGCATGGTCCTGCGCGGCAACGCGTGGCGCGACTCCGACGACGCCAACGCGGCGCAGGTCGTCGACGCGCTGCACCCCGTGGGCCTCGGCACCGTGGAGTATGAGGACGTGGTCGTCTCGGCGGCCCTCACGCCGGCGATGTGGGGCAACGACACCGGCCGCGCCGCCGTGTCGCGCCTGCTCTGCCTCGGCGCGGGGCTCGAGGACAGCCTGCTCAACGTGAGCGTGCTCGCCGAGCCCAACGCGCTGCTGCTGCGCGCGTACAACCTCAACCGCAGCGCCGCCACGGCCGGCCGCGTGGGCATGGAGAGCTTCCTGGACGTCAAGCTCACCTGGGAGCGCGCGGCCGCCGGCGGCGGCAGCCTGTCGGGGCCTGCGCTCGTCGCCGCGATCGTCGTCCCGGTCGTGGTCGGCCTGGGGCTCGTCGCCGCGGCGGCGGTGCTGCTTGTGCGCCGCGCGCGCGCGCGCGGCGCGGCCGGCGGCGCGCCCGGCGCCGCGGCGCCGCTCGGCGGCGGCAAGGGCGGCAAGGGCGGCGACCTGCTGCCGCGCGTCTACGCTGACGTGTCGCGCGACTCGGGCACGTGCGAGGGCTCCGGCACCGGCACGGGCATCATGGCCGGCCGCCGCGGCTCCGGCGACCCGACCGACCCGATGTACACGAGCGGCTGCAGCAGCACCTCGAGCCGCCCCAACACCAAGTCGGGGCCGTCGGCCGACATCGTGCAGGCGCGGGCCGGCGCGGGCTGCGGCCGCGCGCGCCCCCCCCGCCGCGCCCCCGCCCGCCGCGCCCCCGCCCGCCGCGCGGCGCGCTCAGCGCCGCCCGTCCGCGTGTCCGCGCGTCCGCGCAGGCGTGCCGCGCGCTGGTGCTCAACCAGACCAAGAGCGAGCCCGACGAGCTCGTCCTCCAGTCGGTGCTCGGCGAGGGGTCGTTCGGCAAGGTGCGCCGCCGGGGACGCGGCCCAGGCAGGCCGCCGCGCCGCCGCGCTCCCCCGTCGCCCTCCCTGCCGCCGCCCGCTGAGCGTGGCGCCGCCTCACCCCTCCCTCCCTGCGGCCGCGTGCGCGCCTCGTCTCTTCATCAGGTCTTCAAGGCCACGTGGAAGGGCACCACTGTCGCGGTCAAGGTCATGGTCCTCCCCTCCTACATGAGCGGCCGCGAGCGGCGGGAGAAGATGGCCGTCATGGAGACCGCCATCAGCAGCAGCCTCAGCCACCCCAACGTCGTGCAGGCGCGCCCGCGCCCGCTGCTGCCGGCGCCCGCCCGCTGCCGCCGGCGCCCGCGCCTGCGCCGACGCCTGCGCCGCGCCGGCGCCTGGGCCGTGCCGCGGCCGGCCGCCGACCCCGCGCCGCCCTCCCGTGCACCTCGCACCGCGCAGACCTTCACGTATGCTGTCGAGCCGGTGCGCGCCAACACGGCGCTCGGGCAGCGCTCGCAGGCGTCCGGCCCGGGCGCGTCGCTGACGATGCACGACTCCACGCCGTCCTGGAAGGTCGGCGGCCCCGACGGCGCGCCGCGCGGCAGCGCGGGCAGCGGCGAGGGCGACAGCCCGTTCAGCTGGGAGGTGCGCCTGGTGCAGGAGTACTGCGACCTTGGCTCCCTGCGCGACGCGCTCAAGGCGGGGCGCTTCAGGTGCGGCCGCACCGCGAGCGCACGCCGCCGCCGCGCGCATGGCCCCGCCGCGCGCGCCGCGTGCCGCCGCCCGCGGCCGCGGCCGCGCGCGCTCACGCGCCCCCCGCCCACCGCCGCCGCAGCGACGGCAACGGCGGCGTCGACATGGCGGTGCTGGTTGACACCGCGCTCGACGTGGCGCGCGCGATGGTGCACCTGCACGCGCACAACATCTGCCACAGCGACCTCAAGGTGCGCTGGCGCTGGCGCGCGGTGGCCCTGCAGAGAGGGGGAAAGAAAGACAGGAAGGAGAGGTGGCATGCGCCGCGCAGGCGCGCGCGGCCCCGGTGGCGGCGCGCCGACGCGCGCGCGCGCCCCGCGCCGGCGCCCCGCCCCGCAGGCGCGCAACGTGCTCCTGCGCAGCGACGCGCACGACCCGCGCGGCTTCGCGGCCAAGGTGGCCGACTTTGGGCTGAGCGTCTCGCTCGCGAGCGACGCCACGCACGTGAGCAACGCCTTCCAGGGCACGCTCACGCACATGGCGCCCGAGGTGCTGCTGCGGGGCCAGGTGTCGCGGGCCAGCGACGTCTACGCCTACGGCATCATGCTCTACGAGCTCTACAGCGGTGAGCGCGGCGGGGCGGGGCGCCCGGGCGTTATTTTTTGTTGTTATTTGTGTGTTATGCTGTCGTCACGTTGTTGCGTGTTGCCCGTCGAACGTCGACCCCTGGGCGGCCAGCTCCGGGGGCTGCGAGCGCCGCGGCGCGGCGGCGCGGCGGCAGCGGCTCCCGAGCCCCGCCCCAGGCGCGCTGACCCCGCCCCGCCCCCGTCCCCCCGTCCCTCCCCTCCCCTCCCAGGCGACCACGCGTACAAGGGCGTCCCGCGCGCGCTGCTGGGCCACAACATCACGACCGGCGGCATGCGCCCCAAGTTCCCGCCCGGCACGCCGTTTGACTTTCAGTTCCTCGCCTGCCGCTGCTGGGAGACCGACCCCGCGATCCGGCCGAGCTTCGAGCAGGTGCTGCAGGAGCTCAAGCGCATGAAGGCGCGGCTCATCGGCGCCGCCGACCCGGGCGAGGGCGGGCTCGCGAGCTCGCCGGGGTCGATGACGAGCCCCGTTGGCAGCGCGAGCGCGGGCGGCCACCCGACGCTGCTGTCGGCCGTCGGCGGCGACGGGCGCGACGGGCGCGTGGCGCTGCTGCCGAGCATCGTCGACTCCGACACGCTGCCGACGGCGGTCGACGCGGCGCTGTGGCAGCAGGCGCACGCGCAGACGCTGGAGCAGCAGGACGAGCTGCGCCGCGCGCGCTCGGGCAGCACGGCGCCCCCGCTCAGCCGCGGCCCGAGCGGCAGCGGCTACACCGGCGCGAGCGCGGCGATGGAGGTCGCACGCACGCTGTCGTCGCGCGGCAGCGGGCCCGCCGGCGCGCGCGGCAGCCCGCCCGCCGCGGCCCCGCGCGCGGGCGGCGCCGCCGGCGGCTCGCCGAGCATCTACGTCGACGCGAGCACGCTCGACGCGCCGGCGGGCATGCTGCTCCTGTCCGACGACACGCAGACGCTGCACTGACCGCGGCGCGCGCGCCGTCGCGGGCGCGTGGGGGGGGGGGGGGGCGTGAGCTGCGGGCCCCGGGGCCGAGGCGCTGCTGTGCATGCATTCTTTCGACACCGACCGCATTGATCGGAACCGACTGCCACCCACGCACGCTCTCCCGCAGGCTTGAGGCTCTTGCCGTGAGGGGCGCATACCTGTTGAGCGGGCGGGGGACAGGCGCGCGCATGCGGCCGCCGCCGCAGCGCGCGCCATGCGAACATGGCCGCTGCGGGCGGCCCGCGGCGCGCGACGCATGCAATTTGAAACGTCAGCAGCGGCTCCCCAGACAGCGGCCGCGTCACATGCGGGGAGGCTTTGTGCGCGTTGCGGGTGTCTTTTCAAAGCAATAATCAGTGCCGCGGGTGTGCTGCCAACTTGGATTGAGCCGCGGGCGGCGCTGATTTTGGCGGGGGCCGCGGCGGGTGCTGCTGCACAGGCTTGGAGCTTGGAGCTGGGGACGCTTGGAGCTGAGGGGGCGGCCGTCGTAACAGAGCGAGGCCGACGGTCAGCAAAGCCGCAGCGCGTGCCTGTTAGTCGCAGATGCTTGCTCAAAGCCTCCAGCGCGCCAGCGAGCTTGCTTGCCGTCGCGGCGTGCACCACGCCCGCTCCACCCTCGGTCAAGGCAGGCTGCCGGACGCGCTCGCCAGCTGGAACAGCCCCTGCGCCGCGCACTGCCCCTGCACCACGCGGTGCGCGAGCAGGCCGCCCAGCAGCCCCACGAGGGGCGCGTTGTGGTGGAGCCCCACCACCGACTGGAGCGCATCGCCGCGCACGTCCGCGAACGAGTCCTCGCCCGCCGGGCCGGCCACGAGCGCGCCGGCCAGCGACACGGGGTTGGGGCGGTCGGGCAGCAGCCCCGAGGCGACGTCGCAGCCCTGCGCGCCGTCGCTGCCGCCGGCCCAGCAGCTGGCCAGGCGGTGCTGCGGCTGGCGTGGGCTGCGCCGGCCGTAGCCTACCAGGTAGCTGCGGCCGCGCCGGCTGCGCCCCAGCATGTAGGTCGCCTGGCGGCCGCGGTCGCGGGGGACGTCGCGCGCGGCGCGCGGTGTCAGCTCAACTGACCGGCGAGCAGGCGCGCACCGACCGCGCGCTTGCGCCGGCAGCCCCCCCCCCCCCCCTCCTCGTCCCCACAGCCATGCCAGCGCGCCTGCTGCAGGGCGAAGCACTCCAGCCGCTGGCGCACGCGCGCCGGCAGGCCGCCGTCGGCGCTCCACAGCAGGCCCAGCAGGCCCGTGGACGCGGCGGCGGGGAGCGGCTGGCCGGGCGTCCAGGGAAAGCCAGACGGCGTCGGGGCAACGACGTCGGCGTGCTCGTTCTGCGCCGGCGACGGGCGCGGCGGCCGAGCCCTCAGCTCAGAGCGCGTGCGGGCCGCGCGCCGCGCCAGGCTGCGGCGGCCGTCGCCGCTGCCCGGCGGCCCACCCTGCCCGTCAGCCAGCCTCGGAACAGCATCGACAGCGCGTTGCGGTGGCGGGCGGCCGCGCCCGGCGCGACGCCGGGCGGCAGCGGCTGCCGCAGCAGCAGCACCGCCGCCGCCCACGCCACGTGGTCGTGGCCCGGGACGTAATACCCCGGCGCGCCCCAGGCCGCCTCCTCCTCCCAGTGCCAGCCGAGCCAGGCGTGTGCCTCGGCCAGCAGGTCGGGGCTGCCCGTGGCAATGCCGAGCCACGCCGCCGCGTGCGCCATGTCGTCCAGAGCGGAGCTGCTCGCAAAGTCGGTCGCGCCGGGCGTGCCGGGCGGCAGCACGCCGCGCCAGCCCGGCTCGGACGCTGCCAGCAGGGACTCGTACGTCACGTTGGCGCGCGGGCCGAGCGCGGCCGCGTCGGCGTAGAGCGCGCGCGCCGCCACGAGTGCGTCCGCCGCGAGCGCCGGCTGCGCCGCGGACAGCGCGGCGCTCGCCGCAGCGAGTGCGGCGGCGGCCGCCGCGACCACCTCGGCGCCGGCCGCGCCGGTGCCGGCGCTCGCGTTGACCAGCAGCGGCGCGCGCTGCGGCGGCATGCGCCCGGGCCCGCCCCACGAGCCGGTCGCGGCAGTCAGGTTGACCGCATAGTCCTGCGGCCGCCCCACCTGGCGGCAGCGCGCGGCTTGAGCGCGGCCCGAGCGCGTGCGAGCGGCCGCCGCAGCGCGGCGGGGCGGCCCGCGGCCCCGCGCCGGCGGCGCCCGCGCTGGCGGCGCACCCGGACGACAAAGACACCGGGCGCCAGCCGCGCGGCCATGAGATAGCGCGCGCCCTCGGCCAGCGACGCCTGCAGCGCGCCCAGCACGCCGGCCTGGCGCGGCGGGTGGCAGGGGGCGGGGGTGGGCCGCGCCGCGCCGCGCGGCGGCGCCTGGTCCGGGCGAGGCGGCCGCGCCCGGCGCGCGCCTGCTCGAGGCCGCCCCTGAATGCGACCAGGCTCCAGGCAAGCGTGGTCATGCTCGTCGCAAGGGGCAGCGAGTGCTTCACGTAGTCCCCGCCGAGGTAAAAGCCGCCCGGCACAGCGTCGGCGGGGCCGTCGGTCGGGCCCGCCGCGAGCCAGGGGAAGGCGGCCAGCGCGCCGGCGCCGCCGGGCAGCGCGGCCACGCCGAGCGGCGCGCGCGTCGCGCGCTGGGCGTCGATGAAGCCGGCAGCGAGGCGCAGCGCGCGGCCGAGGTCGTGCGCGGGCGGCGCGAGCAGCCAGAGCACGGCAACCGTGCCTGCGCGTGCCCGCGCGGCGCGGAGGCGAGGGTCGGCGCGGCGGCGGGGGGGGGGGGGGGGGCGGTGCGCACGCGCCGGCGGCGCCCGGCGCCGGTGCTCGGGGCCGCGGCGGGCGGGCGCGCACCGACGAAGAGCGCGACGCTCGCGAGCTGGCTGGCCGCGACCGCGGCGCGCAGCGCGGCGCCGCGGCTGGCGCAGTAGGCCACGAACAGCAGCGGCGGGATGGCGTTGCCGAGCGCGAGCAGCAGGGCCAGGAGCATGAAGTCGCCCTGCGCTGCCGCGCCGCCGCGCGGCCGCGCCGCGAGCTGCCAGCAGCCCGCCGCGACGGCGGCCGCGCTCGCGCCGAGGCTCAGGAGCAGCAGCACCCAGGGGTCGAGCGTGGACCAGCCGAGGCCGGACAGGTTGGTGGCCAACCAGCCGCGCTCGGCGGCGGGCGCCGGCGCCGGCGGGCGCGCCGGCGTGCCCGCGCTGGGCGGCGGCCCCGCCGCCGCCGTCGGCGCAGCCTCGCCGCCCTCCGCAACCGCCGCGAGCGGCGGCGCCGGCGGCGGCTCCAGGTCCGCCGGCCGCCGCAGCTGCCCCGCGCGCGCCTGCACGCCGCGCGGCTGGGCGCCCGCGCCCACGTCGCCGCCGCCGCCGGGCGCGGCGCTGCCGCGGGCGGGCGGGCCAGCAAAGCTGCGATACAGCGCCGAGAGCGTGGCCGACGCGAGCAGCAGCAGCTCCGCCGCTGCGCCGCGCGGGGCGCTCGGGTCGAGCTTCTTGTCGGTCGCCTTGAAACCGCCGCCGCGCCGCCTGAGCCCCAGGCGCGACCTGCGGCGCGCGTGCGTGCGCGCGCGCTTGAGCTGGCGGCGAGCTCGCGAGCGGCTCAGCGCAGCACAGCCGGGCCCAGCTCACAGCAGCGTGTTGACGATGGCCTTGGCGTAGGTCGTGGCGAGGAGGTGGTTGGAAACGAGGCAGAGCCACATGCCCTGCACGTGCGCGAGCTGCCTGGCGTGGAAGTTGACGGCGACGCTCGCGGCAAAGTGCAGCGTCGCCGCCAGCGCAAACGTGGGGCTCAGCGCCACCGGGTGCGCGCCCCAGACCAGGCTGACGCAGGGCACGGCGACGTAGGTGGCCGTGCACACGACGGTCGCGACGTAGGCGATCACGCCTGGGGCCGGGAGTTGGGCGGGACGGGGGCGCCGTCAGACGGCGGCTGGCGCGGCGCCGCCACGCCGCGAGGCAACCCCAGTCCCAGTCACCGTTGGTGTACAGAATCTTTTGCAGCAGCGGCAGCGACCGGCGCAGCAGCGGGCAGTGCCGGCTCAGCATGACCTGCACGTGGCCGCGGCACCAGCGCGAGCGCTGCCGCAGCACCGCGCGGACCTCCTCCGGCGCCTCACCCTCCTGCGGCGGCGGCGGCGGCGGCGGCGGCGGCGCGCTGCGTGACCGGCCGGCCACGCGCAGCCAGCCTCAAGCCCGGCCAGCCTGCCGCCGCATGGTACCGCGAGCGTCAGCGGCAGGTAGCGCCCCGCACGCCCGCGGCGGCAAGCTCCAGCGACAGCGCAAAGTCCTCCGTCACGCTGTCCTCGGGGAACCAGCCGACCTGGCAGGGTTCAGGGCGCGAGGCCTGGGGCGCAAGCGACGCAGGGGCCGCGGCAGCCGCGCCGCAGCCCCGCCGCCTGCCCGCCGCCCGCGCGCGCGCGCACACACCTGCGCGAGCGCGCGCGCGCGCACACAGAAGTTGGTACCTGTGCAAGAAACGTGCCCGAGGGCGTCGAGGCCGGGCAGGATGTACTGCCAGTACTGCCAGGGACGGGGCGGCGGCGGCCAGGTTTTAGGTTTCAGGGTTTCGGCAGCGCTGTGTCGGCCGCTCCGATCGGACGCCGCGCGGGCGTGGCGCGCCGGCCCCTTCGACCCCCGGAAGCCCTGTGCCACCTGGACGTTGATGTGGTTGAACACGTCGCTGTGCTGCTCGACGTTGTGGAAGGCCTGGGGCGTGAGGCACAGCCCCACGGCCTCGTCCCACATGACCGCGAGGACCTGCCTGAAGAAGGCGGGCTTGGCGGCCTGGTCGGCATCAAACACGACCACGAGCTCCGTCGCGGGGATGCTGCCGGCGGCAGCGGCGCCCGCGGCGGCGCCGTAGATCTGCCGGAGGCAGTGGTTCAGGTTGGCGGCCTTGCCGTTGACCTCGCCACGCGGGCGCACGCGCCCAGACACATACCTGCGCGGCGGGCGGACGGGCGGCGGCGTAACGCGCGCGCGGCGGCAAGGGCAGGGCATGGCGCGCCCGCGCGGCCCGTGCAGGCGCCGCCGCCGCTGCAGCCGCCCGCCCCGAGGGCTCACACGGCGGCGGGGCCCAGGGTCGCGACCCAGGCGGCCTTGTCCGCGTCGCAGCCGTCGTCGCAGACACAGACAGTCCGCGACACGCCGGGCGGCAGCTCCGCCACGAGTGCGGCCCCGACGGTCGCCCGCACCGTGCCGAGGCTCTCCTGCGGCGGCGGCGCGGCGGTGCTGGGTGAGGCGCGAGACTGCGCGCCGTGCTGTGCTGCCGCACCGCAAGGGCTGACCTTGTAGCAGGGGACGAGCACGCGCACGGCAAAGCGCTTGTCCTTGGGCAGCACCCAGCGCCCGTCGTCGCGCGGCAGCCCGTCGGGCAGCGCCGCCGTCCGCGCACAGCGCCGCGGCAGCATGAGGCAAAACGGGACCATCGCGACGACGCCCAGCACCTCCACGCCCAGCACGATCGCACCGTACCTGGGACCAGCGTGCGGCAGCGCGCGCGGGCTCGGGGCGGCTTGCCTCGTCCCGTGCTGCGCCCCTCCCCGGCCCCCGCGCTGCCCCGCCAAGCTCCCCGCTGCGCTGCGTGCGTGCGCTGCGCGCGGCCGTCGGCTCAGCGCACCACGCCGTGTTGCCGAGCTGGGGCAGGGTGTGCGTGACGCGCGTGATGAGGTAAAACACCGAGGCGGCGAGGTAGGCGAGGCAGGCGGCGCAGCCGAGCGGGCTCCAGACCAGCTCCAGCGGACCAGCCCAGCCCGGCGGCGGCGCCCACACTTGCCGCCGCATGCGCGCACTGAGCGCCTTGGCCAGCTGCCGCTTGTCCCGCGCGCCGCGCACGTGCGCGGCACCGGCGGAGCCGCGGCCGCCGCCGCCGGCGCTGAGCGCGGCGACCAGCGCCGCCTGGGTGCCGAGCAGCGCCGCCGTGCTGCTGCTGACGTAGCTCCCCAGCAGCCCATGCTGGCGGAGCAGGCGCTGCGTGGGAGGTCGGGGAGCAGCGCGGCGGCCACGGCGGCGGCGGCGGCGTCAGCCCGCGGAGGGCGCGCGCGGGTGGCACGGGGAGCAAGGCTGGCGGCCGCTCGCGAGCCGCCCCACCTCGGCGCTCGCCAGGCGTGCGAGCTTTCCGCCGCCTGCGTCCGACCAGACCGCGCCCGGCACGCTGGCACCGACGCCGAACCGGCCCGCCGGCAGCTGCGCGGCCAGCGGCGCGCCGTCTGCGGTGCCGCCGCCGTGCGAGCCCGCCGCCGTGCGCGTGGTGTCCTGGAGCGTGCCGATGGTGCCCAGCGAGCCAAAGCTGCTGCCCGAGGCGCTCGACACCTGCGCCGCCGGGCGGAGCGCACTTGCTCTGTGCGGCCCCGTGCACTCCCCCGCCCCCGCCGCCCCGCGGTCCAGCGCGGGCAGAGCTCGCTCGCTCGCTCGCTCACCCCTGACCACGAGAGCAGCCGCCCCGCGGCCCCCGGCAGCAGCTCATAGATCAGGTCTCCGGGCTGCAGCGCCGCCGGCGCCGCGCCGCCGTCCGCCGAGTGCAACACCTCGAGGCCGCCGTCGCTGTCGGCGTCGCCGCCGCCGCTCGGCGCGCCGGCGGCCGCCGTGCCGCCGCGGCCGCTGGTGAGGGCGTCGGGCGTGAGCTCGGATGTGATCGTGAGGTTGGGCGTCGACAGGCGCTCCTTGATCAGGGCAGAGAGCTGGGGCGCGTCCAGGGAGAAGCTGGGCTGCACGCCCGCGGCGCCGAGCGCGGACAGCAGCTCGCTCTCGTGCGGCAGCAGCGCCGGGCTCCCGCCCGCGCTGGCGGCGCCGCCGGCCGACTCGGAGTGGCGCCGCAGCAGCCACTGCAGCACGGAGCGGCCTTTGAACAGGGGGTTGCCCATCACAGTGAGAAGCTCGGCGCCGCTACCGGCGCCGCCGCCGGCGATGCTGTGGCCGTCGTCGCCCGCGCCGCCGGCGCTGGTGCCGGCTGCGCTGGCCGGCGCCGCGCCGTCCGGGCCGCCGCCGCCACCGGCGGCTGAGAACAGCGGGTTGGCTCGCAGCACCCCGGGCGGGTCGGCCGCGACGCACAGGCTGTGTCGCCGCAGCAGGGCCTCGGCGACTGCCAGCCCAGCGTCAACGCCCAGCGCCGCCTGGGCAGCCGCCAGCGCACCGTCGCCCGGCCACTGGTCCGTCGGCAGCCCTGCGCTCCACTCCGGCGGCGTGCTGCGCGCTGCCGTGGCCGGCGCCGGCATCGCCGCTGGCAGCTGCGCGGGGCTCCTGGCCGCGCGGGGCGCCAGCGGCCGATTGAAGATGTCACGCGCGCTGGCCTGCTTGCCGCCGCCGGGCGCGCGCGAGGCGCTGCCGGCGGGAGCAGCCGCCGCCTGGCGCGCCGCGCCGCTCGCCGTGGGGCGCATCAGGCCGCCCGGCGAGCGCGCCAGCTTGCCGGCGCCGGGCAGGGGGGTGCCGGGGACGCCCCGGGGGCCACCGGCCGGGCACTGCGGCCCGCCGGCGGGCGCTTCGGCAGCGGCTGCGGGGGCAGCGGTCGCGGCGCTGCGCCCGCCGGCCTGCGCACTGCCGCCGCGCCGGCCGGCCGCCGCCGCCTTCTGAGTACGTTGCTTCTGCATTCTGGCACGACGTTCAAGGTTTAGCGGCACACATGACGGGCTGCTGCAGCGGCTGGCGGCGGCGACAGCAGCGCTTGCAAACGGCGCGGCTGACCGAGGGCTTGGCGCTTCAGCCTCGCGAGGAGCGTCTGCACCCGACAGGATCGCGGCGATCGGACGATGTGAGGGGCCGCGGAGGCGCTGCTGTTGACGCTGGCGGCCGCTGCGGGCCGCGGCGTGCTCAGTGCTGCTCGCCCCCGCCGATCAGCCACGCCCAGCTGTCGCGGGAGGGTCGCCCCATGATCTCGCGAGCGGGAGGCGCGGGCGGAGAGCTCGTGCAGTCGTTACAGCAGCGGGTCAGCTCTCCGAAACTCCTCGGGGCTGTACGTGCGCATGCCCTGCTGCTGCTGCTGCTGCCTGCGCTGGCTGTTTCCGCCGCCGCCGCCGCCGGCGGCGCGCCCAAACGGCGCCGCCGGGCTGACCGGGCGCAGCCCGCCGCGCCCCGGGCCCGACGCCGGCCCGGGCGCGCGAGGCATGCCCGGCGGGCCCGGCTGCTGGGGGTCGCTCCCGCCGGTGCCGTCGTAGAGGGAGCCGAGCTCGTCCAGCAGGGCCAGCTCCTCGTCGAGGCCCTCCGGCAGGCGCATCGGGTTCATGCCCACCTGAGGGTTTAGGAGCGGAGGGGTGGGGCAGGGTTTGGGCGCGGCGCCGCCGAGTGCTGTGCGGGGCGCCGGCCGCGGCGCGGCGGCGGGCCGCGGCGGCGGCGCGCGGGCGCTGCCGCGCACCTTGGGCGCCTGCCCGTGCTCGCGCCGCGCGCCGCGCGCGCGCGCCGCGCCGCCCTCCTCGCCCTCGCCGCCCTCCTCCTCCTCGTCGCCGGCCTCGCCGCCGTCGCCGTCGGGCAGCGCCCAGCGCGGGTGCTCGCCGCCGAGCTGGATGCGCGCGATGCCGGCGACCTCGGCGCTAAACCCCGAGAGCATGTTTATGAGCACGTCGAACGCGAGCTCGTCCGCGGTGCCGAGGTCGACGTGGAAGCGCGCCCAGGAGCCCCTGAACTCCGGGTCGCTCACCTCATGCATGAGCGCGCGAAAGCCGGACTCCGCGTCGGCGCCATCGTACTCGAAGAAGCTCGTGTCGTCGCTGTTGTTGTAAAAGACCTGCGGCACGGAGGAAAGATGGGGGGGGGGGGGGGGGGAGCGGCGGCCCGGGGCGCGTCGGCGCGGGCCCGTCGGCGCGGCGTGCTGCGCGCTGCCGCCGCGGCTGGTCGGCGCGGTGTGCTGCGCGCTGCCGCCGCGGCGCGGCTGGGCTGCAGGCGCGCGCGCGCGCGCGCAGTGCGGGGGGCGCCGGCCGCGGCGGCGCGCCTGCAGGTTGCCGCTGTTGTAGCCTCCGAGCTTGCCGACGACAAACCAGGAGCGCACGACGCTCGACAGCAGCTCGCGCTCGCGCTCGCTCGGCGGCGCCGCCAGCTCCAGCCACACCCACAGGTCGAAGACGTCCACCTCGCGGAAGACGACGCGGGGCGGCTCGGGCGAGCCGGTGTTGGCAAAGGGCAGCGCCGGCGCGTCGGGCGGCGTCGCGAGCTTGGCCTCCATCTTGGCCCTGATCTTGTCGGGGTCGCCGTCCGTCCCCTGCAGCAGCTCCGCCACCTCCTCATCCACGCCCGCGTCCTCCTCGAGCACGCGCACCCAGTCGGGCTTGGGGGCGCGGCCGGCGCGCGGCGGCGGCTCCGGGCCCAGCGGCCGCCGCGCCGCCGCGGGCGCTGCCGGGCCGCGCGGCCGCCGCCCAAGCCGCCACCGACATGTGCACGGCGGCGCGGCCGCCCAGCCCGCGAGCCGCATGCTGCGGCGGCGGCAGCGAGCGGCGGGAGCGGCAGCAGCGGCGGCGGCAGCAGCGGCGCTGGGCGGCGAGGGACCGAGAGGCGCGGCTGGATGCGGGAGGGCCGGGCGGGCGCGTGACGCTGGACCTGGACCCGGCGGCGGGACCGTGGGGGGCAAGCTCGGCTCACGGCCACCAGCTCGTCACAATCCTCGCCGCCCCGCCGTGCAACCAAAACTGCGGGATTGGGTTCTGACTCCTGCTGCCACGCCCGCGGCGGCGCGGGGGCCTGCCGCTGCAGCCGCCCGTGCGCGCCGCCGTCGCCGCGCCCGCGCGCGCCGCCGCTGCTCTCAGGCGGTCGAGAGCATCGCGTAGCCGCCCGCCTCGAGCGTGTCCACGATCTCCATGCCGCCCGTCGTGGTGATGCGGCCGGCCTCCATGATGTGGATGAAGTCGGGCTTGATGTAGTCGAGCAGCCGCTGCGCGCCGGCGCGGGGCGGCGCGGGTTGGTCGAGCGTCAGGCGCGGGCGCGGCCGCCGCAGGCGCCGCGGGCGCCGCCGCTGCAGCTGCTCCGCGCGCGCGCGCACTGCACCCGGTAGTGCGTGACCATGAGCAAGCTGCGCTGCGGCGTCTTGAGCCCGTTGACCGCGCCCGCGACGTCGCGCAGCGCGTCGATGTCCAGCCCGCTGTCGATCTCATCCAGGATGGCCATCTCCGCCTGCGCCCCCCGCGGCGCGCGCGCGGCGGCGGCTGAGCGCCCGCGGGCGCGGGGCCCGCCGTGACGTGCAGCAGCGCCGCCGCCGCCGCCCGCCCGCGCGCGTGCGCCGCCGCGTCGTCGCACCTCGAGCACCGCGAGCTGCAGGATCTCGTTGCGCTTCTTCTCGCCGCCGGAGAAGCCCTGGTTGACGTTGCGGTTGAGGAAGGTGGGGTCCATCTTCAGCAGCTCCAGCTGCGGGCGGGCGCGGCGCGCGCGCGTGAGCGCGGCCGCGCGCCGGCGCGGCGCGGGGTCCGCCGCCGCGGGTGCCCCCCGCAGCGTGCGCCCGCCGGCGCGCGCCTTGGGGATGACGTGGGCGTAGAACTCGAGCGGGTCGAGCTCGGCCTGGCCGAGCGCCTTGCGGCGCGCGTTGCAGGCCATGCGCAGGAAGTCGACGTTGCTGACGCCGGGGATCTCGATCGGGCTCTGGAAGCTCAGAAACAGGCCCTCGTGGCTGCGCTCCTCGGGCTCCAGCGCGAAGAGGTCGCGGCCCTTGTACGTGGCCGTCCCGCCGGTGACCTCGTAGTCGGGGTGGCCGACGAGCACCTTGCTCAGCGTCGACTTGCCGGACCCGTTCTTGCCCATGATGGCGTGCACCTCGCCCTCGCGGATGGTGAGGCTGACGCCGTTGAGGATCTGCTGCCCCGTCTCGGCAATCTTGGCCTCCAGGTCGCGCACCTCGAGCATGACCGGCCCGCTGCTGCTGCTGCCCGCGGCCGCGCGCACCGCAGCGCGTGGCGCCCGGGCCGCGCTCGCAGGGGCAGCGGCAGCCCGCCGGGCCGCCAGCCCGCGCTGCGCCAGCGCCATGCGTGCGCTGCAGGCGGCGGCAGGGACCGAACGATGGGCGCGACCTCCGCCGACGGCGGGCGCGCGCACTGACGGGCTGCGCGGCTGCGGCAGATAGGTGGCGGTGAGGAGAGTGACGGCGCGTGCGGGCGGCGCGAAAAGGCGTTTTCCGTGAACTGTCACTTTGGCTCGTCGACTCTCGGCGCCCCAGCGGGCGCCCCAGGCTCGCGCCACACACTCCCAACGCAGCACGGGGCAGCCCCTAGGAGGCGGCCGGACGCTCGCTGCCGGTGGAGCAGCAGCAGCAGCAGCAAGTCGACGCTCGCGCCACCATCCTTCTGCGCCGCAGCAACAGCCGGCGCCGCTGCCGCGGCTGAAGGGGAAGCAAGCGGACGGTTCGCTCGGGGAAGCGCCGCAGGCCCCGCGCGCAGGTGGGTGGTGGTGGTTGGCGCGGCGCCGCCGCGCGGCCCGCCGCGCCGCCGCCGGGCGCCGCCGCGCCGCCCGGGCCCGCTGGCGGCGTGCACGTCGCCGCCGTGGCAAGCCACTGACGCGGCGCAGCGGCACCACCCGGCCGCGGCGCGAGCAGCGGGGGCGAACGCGCTGCCGGGTGCCCTGCAAGCCGCGGGGCGGCCGATCGCGGCGGCGCCGCGCCCTCGCGCGACCTCACCACCGCGGTGATCGCCGCGCGCGCCGCCCCGCAGGACGGCAGCAGCGGCGGCCGGCTGGCAGCAGCAGCGGCGGCCCGTGCGCGGCATGCGGCGCGGCAGCAGCGGCGGCGGCGCCCGGCGCTGATCGCGCCCGGCGCCGCTGATCGGCGGCGCGGCCATGGCGACGCCGCCGAACGGCGGCTGGCAGGGCCCGCCGCAGCACGCCTGGCCCGGCGCGCCGCCGCCCGGGGCACCCTGGCACCCAGGGCATCCCCCGCCGGGGCACCCCAGCCGGGGTCCCCCGCAGCCGGCGCACGTGCGCCCGATGGCGCTGCAGCCGACGCACCAGCAGCAGTGGGGGGCGCCCGCCTACGGCCAGCCGCCGCCGGCGTACGCCTACGCCCACGCGCACCCCGGCGGCCCGTATGGCGGGCACTACGGTCCCTCTGGCGGCGCCGCGCCGGCCGGACACTGGCCGCCAAACCTCCCGCAGCCGCCGCCCGGCCCGCCGCTGCCGGCCGGCCCGCAGCCGCCGGCCGGCGCGCCACCGCCGGGGCGCTGCCGCCGCCGCCGCGGGAGCCGCCGCCGCCAGCGGCGCAGGTGGGCAGGCCGCCGCCGCCGCCCATCGAGCCGCCGCCGCCGGTGCCCATGGAGCCGCCGCCGCCGGCGCCGGGCGGCTCGGGCGCGCAGACGCCCGTGGCGGGATCGGCGGCCGTGAGCCCCGCCGCGGCGCTCACGTCGCGGTCGCCGGCCGGCAAGCCAGTGACCGTGGTCTCGGCGGTGAACCCTGCGCTCAAGCGCCTGGGCCTGGCGGCGCTGCGGCCCAAGTCCGCCGGCAGCGCAGCGGGCGCGGCGCGTGCAGCAGGCGCGCCTGGTGCGGCAGGCGCGGCTGGCGCGGCCGGCGCGGCCGGCGCGGCGGGCGCCAAGATGGCGGGCAGCAGCCAGAGCGACGAGGAGGAGGGCGAAGTGCATGAGCAGCCAGGGCGCACGGCGGCCGCCGAGGCGGCGGCGGCGCCCGCGCCCTCGCCGGGCCAGCCGTCGCTGTCGCCGCGGCTGGCAGCGCCGGCGGCGCCCAGCACGCTGGCAGCGGCGCTCGATGGGCTCAGACTGCCTGCCCCGCACGCTGCGCCCCGCGGGCCGGGGGCCGTCCCCGCCGCGAGCGTGCAGCCGCCGCCGGCCGTGCAGGTGCAGGACAAGGCAGCGCAGAGCCTCGAGGCGCTCCTGTCAATGCAGCCAGCCAGCGCCGGTTCGCCGGGCGCGGCGCCGACCGCGTCGCCTGGGCAGGGCGGTCGGGCCAGGTCCAAGTGGGACCAGCCGACGGCCAGCCCCAACCAACCGGCGCCCGCGCCCGCGCCGGTGCCCCTGCCTGCTGCGCACGACGGCAAGCGCAGCAGCAGCAGCAGGAGCTGGAGCCCCTCGAGCGGCGAGGAGCGCAGCCGGAGCCGCTCGCGCTCGCAGTCGCACCGCAGCGAGCGCAGGCGGCGCGGCCACAAGCGCGCGCGGCACGGCCGCAGCGAGACCGGCAGCCCCAGCAGGAGCCGCAGCCGCAGCAGCAGCCGCAGCAGGAGCAGCGGCAGGAGCAGCAGCAGGAGCCGCAGCCGCCGCCGCAGCCGCGACCGCAGCCGCAGTCGCAGCCGCAGCCGCGACCGCAGCCGCGACCGCAGCCACAGCTGGTACGGGGGCGGAGGCCGCGGCTACGACAGCCGGGGCTGGCAGGACGACAGGCAGCGCAGCAGCAGCTGGCAGGCCTATCGCGGCCAGAGCGAGCGCGGCGGCCGCCGGGCCACGCCGGAGCGCGACCGCCGCGGCAGGCGCGACCGCCGCGGCAGCCGCGAGCGGGAGCGCCCGCGCGACGACCGGGAGCGGGACCGTGAGCGCGAGCGCGAGCGCGAGCGCGAGCGGGAGCGCGAGCGTGAGCGGCGGCGCGAGCCCGCGCCAGCCAGGCGCGAGGAGCGCGATGACCGGCCGCGCCGCACGCCGCGCAATGACCGGGGCGACGGCCGCGGCGCGCGGCAGCGCGGCCCCGACGAGTTGCGCGACGCGGGCGACGCGCGGCAGCGCGGCCCCGACGAGCCGCGCGACGCGGGCGACGCGCCGCGGCCGGGCAGGGCGCAGGCGGCGCAGGCCGCGGGGCGCCGACGGAGCAAGAGCAGGAGCCGCGAGGTGAGCCCGCGGGCGGCGCGCTGCTGGCGCTGCTGGCCGCCCTTGCAGCGGCCGGCACATGGCGGCCGTCCGCCAGGCGGCAGCGAGCGCCCCGACCTGTGCCGCCGCCGCGCCGGCCGTCCGCTCGCAGGACCGCGCCCGCAGCGGCAGCCGCAGCACCAGCGCGCCGCCGCCCCTGCCGAGCAGCCCGCCGCCCGGCGACGACGGCGCGGGGGCGCGGGCGAGCAGCAGGCGGGGCGGCGGCAGCCGAGCCCCGCCGCGGCCGAGGGCTACCTGGCCTGGGCCGCCCGGGCGCACGCGGCGGGGGAGCTGCCGGAGGGCGCCGCTGAGTACAACGCCGAGCTGGGAATGTACCGGCGCGGCGACGGCAGGCGCGCGCGCGCAGCACGGCGGCCGCGGCGCCGTGCAGGCCGGGGGAGGGCGGGCTCGCGCGCTCGAGGGAGGGGGAGGGGCGGCACGACCCGGTGCCGACCCCGCCCCCGACCCGCCCCCCGCGCCGCGCAGGTGGGAGTTGCTGCGTTACGACAAAGACGAGTGCGTCGCGGCGCAGCTGCCGGCGCAGGCGCTCGCAGACAGCGACGCGCGGCTGGAGCCGTTGAAGTCGGCAGTGCAGGCCAAGGTGCGGCGCCGCGCCGCGCCGGCCCGTCCGGCGGGCGGAGGGCGGCGGCGGGGCGGCCCGCGCCCGCGCCGCCGGCTCACCGCCGCCACCGCCGCTGCCGCCGCGCCGCTGCCGCCGCCAGCTCGAGCTGCTGGCGGACGCCGTGCGCTGGCCGCGCGCCGAGGCGCGCGCGCGCGCAAAGGAGTTTTTCGCCGATATGTCTGCGGCGGCCTACGTGACCTACATGCCCCCCGGCGGCATGGACCTGGACCTGGGCATGGACCCGGGCGGCGCCGACGACGCGCTGCCCGCCGCGCAGCGCGGGCCCGACGCCGGCGGCGCCGCCGCGCTCGGCGCCGCCACCTCCCTGGGCAGCGGCGGCGGCGGCGGCGGCGGCGGCGGCGGCGGGCTGCCGGCGCCGGGCGGCGACGGCACCACCATGAGCCCGGGCGCTGCACTCAGCCAGCAGCAGCAGGTGGCGGAGACGAGGGAGCCCAAGCCAATGGTGCCGATCCCGCTGGAGCGGGAGCTCCAGGGCGGCGAGGCGGGCGCCGCGCCGCCGTGCGACCCGCGCCCGCCGCCGGCAAGCGCCGCCGCCGCGCGCGCGGCGGGCGGGCTGGCGGCCGGCGTGCCGCCCTTTGCGCTGCAGCGCGGCGTGCAGGGCGACGCCGGGCACCGCCGGCTGTGCGAGGCGCGCTGGGCGGCGGCGGGCGCGGCGGCGGCGGCGGCGCTCGTCGCCGAGGAACGCGGCGGGGACGCGGCGCGGGGCGCCGCGCTGGCGATCGACCCTGAGGACCCCACCGCGGAGTGGCAGCTCGTCGCCATCGGCCCCGCCACGGCGGCGCACGGGGCGCCAGGTGCGGCCGCCGCGCCCCGCCACGCTGCGCCGCGCCGCGCCCGCCGCGCCGCCTGGGCGGGCTCGCCCGACCCCGCGCCGCGCCCGCCCGCCGCAGCGCCGGGCGCCGCCGACGACGACCGCCGGCCGCGCGCCAAGCTGGCCGAGCTGCGCAAGCGCGCGCGCGAGGGCCGCCTCGCGTGGGGCAGCTGCATCAAGCGCGACGTGCCGGGGCTGGAGCCCGACGAGCTGCGCCTGCCCGCGCGCAACAAGCGCGACAGGGACATCGTGGTCTCGCTGCGCACCGTGTACCTCCCGCTGCAGGAGGTGCGCGCCGCCGCCGCCCCGCTCACCCCCGGGGCCGGCGCGGGCCGCCGCCGCCGCGCGGCACCCGGGAGTGCGGCCTGCCGACCCGCGCCGCGCCGCGCCGCGCGCCGCGCCAGGCGCCCTACACGGCGGCCGACCTGCGCTGGGCGGGCGCGGAGCGCCTGCCCGAGTACCTGGTGGCCACGCGGCGCCTCGCGCCGCCGCTGCCGCCGTGGCAGCACGGCGACGCGGCCGCGGGCGCGGCGGTCGTCGCGGCGGCGCGCGGCGCGCTGCCGCGCCTCGTGTTTGCGCCCAAGGCGCTCATACGGCACCTGGGGGAGGCCGCGCTGGCGGAGCAGGGCGCGGCCGCCGCCGGCGACAAGAAGGAGGCGGAGCGCCGCGTGCTGGGCCTGGGCGCGGGGCTGCCGGGGCTCGCGCTGCAGCGCGGCGTCGCGAGGTGCGGCGGCGGCGGGCGCGCGCTCGCGGCGCGCCGTGCCGGCCGCCCCGGCCGCTTTGGGGGCGGGCCGCGCACCCGACCCCGCCCGCCGCCGCCTCGCAGCGCTG
Organism: Scenedesmus sp. PABB004; assembly: GCA_014905635.1. Taxonomy (NCBI): domain Eukaryota; kingdom Viridiplantae; phylum Chlorophyta; class Chlorophyceae; order Sphaeropleales; family Scenedesmaceae; genus Scenedesmus; species Scenedesmus sp. PABB004. The sequence goes on along the minus strand of JABVCE010000007.1, from coordinate 448,332 downwards.
TGTTTGCGGCGGACCAGCTGGCGCGCGAGGCTACGGCGGGCGGCCCGGCCGGCGGCGAGCGCCCGAGCTTCGGGCAGCTGCTGGCGCGGCGCGCGGCGAGCATGGCGGGGCAGCCGGCCGGCGGCGCCGGCGGCACCGCCGGCGACAAGGCGCCCGAGGCCGCGGGCGAGGCTGCTGCGGCCGGGGACGCGGCCGGCGCCCAGCGCATGCTGGACGGCTGCTGGACGCTGCTGCGGGGCCTGCCGGCGGTGTGCCTCGCGCAGATGCCGCCGCCGCTGGACGACGCCGCGAGCAAGCTGGCCAGCGAGCAGGCGGTGTTTGGCCCGCCGCCGCCCGCGGCGGCCATGGCCGCGTTCAACAGCGAGCTCCTGGGCCGCTGCAAGCTGGAGCGCCTCATGGCCGACCTGGTCCGCGAGCTGCTGCCCCTCGCGGCGCCGGCGTCGCTCGCGCCGGCGGGCGCGGCGGCGGCCGGCCCGGCGGGCGCGCGGGGCGCGCCGCCCGCGGCGTCGCTCGCGCCGGCGGGCAAGCAGACGCAGACGCAGCAGCCGCTGGCGCGGCAGCGGCAGGGCCTGGCGGCGCCGCAGGGCCAGGCGCGCCCCTCGCAGCAGTCGCCGGCGCCGCAGCAGCGACCCGCCGTGGCGGGCGTGAAGCGGCCGCACGAGGGCGGCGCGCAGGCCCCGCCCGCGGCCAAGCAGGCGCGTCCCGCGCAGCCGGCGGCGCACCCGCCCGCCGACACGCGGGCGCCGCCGCCAGAGCTGGGCGCCGGCGGGCTGCGCGCGCCGCCAGACTTCTTCACCCACGCGGCCGGCCTCTCCAAGGCCGCCCCGGGGGGGCCCTGGGCCGCGCTGCACCTGGTGCCCGAGGCCAAGCAGCTGCAGAACTGGCAGGTGGCGCTGCTCAAGCTGCTGGGCGACGCCGGCGAGCCGCCGGACAAGGCGCGCGCCACGCTGAGCGCGGCGATCAGGGAGGCGCTGGAGGGGCTGGTGCGCAAGCTGCGGGAGGCCGACAAGCGCGAGGAGGGCTGGTTCGGCGAGCCCGTGGAGGGCGTGCCGGACTATTCCAAGGAGGTCAGCCACCCCTGCTGCCTGGCCGACATCAGGGCGGCGCTCGCGGGCGGGCGGTATGAGATGCCCGAGGCGCCCGCACCGGCGGCGCCGGCGGCGGCGGCGCAGGGCGCGAAGCAGCCGCGCCGCCGCCTCTATGGCTGGCAGAGCGTGTCGGCGCTGCTGACCGACGTGGCGCTGATCGTGGCGAACGCGCAGACGTTCAACGGGCCGCGCGCGGGCCACGACTCGGTCGCGCCAGACATCCTGCGCGCGGCGCGCAAGCTGCAGGAGGCGTGCGCGACGGAGTGGCGCAGCGCGCACGCGCGGCTGCACAAGGCGTTTGCCGCGAGGCCGCGCGCGCCGGCGCCGCCGCCGGCGGCGGCGGCGGCCGCAGCGCAGGGGCAGCAGCCCCAGGGGGCGCCGCGGCCCGCCAAGCCCCACCGGCCGTCTCACGGCGAGGGCGCGTAGTCGAGAGTGCGTGTGGCTGGGGGTGCGGCGGCGCGCTGGCGGGCGGGGGAAGGGGAGGGGGCGGTGCTGTGGCGCGGCGGCCGCGCGTGCCGCGGCGTCGCGGGGCAACTCAGGTAACCTCGGCCTCGGCCCCCAGGCTCGGCCGCCCCCACCGCCGCGGCGCCCGCTGGGGGGGCTCAGCCCTCTTCCCACAGCGCAGCACGCAACGCCCAGACGCACGCGCCAAAGCAGCCTGGCCACCGAACGCCAGCAGCCGGCACCGGCCCGCAGCAGGGCCGCTGATCAGCGGCTGGTGTAGAACGGCGCCGGCGGGCAGTCAGCCGCGGCGCGCGCGTGCGCGACCCTGCACTCGCAGCCGGGGCGGCCGGCGGCGAAGCCGTCCGGCGTGCAGCAGGCGGCGAGGTCGACGCCGGTCCACGCCCAGCGGTCGGGCGCGCTGTCGGCAAACTTGCCGTGGGGTCGAGCGCGCGCCGCGCGCAGCCAAAGTGGCACCAGCGGTCCCCGTAAACCTCGTCGCCGCGGAAGCACCCCGGGTCGGGCCAGCCCGCCTTGCCCCAGTGCAGGCGCACGGGGCCGCTGCGCGCGGCGCGGCGCGGCGGGCAGCGCGCGGCGGGCAGGGCGCGTCGGGCGGCGGCGGGCGGGCGGGCTGCGGCCGGGCTCGCGCGCCGCCGCCGCAAGGCCCCCGCGCGCGCGCTGCAGCGGGCTGGGCGCACTGCGACGTGCAGGCGGGGTCGCCGAGCAGCGCCGCCATGACTGCCCTAAAGCGCGTGTTGGGCCGCCGGCCCTGCGCGGCGCGGCGCCGCGCGGCGGGACGGGGCGGCGACCGCGTCAGGGACCGGGACCAAGGCAGGTGTGAGCGGCGCAGACCGGAGCGCCACGGGACTATCATCATGGCCGTGAGAGCACAGCCGCACCGCGTTATAGAAGAGATAGTCCTCCAGGTTGATGTACATGCGCGGCCCGTCGCCGGTGAGGCTCAGCAGGCCGTCGTCGGCGCCGACGAAGCGCACGAGCGGCGCGGTGCGGAAGCCCTTGTCGGCCGCGCTGCGGCGCGCCGCGGGAGGGCAGGGGTGGAGGGGGCAGGGGCTGGGCGCCGGCGCGGGCGCGCGCAGGTGTGTGTGCGTGCGGCGCGGCGCACCGCTGAGTCGCGTTGGTGCCGTCCAGGTCGCCGTCGTACACGACCTCCAGCAGCCGCGCCCAGCAGCTGCCCGCGGCGCCGAGCGGGACGGCCGCCTGCGGCGCGCGGCGCGCGGCACGCGGCGGCGGCGCCGTCCCGCCCCGCCCGCGCGCGGCCGCAGCCCCGCTGGCTGCAGGCGGGCTGCCCGCCATGGCGAGGCTTTCTGGCGGCGCACCTCGTACTGGTCGTACCTGCGCGGCGGCGGCGACGGCGGCGGCGGCGGGCGGCGGCGTTGGTGGCGGCGGCGGCGCGGCAACGGCGTCGGCGGCGGCGCGGCGCCGTGAGTCAGCCCGGCCGCTGCCGCGTGCGCACAGAATGGTGCGGATGTTGCCGAGGATCGACGCGGGCTGCTTGATGTAGGCGGCGTTGGGCTCGGCGCTGACGTTGCCCGCGACCTGCCGCGCGGGTCGCGCGGGCAGCGCGGGTCGCTCGAGCTGCGGGCTGCGGGGCGCCACGCGCGCCTGCGCGTGCGTGCGCGGGCTCGCGGGTCGGTCGGTCGCACCTGTCCGATGCCAGCGGCGCTGATCGCCATCAGGCCCTCGGCCATGTTGGAGGCGGCGTAGAAGACTGCCGCATCAAGGGCGGGGCGGGGCAGGGCCAGGGCGGGGTGTGCAGCGCAGCGGGGCACGCGCGCGCGCGCGCGCAAGTAGACCCCCTCCGGCCAGCGCGCGCGCACCGGACGGCGGGTGGCGCGGCGGCGGGGTCCAGCGCACGCCGCCCACGCGCGCGGCCGCGTCGTCACGCGCCGCCGCGGGCAGCGGCGCGTCGAGCTCGCGCGCCGCGAAGCCACGCAGCCACGCCGCCGCCGCCTCGTACGGCGCGGCGCCGGCGCCGCCTGCGCCGCCGCCGCCCGGGGGCAGCACCTGGCCGGCGCTGACGTTGACGGCCGCGTCGGCGGGGAGCAGCAGCTCGCCGAGCGCGAGCAGGTCGCCGCGGCGGGTGAACACCGTGCTGTTGTCGGGCCTGAAGCCCGCCAGCGCCGCCGCCGCGGCGGCCGCGTCGGGGCTGTCGGCGCGCGTGTAGGAGACGGCGAGGAACTGCTGCTTCTGGACGACCCAGAAAATCTCCGTCTCGTTCATCCAGGCGGGCGGCTCGCCGCTGGGCGCGCGCAGGGGGTGGTCAACGAGAGGCGGTCAACGAGGGGTCAACGCAGCCTGGCGCAAAAGCAGCCCCCCCCCCCCCGTCGCCCCCGCGGGCTGGCCGCGCACCTTGCGTTGTACGTCGCGGCGGCGTCCGCCATCAGCGCCAGGAGCTGCGCCGGGCTCAGCGCGCGCAGCTCGCGCCGCACCGGCACCTCGCGCACGACGCGCATGTGCAGCCGCGCGATCACGCCCAGCTTGCCCACGGACACCCGCAGCGCCTGCAGAGCGCGCGGGCGCGCCGCTCGCTGGGCTGGCCCTGCGGGCCCTGGAGGGAGGGAGGCCGGCTGCGCGCCCCGCGCGCGCGTCGCCGCTGCCGCTGCGCAGCGCAGCGCAGCGCGCGCGCCGCGTCGCGTCGCGCCGCGCCTGCCCACCCCCATGAGGAAGGGATTGCTCTCCCGCGTGAACACGCGGCGCGTGCCGTTGGCGAGGATCACGTCAAAGGCCAGCACCTGCGCGCGCGGGCGTGTGAGAGCTGGAGGGCGCGGGGGCGCGGCGCGTCGGCCTGCGCAGGTGGCGGCCGCGGCGCGGTGCGTGCGCGGGCACCTGGTTGGAGAGGCTGCCGTGCGCGAGGCTGCTGCCGTGCGAGCCGGTCGCGACCGCGCCGCCGATGCTCTGGAACACAAACCTGGGCGCGCGGCCGCACGCGGCGCGTGCGCGGCGTGGGCGGCGGGCGGCGCTCGCTCGCGCCCGAGCAGGCTCCCGCGCGCGCTGTGCGCGCTGTGCGCGCTGCGCGCTGCGCTCGCCAGGGGAACGCGGGCAGCGTCCACCCCGCGGGCGCGTCGGGGCTGACGCTCGCTGCGAGCCAGTCGATCAGCTGAATGACCTGGACGCTCGCGTCGACCCACACGCTGCCGCCGGCCGCGTTGAGCTCGATCGACCGCGGGCGCAGCGACGCCATGGCGATGCCCACGGCGGGGGCCGCCTCTGCAGGCGCCGCCGGGCCCGGGCCGGCCGACGCGGCGACCGCCGGCGGCGCGGGCGAGGGGCAGAAGAAGGGCGCGTTCCAGGAGTGACCTTCTCCGACCGCCTTGACGCGGTCGTGCGCGGCCACCGCGGCGGCGGCCTCGTCCAGGGTGCGCGGGCGGACGATGCGCGTGGCGTTCGGGTCGCAGCCCAGCTCGCCCTGCAAGGGGAGGCCAGGGGTGAGGCGGTGCGCGGCCGCACGCGCCAAAAAACGCCCCGCGCGGGGCGCGCCGCCAGCTTACCTGGAAGTTGGTCAGCGCCATCGGCGGCTGCGCGGCCGCGGCCGCGAGCGCGAGCGCCACCAGCGCGCCCAGGAGCGCGCGGGCCGCCGCCGGCCGCCGGCGGGCGTGCAGCGCGCGGCGGGCCATCGGGCGCGGGGGCGAGGGATCGGGACGGGCGCGGCGCGGTCGGGAGCGAGAGGCGGCCCGCGCGGGCGCCGTGCGGGGGCGAGTGCCTGCGCGCGGAGCTGCTGCCGCGCGGCGGCAGGTGCCGGCCTCTCGGCGGCGGCGCGGGCGCGATGGGGCGCGCGGGCTGCGCGATCTGGCGCGAGGACACGGCGGCGGCGCGCCTTTGAAGGGGGACCAGCGGCTGGCGCGGCGCAGCGGGCGCGGCGGCACAAGGCGCGGCAAGCCGCCGCCGATGGCGATCGTGGTCGCCGCGAGCCCGCCCCGCCGCACTCGACCCGCTGAAGCACGGCGCGACCGCAACCCCTTCCCGCGCGCCGCCTCCAGCCGCACAGCGGCAGCAGCAGCATGCAGGCGGCGGCGCCCTGCGCCGCGCAGGGGCGCCTTGCAGGGCGTCCAGCGCCCTTCGCGTCTGCAAGTCTGCCGGCTCCCGCGCCCTGGGGCGGCGGCGCGTGGTGCCTGCGGCGCGGCGGCGCCCGCGGCGGCAGCAGCAGCGGCGGCAGCGGCGGCAGCAGCGCCGGCCCGCGCCGCGTGGCGGGCGCCGCGCTGGTGGCGCGTGCGGAGCGGCGGGAGTACTACGACGCCAAGGACATGCCGCCGCTGCCGCTCACGGTCTCCCGCATCGCCGTGCCGACGCTCGGGCACACGGTCGTGGACGAGGCTTCGAAGGCCACGCGCGCGGCGAGCCTGGCCATTTTCTACGACATCTGGCAGGACGCCCAGTACGCGCACCGCCTCAGCCGGCGCAGCGCGATCACCGCGCTCTGCATGTACGACCGCGACGACGTCGCCGCGGCGCGCGAGGCGCCCGGGGCGTTCCCAAACATCGACCTGCTGCATCGAATCTACAACGAGGGCCTCGACGTGGAGTTCGTGGTGGAGGAGGCCGGCGGCGGCGCGAGGCCGGCGGCGCAGTGAGCGCGGCGCGGCGGCGGCGGGCGCCGCGGGCGCGGCTGAGGGGGCGCGGCACGGCGCGGGCACCGGCGCGGTCGTGCGGCTGCTGCAACACGCAGCCGCGCGGCGCGCGGCGTGGGGGGCCGGTTACGTGCCAACAGCAACAGCTTGCGTGCGTCCGGACCCCGCATGCATCACTGCCCGACCGCGTGGTCAGATGGACCAGCCGCGTGGGGCAGCTGCTGCTGCCCGTTGCCGAGCCCGTCGGCGGCCGCGGCTGCCGCGCCGTCGGCGCCGCGCAGGGTCAGCCGCAGCCGCTTGAACTGCGGCCCGGGCGGCGAGGCGCCAGCGTGGGCGCCGCCGGCAGCGTCGGCGCCGCCTGTCGCGACCGCCGCAGCCGCTGCCAGCGCTGCCTGCGCCGCGGCGGGGATGGCCGCGCCAGGCGCGGCGGTCGCCGCGTCGTCGCCTGGCTGCGCCGCGCCGCCGGGCGCCCCGCCCGCCGGCGCCGCCGCCTGCGGCCAGCCCCAGGCCGCCGCCTGCAGTGCTGCGTCGTCGGGCGCCGTCGGCCACGAGCCGGCGGCGAGCTGCTGCCAGGCCTCCTGCTGCGGGTGCTGCTGCCAGGCCCCCTGCTGCTGCCAGGCCCCCTGCTGCTGCCAGGGCTCCTGCTGCTGCAGCTCCTGCTGCTGCTGCCAGGGCAGCTGCTGCTGCTCCCAGGGCTCCTGCTGCTCCGCCGCCGCCGCCGCGCGCTGCTGGCCTCCGCGCGCGTTCGCGGTACGGCGCCCGGCGGCGGCGCCGCCCGGCTCGTCCTCCCCGCCCTCCTCGTCCTCGTCGGAGGCCTCCACGGGCGACGAGGACGAGCCGTCGGCGTCGTAGCTCTCCTTGTAGCGCGGCCGCTGCCCCGTGCGGCGCCGCAGCTGCCGCCGCTGCGGGTGCGGGGCGCGCCGCCCGGCGCGCCGCGCGCGGCGCGCGCCGCCGCCGCTGTCGCTGTCGTCGCTGCCGCTGCTGGCGTCGCCCCCGGCAGCATAGGCAGACATAAAGGCCTTGGCCGCCTGCGCCGCGTGCCGCTGGCTGCGGCCGCCCGGCGCGGCCGGCCCCGCGCCGGCGCGGCGCGCGCGCCGCGCGCGGCGCTCGCCCTCCTGCTGCGGCCGCCAGGCGCCGTCGCGGTCGCTCTCGCCGCCCGCGCCCGCGCCCGGGCCCGCGCCCGCGTCCGGCCGGCCGGCGCCGGCGCGGGGCCCGCGTCCGGGTCGGGCGCGCCCATCACGGCCGCCGCGAGGCGGCCGTGCAGCTCCCACGCCGCGGCCGCGGGCGCGGAGCCGTCGCCGTTGAATGCGGCGGCGTTGCGCGCGACCAGCTCCGCGTCGTGCAGCAGCGCCGCGGCGGACCGATAGTAGCCGCGCTCCACGCGCGCCTGCAGCGTGTCCAGGCCGATCGGGAGGGGGACGACGCGGTTGTAGGCGGTTGGGCCGTCCGGCGTGTCGTACACCGCCGCTGCCGGCGGCGCGGCGCGGAACAGGCGGAAGCGCTTGGCGGCCGCGAGCCGCTCCAGCGCGTGCAGCAGGCGCGCGACCTGGCCGCGGCGGCGGGCGCGCGGGCGGCGCGCGGGCGCTGAGCGGCGGGCGTGCGGGGCGTGCGGGGCGCGCGGGGGCGCGCGGGGCGCGCGGGGCGCGCGGGGCGCGCGGGGCGCGCGGCCGCGCGGCCGCGCGGCCGCGCGCCAGCGGCGGCGCACCTGCTCGCCGTCGAGCGCCGCCGGCTGCTGCTCCTCCTCCGCCAGGACGTCGGCGGTGGCCGCGCCCGCGGCGTGCAGCTCCCACGGCGACAGCCACTCGCAGCCCGTGCCGGCGCGCGCGGCGGCCTCGCCGGCGGCCTCGCCCGCGTCCGCCTCGTCCTCCTCCCACTTGACCTGATAACGCTCCCACAGCCCGCCGCAGCCGTACGGGTCGGCCACCACCTCGGCGTGCGGCCGCGCGAGCCGGCGGTCGGCGGTGACGGCGCCGAGCCACCACTCGCCGCCGGGCGCGCCGCCGCGGTCGTCGCCGTCAAACGCAGCGAGCTGGTAGTTCTGCGCACGGACGGGGGCGGCGACGGGCCGCGTGTTGCGCCGCGCGGTGCGTGGCAGCACAGGGCGCACCGACACGCGTGGCGCGGCGGCGGCCCGGGTGCGAGCGCGGCGGCCCGAACGCGCGCGCGTGCTCGCCGGCGCCGCGCCGCACCTGCACGCGGTCGCCGACGCGCCACGTGCGCGCCAGCGACGCCGCGAAGCGCCGCTGCAGGACCACAAACTCGGCGTGCCCCGTGGACGGCGGCGGCAGGACCACCTGGAAGTGCACCGGCGCCTGCTGCGGCGCCTGCAGCAGCTGCTCGACCGGCTGCTGGTCAGCAGCGGCGGCGGTCGCGGCCGAGGTGCCGGCGCAGCCCTGCGCCGCCGGCGCCGCGAGCTGCAGCGTGAGCACCGCGACCGTCAGCTCGTCCTGCACCGCATAGTCCACCCACACCACCAGGCAGGGCTCCGCCGGCCGCATCGCGCACGGCGGCACGGGCGGGTCCAGCAGCGCCGCCAGCGCGGCGGCGCCCGCCGGGTCGGCAGTGGCGGCAGTGGTGGCGGCGGAGGCAGCAGTTGGACCGCCTGCCGCCGCCGCCGCTGCCTCATCCGCTGCCGCTGCCGCAGGTGCTCCGTCAGGCGTGTCGGCATCAGCGACGGGCAGGGGCTGCTGGGGAGCAGATGGCTCGCCCGCGCCCTCGGCTGGTGCCGCAGTGCCTACCGCAGCTGTCGCGCCAAGCTGCTGCTCCTGCACCTGCTGCTGCTGCTGCTGCTGCTGCTGCTGCTGCTGCAGCTGCTGCTGCTGCTGCTGCTGCTGCTGCGCCCCCTGCTGCGGCTGCCACGTGCCGGCGTCGCCGTCCGCCTGCTGCTGGCCCCACAGCGCGCCGCCGCCGGCGGCGAGCGCCTGCTGCTGCTGCAGCACCGCGCCCGCCTGCAGCAGCTGCCAGCGCACGCCCGCGCCGAGCCCGGGACGGCGCAGCACCTCCCACGGCCGCGGCGTGCGCTTGTCGCCCGCGGCGTCCAGGTACTTCTGGTGACCCTCGGGGAGGTACACGACCAGGTCCCCCAGCTGCGGCACGTAGGCGTTGGGGCTGTGCTCCGCCGCGAGCAGCCACGCGTACGCCGAGCGCGGCCGCCCAGGGCGCACGGCGCCGCTGGCGGCGCTGGCGCGCGGCGCCGCAGCCGCGCCCGCCGCGCCGTGGCCGCCGCGCCGGTGCGCGCGCCCGTGCGGCGACTCGGGCTGCTCCTCGCCCTCCTCGCCCTCCGCGCCCTCGCCGGCGCGCGCAGCCTGCTGCTGCGAGCGCAGCGCGTGGCGCCGGTCGCGCTCCGACAGCGGCCCCGCCGCCGCGCCGCGCCGCTGCTGCCCGCGCTGCTCCGCCTCGTCGCTGCTGCCGTCGGCCCCGGCCTCCTCCTCGTCCTCGCTGCCGCTGCTGCCCGGCTGCTTGCGCTTCCGTGCGCGGCCGGCCCTGGTTGGGAGGTGACAGAAGGGGGGGGGGGCAAGGGTTGGCGGCAAGCGCGCAGCGCTGCGGCCGGCAAGCCGCCCTCCGGCCCAGCAAGCGGATCGGCGGCACACACCTGGCCCGGGCGCCACGTCGCCGCGGCCGCTCCGCTGCAGCGTCCTCTGAGCCCTCCTCCTCCGCCCCGCCGCGCCGCCCCGGCTGCTGCGCGTGCGCATGCCGCCGTCGCCGTCGCCGTTGCCGGGCGCCGCCGCGCCGCGGCGGCCGCGCGCCTGCTGCGCTGCCGCACTGACCGGCGCTCGCCGAGCTGGCGGGGCCTCCCGCCGTCGCGGCCGCGGCGGCGCGAGTCCCCGCTGTCCTCGCTGTCCAGCCCGCTGTCGTCGTCCTCGTCGCTGCTCGCGACAGCACCGCTGCTCGCGCCGTCCCAGTCGCTGTCGTCGCCCGCGGCGGCCAGCGCGGCGGCAAGCTCGCTGTCGCTCCGGGCACCGCGTCGTCGTCCGAGTCGGACGCGGCCGCCGCCGCAGCCGCTGCTGCAGCTGCTGCTGCGGCCGCCGCTGCCGCCGCGCCGCGGCTCTCCAGCAGCCCGGGCTGCGCCGCCGCGCCGCCGCCGGCGCCGCCCGCGCCGAGGGCCCCCGCCGCGCCGCCGAGCTGCTGCCCTTCGGCGTGCGGGCCGGCAGCGCCGAGCGCGCGCACGTGGGCCTCCTCCTCCTCCAGCGTCATGCCCCGCGCGAGCGCCGCGAGCAGCGCCGCGTGCGCCGCCAGCGCCTGCCGCTCCGCGAGGTCCTGTGTGCGCGGCACGGCACGGAGCGGCGTGGCGCGGTGCGGCGGGCGTCAGCGCAGGCGGCGCCGCACCGCGCCACCCCGGCGCCGGGGCGCGGCGCGCGCCGGCGCGGCCGCCCCGGCGCGGCTCACGCGCACGGCCTCCTCGCTCGGCACGCTGCTGCGCCGCGCCGCGAGCGCCGCGCGGTCCTCGAGCGCCCTCCACACGGCGGCGGGCACGGTCGGCGGCCACGTCTCCAGCGACGGCGGCAGCACCATGCCGCTGCCGCGCAGCGCCATGCCGCCGCGGCCTGCGGCGTGGCGGCGGCGCCGCCGCCGCGTCGCGGCGCCGCGCCGCACGGCACCCACCGGGCAGCAGCCGGCGCACGGCTGCACGGCCCGGCCCGCCGCCAACACGGCCGCCACCCCGCCGCGCCCGCGCACCTGCGGCCACATAGTCAAGCACCCGCCCCGCGCGCAGCGCCGCCTGGAAGTCGTCCGGGTAGGGGTGAAACAGGCAGTCGCACAGCTGGGGAGAGAGGACGGGCAGCAGGTCAGGCAGGGAAACGGCGTGGGCGCGCACGCGCGGGCGCGGCGCGAGCGGCGCGGGCCGGCGCGGGCCGCCGCGCGCCGCCGCACCGGCTGGCCGCGCAGGTGCCAGACGGGCACGCCGGCGGGCTCCGCCCACGCGGCAAAGCCGGCGGCGTCGTGGATGAGGCTGTCGTAGTCCTTTTTGAAAAACTGGTCGTACGGCGCCGACCGCAGCAGCGGCGGCGGCGGGCCGAGCGCGTACAGCGAAAACTGGCCCGCCACGTCGGCGACCGCCAGCGCGTCGCCGGACGGCGACCAGTGGCCGTCGCAGAGCTGTATCGTCGGCCCCGCCCACGCGCCGCGCGCGAGCGGGATGGTGTCGGCGCTCGAGAAGCTGGGCCGCGGCGGCGCGGGGCGGCGTGGGCGGCGGCGTGGGGCGGCGGCGCGGCGTGGCGTGGCGGGGTGGCGACGGGGCGTCGGGCGCGCGCCTCCGCGCGCAGCGGCGGCGCGGCGCGCGCTGCGCCGGGCGCCGCCGCCCGCGGCGGCGCGCACCGCCTGAGCGCCGCGCCGCGCGCCGCGTCCCACACAATGACGAGGCCGTCGTAGCCAGCAGACATGGCGAGCCGCGGGTCGGCGGGGTGGCACTCGACCACGTGCGCGGGCGCGGCGTGCCCCACGAGCAGCCGCAGCAGCACGCCGCCGCGCGGGCACCACACGCGGATGGCGTTGTCCGAGGCGGGGCCGAGGAGCTGCGGCGGGGGCGGCGCGGCGGCGCGTGCGGCAGCGCGGCTGAGGCCGCGGGCGCCCGGGCGAGGCGGGGCGCGGCAGGGCGCGGCGCGGCGCGGCGCCACGGGGCGCGGGCGCACCATGCTGTCGTCCGCCGCCCAGGCGAGCATGTTGACCGCGAGCGGCCGCTCCTGCTCGCGGCGCTGGCGCTGGCGCTGCCGCGGGGCGCTGCCGGCGGCGGGGCCCGCAGCGCCGGCGCCGGCGCCGTCGCCGGGCGCCGCGGGCGCCGCCGCCGCGACGCTGAGCGGCGCGCACGCCTCCTCCCAGGCGAGGCGCTGCCGCCCGCCGCGCGCCACGCGGCGCCAGAGCTGCGGCGCGGCGGGCAGGGGCGGGGGGGGGGGGGGTCGGTGCGAGCCGGCCGCGCGGCGCCGCGACTTCGCTGCGGCCGCGCGGCGCCGCGACTTCGCTGCGGCCGCACCCGCACACTGCCGTCAATTGACGAGGTGGCGAGCATGTCGCCGCGCCGGCTGAACTCAGCGCTGGACACCTCGTTCTTGTGCCCCACCAGGCGCTGGACCTCCAGCGGCGCGGGCCAGTCGGCCGAGGGCAGGTGCTGCTCCTCCTCCGCGTGCAGCGGCGGCGGCTGCGCAGGCGGCGGCTGCTGCGGCGGCCGCGGCGGCTGCGGCGGCTGCTGCTCGGGCTCCTGCAGCTGCAGCGCCCCCGCCGGCAGCGGCGCGGCGCCGCTGCTGTGCCGCCTCAGCCGCGGCGACAGCTGCCCGCTGCGCCGGCGCTGCTGCTGTCCGAGCTGCTGCTGCTGGCCGCCGGCCGCGGCGGACGGCCCCGCCTCGGCCGCGGCGGACGGCCCCGCCTCGCCCGGCGGCTGGCCCGACGCCGCGCGACCGAGGCCGAGGCTGCCGCGCCGCTGCGGCGCCTGCGCCGGCTGCGCTGCTGCGAGGTCCCAGTGCCAGACGTAGACGCTGCAGTCCTCACTGTTCCCAACAATGAATGCCCCGTCGGGGCTCCAGCTGCAGCCCAGCATCGCCGGCGCCGCCTGCGCGCGGCCGCAGGCGCGCGCGGCGGCGCGTGAGCGACCTGCCGGCTGTCGCGAGTGCTGCAGGTGGAGGCGCCCCCGCGGCAGCAGCGAGCTCGCACCTCCTGCTGCGCACCGGCCGCCCCCGCCACGCCGCCAGCGTGCGGCTGCCCCCCGCCGGCGCCGCCGGCCGCCGCGTCTGCAGCCGCCGGCACCGCCGGCACCGCCGGCACCGCCGCGGCCGCCGCCGCGCCGGCGTGCGCGCCAAAGCCCTCGCCCGGCCGCAGCACGAGCGGCGCGTGGTGGCCGTCGCGCGCGTCCCACAGCCGCACGCTGCCGTCCTGCGACGCCGAGAGCAGCGCCGCCGGGACGCGCGGGTGAAACTTCACCAGCGTGATGCTGCCGCCGTGGCCCCGCAGCACCGCCAGGTTCTGGCCGAGGCTCTCGGGCTGCGGCGGGCGGCGGCGCACGCGCCGGCGGCGGCGGGCGCCCCCTCCGTCACGCGCGGCCGCGGCGAGTTTGTGCGCGCGCGCGGCCGCACGCGCGCGCTGCACGGCGCCCCGCCGCGCGGCGCGCCTGCATGCTCCACACGCGCACGTCGCCGTCGGTGCTGCCGGACGCGACGAGCGCGCCGTCGGCGGAGAGGGCGAGGTCTGACACCTCGCTCAGGTGCCCGGGGCAGGTCGCCTGCAGCAGGCCCGTGGTCAGGCACCAGATCTGCGCGCGGCGCGGCGCGGCGCGGCGCGGCGCGGCGCGACGCGGCGCGGCGCGGCGGGGGCGGCGGCGCACGCCCCGCGTGAGGGCCGGGTTCGGGCCCCGCCGCCTGGCCGCGCGGCCGGGGGGCGCGGCGGCCGGCGGCGGCGTCGAGGTGCGTACGTACCTTGACGAGGCCGTCGTCTGCGCCGGTGATGGCGCGGGCGCCTGTGTGGTCAAAGATGAGTGAGAAAACAGGGTAGCCGTGCCCCCGGAACGTGGCGTGGTGGCAGAGCCGCGCGGCGACGAGCGAGAGCGGGAGCCGCGCCGCGCACGCGGCGCGGCCGCCCGCGAGCCCCGCCTGCTGCAGCGCGAGCAGCGCGGGCGCGCCCGGCGGCGGCGCGCCGGGCGCGCGCAGCCAGTCGGGGCGCGCGCCGCGGCGCGGCGCGCCGGCGAGCGCCGGCAGCGCGGCGAGCGGGCCGCCCGCGAGCAGCGTGGCGAGGCCGTCCGCGCCGGGCGCACCGCGCGCGCGCACGCCGGCCAGCGCCGCGCCGAGCAGCTGCGGCAGCGCGTCGGCGGGCACGCCCGCGTGCCGGCGCGACAGCTCGTCGAGCCGCGCCGGCCGCGCGCCGCCGCGCACGTCGTGCACCGGCGGCAGCAGCCCCCGCGCCTCAACGTCGGCCGCGAGCGCCGCCGCCGCGCCGGCGCAGGGCCCCGCCGCCAGCCAGCGCAGGACCAGGAAATAGAGCTCCCCCGCGTCCACCTGCGCGGCCCCGGGCGGCGGCGGTTGGCGCGGTTGGAAGCCGCGCCGCGCCGCGCGAGCCGCGGCGGCAGGGCCAGCGCGGCCCGCCCGTGCGGCGGCGCACGCGTCCGTCAGCGTGGGCAGGACGCCCCCGTGCAGAGCGCGCGGCGGCGGCGGCGGCGGCGGCGGGCGCTGCGCACCTCGGCCGCGCCGGCGGCGGGCGCCTGCTGCTGCTGCTGCTCCCCCGCGCCCGCCGGCGCCTCCTCCATGTCGGGCGCACGCTCAGTGCGATGCCGTGGCCAGAGTCATCGCATAACAGGGGCGAGAAGGCTCTCTCTTTCAGCCCTCCGGCGCACGAACGGCGCAGCAGATGCCCCGCGCGCCGCCGCCGCGCGAGCTTGCGGCCGCGCCGCCGCCCGCCTGGCAGCGTGCCAGTGGCCGCAGCGCAAGTTCTGGGAACCGGACGCCGCCCAGGCCGGCCCGGCTAAGCGCTGCGGCGCGGCGCAGCGCTGTTGCCGCGCGCTGCCGGCAGCGCGGGACGCGAGGAGCGCCGCCGCCGCGCCGCCGGTGATCGAGGAGGAGCTCGGCCGGCCGTGGCGGTCCGTCTTCGCCGGCGGTTGCAGCGCGCGCCGTCGTCCCGCAGAAGCGCCGCGACGGTCGGGCGACGGTCGGCGGCCGGTCCCCTCGCGCCGTTCGCCGCCGGCCGGCCCACACTCGTCTCAGTCACTCACTCAGGGCGCCAGGCACGCACAGGCAGGGGGCAGGCAGCATGGCGGCGGGTCGGCGCGCGCTGCTGCCGCTGCTGCTCGCGCTGGCGGCGGCCGGCGCGGCGCGCGGCGCGGCCGCGTCCAGCCTGATCCGTGGCGTGAGGCCGGAGCAGGTCGAGAAGTACCAGCCCGTGGACGGCCGGTTCGCGTGCTTCGACGGCAGCAGGAGCATCGACTTTGGCGCCGTGAACGACAACTTTTGCGACTGCCCCGACGGCAGCGACGAGCCGGGTGCGCCCGGCGCCGCGGCACGTGGGCGCAGACGCGCCGCCGCGGGCGCGCGCGCCTCGGGCAGGGCAAACCGGCCGCGAGATGGGCGTGCCGGGCGATCAAGGCCGCCCCCCGCGCCCGACAGGCACCTCCGCCTGCCCCGGCGTGTTCTACTGCCGCAACCGCGGCCACGAGCCCAAGCTGCTGTCCAGTTCCTTCGTGGACGACGGCGTGTGCGGTGCGCGCCGCGCCGCACGCGCCGCCGCTGCTCCGGCGCGTTCCGCGCGGCGCGGGCCGCCGACCGCGGCGCGCGCAGCCGTGCCGCCCGCCCTGGGCGCCGCCCGGGAGTCCCGCGGCCGACCCGCCGCGCCGCGCCGCGCGTCGCGTCGCCGCCTGCTCGCCGCAGACTGCTGCGACGGCAGCGACGAGCTGAGCGGCTGCAAGAACACGTGCATCGAGAAGAACAGCGCGACGCGCGACGCGCTGCGCGCGCGCATCGGCGAGTACAAGGCCAGCCTGGAGAAGAAGGCCGCGTACGCGGCGTCGGCGGCGGGCGTGCGCGAGAACATCAAGCAGCGCCACGCCAACGTCGACGGCGACATCGCGCGCGCCGAGGCGGAGCTCGAGAAGCTCACGGGTGCGCGGGGCGCGGGGCGGCGCGACGCGGCGTGGCGCGGCGGGTGACGGCGCGGCGCCGAGCAGCCGCGCCGCCTGCGCCGCGCGCGTGCGCGCCGCGCAGCTGACAAGAAGCGCGTGGAGGAGGAGACGGAGGTGAAGCGTGCCGCGCACAAGAAGGAGCAGGACGCGCTCGCCGCGCAGCGCAAGGCGGAGCGCGAGGCCGCGGCGGCCAAGGCGGCGGAGGAGGCCGCGGCCAAGGCGGCCGCCGACGCGGCGGCGGCGGAGCAGGCGGCGGCGGCGGACGCGGCGGCGGCCGCGGCGGCGGCGGCGGGCCAGGACGGCGCGGAGGCGACGCAGGCAGAGGCGGTGGCGGCAGAGCAGGCCGCGGCCGGCGAGCAGGAGGAGGTGCGGGGCGCGGCCGCGCGGCCGCCCGGCAGCGCGGACGGCGGGCGCCCAGCAGCGGCGGGGCGCCTCGGCGCGCGGCCGCCGCCGCCGACGCGCCCGCCGCCGGCCTGCCTGTTCGCAGACCGACGAGGAGCGCGGCCGGCGCATCGCGGCTCAGTGGACCAACGACCCTGCGGCGGCCGGCCCCGCCGGATCGGTGCGTGTGCCGCACCTCCGCGCCGCGCCGCGCGCCGGCAGCGCCAGCGGCAGCGCGCCGCGGTTAGCGCGCCTGCGGCGCCGCCACGCGCCGGCGGCGGACGCGCTGGCGAGCCGCGCCGCCGCCGGCGTGGCGGTGTCCCGCTGGGCCAACGCGGTGCTGTGGATCGTGCTGGCAGCTGGCTGTGTGGTGCTGGGCGGCGGGCGGCTGCTGGCGAGGGCGCTGAGGTGACCACGCCACGCCACGCCACGCCGCGGTGGCGCCGGGCCGCCGTGCCACGGCGGCGCCCGCAGCGGCGCCGGACGGCGAGGGCGCGGCGGTGGCGGCGGCGTGCCCCCGCATGCTCGCTGCCTCCGTGCTGGCTGCCCCCGGCCGCTCCCTTGCGTGGCGTGTTTGTTGCCAGGCCCGCGATGGCGCCCGACCCGCGCGGCCGCCGCCGCCGCCGCCGCGCCGCCGCCGCAGGAGTCAGCGGACGGAGCGGGGGATGCGGCTGCCGGTGAGCCAGCGGCGGACGTGAAGGCCGACAGTGAGTCGCGGCGGCGCCGCGCGAGGGCAGGGCCAGGCCAGCGACCCGGCCCATGCCTCGCGGGGGGGGGGGGGGGCGCCCCGCCTGACAGCGCCGCCGCGCGCCTGCCGCCGCCGCGCGCCAGGCGGCTGGTCGCTGAGCGGCGTGCTGTCCAAGGCCAAGGAGACCGTCGCTAAGATCATCACACCCACCGGCACAGGTGCGGGCAAGCTGGCGCTCAAGCCTCGCGCAACCCACGGCCACCCGCGCCGGCCGCGCGCGGCGCGCCGCCCGGCCGGCGCGCCCAAGCCCCCCCCCCCCACACGCCCGCGCCCGTGCCCGCAGCGCCGCCGCCCGAGGGCGAGGAGGGCGACGGGCCGCTGCCCGAGGACGACGAGCCGCCCACGCCGTACGACGGCGAGGACGAGGCGCCGCCCGAGGAGGAGGACCCGAGCTGGCACGCGCCGGCGGGCGCAGCGCACGACCCCGAGTATGTGCCTTTCGACGGTGCGCAGCAGCAGCGCGCCCGCGCCCCACGCCCCGCGCAGCGCTGCCGGCGGCGGCCGGCACGGCGCGCGAGGCTGCAGCCGACGGCGGCGGCGGCGCGTGCGCGCACCCACGCGCTGCGCCCGCCGCCGCCCGCCGCGCGGCCGCCGCAGAGAGCGAGCTGCGCAAGGTGCGCAGCGACCACGCCGCCGCGGAGCGCAAGCTGAGTGAGCTGCGCGCCGAGAAGGAGCGGGTCGGGCGCCAGGTGGGCCCAGAGCGCCGCGCCGCGGCGCGCGCGCTGGCCCAGGCGCGCCTGCCGCGCGCGCCGACCGCCGACCGCCGACCGCCGCCGCCGCCGCCGCCGCGGCGCCCCAGGTCGGCGTGACCTTCAACGACGCGTGGGCGGGGCTCATGAACAAGTGCCTCGAGGCACGCATGCCGCAGTTCACCTACAAGTGAGCCACCTGGCGCCGCCCGCGCCGCGCCCCGCCGCAGGCCCCGCCAGTTGGCCCCGCCCGCGCCGCGGCCCGCGTGCCCCGCGCGCCGCCGACGCGGCTCCGCTGCTTCGCACCCCTGCCGCCGCGGCGCTTAACCCCACCAACCACACCAACCAGGTTTTGCTTCTTTGACAAGGCGGTGCAGGTCGACAACGGCGGCGGGCACGAGACGAGCCTCGGCGTGTGGAAGGGCTTTGAGAAGGGCGGCAGCGAGGCGCTCTTTGACGGCGGGGACTACTGCCACAAAGCGCCCGCGCGCTCGCTGCGCGTGCGCATCGAGTGCGGGCCGGCCGAGCGCGCGTGGGAGGCGAGCGAGCCCGAGGTCTGCACCTACGTCGTGCACGCGGCGACGCCCGCGGCCTGCAAGAAGGAGAAGCTGGAGGTGGGGGGGGGGGGGGGGGGCGGGGCGCCGGCGGCGCCGCCGGCGGCGCCGCCGCCGGCGCCGCCGGCGAGCCCTTCCTGGGCAGGGGACTGCGCAGCGCGGGCCGCCGACGCGCCCCCCCCGCGCCGCCCGCGCCGCCGCCCCGCCGCCGCCGCCGCCGCCGCCGCCGCCGCCGCCGCCGCCGCTGCAGGAGCTGGAGGCGAGCATGGCGGCGCTGCTCGCGGAGGAGGCGGCGCTGGCGGCCGAGATTGCGGCGGAGGAGGCGCAGCGCCAGCAGGACCTGGCGGGCCTGCGCGCCAAGATCCAGGGCGACGGCGGGCACGACGAGCTGTGAGGCGCGGCGGTGATCCCCGGGCGCTCTGGGCTGGCGCAGGGGCGGGGCGGGTAGGACGCGCGCGGCGCAGAGGCGCCGCCGCGGGCTGTGGCTGGCGGGGCCGGGTGTGAAGGCTGTGCAGCGAGCGCGGGCAGACGGGCGGGGTGATGTCGACCAGCTGTGGTCGAGGCAGGGACTGAGGCCGGACCCACGCACGGCGCTCGACGGCACGTCACGTTGCTCTCATCCCCGCGGCCGCGCCGCGCCCGCCCCGCCCTGCCAGCCATCGCCCTCCCGCCCGCCCTCCCAGCCCGCAGCCCCCGGCTGCCGGCGCGCGCCCTGGCGCTGCCGCCGCCGCGTCCGTCGCCGTGCCCGCCACCGCGGGCGCCGGCGCTGCTCCTGCAGCGCCGGCGCCGCCTCGGTGGCCTACCTAGTAGTACAGCCGCGCCGCGGCGGCGCGCGGCTGCCCCGCGCCGCGCCGCCGCCCCGGCAGGCGCCCGGGCGCCCGCTCCCGCGCCCGCGCCCGCCGCTGCTGCTCCTGCTGCTGCTGCTGCTGCTGCTGCTGGCCGCGCTCACTCTGGCGCGCCCTCGGGCTTGGGCGGGAAGTGCTTCGCGTAGAGCATGCTGGGCACCCAGTTCTTGGGGTACGTGTAGCGCCGCTGCGCGCGCAGCAGCAGCGCGGGCGGCACGCCGTCGGCGCGGCGTCGGCGTCGGGCGCAGCCGGTGCTGCCTCCGCCGCCGCTGCCGGGCGCACAGCCGCCGCCGCTGCTGCCGGGCGCACAGCCGCTGCCGGGCGCACAGCCGCTGCCGCCGCTGCTGCTGCCGGCGCTGCCGCCACTGCCGCCGCTGCTGCGGGGCGGTGCCTCACCTCGTTCTCGGCGCTGTACGAGAAGATGAAGTACGAGGCGACCATGTACACGCCCACCGCGAGCGCGGTGTTGCGGCGCCAGCCCTTGGGGTCGCACCACCAGCCGCCCGACGGGCTCCACACCTCTGCGGGCGCGCGCTCGCGCGGAGCAGCAGCGGCGGCGCTCGGCGCTCGGCGCGCGGCGCGGCGCGGCCGGCGTGCGGCGGCGCGGGCGCCGGCCGCCGCGGTGCTGGCCGGCCGGGCCCTGGCGCGGTCCCTGCCGACGCGGCGGCCTGGAATGCGGGGCCTCCGGCGCCGGGGAGGGCGCTGCGATCAGGCCGCCCTCGCACGGCGCCCCTGGCCCGCAGCGCCCTGGCCGGCGCACCCTTGAAGGTGTGGTGCCCCTTGGGGTGGTAGCTGTCGCCCCCGCCGCCCATGCTGCGCTGCGCTGGACGAGGAGCTGCGCTGCGCGCCAAGGCGGGGGCGCGGGGGCCGCGCTGTGCTTTGATCAGGCGGGCGGGGCGCAGCGGGGAGTGTGCGGGGTGCTCTCGTCGCGCGGCTGGGCCACTGCGACCTGTTAAAAATGCTGCTGCTACCAGGGACCAGCCCCAGGCCCCGGCCGGCCCTCCCAGACCGGCTCCAGCAGACGCGGCCCCGCGAGGCGCGCCACCGCCGCGCCCGGGCGCGCGCAGCAGCAGCAGCAGCGGCGGCGGGCGACGGCCGTCGCGGATGCGCCGCGCGGCGCCCTGACCGCCGCGCCCGCCGCGTGGGCGCTCCCCGAGATGTGGCTGGCCGGCCGGCCGCTGCCGCCGGCGCCGCCGGCGCTGGACCGCGAGGCGCGCGGCGCCGCTGCGGACCGCGGCAGCAGCGCGCCCCGCCGCGCGCCGCCGCCCGCCGCGCACGTCGCCGCCCGCGCTCCCGTGCCCGCGGCCGCCGCGCGCAGGCCATCGGCGCGCTGCTGCGCCGCGCGGAGGCGGGGCCGGTCGAGGACCGCGTGCTGGCGGTGCACCAGCTCGCCGCGCTGGTCGAGGCGGAGGAGGGCCGCTTCCGCGCGCTCGTGGGCGACCCGCACGCCAGCCCCAGCCTGCGGGGGCACTACACCATCGGAAAGCTGCTCGCGGCGATCAAGGCGCGCGCCGGCGCCCGGCAGGCCGCGGGGCCGGCCCGCCGCCGCCAGCCGCGCCGCGACGCCTCGACGCGCCGCTGCTCCGCCGCCGTCCGCGCGCGCAGGACGCGGAGGAGCTGCAGGACGCGCTCGTCGACGGCTGGGTCCTGGGGCGGTCCGCGTCGCTGGAGCAGCAGGTCGCGGCGCTGCGGCTGCTGCTCGCGTGCCTCGACTGCTGGCTCTTCCAGTACCCCCTGACTGAGGAGGGCCTGGTGGAGCGGCTCGGGCGCTGGGCGCTCGACGGCCTCGACCGCGCGCCGCTGCTCGGCGACGCGCCGCCGGCGACGCTCACCGCGCTGCTGGAGGAGGCGCGCGACACCTACGCGCTCGGTGCGAGCCGCCGCCGCCGCCGCCGCACGCGCTGGCCGCCGCGCGGGCGGGAGCAGGCAGGCAGGCAGACGCGCTGCCGCTGCCGCGCCGCGCCGCAGGCCTGCTGGCCATCGCGCTGGCGAACGAGGAGTACGCTGACGAGGCGGTGCGCACGCCGATCGTGGCCGCCTGCTGCGCCTACCTGCGCCGCGCGGTGCTCTCGCACCGCGGCCCGCAGCAGCAGCCGGCCGCGGCGGCGCCGGCGCCCGGCGGCAGCCAAGGCGCCGGCGGCAGCCAGGGCGACGGCGGCGGCGGCGCGGGGCAGGCGGCCGGCGCGGCGCCGCTGCTCGCGGAGGCCGCGGCGGCGGCGGCCGAGGGCTTTGGCTCGGACGTCGCGGCGCTGCGCGTGAAGCGCCTGCTCGGCGTCGTGCGCTGCCTCACGTGCACGGGCGAGTACGTGGAGGCGCTGGGGCCCTTCCTCGCGGCGCAGGGCGTGGAGTGCTGCTGCGCGCTGCTCACCGCGTGGCAGGGCAGCGGCGTGCTGCTGAACGAGGTCATGCAGCTCGTGTGCAGCCTGCTCGCGCACCGGCGCTTCGGCGAGCTGCTGGTGGAGCAGGGCGGCGTGCAGCTGCTGCTGGGGGTGCCGCGGTGCGTGCTGCTGGGGGCGCGGACGCAGGGCGCGGGCGGGGGCCGCCGCCGCAGACGCACCCCAGCCGGCGCCGCTGACACCCCCCCCCCCCCCCCCCCGTCGCCGCCGCCGCTGCCGCCGGCGCAGGACCGCGCACACCGCGATGGGTCTCTCGCTCGCGCTGTTTGGTCTCTCCAGCCTGCCGCTCGCGTTTGAGCGCGCGTGCGCGCTGCCGCCGCCCGTGCCGGCGGGGCTCGTCGGCGCGGGGCTGTCGCTGCTCGCGGCGAGCAGCGACGCGGCGCGCAAGAACGCGGCGCTGTTCTTTGACGCCGCGGTGCACTTCCCGGTGCTGCTCGAGGCCTTTGACGCGCAGGAGGGCCTCCACCGCCTGCTGTACCCGCTGCGCCACGTCGTGCAGCTGCTGCAGGAGGGCGGCCCTGCGGAGCTGCGCGCCGAGAAGCAGGCGCGGGCCGGCGCGGCGCGGCGCGGCGTGGCGCCGCCGCGGCGGCGGCGAGCGTGGCGGCGAGCGCGCGCGGCAGGGGCTGCGGTCGACGGCGACGCCCGCCCGTCGCGCCTGCTGCCTCAGGTCGCCTACCACGCCAGCCGGGCGCTGCTGCAATACGTGCGCGCCCACCTCGTCGCGCACATGGCCTCCCTGCAGCGCCGCCTGCGCGACGGCCAGGCGCGCCCGCTCGGCGGGGCGGGGGCGGGGGCGGGGGCGGGGCGGGGGCGGGGGCGGGGGCGGGGGCGGGGCGGGGGCGGGGGGGGGCGGGGGCGGGGGCGGGGGCGGGGGCGGGGGCGGGGGCGGGGGCGGGCGGGGGCGGGGGCGGGGGCGGGGGCGGGGGCGGGGGCGGGGGCGGGGGCGGGGGCGGGGGCGGGGGCGGGGGCGGGGGCGGGGGCGGGGGGCGGGGGGGGGCGGGGGCGGGGGCGGGGGGGCGGGGCGGGGGCGGGGGCGGGGGGGGCGGGGGCGGGGGCGGGGCGGGGGCGGGGGCGACTCGGCCCCGCCCCACCCCCCGACGCCGCCGCCGCCGCCGCCACTGCCACTGCCAGGCGCCGTCCGCGCCGCCGGCACCGCACAAGGCGCTCAACACGAGCGCCGCGGCGGTCACGGAGCTCATCGCCGCGCTCGCGGCCGACGCGAAGCTGGCCGAGGCGTTTGTGCGCACGCGGTGCGCGGCGCCGGGGCGGCGCGCGCGCGCCGGGGCGACGCCGCGGGGGGACGCGGCGCGCGACCGCGCCGCGCCAGGCGCGCGCCGGCGAGCGGCGCCCGCGTGTGCCGCGCGCAGGTGGCCGCTGCTCGAGCGCCTGTCTGAGCAGGGCCTTGTCGGACTCATCCTGGAGCTCGTGCGCGCGATGCCCGGCGAGGAGCGGTGCGCCCCCCCGGGCCCGGGCCCCGCGGCGGCGGGCGGGCCGCCCGCCCGCCCGCCCGCGCGCCCGCGCGGCCCGCCCGCGCGCCCGCGGGGGCCGCGGCAGTTTCTCAGACCCGCCCGCCCGCCCCGCCGCTTCCAATTCATGCATGCCAATCGGGCGCCGACTGCCACTTGGACGTTTTGACTTGAATTGAACTGAGCACAGGTACTTCAGTGACATCTGCCTCTATTCCCTGGAGGTCCTCCAGCTCATCACCCTCTCCCCGCTGCCCCGCCGCGACATCATCGCCGCGTCGGCGCCGCCCAGCCGCGCGCGCGCCGGCGGCGCCGGCGGCGGCGGCGGCGGCGGCGGCCGCAGCGGCATGGCGACGCTGCTGCACGCCGCGAGCACGGGCAACGCGACGCCGTTCTACGGCCTGGCAGACCCCGAGGTGCCGCGCCCGCGCCGCCCCGAGGCGCCGGCCGCCGCGCCGCGCCGCGGGCTGGTGCGCCGCGGCGCCGCCGCCGCCGTGGGCCCATCGCGCCCGCTGCTGCGCGCCGCTCTGCGCCGCAGGTGATCGCGACGGCGCTGCAGGTGATCTGCAACTGTGTGACCGCGCCGCCGTCGCTGGCCTACCTGCTGCCCGCGACGGGCAGCACCGGCAGCGCCGCGGCGCCGGCCGCTGACAAGCCGCTCGAGGCGCACCAAACGCCGCAGCCAGGCGGGCCGCCCTCCGCGGCCGACCTCACGGTGCGGGGCCGGCCGGCGCGCGCCGCAGCCGGGCGGGCGGTCGGCCGGGCGCGCGCGTGCGCGCGCGCTGGCGCGGCCCTCCGCCCCCGCCCGACCGCGGCGCCGGGGGTGGCGCCGGCGCCGCGCAGGCGCCGCCGGCGCTGGAGCTCGGGCCCTCGGCGGTGACGAGCCGCAGCTGGCCCTCGCTCGGCGACGCGCTGGAGGCGGGCTACGCCGCTGCGCGGCAGGCGGTGCGCAGCAGCAACGGCATCCGCGTGCTGCTCATGCTGCTGCAGGTGCGCGGCGCGCCGGGGAGGCCCCGCCGGCGCTGTCAGCTGCGCCGCCGCGTGGGCGCGCATGGACGCTCTCGCCCTCCGCCTCTCGTGCGCAGAGCCGGCAGCACCTCGCGCCCGCGGCGGCGGACCGCGTGCGCGCGCTCGCGTGCAGCGCGGTGCTGGGCCTGGCGCGGGACGCGCCGATACGACACATCCTCACCAAGCTCCAGGCGCGCGCGCGCGGCGCGGCGGAGCGCGGCGGACGAGGCGCACGCATGTCCCTCGCGCCCCCCGGCGCGGCGCCCCTCACGCGGCGCGCCCGCCGCGACCGTCCGTGCGCGCAGGTGGGGAAGCTGCTGGCGGAGCTCGTGCGCGAGCCGGTCGCGCCGGGCGTGGCCGGCGGGGCGTCGAGCCGGCGCGGCGAGGCCAACGCGGGCGGCGAGGGCGCGGCGCCCGGCGCAGCCGGAGGTGAGCCCGGTTTGGGCGGGCTGCGTGTGTTTGTTTGTGTGTGGCGTTTGGGTTTGGGGCGTTTGCGGGGAGGCCGGAGCGCTGGCGAGCGCGCGCGCATGCGCATGCGGAGCTGCCGCCACACGCGGGGGGCGCGCCCGGCGCGCGCTGCCCAGCCGCTGCGGGACGCAGCAAACACGTTCAGTCGGTGGCATAGGTCGGGCGGCCCACAATCACGGCGCGCGGGGGACCGCGACCGCACGGCATGCCGTGCGGGGGCCTCGCGAAGCCGGACACGGTGGGACACGGTGGCTCCACCGCGCGTGAGGCGCGCACGGCCCGGCGCGGGCGTGGACAGGGTGTCCGGGACCGTATCAACCACACAAACGCGCCGACCGCACGCGAGCGAGTGGCCGGGGCGCGGGCGCCTGCCCGACTCCCGCGGTGCGCGCGCGCATAAAACGCGCGCGCCTGCCACCCGGTCACAATCAAGGACCTCCGCCAGCCTGTCGACCTGCAGCCGTGACACCGCGCAGCCCAGCGCCCACACACTCGCCGCCGTCGACACCCCGCCGCGACCATGGCCGCCACGCTCCTCTCCAAGCGCGCCGCCTCCGCGCCCGCGGTCGCGTCCAAGCCCTCCCGCTCTCGCGCCGTGGTGCCCCGCGCCGCGTTCGTCAAGGATGTGAAGCAGGTGTGTGTGCACGCTGCCGGCCACAGCACGCCGCGGGTCGGGCCAGACAGCCGTGCATGCGCGGCCGCGCATGCAGCCCCACGAGTCGCGCCCTGCTCTCATGCCCGCCGCGCCCGTCCCCCGCCGCCCCCCACCACAGCTCGTGGCCCGCCGCGCGTCGCCGTCTGCTGCCTCGGCGAGCGCAGCCAGCTCGGCCGCGCCCGTGCAGCAGCAGCAGCCCGCGCCGGCGCAGCGCACGGGCGGCGCGAAGCAGCCGTTTGAGCTCGGCTTCACCCGCGACAACGAGGTCTTTGTCGGCCGCCTCGCGATGGCCGGCTTTGCCGCGAGCGTCGTCGGCGAGGTGCGCTGCCGCCGGCTGCGCGGGCACGCGCCGCCGCGGCTGGCGCGCGACAGCCACACGATGCGCGCGCGCGCGCGGCCCCCGCTCCCCCTCGGCCGGACGCCCTACCCCCCCCGCCCGCCCGCCGCCGCCCTCCCCCGCCTCGCTCGCCGCGCGCAGCTGCTGTCTGGCGGCCAGGGCCCGCTCGCGCAGATGGGGTACACGTTTGGCCTCGACGCCGCCCAGGTCGGGGTCTTCCTCTCCGGCCTGGTCGGCTTCAACCTCCTCGCCGGGCTCGCGCCCGGGTCGGGCACGTTCAAGCGCGAGACGTGGGCCCGCCTCGCCGCCGAGGCGCGGTCGCCGCCGCCGCCCGAGGCGGCGGGGCCGTTGAAGCAGACGCTCGGCGTGACCGACTGGGGCTTCACCGCGCAGAACGAGCTCTTTGCCGGCCGGCTCGCGCAGCTCGGCTTTGCGGCGGCGCTGCTCGGCGAGGCCGCAACCGGGCTCGGCCCGCTGGCGCAGCTTAGCGCCGAGACGGGCGTGCCCGTGGCCTCGCTCGCCGCCGCGCTCGCCGCGTGGGCGGGGCTCATGGCCTGCACCGCCGTGGACAGCCTGGTGGGCAAGAAGAGCAGCGCCGACACCGGCGGCAGCAAGGCGGGCAAGACCGTGAAGCAGCGCGTGGCTGCCGCGCTGCAGGGCGGGCAGGCCTGAGCTCTTGAGTGGTTCGCCAGTCAGCGGCTGTACGATATGTGTGTTTGTCCCCCACCTGCAATGTTGTGAGCGTGGTTTGTTGGTTGCGCCGCCGCAATTGCGGCCACACAATAAAGAGCGAGCGAGAGGAGAGAGGGCAGAATAAAAACACGTACCACGCAAACGGGAGGGGACAGGCAGACTGTCTCTGTAAATCGCGAGAGACCAACCTGTGCCTACTCCTAGCCCGCCGCCGCCGACTGCGCGCGCGCGATCCGCTCAGTCGCTCATTCGCGCCCCCTCGCACGCGCGCGCGCGCAGGCGCGGTGTGGCAGGAGCGCTTCCACCGCGTGGCGCTGGAGCTCATCGCCGTGACGACCGGCGGCGCCGGCGGCGGCGGCGGGCGCGAGCAGCGCCTCGCCGCGGCGGCCGCGACCGACGCGGCGGCGCCGGCGCTGCTCAAGATTGAGCGCGCCGCGATCGCGGCGGCGACGCCGATCAGCTACCAGCCCCAGGAGCTGCTGCTGCTCGTGTACGAGCACCTCAAGGCCTCGGGCCTCCACGCCGCGGCCGCGGCGCTCGCCAAGGAGGCGGGCCTCTCCGGCAGCCGCCCGCACGCGGCGGCGGCCGCCGCGGCGGCGGCGGCCGCGGCCGCGGCCGCCGCGGCCGCACCGCACCCGGCCGCGCTGCTTCTCGCGGGCTGCGCGTCGCCGGCGGGCGGCGGCGCGCCGGGCGGCGGCGGCGCCGCCGGCGCCGCGCCGGACGTGCGGGGGCTCAGCCCGCCGCCGGGCGTGCTGGCGCTCACGCCGGCGGCGGCCGTGGGCGCCAAGGCCGCGGCGGAGCGGCGGCGCACGCTGAGCCTGGGGCCGGGGCTGCTGCAGCACCTGGGAGGCAAGGACGGCGCGGCGGCCGACGGCGAGCAGCCGCAGCACTCGGACGGTCAGCAGCAGCAGCAGCAGCAGCACCAGCAGCACCTGCAGCACCAGCAGCACCAGCAGCCCGGCAAGGCCGCACCCGGCGGCATGTCGCCGCCGCCGCCGCCGGCGCTGGCGGCGGGCGTCAAGCGGCGCGCGGGCGCCGGCGCGGCCGGCGCCGGCGTCGGCGGCTTTGAGACGCCCGCGCCAAAGCGCCAGGCGCTGGGCGAGGCGCTCGCCGCCGAGCAGGGGCCTGCCGGCGCGGGCGACGAGCTGCCCGCGTCGCCGCGCGCTGGGACGGCGCCAAGCGGCGGCAAGCGCGGCAGCCGGTCGGCGGTCAAGTCCACGGCGGCGGGGCTGGCAGGCAGCGACGCAGAGTACGTGCACGGCCTGGGACAGCAGCAGCAGCAGCAGCAGTGGCAGCAGACGCAGCAGTGGCAGCAGACGCAGCTCGGACAGCAGCCCGGACAGCAGCAGGAACAGCAGCAGCAGCTGCAGCTGCAGCAGCTGGAGGTGTTCCACACCCAGGCGCCGCCCGCCACGCCCGCGCCGCCCGGCGCCGGCGGCGGCCGGGGCGGCGGCGGCGCGGGCGCGCTGCGCAGCCCGCACCCCCGGCGCCGGGCCCCGGCGGCGGCGGCGGCTTTGGGTTCGTCCCCAGCCCTCCCCGGGCGTGTGGGCGGGGTTCGCGCCGCTGGACACGTCGGGCCCCGGCGCCGCCCCGGGCGCCACGCCCGGCCTGCCGGCCATGCCGAGCCCGGCGGCGGCCCCGGCGGCGGCGCCGCGGCGGCCGCCGCCGCCGCGGCCGTGCCGAGCGGCGTCAACCCGCTGCTGACCAACCTGCCGTGCCGGTGGCAGGCCGGCCGCGCGGGCGGCGGCCTGCAGCGCCGGCTGTCGGGCGGCGTGGACGGGCCGCAGCGAATGACGCCCATCGCCGAGGCCGTGCCGGAGCCCAAGGCGCTGCCGCTGCACGTGCAGGTCGCGGCGCGCGAGGTCATGACCGGTGCGGCGCGCCGCCGCCGCTGCCGCCAAGGCCGCCGCCGCCGCCGCCGGCGCGGACCAGACCGCCACAGGCTGCCGCGCGCCGCGGGCCGCCGCGCCGCCCGCTGCGCCCCGCCGACCGCGCCGGCGCCGCGCCGCGCAGGCCCGCCCGTGAACAGCCGGCTGGGCGCCATCGTCACGGCGTACCTGCGCCAGCAGCACCGCGCCGCGTGCCTCGCGTCGGCGCAGCCCGTGTCGGTGGTGCCGCCCGTGTCGCTGCTCAAGCCCTACGCCCTGCCCGTGGCCAGCCGGCCGCTGCAGGCGCCCGCCAACGTGGCGCTGCGCCGCGCGCGGCAGGAGCTCTGGGGCGGCTTCGGCGGCCGCGGTGGGCGCCGCCCCGGCGCCGCGCCGCTCGCCGCGCGGCCCCGGCGCCGCGCCGCTCGCCGCGCGGCGGCGGCGCGCGCGCCGCCGCCGCGCCCGCAGGTGGCGACGCCGCGCCGCGCCGCGCCGCGCTGACGCCGTGCTCGCCGCCCGCGCGCCGCCCGCCCGCGCGCCGCCAGGCGGCGCCGCCGCGACGCGGCGCCTCGTGTGGAGCCGCTTCCGGCTCACGCAGACGCTGCGCGACGACGGGCCGCTGCTCACCGCGTGCGCCTTCCTGCGGGGCTTCGAGGTGCTCGTCGCCGGCACGGCCGGCGGGGAGCTGCGGCTGCACGACGCGTACAGCGGGGAGAGCGTGGAGCTGGTCGAGGCGCACTCGGCGCCCATCAACCTGCTGCAGGCGCGGCGGCGCGGCGGCGCGGCGGCTCGGCGGCGCGGCGGCGCGCGGGCGTCCGCGCGCGCCGCACGCGCACTCGCGCGCACGCGCGCGGCGCACACACGCGCAGGCCTCCAACTGGGCCGGCGGCGCGCCCGGCGACCAGCTGCTGCTGAGCAGCAGCCGCAGCGAGGTGCTGCTGTGGCGCGCAGACGGGTTTGACACCGGCCCGCTCTTCAGCTGGCCGGGGCTCAGCCGCGGGCGCTTCAACCCCACCGCCAGCCAGGTACCCGCACTCGGCGCGCCGCCGCGCTGCACAGACGCGCGCGGCACGCGGCGCACGCCGCGCTCACCCCGCCCCGCGCCGCGCCTGCAGCTGGTCGGCGTCGCCGTCGGCGGCTCGCCGCGGCAGGCGCGCGTCTACGACGCCAGCACCGGCGAGGTGGTCGCGACGCTCGACGAGGCAGCGCGGCAGCGCGCGGCGGCGGCGGCGGCGCCGGCGCCGGCGCCGGCGGCGCGGCGGCGGCGGCGGCGGCGGCGGCGCCGGCGGCGGCGAATTTGTGCGCGGCGCGGCGGCGGCGTGCTTCAGCCCGTCGGGTGCGCTGGCGCCGCCCGCCGCGCCGCGCTCGCTGCGGCGCCTCGCCACCGCCTGGGCCGCCCCTGAGCGCCCGCCCGCCCTCCTGCCGCCGCCGCCGCCGCCGCCGCCGCCGCCGCCGCGCAGGCGAGCTGGTGCTGTGGGGCGCGACGCTGTGGGACCCGCGCGTGCCCGCGCCGCTGCACACGTTTGACCAGCTCTCCGCGGGCGGCGCGGGCGGCTGCTTCCACCCGGGCGGCGCCGAGATCATACTAAACAGCGAGGTCTGGGACCTGCGCACGCGCAAGCTGCTGCGCAGCGTGCCGCTGCTGGACGGCACCTCGATCGCCTTCAACGCGGGGGGGGGGGGGGGGGGGGGGGGGGCGGGGGCGGGCGCGCGCGCCGCGCCGCCGCGCGTCGCCGTTCGACAAACGCCGCCCCAGACGCTGACGCGCGGCCCGCCCCCGCGCCGCGCCGCGCCGCCGCCGCCCCGCCGCGGCAGGCGGCGACGTGCTGTGCGCGTGGCTGCGCCGCCCGCCCGACGACAGCATGGCCGCGCTGCTGCAGGCCAAGCGGCGGCGCCACGCGCTCGCGACCAGCTTCACCAGCCTGGACGCGCGGAGCTACGCAGAGATTGGCAGCGTGCAGGTGTGCGGCGAGCGTCGTCGCGCGCGCGCACACGCGCGCGCGCCGCGCCGCTCGCGCGCGATTGCAGCCACAACCTAAACCCTGAGGCCCGGCACCCGCGCCGCCACGCCGCGCCAGGTCGAGCGCGCGGTGCTGGACCTGTGCCTCGACCCGAGCGACTCGTACCTCGCCGCCGTCGCGGTGGACATCGGCGCTGGGCTGGAGGGCAGCGTGAGCAGCAGCGTGCGCCTGTACGAGGTCGGGCGCTGCCGCCCCGCCGCGGGCGACGGCGACGACGAGAGCGACGGCGGCGGCGACGAGTCGGAGGAGGAGGACGAGGACGACGAGGGCGGCGAGCACGGCGCCGACGGCGCCGGCGGCGGCGGCCTCGCCGCGCTGCTGGGCGGGCTGGACGCCGGCGACCCCGGCAGCGGCAGCGCGGGCAGCGACGGCGAGGGCGACGACGGCGACGACGGCGACGACGAGCTGGGGCTGGGCGAGGGCATGAGCCTGGAGGACGCGCTGGCGGACATGTACGAGGAGGCGCTCGCGGCGGGGCTCGACCCCGAGGAGCTGGACATCAGCGTGGACAGCGACGACGACGAGCCCGACGGCGAGGACGACGACGACGACGACGGCGACGGCGACGGCGGGCTGCTCTCCGCGCTGGAGGGCAGCAGCAGCGAGTACGAGACGGACGAGGACGCGTGACGCGCGGCTTAGGGCGCGGCAGGCGCGCGGGTTCACATGTGTCGCGAGTTAACTGTGTCGCGATCACATACCTACAAGGTTCAGTCAAGTCACGGCGCACGCGACCACCAAAGCGCGGGACCGCGGTCCCACGCGAGCAAAGGGCAGAGGCGGGCAGCCGCCTGTGCAATGCGTGACGTGTGCGGCTGTCACCGACGCGCGGGAAGGGCCGCCATCGGGCGGCAGATGCCCAAGCACCACCACCCGCCCGCGGCGCGCCGGCCACCAAGCAACCACCACCGACCAACAGCGCGCGCCCGCGGCCGTGGCGCGCGCACTCAACGGGGCCCCGGGGCGTGCGCGCCAGGGGGCTCGTGCGAGTACAGGCAAGAGCGGCGCGCCGCGCGGCTCTGGTGAGCCGCACGCGGCGGCGCGCGATGATGACCAGATCCGATGCGCATCACGAGACACCGACCGAGCAGGCAGAAGCTTTGGGGAAGGGCCGGGCACGCGCGGGGGCGCGTGCGCCGACAAGGCAGCGCCGTGGCAGCCGCGCGGCTGCCTCCCGCATGCGGGAGAGCGGGGCGTGCGTTCCTGGGCGCCTGCGGCCGCCACACGCCCCAGCGCGCGCGCGCGGCGGCGCCAAGCGCCGCGCGGCCCGCGGGGGCGTGTGGCGGCCTGTGGGCAGGCGGCCGCGCGTCCGCAGTCGGGCAGCCAGCGCGCGGGGCGCCGGCCGCACAAACACACGCAAAGGGGTCGGCGCCGATCAGCACACGACCAAAGGCAAGAAAGAGGGGCAGCGCGGCGCCCACGCGGGCGCGCGGGGCGCGGGCGCAGGCCGCCGTTGGCCGGCCCTGGCCGCGCGGTCGCGCGCTGCCGCCGATCGATCGCACGCGCCAGCGGCGAGCGCCAGAGCCCCCGCGCCTGGGGCCGGGGGCGAATGCACCCGCCTGAGCATGCCGCACTCTTGCAGCAATGATCCCCGTCCCGCCCGCCGCCGCGCACGGCAGCAGCAGCGCCGCGCGGGCGCGGCGCCGGCCCCTGGCGCGCAGGAGGCGGAGAGGTGCGCCGTGCATGCCACGTGCGCGCAGTGCGAGGTCCGACGGCACACGATTGGTGGCCCGCAGCAATAAAGCTGGCGAGGTGCAGGCGCGCCGGGCGCGCCTTTTGATTGGAATTCAAAACAGTAAAACCCTCACCCTGCTGGTGTGTGGCAGGCGAGCACGTGCGCTCGCACGGGACACAACTAGCCCCCCCCCCAGGGACTGCCACATCGCGGCGCCGTCTGACCCACACGTCTCAGCAGCCAGGCGCAAGCTGCGCCGCCAGTGTCTCCTGACCCCCCTCTGACGGTCTAGTCCCTGCGCTGCGTGTGTGATGAGCGCGCCGCGGGCGCCGCCTCGCGCGCCGCCGGCGCGGCCAGCCCTCACTGCTGGCGCGGCGGCCACTGCATCTGCTGCATCGCCGCCTGCAGCGCGTCGAGCGCCATGGCCTGGCTGCTGGGCGCCTGGTAGGCGCGCGGCACCTGCTGCGCCTCGCCCTGCTGTGTCTGCCAGAGCTGCTGCTGCTGGTGCTGGTGCTGCTGCTGCTGGTGCTGCTGCTGCTGCTGCTGCTGCTGCCAGAGCTGCTGCAGGCTCGCGCCCGCCAGCAGCTCCTGGCTGAGCGCGTCCGAGCTCAGCTGGCGCGGCTGGGTGGCCGCGCCGCGCTCAATCAGGCCCGGCGGCTCGCCGCCGCCGGCCTGCTGCGCGATGCCGCCGCCGCCATACATGAGGCTATCCGGCAGCGCCGCGTCGTCGCCGCCAAAGCCGCGGAGCCCCGCCATCAGCTCCGCGAGGCGCTGCGCCGCGGCGTCGCCGCCGGGCTGCCCCGCCGGCGGGAGCAGGTAGCTGGCAGGGTGCTGCTCTGCCTGCAGGCCGGCGGCGCCGAGGAGCATGCCGTCCTGCAGCAGGCTGCCGGAGCCCACGCCGCGCCGCCGGCGCCGCCGGCGCCGCCCTGCTGCAGCAGCAGGAGCTGCTCGTTGGTGGGAAAGGCGCCGCCGGCGCCAGCGCCAAACCCGCCCATGGCAGCCACCGCCGCCGCGGCCGCGCCCGGCTTGAACAGGCCGGCCTGGCCGCCCGCGGCGCCGCCAGCGCCCGCGCCCGCGTCCAGCAGCGACCAGGGCAGCGAGCCCGAGGCGGCCTGGTACATCGCGGCCGCGCTGAGCAGCTGCGCCTGCTGCGCCTGCTGCGCCTGCTGCGCCTGCTGCGCCTGCTGCGCCTGCTGCGCCTGCTGCGCCTGCTGCGCCTGCTGCGCCTGCTGCGCCTGCTGCGCCTGCTGCGCCTGCTGCGCCTGCTGCGCCTGCTGCGCCTGCTGCGCCGCCGCTGACTGCGCGGGGCGCGGCGCGCTGCCGCCGCCGCCCGCGGCGCCGCCGCTGGGGGCGCGGCCGCGGCGCCGCCGCTGGGGGGCGGCGCCGCCGCGGCGGGCGGGTCCGCGGGCGCCTCCTGCTGGTCCGGGTAGCGCAGCTCCTGCAGGCTGTGCGCGAAGAAGCACAGCGGCCGGCGGCAGGCCGCGCCCTGCTGGCACATCTGCGCGCGCGGGCGGTCGTGGAGGTGGGGGTCGGCGGCGAGGCTCGACGGCGGCGGGGCTCGACGGCGGCCCGGCGGCCGCTCGGCCCCCAGCGCGGCGCGGCGCGGCGCGCCTTTGTCCTGAAGCGCTTGGGGTGCAGCCAGTACTCATAGACGTTGTGGGTGTAGGGGCAGGCGTCGCCGCGCGGGCAGTGCGTGCCCTGCGCGCGCGGCCGCGAGCGGCGTGAGCGGCGCGCGCGCGCGCGGCGCGCGCGCTGCGCTGCTCCGCTTTGCACCCCCCGTGTCGGTGCGCGCCGCCCGCGCCGCCCCCGGGGCACCTTGCGGTCGTCGGGGCAGAGCAGCGGCTCGTAGCTGTGCAGCCGCGGGTCGCGCCGCCGCGCCTTCTCATTCTGGTGTACAAACGGACACAGGCTCCTGTGGCGGGCAGGCGCGGGCGCAGGGTCGGCGCGGGGCCGGCGCGCGCGCGCGCGGTGCGCACACGCGACGCGGCGCGGCGCGGCGGCGCGGCGCGCGCACCAGTCGTGTGAGAACTGCTGCGCGCAGGGCACGATTTTGAATGAGTAGAGGTAGAACTCGGCGGGGTAGCGCTGCACGATGTTGCCGGGCCCGTTCGCGCCAAACACGGCGCCCGCGTCGCCGCCGGCGGCGCCGGGCTCGCGCGCCGCGGGCCCCGCGCCCGGCCCGGCGGCGGCGGCGCCGGGCTCGCCGCCGCGCGGCGGCGGCCGGCCCGCGCCGTGGTTGAGCAGGCGCGCGCACTCGGCCATGCCGTGCTGGCTGAAGTATGCGGCGAGGGAGGACGTGAGCGCAGCCTGCATGTGCGCGGGCTGCGACGGCGCGCCGGCGGCGGCCGCGGCGGCCGCGGCGGCCGCGGCGGCGGCGCCGTTGCCGTCGCCCCAGAGCAGCAGGAGCGCCCAGTCCTGAACGAGGGGCAGCAGGACCTGCTGGTTGGCCTGGCGTGGGTACATGCCGCCGGCGACCGCGGCCGCGAGCAGCTGCTGCAGCTCGCGCTGCGCCGCGGCGGGCAGCAGCAGCAGCGGCAGGTGCGCCACCACGCCGGGGGCCGCCAACGCCGGCGACGCGGGCGGCGCGCCGTCGCTCGGGCGCGCCGCGAGGCTGTTGCTGCTGCTGCTGGCGCTGCTCGCGCGCGAGGCCGCAGGGCCCCTGCCGCCGCCGCCGCCGCAGCCGGCGGCGCCGTCGGCCGCCTCGCCGCCGGCCGGCGGGCCGCGGCGGCGCCGCGCGCCGGCCAGTGCCACGACCGACAGCACGCGCACGGGCGGCCCGCCGTCGCCGCCGCGCGCCGTGAGCTGCAGCGCGGCCTCGGCGCTGAACGCGAGGGTGAGGTGCTTGTCGGCGCCCGCGTCGGGCGGCAGCAGCCAGGTCTCGTCCAGCAGCGCCGTGCCGCTCGGCTGCGCCGCGACCACCACGCGCACGCTGTCGTGCCCGCCGCAGAGCAGCTGGCCGACAACGGCCTTGGAGATGCCGAGCTCGGCGATGGCGGTGCCGCCGCCGCGCGGGCTGCTGCCCGTGGCTGCCGCAGGCGACCCGGGCAGCCGCAGCGCGGGCAGCGCGAGGCCGAGGGGGTCCAGGTTGACGCCCCGCTCGCCGCCCTTGCTCCACAGGCCCGCGAGCGCGGCCGCGAGGCCGTCGCCGTCGTCGCCCGGCGCGACGCCCGGCGCGACGCCCGGCGCGTCGGGCGCCGCCGGGTCGGGCGTGGGGGCGGGTCGTCGCCGCCCGACGCGTCGCCGCCGGCGCCGCCGGGCCGGCCGCCGGCGCCGCCGGCGCCGCCGCCGTCGCTCGCCCGCTTGTGCCCGAGCTGCACGCCGCGCAGCTCCCAGCCGCGCGGCAGCCAGTCGCGCACCTGCTGCTCGACCGAGCGCTGCAGCTGCGCCAGCTGCGCGGCGGTCGCGGCGGTGGCGGCGCCGCCCGCGCGCGCCTCCTGCTCCGGGATCACTATTTCAAACACCAGCTGGTAGCAGCCCGAGAAGCCGGTCGACTGGCTCACCACCGCGCCGGTGCCGGGCGCGGCGCCGAGGGTGAGGCCCGCCGCCAGCAGGTTGCGCACGCCCTCCAGCGCGTCGGGGGCTGCGGCGCGGCGCGGCGCGGCGCGGCGGCGTGCGGCCCGGCGCAGCGGGGGCGCAGCTGGGCGGCGCGCGCGCGCGCGCGCCCCGGCGCGGAGCGTGCGCCGCTCACCGTGGTTGGGCGGCTCTTGGAGCTTGACGGCGACAAAGCGCCGCGCCAGGGGGCTGGCGTAGCTGCCCACGGCGCTCGCCGGCGCGCCGCCCGTGGCCGCGTGCACATCGGCGGCGCTCTGCGCCGGGTGGCGGCCCGCCTCGAGCGCCCCGGGCGAGGCGCACTCCCAGGCCGGCTTGGCGGGGCTGCTGCTGCTGCTCAGGCAGCTGCTGCCGCCGCCCTCGGCGCCGGCGCTGCTGCAGCTGCTGCGGCCGCTGCTGCGGCGCCGCCCGCCGCCGCGCGCGCCGCGCTCGCGATTGAGCGGCTCGAGGTCGTCGCAGGGCGCGTCGCAGGCCAGGCGGCGCGTGGCGACCGACGCGAGCGCGGGCACGCAAGGGCCGGCTGCCGCGTGCTCCAGCGGCTGCCGCGCCACCGCGAGGGCGGCCGGATCGGGGCGCGCAGGCATGGGCGCGGGCGCGGGCGAGCCGCCGCCCTCGCGGCCGGCGGCCGGCGCGTGCTGCGACATCTGCGCGCGGCAGGCGTGGCAGGGGCGTCAGGGTGGGGAGGTGGGGCCAGGGTGGGGCGGCCCTGCATGCGATGCGCAGCCGCGCGCCCAGCGGTGGGCCGCGTGGGCCGCCGCCGCCGCTGCCTGATCCAGGCGCGGCAGCTCGCGCGCATCGCCAGGGCCCGTGGCGCCAGGCCGGGGTGGCCCCGGCCTGCGTGCGGCGCCGCGCGCACCGGGGGAGGATGGCCGACTGCGCGGCGCTAGCGCCCGGGCGCGGGCTCGCTCAACGGTCCCGCCGACGTCACAGGGTCGCAGGTCGCGGGCCGGGCGGGGCCTACGCGCGCGAGTGGCGCAGGAAATCCTGGCCGGAGCACATCTGATGCGTTCTTTTCTTTTTACTGCAATATCTGCGCGCGGAAGGCGTGGGAGGTGCGTCAGAGTGGCAGGGTGCGGTCGGGGGCGGGGCGGCACGACGTGCAATGGCGCCTGAGCGTCAGGGGCGCCTGGCCCAGCCAATCGCCGCCGCCGCCTGATCCAGGTGCCGCAGCTCGCAGCGGGGCGCTCCCCGATTCCCGCGCATGACACGGGCCCGCATTGGCAAGCCCGAGGTCAGGGGGCGCCTGTGTGCGCCCAGCGCACCGCTCGTGGGATGGCCGAGCACGCCACGCTAGCGCCCGGGCGCCGGCACGCTATCGAAAATGTCGCGGAGCAGCTTCTTGCTTCGTGAGCGGGCCGCGCGGACCGAGCCGACGCTAGATACGCCTGAAAAGTGCAAGAAGTGCCTGCACCAACTGCTGCGCTTTTGCGCGGCCCCGCCCGTGCGCGCACGCGTGGGCGGGGAGCGGTTTGGGCCGCCGGCGTGCGCAAGACTGGCCGGCGCAGCAACGCTCACCGCCGCCGTGGCCGAACGCGGCAGCGGCGATGCAGCGCCGCCGCACGCCCGCTGCCGCTCGTGCGTCGCCCAGGGACGAGCAAGCGGGCCTTCCTCGATCCCGTGGCGAGCAGGCGCGGCCTAACCCAGCGGCGGCCGCGCTGGGCCGGCAGCAGCTGGGCCGGCAGCAGCTGGGCCGGCAGCAGCGGCGGCCGCGCTGGGCCGGCGCGCGCGCTGGGCCGGCAGCGGCGGCAGCTCTGGTGGGCGTGCTGATCACGGCCGCAGCGGCCCTGCTCCCGCGGGCGCTGGAGTTCGCGTTCGTGCACGCCCCGCCGTCGCGAGCCTTCTGCGCCCTGGTGCGGCGCCCGCGTGCTGCCGCCCCTGGCAGCCCCCCCTCAGGCCTGGTAGCCAGTGGGGGGTGCCAAGTCCAATGCCAGCACCAGCAACACGGATGCCCTGGCCGCCGCCGCGCGCGCAGGCGCGGCCGCCCTGGGTGTGCGCGCACGGCGGCGACACGACCGCCGGCGCGCCGCCCAACTCGCTGGCCGCGTTCGCGGCAGCCCTCGAGGGCGGCGCCGACTGCCTGGAGCTCGACCTCGCCCTCACCGCAGACGGCCACGCCGCTGCCGCTCCAGCTCGGCCAGCACGGCGGCGAGGCTCGCGCGGCGGCAGGCCCAGCGGCAGCAGGCCACGCTGGCGTGGGAGCAGCAGGCCACAATGGAGTGGCAGCAGGAGCAGCAGCAGCAGCACGACCCACCGGCGGCGGCCGCGCTGGCGTGGCAGCAGCAGCAGGCCGCGCTGGCGTGGCAGCAGGAGCAGGCCGCGCTGGTGTGGCAGCAGGAGCAGGCCGCGCTGGCGTGGCAGCAGGAGCAGGCCGCGCTGGCGTGGCAGCAGGAGCAGCAGCAGGCGGCGGCGGCCGCGCTGGCGTGGCAGCAGGAGCAGGCCGCGCTGGCGTGGCAGCAGGAGCAGCAGCAGGCGGCGGTGGTGCCAGCATCGATCGATGAGGGAGATCAGGTGGTCCCTTGAGGGCCGACGAGTTGTTATTCCTAAACTCTGTTAGTTTGAGAGAGACTGAAATGGATCGCAATCATTATGCTTCGGCTGAACTGAAGTGAGCTGAGCTGAACTGAAGTGAGCTCCACCGGACCGCGGGGAAGTGCGGGGGCCGGCGCGGCGGGGCGGCGGAGGCTCGTGCGCGACGGGCCGGGCCCTGTCACAAAGCCGGCCCCCTCGGCGCTGAAGCCCGCAGCGCCGCCCACCCTGGCACGCCCTGGCGCACGCCGGCGGCCCAAACCGCTCCCCGCCCACGCGTGCGCGCACGGGCGGGGCCGCGCAAAAGCGCAGCAGTTGGTGCAAGCACTTCTTGCACTTTTCAGGCGTATCTAGCGTCGGCTCGGTCCGTGCGGCAGGCTGGGCGCGCGCATCGGCGCGCGCGGCCGTCCGCGGCGATGCCGCACGCGCCGCTGCCGCCGCGTGCACGCCGCCGTGTGCCAGCGCCGGCGGCCGCGCCGCCGCCGGCGCTGCGGCGCCCCACCCAAACAACACCGCACCCCGGCGCCGCGCTCAGAAGGGCACCTCGAGGCAGCCGGTCGGCCCGATCTTGCCCGCCGCCGCGACGGCGGCCTTGAGGTCACGCGTGTACGCGGCCGGGAAGGCCTTGCCCAGGCCGTTGTGGAACTGGTGGTACGCCTCGGCGCTGGCGGCGCGCGGCGCGCGGCGCGCGGCAGGCCGGCGTCACGTGAGGAGCTGCGCCGGCGTCACCGGCGTCACCGGCCGCGCCGCTGGGCGCCGGGGGCGCGCAGGCGCGCGGCGCGGGCGCGCTGGGCGGTGGTGGGTCCTCACCGGTAGAAGGGCAGCTGCGCGCTGTCGACCACCCACACCACGTTGATCTCATCGCCCTCCACGGGGCGCCCCGCCGCGTACAGGTTGCCCTGGCCTGTCCCGGCGGCGGCGGCGGGCGCGCGTGCATGCACGTGGGGCACCGCTCGCGGGGCGCCCCGGCCAGCGAGCGCTCGCCGCGGCGGCGAAAGGGGCGGCCGCCGCGCGCGGCGGGTCGCCGCACACGGCGGCGGAGGCGGCGGCGGCGGCGCACCCTCGCGCAGCTCCATGCCGTGCACGTTGGCCTCGCGCAGCAGCGGGAACAGCGGGCTCGCCACGCCGCCGGGCAGGCCGACGACGTTGCGGTAGCCCGGGCCCGCGTCCTGCGGGTCCAGCCGCATCATGCCCCGCCCCCGTGGCGCGGCCTGGAACTGGTCAAAGTAGGTCCGCGCAAACTGCCTGCGCGCGCCGCGGCGGCGGCCGGGCGGGCGCGCGGGCGCCGCACGTCGGCCCACGCCCGGGGCCGGGGTCGGCGCGCGCGCGCCCGGGGCGGGGCGCGCGGCCCGCGCACCTGAACTCCTGCTGCGCGGCCGCGTCCTCGTCGCTGAGCGCGACCTGCACCACCTCGGCGTGCCCCAGGCGCTCGTAGATCGTCCGCGGGTCGCCGTTGTAATAGTAGCAGACCTTGCCGTCGGGCCCGACCTGCGCGGCGCGCCCGCGCCGGCGGCCGTGCGCGGGCCGCGCCGCGGCGGCGGGCCGCGCGCCGCGCCGCGCCGCGCCGCGCGGCAGGCCGCGTCGCGCCGCGCTGCGCCGCGCCGCGCGGCAGGCCGCGCCGCGCCGCGCCGCGCGCCTGGCGGCCGCCGGCGTAGCCTACGAGTGCGCTGATGGCGGCGGGGTCGGTGCGGCCGAGGGTGCGCTCGGCGTCCACAAACTCCTTCTGGCGCCCCCAGAAGCAGCCGTTGCCTGAACGTCCGGGCAGCGCCAGGCGCAGGGCAGCGGGGCACGGGGGCGCGCGGGCCGTTGGCGCCCGGCCGCGCGCGGGGCGTGCGGGCGCGGCGCGGCGGCGGCGCGCGGGCAGCCAGGCTGCCCGGGGCGCGCGGCACGGGCGGCGGCGGCGCACCGAAGTAGACGGTGGGAACGGCGCCGCCGCCCGAGGTGGAGGGCCCGGCCGCGTCGGGTGCTGCGGCGACGGCCGGCGCGCCGCTGCCGAGCAGCAGCGCCGCGAGAACGCCCGCCGCCAGCGGGGAGGCGGCGCCCTGCTGCTGCTGCTGCCGCCTGCGGTGCCGGCGGCGGCGGCGGCCGGGCGCTGGTTGCCGTGCACGGGCGCAGTGCTGGCGCGTGCGCGGCCACACCCCACAGCGCGCCGCCGCACCCGGCCGCGGCGCACGCCACGCCGGCGCTGCGTGGAGGGACACGTGCTGCACTGCGACCGGCCAGGCCGGCGGCGCGGCCGGCGGTGGGGCGGGCCGAGAGCATGGCGCCAGTGAATGGCGCGCTGCTGTGTGGCGGCGGCGGCAAACGCGCGGACGTAGGGCTGCGGCGGCACGCGTGTGGAGGCAGCCGGCAAGGATGAAGCAATGGGGAGGCAGTGAGCACCCGGGCGCCCTGCGCTCGCGCGGCGTGGGCGCGGCGAGTGCGCCTTGAGCCCCGGCGCCGGGCCTCAGGGGCCCGTGCGCCGACGCGCGTCGCGTTGGCGCACACGTCACCACCTGTTCATCTCGCCGCGCGTGCGAGAGCCCTCGAGCACAGCGCAGGCGCCAGCAGCGGCGGGTGCCAGCCAGCTTTGCTCACATGGCGGCAGCGGCGGCGAGCACGAGCGGCCGGGGCATGGCGACGGTGGCGGCGCCTGCGCGGCAGCGCTGGCCCGGCGCACGGCCGGCGGGCAGTGCAGGCGAGCAGCGCCGCTGCCGCACGAGCGCGCCCGCGCGCAGCCGGCGCGCCGCCGCCCCGGCCGGGGCCCGCGCTGACCCTCCCCGCTCCCGCCGCCACCCAACGCAGCGCGCCGCGGGGCCGCCGCCGTGCCCGCTGCGGCTGCGCGGGCGGAGCGGAGCACGGCGCAGAAGACGGTGATGGCTCCGCCCTTCAACGTCCTCATCACCGGCTCCACCAAGGGTGCGTGCTGCCACGCTGCGGGCCGTGCCACCCGGCCTGAGCCCCTGGCCGACGCGCGCGCGCGCACGAGGGCGCCGGCGCCGCGCGCCGACGCGGCCGCCGCCGCCCGCCGCGGTCGCAGGCGTGGGCCGCGCGCTGGCGGAGGACTTTTTGGAGGCGGGCGACAGCGTGGTCATCTGCGCGCGCAACGGTGAGCGGCCGCGCCGGCCAGCCAGCCCTGTGGCGCAGGCCAGCCTGCGGGGCAGGGCAGTTGGAGCGGCTGAGCAGGCGGGCGGGCGGGGGCGAGGCCCGGAGCGGCCGACGCGGCGCGCTGCGCGCGGCGCGCCGCGCAGAGCAGCAGGTGGCCGAGGCGGTGCGCGAGCTGCAGGCGCAGCACGGCAAGGAGCGCGTGGTGGTGAGCGCCGGGGCCTCCTGAGCTGTGCAGCGCGCCGCGCCGCGTGCTTGGCGCGGGGGCCGGCGCCGAGCGCACCCCACCGCCGCCGCCGCCGCGCAGGGCAAGGCGTGCAACGTGGCCAAGGCTGACGAGGTCAGGGCGCTGGCCGAGCACGCGCAGCAGCAGCTCGGGACCATCGACCTCTGGTGCGCGCGTGGGCACGCACACAGCGGCGCGCCGCCCGCCACGCCGCCCACCGCGACCGTGGCTGACCCTCCCCTCCCCTCCCCGCCCCTCGCCACGCCGCGCGTCGACGCTGCCAGGATCAACAACGCCGGCACCAACGCCTACAAGTACGGCCCGCTGCTCGAGAGCGACGACGAGGACCTGGAGGCGATCGTGGACACCAACGTGCTGGGAGTGATGCTCTGCTGCAAGGAGGCGCGCGCCCCGCGCCGCGCCGCGCCCCGCGCCACGCGTCGCCGCGCACCGCGCCACGCGTCGCCGCGCACCGCGCCCAGCGCGCGTCGCCGCGCCGTGCCGCGCAGGCCATCGTGCGCATGAAGGCGCAGCCCGCCGGCGGTCACGTGTTCAACATGGACGGCGCCGGCGCCGACGGCAACGCGACGCCGCGCTTCGCCGCGTACGGCGCGACCAAGCGCAGCCTGCAGCAGGCGCGGCGGCCGCGGCGGCGCCGCGCGCGCGCCGCCGGCCCCTGTGCACCCTCGCGCTGCGCGTGACGCGCCGCCGCCGCGCGGCCCGCAGCTGGGCAAGTCGCTGGCGGCGGAGCTGAAGATGGCCGGCATCTCGAACGTTGGCGTGCACAACTTGAGCCCCGGCATGGTCACGACGGAGCTGCTCATGAGCGGCGCCAACACGCCGACCGCCAAGTTCTTCATCAACTGCCTCGGTGCGCCCGCCGCGGCAAATGGCCGGGCGGCGGGCAGCGCGGGCGGGCGGGCGCGGGCGGGCGGGCGGGCGGCGGGCGGCGCGGGCGGGCCGTCATGTTGGGCCGCGCGCTGGGCGTGCCCAGCGGGCCGGGCCCCCCCGCCGCGGCCGCGCGCCCGCGACGCCTGCGCCACCGCCGCCGCCGCGCAGCGGAGGAGGCGGGCGACGTCGCCGCGTTCCTGGTGCCGCGCATCCGCGAGCTGCCGGGCCGCGCGGCGACGCTCGGCGGCGGCGTCGCGAGCCAGCAGTACATCCAGTTCCTCACCCGCCCCAAGGCGTTCAGCCAGATCATCGCGGTGCGCGCGGCGCGGCGCGCGGCGGTGGGGTGCGCCGCTGCAGCCAGCACGCGGCTGCCCGGCCGCACGGCGCGCGCGACCGCCGCTGCCGCCGCACGTGCGCGCGCAGCGCGTGCTCACGGGCGCCCGTAAGGACCGCTTCTTGAAGGAGGAGTGAAGCCGGCTGGCGCTGGGCGGACAGCGGGGCTCCCGACCGCCGCCAGAGCGCGCGTGCGGCTGGCGCGCGGCGGGCCTCGGCGCGGGTCTGGGCGTGAACCGCAGAACCGCCGCTGTCGGCAGGCCCCGTTAATGTAATCGTGATGCCCGGCCCGTGAGCTGCTCGCCCTTCTGCGCCTCCGGGCTCGTCGCTCGGCCTCTGCGCCGACGTGTGAACGAGCGCCGCCGGTGCCGCTGACTTCGTCCACGCGCCGCCAGAGGCGCCACGCCCGCCACTCCCGGCCCGAGCGACACGCTCACGGCTCGGCCATGGGGCCACGCGAGACGGCCGCCAGCAGCAAGCGCATCCGCTGACCGCCCGCCGCGCGATGCCGGCGCGTCGGGGCGGCCCGGCCGCCCGCCACGGATGGCGCTGGCGCTGGCGCTGCTGCTGCTGGCCGCGGAGTCGCCACGGCGCGCGCGCGGCTGGCAGGAGCGCGGCGACGACGGCAGCACGGCGGCGGCGCTCGCGCGCGGCCGGGCCCTGCTGCAGGCGGGCGCCTGCGGCGGCCGGGCGCCGCGCGCGGCGATGCGCGTGTTTGCGCCGGCGGCCGTCGCGGTGCGCCCGGACAGGCGGCTGCCTTCCCGATGATCTTTGAGCTCGCGCCGTCCGCGCCGGGCGAGCTGCAGCGCCTGGTCGCCGGCGGCGGCAACGCCACCTGCGGCGTCGACGGCGCGTGCCTGCTCTTGGCGCCCGCGCCCGCACGCGTCGCGCCG
This sequence comes from Scenedesmus sp. PABB004, assembly GCA_014905635.1. Classification (NCBI taxonomy): domain Eukaryota; kingdom Viridiplantae; phylum Chlorophyta; class Chlorophyceae; order Sphaeropleales; family Scenedesmaceae; genus Scenedesmus; species Scenedesmus sp. PABB004. The sequence goes on along the minus strand of JABVCE010000007.1, from coordinate 405,325 downwards.
GGCAGCCTGGAACTGGCCGGCGACGTGGCGAGGCTGCGCGTGGAGCTGCCGGCGGGCGCGGCGGCCGGGGGCGTGCTGTCGCTCACGGTGCCGGCCGACCCCTGCAGCCCGGCGGCGTCCGTCGCCCACGTCATCCGGGTCAGCCTCACCGCCGAGGGACCGCGGCCGACGCTGCGCGTGCTGTCGCTGCCGAGCCTGCAGCGCAGCGTGTTTGAGGTCGGTGTCACGCTCAGCAGCCCGGGCGGGGCGGTCGACGTGTCGCGCCTGGCGCTGGCCGGCGCCGCGCTCACGGGCGTGGCACGCCTCGGCGACACGGAGCTGGTGCTCACCCTGGCGGGCGCGCCCGGGCGCACGGCGAGCGTGGCGCTGCTGGTGCGCGCGGTGCAGGCGCGGGCGGGCCCGGGCGCGCCTGGCGGCCGGCAGCCGGGGCCCGGCGCCGACCTCTTTGCGCCGCGCTCGCAGACGGGCGGCTGCCTCGGCGCCGCTTACCAGCCCTGCGCGGCCTCCAACGAGATGCGCGTCGCTGTGCCGGGGCTGGCCGAGGCCCTGCCCGGCTACGCTGACCTGGCGAGCAAGGCGCTGCCGGGCCTGCTGGGGCTCGCAGGCGCAGCCTGCGGACTGTCCGTGGCGGCGGCGCCAGGTGGGCGCTGGCAGTGCGCGCAGTGCGCGGGGCCCTCGCTTCCCAAGCCTTGTTTGCGCTGAGCTGCCGTGCCCGCCCGCTGCGCGCGTCGCAGGCTCGGCGCTGCCTGGCTGCGTGCCCGCGCTGGTGAGGTCGGTCAACCACCTCCAGCTGCTCGCGGCGTCGGGCGCCCTGACCTGGACGGGCCTCGGCGCCGCGTACGGGGAGGCTGTGAGCGAGCTGCGCTGGACGCTGCTCGACTGGCCCGCCGCCGCGCCCGGCAGCTGGGCGGCGGCGAAGCTGGAGCGCGTGGCCGCGCGGATCGCGGCGCCGCCGCCGCCGGGGCGCGCCGCCCTGGGCGCCGGCGCCGCCCGACGGCCGCGCGGTGGACGCGTGGCTCGCGGAGCTGCAGGCTGGGAGCGCGCTGATCACGGTCGCCGACGTGGCCACGCCCGCCAAGGCACCCGCGCTTGCGCGCGTGCCACTGCCGGCCCGCGCGGCGCAGCAGCTGCCGGACGCTCTGACCATGCCGCCCGACCTCGGCTCGCTCGGCCTGGCGGCCTGGCGCGGGCTGCTGGCGAGCTGCGCGGTCGCGGTCGCGGTGTTGGTGGTCGCCGGCCTCGCGCACGCCGCGCTCTGGGCTGCTAGCCCGGCGGCGCCGCCGCCCCGCCCCGGGCTGGTCGTGATGCCGCCGCCGGTGCAGGCGCCGGCGCTGCTGCTGACGGGCGCGCTGCTCGTGCTGCCGCCGGTGCTGGCGGCGTCGGGCGCGCTGCTGGCTGCGCAGCAGCCCGCGTGGCACGGCTCCATTGCACTGGCGTGTTCTGCCAGCCTCGCGGCAGCGCTCTGCATCTTCCTGGCGCAGCAAGTTCTAGGCAACGCAGAGGAGGCGCTGCTGGGCGCCGAGGCGGACGCGCCGCCGGCGGCGGCACGTGGCGGCGAGCCGGCAGGCCCGCCGCCGGCGGGGCCGCCGGGGCCGCCGGGGCCGCCGCAGCCAGCGTTCCTCACGCAGCGATCGCGCAGCCGCGGGGCACGCGACGGGGACGAGCCGCGGCCAGGCGGCCCCGCGGCGCTGGCGTGCACGGCGACGCGCAGCGCGCGGGGCAGCCTGGCGGCGTCGGGCGCGGCGGGCGCGGCGCCAGGCGGCACGTACGAGCAGCAGCAGCAGCTTTACGACTTGCGGCAGCTGCGCAGCGGGAGGGCGTCGGGCGCGCCGCTGGCTGAGGGGTCGCGGTCGGGCCGCAGCCGGCCCGGCACCGGGCGCAACGCAGGGGCAGCAGGGGCAGCAGGGGCAGCAGGGACAGGGGACGGCACTGATGACGGCGGCCTCGCGGCGGCCGTGGCGGCCACCATGGCAGGCCACCGCGCGCGCCTGCTGCAGCTGGGCCACGCCGCCAGCCGGCCCGGCAGCGGCGGCGGCCGGCCCGGCGGCGCCGCCTCGGGCGCGGGCGGCGATGATCGCAGCCCCGCGCGCCGCCTGGGGCCGCAGCCGCTGCGCGAGGCGGGCGAGGGCGCAAGCGACGCCTATGAGCAGGCGTGGAGCGAGGTAGAGGAGCTGCAGCACCAGGAGGCGCTCGCTGAGATCCAGGAGGCGCGGCGGCGCGCGCGCGTGCTGCGCGCGCTGCGCCGGCAGCGGCTGCGCCCGGACGCGGTCATCCCGCCGCGCCCGCTGCCGCCCGAGCCGGCGCTGCCAGCGCTAGCCGTGGCGGCGCCGGCTGGCGCGCGCACGGAGCCCGGCTCGCGCGCGTGCGCGGGCTGGGGCCTGTCCGCGGGTGACGCCCAGCTCTTGGCGGGCGGCGTGCCCGCGCCGGGTGGCGCGGCCGCCGCCGCCGCCGCCGCCGGCGGCAGCGACGACGAGGGTGGGGGGCTGGTCAGGTGGCTGCGCTGGCCGGCGTGCTGCAGGGCGGCGGCGGCGTCGTGGTCTGCGAGCGCGTCGCGGCGCGGCTGGCCTTCCTCGGCCGCTGGGGCCCGGTGCTGTGGGACGTCGTCGGCGGCGCCGGCATGGCCAGCTTCCAGGAGGAGGCTGACCTGCAGCTGGGCGCGCGCCCCGGCCTGCTGCTCGCCAACGTCGCGTGGGCCGGCCTCGCGGGCGCCGCGGCGGCGGCGCTCGGCAGCATCGGCCCCGGGCCGCACGGGCGCGGCGAGGCGCAGATCTGGAGCGTCGGCGTGGCGTGCGTGGCGTGGCTGATGTTTGTGGTCGGCGCGCTGCCCTTTGCTGACGTCGGCGTCACCGTGGTCGAGGGCGCGCTCGCGAGCGGGCAGGTGCTGCTGGCCATGGCCGCAATTGTTGCGAGCTGGAGCGACGCGCTGCCCGCGACGCGGGACAAGGCGAGCCTCGTCGCGCTCGGCACGGCGGGCGGGCTCGTGCTGCTGCTCGCCGCCGTGCAGGCGGCGCGCGCGTGCGTGCTGCTTGCGTCGGCGGCGAGCGCGCTCGCGCACGGCGGCCGGCGGCGGCGGCGCGTCGTGCCGCTCAGGGCGGCGGCGCAGCAGCCCTGGTGAGCGGGCTGGTTCGGGGCGGTTCAGGGTCCAGCGCGCGCAAAACGTCAGCCCTGATCAAAACTGGTTGTGGGACTGTAATTTGTTGAGGGCTGCACACACACCCAGCGTCCCAGGAGTCGCAGCGCAGTCCGCAGCCCGTCCCGCGCCGGTCTGCGCCGGATGGCCCTACTCGCTGCAGCCCGCGCGGCCCTGGCGCCGCTGCGGCACGTCCCTGCTGTGCGGCAGCTGCTGGCGGGCCTCTCGACCGCAGCGGAGCAGCAGCAGCACCCGGCGGCGGGCGCACCAGCAGCAGCAGCGGTGCAGCGGCCACCAGCGGCGCCGGCGGCGATCGCGGTCACGGCGCTGCACCTCCACCGGAAAGAAAAGGCGCGGCGAGAGGCTCGTGGGCGCGTCAGAGGGCTGGCAGCAGCGCGGCAGCGGCGTGTCGGCGGGGCGGGCTGCTGCTGCCGCGCGGCGCCGCCACCGCTGCCGCGAGACCGCCGTCCACCCCTCTCCCGCCGCCGCAGGTGCTGGAGGTGGACTTCTCGGACGGCTCGACGCGCCGCTTCTCGGCGGAGCTGCTGCGCGTGTGCAGCCCGTCGGCCGAGAACTGCTCGCCCGGCAGCAACGCAAAGGCGCGGCGGCGGGCAGCGCGCACACGCGCGCGCCGGCAGCCGCACGCGCCGCGGCGCCCCACCGACCCGCGCTCGCCCCAGGTTCCGGCGGGGCGGCGGCATGTCGGCATCATGGGCCTGGAGCTCGTGGGCAGCTACGCCGTGCGGTGCGGGGCGCCGCGCGGCGCGGCGCGGCGCTGCGCCGCGCTGCGGAGCGCCGCCCACCCGCGCCGGCCGGCCGGCCCTGTGCCTTGCAGGATAAGCTTTGACGACCTGCACTCGACCGGGCTCTACACGTGGGCCTACCTCCACGAGCTCGCGCGCACGCGGCTCAGCCGCGGCAGGGCGTACGTGCGCGCGCTGCGCGCGCAGGGCGGCAGCCGCGACCCGCGCGCGGCGCGCGGCGCGGCGCCCAGGGGCGGCTAGCGCGGCGGCGCGGGGGCGCGCGGGCCTGGCGTTGTTACCGGCGCACGCCGCTCACGCGCTGAGCCGCTGCCGGCCCTTGGCCATGCGCCGCCGAATGATGTCGCGGCCGCTGCGCGTCGACATCCTGCGCGCCGGCCGGGCGGCGGCGGCAGCGCGCTGAGCGCCCAGCGGGGGCGCGTGCGCGGGCGCGCCGCCGGCCCGCCGGCCGCAGCGCGCGGCGCCCGCGGCAGCGCCCGGCGCCCGCGGCAGCGCGCGCGCACCGCTTGAGGAAGCCGTGCTTGCGCTTGTAGCGCCGTGGGTGCGGCTGGTACGTCCGCTTGATGCACAGCAGCGGCAGCGGCAGCGACGCGCCGGCCGGCGGCAGCGCCGCGCCTGGCTCCGGCGCCGGCGCCGGCGGCTGCCCCAGCGGCTGCCCGTGCGGCTGCTCTCGCGGCTGGCCCAGCGGAGCGGACGACAGGAGCTGCCGCTGCAGCGCGTCCAGGTGCCGCCGCAGCGCCTGCTGCTGCTCCGCCGCACCCGCCGGCACCGCCGCGGCCTCGCCGCGCAGGGCGAGGGCCAGCGGCCCCAGCAGCTGCGCTGGCCAGGCGCCCGGCTGGGCCAGCAATTGAAGCGCGCCGCCGCCCGCCGCGGCCGCGCCGCTGGCGGCAGCAGCAGCAGCAGTGGGCGTCGCCGCGCCCCCGGCCCGCGCGGCGGCAGCGCCCGCCGGCAGCGCCGCGCTGCCCTCCAGCAGGGCCGCCAGGGGCAGCCGGTGCCGCAGCGACGCCCGCAGCGTCGGCAGCAGCATCGTCGCGCGTGGCCGGGGCTGGTGGCGGCCTGCCCCGGGCGCTCCTGGGCGGTGCAGCTGGTGGCAGGTGCGGGCGTCGCGCAGTGGCTCTGCGCGACCGGCGGCGGACGCAGGAGGGCACGCATAAAACCGCGGGAGAACAGCACCGCGACAACAACACGATCGCCCCCGCCACGCCCAGCACAGCCCTCGCCAGCGCCCGTGCGTGCACACAGGCTTTCAGCGCGATCCGGTCGCTCCACCCAGCTGTGTCACAGCCCGGTCCGACAGCCCCACCACGCGCCGGGAGCGGGCCTGCTGCCACCCGCCCGCCAGCGCCCGCCAGGCCCCCGCCCGCCCGCCCGCGCCCCGGCCATGGGCGCGCCTGGATGCACGCCGTGCCCGCCGAGCGCCTGAGCCACCGCCGCGGCGGCCCCGCCTGCGCGCGCCGCGCGGCGCCCGCCGCCGCACGCGCCGCTGCTGCGCCGCCGGCGCGCGCCCGCCGCGCGCGGCCCGCGCCCGCCGGCGCGCTGGCCATGGAGGGCGCCGACGACCTGCTGCTCCCGGACGAGGGCGAGGCGGCGCTGGCCGCCGTTGGCGCCGGCGCACCGGCCGCGGCGGCGCCGACGGCAGTCAAGGTCAAGAAGAACGACTGGGCGCTGCGCAGCGTGCTCAAGGGTGCGCCCGCCGTGGCACGCGCGCGCGACGGCGCGCCGCGGCGCCGGCTTGTGGTGCCGCCGCGCAGCGCGCCGCGGCGCCGGAGCCCGCCGCGCCGCGCCGTGCTGCTGCAGTGTTTGTGGTCAAGGTCGACCCCAACTACGCCCAGCCCTGGCAGAAGTGCCCGCAGCGCTCGTCGTCGGGCTCCGCGTTTGTGCTGGACACGGAGCGCCGCCTCATCATCACCAACGCCCACGTGGTGCGCGCGCGGCGCGCGGGCAGCGGCGCGCGGGCAGCGGCGCGCGCCGCAGGGCGCCGCCGGCAGCGCGCGGCGCCAGCATGCCGAGCCGCGCGCGCCGCTGGCGGCCGGCCGCAGGTGGCCAACGCCGTCACGGTGTACGTGCGGCGGCCCGGCAACCCCAAGAAGTGGCGCGCCACGGTCACGTGCATGGGCAAGCAGGCGAGGCGATGCGCCGCGCCGCGCCGCGCTGCGCGCTGCGCCGCGCCGCGCCGCGCCGCAGGGGCCTCGCCCTGAGCCGCCGCCGCCGCTGCCGCCGCCGCCGCGCCGGCGCAGTCTGACCTGGCGCTGCTGACGGTGCCGGAGGACGCGTTTTGGGGCGACGACCTGCGCCCGCTCGTCTTCCTGCAGGAGGTGCCGGAGCTGCAGGTGCGGCGGCGGCGCGCGTCCCACCCGCCGTCGCCGCCGCCGCACGCGGCGCCGCCCGCGCTGCCAGGCGCGCGGGCGCCGTGTGGCCCGCCGCCGGCCGCGCGGCCCACGCCCCGCCGCCCTTCACCCCCGCCCCCTCCACACACACACACACACACACACACACACACACACACACACACACACACACACACACACACACACACACACACACACACACACACACACACACACCACACACACACACACACACACACACACACACACACACACACACACACACACACACACACACACACACAGAGCCCCATCTCAGTCGCCGGCTACCCCGTCGGCGGCGACAGGTGGGCGCGCGCGCGGCGCGGCGCGGCCGGGCACACGCCTGCGCCTCTCGTCCGACGCCCACTCTCCCCCTCTCTCCCTCCCACTCACTCCCCCCCCCCCCCCCCCCCCGGCAGCCTGAGCATCACCAAGGGCATCGTCTCCCGCGTGAGCATGGTCCGCTACAGCCAGTCGGGGCGGCTGCTGGGAATCCAGATCGACGCCGGTGCGCCGCCGCCGCACCGCCGCCGCGGCGGCCCGCCGCCTGCCTGGGGCTGGGCCAGGCAGGGGCTCGCGCAGGGCCCCGAGCGTCCCGCGGCGCGCGCGCCCGCCGCCGCTGACGCCGCCGCCGCCGCCGCCCGCCGCCGCCGCCGCCGCCGCCGCCGCCGCGCGCCGCCGCCGCCGCCGCCGCCGCCGCCGCCGCCGCGCGCCGCCCGCGCAGCCATCAACCCCGGCAACTCTGGCGGCCCCGCGTTTGCAGACCTGCAGCAGGGCACCGTCGCGGGTGCGCGCCCCTGCCGGCGGCGCCGCCGCCGCCTGGCGCCGCCCGCCGCCGCCCCTATGCGCCGTGCCGGGGCTCGCGCGCGCGCGCCTCGTTGAGGGTTACCCCCCCCCCCCCCCTCCCCCCACCCCCCCCCCCCACCCCCGCAGGCGTCGCGTTCAGCAAGAACGTGTCGTCCTCGACCGACAACATCGGGTGCGCGCGCCCCGCCCCGCCCGCGCCGCGCCCGCTGCGCCGCGCCCGCCGCGCCGCGCCGCGCCGCGCCGCGCCGCGCCGCGCCCGCCGCGCCCCGCCGCGCCCCCCTCGTGCCCCGCCCCGTCTCGCCCGTGCGCCCCCACGCCCGCCCGCCGCCCACCCGCGTGTGCCCCGCCGCCCGCGCCGCCCCGTCCCCGTCCCTGCCGCCCCCTAAACCCCGCCCCCTAAACCCCTGAACCCCCCCACCCCGTCCCCCTAAACCCCGCGCCGCACAGGTACGTGATCCCCTACGCCATCGTGAGCCACTTCCTGTCAGAGTACGAGTCCCACGGCGCGTGCCGCGGCGTGTGCAGCCCGGGGTTTTACACGCAGCCGCTCGAAAACCCCGCGCAGCAGCAGTACCTCAAGGTGCGTGGGCCGCCGCGCGCGAGGGCCGCCGCCGCGACAGCGGCGCCGCGCCGTGCTCGAGCGGCCGCGCCGCCGGGGCTCTCTCGCCGGGGCTCGCCGGGGCTTCCCGCCCAGCGCCACGCCCCCCCCCCCCCCCCCCCACACACACACACACACCGCATACGGCACACACGCCTCGAAGCACTCGCGCGCGCGCACCCACCAGCCGCGCCCGCGCCCCCCCCCCCCCCCCCGGCCGCCCTGCAGGTCCCGGAGGGCACGTCCGGCTGCATCGTGGTGAAGCTCGAGCCCTCCGCGCCCGCGGCGGCGCACCTGCGCCTGAGCGACGTCATCCTGGAGCTGGAGGGCACGCCGATCGCGGCGGACGAGACGGTCGTGCTGCGCGACGACGAGCGCGTCGACTACACGCACCTGGTCAGCCTCAAGCACGTGGGCGACACGCTCGCGCTCAAGATCCTCCGCGACGGCGCGGTGCGCTGTGTGCGTGCGTGCGTGCGTGTGTGTGTGTGTGTGCGCGCAGCGCGCGCGCGCGCGGACCGCGCCCGCGCCCGCGCCGCCGTCCGCCGCCGGCGGCGCGCGCCCGCGCGCCCGACTCCGACTCTGCCGCTGGCTGTGGCTGCGGGCGCGGATGCCGCCGCCGCCAACGTCGCGCGCGCAGGTCGCGGACGTGAGCTTCCCGCTCGCGGCGCAGCAGCACCTCGTCGGCGTGCTGCACGAGGTGGACTGCCTGCCCAGCTACTTCGTGTCAGGTGGGCGCCGCAGGCGCCCCCCCCCCCCCTGCCAAGGGCCCACAGGGGCAGACCATGGGTGTTGGGCGGGGCTTGCGGCCAGGAGCCTGGCCGGCGGCCATGCGGCGGCGCGTCGCCGAGCCCGCGCGCCTGCGCGCCTGCGCGGCGCGCCGCAGGCGGGCTCGTGTTTGCGCCGCTCTCGCTGCCCTGCATGGAGGCGGTGTACGGCACGCGCAAGTGGCGCACGCTCGCGCCGATCGCGGTGCTGCAGGTGACGCGGGCGCCCGGCGCGGGGGCCGGCACGGGGGCCGGCGGGCGGGCGGCGGGGGGCTGGCGTTGGGCCGGCGGCGCGCGCGCGCCGCCGCCGCCGAGCGCTCCGCCGCGGGGCTCCGCGCTGCGCGCAGGCGTTTGTGCAGCAGCGCACCAGCCCCACCGAGCAGGTCGTCATCCTGGTGCAGGTGACGCGCGCGCCGCCGCGCCGCGCCGCCCGCGCGCTCCATCTCGCCTGGCTCCCTCGCCTGGGGCGCGCGCGCGCGCGGCGCACGCGCCCAGAGCGCGCGCGCGCCTCCGCCCGCAGGTGCTGAGCCACGAGCTGAACCACGGCTACAAGCACAGCGTGACGCCGCTCGAGTCGTTCAATGGCGCGCCCGTGCACAACCTCGCGCACCTCGCGGCCATGGTCGACGGCGCGATGGCCGCCGCTGCGGCCGCCGCCGCGGGCGCGGGCGCGGGCGCGGGCGCGGGCGTCGGCGGCGCTGCTGATGCCAGCGGCGGCGGCGCGCCGGCGCCGCCGTCGTACCTCAACTTTGGGCTGGAGGGCGGTCGCTTCATCACGCTTGCCGCGGGCGAGGTCGCGGAGCACGCGGCCCACATCCTGCGCGTCAACAACATCCCCGCCGACCGCAGCGACGACCTCACGGGGCCCGAGGCCGCCGCCGCGGCCGCGGCCGGCGCGGCGGCGGTGGCCGAGGCGGCGGCCGCGGCGGCGGCCGCCGCGGAGGGCGGCGGCGCCGCGCCGGCCGGCGGCGCCGCGGCGTGAGGGCTGCCCGCGCTGGGCCGGGGGCACCGCGCCGGCCCGCATTGGGCCGCCGGCGCCGGCAGCGATTTATTCGGGCGGCGGTGGCGCAAGGCGCGATTTCGCGGACGGCGCCGTCACTTGACGATGTGACGGGCGCGGCGGTTGGCGGGCGCGCCACGCGACTGCTTTGCCCGGCCCAGTGCGATCGGCCACCGCACACGCAGCCCGCAACCCGCTCGCCAGGTCGCCCCGCCTGCGCACGCGCCGTGCGGTCGAAGCGCTGCCGTCAGCAGCTGCGCCGCCGCTGGTCGCACGCCGCCGCGCCCTGCTGGCCGCGGCGCCTGCCCCGGCCAGCGCCGGAGCCGCGAGGGTCAGCATGTGAGGGTGTCCGCCGGGCGCGGCGATGGGCAGCAAGGCCGCCGCGATGGCCGCGCAGCAGCGGCGCACCGTGCTGCACCCGGTCGAGCTGGGGGCCTACCTGGCGCTCGTGCTCTACTTCCTGGCCGTCCTCACGCTCCAGGGCGCGCGCTTCTGTGACCGCCTCGTCGCGGCGCGCGTGCCGGTGCCGGGCGTGCGGCCCGCGTGGTGGGGCGGCGCCGTCGACCTCTCGGACGCGCAGTGGCGAGACTTCCGCGGCTCCGCGCCGCTGCTCGCGGCGGCGCTCGGCGGCTTCGTCGCCGCGTCGCGCGCGGTGCGCGCGTTTGCGCCGCGCGCGCGGCTGGGCTTCTACGTCGCCGCCGGGCTCGCCTTCCAGGCCGCGCTGCACGGCGTCGCGGCGGCCTACGTGCTTGCGCTGTCGCTCGCGGGCTACGCCCTCGCGCGCGTGAGCGTGCGCTGGCGCCACGGCCTCGCGCTCGTGTGGGCGTGGCACTGCGGGACCTTCCTCGCCGTGCGCGTGACCGAGGGCCTGCCCTTTGGCTCGCTGTCGCCGGCGCTCGCGCCGCTCGACGCGCACCGCGGCCTGCTGCGCTGGCACATCCACTACAACCTGCTGCTCCTGCGCATGATCAGCTACGCCGCCGACCTGCGCTGGGCGGCGACGCGCGCGCCGGGGCGCGCGCGCGGGCTGCCGCCCGACGCGCCGCCGTCGCCGGGGCAGGACCTGCGCACGCGGTCGGAGCTGTGGCAGCCGCCTGGAGCGTACTGCCTGGCTTCCTACCTGGCGTACTGCCTCTACCCGCCCCTGTACATCGCGGGCCCCACGCTGCCCTTCAACGCGTGGGCGAGCCAGCTGTCCGCGCCCGCGGCGTGGCTCGACGCACGCGCGGTCCTGCGCTACGCCGCGCGCGCGGCGGGCGTGTGGGCGTGCCTCGAGGCGCTCTCGTCGCGGCTCTGGTTCATGGCCGTCGTGCGCGGCCGCCTGTGGGCGCCGCTCGCGGCGGCCGAGGGCGTGGCCGCGCTGCCGCCGCTCGACATGGTCCTCGTGCCCTGGTGGGCCATGATTTTGTTCTGGCTCAAGTTCGCCGCGATATGGCGCTTCTTCCGCCTCGCGGCCCTCGCCGACGGCGTGGACGCGCCCGAGAACATGGAGCGCTGCATCTGCAACAACCACGACATCATGGGCTTTTGGCGCCACTGGCACGCGTCGTTCAACCAGTGGCTCGTGCGCTACCTGTACCTCCCGCTCGGCGGCGCGCGCTGGCGCGCGGTCAACGTGTGGCCGATCTTCACGTTTGTCGCCGCGTGGCACGACCTCGAGCCCCGCCTGCTCGGCTGGGCGTGGCTCATGGCCGCCGCGTTTGCGCCGGAGATGGCGGTCAAGTGGCTCGGCGCGCAGCGCTGGTGCTTCCCCGACAAGCGCGGCCGCGCGTTCCGCTACGCGGCGGCGGCCGCGGCGGCGGCCAACGTGGTGCTGCTCATCGCCGCCAACATGGTCGGCTTTGTCCTCGGCCTCGACGGCGTGCGCCCCTTTGTCGCGCAGCTCCTCGGCACGCCCCACTTCGCGGGCACCGTGCTGCTCGCGTGCTTCGCGGGCGTGCAGCTGCAGCTCGCGCTGCGCGACGTCGAGGAGGCGCGGCGCCCCGGCGGCGCCGGCGGCGGCGGCGGGGGCGCGTCGGCCGGCAAGCACGCGCTGCTGCGCTGAACCGCAGGGTCTCGGCGCTGGGGCGCCGCGCTGGTAATGTCAAGGGCCTCTGGCGTTGCGCCCGCTGGGCGGCCCCCACAAGCAGCCGATGCACCGGGGCATCAGCGCTCCGCGGCGCTGCGGCTCGTCGACGCGGCAGCGGCGATGCAGCGCCGCCGCGGGCCCGCTGCCGCTCGTGCGTCGCGCAGGGACGAGCAAGCGGACCATACTCGATCCCGTGGCGAGCACGCGCGGCCTGACCCAGCGGCGGCCGCGCTGGGCCGGCAGCAGCTGGGCCGGCAGCAGCAGCGGCGGCCGCGCTGGGCCGGCGCGCGCGCTGGGCCGGCGGCAGCTCTGGTGGGCGTGCTGATCGCGGCCGCAGCGGCCCTGCTCCCGCTGGCGCTCCCCTGGATAGCTGAGTTCGCGTTCGTGCGCGCCCCGCCGTCGCGAGCCTTCTGCGCCCTGGTGCGGCGCCCCCGTGCTGCCGCCCCGACCCCTGGCAGCCCCCCCTCAGGCCTGGTAGCCAGTGTGGGGTGCCAAGTCCAATGCCAGCACCAGCAACACGGATGCCCTGGCCGCCGCCGCGCGCGCAGGCGCGGCCGCCCTGGGTGTGCGCGCACGGCGGCGACACGACCGCCGGCGCGCCGCCCAACTCGCTGGCCGCGTTCGCGGCAGCCCTCAAGGGCGGCGCCGACTGCCTGGAGCTCGACCTCGCCCTTACCGCAGACGGCCACGCCGTGGCGCTCCACGACCGCGACGCCGCGGCGCTGCTGCGCGTGTGCGGCGCGCGCGTGCGCGACGCGACGCTCGCGGAGCTCGAGGCGGCGGCCTGGCCGGGCGGGCAGCGCGTGCTGTGCGCGGCGGCCGCGCTCGCCGCCGTGGCGCGCCGCGTCGGCCGGCTCGTGATCGACCTGAAGACCGGCGCGACGGGCGAGGTGCGCCGCGGCGGCGGCGGCGGCGGCGGCGGCGTGTGCTGTGGCTTTTGTTGAGCGCGCACCGCCTGTTAAGGCCAGGAGCCGGCGCTGCTGCGTCCGTCGGCTGAGCGGCGCCTCGCTGCGCGCCTGCCGGCCGCCGCAGCTCGCGCGCCTGCCCAACGGCACGCGCGCGCCGGAGCACGCCGCGGTGGCCGAGGCGGCGCTCGCGGCGCTCGCGGCCGCACTGCCTGGCGGCTGCCCGCAGTGCGTCGTCTGGGGCAAGTCTGACGCCGCGGCGCGGCTCGTCAAGCAGGCGCGGCGCGCGCCGAGGCGCGCGGCCCGCGGCTGCTCGGCGCCGCCGCACCGCGCGCGCTGCGACGCCCGCCCGCACGCACGCGCGCGCAGCTCAACCCGCGGCTGGCGGCGGGCTACGCTGTCATGTCTGGCGGCGGCGCCGGCAGCGGGCGGCCCGCGTACGACGACGCGCTGCGGCCAGGCACGGAGGGGCTCGAGGTGTGCGCGGCGCGCGGTGCTCGCGCGCCCCTGCGCGGCCCCGCAAGCCTGCCGGCCGACTGGCGGGAGCGCCACGAGCGTTGCCGTCGGCCGCCGCTGCCCAGGTCGCCGCGGTGTTCCACCGCCTGCTGTCGCCGCCGCTGCTTGCCGCGCTCGCGGCGCGCGGCACGTCGGCGTTCGCCTGGGGCGCCGACGGCCCCGCCGAGCTGCGCCGGCTGTTGGACCTGGGCGTCGCGGGCGTGGTCACCGACACGCCGCGCCTGGTGGCGCGCGCCGTGGCGGCGCGCGCGGCGCGCTGCGGGGGGCGCGGCGCCGAGCGTGGCTGACGCGGGCAGCCGACCGGGCGCCCCAGCTCTGACAACGACGCGGCCGCTCACCATGGCATCCACGCGCGCCCGGCGCCGCTCCACTCCACTCCTCATCACCACGCCACCTCCCCACGCCTCCCCCTCCCCGGCCCTCCACGCCTCGCGCCGGCCGCGCGCTGCTGCTGCAGCTGCCCTCGTCAGGTGAGCCCTCTTCGGCCGCGCGCTGTGTAGTTACAACTCAGACACTCATAGGCGCTCGGGGGCTGGTCGGGGCGGCCTGGCGGCTCGCGCTGCGCGCGCGAGGCGCCCGGCAATGGCGGGCGCCCGGCGAGCTCCCCGCGCCCCGCCCGCGCCGCGCCCGCCCGCGCGCGCTTGCGAGCTGACGCGCCGCGCCCGTACCATGCTGTATCCCGCAGGCTCGACCCCCCGCGCCCGCCTCGTGGCCAGCTCCAGCAGCGCCCGCGCCGCAGCGGCGTTCGCCGCGATGCGGCCGCCCCTGGGCGCCCTGGCGCTGCTGGCGCTGCTCCTGGCATCTCACGCCGTCGTCGCCAGCCCCGCAGAGGACGAGGAGGCCGCCGCGACCGGCAGCGCGGCGCCAGCGCAGCGCGGCGCCGCTCCCGAGGCGCTCCTCGCCATGAACCCGCCGCTCCTCCTCCCCACCGTCGACGCCGCCACCGCCCCGCTCACCTACGACTGGGGCTTCGTCGATCCCTGGCCGATCGCTGACGACGCCGACGCGGCCCTGGTCGCCCAGGACGCTGTCCCTATCCCCGCCACTGCGCTCGGCGAGCTGCTGCTGGGCGAGGAGCCCTTTGTGCTCGCCGGCCGCGCCGGGCTCGCCGCCGCCGGCAACGCGAGCGCGCTGCGCCCCGGCTCCCTGCTCGCGGCCGCGGCCGCGGCGCTGCGCCGCGCGTGGCCGGCGCCGCTCGCGTCGCCGGGGGACGTGCAGCGCGCGGACGGCCTCGACGCGGCGGCCGCGCTGCTCAGCCTTGCCTGGGCACCCCCCTCTCCATCCGCGCCCGCCTCGGCGGCGCTCGGCCGCTCTGCCCCCGCGGCCACGACTCCCACCCCCGGTGGTGGCGCGGGGGCGCTGGCGGAGCTGGCCGACCTGCTCTCGGCCCTCGAGCTCGACCTGGACGGCGCCCCGGTCGAGCTTGGGGCGCTGCTGGAGGCCGCCGACGCGGCGCTGCCGGGCGGCCTCGCCGCGCTGGCCGTCAGTGCGGGCGGCGCGGCGGGGGCGCCCGCGCCAGACGCCCTCGCGGAGCGCCCCGAGGCGTCGCCCGCCGCCGCCGCCGCCTGGGCGGCGCGCGGCGCCGCCGCCAAGTGGGGCGCCGGCCGCGCGGCCATGCGCGCTGGCGGCTTTGCCGTGATGCGCCGGCTGCTGGGCGAGCGACAGGACGACAGGAAGCGCCGCAGCATCAAGGCCGCGCCGGGCGCCCCGACGCCCACGGTCGCGCCCACGGCCGTGCCCGCTGCCGCGCCCGCGGCCGCGCCCGCGGCGGCCCCCGCGGTCATGCCCGGCGCCGCGGACGAGCCGCTCGCCGACCCGGGCACCTCCACGCCCGACGAGGGCGCCGCGGGCTCGGAGCCCACCACCGACGGTGGCGCCGCCGCCGCGCCCGGCGCCGGCACCGGCGCCGCCGCGGAGCCGTCGGCCGCAGACCCGGCCGCGCCCGCGGCACCTCTCGATGGGCCGTTGCCGACCGACGTGGCGCTGCCTGCGAGCGAGCAGGTGGTGGAGCGGGAGGCCGTCGCGGCGCCCGCGGCCGCCGCGGCCGCGCCTGCGGCGGCCGCCGCGAGCGCGCCGACCGCGTCGCCGGCGCCGGCCGAGCTTGAGGTTGTCACGGTCGCGTTCGCTGCAACCGGTGCGCGCCCGCCGCCGGCGGCCAAGTTCTGCCTGCTCCGGCGCGACCCTGACCGCGCCCGCCGCCGCGCCCGCCCGCCCCTCGCCAGGGCCAGGGCTGACGCCGGCCAGGTTCCGCGCGCTGTGGCTTCCCACCGCGACGGGCGTCGCCGCGCAGCTCTCCGGCACGCCCGCGGAGCAGTGGGCGCGCGCGCGCCTCTCGGCCCGGCTCGCCGCGCGCCGCCTGCTGCTCCAGGCGGCGGCGCCGGTCGTCGACGTGCAGCTCAGCCTGCCAACCGCCGACCCCCGCGTCGCCGCGCGGCGGCTCGCCCAGCCCGCGCTCGACGCCGCCGCGGCCGCGGCCGCCGGCTGCGCCGCCGGCGCGGGCGCGGAGCTCTGCCACCGCCTCGCCGGCGCGGGCGTGCCGCTCGCGCCGGGCGGCGTGAGCGTGCGCCCCGCGTACGCCGACGACGCCGAGGACGGCGCGGCGCCGGGCGGCGCCAGCGCCGACGCGGCGCTCGCGGGCATAATCATCGCCGGCGGCGTCGGCGGCGGGCTGCTGCTGGTGATGCTGCTGCTCTGCGCGCGGCGCCAGGTCGCGAGCTGCCTCAGCGCGTGCGGCGCGCGCCGGCGTGCGCGCCGCCAGGCGGCCGCGGCGCGGCGGGAGGAGGCGGCGCGGGGCCTCGCGGCTGCGGGCGGCGGCCCCGCGGCGCAGTGGCCCGTGCTCGCCGGCCTGCACGTGAAGGCGCCGCCCGCCGGCGTGCACGGCGGCGCCATTGGCTCGCCGCTACGCGCGCGCCGCGCGCCCGCCGGCGCCG
Organism: Scenedesmus sp. PABB004; assembly: GCA_014905635.1. Classification (NCBI taxonomy): domain Eukaryota; kingdom Viridiplantae; phylum Chlorophyta; class Chlorophyceae; order Sphaeropleales; family Scenedesmaceae; genus Scenedesmus; species Scenedesmus sp. PABB004. The sequence goes on along the minus strand of JABVCE010000007.1, from coordinate 389,474 downwards.
GGTCGTGCGCGAGCAGCCGCATCGGCACCGCCAGCACGACGCCGTGGGTCGACGCGCTGCCGCCGCCGCCCGCTGCGGCGGGCGCGGCGCGCGGCGGCGAGGCCGCGCCCTTCGCAGCCAGCGACAGCTTCGGCCGCTGGGTGGTCGAGGCGAGCGCCGCCGCCGCGGCGGGCGGCGCCGGCAGCGCGTACAGCGCGTCCACCGGCTCGGCCGCGCCGCGCAGCCCGCACGGCGGCGAGGGCGCGCTCGCGCTCGCGCTCGACCTGCCGAGCAGCCCCATCGGCAGCCCGTTCTGGCCGCCCGGCGCGGGCAGCGACGCGAGCACCGCCGACGTGGCGCCGCGGGCGCTCAACCCCGACCAGCTCGAGGTGCGGCGGGGCTGCAGGGGTGGGTGGGGGCGGGGGTGCGCCCCGCCGTCAGCCAGCCGGGCTGACCCCTGCCCTGCCCGCCCGCGCCACCGCCACCGCCGCCCGCAGCTGCTGCTGGGAGCATACTACAAGGCCCATGTCCAGGGGCGGCCGCGCCCCGCCGCGCGCGCGGTCGGCGGCGCGCCGGCCGCGGGCGGCCGCGCGGGCGCGCGCCGGCGCGGCAGCTGGGGCGAGGCGCCGCTGCCCACGGGGCCGGCCCTGCCCGTGCTGGACGGCGAGCCCGCCGCGTTCTGTGCGGGCGGCGACGACGCCCCTGCCGGCGGAGACGACAGCGAGGGCGCGGCGGCGGCGGCCGCGCTGCGCGCGGCGCTGGGCGGTGGCGGCCAGGCGTGGGCGTGACCCAGTGTGAGCAGGGGGCAGCGTCTCGCGTGATCGTGATCGGGCGACGACTGATAACATCATTACAATACACCAAAATTGAGCCACGCACGCGCAGTCGTCCGAGCCGCCCGCCCCCCCGCTCACGCAGCCGCCACAGCCGCCGCGCGCGCCCCGCGCGCGCGTGCTTTGCGCGCCGCCGCCGCCTCACACCACGGCGTCGCGCGAGAGCAGGTTGACGACCGGCACGGGCTTTGCGTTGCGCAGCGGCTGCGCCTCGCCGCCGGCCTCAAACACCGCCGCCGCGCCCATGCCGCTGCCGATGCACATCGAGACGACGCCAAAGCGCGCGGCCGCGCCGCGGCGGGCCATCTCGTGCAGCAGCGTCGCGGTGAGGCGCGCGCCGGTCGCGCCGAGCGGGTGCCCGAGCGCGATCGCGCCGCCGTTGGGGTTGACGCGCTCGGGGTCGAGGCCCAGCTTGGCCACGCTGTAGGCCGCCTGGCTGGCAAAGGCCTCGTTGATCTCATACACATCAATGTCCTCCAGCGCCAGGCCCGCCTGCAGGCGCGACGGCGGCGGCGGCCGCGCGAGCGGGCAGAGGTTGGTTGGCCAGGAGCGTCGCTCGGCGGGCCGCGCAGGCCGGCAGAGGGCGCGGGAGCGCTAGCAGCGCCGGGCGCGCGGCGCGCAGGCAGGCCCCGGCGCGGCGCGGCGGCGCGCGCGCCTGCGCGACGGCGGCGGGGATGGCGACCGCGGGGCCGATGCCCATGATGGCGGGGTCCACGCCCACCGCGGCAAAGCCCCGGAACACCGCCATCACCGGCAGCCCGCGCGACAGCGCCTCGCGCCGCGTCATCAGCAGCACCGCCGCCGCGCCGTCGGTGACCTGCGCGGCGCGCGCGCACGCGGCGCGTCGCACACCGCGCACCGCGCCCCGCGCGCAGCGCCGCGCACAGCGCCACGCACGCCCGCGCGCAGCGCCGCGCGCCTGGCTGCTGTTGCCCGCCGTGGTCGTGCCGTCCTTCTTGAACACCGTGCGCAGCGTGCCGAGGCTCGCCGCGGTCGCGTCGGGCCGGATGCCGTCGTCGGCCGTCACCGTCACCTGCGCGTCAACACGGGCGCCGCGGCGGCGGCGGCGGGCCGCGCTCGGCAACGCGGCGCGGGTGCCCTGCCCTGGCAAGCTCAGCGCGCTGCGCCGCGCCGCGCCGCGGGCGGCGGCGCACCCGCTGCTCCGCGCCGGTCTTGGGGTCCTTGACCTTGGTCGCAACCGGCACGATCTCGTCGCGGAAGCGCCCCGCGGCCTGGGCGGCCGCGGCCTTGCGGTGGCTGCGCGCCGCAAACTCGTCCTGCACCTTCCTGCGACGCCGGGGCCCGGGGCGCGGCGGGGGGCTGCGGGTGAGGCCCCCGCCCGCCGCCGCGGCCGCGCGCGCGACGCGCCATGCCACGCCGCGCGCCGCGCCTGCTGACGCCGAACGCGGCAGCCACGTTTTCGCTGGTCACGCCCATCGGCATGAGGCAGCCCTGCGCCTTGGGGAAGTCGGCGACGCGCTCGTTGATGCCGCCCTCCCAGGCCATGGGGTTGGCCGACATCGTCTCCACGCCTGGCGCGCGGCGCCGGCGCCGCGTCGGCGGCGCGGCGCGGCGGCCGGCCCGTCCGCCGCGCGAGCGCCGGGCGCCCCGCGAGGCCCGCGCGCGTGCAAGGCCCCCCGCGCCGCCGCACCCGCGGCGAGGCCGACGGTGTAGTAGCCGGCCTTGATCGCGGCCGCGACGTCGGCGATGGCCTGCAGCCCCGACGAGCACTGCCTGCGACGCGGAGGCGCGTCGCGGCCGCGGCGCGCGTCGCGCCCGCGCGCCCGCCGCTGCTGCTCTGCCGTGCGGCGCCCTGCGCGCTGCGCCCTGCGCGCGCCGGCCCAGCCGCCCGCAGCCGCAGCCCCCTCCCCCCTTCCCCCTCCCCTGGCACCGCGCTGCCGAGCCGCGCCGCGCCGCACCGCGCCCCGCTGCGCCCCCGCGCCGCGCCTGTTGACGGTGCGCACGGGCACCTCCTCCGGGATGCCGGCAAAGAAGCTCGCGATGCGCGCCTCGTTGGCGCGCTGGCTGCTGGGGCCCAGCACGCTGCCGACGACGATGTCGCCGATGTCGGCGGGGTTGAGCTGCGCGGCGCGCGCGCACGGGCACGGGCGGCGCGCGTGTGTCGCGGCGGCGGCGGCGTGCGTGCGCGAGAGAGCCGGCGCCGACGGCCCGGGCGCCGCCGGCCCGGGCGCGGCCGGCCGGGCGGCGGCGCGGCGGGCGAGGCCCGGGCGGGTGCCTCGCCCGCCCTGCGGTCCCTGCCCGCCCTCGCCGCCGCGGCGCACCTTGGTCTTGTCGAGCACGGCCTTGAAGACCGCGGCCAGCAGGTCCACGGCGTCGGTGTCCTTCAGCCCCCCGCGCTTGGCCTGGCCGCGCGGCGGAGGCGGTCGGGCGCAGCGGCGTGAGGGCGGGGCCGCAGGCGCAGGGTCGGCGGCACGCGCTGCCGCCGGCCGGGCCGCCGCCGCCGCCGCGCAGCAGCGGCGGCCCGCGCTGCGCCCGCGCGCGTGCCTTGGTCAGGGGCGTGCGCAGCGCCGCCACGATCACGATGTCGTCGTCCGCAGTGTTGCGGCGCTGGTAGGCCGCCGAGTCTCCGGCGGAGCAGTCCTGCGGAGCAGGAGCGGGGGCGGAGCGTGTCGGCAGCATGCCGGTGCTGCCGGGGCGCCGTGGTGCCCCCGGGCGGCGCGCAGTGCACGGAAACGGCGATCCAGCGACGCTGCGGCGCACCTGGCGGGCCAGGCCGGCGCCCTCGCGCGGCTCCTGCGCGCACGGGAGTCGCGGCGTGTGAGGGGGCCGCGCGGCGTGCCCCGGCCGCGCCGGATCGCGGGCGCCCGCGCGACCGCACCAGGCTCAGCTGCTGCGCCAGCACCGCCAGGCGGTGGGCCGCCGCGCGCTCCATGGCCGCCGGGTGGGGCACGCACGAGCTCGCAAGCGAGTTGGACGCGCGTCGGCGGCGCGGGCGGCTGCGGGGAGCGCGACTGCAGCGCGGCGGTTGTGGCGGTGTGGGCGGGGCAGCGGGCGCGCGGCCGGCTGTGGTCGCGACCGCCGCCGCCGTGACGGCCTCGCTGGCCAACCGACCGCCCGCGCGACTGCCGGCGGCGGCGCGGCCATTGTTCGCGGCGCCGCCAGCCGCGCGGCGCACCGCGGCGCGCAGGACGCTTCGGTCACACGGCACGGGCGACCACGCGGGCGGCCGCTGCACTCGCGCGCGCCGCCGCTCGGCCGCTAGCCGGCCCGCCGCGCCTGGGCCGCCGTCGCCCGTCAGCCGCGCAGGCGGGCGAGGCCGTCCTGCAGCGCGCGCAGGCGGCTCGTGAGGCTCGCGCACGCGCCGCCCAGGCGCGCGCCCTGGCGGCCGACCGCGGCGACCTCGTCCGGCGGCGCGAGCGCGCGGCCCGCGGTCTGCTGCTGCCGGTCACGCGCCCGCGTCCGGCGCCGCGCTGCCGCCGTCGCCGTCATCGTCGTCCCCGCCGCCGCCGGGCGGCGGCGGCGGCGGCGGCGGCGGCGCGGTGTGGCAGTCCTGCTCGTTCACGAGCGCGACCTCCTCCCACGCCGCGTCGCCGCCGCCGCAGCTCGCCGCGCAGGTGAAGACCGCCACCGTGGCCCAGTCCCAGTTGGCGGCGCCGTCGACGGCTGCGGGCGGGGCGGGGCGCGCGGCGGCGCGTGACGCGCCGCGCCCGCGCCGCTGCGCCGGCCGGTCGCCGCCGCGGTCTGCCGCCAGCGCGGCGGGCGCCACCGCCCACCGTCGCGGTCGACCGGCAGGCCTGCGCCGTGTGCCATGTGCGCGGCCTCGATCGTGAGCTGGATGAGCGCCGGCGTGAGCTGCAGCTCAAACGCGCGCGGCCCGCCGCAGCGCCCGCACGGCGCCGGCCGCGGTGGCGCCGCCCTGGGCCACAGCAGCGCGCCGCCGAGCGCATACCTGCGGCGCGGCCGGCGGTGCGTGTGGCGCGTGGCGCCGCGGGGGCGCAAGTGCGGGCGCGGGCGCCGCGCCGCGCGCGCCGCGCGCAGCAGACAGCGGCGCGCGAGCACTCACCGCGCGCACTGCTGCGGGCGGCGCGCGAGGCGCCTGCTGAACTTCAGGTACCCCCGCTCCACGCCGCGCAGCTCCGGCTTCTCGTAGCCCTCGCCGCCCCACGCCTCCTCGCCGCCGCCCTCGCCGCCGCCGGCGCCGGCGGCGCCGCCCGGGGCGGGCGCCGCGGGCGCGGCGGCGGCGGCGCTGCTGCCCGCGCCGCCCGCCGCGGCCGCCTCGGCAGCTCGATAGGCAGCCAGCAGCTCCTGCACGTGCGCCAGCTCCGCGCCGCTGAGCGGGGCGCTGCCGCCGACGTCGCCTGCGGCACGCGGTGCGGCTGTGGGCCCGTGCCGCTCCCCCACGGCGTCGCCGCGCCCTGCGCGTGCGCGCCGCCGCGCCCTCATCCCGCACCTGGCTCCTGCTCTGAATAGAGGTGAAACTCGGGCAGCGCCGGCCCGAGCGCCGGCCGGCAGCACACCGCAGGCGGCGGCTCGTCGGCTGCGGGCCCCGGCTGCGCGTGCCGGGCCCGGCCCTGCTTCGCGGCCGCGGCCGCCTGCTGGTGCGCCGCGGTGGCCTCCAGCGAGGAGGTGAGGTCTGAAAAGTCAAACGGGTCGTCCGCCGCCGCGCCGGGCCCGGGCGCGCCCCAGTCGTCGCCGGCCGCGCCGAACCCGCAGTCAGAGCTCGCCGGCGGGTCAGGCGCAGGCTGCGACGGCGGCGGGTCGTGCTGCTGCTGCTGCCGCTGCTGCGGCTGCTGCGGCAGCGGCGGCGCGTCCGCCGACGCCGCGTCCGGCAGCTGGCAGCGCAGCGCGCGCCACGCGCCCGGCGCTTTGCCGCAGCCCAGCCGCACGCAGCCCCACACCATCAGCGTGCGCTCCTGCGCCGCCGGATGCGGCGCGTAGGCCTGCGGGCGGCGTCGCGCGACGGTGGCGCTCGGCAGCAGCGGCGGCGCGCCCGCCGCCGCCGCTGCCCGGCGCGGCGCCGGCGGAGGCCCGGAGCAGAGAGCGCGCCAGGCGCCGGGCACGCCGCGCCCACGCGCCGCCGCTGCACCTGCAGCACCAGCGCCAACGGCCGCCCGCAGACGCCGCACGCGAGCCCGGCCCCGCCGCCGACGGCCGCCGGCGGCGCGGCGCCCGGGAACGCGGCGCGACCGCCCACTCGCGTGGTGTAGTGGTCCACCGGCTCGTCCGCGCCCACCAGCTCGCCCGCCAGGCCCAGCCAGACCGGCTGCTGCTGCGCGGCCGCCGCCGCCATCGCGCCGGCGCTCGCGGGAGCTGGTGCGAGATCCACAGCGATTTGGTGCGCGGGCAGCCAATGAGCGCCGAGCCGCGACAGCGTTCCTGCGCCGGCGCCGCGGCGCGCACTTTGAACCGCCGTCGCTGCGAGCGCGCTGATGCGGGCCGCCCTGCTACTGTTCGCGTGCCACACGCACGGCCCGCGTCACGGACCTCCTCCTGCCGCGCGTGCGCGACGCGGCGGGCAGCACCGGCTTTGCGCCGCTCGCGCGCTCGCGCGGCCGCCGTCCTGGCGGCGCCGCGCTCCTGACGGCCCGGCCGCGCGCTGGCTGCGGCCCGCGTCATGGTGCGCCGCCTGCTGGCCCGCCCGGCGGCCGTGGCGCTGCCCGCACGGCGCGCCACTGCCCACGTGCCGCCGCGCCGGCGCTTGCTGCAGGACAACAAGCTCGGCTCGCTGAGCGGCTCGGAGCCGCTCGCCAGCCCCGCGGGCAAGCCCTGCCTGGAGGGCTCGCTCGGCGGCGGCTGGGCGGCCGACGCGCTGGCGCTGGCGCAGGCAAGGCCGGGCACGCGCAGCGCAGCGCCGCGGGGGTGGGATCGCGGCGAGAGCGCCCGGGTTTGAGCGCCCCCGCCGCGGCCGCTCGCAGGACATCGGCGCGGCGCTGCGCGCGGGCGGGGACGACGTGCGGCCGCTGAGCGACGCGCCGGCGTACGAGGTGCGCCCTCGCGCGCGCACGCTGCCCGCCGGCGACCTCTGGGCCGCGCCCAACCGCGCCGCGCCGCCCGCAGGCGCTGTGCGCGCGCGCGGCGGCCGCGTGCGCCGCCGCCGCAGGCGCGCGCGGCGCGCCCGCGCCCGCCGCGCTCGGCGCGCTCGCGGGCGCCGCGCTCGGCGCGCTCGCGGGCGCGACGGCGCAGCTCGCGGCCGCGGTGTTCAGCGACGCCGACGTCGCGGCGGCCCTGCTGGTGGCGGGGTCGTACGGCGCGGCGACGGAGCGGCTGAGGCCCGCGGTCAAGGACGGGACCGGCCTGCTCATCGCGTGCCTGGAGGCGGCGGGGCAGCCCGGCGAGGACGCCGCCGGCGGCGCGCTCGCGGGCCTGCTGCCGGGCGCGCGCGACGCGGCGGCGGCGCTGCTGCGCACGGCGCTCGCGCTCGCGGCGCTCGTGGCCGGCGGCGGCGGCGGCGGCTCGCAGGCGCCCAAGGAGATGCGCAGCATGGCGGTGCTCAACCTGGCGTGGGCCAACCTCACGCGCCTGCTGCTCGCGGTGCCGCCCGCGGCGCGGCCGGCCGTGCTGCCCGCGCCAGCGCTGCTCGACGGGCTGCGCTGCGCGCTCGCGCAGCTCGCGCGCGCGGTGCGCGAGCTGCCGGCGCAGGCGCCGGAGCGGCGCGAGGTCGTGGCGCGCTTCTGGCTGCAGAGCGTGTCGCGCCTGACCAGCGCGGCGTGGGAGGGCGCGGCGCAGCTCGCGCTGCGCCCGCTGCTCGAGGCGACGATGTCGGTGTACCGCCACGCCTGCTTCCCAAGGTGCGGCGGCGGCAGCCGGGACGCGGACGCAGCGCCGCCGCGCCGCCCTCGCCGATGCGTGTTTGCTTGCGCGCGCGCGCGCGCCGCCCCTGACGCCGGCGGGCGCCCGCGCGTTGACGGCCGCCGCGCGTTCACTTGCGCGCGCCGCTTGCACCACCACCTCGCAGCGAGGACTTTGCGGACGTGGCGGACTTCCTGACTGCCGTGCTGCAGCCGCGCCTCGTTGCGTGCCTCGCGGCGCTGCTGTGCCTCGGCCCGGGCGACGCCGGCGCGACGCAGGCCAAGCTCGGGGCGCTGCTCGCGCCCGGCGGCGCGCCCGGCGCCGGCGGCGCACCGGGCGCGGCGGACGAGGGGGGCGAGCTGCAGGTGCAGGTGCAGCTGCTGGTGGTCCTTGACCTCATGCAGCAGCTGCCCGCCGCGCCGGGCGAGGTCGTGGCGCAGGCCGCGCCGCAGCTGCTGGCGTGGGCGCTGCGCACCGCGGGCGCGCGGCTCGCGCCGTTCGTGCTCGCCCACGACGCCGGCGGCGCGCTGCTGGCGCACGCGCTGCAGTCGTGCCTCGCGTGCGCGCTGGGCTGCATGTCCACGCTGCCACCGGGCGCGCAGCAGGAGCTGCTGGCGGCGGTCGCGGAGCTGGGTGAGCGGCGCGCGGGCGCGCGGCGCTCGAACCCAGCCCTGCAGGGCAGCGCCGCCAGCGCGCGAGCCAGCGCGGCCAGCCACTGCCTGCCTGCCCGCCTGCCGACGCCCGCGCCCGCAGCCATCTGCCGCCACCCGCTCGTAGCGTTTGCGGCGCAGCAGCTGCTGGCGGACCTGCTAGCGGCGAGCGGCGGCGAGGCCGCGGCGCAGCAGCTGCACGGCCTGCTGCAGCTGCTGGCGGCGGCCGCCGCCTGCCGCGCGGTGCCGGGGGCCGAGCCGGCGTGCGAGGACGCTGCTGGCGCCCTGGTCGACACGCTCACGGCGGCGCTGCAGGCGCGGGGCGGGCCGGCAAGGCGTGCCGCTCGGCGCCCAGCTCGCTCCGGGCGGCCGCCTCACCCTGCCGCCCCGCCCCCGCCGTCGGCAGGCATGCGACGAGGCCACGGCCGCCGCCTGGTCCAGCCGGCACCTGCTGCCGCCCCCGAGCGGCGGCTGGATGGACGCGGCCGCGTGCTCGCTGCTGGCCTGCCACTGCGCCGTGCTGCTGCGCGTGTGCCCGGCGCGCGGCGGCGCCGGCCAGCAGGGCCAGTGGCAGGGCCAGCAGCAGCAGCAGCAGCAGCAGCACCAGCACCAGCAGACGCAGCTAGAAGAGCAGCTCACCCAGCTCTGGCTCACCGCGCAGCAGGTGCTGGAGCTGCTGCGCCCCCAGCTGCAGCTGCAGCGGGCTCCGGGCGGCGCGGGCGGCCCGGCGGCATGCGAGCGGGCGCTGCTCGCGCACCAGCTGGCGTGGCTGCTCGAGGCGATGGCTGCGGTGCTGCAGCTGCAGGCCGCGCGGCGCCAGGCCGCGGAGCAGGGCGGCGGCGCGGCCGGCAGCCTCACGCGGGGCTGCGCGACGTTTGCCCTGGACGTCGTCTCGGCGCTGGGCGGCAGCGGCGGCGGCGGCGGCGGCGGCGGCTGTGGCAGCGACGACCACTGCGGCACCACGCGGGCCTGCGCGGCGGGCGCGCTGCGCGTGCTGGCGGCGGCGGGGCACGTCGCGGTTGGCGAGGGCGCCGACGGCGTGCTCCGCGCGCTCCAGGCGCTGGCCGCAGCGCACGAGCCGCTGCATGCGCTGCTCGCGGCGACGGCTGGCAACCTCGGCGTCCCCGCGGGCCACGCGCTGCACGAGGTGCGACTGCGGGCTGCTGCCCGAGAGGGCCGCCTGGGCAGTCGCCGCCGCCTGCCCAGCGCTGAGCGCCGGCGTGTCCCCTCCCCCCCCCCCCCCCCCGTGCCCCCCCCCAATGACTGCAGGAGCTCTTCCAGGGTCTGCTCTCGAGCCCGCACTGGCCCGTGCGCCACGCCGCGCTGGAGGCCCTGCTGCAGCGGTTGCGACACAACAGCTACAGCGGCAGCGGCATCGTGCGCCTGCTGCCGCCGGGCATGCGCAGCAGCGCGACCGAGGCGCAGCCCGCCGTGATCGAGGCAGTCAAGGCGCACCTCCACCGCCAGCCCGACGCCCAGGCGCGCGGCCGCGGCGCCCGGCCGCGGCGCGCGGCTGCAGCCCGCGCGGCGCTGCGCCCGTGGCGTGCGGCCGCTGTCCCCCAACCGCGCAACCCCCGCCCGCCGCCCTCGCAGGCGCTGCGCGCGTTCCAGGGCCGCCACCACGAGCTCGTGGCGCAGCACAGCGCCGCGCTGGGCGGCCTCGCCGATGCGGGCGGCCCCGCGCGCGCCTGTGGCGCGCCCGCGCTGGCCGCGCTGCGCGAGCTCGCGGCTACGCTGCCGGCGCCGCCGCGCCCGGGCAGCGGCACCGGCACCGGCGGCGGCGCGGCGGCGCAGCAGCTGCTGCAGCTTGCGGCGCGCGCGTCTGGCGGCCTCGACGACGTCGAGCGCGCGCTGTGCGACGCCGAGGGCGCAGTGCAGCGCCTGATGGGCGCGGCCGGCGCGGCGGCCGCGGGCCGCGCGCTCGCGCCGGACGAGGTCGCCGCGGTCGGCCGCCAGGGCGCGCGCCTGGGCGGCGCGTGCGCGAGCCTGACGAGCCGCCTGCGCGCGCTGCAGGACGGCCTCGCCCGCCTGCGCGGCTGAGGGCGACGGCGGCCCAGGCGCGGCGGGCCCGGCGCGCGGGCCGGCTAGCGGCCGAGCGGCGGCGGCGCGCGCGGGTGCAGCGGCCGCCCGCGTGGTCGCTCGTGCCGTGTGACCGAAGCGTCCTGCGCGCGTCGCGGTGCGCCGCGCGGCTGGCGGCGCCGCGAACAATAGCCGCGCCGCCGCCGGCAGTCGCGCGGGCGGTCGGTTGGCCAGCGAGGCCGTCACGGCGGCGGCGGTCGCAACCACAGCCGGCCGCGCGCCCGCCCGCCCGCCCACACCCCCACCAACCGGCGCGCCGCAGCCGCGCTCCCCGCAGCCGCCCGCACCGCCGCAGCAGACCGCCACCGCGAGGGCCCGCAGCCCTCAGCCCGCAGCCGGCGCCTCGCGGCGGCTCGCGCGGACCCGACGCGGCGGCGGCGCAGCGCCGCAGAACCCCGTCGTTGTTGAGCGCCGGGGCGGCGTTCATCACCAGCCGCGCGCGCCACCTGTCCACCGCGCCTCCCCCGCACCCGCCCACCGCCTCGCCTCCCCGCGGCCCCCACAGCAAACACAAGCAAACATGTCGGGCCGCGGCAAGGCTGCCACCAAGGCCAAGGGCAAGGCGGTGTCCCGGTCCGCCAAGGCCGGCCTGCAGTTTCCCGTCGGCCGCCTGGCGCGCTACCTCAAGAAGGGCAGGTGCGCGCGCGGCGGGCGGCTGGGGCGGGGCGGCCCGGGCGGGGCGCGAGTGGGTTGGCCCGCGCTGCGCCGCACGCAGCGCGCGATCGTCCCCACGAGCGCGAGTCCGGCGTGCACGTGCCCCTGGCGCCCGCCTCGCCGGGCGGGCGCGGCCCCGCGGGAGCTGCGCGGCCCGTTGTTGCGCGCGCCTGGGCCGGCAGCAGCAGCGTGCCCCCCAGGCCCCGAGGCGGCCCCGGCCCGCCCGCCGGGCCGCCCGGCGCCGCCCCCGACGCTCCCTGCCCCGGAGCCAGCCGCCGGCGGCGGCGCGCGCGCCGCCGCGTGCGCCGCCGCGCGCCGACCGCCGACGCGCCGCCGCTGCCGCTGCCCGCGCGCGCGCCGCGCAGGTACGCCGAGCGCATCGGCGCCGGCGCGCCCGTGTACCTGGCCGCGGTGCTGGAGTACCTGTGTGCGGAGCTGCTGGAGCTCGCCGGCAACGCGGCGCGCGACAACAAGAAGAACCGCATCATCCCGCGCCACATCCAGCTCGCCGTGCGCAACGACGAGGAGCTCTCCAAGCTGCTGGGCAGCGTGACCATCGCGTCGGGCGGCGTGCTGCCCAACATCCACACCTCGCTGCTGCCGCCCAAGGCCAAGGCCAAGATCGGCAGCGTGAGCCAGGAGTTCTAGGCAGCGACGCGGCGTGGCGGCGCCCCACGCCTGCTGCTGCTGCTGCCCCCCTGTACATGACGGCGGCGGATTGTCTGGCCGCGGAGGGCGCGTGATTTAATGCAACGCCTCGCTCGCGTCCGCCGCCGCGACGCGATCTCGATCGCAATCGACGCCAGCGGCGTGCTGCTGGGCAGGGCTCTGCCGCGACAGGGCCAGGCGCGCGCTGCCGCCGCCGCCGGTCGCCGCCGCCGGGCGCCGCGCGACAACGACGACGACCGGTCCGCGTCAGTCCCATCGCGCACGGCGGCGCACCCCCCCCCCCCCCCGCGCCGGCGCCCGCGCACACACACACACGCCCGCACGTCCCGCCACCCACGCGGTCCACCCTCCTCGCCGCGCCAGCCTCAGCGAGCGGCCTGCCTCAACGCCCGCCGGCGCTCGCCGCTGCGCGCGCGACGTGCCGCCCGGCGCATCCAGAGAGGACTGCCCCATCGCGGATCCTTCGGCCGCCCAGCGCGTGCGCCACGGGCGCTGCCGCGCCGCGCGGCCGGCGATTTCTTTGTGCGCCACAACGAGGCAGCTCCGGCTGCAGGCCCCAGGAGCCTCCCTTGGTGCCCTCCGCGTGCCATGGATCGCGGGCCGATCGACTGGGAGGAGCGCTGGAGCCGTGAGGCCCGCCTCAAGCAGCTGCCGTCGCTGCACGGTGGGCACGGCGCAGCCGCCGGCGCGGCGCGCGCCGCCGCCCAGCCCTGGCCCGGGGGGTCGCAGGCGCCCTCGGCGGGCGCCCCGTCGGCCGGCGGCCGCGGTCAGCGCGGCCGGCGCCACGGGCCGCCGCCGCGGTCAGCTCGCAACGCTCCGCCGCCGCCCTCGCCGCCGCCGGCCGCAGGTATCGTGTCGCGCTTCTCCGGCGCCCCGGGCGTGATCTGCATGCACGGGGGCCTGCCGCCGGCGGACTCGTTCCCGTTTTCGTCGCTCGGCGCGGGCCTGGCGGGCAACGCAGGCGAGCCCGACGGCGACACGCTGCGCGTGGACGACCCCGCCCTCGTCGCGGCGGCGCAGCAGTACAACATGTGCAGCGAGGGCCACGCGCCGCTCGTCGCCTGGGCGCGCGCGCTCGTGGCCGACCTGCACCGCCCCGCGACGCTCGCGCCGCGCCCGGGCGGCGCCGCGCCGGTGGGGCTGAACGTAGTGGTCAGCCAGGGCAGCAGCGCGGCGCTAGAGGCGGTGTTCCGCATGCTGCTCAACCCCGGGGACCCGGTGCTGGTCGAGGAGTACACCTACGCGCACGTGCTGGAGGCCACGCTGCTGCCGCTCGGGTGCGGCGCGCGCGCGGCGCAGCGCGCGGGGCGCAGATGGCCACACGCGGCGCAGCTCGCCCGGCGCCGCGCGCCGCCGCCTGAGCCCGCCGCCCATGCCGACGCCTGCGCTTGCCACCCGCGCGCGCGCAGGTGCGAGCCGCTGGCGGTGCCGCTGGACGGCTGCGGCATCGTGCCGGCCGCGCTGGACGCGCTGCTCGAGGCGCGGGCGGCGGCGGGGCTGGCGCTGCCGCGGCTGCTCTACACCATCCCCACGGGCCAGAACCCCACGGGCGCGGTGATGGGCCCCGAGCGCATAGCCGCGCTGTACGGCCTCGCGTGCAAGTGGGACCTGGTGGTGGTCGAGGACGACGCTTACTACTGGCTGCAGTACCCCGCAGGCCCGCACGACGTGCCGGGCCTCGCGCTGCGCCGTGAGTGCCGGGGCGACCCGCCGCAGCGGCGGCGGCGGCGCCCGAGGCTGCACTCACGCTCACGCGGCTGCACCGCCGCCGCCCCGCCGCCGCCGCGCAGCCGGCTTCCTCTCGCTGGACGTGGAGGGCCGCGTGGTGCGCCTGGACACGCTCGCCAAGCTGCTGGGCCCCGGCTTCAGGTGCGCAGCAGCCGCGGGGCGCGCCGCCGCCCCAGCGCGCCGGCTGCGCTCGCGCCGCGCCAGCTCCGCCGACGCGCCCGCCTGCGCGTCTGCGCTGCAGGCTGGGCTGGGCGTCGGGTCCGCCGGCGTTTGCCGCCAAGTTCGCTCTCTACACGGCTGGCACGTCCATCGGCGCCAACATGCTCAGCCAGGTGCGGGGCGCCGCAGCCGCGCGCGGCGCGGCGCGCGGCCGGCCGCCCGCGACTCTGCGCTGCCGCGCCGCGCCGCGCCGACGCGCCCGTCGCGCCCGCCGCGCCGCCGCAGGTGCTGGTGCACCAGCTGCTGGAACGGTGGGGCCGCGCCGGCTTCGAGGAGTACGTGCGCCGCCTGCAGCGCCGCTACGCGGAGCAGGCCGCCGCCGCGGACGCCGCCGCGGCGCGGCACCTTGCCGGCCTCGCCGAGTGGCGGCCGGTCGCGGCGGGCATGTTCCTGTGGCTGCGCATGACCGGTGAGCCGCACGGCGCACCGCACGGCACCTGCGCCGGCTGCGCGGCCGCGCCGCCGTCCGCCCGCGCGCGCGCGCGCGCGCGCGCCTTGACGCCTGCCGCCGCCGCGCCGCCGCTGCCGCCGCAGCCCCGGGGGCAGACTCACGGCCGCTGCTGGACGCGTGCGCGGCGGAGGGCGTGATGGTGGTGCCGGGGCACCTCATCTCGGTGCCCCACCTCGTCGCCGCCGCGGCGGCGCGGCACGGCGCCGCCGCCGCCAAGGCGCCGCACCAGGCGCAGCGCGGTGACGGCGCGGCGGCGGCGCCGCCGTGCGGCAGCGTGACGCCGATCAAGACGCGCGACGGCGCCGGCGCCGCGGACGGCGCCGGCGGCCCCGCCGCCGCGGGCGGCGGCGAGCTGCCGCCGTGCCCCTTCCTCCGCGTAAGCTTTGCCACGGTCAGCCCCGAGGGCCTGGCCGAGGGCCTGGCGCGCCTCGCGCGCGCGGTCGCGGTGGTCGGCGCGGCCGGTGCGTCGCGCCCGCCGTCGCCCGCGACGCCGCAGCTCCTGAGCGAGGGCGGCGGCGAGCCCGGCACGCCGCCGGCCGCCGACGACGGCGCGGCGGCCGCCGCGGCGGAGGCGGTCGCCGCGGCCGTTGCCGCCGCCTGAGGGCGGCCTCGCGCCGAGCCCGGCCCTGTTAGTTCTGACGTTGATGGCTGGTCCAGCACCCGACTAGCTTGAGTCCAATCAAAGCGGCGGCGGGGGCGCTGCCCCTCGCCGCCGCGCATGTACCAACACCAGGCAGGCAGCAGAGTTGTGCCAGCAGCACAAGAGGCTGCTGCATGTACCACTAGACACGGGGCGTGCGCAGGGTTGGCGTGGTCGTGGCGCGTGTGTGCAGGGCGCGTGTGCAGGCTGGCAGAGGGGCGGCGCGCGCGTGTGCGGCAGAGCGTGTGCGTGGCGCGGCGCCGGCGCCGTGGGTGCGCGGGGCGGCGGCGCGCCTCCTGTGGGCGCGGCCGTGGCCCGGAGCGCGGGTCGGGGCGAGGCAGAGGCAGACGCAGAGGCAGACAGACAGACAGACGTCGTGAGATGCACCGCGGCGCCGTCAGCAACAACAGGCGCGCGCACTGTGCACCGATGCATTGCTCGACGGCGTGCCCGCGGTGTCAGGCGCATGTTGCCCTGCGCCGCGCGGCGGCGGCGGCGGTCCTGCGACCGCCGCGCCTTAATAACCAGCCCGGCGGCGCGCCACCGCAACGTGCGCGCGCAGGGTTGGCGGTTGAGCATTTGAGCATTTGAGAGCCCGTTGGTCTGGGGACCGGCCCCGGAGGCCGCTGTCGCCGGCCGAGTGTCGGGCGAGTAAGCGTGTGCGCGGCAGGCCCGATTACCGCCGCTGCCGCGGCATGACGAGAGAGAGAGAGAGAGACGCCCGCACACACAACACTGCCCCCGCCCTGCGCCCAGCAGCAGCAGCCCCCGTCCGCGCAGCTGCCGCCCCCGCCGACACGAGGCGCGCTCACAGGAAGCCGAGCGGCTGGACCAGCAGCTGCACGCTCGGGCTGCGCCAGCCGCCGTCCTCCTGCCGCGTGAGCCGCGCCGCCGCGGCGAGCCAGCGGCCGCGCAGCTCCACGCCCGCGGTCGCGCTCGCCGTGTCGTAGCTCGCGGCGAGCCGCGTGTCGCCGGCGCCGAGCTGCTTGCTCAGCCCGACCGTCGGCCCCGCGCGGTCAAAGTCGTGGCTGAGCTCGGCGGCCCAGCCCTTGATCCGGTAGCGCAGCTGGTCCGCGTCCTCCGCCGGCACGGCCAGGCGGTACAGGCGCTGCGCAAACGGCAGCCGCCACAGCAGCAGCGGCACGCGCGGCTCGATCTGGCGGTCGACGAAGCCGCCGGCGAGGTTGGCGAGCCGCCCGACGTCGAGGCGCGCGCCGAGCTGCGTCGACGCGAGCAGGTCGCCGCGCCGCGCCTCGTGCTGCACCCACACCGTGTGCCGGCTGCCGCGCTCGACCTGCGGGGCCGCGCGCGCGCGCGCGGGGTCAGCGCGCTGAGCAGCGAGCGGCGGCGCGGCGCGGCACCCGCCGCCGCTGCGCCGCCGGGGCCGCCGCCGCCGCCCGTCCCCCCGCCGCGCCGCGCCGCGCGCTGCGCGCCGCGCGCCGCGCGCGCACGCACCGGCACCAGCTGCAGGCTGCGGCTGGCGAGGTCCCACGCGTCGCGGCGCCACTCGGGGCCGGGGAAGGTCACGCCCGCGCGCAGCCGCGCCGCGCGGTCGACCGGGTCGAGCGTGAGCGCGAGGCTCGCCTGCTCCGTGAGCGCGTCGCCCGCCCACGCGAGGCTGAGCTCGGGCTTGCGCTGCCCAAAGTCGTAGGAGAGGCCCACGAAGCGGTCCTCCGCGACCTCCTGGGCGTACGCGAGCTTGAGGCTCGCGAGCGTGCCGCCGACGGCCGACGTCGCGCGCAGCGGCGCGTCGGCGCCCGCGCGGAGGCTCAGGTTGGACGCGCCGACGTGGAACGCCGCCTCGCCGGAGCGCAGGTTGAACCCCACGTCGCCGAGGGCTTCCATCACGTTGCCGTACGCGGGGCCGCCGCCGTCGGGCGGCGCGGCGGCGGCGCCGTCGTCGCCGCCGCCGCGGCGCAGCACCACGCGCGCGCGGCTCGCCACGCACTGCGCCTTGTCCCGCCGCGCGCCGAAGACGGCGCCCAGGTTGTTCAGCTCCCAGGGCAGCAGGGCCACGCCCTGGATGAAGTCCAGGGCGTTCGGCATCGCGCCAGACGGCGCGCCGCCGCCGCTGCTGCGCCGCGCGCCGGAGGCTGCGGGCCGCGCACGATGCGGCGCGGGCGCGTAGGGACTTGGCAGGAGCACCGGCGGGAGCGGGGAATGGCGGGGAGGAGCAATGGACGCGCCCAGCGGGCGGGGAGACGGCTCGCCGGCGCGG
The DNA here is from genome assembly GCA_014905635.1 of Scenedesmus sp. PABB004. Classification (NCBI taxonomy): domain Eukaryota; kingdom Viridiplantae; phylum Chlorophyta; class Chlorophyceae; order Sphaeropleales; family Scenedesmaceae; genus Scenedesmus; species Scenedesmus sp. PABB004. The sequence continues at coordinate 372,604 of JABVCE010000007.1, read as the reverse complement.
CGCGATGTGACGCCCTGACAACCCGCGTGCCCCCTGCGCTCGGTCACAGCTCGCGGCGTCTCTTGATCGGCCGTCCCGCGTCTCCCGCCGACCTCGATCGCTGCGCCTGTCGGGCGCCGGCCGCTTCGCGCGCCCGCGGCCGCTGCGCGTGCCGGCAGGGGCCGCGCGTGTGGGATCAGGCTCGGCCGCCATGCGGTGCCTCGCCGCGGCGGGCGCGCGCCTGCTGCGCGCCGGCCGGGGCTACAGCAGCAGCGGCGCGCCCGGCCCGGCCGCTGGCGCCGCGCCCTGGCCGTCCTGGCTGGCGGGCGGCCCCGAGCGCGTGGCCACGCCCCTGACGCGACCGCTGCCCGGGCTGGAGGCGTGCCCCGGCTTCGCGGCGCCGCGGGAGCAGCCGCCGACCGAGGTCACCACGCTCTCCAACGGCGTCAGGATCGTCAGCGAGGCCTCCATGGTGCGCGCCCGCCGGCGAGGGGGCGGGCCCACCGCGCCGCCGCGCAACCGGCCGGCGGCGGCGGCCGGCCGGGCGCCGTCGGGCGCGGCGCGCCGGGCGCGGTGCCGGCGCTGCTCCCGCGCCGCTGCCGCCGACCCCGCCTGGCGCCGCGCCGGGGCGCGGCGCAGGGCCCCACCGCGAGCATGGGCATCTACGTCAACAGCGGCAGCATAAACGAGGACGCGCAGACCACGGGTGCGCGCGCATGGCGCGGGGCGAACGCGCCCGCGCGGCCTGGTGCCAGGCAGCGGCGGCCGCCTCCGCGCGCACGCGGCCCGCCGCCGACGGCCGCCGCCGCCGCCGCCGCTGCGTGCCGCGGCGTCGACGCGGCGCAGGCGCGACGGCGCTGCTGGAGTGCCTGGCCTTCAAGGCCACGCGGCACAGGGACACGCTGCGCGTGATGAAGGAGGTGCGGCGCGCAGCAGAAGCAGAGAGCAGCGGCGGCGGCGCCGCGGACGCCGGGCGGGCGCTGGCGGCCCGCGGTGGGCGCGTCTGACACGCGCGCGCGCGCCGCGCTCACGCATGCGCAGGTGGAGCTGCTGGGCGCCAACGTCGCGGCCAACGGCTCGCGCGAGCAGATGAGCTACACAATCGACTGCCTGCGCAGCCACGTGCCCGCCGCGCTCGAGCTGCTCGCCGACTGCGTGGTCAACCCCGCGCTGGAGGGCGACGAGATTGAGGAGCAGAAGGCGCGCCTGCGCATGCTGCTCGGCAGCCCCGACGTGCAGCTCACGCTGCTCACAGAGGTGCGCGGCGCGTGTGCTGCGGCGGCGGCGCGCGCGCGCGCGCGCGCCGCCGCCGCGGCCGGCGCACGCTCCAGCCCCGCGCTCCAACCACTCCGCGCCCCGCGCGCGCCGCGCGCCCGCGCGCAGCACCTGGTGCGGCAGGCGTACGAGGGCGCGCTGTCGTACCCGCTCATCCCCGACCCCGACGCGCTGCACCACATCACGCCCGCCACGCTGGCCGGCTTCGTGGCCGCCAACTACACCGGTGCGCCGGCGCGCGGGCGCTGTGGGGCGCTGTGGGGCGCGCGGGCGCGGGCGCACCGGCCGGCGCGCGGGCGCTGTGGGGCGCTGTGGGGCGCGCGGGCGCGGGCGCACCGGCCGGCGCGGCGCCCGCGCGGCGCGCGCGGCGGCGGCCGAGACCGCCCCGCCGCCGCCGCCGCGCCGGGGGCAGGCAAGCGGCTGGTGCTCGCGGGCGCGGGGCTGGAGCACCAGCAGCTCGTCGACCTCGCCGCGCCGATGCTGGAGGGCCTGCCCGCGGGGCGGTGCGACGGCAGCGGCGCCGCGGAGCCGGCGAGCCGGTACGTCGGCGGGCACGTGCTGCTGCCCGGCTCCGCGCCGCACGCCAACCTCATCCTGGCGTTTGAATACAAGGGCGGCTGGCGCGACATCCAGGCGCGCGGCGCGCCGCACCGCGCGTGCTGGCGCCGTCGCCGCTGGCTGCCGGCGGCGCCGCGGCGCGTGCACGCGCCGACGCGCGGCCGACGCCTGCCTCGCCCCCCCCCCCCCTCCTGCCGGCAGGGGTCTGTGGTGATGACGGTGCTGACCTACCTGCTGGGCGGCGGCAACAGCTTCAGCAGCGGCGGCCCCGGCAAGGGCATGCACAGCAGGCGCGCGGGGGCGCGCGCGGGGGCCCGCGCGGGCAGGCCGCCCGCGCCGGCGCAGAGCCGCCGCCGTGCGGCTGCATGCCGCCGGCGCGCGCCGCGACCGCCGCCGCGGCCGCCGCGGCCGCCGCCGTGGTGCGCCTGCAGGCTCTACACGCGCGTGCTCAACTACCACCACTGGGTCCACAGCTGCAGCAGCTACTCCAACACGCTCAACAACAGCGGGCTCATGGGCATCCAGGCGAGCTGCGACCCCCACAAGGCCACGCACATGCTCGACGTCATGTGCGGTGAGGGCGCACGCCGCCCGCCGCCGCCCGCGCACCGCCGCCCGCGCACCGCCGCCTGCACGCCGCCGTGGCCTGCGCGCCGCCGCCGCCCACGCGCCGCCGCCGCCCACGTGCCGCCGCCGCCCATGGCGAGCCGCCGCGCGCCGCAGCGGAGCTCGAGTCGCTCGCGCGGCCGCCGCCGGGCGAGCAGCTCGAGCGCGCCAAGGCCATGGCGGTGAGCCTCATCCAGAACGCGCTCGAGGGCAAGGCCGCGCGCGCGGAGGACATCGGGCGGCAGTTCCTCACCTACGGACACAGGCGCGCCGCGCCGGCGCCCGCCCGCGGCGCGCCCGAGTCGCACCCCGCGCGCCGCCGATGCGCGCTCAGCGCCGCGCGCGCAGCGCCGCGCGGCCAGCTGAGCGCCGCGCCGCACGCCGCCGCCGCGGGGCGGGCCCGCAGGGTGGGGGTGCGCGAGTACGAGGAGATGATCCGGGGCGTGACGGGGCACGACATCGCGTCCTTTGTGCGCGCGCTGCTCGCGAGCCCGCCCAGCCTCGCCGCGTTTGGCGACGGCGCCGACGCGGCGTCGTTCGAGGGCCTGCGCCGGCGCTACGACGCCGTCGACTGGGGTGACGGCGCGCCCGGCGGCGCGTCGGCGGCGCGGCTCGCCGCGGCGCAGCGCGGCAAGCTCGTGCACGGCGTGTTCGAGCGCCTCAAGGCCGGCTTTGGCGCCGCGGGCGGCGGCGCCGACGCGCCCGCGCCGGCGGCGCCGCCGGCGGGCAGCAAGGCGCTGAGCAGCAGCAGCAGCAGCAGCAGCAGCAGCAGCAGCAGCAGGAGTGGTCGCGGCGGCGGCGGCGGTCGCGGCGAGAGTTAGCTTCGGCGAGTGTGACGCTCGCTGCGCGGTTCTGGGCTGCCCGGCTGCGTGCTATCGCCGGCCTGCGCGCCTGTCGGCCAGCCACTCATCGCGCCACGCATCGCGCCCGCAGCCGCTCCCGTTGCTTGCTCTCGTTGGCAGCAGCGCCAGCAGCAGATTGCGCCGCCGCCCGCCCTGCGCGCCCCGCCGCACGCCGCGCCCTGCCGCGCCTGGAGCAGCGCAGATTCTGGTTTCTTTTGCCTTCAGCGTGCAGATCGGCAGCGGCAGCAGCGCCGGCAGCGGCGGGAGCGCCGGCAGCGGCGGCAGCGGGAGCGGCAGCCAGCCGGCGCAGCAGCCATGGCGCGCACGCGCTTCACCGTCGCGCTGGACTGGACGCTCAACACCAACCACTCTGGCATGGCGCTCGCGCTGCACCGCGGCTGGTATGCGGACGCCGGGCTGGACGTGGAGCTGCTCTCGCCCAGCGTGGACGGCTACAAGGTGCGCGCGCGCGCGAGGCACGGCCACACATGGCCGCTGGCAAACTCCGCCTGTCCTCTCTCCCCCGACGCCGCGCCACCGCCGCCGCCGCCGCGCAGACCACGCCCGCGTCGCGCCTCGCCGACGGCTCGGCCGCGCTCGCGGTCGTGCCGAGCGAGACGGTCATCTCCCACGCGACCTGGCCCGGCGGCGCCAAGCCCAAGATCGTGGCCGTCGCGGCGCTGCTGCAGCGCGACGAGAGCGCGGTCGTGGCGCTCGCGTCGAGCGGCATCGCCCGCCCGCGCGACCTGGATGGCAAGCGCTACGCCTCCTACGCGGCCCGGTGCGGCGGCAGCGACGGGGGCGGCAGGCCCGCCGCTCTGGGCTGCTTGCGGCGGCGCCGGCCGAGGGAGCGGGGCCGACCGCGCGCGTACGCCGCGCGCCCGCACGTCGGGCCGGTGAGGCCGCGAGGCCCCCACCGCCGCCCCCGCCGCCGCCGCGCCTCGCCGCCCTGCGCCTCGCGCGCAGCTACGAGTCGCGCATCGTGCAGGCGCTGATCCGGGCCGACGGCGGGCGGGGCGAGTTTGAGGAGCTCACGCCGCCCATGCTGGGCATCTGGGACACGCTGATCGCGGGCGAGGCCGACGCGACCTGGGTGCGCGCGCAGCGACGCTCGCGCGCGCGGGCGCGGGGGCGCTGAGCCGCCGCGGCTGAGCCGTTGCCGCCACGGCTGAGCTGCCGAGCCGTGTTGCCCCCGCGGCCGCCGCCCGCGGCGGCAGGTGTTCATGCCGTGGGAGGGCGTGGCGGCGGCGCGCGCGGGCGTGGAGCTGCGCGTGTTCAAGCTGGCCGGCGCGGGCATCCCGTACGGCTACTCCCCCGTGCTCGCGGCGCACCCCGACACGCTCGCGGGTCAGGGCGACGCGGTGCGCGCGTTCCTCGCGGCGACGGCGCGCGGCTACGCGCACGCCGCCGCGCACCCCGGCGACGCGGTGGACGCGCTGCTCGCGGTCGCCGGCGCGGCGGAGGGCCTCGAGCGCGGCATGGTCGCCGAGAGCCAGGCAGCGGTGGCGCCGGCCTACCTGGACGGCCGCGGCGCGTGGGGCGTGATGCGCGCGAGCGCGTGGGATGCCTTCCTGGATTGGCTCGCCGCGGAGGGCCTGCTGACCGAGCACGCGCAGAGCCGGCGGCCGGGCGCGGGGCTGGCGAGCCTGGCGGAGATGCGCGGCGGCGGCGCCGGCGCGCCGCTGCCGCGCGAGGCGGTCGTGGCGTCCGCCCTCGCCACCAACGCCTTCCTGCCCGACTGCGCGCCGGGGCTGCTGGCCGAGTGAGGTGAGCTGCGACCGCCCTGGGCTGCCCTGAGGCCGCCGCCCTGAGGTCACCCGCCGCGGCAGCAGCAGTACACACCGGCCGTCGCGGCCGGGGAGGGCAGCACGCGGCGTGCCGGCGCTCGAGTTGGCGCGTACTGGCTGGTGTAAGCTCGGTGATTGCGATGAGCAGCTGCGGTGACGGCGATGAGCAGCTGGAGTTGCCTCGCCGTGCTGCTGCGACCAGCTTCCATGCAGGTTATCGAGCGTTCAGTTTATCGATCGGAAGCTGGCGCTCGCCTTCGCCGGGCTATAAAGCGCCGCTCCCGCACGCTCCCCAGAGCAAAACAAGCTCAGCGAAGAAGCCGCGAGCCCTCCGGCCCGCCCGCCCACCGGCCGATCCGTCGTCCTTCCCGCCCGGCGCGCAGCGTGTCGCCGAGCCCGCCCCGACAGCCAGAAAGCTGTATCGTGCTCCCTCGAGCTTTCCGAGCGATGCGTCCCGCGATGGCTCGCCTCGCCTGCGTCGCAGCAGGTGCGCGCCGCCGCCGCGGCGGTGACGCCAGCAGCTCCCGGCAGCGCCGGCGCGCGTGGCGGCCCCGCCGCACGCTTACGCGCGTGAGAATCACTCCACGATCACCCCCCGCGCGCCCGCCCGCAGTACTGCTGCTCGCCGCGGCGCCCGGCGCGCTCGCCCAGAACGGCGCCGGCGGCGCGTCGACGTCCAGCGCCAAGACCGGTGAGGCGGCGCAGCGCTCAACGCTGCGCCCCTGCAGGCTGCCCCCGGCAGCAGTGCCCCCTCCCGCCCCGCCGCCTGACGCCGCCCTCCCTCGCCCGCCGCCGCCGCGCGCGCCGCCGCCGCGCGCGCCGCTGCCAGTCGCGGCGCAGCCGCAGGCCAAGGCGCCCGTGCAGCCCGTGCGCGCGCCGCAGCAGGTCGTGCCGCCGCCGCAGGCGCAGGCGCCGGTGGTGACGACCATGTCGTCCTCGTCCAGCGTCAACAGTAACGGGCAGGGCCAGAGCACGATGATGACCTCCAACACGGTCAACGGCCGCACCGAGATGGCCACGCTCCTGCCCAACGGCCAGGTCGCGCGCACCGCCTACGACGGCCCGCCCCCGATGGCCGGCGCCTGGGGCCCGATGGGCCCCATGCAGCCGATGATGTACGGCCCCCAGCCCATGTACGGCCCCGGGCCCATGTACGGCAGCGGCTACGGCGGGCGCAAGATGCTGCAGTGGGGCGGGTGGGGCCACCACGGCGGCTGGGGCGGCTACGGCAACCGCTGGGGCGGCTACGGCGGTGAGCGCGCGCGCGCGGCGAGGCGGCGGCGGCGGCGGCGGCGGCGGCGGCGGCGGGCCCGGTCTCCCTAGAACCCGGCCCCCGGTCAGGGTTTAAGGTCTAAGCCCGCGACTCGCCGACGCGCCCGCTGACACACCCCCGCCCCGCCCTCTGCCCCGTGCACGCGCACGCACACACACACACAGGCGGGTACCGTCCCTCTTATGGCGGCTGGGGCGGCGGCTCCTCGGCCGCGCAGGCGCAGGCGCAGGCGCAGTCGCAGAGCTCGGGTCTCGGCGGCTGGGGCGGCGGCGGCAGCATGTCCCAGGCCCAGGCGCAGTCGCAGGCCATGGGCGGCGGCGGCGGCGCGGGAGGTGCGCGGCCCGCCGCGGCAGGCGCGGCCTGGGGGCCGGCGGCCGGCCGCGCCTGCGCCTGCGCGCTGCGCCGCCGCTCACCACCGCCGCCCGCGCACGCGCTGCCCGCCCCGCAGCGCAAGCGCAGGCGCAGGCGCAGAGCCAGAGCATGGGCGGCATGTCCCAGTCGCAGGCCCAGGCGCAGGCGCAGGCCGGCGGCTGGGGCCGCAAGCTGCTGCAGTGGGGCTTTGGCGGCTTTGGCGGCTCCTCCGCCTCGGCCGCCGCGCGCGCGTCGTCCAGCTCCCTGGGCGGCTGGGGCGGCAGCGCCGCCGGCGCGAGCGCCGACGCGTTCAGCAGCTCCAACGGCTGGGGAGGTGCGTGGCTGCTGCAGCGGCGCGCTGGGGCTGCCGCGCGCGGACCGCGCTGCGCGCGGTGCTGTGCGCACGCGCCGCCCCGCTCACGCGCGTGCCCCGCCCGCACCTGCCGCGCAGGCTCTGCGGCGCAGGCGGCCGCGTCCGCGCAGAGCGCGTCGCTCGGCGGCGGCGGCGGCGGCGGCTACGACGACTATGGCTACGGCGGCTGGGGCCGCCGCCTGGCGTGAGCGGCGGCCTGCTGCTGCTGAGCTGAGCGGTGACGCCGGCTCGCGCGTGCGGGCCGGGCTGCCCGTCGCTGCACGCTGCGCTGCGCTGTGCAAGCGCGCGTGCGCCCGCAGTGGCGGCCCCCGTGACCGGCTGTGTGGCGGCCGGCGGCGGGACTGGACTCTCACGCGCGCCGAGCCTGTTCATTGATGGTTGTGACGGCTGTGACGCTGTGATCATAGGGCTCCTGTGAGCCGCCAGTTTGACCTGACGTAGACTAGTCTCGTGTGGGGACCTAGAGTCGACTCTGCAGTCTGCGGCTGGTGTGGCACGTGTGACCGGGTGGTGGCGTGACCGAGCAGGCGGCGAAGGGAGGGGGCCAAGGGGGCAGTAACCGGCACGGGCCCAACCACCCCCGCGCAGCCCAGCAGCCTCAGCACAGCTGCCCCGCCAGCAGCGCGCGCCCACGCGCCCGGTGCTCGGCGATCGGCATCTTGGCGCGCACCGCGGCGAGCGCAGAAAAGTCGAGCTCCGCCACGGCGATGCCTGCGGGGGCGCGCGCGGCGCGGCGGCGGCGGGTGCTGCGGGCCGCTCCGCGCCGCGCTGCGGCAATCTTGCGACGACGCCTGCCGGCCCCGCGCGCGCACCCGTGGCGTGGGGGTCGTCAAGCCTCGCGATCACCGTGCCCCAGGGGTCGACGACGAGCGAGTGGCCGTAGCTCTCCCGCCGCTCGTTGTGCACGCCCGCCTGCGCCGCCGCGACCACAAACGCCTGGCACTCGACCGCGCGCGCGCGCAGCAGCACCTCCCAGTGCGCCGCGCCTGCGCGGGCGCGGGCGTGGCGGCGGCAGGCGTGGCGCGCCGCGCAACGTTGCGTTAACGCTGCCGCGGGGCCGTGCGCCGCGGGGCAGAGCGCGCCGCGCCGCCGCCGCACCAGTGACCTTGGTGAAGGCCGACGGCACGAGCAGCACCTCCGCGCCGCGGTGCCACGTGAGCGCCTGATAGACCTCGGGGAAGCGCAGGTCGTAGCAGACAGACAGCCCCAGGCGGCCCGCGGGGCTGTCGCACGCCACCAGCTGGCGCGCCGGCGCGCCGCCGGCGGCGGCGGCGGCGGCGGCGGCAGGCAGCGAGTTGGCGGGGGCCGCGGCGCGCGCCGCGCCGCCGCGCCGCCGCCGCACCTCGCGCCCGGGCGCGGTGGTGCGTGACTCCATGAGCACAGGCCCGTTTGGCACGTCCACGTCAAACAGGTGCACCTGCGCGGCGCGCAGCGCGCAGGCGATGCGGGGTCGGCCACGGCGGCGCGCGGCGCGGGCCGGCGCGCGGCGTGGGGCTCGGCAGCGCTCGCAGCGCTGCTGGGAGGCCGCCGCGCCTTGCGGTACGCTGCGACCGTGCCGCCGTCGGCATCGAGCACCACGTGCGTGTTGTGCCTGCGCCGCGCGGCGCGGGGCAGGGCGGGGCGTTTTGGCGCTCGCCGGCGGCTCGGCGGGCGCGCGCGGCGCGGCGGCGCACGGCGGCACCGCGCCCGCGCTCGCTCACAGGTGCTCCGGGTCGGGCCCCACCTCCTGGAAGCCTCCCAGCGACAGCCACAGCCCCGTGTCACTGCGGTGAGGCGGCAGCGGGGGTTGTCGCGGCGAGCGCCAGGGCCTCCTCGCCCCGCAGGCGGCGGCGCCCCCGTCCGCGCCCGCCGCGCGCCGCACCGCGCCAGCTGGCGGTAGCGCGCCATGGCCGGGCCGTCCAGCGGCTCCGCCTTGGCCAGCGACTGCCGGCGGCGGCGCGGGCGGCAGGATGGGCGGGGTGCAAGCAGGGCTTGAGGTGGCCGGCCCGCCGGTTCGCGGCGCGGCTGCCGCCCGCGCGGCGCACGCCCCGCCGCACCTCTGGCTGGCTGGCGCCAATGAATGAGAAACACTCGGGCAGGAACAGCACCGAGCAGCCCGCCGCGGCGGCTTGCTGCGGCAGGTCCGGCGTCGGCGGCGGTGACGGCGGTGACAGCGCAGCGCGGCCAGCGGCGCGGCCAGCCGCGCGGGGTGCGGGGCCCGCACCTCTGCCAGGCGCCGGCAGGTCTCAAAGTTGGCCGCCTGGTCCCCGACGCTGGTCATCTGGCCCACCGCCACGCGCGCCCGCCGCGGGGGCGCGTCGCCGGCGCCGCCGGCCGCGGCGCCCGCCGCCACCTGCGCGGCCGCGGTAGGTCGGTCGGCGCGGCGCGCTGGGCGGCCCCACCGCGCGGCTGCCGCGCACCGCCGCCGCTGCGGCTCTGCACCTGCGCCTGCGTGGCCATGGGCCGTGACGCAGCGGCCCTGGGCGCGACCGCGACCGCCCGTGCGCCGCTTGTGAGCGCCGCTGCTGCTGCCGCCGCGCGCGGGCACCGCAGCGCCGCCCCGAGCATGCTAAGGGGCCCACGACGGCATGCCAGATGCGGTGCGCGATGCAGGCGAGCGAGACGGCCGCAAGGTGGGCAGCAGCGGGCAGGCAGCGGCAGCGTGGGTCGGCTGCAGAGCGGCGGCGCAAACGTGTTGGCGACTGACTGACTGCGCATGCAGGGAGGTCTGGCTGCGTCCCTGAAAGCCCGGGCACCGCTCAACTTGCCGGGGGCGGCGCGCCGCGTTCAACGACTCAAAAGCGCGGCCGCGTTTCAGCGACCGCAAGACCCAGACGCGCGACCGCACGCGCACCCTCACTCGCCACCGCCGCCGCCGCCGCCCTGGCAGCGCAGGATCGCGCGCCGCAGCCGCGCGAAGCCCGCGTCCAGCGCCTCGTCGCCGCCCACGCTGGCGAAGGAGGCGCGGAAGAAGGGGCACGGTGCCAGCTCGGCCGACCCGAGCTCCTGCTGCTCCTGCTGCTGCTCCTGCTGCTGCTCCTGCTTCTTCGGCTCCTGCTGCTGCTGCGCCTGCGCCTGCTGCTGCTGCGACAACCGCTCCGTGCCGCCGCCGGCGCGCCGCCGCGCGCGCGCGGCGGCGGTGAGGTGCGCGGTGGACGAGAGGTGGCCCGGCACCACCAGGACGCCCTCGGCCGAGCCAGCCACCATCAGGCCGCTCGAGTCCGCGCCGGGTGCTGCCGTTGTGGCGGCGGCGAGCGCGCACGGCGTGAGGGCGACGGGCGGCGCCGGCTGCGCGGCCGCTCCGTCGGCCGCGCAGGGCCAGCGCAGCGCCGGCGCGGGCCGGCGCAGGCCCACCTGTGAGCCGGACCCACATGAACATGCCCGCCGCGACCGGCCGCCACTCGGCGAGGCCGGCAAGGTGCCGCGCCGCGGCGGCGTCCGCGGCGGCGGCCTGCTCCGCGTAGCGGCGCTGCAGGCGGCGCACGTACGCGTCCAGGCCGGCGCGGCCCCACTGCTCCAGCAGCTGGTGCACCAGCACCTGCGGCGGCGCGGCGGGCGCGACGCGCGTCCGTGCGTTGGCAGGCGCGGCAGGGCACCGTGGGCAGCACGCCGCTCTCCCCACCGCTGGCGGGAGCATGGTGCGCGCACCTGGCTGAGGCTCGACGCGCCCACGCTGGTCGCTGCGAGGTAGAGGGCAACCTTGCGCACCACCGCGGGCGGCCCCGACACCCAGCCCAGCCTGGGTCCGGCGGCGGGCGCGGCGGGCGTCGGCGCCAGAGCGCGGCCGGCGCGCTGGGGCGGCGGCGCGCCCCGCGGCTGCTGCGCACCTGAAGCCGGGGCCCAGCAGCTTGGCGAGCGTGTCCAGGCGCACCACGCGGCCCTCCACGTCCAGCGAGAGGAAGCCGGCTGCGCGGCGGCGGCGGGGCGGCGGCGGTGCAGCCGCGTGAGCGTGAGTGCAGCCTCAGGCGCGGCAGCCGCCGCCGCCGCCGCCGCGGGTCGCCCCGGCACTCACGGCGCAGCGCGAGGCCCGGCACGTCGTGGGGGCCTGCGGGGTACTGCAGCCAGTAGTAAGCGTCGTCCTCGACCACCACCAGGTCCCACTTGCACGCGAGGCCGTACAGCACGGCCATGCGCTCGGGGCCCATCACCGCGCCCGTGGGGTTCTGGCCCGTGGGGATGGTGTAGAGCAGCCGCGGCAGCGCCAGCCCCGCCGCCGCCCGCGCCTCGAGCAGCGCGTCCAGCGCGGCCGGCACGATGCCGCAGCCGTCCAGCGGCACCGCCAGCGGCTCGCACCTGCGCGGGCGTCGGCGCCGGCGCGGGCGGCGGGCTCAGGCAGAGGCAGGCGAGCCGCGGCGCGCGTCTGCGGCCAGCCGCGCCTCTCAGCTGCGCCTCGCAGCTGCGCCCCGGGCGCCGCACCCGAGCGGCAGCAGGTGTGCTTCGAGGTGGTGGTGATACGTGAACTCCTCGACCAGCACCGGGTCCCCGGGGTTCAGCAGCACGCGCGCCAGCGCGTCCAGCGCCGCGGTCGAGCCGGGCGTGAGCCCGACCTCCAGCCCCACCGCCGCGCCGCCGCCGCGCTGCGTGGCCGGCTGGTGCAGCTCCGTGACCAGCGCCTTGGCCCACGCCTGCAGCGGCGGGTGGCCCTGCGGGCGGCCGCGCCATCCTGAACCCCACCGACCTCACCAGCGCGTGCATGATGTACTGCTGCGCCGTACCAACGAGAGCCGGGTCGTCAACGCGCAGCACGCCCTGCTGCTGCTGCGCCGCCGCGGAGGCCTGCTCGCTGCCGGCGCCGCCGGCGCATGCGCTGAGGCGGCAGTCGAAGGCGGCGAACGGGAACGTCTCCGGAGGCGGCAGCCCACCGTGCAGCCCGATGAGCCCAGGCGTGCCGGCGAAGCGGGAGACGATGCCTGCGGCAGCGGCGCCGCGCGGCTGGGCGGGCGGCCAGCAGCAGAGGCCGCCGCGCCGAAGCGCCGCACCCTGCAGCGTGGGCATGTGCTTGTGTTTCGCCTCACGAGACCAGCGCGCCTCCCAGTCGACCGGCGCCATGGCTGCGGCTGGCTCGCCGCGGCGCGCGCTCGCTGCTGCTGCCGCCGGCGCTGCGGTTGCTGCCGCGGCCACTACGTCAGCCCGACTGCGCGCGTTGGTCGGGGCTGCACGGGTGGGGACCGGCAGGCGCAATGGGCGGAATGCGGCCGCGCCGCATTCCGCAGAACCGCGGCGCGTCACGAACGAGACGAGAGGTCACCCTGCGCCGCGCTCGCACGCCGCCGCCACGCGCCGCTGCGCCAGCTCCGCTAGCTGCGCAAGCTTGGCGAGGTCGGCGCGATCGGGCGGCGCGTTTGTGAGCAGGGCACCCGTGGCGCCGCACAGCGTGTCGCGCAGGCCGCAAAGCTCGTCGGCGCCGGCGCCGTCCGTCGCGGCGCCGAGCGCGCAGTTGGACGCCAGCTGCAGCACTAGCTCGGTCGCCTCCAGCGCCCAGGGCCGCTGCTCGCCCAGGCCGGCCGCCGCCACACGGCACAGCACGTCCGTCAGCTCGCCCGGCAGCCCCGCCTGCGGGCAGGCGGGCAGCGCGCAGCTGCTCGCCGTCACTGCCAGTGCCCCCGGCAGCTGCCAGCGGCAGCCAGGCCCCCATTTCGGCTGCCCGCCGCCCACACACCTGCGCGCACGCCGGCCAGGCGCCGGGCGCGCTGGTGACGCTGACCAGCGCGCCGGCGGCCGCGCCCACCACCTCCCAGCTGCCGTGGCCGAGCAGCAGAACCAGGCTCTGCAGCACAAACGGTCCAGCACGTGCTCCTCTGCCGTTGTCGCCGTCGCCGCCGCCGCGGCCGGCCGCGCCCAGCAGCTCGGCTGCGAGCGCGGGCGAGCCCCGCGCGAGGTTGCTCAGCGCGCGCGCGCCCTCCGCCGCCGCCTCGTCGCTGCCGCTGGTCAGCAGCGCCAGCAGCGGCGCCAGCAGCGGCGCCAGCAGCGCGCCGGGGTTGTCCGGTGGCGCCCAGAAGGAGACGTTGGTCAGGGCAGCGACCGCGTTCAGCACCAGCTCCTCCCCGCCCGGCTCAAACGCGTGCGCGGCCAGCGCGCCGACGAGGAGCTGCGCGGCGCGCGGCGACGCCGCCAGGCCGGGGCCGAGCGCGGCGTCGATGGCGACGTTGCCCAGCAGGCGCAGCAGGCACACCAGCACCTCGCGCGCGGGGCGCTGCTCGCCGGCCTCCGCCGCGCTGGTGGGCAGCAGGCGCAGCGCGAGCGCGAGCAGCCCCTCCAGGCCGCCCGGCGCGGCGGCGACCTGGGCCCGCGCCTCTGGGTGCTCGGTCGTCAAGCTGGCGAGCGTGAAGGCCGCCCGCAGCACGAGCGGCCACTGCGCCGGCTGCGCTGCCGCGGGGCGCAGCAGCAGGCGCATCAGGCACGGCACAGCCGCCGGCTGCTGCAGCTGCTGCGCGGGGACGCCACCGCCCGCGCTGCAGCAGGAGCTGCCGCTGCCGCCGCTGCTGGGCCGGCGGCCGCTGCCGTCGGCGGTGCGCGGCCGCGCGGAGCCCGGCCGCCGCGGCTGCTCGGGTGGGGCCGGCGGCGCCGGCGCCAGTATCGCCGCGCGGCAGCAGCCGTGCAGCGACAGCTTGGCGCAGCAGCGCGTGACGTTGAGCGCCACGTCGTCGTCCGCCTCAAACAGCTCCAGCAGATCCAGCAGCGCCGACAGCGGGCTCGCGCCGCCGCCGTCCGCCGCCGCAAACAGCGGCGCGTGCGTCGGCTGAACCGCCAGGTTGCGCAGCAGCGCGGCCGCCGCCGCGCACACCTGCGCGGCGGCCTCGTGCGCCGCGCCGCGCAGCTCCAGCTCCGCCTCGTCCCGTGGCGGCGCGGCGCCGCACGTCGCCCGCAGCGCAGCCGCTCGCGCGCGCAGCAGCCCCGCCACAGTCTGCACTGCGCCGAGCCGGCCGAGCGCGAGCTGGTTGGCGGCGTCGCCGCTTACGTGCGTCAGCGCGCCCAGCAGGAGCGGCAGCGGCTCGTGCCCGGGGCGCGCGGTGCGCTGGGCCTGGCCCAGCCCGCCCGGCACGTCCGGCGCGCCCGGCGTGCCCGGCGCGTCTGCGCGCTGGGCCGCGAGCGCGCAGGCTGCGGCCAGCAGCGGGCGCAGCGCGCCGTGGTGCCGGAAGCGCGCGTCGTTGGCAGGCGCCTTGGCCAGGCCGTACAGCAGCTGCGCCGCGAGCGGGAGCAGCTCGCTGCGGGCTGGCAGGACACGCAGCAGCATCGCCCCGACCTGCCGGCGGGGTGGCGGGGTGCTGCAGGCTCGCCGGGCGCGCTGGCGGGCCGGCGAGCGTGCTGCGTGCGGCGCCGGGCGCTGCGGCAGCACACACCTTGACCTGCACGTCTGGCCGCGGGCAGTCCACCAGGCGAATGAGGCCGGCGACCACGCCGTCCAGCAGCCCGCCGCGCGCCTCACCGGCACTGCTCGCCGGCGGTGCCAGCCACTCGGCCAGGCGCTGCCGGTCCTCGGCGGCGTCGAGAAGCGCCTGCAGCTCCGCGCAGCCCCGCAGCAGCGGCGCGGCGTCAGGCGCGCACACCGGCAGCGCGGCCAGCTGCGGCAGCACGGCGCCGACCTCCCGCCGCCAGGCGGCTGCGGCGGCCGCATCGTCGGCAGCAGCCGCCGCCGCTGCCGTCGCTGCGGCCGATTCGGCGGCTGCTGCCGAGGCAGCTGCTGCTGCCGTCTGCGCGCCGCCGCCGCTGCTGCTGGCCCTGCTGCTGCTAGGCCTGCTGCAGCTGGCCCTGCTGCTGCGCGAGCTGCTGCATAAGCTGCTCCTGCCGCTCCAGCAGTCGGGGGCCAGGGCGGTCGGCGCGGCCAGTGCGCCCGCTGCACGTCCGCTCGGCTGTGCCGTCGCCGGCGGCTCGCTCGGCTGGACCGCGGCCGCAGCTGCTCCCGCGCTGCGCGCGCGCGTCGCTGCGGTCGGCGGCGCCGCCGCCGCCCCCGTCGTGCCCCGTCCCAGCGCACTGCTCGGCCGCAGCGGCGCGCTCTTGCCCGCCGCGGCGGCACTCGCCGGCCGCGCGCCCGGCGCGGGCGGCAGCCGCGCCGGCAGGGGCGGCAGCTGGGCCGGCGGCTGCCCTGCCGTGCCGCTGCTCGGCCGGCGCGGCGGCTCCGGGCTGGCGCCGTCGGCGCGCCAAACGTCGGCAGCGCCACGCACTGAGCCGCTGCTCGCGCGCCACGGCACGCAGGCCGGCGGTGGCGCGCCCCACGGCCCGCCGGCGGCGCCACAGCGTGGCTGTGCAAAGTCCCAGCTGCGGCGGCGGCGGCGGGGGTTTGGGGGTCTGGGGGAGGTGGTCTGCGGCAGCCTCGCCGGACCGCGCCCGCCCGCCCAGCGCGCCTGGTCACCGCAGCCGGCGTGGACGGCCGCGCGCCGCCACGCGCCGCGCCGCCCAGCAGCCGCCGGCCGTCCGCGGCCGGCGTGAGCGGGCGGCTGGGCTCCGCTAGCCAGGCCCGCGCCTCGCGCACCACCTCCGCCGGCGGCTTGGCGCGGCGCAGCGCGGGCAGCGGCTCGGCAGCGGCGCCGCCGTGTTCGGTCCAAGCCGTCATCGCCGCTGGAGGAGCAGCGGGCGTGGCGGCGGCGCCCGGCGCTGGTTGCGGCGGCGGCGCCCGGCGGTCAACGCGCCGAGCTCACCGCGTGCCGGGTGGGCCCAGATGGCGCGGCCCGGCGCGGGATTCGCTGCCCACTGCGTGATGCGCGCTGGCTGGGGCAGGGGCGGCGCGAACACCTCTGGTTGGAGCTTTAACTCGCACGAGCACCGCTCGCAGGACGAGCTCGCAGCCCCCCGCCGGCCCCCGTCACGCTCCGGATTCACCCTCACGCGCCTCACCAGCGGGACGCAGGAGCACCTCGAGCGCTCGCGGCGGCGGTCGCCGGGGCCCTCGCACGCCGCCGCGCTCCGCCGCTGGAGCACGCCCAGCGCCCGGGGCCGCGCGGGTCAGCTCCGGGCCGGGATCTCCGGCGGCCACGCTTGCCGCGCGGCGCCCGGCGGCCCCCACCGGGCCGGCCAGGCCAGGCGGCAGCAGCGCGCGGCGCGCGCCGGCAGCAGCGCCGCACCGCGCGGCGCGCTCGCCGGCAGCGGCCCAGGGCCACACCCCCCTCGTCCTCGTGGCGGGGGTGAGCGATGGGCAACGTGTGCGGCAGCGCGGCCGACGCCGCGGAGCCGCGCGGCGGCGGCGCCGCGGCGGGCGCGGCGCCGGGCGGCCGCGCGAGCCTCGGCGGCGACGGCGGCGGCGGCGGCTCGGCGAGCATCCAGACCGCCAAGGCCGACGGCCTGGGCGGCCCGGCGGCGATCAGCATCAAGGTCGCGCCCGCGCCGCCGCCGGAGGGGGACGAGTACCCCGAGATCCGCGCCGCCGTGACGGCGGCGCAGCGCGAGGTCAAGGCCGGCGCGCGGCTCAAGTTTGCGGAGCACTACCGCCTCGGCCAGGCGCGTGGCCGGCGGGGCTGGTTTTTCTGGAGGGGGGGGGGCTGTGGTGGCTGGCCTCAACGCCCGTTCCGGGCGCGCGGGCGGGGAGGGGCGGGGGCGCGGGAAGAGGCCGGCGGCGCGGCGGCGCGCGCGGCGGCGCCGCGCGCCTGCCGCTCACGCCCCGCGCACCACCCCGCGCACCCCGCGCCGCCGCCGCCGTGCGCCGCAGGTCATCGGCACGGGGCACTACGCGCGCGTGCAGGTCGCGATGTCGCTCAAGGACGGGCGGCGCTACGCGGTGAAGATCATGAAGAAGGCGGAGGGCAAGGAGGCGCTGCTGCAGCAGCTCCAGAGTGAGGCGCGGGGCCCGGGGGGGGGGGGGGGGGGGGGGCGGCGAGGGCTTGGGTTGTGTGGGGGCGGGCGCGGGCGGGCGGGTTTCAGCGCGCGGGGGGACTGCTGCGGGGCGACTGCTGCGCGCTCGCCGCGCCCCGCGCCCCGCGCCGCGCCCCGCCGCCCGAGCCGCCGCTCACGTCCGGCCTCCCCCTCCCTCCACCCCCCTCCCTCCACCCCCCCTCTCACCCCCAGACATCGTGAAGGAGGTCGCGATCATGCGCCTGCTCTCGGGCCACCCCAACATGGTGGGCCTGGAGGCGGTGCTGCAGGACGCGGCCAGCTTCTACCTCGTGATGGAGCTCTGCAACGGCGGCGAGCTCTTCGACCAGATCATCCGGTCGGGGCACATGACCGAGGGCATGGCCGCGGCCAAGGCGCAGGCGCTGCTCTCCTTCCTCGCGCACGCGCACGCAAAGCACGTCATACACAGGCGCGCGCCGCCGCGCCGCGCGCCGCCGCGCCGCGCACGCGCGCCGCCGGCGGCCAGCGCCGCGCGTGGGGCGCGCGGCGCGCGCTGCGCGGGCCGCGCGCGGGGGGCTGGCTGGCGCGCCTCGGCACGCCGCGCCACGCGCCGCCCGCCCGCCCTCACGCACTCTCTCACCCGCCCACCCCGCCCACCCCTCCCACCACCCACCCACCACCCGCCCACCACCCCGCCCACCGCCTCCAACAGGGACATCAAGCCGAGAACCTGCTGCTCTCCAAGGCGGAGAGCGGGGCGCTGACGCTGAAGGTCATCGACTTTGGCTGCAGCACCTTCTGCGTCCCGGGCAAGCGGCTCTGCAAAAAGTTCGGCACGGTGCGCGGCGGCCGCGAGCGGCGCGCGGCGGCGGTCGCGCCGCGCGCAGTGGCGGGGCCCCGGCCGGCCGAGGCCCCCGGCGGGCAGCCGAGCCGCCGCCGCCGCCTGGGCGTGACTGACTGCCCGGGCGCCGCCGCCGCTGCCCCCCCCCCCCCCTCCACACGCACACACAACACACAACACACACACAACACACACACAACACACACACGCACGCGCAGCCGTACTACGTCGCGCCCGAGGTGCTCTGGCGCGACTACGACAAGGGCGCAGACGTCTGGAGCGCGGGGGTGCGCCACGCCGCCGCGCACCGCCCGGCGCCGCCTCAAGCCGCCGCCCGTCTCCCCCAATGCTTGAAGAGCCCCTCCAACGCACCAAAAACCTGAATCACTGAAACCCTGAACCCTCACAACCCTGAACCCTCGCAACCCTGAACCCTAAACCCTGACACCCCCCCCCCGGCCACGCAGGTGGTGCTCTTCATCCTGCTCAGCGGCCGGCCGCCCTTCAACGGCCGCAGCGACGAGGACATCGTGGCAAAGGTCCGCACAGGTGAGGCGGCGGGGGGTGAGGCCGCCACGCACCGCGGCGGCGGCGCACGCGGCGGCGGCGCACGCGGCGGCGGCGGCGCACGCGGCGGCGGCGGCGCGAGGGGGGCTGTGCGGCGTGCGGGGCCGCCGCTCGCGTCACGCCTGCCCCCCGCCGCCGCCCGCCGCCCGCCCCGCCCACGCCGCCGCGCGGCGGCGGCCACACGCAGGCCACTTCCGCATGTGCCCCGACGAGTGGGCCCACGTGAGCGTCGCGGGCAAGGCGCTCGTGAGGGAGATGCTCAAGCTTGACGCCACGGGTGGGCGGCGCAGCGGCCGCAGCGCACGCAGCACACAGCACGCAGCACACGCAGCGCATGCAGCGCCCGCCGCCGCCTGCCGCGCCCGCCGCCGCCCGCTGACGCGCCGCCGCCGCGGCGCCGCGCCGCAGCGCGGCCGAGCGCGGAGGAGCTGCTCGCGCACGACTGGTTCCGCCAGCCCGAGGAGGGCCCCGGCCCCGCGCCCGCCGACGGCAGCACGACCGCCGCGGGTGCGCCGCCCCCGCCCGCCCCTCCCCTCCTCCCCGGCTCATCCCCCCGCACGCGCGCCGACTCCTGCCCGCGCACGCCCACTCACACGCGCGCCCGCGCCCACTCACACGCCCCCCCCCCCCCCCCGTGGCCGCCCCCCAGGCGGCATGAGCCACGTCGTCGCGCGGCTGGAGGCGTTTGCCGGCATGTCCCGCATGAAGCGCCTCGCGCTCAGCGTGCTCTGCCACACCGTGACAGACCGCCACATCACGACGCTCAAGGCGCGCGGCGCGCGGGCGGGGATGTGTGTGTATGGGGGGGGGCAGCAGGGCCTTGACCCCCCCCCCCCCAAAACACACACACATGCACACCCCCACACACTCACAACAACAACAACAACAACTCCCCCCCCACCCACCCGCCCGCGTGTGTGCCCCGCGCAGGAGGCGTTCTACGCCCTCGACAAGGACGGCGACGGCCACCTCACGCCAGCGGGTGCGCGCCGCGCCCCCCGGCGCGCGGCGGGGCCGCCGCCCCTCCCCTGTCCCCTGTCCCCCTTCCCGCCCCTCCCCTCCCTCCTCCTCTCCTCACCACACCCCCCGCCCACACGCCCACACACACACGCACATCCAACCCCCACGCCCACACCCACACACGCGCCCACGCCCACACCCGCCCACACACCTCACACCCCCACGCCCACACACACCCACCGCCGCAGAGCTGCACGAGGCGCTGCGCAGCACGGGCAGCCTGGCCAAGGCGGGCTTTGTGAGCGAGATTGGCCCGGAGGCGCTCGAAGGCCTCATTGCGGCGAGCGACCTCTACGGCGAGGGCTACGTCGACGTGGACGAGTTCCTCGCCGCGATGCTGGCTAACTCAAACTACACCAAGGCCAAGGACGCGGTGCGCGGGGCGCGGGGCGCCGGCGGCGGCGCGGCGGCGGCGGCGGCGGCGGCGGCGGCGGCGGCGGCGGCGGCGGCGGCGGCGGCGGCGGCGGCGGCGGCGGCGCGCTGGGGCGGGAGGGGGAGCAGGGGGCGTGACGGGGCACGCGCGCGCGCGCGCGGCCAGCGGCGCGCCGTCGCTTGCCACCCCTCTCTCGCCTCGCCTCTCGCTCCGAGCCCTCTCACCCACCGCGCCCCTCCGCCCGCCCCTTCCCTCCACACCCCGCCCCGCCCCGCCCCGCCCGTCCCCCCACGTGTCCCCCGCGCGCCCCCAGCTGCGCCGCTCGTTTGACGCGCTGGACCAGGACCACGACGGCTTCATCACCTGCGCCGACCTGCTGCACCTCCAGCAGCAGCTGCTCGGCCAGCACCACATCACGCCCGCGCTCGCGGAGGAGATGATGAGCGAGGTCTCCTCCTGCATCGACGAGGCGCACGAGGGCAAGATGACGTACACAGAGGTGCGCGCACCGCGCGCCGCGCACCGAGCGGCGGCGCCGGCCGGCCCGCCGCGCGCGCGCGCCCGCCGCCGGGCGCGCCCGCCGCGCCGCCGCCGCCGCGAGCCCCGGCAAGCACCGCGCGCGCGCACATTCACACGCGCATTCACACGCCGCGCGCGCCCGCCGCCCCGGCCGCCGTCAGTTTTGCTCGATGATGATGGACGACACCAACAAGCACTGCACGCCGCAGCGCCGCTTCTCCCTCGACAGCTACGCCGGCACCGTGGCCTCGGCCGACGCGGCGCCCGGGCACGACGACGCGGCGCCGCCCGCGCCCGCGCCGGCGCCGGGCGAGGGCGAGGGCGAGGGCGAGCGGCGCGCGGCGTGAGGGCGCGGGCGGCGCGCGCATTTTATTCTCTGACCCCCTCCCACTCTCTCTGCGTGCGTTGTTGTCGCCCCTCCCTCCCCGCCGCGTGCCGCGCGCGCGAGCGGCGGCTGACCGGCGGGCGAAATCCAAGTGGGCGCGGCCCGCCGTGCGGCGCGCCCGCCCCCGGCGCCATTCCTTTGCTGCGCGCGGCGCGTGCCGCGTCGCGTGCGTGAGCGTGAGTGGTTGAGCGCGTGTGCATCTTGAGTGCATCCTGTGCTGCGCGCCGCCAGCGGCCTGCACCGGCCCCCTGGCGTGCCGCGAGCCCCCCTGCATTTCTGTGTGTCTTCTCACACCACACTAGGGCGTACCACCACCGGACGCTTGCAGGCGTCGCGGGAGACGATCGAGGGCGAGAAGAAGGCCGGCGCAGCGCGAGCGCGCGCCGCGCCGGCTGCGCGGCGGCCTTTTTTGCGCCGGCACGGTCACCACGGCTTATCTCGAGAACGAGGAGTAACGAGGGAAGGCGCGCCCGTGCGGCCGGCAGCCGGCAGCTGGGCGAGCGTCAAGGCGGCGGCCCGGGCGAGAGCGCTGCGCGCGCCGCGGGCGGCACCGGCGCCGGCGCGGCGCACCGCAGCGGCCGCGCGGCCGGCCCTGAGCTGAATACGTCGATCGGGCGGCGGTGGGGCGGCCAATTGGCGGCTGGAGGTTCTGCGCGCCGAAAATGCCTTGGTGCGCCGACCCGTTCCGCCCCCGCGTGGCGCCCGCACTCTCCCGCCGCTCCCAGCAACCTGGCGTGCTGCTGAAGGAACTATGATGCACCGCCTGGCCCTGGTCTTCGTCGCGCTGGCCGCGCTGGCGAGCGCGGCGCCCGCCCCCGCGGCGCCTGCCCGCACGCTGGACGTCAAGGCCTTCGCGGAGGGCCACAGCGGCCCTGCAGCGGGCACGGTGACGCTCACCGGCAAGGGCGCAGGATCCGAGCGCAAAATCGGTGCGTGCGGCCGTTCCGCGCAGCGCCAGGGCTGCCCGCTGGGCGCGAACTGCGCCCAGGCACGGCGTCGTCCAGTCGCGACCGCTGCGGCAGCGCGCGCGGCGCCGGCGCCGCCGCGGCGGCGGACGCCGCCGTCCACACACCCGCGCTGTGCCGGCGGGCAGCCGCGACTGGCATGCGGGCTGCCACTGCCGGGCGGCGCCGCCCCCCGCGCGGCGCGCCGCCGCCGCCGAGCCCTGTTTTCTGAGTCCGCCGGCCGCGCCGCGCCGCGCAGGCGGCTACGACGCGTATGTCGCGGCGCCGCCGGGCGGCGCCAAGCCCGCCGCGGCGGTGCTGCTGGTGACGGATGTGTTTGGCTGGAAGGCTGACAACGCGCGCGTCTGGGCCGACCAGCTCGCCAAGAAGGTGCGCGCGCGCGGCGCGGGGTGGATGGGCAGCACCCGCCCGACCTGGCCGCCGCCGGCCGCCGCGCCTCGCGTTCCGCCGCGCCTCGCGCTCCGCTCACCGCTGCGCCCCGCCCCGCCGCCTGCCCGCCCGCGCTGCACGCTGCGCGCGCTGCACACGCAGGGCTTCCTGGTGGTCATGCCCGACTATTTCAAGGGCGGCGCGCGCACCAAGGCCGACGCGCCGGCGACCTTCAAGACCTGGTGCGCGCGCGGCGGCAGGCAAAAACGGCGCGCCGCCCGAGCGCCGCGAGCCGCCGCCGCCGCGAGCCGCGAGCCGCCCCCGACGGCGCGGCGCCGCCGCCGCCGCGCCGCCGCAGGCTGGCCAAGTTCCCGCGCGAGCGCATCCTGAGCGAGACGGACGCGGTGCTCGCGGACGTGCGCAAGCAGTACCCGTCGGTGAAGAAGCTCGGCGTGCAGGGGTGAGCGCCGCGCGGCAGGGCCGCGCGCGGCGCAGGGCGGCCGCGCAGCGCCGCGCGGCCGCGCGGCCGCAGGGCCGCCACCGCCGCCCCCGGCCGACTGCCCCCGCCGCGCCCGGCCGACCGCCCCCGCCGCGCCGCGCCTGCACACACACACACACACACACACGCACGCAGCTTCTGCTGGGGCGGGCTCTACGCGGTGCTGCTCACGCACAAGCCGGCGCGCGTGGCGGCGGCGGTCGTGTACCACGGCTCGCTGCTCACGCCGGCCGACATCGAGGCCATCGCCGCGCCGATCAGCTTCCAGCAGGCCGACCCCACGCTCGACAGTCAAATTAAGACCGAGTTTTTTGCTGCGATCCGAGCGAGCCTCGCGCGCAAGGCGGCGGCGGGCGGGCTCGACGCGAGCGCGACGGCGTTTGCCGGCATGCCGCACGGCTTTGCGATGCGCGCCAACGCGTCAGACCCGGCGACCACCGCCGCGGCGACGACCGCGTTCAACGCGGGCGCCGCGTTCCTGGCCAAGCACCTCCTCGCGTGAGGCGGCGGCAAGGCTGGCGCCGAGCCACCCTGCCGCCTCTCCTCCTCCTCCGCGCCCCTCTGCATCCACGACGTCACGCGTCCTCCCTGCACCGCCACGACGCGCGCGCGCATGCCGCGCGTCCCACGGCAACGGCCGAGCATTTGACTTGACCCGCCCCCCGTCTGGACTGTCGCCCATTGGCGCGAGCGGGCGGGCCTCGGCATTCCGCACGAGCACACACAACGCAACCCTGCGGGCCAAACAACGCTGTGTAACACACTGTCGTCGGCGGCGGCGGCCGCACATCGTCCGGTCGATTGGGCCCAGCTTGCGCGCGCGCGAGTGTGAGAGCGTCCGGCCGCCGTAGCATCTCTCGCGTTACCGTTATCAAACAATGGAGGCTGTCCCGCGGCTGCGGCGCGCCCCGAGCCTGCCGCGCGCGCGCCGAGCGCGCCGCGGCGGTGGTGTGTGTTTGTCAGCCCCCCTGCGCGCGCCGCCGCGCGCCGCGCCTGTGCAGGGGCCGCGACCTGTCCGCGCAGCCGCGCGCGCGCGCGGCGGCCGCGCGCCCCCGTCCCCGCCGCGCGCCCGTTGGCCTTTGTTCGCACGCGACGACGCGTGCGGCGCCCGCCCCCTCTCTCTGCAGCTGCACAAGCAAGGCGCGTCAAACGGCGGCGGCGCCGCGGCGCTGTGTCCGCCGCGGCGCGCGCGCCAAGAAGAATCGCTCCCCCTCCCCCGCCGCTGCTGTCGTGTGCTGCGCGCGCGCGTCGCGCCGCGTCGCGCGCCTGGCCTGGCGCGGCCAGCAGGCAGGGGCGCCGAATACATCGAAAACAGTCAAACATGTCTGCGTCTGCGTGCGCAGCCGGCCGCGCGGGCGGCGCCGGCCGGGCCGCGCCCGGCGGCGCGGCGCCGGCGCGCTGCCGCCGCCCCGCGCGCCGCCGCCCGCCTGCGCAGCTCAAAGAAAGGAGAGACAAGACAGACAGAGGGCCGGGGCGCGCCGTCGCCGGCGGCCCCGCCCCCGCGCAGACCCCGCGCGCACGCGCGGCAAGCCGCATCCGGTGTTGTGTTGTGTTGGTCTCCGTCCCGCGTCGCCGCGTCGCCGCGGGCCCGCGCCGCGCGGCGGCCGCGCCGCGCGGGCATGCGTCGCCGCGCGCCTGCGGCCGCCGCAGAAAATCGCACGCCGCCGCAGCGCCGCCGCGCCCGGGGCGCCGCGCACACCCCCGGGAGCCCCGGGGCTATTCGATTCTTCTTCGACCCGGCCTCGCCCCCTGCCCCCGCGCGCCCGCCCGCCCCGCGCCCGCCTCGCGGCCGGCGCGCCCACCCATCCCTCCCGCTTTCTTCGCCCGCCCGCCCGCCGCCCCGCCGCGGCCGCGGCCGCGCGGCCGGGCCGGGCCGGGCCGGGCCGGGCCGGGCCGGGCCGGGCCGGGCCGGGCCGGGCCGGGCCAGGCTGGGCTGAGCTCACTCCTGCTGCGCCAGGTCGGCGACCATCTGGTCGTGGTCAAAGCCCTCCCACGCGGCGTGGGTCTCGCAGATGCGCCGGTTGGCCCGCCACACCGCGCTGTTGCACTTGAAGCCTGCCGGGCGCGCGCGGGCGGGGCGGCGGCGGCGGCGCGCGGGCGTGGGCGGGGCGGCGGGGGGGCGCCGCGCGCGGCGCGGCGCGCGCGCGCGGCCGGCGGCGGCGGCGCGGCGCGGCGGGCGCGCGCACCCGAGCCGAAGCCCAGCTGCCAGACGCGGTCGCCCTTGCGCACGCCCTTGCAGGACTCGATGTAGGCGAGCACGTACCTGTCGGCGCCGGGCCGGCGCACGCCGGCAGGGTGAGCGCGCGCGCGCGCAGCGCGCGGCGCGGCGGCCGCGGGCGCGGCGGGCGCGGGGGTGCAGGCACGTTGGCGCGCGGGCGCGCGCGCGCGCGCGGGCGCGCACCAGATGCTGCTGCTGCTGATGTTGCCGTAGCGGTAGAGCGTCGCGCGGCTGGGGTCGACGTAGTCGGCCGTGAGGCTCAGCTGCTTCTCAATCTCGTCGATCACGCCGCGCCCGCCTGGCGGGGTTCGGCGTTCAGGGCGGGTGCACAGGTCCAGGGTTTAAGAGCCGCGTGCGGCGGCGTGGGCCGGGCGGCGGCGCGGCGCGGCGGCGCGGCGGCGGTGCGGCGCGGGCGCGGGCCGCGCACCTGTGTGGATGCAGACGTGCTCGAACGCGAGCTTGAAGTCTGGTATGTAGGGGCGCACGCGGCCCTTGCCGAGCGCCTTGCGGGCGAGCATGTTCGCCGCAAACAGCATCTGCTCGCTCAGCGGCAGCACGAGCGGCCCGAGCGTGGTGATGTTGGCCTTCAGCGCCTCGCCTGGCGGGACGGGGCGGCGAGGGCAGGGGAGGGCGGGGGACGGGGGCGTCAGGCACCACGCTGCGGCGGCTGCTGCGGCGCCCGCCGGCGACGCGCAGCCCCGAGCCCGCCGCCGCCGCCGCAGCCCCGCCCCGTCCCTGCCCGCCCGCCCCTCCCGCCCGCTCACCCGCGATGGCCATGAGCTCCTTGCTCAGCTTCACGCCCCGGCTGCCCTCCGCGTCCTCCTGCTCCACCACGCAGTTGAACGCCGCGTCGTTGGCGGCCAGGTGCGTGCGCACGACGTGCGTGAGCTCGTACTTGGCACGCCTGTGGGCAGCACGCGGCGGCGCGCGCGGCGGCGGGGAGCAGTGGGGCGAGGCGCCGGCGGGCGCCGCGGGCGCGGCGGCCCGGCGCCGTGCGGGCGCCCCTCCCAGTCCCCTCTGGCGCCCGCCGTCCCGTCCCCCCCCCCCCCCCGTGTCGCCGCCGCCGTGCGGCAGCCAGCGCCGCGCGCGCACCACGCGTCCATGCGCTTGTTGCTCAGCAGCATCGCCGCGCCGCCGACGCGGAAGAGCGTGTTGGGGATGAGCATCGACTTGGTGTTGCCAAAGTACCTGCGGGCGTGGTGGTGGGTGGTGTGAGCTGTGTGTTTTCTTTTGCGTCGTGCGTGTTGGCAGAGCACGCGGCCAGACGGGCGGGCGCGGGGCGCGCGCGACACCCGAACGCGCGGTGCGGCGGCGGCGGCGGCGGGCGCGCGCGCGCGGCGGGCGCGGGCGGCGGGCGCGGGGGTCGCACCAGTTTTGTGTGATGTTCTCCGTCGACACCACGAGCACGTAGGTGTTGGGCATGAGCTGCAGCATCTGGCGCGCCAGGTCGATCGCGACAATGCCGGCTGGGGGGTGGGCGGGGGTGGGGGGGGGTGCGTGGGTGTGTGTTGCGGGCGTGGGCGCGTGTCAGGGGGGCGCGGCTCCGGGCCGGCGGCGCCGGCGGCGCGGGCGCGGCGCGGCGCCGGCGGCGCGGGCGGCGCGGCCCGCGCGGCGCGCGTCCCGAGCAGCCCACCCCCCGCACCCGAGCAGCCCATGCCGCCGAGGTTGTAGTTGATGACGTTGCTGCTCATCTTGAAGTGGTTCATCACCATCGCCGCGAGGCTGGGCGTGGGGTTGAAGAGGCTGCAGTTGACGATCACGCACCCGACCGCGCGCGGGCTCACGCCCGCCTTGGCCAGCACGTCGCGCACCGCGGTGAAGCACACCTGCGCGGCGGCGCGCGCGGGCGAGACGGGGTCGGCGGCCGGCCGGCGCGCGGCGCGGCGCGGCGCGGCGCGGCGCAACGCCGCTCTCTCTTTCTGTCCCTCTCCCTCTCCCTCTCCCTCTCCCCCCCATCATCATCACGCGCCTGCTCAAACTCCCAGCGCGCGTCGCTCATGCTGATGGCCGGCGGCTGCTGCGCGAGGCCGGGCGGGAGGTACGTCTCGTCGCCGAGGCCGCTGCGCGCGAGGATCTTGGCCTGGAATTCTATGCTCTCGGGCGTGAACTTCTGCGCGCGACACGCGCGGCGCACACCGCAGCGGGCCGGCCGGGCGGGCGGGCGGGCGGGCGGGCGGGCGCCGGGCGTGAGCGGCGCCGCGGCGGCGCGCGGCGGCGCGGGGGCGCGGCGGCTGGGTGGGGCGGGGGGTGGGTGGGGCGTGGGCGGCGCGCCGCGGCGCGGCGCGCGGGCGCCGCGGGCGCCGCGGCCGGCCCGGCCGGTGCTGCCGCCGGGCGGCGCTGGGCCCCGGGCGTCAGCGCCGGCCGGGCCGGCCGCGGCGCCCGAGGCGGCCGCGCGCCGCGCCGCGGCGGTCCGGGCCGCCCGCGCGCGCCGCCGGGCGCCGCGCCGCGCGCCGCCGGCGGCGCCGCGCCGCGGGGGCGCGGCGCCGCCAGCGGCGCGCGGCCCGCCGCCCCGCAGCACGCGCGGGCCACACACCTTGCACGCCGCGGTGCAGTGCGCGTGCCACTGCTTCGGCCACTTCCAGCTGCAGCAGCGGGGCGCGCGGGCGCGGCGCGGCGCGGCGCGGGCGGGGGCGGCCGTCAGCACCTGGGAGGACACCGAGCGCCCCAGGAAGCGCGGGGCCGCGATCTTCCAGCTGCCGCGCGGCGGAGCGCGGTGGGGGGCGGGGCAGGGCCACGCCGGCGCTGCGCCGAGCTGCAGCCGCCCGCCGCCGCCGGCGCGCCTCCCTCCAGCTGCCGCGCGCGCGCCACCGCGCCCCGCCTCGCCCGCTGGCGCCCGCTGCCGCCTGCAGCAGCTGCCGCTGCCGCCCGCGGCTGCCGCTGCCGCCCGCTGCTGCCGCGGCCGCCCGCTGCCGCGGCTGCCGCGGCCTCCCGCCGCCGCTGCTCCTCGTGCGCGCCCGCGCGCGCGCCGCCGCTGCTCCTCGCGCGGCGGGCCGCCGCCGCGGGCCGCGCCCCGCCGCTGCTCCTCGCACCTGTCGGGCGGGCGGTAGACGCTGTAGTCCACCAGGTACACCGGCCGCGTCTGCAGGAGGAAGAACGCGAGGATGGCCGCCGCCATCACGCTCACGCACGCGACGACCGTCACCTGCCGCGCCCGCGGCGGCGGGTGCGCGGCGGCGGGTGCGGGCGGCGGGTGGGCGGCGCGGTGGGCTCGCCAGCCGGCGAGGCGGCGGCGCCGCGCCCGGCGGCGGCGCCGCGCGGCGGGGCGCGCCGCTGCTGGCGCCGCGCGCCGCGCGCCGCGCGGGCCGCCGGGCGGCGCCCGTGCTCGCGCCCCGGGCGCACCAGGTTGAAGGTGAGGTCCGTCTGGCTCGCCACGGTCCAGAGGCGGTGCAGGTCGCCGTTCTTTGCCATGGACAGCAGCTCCAGCTGCGGGCGCCGCGCGTGCGGGCGTGAGCGCCGCGCCGCGCGTGCGGGAGGGTCCCGGGCGCTCCCGCGGCGCCTCACCGCGAGGCTGGCGGCCACGGGCAGCAGCAGCAGCGTGGGGACATGGCGATAGAACAGCGCCAGGCCGCGCCTGATGTGCTTGTGCGCGATGTCAGTCTTGCGATAGTCTGCGGGCGGGCCACGGGAGGCGCTCGGCCCGCCGCCCCGGCCGCCGCGCGGCCGCAGCGCGGGCGGGTGCCTCGGCGCCATGCGGGCCAGCACGCCGCGCGCACCAGGGAACGCCGACGAGCGCGCGGCCGCACGAGCAGGCTGCATGGCTCCGGCTGGCTCGGGCGCGCGCCTCCTAGCTCCACATGGGCCGCGGCGCGCCGCAAAAATTACGCACACTCGGCGCCGGAGGCTCTGCTGGCGGGCCGGTGGGGCTGCGCGGCGGCGAGGCGCGTCGCGGGGCTACGCGGGTGTGCGGCGGGCGGGGCGGGCCGGGGCCTGGCGCCCTCGCAACGCCCCCCGAGGCGCGTAATTGTTAGTTCCAGCCCGGGCCCCGAACGCCGCCACTGACGTGCTCAGAGAGGGCGCCGCTGGCCCACAAGCGCGCGGCCGCGCCCGCGCGCGACGGCCGCCGCCGAGGGGGCGCTGCGGCGCTGGCGCCGGCACCTGCCCCCGCGTGCGGCCGCCAAACAGCCGATCGCGCTGTCGCATCACGCTGCTGGCAGCCCCAGCAGGCTCCCCGAGGCCCGCCCGCAGCTGGAGCCACGCTTTGGCGGAGCTCGGCCCGCGCGCCAGTCGGGCTGGCTCGGGGCGGCGCGCCGTGCCGGCTGCGGGGGCGCGCCCCCACCGCCAAACGCGCGTGGGACTCGGTGCCCGGCAGCGCAGCTGCGCCGCGCCCAGCGCCGGCAGCGGCCGGCGCGCCAGCGGGGCAGCACGGACGGCGGCGGGCGGGAACGGCCGGCGCGGGCAGACGGCGGCGCGCGGCGCGCCCGCAGCGCGCGGGGAGGTAGGTGCGCGCAGGAGCTGCCCGGGTCGAGGCGGCCGTGGCGCTGCCGGGCCGCCGCGCGCACGGCGTAGCGCTGCCGGGCCCGCGGGCTTGCGCTGCCGCCCGACAACCGCGCAGCTGCGCCGCGCGCGCTCCCCGCCGCTCAGCGGTTACTGCGCCGCCACCAGCTGCCGCGCGCACCTGTCCTCGGCGGCCGCCGGCGCGGCGATCGCGAGCTCCGGCGCCGGCGCCGCCGCGCCGAGCGCCATCGCCGCCGCCGCGGCCGCGGCGGCGCGGCGCGTCAGCAGCTCCCCCGCGCCGCGCACCTCATACTTGAGCCACTTGGCCCGCTGCCCGCCCAGCGCGACCGAGCGCTTGCGGCACGCACGCATGCCGAGCTGCGCCGTGAGGCCGGCGTCGGAGCCGGAGAGCACCCACGCCTCGGCGCCGGGGCAGCGGCGCTTGAGGAACGCGCCAAGCTGCGCCCACGCGTCGACCACGTCGGGCGGGGGCTCCTGCTCCGCGCCGCGCCAGCCGCCGCCGCCGCCGGGGCCGTCGTCGCGCTCGCCGCCGAGGCGCAGACCCCACGGCGGGTTGACCACCACCTGGCTCGGCGTGGCGCGCGGCGCCCATGCGCCTGCCTCGCCGGCACTCAGGGCGATCAGGCCCCCCACGCCCGCCGCCGCCGCGGCCTGCTCCGCAAGCGCCAGCGCACCCTGCGCGGCGCCGGCCGCGGGGAGCGGCGCGGCGGTGAGGCGGCGGCCTCGCTCGCAGCAGCTCGCGCGGCAGCTCGCGGCTAGGCCCCCCGCGCGCACCTTGTGCACGTCGTTGCCCAGCAGCCGGCCGCCATCGCGCAGCCAGCGCGCGCGGCCTGCCTCGGCGCGCGCCCGCGCGGCGTCCTGCACCTCCTGCCAGGCCACCTGCGCGCGCATGTGCGGGCACGTTCGGGTCGGCGCCGCAGGTGCCGCACCGCCGGCGGCGCCGCGCCCGCCCGCAGCGTCGCCGCGGCCGCAGAGAGCCCCGCCGCGCCTGTTCGTGGTCGTGGAAGCCTTCAAACGCCCACGGGCCGCGCCGCAGCAGCCCCGGCGCTGTCGTCGTGGCGAGCAGGGCCGCCTCGACCAGCAGCGTGCCGGAGCCGCACATCGGGTCGGCCAGGACCACGCCTGCAGGGCACGTGGGCGGCACGCACAGCAGTGAGGCAGCGCGGCCGCGGTGCACGCGCCGCGCCAGCGGCCGGCGGGCCGGCCGCACCGGCGTCGCCGCGGCGCACCTGGCTGCGTGCACCGCTCCGCCCAGTCTGCCAGCTGCAGCAGGCCGCCGGCCGCGGCCTCGTTGAGTGCTGCGCGGTGCGTCGGCGCCCCGGGTGGCCGGTAGCCGCGCCGGTGGAGGCTGCCGCCGCCGACGTCGCGGAAGAGCTGCAGCCGGTCGCTGAGCAGCTGGAACGCCAGCGGCAGGTCCGGTGCGCCGTCCGGCGGCGCGGGGCGCTCGCCGCTCGCGTCGCGCACCGCGTCGCAGACCGCGTCGCGCACGCGCCGCGTCACGAGCTGGCTGTTGCTCACCGTCGTGTTGTTGTGCACGTGGATGCAGTGCACACCCAGCGTGCGCCCGCGCGGGAGCAGCTCCGGCCACGGCGCCGCGGCGCGCGCGGCCTCGTAGATCTGCGGCGCGGCGCGGCGCCGCCGTGAGCTCGCGCCGCCGCCCCACGAGCGCAGCGCGTGCCGCGGCGCGCGCTGGCGCGGGCGCACCGTGTCGCCGGCGGGGCGCGCCGTGTCGAGGCGCTCCTCGTGCAGCAGGTGCAGCACGCGCGTGGCGGAGTGGAGGCAGCACGCGGCGGCGTAGCCGGCGGCCAGCGAGTCGGCGCCAAACTCGACGCGCCCGGGCGCGGTCGCGGTCACGTCTCTGGCGAGGCCGGCCGCCCACGGCTGGCGCAGCTCGGCCGCGACGACCTCCTCCAGCCCCGGGTGGCAGGTGGCCAGGTAGCGGTGGCGGCCGCGCGGCGGCGGGCGCGGCGGCGGGCGCGGCGGCGGGCGGTCGCCGCCCCCGCGCTCGCGCTCGCGCTCGCGCTGCTGCTGGTAGGAGCGGCTGCCGCTGCCGCCGCCCCTGCCGCGCCCGCTGCTGCCCCTGCCGCCGCGGGGGCCGCTGCGGCTGCTTCCATCGCCCCAGCTGGCGTAGCTTGAGGCGCGGGCGATCACGGAGCCTGGGGCGGGGCGCCGCAGCGCCAGCAGCGCCGCCGCCTGCTGGCGCAGCATCGCCGCTGCCCCGGCGGCGCTCGTTCGTTTACCGTCGCGGCTCGGGACCGGTCTGGGTCTGCGGGTTGACGGGGCAGCTTCGCGGGGCAGCTCTGGAGCGCCGCGGGCAGCGGCGGCGGCTTGGTCCAACGCCGCTGTCGCGGAGACCTGAGACCGCGCGCGGGCGACGGTGAGTTCCCGCGCCGAGCTTTTGACTCTTACCAGCAAGCGGCTGGCGGAGCAGCGGCGCGGCAGAGAGAAGCAGCGGCGGCCAGTCTCGCGCCGCGCTGGCGCGGACCGCACCGACAAAATGGCGCCCGGCGCCGACGGGCCCGGCTCCTTCCCACTGGACGCGCTCGAGCTTGAAGGCGAGCTTCTAACGTGCTCGCTGTCGGGCGAGCCGCTGGACGGCGCCTGCAGGTGCGCGCGCTGGCGCGCCAAGCGCGTGTGCGTGCGGCGCGGCCGCACGGGGCGGCGCGCGCGCGCTCACGCGCGGTGGTGCTGGTGCGTGACCAGCGGCAGCACCCGGCGCCGCGCCGGCGCTCAGCCGCGGCCGCACCCGCCCGCAGCGCGCCGTGCCACCACCGCACGCTGAGCGTGCTCGACAGCGCCGTCAGCGCCGTACGCGCGCCGGCGCTGGCGCTGCCAGACTTGCTGTTCGTCGTGCCAGCGGAGTGCTGCTTCGTCGACAGCGCGGGCGACGAGTCGCCGCCGCGCAGCACGCGCACGCCGCACACGCCGGCGCCGACGTCAGGCTTTGAGTGGTTTGACGCGCCACCCGAGCCCAGCGCGCCCGACGACAGCACCAGCGCCGGCGCCGGCGCCGGTGTCAGCGGCGGCGGCCACCGCCCGCACGGCGTGCACCTGGCGGAGCTCGAGGACGGCTGGCTCCCGCCCCAGTTTGCCTCGTTGCTAAGCCGGCGCACGCTGAGCGTGGTGAGGGAGGGGGAGCACGAGGGCGCGGACGGCGAGGAGGCCGCCACAGGCGGCCTCGGCTCGGCTGCGCCGCAGCAGCCGCAGGCTGAGCAGCCTCCGGAGCAGCAGCAGCAGGGCCAGCAGCAGCAGCTCGCAGGACGGGCCGCCGACGGCGAGGCCCTGGACGCCGCCGGCGTGCAGCTCGAGCTATGCGGCGCGGTGCCAGCACCAGTAGCAGCGGCAGTCGCGCAGCACAGCAGCTGTGCGGAGGAACACCTGGGCGACCCGCCGCGCGGCGGCGGCGCGCCGCAGCAGGCAGCGGCCACGGCCGACGACGAGTGGGTGGCCGCCACCAAGCAGGTGCTCCGCGAGCAGGCGGCCGCGGCGGCGGCCGGGCAGGAGCAGGCGCAGGCGCAGGCGCCGGGCGCCGTGCTGTCGTACGCGGACGCCGAGGCGCAGCTGCTAGCAGCGGCCGACATGCGCGGCGTGCGTGCCGCCGCGCTGGCGGGCCTGCCACCGCTGCGGCGGCGAGGCCGCCTGCAGCGCCTGCTCCGCCGCGGCTGTGCGTGCTGCTGCGGCAGCGGGGGCGGCGAGGGCGGCGCGTGGCCGGAGCAGGCGGTGGCGCTGCTCTGCCTGGCCAAGACGCCGCTGAGCGACGCCGACCCGGTGCACACGCAGCTGCTGACGGCGGCGTTTTGTGCCTTCACGGGTGCGGCGGCTGGGCGCGGGCCAGCGCCATGGGCAGCCCTGCACGCATGCGCATGCCTCGCCAGCCGGCGCCAGCCTCACGCCGCCGCTCGGCCGCCGCGCGCAATGCGGCGCCCGGCCAGGCGCCGACCCCGCGGCGGTGCCGCGCTATGGCCCGCACTGGGCGGCGATCGGCTTCCAAGGCGACCACCCCGCCACCGACCTGCGGGGTGTGGGCGTGCTGGGCCTGCTGCAGCTCGCCCACCTGGCCCACCGCCACCCCGCGGCGGCGCGCGCGCTGCACGCGCTGTCGACCAGGCGCGCCGCGGCGCAGGGCCTGCGCGCTGCCGGGGGCCGCGCCGCGCCGCGGCGGCCTTGCTTGCTCAGCCGCCGCCGGCCGGCGCCCGCCGCAGTCCGGGCCAGGAGTTCCCGCTGGCCCTGGTCTCGCTCACCCTCACGCGCGCCGCGCTCTGCGCGCTGCGCGACGGCGCGCTTGACCGCGCGGCGGCGGCGCTGGGCGGGCACGCGGCCGCGGCCGCCGCGTTGCACGCCGGCGCGTGCTGCGAGTTTGACGCGCGCTGGCGGCGCGGCGGCCAGACGGTGCGGCACGCAGGACAGGTGCTGCGGCAGCTGGAGGCGCTCTGCCGGCGCCGCCCGGCGCGCGTGCTGCGGCTGGGCGCCGCGGCGGCGGCGTCGGAGCGCGCGATCGCGGCCGCTGACCCGGCCGCCGCCCGGCGGTGACCGAGCCGCGCACACACAGCCCTGCGCCCTGGCCAGCCGCAGCGCCGCGCCGCGCCGCCTCCAGCTGCGATCGCCCCACAAGCGTCAGCACAGCACACGCATCGCGCTCGTGCTCCCCGGCCGCGCCAGCAGCTCTCTCTCGGCGGGCAGGCGCCCAAGCCTCGCACCGCCGCTGCTGGGCTGCACACGCTCAGCGCGCTCCCAGCGCATTACGGCAGCGAATCCTAAGCGCTCGACCCGGCGGCGGGGCCGGCCGCGGCCCGCAGCGCCCGGGCGCCGCCCATCGCAGCAGCAGCTGCAGGCCCATCGCTCTCCCCGCGGGCGGCGCCAGCCCTCGCGCGCCTGACCGGCCAGGTGCGGGCCCGGGCGTGCAGTGCGCCGGCCGGCGCGCTGAGCAAGCGCGCCCACCGGCGGCGCCGCGCATGCAGCAGCGCCGCCGCCAGCGGCGCTGGCCCGCCCTCCTGCCGACCGCCTGCCGCGCCACCGCCGCCGCCGCAGTTGCCGCAGGTGGCGCAGGGGGCGCCGCCGCGGGACGGCGCGCCGCGGCGCGGCGCGCGCCATCATGTCGCAGCCCGCCAAGCGCAAGGCGGTCGCGAGCATCCGGCTGCTCATCAACGCCGGCGCCGCAAAGCCCGCGCCGCCGGTCGGCCCGGCGCTGGGGCAGGCGGGGCTGAACATCATGGCCTTTTGCAAGGAGTTTAACGCCAAGACCGCCGACTTCAAGGACGTCCCGCTGCGCGTGCTGATCAAGGTGTACGAGGACAAGTCGTACGACTGGATGCTCAAGGGCCCGCCGAGCAGCTGGTACATCAAGCAGGCCGCGGGGCTCGCGCGCGGCGCGGACCGCGCGGGGCACGAGACCGTGGGCAGCATCAGCCTGAAGCACCTCTACGAGATCGCTAAGGTCAAGGCGCCAGACATGCCGGGCATGTCGCTGCGCGGCGTGGTCAAGTGCCTCATGAGCCAGTGCCAGAGCATGGGCGTGCGCGTGGTGGAGCGCCCCGAGGACGCGTGACGCCGGCGCGGCGGCGGCGGCGCCGGCGGCGCGGCGCGGGCGCGCCGCAGAGAGGCTGGCGCGCGGCGCAGCTGGGGCGCGCAGGCCGGGGCGGCGGCTGCCGGCCACGCGCGCGCGCGCGCGCGCGCGCTTGAGCGAGCGCGTGTGGCGGCGAGGCAGGAGGGCGGGCGGGCGGGGCGCGTCGGCTGTTGCTGCGGCGCCGGCGCGCCCCTGCTCGGCCGCGGTCAGTGGTGAGGACTGCGACTCTCGTGGTTTGGCCAGGATCGGCCCGTGCCGCTCCGTGTAAACAACTCTGTTTCGAGGCGCCCGTGCGCCGGCAGCGCGACGAGGGCTGCGCCGCGGCTGGCCGAGCTGGCCGAGCTGTGTGCGTTTAATGGGAGCCGGTTACACACCGCCCCGCCTCCTCGCCTGGCACCGCCGGCGGCCGGCCGCCACCGGCCCCGCCGCCGCGGCCACGGCGCCCGCCGCAGCAGCCGCGCCAGCTGCTGCGGCGCGCCGCGGGCGGCCCGCCCTGCGCCGCTCACTCCTTGGAGGCCTGGCTGGCCATGCGCATCGCGCGCTTCTTGGCCAGCGACTCGGAGCGGCGCTCGCGCTGCTCCTTGAGCCGCTGCGCGCGGCGCGGGGCGGCGCGGCGGGCGCGGATCGCGGGTCAGCCCGCGCCGCGGCGCGCACACCGGGGGCCCCGCCCGCAGCTGCCCCGCCGCCGGCCCGCGCCCGCGCCGCCGCCGCTGGCCCGCGCGCTGCGGCGGCCGCTGCTGCTGCCGCTGCTTGCAGCGGCAGCGGCGGCGGGCGCGGCGCGCACCGTCATGAGCAGCTTGTGGTACTCGGCGGCCTCGGTGCGGCTCTTCTCGTGCTTGGCCTTCTTGATCGACGCCTTCCTGCGCTTGCGCTGCAGCGTCTCGGGCGTGACGAGGCGCTGGATGCGCGGCGCCTTGCTGTGCTTCTTGCCGTTGACCTCAAACGTGCGGCGGTAGGTGTCGACGTACTTGCGCACGTCGTCGTCCTTGGTGAGGTTGAACAGCTTGCGGATCTGCGCGGCCGCGCGGGGGGCGCGGCGGCGGCGGCGGCGGCGGCGGCGGCGGCGGCGGCGGCGGCGCGTGAGCCGGACGCGCCGCGGCTGCTGCGGCCGCCGCCGCGGGAGCGCGCGTCCGGCACGGCCGCGCCGCGGCCGGCGCGCGCGGTGCCGCACCTTGCTGGCGCGCTTGGGGCCGCGCATGCGCGGCTTCTCCTCGTCGGTGAGGCCGGGCAGGTCCTTCTCGCCCTTCTTCACAATGACCAGGTTGAGCACGCTCAGGTCGGGCGACACGATGCAGCCGCGCACGCTCTTGCGGCGGCGCTCGCCGTTGCGGCGGCCGTGGCCGCGGAAGCACTGGTCGCCGGGGCTCATCAGCAGCTGGACGCGGCCGTTGGTCAGCACGCCCTGCTTCATGGGGAAGCCCTGCGGCGGCGTGGCGGCGGCGGCGGCGCGGGCGCGGCGCGGCGCCGTCAGCACGCCGCGGCAGCTGCTGGTGCCGCTGCTGGCGCCGCCGCTCCAGCCGCCGCCGCCGCCGCCGCCGCCGCTGCTGGCGCTGCTGCTGCGCCTCCTCCGGCACGTGTGGCTGCTGCCGCCGCCGGCCCCAGCTCCGCGCGACTGCCGCTCCGCTCCCGCCGCACGCCGCGGCTTCCTGCGGCACGCCGCCCGCCGCGGCCTGGCGCCGCGTGCCTGGCGCCGCGACCGCGTGCGGTCCGCACCTGCTTGTCCTGGCCGCCCATGATCTTGAAGACGTAGCCCTTGAACTCCTCGCCCAGCACGTCGCCCTCGACCTCGGCCGCGAGGCGGCGGTCGTAAAAGGCGCGCAGCTTCTGGTCGTCATCGATCTCCAGCTTCTTCTGGCACCCCGTGGTGGGGTACGCGATGTTGAGCTTCATGGCTGCTGCGCTGCGGGCGCGGCGCGGCGTGGGCGCGCGGGCGGCGCGGGCGCGGCGTGAGGGCGCGCGCGGCGTCGGCGCGGGCGCGGGCGCGGCGCGTCGCCGCCCGTCCCGGCCGCCCCCCGCTGGCCGCTGGCCGCTGGCTGCTGCGCGCGCCCGCGTCGTCGCCGCGCGACCGCTGCGGGGTGACGGACGGGCACCCAGCACGGGCGCGTGCTCCGGCGCCGCCGCCGGCGCTGCTGCCGCCAGCGGCGGTGCGTCGTCGGCCGCTGCCGCCGCTGCAGCCGCCGGGCGCGCCGCGCGGCTCGCCAGACTCCGCCGGGAGCCGGCGCCGGGGGAGCGGCGCGCCGGGCTGCCGCTGCGGGGGCGCGCACTGATCCCCGGGCGGCTGCTGCGCCGCTGGCGGCCGCCTGGCGCGGCTGCGCGGCCGCCGCGCGCGCCCGGGTGGCCCAGTGCCCGCCATGGCCCAGCAGCCGCGGCAGAGCGGGCGCACGGGCCGCCCAGGCGGCGCCTGCGCGGCCGATGGCCATCGCGGCGCGCCTGCCCCGCGCGGGGCCACGGCGGGCCGCCTCCGCCCGCTGGCAGACGCCGCTGGCGCTGCGCGATGCCCAGAGCTGCAAACGGGCCCGCGCCGCGCCCCGCTGCCACCGCCCGCCGGCCGCGCCCCACGCGCCGCCGCCGGCCGCACCTGGAGGCGGAGCCCGCCTGCTGGCAGCACCTGGAAAGAGGACGACGCTGGGCGCCGCTCCCGCGCAAGAGGGCGGGCCCAGGGCGCTAAACCGCGCGGCGCATTCACGCACCGGCGCGGCGCATTCACGCGTGCAGAAAGCGGACGGCGAGGCGCTCCGGCGGATGCAGCGGCAGGCGGCGACGGCTGGCGCGCGGCCGCCCGCGGAGCAGCAGCGGCGGCTGCAGACGTGGACGCCCCTGCACGCGCGGCTCCTGCGCACGCTGCGGCAGCGGCCGGAGCTGCTGCCGCGCGGAGAGGCAGTGCTGCTGGGCGTGTCGGGAGGCCAGGTGGGCCCGCGGCGGCGCCGGGCAGCCAAGTGCGCACAGCGCCGCGCCGATTGCCTGCGCCACGCGCTGCGCCTGCGACGCAGGACTCCATGGCGCTGCTGCGGCTGCTGCACGACCTCAGCGCCCAGGGCCACTGGCCGCTGCAGCTGGCCGTGGCGCACTGCGACCACCGCATGCGCAGCGACGCGGCGGCCAACGCCGCGTTCGTCGCGGCGCAGGCGGCGCGTCTGGGCGTGCCCTGCCACGAGCGCGTGGCGGGCGCGGCCCTGCGGTCAGAGGTGCGCTCGCCGCCGGGCGCAGCCACCCAGCCAGCAGGCACGTGAGCGCACGTGAGCTCACACACGATCCGCGGCCCCCACAGGCCGCAGCGCGTGAGTGGCGGCACGCAGCGTTGGCAGGCATGGCGCGCGAGGCAGGAGCGTGCCGCGTCGTGCTGGGACACACCGCGACGGACAGGGCGGAGACGCTGCTGCTGCACCTCGTGCGGTGAGCGGCGGCCTGTTTGTGGGCAGCTCGGCGGCGGCCGGTGCCCGGTCGCGGCGGGTGCCGGGCTTAAATGGGTTTGAGCGGCGCCTGCGTCCGAGTTGCTCAGGACCTGCCTGCGCGTCTTCTCATGTGTGTGTGTGGCAAACGACCGTGTGCACAGCAGCACGCTGCGCCCTCGCGGGGCGTCCCGCCGGGACGCCCGACGCGTCTGGGGGCAAGCGGCCCCGGGCGCCACACACGTGTGTGTGCGGCTAATAAAGAACACCAGCAGGCCACCTGAACAAGGTGTGCTGGCCGCGCCCGGGTTTTGCCGTCGTGCTGCTGTTGGAGCCTGCCTGCTGGTGGCGGCCGCGCCTCGCGCGGCCGTTCAGAAGTCGCGCGCTCCTAGTGCGTTGCGGTGCCTGTGCAGGGGGCTGCCCAGCGGGCTCCCGGGGGCAGCTACGCCTTCGGTTGTGTAGCTAAACCTCGAAAGCAGCTCGCGCTGCTGGCGTGAGCTCGCCCTGCGCCGCGCCCAGGGCGCCGCGAGCGCACCAGAGCAGGCCCACCCCAGCGCGCGCACCCGCCAGGGAGCAGCGAGCAGGAGGCTGCGTGTGATTGGCCGCCTCTGTTCCCATCGAGCACGGCACTGCGCTCTTGAACCAGGCTGCCTGAACACTGGTCACTGGCCAGGCTGCGTCGGCGTGGCCGCCGCCGCCGCCGCTGCCGCCACCGCCGCCGCTCCCAGCGGCGCTGCTGCCGCCGCCCGCCGCTGCCGCTGCCGCGGCGGGCCGCAGTGCCAGCAGGCACACGGAGCTGCGGCCCACGTGCCGCGCCCGACACGCCGTAGCGGCCTGGGGGGGGAGGCGGGTGTGCGTTGGGCAGCTCCGGGTCTCGTGACGAGTTGACCGCGCACGCCGCGCCGCCTCCAGGCCGCCCCCGCGCCCCCGCACGGCCTGCCCGCGCCCCCGCGTGCGCCCCCACGCCTCCCCGGGCGCGCACGCGCTCCCCGCGCCCGCCCTCCCGCCAACCTCCACCCCGAAACAGCGCCCCCCGCTCCAACCTCCTGAGCGCCGGGCGCGCGTCTGGAGCAGTGCCGAGCGTGAATCGTTCGGCTCGCATGGCGCGCGCGGCCCCAGCGCAGGTGTGCGGGCGAGGCGGGGCGTTTGATGGCCAGCACCCGCGCGTTCATGATGCGACCGGGCCCCCGCCGGCCAGCCGCTGCGCTCGGAGCGTTCCTGCAGCTGCTGGCAGGGCACAGCTGAGCGGGCAGCGCCGGCAGCGCGGCGGGGACGAGCGGGACAGGCCAGCTGGCTCTCCTGGGCTGCTGCCAGGCCCCGGAGCGGCCGCCCCCGCCTCCCGCAGCGTGTCAGGGGGCAGCGCTTGCGCTATCACAGCTCCTCCCGGCCCCGCTCGCTTGCAGGACGGCCGCGCGCGCGCGCGCTCCAGCCGTCTGCGCGCGCACGACGCCAACCGCCCGCCGCCGCCGCCGCCGCCGCCGCCGCCGCCGCCGCCGCCGCCGCGGCCGCAGGCGCAGGCGGCGGCCACCTCCCGGAGAGCCATGGGGCGGCGTGGCGGCGCGCGCGCCGCGGCGCTGGCGCTGCTGGCGGCGTGCGCCGCCGCGCTCGCCGGCGGCGCGGCCGCGCAGGGCGGCTACGGCGAGGGCGGCGCCGGCGGCTACGGCTACGGCGGCTACGGCGGCTACGGCAGCTACGGCGGCCTGCCGCTGGAGCCGCAGCTCGCGGCCCCGCTGCAGCAGCCGCTCGGCGCCGGCGCGCGGCGCCGCCTGAGCGCGGCCGGCCCCGCGCCGGGCGGCGACATCGTGCCGCCCGAGCTGCCGCCCGAGGCGTCGTGGGACGCGGCCGGCGACGACGGCGGCGCCGCGGCGGGCAGCTACGGCGCCGCCGCCGCGCCCGGCGGCTACGGCGGCGGCGGCTACGGCGGCTACGGCTACGGCAGCGCGGGCGCGTACTTTGACTTTCGCTCCGGCCGCGCGTACGCGCCCGAGGCGGCGCCCAGGCCCCCCGCGGCGGGCGCGGCGCGGCACCAGCTGCAGATCCCCGCGCCCGCCGCGCGCCTGGGCGGCGTGTCGCGCGGGCACGGCATGAGCGTGCACGTCGCCGCGCTGCCCGAGGCGGCGCGCCCGCAGCGCGCGGCGACCGCCGCCAGCGCGCTCGCGCCGACCGGCGACGACGGCGAGGTCCGCGCGGGCGCGCCGCTGCGGCGCCTGCTCGCGGCGCTCTCGCGCGCGCGGGCGCCGCGGCCCTCGCGCCGCCTGCTCGTCGCGCCCGGCGCGGCGGCCGAGATCGCGCGCTGGGGCCTC
The DNA here is from genome assembly GCA_014905635.1 of Scenedesmus sp. PABB004. Lineage (NCBI taxonomy): Eukaryota > Viridiplantae > Chlorophyta > Chlorophyceae > Sphaeropleales > Scenedesmaceae > Scenedesmus > Scenedesmus sp. PABB004. Next base: position 332,350 of record JABVCE010000007.1, on the reverse strand, counting down.
GCGCCGCAGCGGGCGCGCGGCACGTGAGCGAGCGGCGCCCGAGCCGGCGCGGCGGGGCGGCGACGGGACACACTCTGATCGTGGCGCAAGCCCGGCCGCGGCGGCTGCCGCGCGCGGGCCCCTGTGGGCCGTGCGCTGGCGCCCCCGTGCAGTCAACTCGGGGCGGCGGCGCGCTGGGCGGCGGCCTATTAATTCTAGCACGGGCGTGTGTTGTGTGGACTGACTGTGTGCTGTTTAGGGCAGGCAGGCGGCGGCGCGTGCGGCTTGAGCATGGACCAGGCAGCTAGGCCAGCACTGCGTGCGTGCGTTGTGCGCGCTCCCGACGAGGGGCCCCCGGGCGTGTCGGCGGCAGCAGCCCCCTGCGCAAGGGGAGCGGCGGCGCGCAGCAGCGCGGGCCCGCAGCCGTGGCCAGCCAGCGCTGGCTGCCGCGCCCGGCGCTGCGCGCCCGCCGCCTGCCAGCGAGCGGGAGGGGGCCCCGGGCAGCCGGTGCGGCCAGGGCCCCCCGCGCGCCGCAGCGCAGCCCGACAGCGAGCAGGCGCCCGAGGCTTGCTTGCTTGCTCTCGGTCTTCTTCATCTCCTTCTTAGGCCCCCCTTCTTCTCATAATCAGGAACGGCATGTGAGCCTGGCGCTGGGGCGCGCAGGGAGGGGGCAGGGGCGGCGCGAGTGCGGCGAGGCGCAACCCAACCGGCCGCCGCCGCCGCCAAGATCTGGCGGGCGGGCGGCGGGGAACCTAAAGGCAGCTGGTTACTCTCGCAAATACACGCGCCCGGACGCCCGCCCGCGCCGCCGTCGCGCGCAAACGTGAAGCAGCAAAGCAGGTCACAGCCAGCCCAGTCACGCACTCGCCGCCGACGGACCGCGCGCCAAAAAACGAGCCCGCCGCCCGCCTCGGCGCGGCGGGCGCGCTGCACAGATGCGCAGGGCCGCGCCGCGCCGACCGGGTAGCGAGCACGCGCGAACGAGCGCGCGACGCGCGCCGCGAGCGCGCCTCACTCGGCGCCGGGCGGCACGAGGCCGGCGCTGCGCGCGAGGTAGATGAGAAAGTCCTGCAGCTGCTCGCGCACGCCCTCCTGCATCGCGCCCAGCTCGCGCCCGCCGCCGTGGCTGAGCAAGCGCTGGCGCCAGAGCCCCGCCTGCACGCAGCGCTCCGCGTGGCAGCCCGCGCCGTCGGGCCAGTGCAGCATCAGCACCGCCGTGCCCGAGAGCACCTCGACCGCGAGCACGCGGCGGAACATGTCCCCGCCGTCGTCGCCGCCGTCCTCGCCGTCGCCGCCGCCGCCGTCGCCGTCGCCGGCGCCGGGCGGCGCGGGCTCGCGCGCCTTGGCCGCCGCGGCGAGGAACGCGAGCGCGAGCTGGGACATTCCGGCGAGGAAGCAGTTGAGGCTGATGGGCGACCCGGGGTGCATGTCGGTCGCAAACGCCGACGCGACCGGCCCCGCCGCGGCGGCGGCCTCCGACGCGTCGACGCCGACGCCCGTGACCGCGGCCTCGCGCAGCCAGCAGGCGAGCAGGAGGTCGAGCCCCGTGCACACGCCGCCGCCGACGGCGTAGCCCTCGGGCACGTCCTGCGCGAGGCAGGCCACGAGGCCGCGCAGCGGGCGGCACTCGTCCTCGTGCAGCGTCGTGAGCGCGGTCACGACCTTGAGCAGCACCTGCAGCCCCGCCGCGTCGGCGGCGAGCCCGCCCGCCTTGTACGCCGCGACGAAGCGCCGCGAGCGCGACTCGATGCCGCCGAGGAAGTCCTTGGCCGCGGCGTCGACGCCGGGGACCATGCGCAGCAGCATCACGCACGCGGCGATGCTGTTGGCCGCCGCCTCGGCCGCCGCGACCGCCTCGGGCGTCACCGTCACGCCCGCGCACGCCGGCGGCGGCAGCCCCAGCCGCGCCTGCGCGGACGCGCCGGCGCCGGCGCTGGGGCGCGCGCCGCTCTGCCGGGGCGCCTTGGGCCGCGTGCCGCTCCGCCGGCGGGCGCGGGCGACCCAGTCGGTGTCGTCGTCGTCGCCAAACGCGTGCGACGCGCGCCGCTTGGCGCCGCCGCCGGCGTCGGCCGCGCGCGGCGGCGGCGGCGCCGCCGCGCGGGCGGGCGGCGCGGCTGCGCCGCCGCGCCGCGTCGCGGCCTGCTGCACGAGGCCGCGCTGGTGCTGGATCGCGGCCTCCTGCAGCTGCACCAGCGCGTGCCCCGTCGGCAGGCCGCTGCAGCCAAGCAGGCCCGCCATGTCGGCCAGCTGCGCGCGGTAGCTCGCGAGCGCCTCCTCCACCTGCGCCCTGCCCACGCGCCGCCCGCCCGCCTGCAGCGCCGACTGCACCGCCGCGGGCGGCGCGTCGACGCCCAGCTGCAGCACCTCCTCCATCAGCGCCAGCTGCAGCTCGCCCGCCCAGCCGCCGCCGCGCGCGGGCGGCGGCGCGGCGCGGCTGCTCGCGCCGGCGCCGCCGGCGTCGCCCGCGGCGGCGCCGCCGTCGCTGCTGCCGCTGCTCGTGGGCCGGCCGCCGCCGCCGCGTGGCTTGGCGCCGCCGCGCCGGGGCTGCTGCTGCTGCTGCTGCCGCAGGCCGGCGTAGAGCAGCTTGGCGAGCTTCTGCACGCCCATGCCCTGCAGCGCCGCCGCGTCGACGCCCGCCGGCAGCTTGAGCTTGCCGCGCCCGCCGCCGTCCTTGCCCGCCGCGTCGGCGACGCACGACATGAGCTGCAACATCACCTCCGGCGGCAGCGCGCCGCCGCCGCCGTCGCTCTCGTCATCGCTGCCGGTGTCGGAGCCGCTCTCGCTGCTGCTCTCGCTGCTCGAGCTGCCGCCGCCGGGCACGTGCGCGCCGTCCGCGGTCCAGCAGAACACCTTCTCCGCCGCCTTGAGCGCCGCGCGCCGCGTGGGCCGGCGCTCCGCGGCGCCGTCCGCCGCCGCGTCGGCGGCGGCCTCCGCCGCCCCGCCCGCGGCCGCCGGCGGCGCCGGCGGCGGCGCTGCGCCCGGCTTGACGGGCTTGCGGCTGCGCTTGCGCGCGACCGCGGCGGCCGCCTCGCCCGCGGCGTGCGGCGGCGGTGCCGGGGGCGCGCCCACCGGCGGCTTGGCCGCGCCGCCGCTGCTGGTGCCGCCGCTGGCGCCGGGGCTGCCGGGCTCGGCCTTGACCTCGGGCTTGGCCGCCGCGAGGCGCTGCTGTCGCGCGGCGGCGACCGCGGCCTCCGCCGCCGCGACGGCGGCCGCCGAGGGCATGCTCTCCGCCGCCACGGCGGCGGGCGCCGCGGGCCCCAGGCCGTCCGACGTCGCGACGGGGCTGTTGCTGCTGCTGCCGCCGCCGGGCCGCGCGGCGGCGCCCTCGGCTGCGGCGCTGCCGCCGCCCGGCTCAAAGTCGGCGGTGTCCGGGTGCACCTGGCACCAGGGGCACAGCCCGCGCGGCCACGGCGGCGCGCCCGGCCCGGGCGAGCCGTCGCTGCCGCTGTCGGCGGCGCCGCCGCCGGCCGCGCAGCGCCCGCACACGCAGACGATGCAGAACGCGCAGCCGCGCAGCTTCGCCGCCGGCCCGGGGCCCTGCCCGCGCGCGAGCGCCTTGGCCTCCAGCCCGCACACCGCGCAGACCTCGAGGTGGTCCGGCGAGACAAAGGGCTCGCCCATGACCTCGGCCACCTCGGCCACGCTGCCGAGGCCCGCGAGCGCGAGGAACTCGGGCAGGCGCGCGTGCGGCGGCATGCTGCCAAACACCGCGTCGCGCGACAGCAGCGCCTCGAGCGCCGCGCCCGCGCCGGCGGGCCCGCAGCCGCGCGCGCCGCCGGGCGCCGCGCCGGCGAGCAGCACCGCGAGCTTCTCCAGCACCTGGCGCTTGCCCGCGCCCGGCTCGGCGATCGCGACGTACGGCAGCGCGAGCAGCACCTCGAGCAGGCTCGGCCGCCGCGGCAGCGACAGGCTGCGCAGGCTCGGGCGCACCCAGTTGGCCGCCTCGAGCAGGTCGACGTCCTCCGACAGGCACGACACCGCCCAGTCGCGCCAGGGCTGCAGCTGCGCCGCCGCGTCGCCGGGAGGCGGCGCGCCGGCGCCGCCGCCGCCGCCGGCGCGCTTGCGCGGCGCGGGGTCGGTGCGCGAGACGACGTGCAGTGAGACGAGCATGATTAGCCGCGCCATGAGCGCGCGCACCTCGGGCTCAACCGGCGCGTCGGCCGACGCGGCCGCCGCGCGGCGGCGGCGCGCGGCGCGCGCGGCCGCGTCGGCCGCGTCGCCCGCGGGCGGCGCCGGCGGCGCGGGCGGCGGCGGCGGCTCGCCAAACGCCTCGGCGCGCGCGTACGCGCCGGCGTCGGCCGCCGCCCTGAGCGCGCGGCAGGCGGGGCCGCCGCCGCTGCCGCCCGCGCCGGCGACGTGGTCGGCGACAAACTGCTGCACCGCCTTGCGGCTCGACAGCGGCGGGCTGCTGCGCCCGCAGTCGGGGCAGGCGACCACGTACTTCTGCGCGCGGCGCCGCCGGGCCGCGCGCGGGCGCCGCGGCGCGGTGGGCGCGGGCGGCGGCGCGCGCGGGCGGCGGCGCGCGCGGGCGGCGGCGCGGCGCGCGATCGTGCGGCGGCGCCGCGCGCGCCGCCGGGCGCGCGCGCGCGCTGCTGCGCGCCGCGGGTGCGCGGCGCGGCGCGGCGCGCGCCCCCGCGGCGCCGCCGGGCGCGCGCGCGCGCTGCTGCGCGCCGCGGGTGCGCGGCGCGGCGCGGCGCGCGCCCCCGCGGCGCCGCGGGCGGTCCCACCTTGCTGATGGCGCGCAGGTCGGTGCTCTGCAGCGCGTAGGCGGCCGCGACGTGGGGCGGAAGCACCACGGCGCTCTCCTCGGCCTCGTCGCTGCCTCCCGGCGCGCCCTCGCCCGCCTCCAGCCAGAGCTGCAGCTCCAGGCGGCCGGAGGGCTTGGAGGGCGTCCCCACGAGCGCCGCGGTGATGTGCGGGCCGCCCTGCAGCGGCGCGCCTCGGCCCGCGGCGCCGCAGCAGCGCCGCGCGGCCCGCCCGAGCACGGCCGCGCAGCGGTCGAGGCGATCCAGGGGCGCCCCGACGCGCTGGGTGTCTATGAGGTCCAGCATGGCGATCCGTTCGAGCGCGAAGGCCGATGCTGGCTGCAGACAGGGGTCTGTGGCCGTCGCCCCGGCCAGCGGCGCGGCCCACGCGCAGGAGGTGACCGCCAAGAGTGTGACGGGCGGGCGGTCTGCGCGCAGGGCGAGCCGGGGACGGGGCTTTTGCAGAGGTGCTGCGTGTCGCCAAGCCCCGCGGCCGTGCCTCACGCGAGGCGCCCGCAGGCAGGCCGAGGGGAACGCTCCCGACCAAGCCCCGACCGCAGCAGGGGGGCGGGGCTCGTTGTGGAGGCGGCGGCCGCGTGAGCACGGGCGCGCGCGCGCGCGCGCTGCGCGTGCGGGCCCGCGGCGGCGGCGCGCGCGCAGCTGCCGCGGCGGTCGGCGGCGGCGCCGCGATTTGTCACCCCGCTCACGCACTGGGCGCCTGGAGCTGCGCGGCCAACTCGCTCACGTGGTCTGCGGCGCCTCGAGCTGCGGGCCGTGCAGCACGACGACCGGCACGCCGCTCCGGTGCGCGGCCCACTCGCTCACGCTGCCGAGCAGCCAGTCGGCGGCGGTGCCGTGGCTGTGCCCGCAGACGACGAGCGCGGCGGCGCGCAGGCGCTCCGCGGCCGCGACGACCGCGCCGCCCACGCCGGACAGCGGGTCGGCGCCATAGTCGGTGAGCACGTCCAGCTGGAACGATGCGCCCGCGGCCGCGAGCAGCGGCCCGAGCCGCTCCAGCAGCAGCGCGCGCCACTCGTCCTCGGCGGCCTGCGCGGACCGCGGACAGCGGGCGCTCGCCGCGCGGCGCGCGGGCGCGCACGCTCGCCCCCTGCCCCTTCACCCCTGCCCTCCTTCACGCCTGCCCCCCTCGCACCCGGCCGCACCTGCGCCTCCTCGACCTGCGGCAGCGGCGCGCCGTAGAGCATCCCATCGGGCGCCAGCGAGGGCGTCATGTAGGCCGGCAGCGCGGGGACGACGTGCAGCAGGTGCAGCAGGTCGCCGGGGCGGTGCAGGTGCGCGAGCACCCAGCGCAGCGCCGCCGCGCCCTCGGCGCCGTCGTCGACGGCGAGCACGAGGTGCCGCGTCTGCGGCGGCGCGGCGCGTGCGGCGCGGCGTCGGCGCGCGGCGCTCGCGGCGGTGGCGTGGCCTGCGACCCCGCCGCCGCGCCGCACTCACGGCGTCCTGCTGCGCCGCGTCGCCGGTGCCGCCGGCGCTGGTGGACTCGGCGAGGTCCTGCGTCGTCGCGCGCAGCAGCCACTCCACGCGCGCCTCGTCCGCCCCGGTGGCGCCGCCGCCGCCGGCGCCGCCGGCGCCGCCCTGGGGGCGGTGCAGGACGACCACCGGCACCGCTGCGCACTCGTGCACCAGGCTCGCCGCCACGCTGCCCAGCAGCGCCTCGCGCAGCCCGCCGCGGCTCGTGGACGCGACGACGACCGCCGCCGCGGACGCCGCCTTGGCGCGGTCGCACACCGCGGCGCCGACGCACGCCTTGGCCTCGCCCGCCGACGCGCCCGCGCCCGGCGCCGGCAGGACCGTGAAGGTGCCCTCGGCCTGCGCGGCCAGGCCCCGCGGTGAGCCAGCGGCGGCGGTGCGCTCATGCCGGCGCGGGCGCGGGCGCGGCGCCGCTGCCGCGGCGCCAGCTCGCAGCGGGCGAGCGCCTCCCCGCGCGCGGGCGCGGGCGGCGCCGCACCCCGGCTGCGGCGAGGCGGGCCATGAGCTTGTCGCGCAGCGCGCCGTCGGCGTGGACGCGCGCCTTCTCGGTCAGCAGCGCGGGGTCGACGCGCGGCACGCGCAGCAGGCCCCCGCCCGGCGCGGCGGCCAGCCGCCCCGGCGCGGGCGGAGGCGGCAGGCAGTGCACCAGCTCCAGCCGGTCCCCGCGCCGCGCCAGGTGGGTCAGCGCCCAGTCGAGCGCGTGCTCAGAGTCGGGGCCGTCGTCGACCTGGCCGGCCGTGAGATTTGTTTTTTTGGGGGGCGGGGAGGCCGCCGAGGTGAGGGCCCGCGGGGCAGCGGCGGCGGCGCACCGCGAGCAAGATGGCGCGACCGGCCCGCGGGCAGCAGCGGCGCGGGCGCGCGGCAGCGGCGGCGGCACACCGCGAGCAAGATGGCGCGACCGGCCCGCGTCGTGCCGGTGTCGGTGTCGGGTGCCGTCACTCGAGCGCCCGCCCTCGCGGCTGAGCGGCCCGCGCACGGGCGAGCGCGGGGCTGGGCGATGGCCGGCCGCGCGCAGCTGTCGGGCGTGCTCGACAGGCGCGCACGCCGCGAGCAGGCTAGCAATCGCATCTCTGAGCCGGCTCCGCCTGCGAACGACGCTGTCGCGGGGCTGGCGGCGCGCAGGCGGCGGCGGTGCGGCGAGCGCTGTAGCTCTCGCCCGCGGCTGTGCAGACAGTGCTTGCGCTCGTGTGGGCGGGCCAGCGGTCGTCTGCGTTCTGCGGGTCACGCTCTCCCGGGCCGGGGAGTCATCAGCCGTTACGCCGCGCGTCGTGCGCCAGAGCCACGCAACGCCATTCGGCGGCAAGCATGTACAGCAGCAGACCTGAGTGCGTGTGAGCAGCCTGCCCCAAAAGTCGACGTCGTCGCCCCGCTGCCGGCCCCCCGACCCTGCCCCGCCGGCGCCGCTGCCCTGCCGGCCGCTGCCCTGCCGGCCGCGCCGCGCTCAAGAGGGAGCGCGGCGCGGCCGCCGGGCGCGCCGCGGGTCCGTCTGCCGTCCGTCGACCCGCACACACACTCTGGTGGGGCTGTGCCTGCCTCTGCGGCAGCGTCGCCTAGAACACGAGGCATGCAATTCATGCCGTCCAGCCATCGAGCCGCCGCCGCTGCGCAGCAATGAGCGCCGGCGGCCCGCGGCCCGCCGGGCGCCGAGTGCTGTGGCGCGCGGCGCCCCTCCCCCGCCCACCGCCCCACAGGAGCGCAGGTGCACCCCGTCCCGTGTGCGCGCCCCGAGCCTGCGCCTCCGTTCGACGGCGCGCGCGTTCAGTCCCGCCCCCGCCGCCCGCCGCCGCACGCGCGTCCGCCCCGGCCGGGGAGCACACCTGCGTCCCGTCCGGGCCGGCCCGCGCGCGGCGGTCGTGTGTGTGCGCGCGTGCATGCCGCGCTGAAGCCCCCGAGCCCGCTGTGCCGCGCCACCTGCTGCTGCTGCTGCCGTCGCCCGCTCGAGCCGCCGCCGCCGCCGCGCGCCAGCTCAGCTGACCGCCGACACGACGGGCGCGCCCTGCGGGGGCATGCCCGCCGCCGCCGCGGCCGCGCCGGCCGCGCCGAGCGCGGCGCCCGCCGCCGCGGCCGCCGCCGCGGCGCCGACCGCGCCGCCGTGCGCGGCCGCGGCCGCGGCGCCCTGCCCCGCGGCCGCGGCGCCGAGCGCGCGCATGAGGCCGGACAGGTCGTCCACGATCACGCCCGCGACGCCGAGGCGCTGCTGCGTGAGCACCCAGCCGGGGTCGTCGTTCTCGAGGCCGTAGGTCAGCAGCTTGAGCCCCCGCCGCGCCGCGAGGCCGGCCGCCTCGGGCGCCTGCTTCAGCGCGCCGCTGTCGACGACGACGCCGCTCAGCGCCGCGTCGGACGCCTCGTCGACGGCGGCCGCGATCGACATGCGCCGCGCGTCGGCGTGCCAGTCGCGGCCGCCGGTCGAGAGGAGCAGCACCGCATGCGCGCGCTGCGCCGCCGCGAGCGCGCGGCAGACGTCGGGGTCGAAGCTGCTGAACACGACCTGCCGCCCCGGCGCCGGCGCGCCGGGCGCGGCCGCGCGCGACACGACGTCCAGGATCGGCCCCACCATGCGCGCGATCTCGGCCGCCGGCGTCGCCGCGAGCTCGGGCGGCGTCGCGAGCTTGACCTCGATGTTGAACGCCAGCCCGCCCGGCAGCGTCGCAAAGAGCTGCTCGAGCGTCGGGAACGCGTCGTCCGCCTCGCAGCGCCAGCGCTGCCGGCCCGGCCCGGCGCGCGCCGCAGCGGGCGCGGCGTCGCCGCCGCCGCCGCCGGGGGCGGCGCCCGCGTGCTTGAAGCGCCGCACGACGCTGAGCTGGCTGCAGTTGCCGCTCGCGGAGAGCGCGCCGAGGGCCTGGAACTCGGCGGCGGTCAGGCTCGCGACCGCGCACGTCGTCGGCTGGCTCGGGTCGCCGTACTCGACGACGTCGTCGTGCCACACCACGGGCACGCCGTCGGCGGTGACCTGCACGTCAAACTCCACAAACGCCGCGCCGCTCGCGGCGGCGGCCTGGAAGCTGCGCAGCGTGTTCTCGCGCCACGCCGGCGCGAGCGCGCCGTCGCGGATGACGTTGGCGCCCATGCTGCGCGCGGGGGGCGCACGGGGGAGGGGAGAGGGGGGCGTGAGGCAGGGAGAGGCAGGCAGGGAGCGAGGGAGGGCGCGGGGCCAGCGCCGCGGCGGCGCGCACCCGCGGTGGCCGCCGATGGCGGGCAGGCTCGACGGCTGCAGGTCGAGGATGTTCATCTTCTGCGTGGGCGCCATCCTGCGGCCGGCGGCGCGCGGGGGTGGGCGCGGGCGGCGCAGCTTGCGCCGCTGCTCCGCGAGCCGCCGCCGCCGCCGGCGCTGCTTGCCGCGCCAGCTGGGCTGCGACCGGGCTGCGCCCAGAGCAACGCAGCTGCGGCGCACAGCGCGACCAACGCCTGCCCCCCGGCATATGCGCGGCCCCGTTCCCTCAGCTCCGCAGCGCCGCTCACCCTCGCCAGCCCGCGGGCAGCGCCGGGGCGTCCCCCAACTCCGCCGCCGCGACAGAGGGCGCGGCCTGCGAGGCGGCACGTGCCGTGCCTGAGCCGCCGGGCCAACGTGGCAGCGCCGGGGGCGCGGCGCGGCCCCACGGCGCCGCGGCGCACCTCCCAGCGAGCGGCCGAGGCAGCCCTTGCGCTCGAGCCCGGCGGGGCGGGGAGCCGGGGGTCGCGCCTCAGGCGCGGCGCGCAGGTATGCTGAACGCCGGGCTGTAGGCCGCGCGCGCCATCGCTGCTGTGTGGCGCCCCTCTCGGCGCCGCGGCGGGCATGGGCGGGACGCAGGTGTGCGGCGGCGGCGGCGGCGCGGCCGGCTGCAGGCGGGCGCCGCCAGCCCAAACCCTGGCGTCAGCTGGAGAGCAGCGCCGCCCAAACCGGGCGGCGTCAGCTTGCTCCCACCGCAGCCGCCAGGGCCTGGCCGGGGTCCTGCCCGTCGTGCCGTGCGTCGGGCGTCACACGCGACCGCGCCGCGCCCGCGCGCCTGCGCCGCCGCCGCTCCCGCCCGCCCGCGCGCCCCGTCTGAGCCTCGTGCGTTTGGTTGGGTGATGCCGCCGCGCCCTTGTCACTACTACTTGTCCTGCTGCTCCACGAAGCGGGCCGGGTCGAGCAGAAACTCCTGGTGCGCCGGGGCTGCACCGCCGCCGGCCCCGCCGCCGCCGAGCGCCAGCCCCGCCAGCCCCGCCTCGAGCGGCGGCAGTGGCGGCGCGCCGCCCGCCGCCACGCCGCCCGCCGCCGCGCCGGCCGGGGCCTCGCCGTAGTCGCGCGCCGCGAGCGCGGGCAGGCCGGCCAGCTCCGGGGGCACGACCAGGTCGGGGTTGCCCTCCAGGTACCTGCGGCCGCGGCGGCGGGCATGCGGCGGCGGTGTGGGCGGGCGCACGGGCGCGGCAGCGTGCGGCCGGCGGCGCGGCGCGCTCACAGGCGGCGCAGGTTGGCGAGGCGGGTGAGGCTGAGCGGCAGCGTGCGCAGCTGGTTGTGGTCGAGGTACAGCTCCTGCAGGGCGCTGCAGTCGCCCAGCTCCTCTGGCAGGCGCTGCAGCGCGTTGCGGTCGACCCAGAGCTTGCGCAGCGCGCGCAGCCGCCCCAGCTCCGGCGGCAGCTCGGTCAGCTGATTGCTGTACAGCCAGCTGCGGCGGGGCAGCGGGCGGCGGCGGCGGCGGCGACAGAGAGTGGCGCGCACGGGCGCAGGCGCGGGCGCGGGCGCGGGCGCGGGCGCGGGCACGGGCGCGGGCGCGGGCGCGGGCGCGGGCGCGGGCGCGGGCGCGGGCGCGGGCGCGGGCGGCGGCGGGGGGCTCACAGCTCCTCCAGGGCGGCCATGTTCCCGAGCTCGGGCGGAATGGACGTCAGTTGGTTCTCGTACAGGCTCAGCCGGCTCGCGCCGGCAAAGCGCCCGACGCCGGGCGGCAGCGCCGCGAGCCGGTTCTTGTGCAGCGACACCGCCTCGAGCGCGGTCAGCGCGCCGATGCCCGCCGGCAGCGACGCGAGCTGCGGCGGCGGCGGCGGCGGCGCGCGTCTGCGACACCGTGCCGGCCCTGTGGCGCGCGGCGCGCGGCGCGCGGCGCGCGGCGGCTCGCCTCGTTGATGTGCAGGGAGATGCGCACGAGCTGGGTGAGCCCGCAGAGCTCATCCGGCAGGGCGGTGAGGCGGTTAGCGTTGAGCGACAGCCACACGAGGGCGGTGCAGCCGCCGATGCCGGGCGGCAGCGCCTCCAGGGCGTTGAAGTGAAGGCTCAGGTGACGCACCTGCGAGCGGCGCGGCGGCGTGAGCCATGCGACCCGGGGCGGCGGCGGCGGCGGCGGCGGCGGCGGCGGCGGCGGCGGCGGCGGCGGCGGCGCGGAGCCTGCCGCGCGGCGCGCGCCTGGTGCAGCTGCCCGATCTCCTCTGGCAGCGTGGCGATGCTGTTGGAGTGCAGGTCGAGTCGGTTGAGCGACGTCAGCCCCGCGATGGCCGCCGGAACAGAGGTCAGCTTGTTCTCAGAAGCGTCCCTGTGCGGCAGGCGGGCAGGCAGGCGGGCAGGCGGGCAGGCGGGCAGACGCGGGCGCTCAGGCCCGACCGCCGCCGCCGGCCGCGTCGCCGCCGCCGCCGCCGCTGCCGGGCGGCGCGCCGCGCCGCGCGCCGCTCACAGCCACTCCAGCGCGGGCAGCCGGCACACCGCCTCGGGCAGCTCCGCCATGTTGTTGCTGGGCAGCCAGCTGCGGCGCAGCGCGGGCGGCGCGCGGGTGAGCCGCCGCGCTGCCAGGGCCAGGCGACGAAACGCCGCGGCGCGCGCCCGCGTGCTCACAGCTGCTTGAGCGCGCCCAGGCAGCTGACGCCGGCCGGCAGCGTGCGCAGCAGGTTGTTGCCGAGCCACAGCGAGTGCAGGCCGACCAGGCAGCTGATCTCATCCGGCAGCACGCGCAGGCCGTTGTTGGACAGCCAGCTGCGCGGGCGGGCGCGGCGTCAGCGTGTGCCGAGGGTGCGCTCGCGGCGCAGCGCCGTGCCGGGCCGCCCCGCCCGGCGGCGGCGGCACGCACAGCTTGCGCAGGCCGGTCAGCGCGGCGACCTGCGGCGGCAGCGCGACCAGGCCGCACGCGTCGAGCATCCTGCGGCGGCAGCGGCGTGGCGTGAGGCCGCCGCAGCCCGCGGCCCGCGGCCCGCGAAGCACGGCCGCGCCGCGCCGCCGGCCGCCTCGCTCACAGCTCGGCCAGGCCCGCCCCGTCGTCGCCGCGCTTGAGCCCGCGCCAGCCCGCGCTCGGCGGCCCGCGCCAGTCCTCCGCGAGGCCCGGGTTGGCGCCCCGGATGGCCTCCAGCGCGGCCTCCTCGTCCTCCTGCGCGCGGGCGGGTCGGCGGTGCGCACGCTGCTCGCCCGCTCAGCGGCGGCGCCGCCCGCCCGCGCGGCCACAGCACGCGCGGTCGCCGGCTCTCACGTGCAGCGACATGGCCTCCGACGCGATCGAGCGCTGGGCAAGGCCTGACGGACGGTGTGCTGGCTGCGGCGCGAGCTCGACGGCGAGCAGCGGCGGCCGCCGCGGTGTCGGGCGCGCCTGCGCCTGTGCTGCTGATCGGCGGTTTCGGGGTGCTGTCTGCCAGAGAGACTCCGCCGTCTCGGGGAGCCAGGCAACGCACCGGGAGCGCGAGGGGCGGGCGTGACAGAGACCTGCCAGCAGGTCTCTGCTTGTGCGCCATTGAACGGGCCCGGCGCACCTCCGCGCTCATCTACCACACCTCGCCATGGCCGCCAGCGCCGCCGCCGCGCGGGCGCGCGCGAGCGCCGCCGCCGCTGCCGGCGCAGCGGCGGTGCCCCGGCTGCAGGTAATTGGCTCGTGCCTGGGGCTCCACGCGACTTGGGGCCGCCCCATGCGCGCCTCCGCGCGGCCGCGGGCCGCTGCCGACCGCGCAGCGCCGCCCGCCGCCCGCAGGCGAGCCGGCCGCTGCCTCACGCCGCCGCGGCGCGCGTGCAGCGGGCGCTCAGCAGGGGCAGCAGCAGCAGGAGCAGGAGCATCAGCTGCAGCAGCAGTAGCAGCAGCGGCTGGAGCAGCAGCAGCAGCGGCAGCGGCCGAGCGCGCCGGCGCGCGGCGGCCTGCCGCGTCGCCGCCGACGCGGGCTCGCTCGCAGCAGAAGAGGCGCAGGCGCCGGCGCCGGAGCAGGGCGGCGGCGGCGGCGGCCAGGTGTTTGACTTTGACGAGGAGCCGCAGCCCCCCGCCGCCGCCAGCAACAGCGACGCCGCGCGCGGCAGCCCCGACGTGGTCGTCCAGGCGGCGCGGAGCAGCGACGAGCTGGCGGCCGTGGCGCGGCTGCGCGCCGAGGCGTACCACGCGGTGCGGCGGCCGCGAAGGGCAGGGGGGGGGGCTGCGCCGGCCCTGCGCACGAGTCGGGGCGTGCGGCCGGCCGGCCCCGGGCGGCGGCAGCGGCGGCGGCGCCCACGCGCGCCGCGCCGCGCCGCGCCTGCCCGGCCACCGCCGCAGGACGACCACAGCCGCTTTGCCGCCAGCTTCAAGCGCCAATTCGCGGCGCAGGAGGTGGAGTCGCTGCGCCAGCGCACCGCGGGCGGCGCGGGGCGGCCGCAGCTGTGCGACTGCCTGGTGCGGCGCGGCGCGGCGCGGCGGCGCGCGCGGGCTGGCCGCGGCGCGCGCCGGCAGCGCCCCGCCGAGCCCGCCGCCCCGCGCGCGCCGGCCGCAGGTGGCGGTAGACCCGGGCAGCGGCGCGGTGCAGGGCTGCATCGACATCCGCCTGCCGCAGAGCGCCACCGGCACGCGCACCATCGGTGCGGCGCCGCTGCCGCCCGCCAGCGGCGCCAGCGCAGGGGGGCCCGCGCGGCGGCCGCGGCGCGCGCGCCGAGCCGCCCCGCCGCCTGCCTGCGCCGCAGGCGTGCCCGAGGGCGAGCCCGCCGGCTGCTACCTGCTCAACGTCGTGGTGGACGAGGCGGCGCGCGGGCGCGGCATCGGGCGGGCGCTCATGCGCGCAGGTGCGGGAACCGGCGCGCCGCCGCCGCGGCATGACGCTCGCCGCCGCCGAACGCGCGCCCGCCGCGCGCCGCCGCGCCGGCGCGCAGCCATGGCGCGCGCGGTGCGGCGCTGGGGCGCGGCGCGCATGTACACGCACGTCGAGGCGGACAACGAGGTCGCCGTCGCGCTCTACAAGGGCTGCGGCTTCGAGGAGCACAGCAGCGAGGCGGCGTACGCCAACACCTCCGCCCTGGGTGCGCGGCGCGCGGCCGCCGCACCCGCGCTCGCCGAGTGCGGCGAGCGGCGGGTGCGGCGAGCGCCGAGCCCGGTCCGCCGCCGCTTGAGCCCGGTCCGCCGCTCCCGCAGGGCGCCTGGTGCTGCTGGTCGCCGAGGCGGCCGCCGCGCCAGAGCTGGGTGACACGCTGTGGCACGGCGAGGGCGAGGAGTGACGCCGGGCGTGCAGGGGCCGGGCAGTGGCGCATGCTGTCTGCTGCGCGCGGCGGGCGGGCGGCGGCCACGGTCTCCAGAGCTCGAAAAGGAGTTGCACCGCGAACGGTTTCGCTTGTGACTCAGCACAGAGCCCGCGTGCGCCCTATTCTCTGCAGCGTCAGCGTTCGCTGCCGACCGCAGCATGTCGCTGCAGCCGCTGGCCAGCTTGCCCTCTTCGTCCCCTCGCTGGCACCGCATGCGCGGCTGCCCGCTCCCCTGCCACGGCCAGCAAACCCTCGGCCAGCGCCGCGCGCGCGCTCAACACAAGTGCCCGACCAGTGCGCACGCCGCGCGCACCCGGCAGCGCGCCGGGCGGCGACATGCGCCGGCGGCCCGGGTGGACGCAAGCAGATGTCTTGCTGCCGCCGCAAAGCCTTGATTTGCTCGCTCGCTCGTCGCGCCAACGGTGCCCCGCAGCCCTGCGACACTCCCCCCTCTGCTCTCCTCACGCAGTGGTGTTGTCCGGCTCAATCGCGGTGCGCACGCCGCAGCGGTACAGCGCCTGGGGCGGCGGGCCGCGGCGGGCGGGCGGGCCGCGCTCGGGTCACGGGCTGGCTCGGCCGGCGGCGCCGGGGCCCGGCGCCTGCGCGCCGCCGCACCTGCATGAAGTGCTCTGCATGCTCCTTTAGGCAGCTGGTGACAATCGCCGCGCCGAGCTGCTTGCTCGTCGCGTAGCAGTTCCTCGCGTGCGGCTCGTCGCAGCCCGACACCACCTGCGTCAGCGCTCGGACCACCATCGCCTCCCGGTGGCGAGGGCTGTCCAGTAGGAGCAGGCGGTGGTTGCCGCCGCCGGGCGGCGAGCGATCGGTGGAGCCGCCGTCGCTGCCGGTGTCGGGGCGCGCCACGGTCAGCACGCCGCCGTCGCGGTCCGAGTCCCACCCCCCGGAGCGCTTGGTCACGTCGATGTCGGCGCCGGCCGGCCAGTCAGCCACGCCTGCGTTGGAGGGGCAGCCGCGCGTGAGACAGCCGCGCGTGAGGCAGCCGTGCGTGAGGCAGCCGCGCTTGAGGGGTCACCAGAAGCATCTGCTGCTCCGCCGCCAGCGGCGTCGTCGCGGCCGCCAGCAGCCCGTCAGCGCCGCCAGCAAACAGCGCAGAGCCCTCAACGCTCACCGCCGCCGCCGAAGCGCGCCTGCACCGGCGCCTGTGCGCGCCGCAGCCGCAGGCGTGCCGCGGGTGCGACCGCGCCCCGCCGCGCCTGCGCCGTGAGCGGCCGGCTGGCGCAGCACATGGTGCTCATGGCGGTCCTGGGGGGAGACGTGGAGCCCGCGGGGCGGCTGCGACGGCCAGCGGCGGCGTGTCGGCAGGGGGCTGCCGGCGCTGCGCTGCACGTGGTCCACTCGGCCTGCGTGCGGCGGGGCAAAAAGGTGGGACGGGAGTGGAGGAAGGGAGTGGCGGGCGCACTGCGTGGGCGCGGCGCGGTCGCGTGTGACGCCCGACGCACGGCACGACGGGCAGGACCCCGGCCAGGCCCTGGCGGCTGCGGTGGGAGCAAGCTGACGCCGCCCGGTTTGGGCGGCGCTGCTCCTCCAGCTGACGCCAGGGTTTGGGCTGGCGGCGCCCGCCTGCAGCCGGCCGCGCCGCCGCCGCCGCCGCACACCTGCGTCCCGCCCATGCCCGCCGCGGCGCTGAGAGGGGCGCCACACAGCAGCGATGGCGCGCGCGGCCTACAGCCCGGCGTTCAGCATACCTGCGCGCCGCGCCTGAGGCGCGACCCCCGGCTCCCCGCCCCGCCGGGCTCGAGCGCAAGGGCTGCCTCGGCCGCTCGCTGGGAGGTGCGCCGCGGCGCCGTGGGGCCGCGCCGCGCCCCCGGCGCTGCCACGTTGGCCCGGCGGCTCAGGCACGGCACGTGCCGCCTCGCAGGCCGCGCCCTCTGTCGCGGCGGCGGAGTTGGGGGACGCCCCGGCGCTGCCCGCGGGCTGGCGAGGGTGAGCGGCGCTGCGGAGCTGAGGGAACGGGGCCGCGCATATGCCGGGGGCAGGCGTTTTGGTCGCGCTGTGCGCCGCAGCTGCGTTGCTCTGGGCGCAGCCCGGTCGCAGCCCAGCTGGCGCGGCAAGCAGCTGCCGGCGGCGGCGGCCGCGCGCGCGACGACGGGCCCGCCCAGCAGCCTGAAACTTGGCCGCCAAGCGCTGCAGCGGCGTCCCCGAGGGCGGTTACACACCCGCCCCGGGTCCGGCGCTGGCGGCGGCCGCGCTGCCGCGCCGGCAGCGCGCGCGCCCCGCAGCCCAGCTGGCTGTGCGGGCGCGCGGCCCGCTCCCGCTCCCGCCCCCGCTCCCTCTCTCTCTCTCGCCCGCACGGCGCACGCCACGTGCCGCGCGGCGGGCGGCTCCTCGGCGTGTGCGCGCGCGTCGGCCTCTACTCGTCGTCGCTGTCCATGCACATCTCGCCGCCATCCATGAGGTCCAGCAGCGCCGAGTCGTCCACGGGCACTGGGCGCGGCGCGGCGCGTGCGCGGTCGGCGGCGCCGGCCGCAGCCGGGCGGCGGCGCACGGGCGCGCCGCCGCGCCGCGGCCCCCGCCTGCGCGCCGCGCCGCGCCGCACCGTCCTCCTTGCCGAAGCCGCGCGCGGTGAACATCATGTCCACCTGCACCCCGCGGCGGCGATGGTTTAGTAAGTGCGCGGGGTGAGCGGGCGCGGGCCGCAGCACGCGGGCTGAGCGGGCGCAGGCCGCGCCGCGCGGGGTGACCCAGCGTTCAGCCGGCCGCTGGTGACCCAGTGTCCAGCCGGCAGCTGCTGGTGGGCACAGCCCGCCGCGCGCGCGGCGCGCGGCCGCACCTTGCCGCCGGGCACGATGAGGCCCTTGTAGGTGGGCTTGGCCACGACGAGCACGTTCAGCAGGTACTCGCCTGGGGGGTGACGGTGGCGGTGGCATGACGTGATGGTCATGGTCGCGGGGCGCGGGCACGGTCGAGGCGTGCGTGGCGGCGCGGCGCGGCCGCGCAGTCTGCGCGGCGGGGCGCGGGGCGCGGGCGGCGGCGCGGGCGGCGGCACGGGCGGCGGCGGCGGCGGCGGCTCACACTCGTCGCCGATGCGCTTCTCCTCGCCCTCGGCGCCCATGAAGAACGAGACGTAGCACCTGTGGCACGCGCGGGCGGGCGGCGGCACGCGCGGGCGGGCGGCGGCGGCCACGCGCGCGCACGGGGCGGGGTGGGCGGGCAGCAGTGCGGCGCGAGCGCGGCGGCGGCGGCCGCGCGTCGCGGTCGGCGCGGCGCAGTGCGCGGCGCCCCTCCTGGCGCGCGGCGCGGCGCGCCGCACCGCGTGGTGTTCTCGTCGGCGACGTCAAACTCAAACGTCTCCTCCCACGTGGGGTCCAGGCCTGAGCAGGGCGCGCGCGGCAGTCGGCGGCGGCGCGGCCCCGCGTCCAACCGCTGCGCACGCCGGCGCGCCTCGCCCCGCGCGGCGGCCCCCCCACGCCGCGCGCGGCGCGCACCCAGGCCGACGGTGGTCTTCTTCTCCACGTCGCCGACCTTGACCACCACGTACGAGCGCTGCTTGGTGACGCCGTACGCCTGCGCGGCGGGCGCGGCGCGCGGCGGCACCCGCGCGTGAGCGGGCATCTCCGCGCCGCGCGCTGCTGGCACCGCGTCCGCCGACGTGGCGGCCACCGTCCGCGCCAGCAGGTCCGGTACCCGCGACGTTGCGGCCGCGGCGCAGCGCGGGGGCGCCCAGGTGCCGCCGCCGGCCGCCGGGCGCTGCCGCTGCCGCTGCCGCCGATCCCGCCGGCGCTCCCAGGCCCGGGAGCCGCCTGCGGCTTTCCAGGCTGCTTGTTCGGTCGCGCCCGCGGCGTACGCCGGCTGGCGAGCCAATTGGACGGGCCTGGCGCTGGGAGCGCGGGCCCGATGCAATGGCGGCTCCCCGCGCGGGGGGCATGTGTTTGAGCCGCGGCGCACCTTGAGGTCCAGCTTCTTCACGTTGCAGCTGGCCACTGCGGAGCGGGCGGTCCCCAGGTTCGCGCGGGCAGCAGCGCGCCAGCGGCACCGCAGCAGCAGCGCGCACGGCCGGCCGCCGCACCCTCCACGACGAGCGTCTTGGCCTCAGCCATTGTGCCGGCTGCTGGGAGCGGGAGAGCGAGCTGGGGGCTGCTGGGGGCGCCGGAAAAAGGTGCGGGCGGCGCGCGCGGCGCCGGCCTCGTGCGCAGCCAGGCGGCAGCCGGCCGGGCGGCGGTTGCGCGGGGTTTGGTCGCCGCGGAGTGACCCCTGTGGCTGGTAGCGTTAACCTCAACATTGGCCGCGGCGCGGCACAAGCGGCTGATGAAGAGATGCGCGCCCCAATTGGGGCGGAGCCGGCGGCGGCGCGGCTCGGCCGCCGACCGCGCGGCGCGGCGCGGCGCGGCGCGTCACGGCAGCATCGCGCCGCCGGTGCAGAGGCCCATCGCGAGCGCGGCTTCCTCCTCCGCGCGCTCCTTCTCCCGCGTCAGCAGCGCGCGCAGCTTGCGCTCCAGCTCCAGCTGCGGGCGGGCGGCGGGCGGGCGGGCGGCTCGCAGGCGTGCTGCCGGCCCGCCCGTGCCGTCGCGCAGCGCCCGCCGCGCACGCGGGCCCGCGCCCCACCCCCGCCCCCTGCGCCGCCCGCCGCCGCACCTCCTCCTTGAGCACCAGCAGCGTCTGCTCCCTGTCCAGCAGCTGCTGCTCCTTCTGCAGCAGAGTGATCTCCTTCTCAGCCAGCTCAGCACGCATCTGCGCGGCGGCGCGAGCGTCGACGCGGCGCGGCGCGCGGCGCGGCGCGTGTGACTATGCATGCTGCATGGGCCGCGCGCGCCGCACTCCTCCGCTGCCGCCGCGGCGCAGCGCCCCGCGCGGCGCGGCGCGCCGCGCACCTCCTCGAGCTCGCGCAGGCGCCCCGAGAACGGGCCCTTTTTGAGCCGCCGCCGCGCGCGCCGCTTCGCGTCCTCGTCGTCCAGCAGCCGCTGCGCCTCCTCCTGGGTCAACTGGAAGCTCGGCGCGCCCGGCGGCGCCGGCGGCGCGCCCGCGTCGGGCGGCTGCGCCGCCGCGGGCTGCGGCGGCGCGAGGGCCCCCGCGTCGGGCGCGGGCGCCGGCTGCCCCAGCGGCTGCTGCGGCTGCGCGCCGTCCGCCGGCGACGGCGGCGGCGGCGGACCGCCCTCCGTCGACGGCGGCGCTGGCGCGCCGCCGTCCAGCGGCGGCGGCGGCTGCGGCAGCGCCTGCTGCTGCTCCGCCACGGCAGGCTCCGGCGCGGGCTCCGGCGCCGGCGGCGGCGGCGTGACGGCCCACGCCGGTCGCGATGCACCCGCCAGGCCTGCGAGCGGCGCGAGGCGTGAGCGCCGGCGGTCCTGCGGGCGGGAGCAGCGCGCTGCGGCGGCGGCACGCGGCGCACCCGCGAGCAGCGCTGCCAGCGCCGCGCGCCGGCTCGTGGGCAGCGCCACGGGGCGCGCAATTTCGTGGCACGCGCAGCGAGCAGACGCCGCGCGCGAGGGCGCGCGCGAGGGCGCGCACGCGCCCGGGCGCGCCCGCAGCATCCGCGATGCTGCGCGCGAGCGCTGTGCCCAATCAGGCGAGCGCTGTGACCGCGGCGACGAGCTGGCGGCAGCGGCGGCGGCGGGCGCGCTCGCGGCGGCAGCGGGCTCCGGCGAGCCTCTGGTCGCGTGCGCGCGCGGCGTGCGCAGTGGTGCGGGTCTCGCGGCAGCGCCAGTGGGACGGCTGTGGAGCGCCGCGGCACGCTGTCGCGCGGCGGCTCAGCAGGTTGCCAACTCGCCCGGCGGCGCGCTCGCACGCACACGCATCACTCCGGCGCGCCCCCCAGCAGCTCCTCGATGGTCTTGCCCTCGCCCTCCTGCTTTGGGATCTTGCCCTCGATCCCGAGCGCCTTTTGGAGGAACTCGGGCGTGGGCTGCTTGCCGTTCTTGGTCATCCCCGGGATCAGGCGCAGGCCGCCGCAGTCGCCGATCCCGAGCTCCGCCTGGCGGTAGCAGTACCTGCGCGCGCGCGGGGCGCGAACGAGGTCAGCCGCGGCGCGACGCCGGGTCCCGGCGCGAGGCCGGCCGCGGCGCGAGGCCGGCCGGCCGCAGGTGAGCCGCCGCGCTCCGCACTTGTTCTCGATTGCCTTTTTGTTCTTGGCGCGGTTGGCCTCGCTCCGCTCCAGCAGCGCCTTGAGCGTGGGGCTCGTGCTGAACGCGTCCTCCGCGGCGCTCAGCTTAGCCTTCTGCGCGTCGTTGACGCCCTTGAGCGCTTCGATCGCCTCGCGCCCCGCCTTGAGGCACGTGGGGCCAAAGCACTCGTCCTCCTCGGCCAGCGCCGGCGGGCTGAGCGCCAGCAGCGCCGCCGCGACGAGGGCCGCCGCCGCCGCCGCGCTCTGCTGCTGCTGCCGCTCCGCGCTGCTGCCGCCGCCGCCGCGCACTGCCGCGGCGCTCACTGCCCTCGCTGGTTGACTGCTGCACCGCGGGACCACCACGCCGGCGCGAGCCGGAGCGCGTGCGCAGAGCATGCTGGCTGCAGCGGCGTGCGCTGATTGAGAGCTGATGGCGGCGTCGGCCGCGCAGCTGGCAGCGCGCGAGGGGCCGGCGGTGGTCGCGATCCGCAGATTGTGCGGCCGGGAAGCGCTCACGAGCCGGTCAGGGGCTGCGGGCGCTGACCCGCCGCGCTGACCCGCCGCCGCGCTGCACCGCCGCGTCGCGGGCGCCGCTCGCGGCGCGATCTCAATTGCAAGACGCGGGCGCTGATGTACAGGACGCACACACAACTCTCACTCACGCGCGGTACGCGTAGCCCAGCCGCCGCCGCGACGAGAGCCCCGCCGCGCCCGTGCCGGTGCTGGCCTCGTCCTCGTCGACGCCGCCCGCCGCGGCCGCGCCCTTGGCGGCGTGCTCCTGCCGCGCCCACGCCTCGTCGTCGTCGCCCTCCTCCTCCGACTCGGCCAGCAGCTCGCCGCGCCAGGAAGGCAGGTCGCCTGTGGCGTGGTGATGGTCGCTTGCGGCACGCGCGCATTCGCGGGCGCGGCCGCGCTGCCGGGCGCCGCGCCCCGGCCGGCGCCGCCGGCCCGCCCCCGCGCGCGCGCCGCTGCGCTCACCCGGCGACGCGGCGCCCTCGTCCTCGCCCTCGGCGATGCCGGCAAAGCCGCGGCCGTCGTGCTCGCCCTCGAGCACCAGCGCCGAGGCAGGGCCCCACCCGCGCCGCCCGCCCGCCGCGCCCGCCGCGGCGGCGCCGCCGCCGTGCGGCGCGGGCTCCTGCTGCTGCTGCTGCAGGCCCAGCATGCGCCAGATGGCAGACACGGCGCCGCCGCCGCCGCCGCCGGCGGCGGCGTGGTCGGAGCGGCCGCTGCTCGCGCTCGCGCTCGCGCTGCTGCCGCCGCCGCGGCGCAGCGGCTGCAGCTCCACCGCCGCGGCGCCGCCGGCGCCGCGCGCGCTGCCGCTGCGTGCGCTGCGCGCGCTGCCGGTGGCGTCGCTCGCGGCGTCGTAAAAGTCGGCGGCGGCGTCGCCGGGCTCAAAGTACGCGCCCGCGCCGCCGTCGGCGCCAAACGGCTCGAAGCGGCCGTCCAGGTGGGCCCCGCCGTCGAGCGAGGCGCCAAACGCGAGCGGGCTGCCGCTGCCGCCGGAGCTGCCGGCACCGTCGTCGGGCCCAAACTCGCCGCCGGCCTCCTCCCACTCGTCCTCGAGCGCCGCGGCGTCGCCGTCGCCGCGCGGCGCCGGCGCCGCGGCGTCGCCGCGCGCGGCGCGCCGCGCCGCGCCGGCGGCCGCGGGCGCGCCCAGGCGGTACACGCAGTATGCGAGCGGCAGCAGCACCAGCGCCGCGCCGCCGCCGCCGACGGCGAGGCCCAGCCCCCCGACTGCGAGCAGCGCGCACACCAGCAGCGACGGCCGCAGCGCAGACGCGAGCCAGTCCAGCAGGCCTGCGGGGGGCGGGCGGGGCGCGGCGCGGCGCGGGCGGCGCGCTCGGCCGCTGCCGGCGGCGGCTGCCGCTGGCCGGCCGGTGCGCAGGGCCAGCGCGCAGGGAGCGGCGCACGCGCCGCCGCGCGCCACGCACCCAGCCGCACGCGCAGATGCGCCGTGGCGGCGAAGACCTTGGGCGGCCCAACGCCGGGCGAGCGGCCAGCGACGCTGACGCGCAGCCACATCGCGCGCGGCCCCGAGACCTCCGCCGCCGGCGTGCCCCGGCCCCCACCGCCGCCCGCGGCCGTCGTCCCGCCCTTGCCGCGCGCGGGCGCCTTGGCGCCGCCGCCGCCCGCTGCGTCGCACGCGTCGCCGCCGGGCCGGGCCGGGTGCGGGTCGCGCAGCTCCGGCACCGCGGCCCAGCCGCCGGGCGGGGGCGAGGGGTTTTGAAAGGCCTCGAACAGGGGCAGGCTGACGCGCGTGGTGTCGTCCAGCAGGCCGAGCGCGCGCCAGGGGCCGAGCAGGAGCGTGCTCGCGAGCCGGCGCAGCAGCGAGCGGCGCCTGGGCATCCAGGCGCGGGACGCGCGCGCGAGGACGATGCCCTGCTGCGACACCAGCTCGCCCGTCACCTGCGGCGCGGCGGCGGCGGCGGTGGGCGGTGCGGCGGGCTGCGGTCTCCGGGCGGCGCGCGGCGCCTGCCCCGCCCGCGGCGCCACGCCGCGCCGCGCGCGCCGGCCCGTGCGGCGGGCTGCGGTCGCCGGGCGGCGCGCGGCGCCTGCCCCGCCCGCGGCGCCGCCGGCCGGCCGCCGCGCCTGCAGCAGGTCGGCCTCGGGCCAGGCCGGGAGGGTGAGGTCGATCACGACGCGCGTGCGGCCCTGCAGCGGGACGAGCCAGTCCGCCGCCGGCACCACGGCGCCGCCGCCGACGTCCACGCCGCCCGCGGCGGCGGCGCCGCCGCCGCCAGCCGCAGCGCCGCCCCCGGCGCCGCGCCGGCGCGGCGCGCCAGCGGCGGCGGCGGCCGCGTCGCCGCCGGGGCCGAGGAGGCTGCCCTGCTGCCCGCCGTCGGGGCTGGCCACGCTGAAGGAGCCGCCCGGGCCGAGGCTGCCTGTGAAGGTCAACCCCGGCGCGCCGGGCGCGCCGGGCGCGCGCCCCGGCGGCGGCGGTGGCGGCGACAGCGCCGCCGTGAGCGGCGTGGCGCGCAGCAGCGGCGCCCACGCGCGCGCCGCGCCCGCGCCCGCGGCGTAGTCCAGGTGCAGCGGCAGGCTCGCGGCGGTGACGTGCGCCGGCAGGTACCACCTGGCGGGCGGCGGCGGGGAGGCGGGGGCGCGGGGAGGCGGGGAGGGGTGGGGGCGGCGCGCGCGTGCGCGGGAGGGAGCGTGCGCCGGCGCGGCCGCCGGGCCGCGCGCACCTCGCGAGCAGCACGGCCAGCACCGCTGCGCCGCCCGCCCACGCCGCGAGCGCCGCGCCGAGGCCCAGCAGCGCGAGCAGCGTGGCATTGAGCACGCTCAGCGCGCGCACGCCGGGCAGGCGCAGCAGCAGCGCCGCCGTGGCGCCCACGAGCGAGGCGGCGCCCGCGCTGCCGGACGGCGAGCCCGGCTGCGGCGGCGGCGGCTCCGGCGAGTGGTGGTGCTTGTAGGGGCCCGCCTCCTCCCCGCCGTCCCGCTCCTGCTGCCGCCGGCGGCCGGGCGCGGGGCGGTTGGCGCCCGGCAGCAGCGGGCAGCAGCGGGCGCCGGCGCGCCGCGCCGCGCGGCGGCGCTGCGTCCCGGCGCCGTCGTCGTCACGCCACGACGCGCACCTCGAACGGCGAGTCCAGGCCTTCGTGGAGCGCCTCCCCGGCGTGCAGCTCGGCAGCAGCGTGCTCAAAGTCCTCGCTGCCGGGCTCATCGACGAAGGCGGGGTCGTGCCCCATGTCCTCCATGATCCCGCGGAGGCCCCACCGCCCCGGCGCGGGGCCGCGCGGCCCTGCTGCTGCCGCTGCTGCGCGTCGCGCGCCGTCGACTGCGCGCGCCGCGGTTGCCGCCGACGGCGCGGTGGCGTGTGTGCGCGGAAAGAGCTGTTGCCCGCCTCTGCGTGCCCTCGGCGGGCGGGCGGCTGAGGGACTGCGGCGGCGACGGGCCGCAAAAACGCGGCGGCCAAATCGACGCCGCCGCGTACTGCTCTCGTCGCGCCGGCCAGCCCCCACGGCGCCGGCGGCCAGGTCACGGCGGGGCGAGCCGTTGCACCGTATTTTTCGTGCTCGTGCGGGCGTGTTGCGGTCGCCGCAAGTCGGCGGCGCGCTCAACCCTCGCCGGCGGCGCGCTGCAGCGCCAGGCTGCGGCGCGCAACTGCGCCCGCCCACTCCAGCGCGCAGCGGCCCCCGCGATCCCGCCGCTCTTTTGACCACGAACGGCAGCCGCCGAGCGCGCTGGCAGCGCCCGCCGGGCCTGTCGTGCCGGAGCCTCCCCCGCGCCCGCTCCGCAGGCGCCGCCTGGCGCCCCGCTGGCGCGGCCGGCCGGCGTGTGGCCGCCATCGGGGATGGCCGACCGCGTGGCGGTGCTGAGCGGCGACGGCAGGCGCAAGCGGCGCAGCCCCTGCTCGCCCATGAGCCCCACGGCCGCGAGCGCGCAGCAGGTGGGCAGGGCCGGGTCTGGCAGCGCGGGCGGGCCCGGGCGGGCGCCGTGCGCGCCGCGGCGGGCGAGCAGCTGCCAGCGGCAAACGCGGCATCGCGGCCCGGCCGCGCCGCGCGCCGGGGCCGCGCCAGTGGCCCGAGCCCGTCGCGCACGGGCGCACCGGGTGGCGCGGGCGGTCGCTGGCAGGCCAGGGGCGGCGCCCGCCTTTTTGAGCTGCTCCGGCCGACAGCTCCCCGCCCCGCGCCCACCCCGCCCCCCGGCGGCGCCGGGGCGCGGGACCAGGCGAGCCCGCGCGATCGGGCGAGCCCGCGGCGCCGCTGGACCACGCCTCACCCGCCGCCGCGCGCCGCAGCGCGCCGACGCCAAGGCCGCGTCGTCGGCGGGCAAGCACGCGCGCACCGACACCGAGACGCTCGACGAGCAGTCCACCACGTGCACGCAGGACTCGGTCTGCACCGCCATGGGCTCCTGCCACGCCGCCGTGGGCGCCGCGGCGCCGTCCGCCGCGACGTCGGCGCAGCTGCAGGCGCAGCAGCAGCCGGCGCAGGCGCAGGCCGCGCAGCAGGCCGCGCCGGCGCGCCACGCCGCCGGCGGTGAGGCCGAGGGCCCCGTGAACGACAAGTACATCAAGGGGACGCGCCTCGTCATCGGCGGCTGGTTCCAGGCCTGCAGGTGCGCGGCGCCGGGCGGCACGGCGCGCGCGCGCGCGCTGTGGCGGGCGGCGGCCCGCGCCCGCGCCGGCTGCGCAGCGCGGGCGCCAGCAGCGCGCGCGGCCGACCGCCGCCGCCGCGTCGCCGCGCAGGGGCTGCAACGAGCCGACCGCGCACGCGGCGGTCATCGGCAAGCGCGAGGTGCCGCTGTGCCCGAGGTGCGCGCCCGCGCGCGCGCGTCCCCTCCCTGCCCGCCGCCCGGCGCCGCCCCGCTCCTGGCTCCGCCCGCCGCGCTCACCCGCGCCCGCCTCCACCCTCCACCCTGTGCAGGTGCCAGGGCAAGTACGACGCGATGGTCGGCGGCTGCCGCCCGCCCAGCAGCGCCGGCGCGGCCGACGCGGGCGCCGCGCCCGACGACGCGCACGAGCCGCTGCACTTCTGGCTGCCGCGGCTGCTGCCGCCGCTGCCGCGCCTGAGCGCGGCGCAGCGCCGCGACTTTTGCGACATGCTCGTGCTGCGCCAGGACGACGCGTGGCTGCAGCTCATCAACATGTCCTGAGCGCACCGCCGCACAGCGCACGCGCCGCACAGAGCGCGCGCCGAACAGCGCGCGCGCGCCGAGCGCAGCACGTGCCGAGCCGGAGCGCGCCGAGCGCGCCCAGGCCGGGCGCCGGCGGCGGGCGCGCGCCGGTGGCCACGTCCACCTGTTCCAGCAGCGGGGTATGACCTCTTCGCATTCTCACTCGCTCTCTCTCTCTCTCTCTCCCCTCGCGCACACACATTTATTGGTTGCCCTGCTCTCGTGGCGCCCTCTCGCAGCGCGCAGCTGCAACACGCTGCGCGCGCTCGGCCCACTGCCCACGACGACGCGACCCCCGACACCGCGCCGCGTGTGCTGCGCCCTCGGGGCAGGTGGTTGAGTTGACCGACTGTTGCTGCGCGGCGCGGCACACGCGCTGCGCGCATTGGCCCGCAGCGTGCGTGCGCCGCCCGCACGCAAGCCGGCCGCGCGCCGGCTGCGCGCGGCCCGGACCCAGGGCTAGCCAGCTTGTGACGACCTGCGACAGGCCCATAGGGCCTGCAGCGACGACGACGATTCCTTTGGGCGGCCCGGGGCGAGGGCGCGGCGGCCCCCGCCCCGCGGCACCCTGCGCCGCTTCTTTTACCTTGTAGCTCGCCGTGGCGGCTGGGGACAACGAGGGCCGGCACGCCGCGTGCGCGCGCCGCCGCGGAGGGGGACCACGGTGGTGGCGGCGGCAGCGGCGCAGCAGCATGTGCAGGCGCGAGGCTGGCTGCGGGTGATCGATCGAGGCAGCGGGGCACGTGGGCAGAGCTGGGCAGCGTTTGAACGCCGACCGGGGCCGCGGCGTGGGCAGGCGGGCGGGGCCCGCGCCGCTGATTTCATTACGCGCACGCACGCGCGCCTGTAACCGGGAGCCGACGACCAGCACCCGCCGCGCGCGCTCACTCGGGCAGGTCCCACAGGCTCTGCTTCGTGCGCCGCCGGCTGGTGGTGCGGTGCTTCTTGGCGTTGAGCCGCGCCTCAAAGCGCTGCTCGCCGCCGCGGCCGCTCACCGCCTTGAGCGCGCCCTCGCGCCGCGCCTTGGCCAGCTGCATCACGCGCACGTCGCACTCCTCGCGCACCTGCGCCGCCGCCGCGCGCGGCGCGCCGCGGCGGGCTGCTCGCTGCGCCCCAACGCGCGCGAGCGCGCGCGCGGCGCCGCCAGGTCCACGCGGCGCGGCGCAGCGCTGCGCTGCACGGCGCGGCGTTGCACGGCGCTGCGCGGCGTGGCGCTGCGGCGCGTGCCTTGATCTCTGCCAGGAACTTGAGGTAGTGCTCGTACCGTTCGTGCCCGCCGCCCGCGACGGCGCAGCCCGGCTCCGCGACGTGCATGCAGTCGGCAAACCTGCGCGCGCGGCGCGCGGCGCGGCCGTCGGCGGGGGCGGGCGGCGGGGGCCGCCGGCGCGCGGGCGCGTGCGCGGCGTGCCCCCGCGCGCCGCGCGCGCGGCGCGCCTGCAGCCGCCCGCGGCCTCGACGGCAGCGGTGAACTCTGGGAAGAGGCCGGCGAGCTCCGCGCTGCTGACGCGGTCGAGCGTGGGCTGGTTGAAGCCGGGCGTGTCGGCGAGCAGCCCGCCAAAGGGCAGCTCGATGAGCGTGACTGCGCGCGTGGTGTGCCGGCCGCGGCCGATGCGGCTCATGTCGCCGACAGCGAGGAACGCGGGCGGCGCCGGCGCCCGCAGGGCGGCGCCGGCGCCGCCGGCGCCGCTGCCGTCGCCGCCGCCGCTGCCTTCGCTGCCGTCGCCGTCCTGGTCGCCGAGCAGCACCTCCTCGCAGCTCCCGTACTCGCGACAGCCCTCGGCCCACTCCTCCTCCCAGCTGGAGGTGGAGGCGGGCTGCTGCTCCTGCTGCTCCCAGTGCTGCACCTGCTCCCACTGATGCTGCTCCTGCTGCGCCTGCTGCAACTGCTCCGACTGCAGCTGCTGCTGCTGCTGCTGCTGCTCCCGCGGCTGCGCCTGCTGCGCCTGCTGCGCCTGCTGCGCCTGCTGCGCCCGCCGCTCCGCCAGCCACGGCCCCGCGGCCGCGGCGACGCTGACGCCCGGCGGCGCGCCCAGCGGCGCCAGGCCCGCCGCGCCGGGCTTGTGGCGCCCGAGGCGCAGCGCGTTGATGAGGCTGCTCTTCCCCGCGCCCGACGGCCCCGCGACGACCGACACGCCGCCCGCGAGGCGGCCCGCGAGCGCGTCGAGCCCGCGGCCGGTCGCGCAGGAGACCGCGACCGCGGCGTGGCCCCACGCCGCGACCTGCGCCAGCCGCGCGTCGACCTCCGCCTCGCTCACCAGGTCGCACTTGTTCAGCGCGAGCGTGACCGGCAGGCCCGACGCGCCGACGCTCACGAGGAAGCGCGACACCTGGTGCGCCTCAAACTGACGCGGCCGCGGCGGCGGCGGCGGGGCGGGGTCGGGGGCAGCCCGCCGGGCGCGGCGCCGCGGCGCGGGCGCGCGTGCGCGGCCGGCGGCGCACCGGCGGCTGGGTGAGGCCGAAGAGCAGCAGCACGTGGTCGACGTTGGCGATCGCGGGGTCGGGCAGCTCGCTGCGCCGCGGCGCGACCGCGTCCACCACGCCGCGGCCCTCGCCCCAGTCCACGCCCGCCACGCGCACGCGGTCGCCCACCAGCACGCGCTGGTTGATCTTCTTTAGCAGCGCCCGCACCGTGCACAGCAGCTGCGCGCGCGGCGGCGGCGCGCCGGCGGGCTGCTCGGCGCCGGCGGGCTGCTCGGCGCCGGCGGCCTGCTGCCGCTCGGCGCCGCAGTCGTCGCCGTCGGGCGGCGCCATGTGGGAGATGTTGACGCGCACGAAGTTGGCCTCGGCGCTCACGACCTGCGCCGCGCGCGAGTGAGCAGCGCGCATGCCGCGGCGCGCCTGCCACTGCTGCTGGTGCTGCTGACCCTGCTGCTGCTGCTGCTGCTGCTGCTGCCATCGGTGGCCGCCGCCACCGCGCGGCCAGCAGCGGCGCCGCCACAACCCGCGTCGCCGCCGCACCTGGCCGTACGCCACGGTTGGCAGCCCCGCCAGCGCCTGGCGGCGGTCGAGGCCTCCCCCCTCCATCGCGTCGCCGGTCGCGCGGGCAGCCAGGCGGCCCCGCTGCGCGGCGAGCCAGGCCGGGCTGGCTCGCGACTGCTGCCGAGCCGCGCCCGGGCCGCTGGCCGCGCGCGCAACCGGCCGTGCGTTGCATGGCGGCCCAAACAGCCCACCCGCGCGCCGGCAGGCCACGCCGGCGCGCGCTCGCAGCGCCGGCAGCATGGCGGCCGCCGCCGCCGCGGGCTGCTGCTGCCGCCACGCGCGTGGCAGCTGCTGCTGATGCGCACGGCGCTGCGGGCTGGCGCTGCGTGTCGGAACTGCCGGGCGGCCGGAGAGACTGAGAGCGGCGCATGCCTTGCAGAGCGCCAGGGCTTAGGCCTGTGAGCCCGCGGCCCCGGAACCTCACGCGCGCCCGCCGGCCATCGCCGCGACCTCGGCCGCAAAGTCGGGCTTGTCCTCACCCGCGCGCTCGAGCCCCTCGCCGACCTGCACGCGCAGCAGCGCGTCCGCGCCCAGCGCCGGCAGGCCGAGCCGGGCGCCGGCCTGCTCGAGCAGCTGCCGCACGGTCAGGGCGTCGTCAAGCACGTAGCGCTGCTCCAGCAGGCACGACTGCGGTGGTGGGCCGGCGGGGCGGCGGCAGGGCGGCGGCGCGCGGGGTCGGCCAGCGGGCAGCGCGCAGCGGGCAACCGGGCCCGCGCGCGCCATTCGACCGTGGCGCGCACCTCCTTGAGCCACTTGGCGAGCTTGCCTTCCACAATCCTGTCCAGCACCGCGCCGGCCTTGCCCGGCATCTGCGCGGCCGTGGCCGACGCGACGTCCGCGCGTGCCGCCTCGAGCACGGCCGGCGGCACGGCGTCCGCGCTCACGTGCGTTGTGCCCATGCCTGCCGCGTGCATCGCGAGACCGCCGCCGAGCGCGGCCAGCTCGGCCTCGCCCGCGCCGCCGAGCGCAGCGCCCGGCGCGCGCAGCGCGACGACCGCGGCGATGCGCCCCGCGCCCGGCGCCACGGGCATGTGGACGTAGCTGGACACCACGCCTGGGTTTAGGGGGGCAGCGCGGAGGGGGGCAGCCACGGTCACAGCGTGTGCGCGGCGGGGCGGGGCGGGGCCGGGGCGCTCGGCGGCGGCGGCGGCGCCGGCTGCGGCCGGCCACGCGGCCGTGCGCGCCGGGGCCGGGCACGCGCCGCGGTGCCGCGTCGCGCCCCACCGTCGGGCCCCGCCGCCACCAGGAAGCCCCGCCGCAGCGCGATGTTTTCCCGGACCTGCCCCGCCAGCTGCGCGCAGGCCTCCTCGATGCTCGCGCCGCCCTCGAGCCGCGCCGCGGCGAGCTGCGCGGGCGCGCGCGGGGGCGCGTGAGGGCGCACGCCGTGCCGCGCCGCCGCCCGCCGCCGGCGCCGCCGCCCGCCGCGGCCGCCGACCTGCGCGGCGTCCAGCTCGTGCACCGCGCCGCAGGCGCCGGCGCCGCCCGCGGGCGCGAGCGCGAGCGCCGCGCGCGCTGCGGCGCCGACGAGCTGCTGGAACGGCTGGGAGCGGCCGACAAAGTCTGTCTCACTGTTGATCTCGACCACAGCCACGAGCCGCGGCCCCGCCGCCGCGACGCCGACGAGGCCCTCGCTCGCGTGCCGCGCCGCCTTCTTCACCGCCGCCGCGAGGCCCTTGAGCCGCAGCGCCTCCATCGCCGCCGACACGTCCCAGCCCGCGCCCGCGAGGCACGCCTGCGGCGCGGCGGGCGGCGGGCGGCGGCGGGCGGGGCGTGCGGCGGCGCCCGGGCGTGCGGCGGCCTGCCGCGTGCGCGCGCCGCCCGCCCGCACGGCGCACCTTGACGTCCGCGATGGGCGCGCCGCTGGAGGCGCGCAGCTGCTTGATCAGGGCCATGGCGTTGGCCGGCGCGCCGTCGCCGCCCAGCGCGCGGCGCTGCTGCGCCGCGAGCTGCTGCGCCGCGGGCTGCTGCCCCTGTGACGCGCCCCATGGCGCGGCCCAGGCCCCGCTGGCGCCCAGGGCGCAGCGCAGGGCCGGCCAGGCGGCGCGCGCCGGCGCTGAGAGCATCGCTGCCGCGCGCGGCGCTGCGGCGGCTCGGTGCGCCAGCGGCGGCGCTGGGCCGGCGCGTTCCACTGAGCGCTGGGCGGGGACTGGAGAGCGGCGGCGGCAGGGCAGCGGGCGGCGTCGCAGCGGACGCGGCGGCTCAGCCAGAGCCGCACGCGCTGCGCCGCACGCGTCACAGGTGATGAAGCGCATGGGCGCGCCCGGCGCAGTCGTCCGCAACGCCAGCGCCACAGCGATCCCACCGCGCCACCTGCCGCCCGCCCACGCTCTCGTCGCGGCAGCAGTCGCCGCCGCACACGCAGCCGCCGCCGCAGCGCGTCGCGCCCGCGCGTCGCCAGCTGCTGCACGCGGGCCATGGCGACGCTGGTGCAGGCGCCCGACGCCACCGTGGAGGCGCTGGGCTGCAAGCTGCGGGCGCCGGGCACGAGCTTGCCCGACAAGTACAGGGCCCTCTTCTCGCTCCGCAACGTCGCGGGGCCGGGCGCCACCGCGGCCCTGACCGCTGGTGAGCGGCGCCAGCCTGCTGCCAGCGCGGCGGGGGCGCCAGCAGTCGCTGCAGGCGCGCGCCGGCGGCCGCTGGCAGCGCTGCCGCACACGCGCCGGCCGCCGCTGGCCGCCGGCCGCCGCCACGCGCAGCGCTGCAGGACGAGTCGGACCTGTTCCGGCACGACGTCGCCTTCTGCCTGGGGCAGCGCCAGGACCCCGCGGCCGTGGGCGTGCTGAAGCAGCTGGTCGCCGACGCGGCGCAGCACCCGATGTGCGCGCCGCCGCCGCGCGCCACGCGCAGCCGCCACGCGCAGCCGCGCGCCGCGCGCGCCGCCGCCGTGCAGCGGCTCAGCGCTGCGCGCCGCCGCGCACGCGCGCCGCAGGGTGCGGCACGAGGCGGCCGAGGCGCTCGGGGCGATCGCCGACCCGGGGTGCCTCGAGGTGCTGCAGCGCCACGCGGGCGACGCGTGCCAGGAGGTCGCGGAGACGTGCCAGCTGGCGCTGGGGCGGCTCGCGTACCTGGAGCAGCAAAAGGCGGCGCCCGGCGGCGGCGCCGGCGGCGGGGCGGAAGACGAGCAGTCGCCGTACTTCAGCGTCGACCCCACGCCCGCGCTGCCGGCGGGCACGCCGCTGGAGCAGCTGCGCGGCACGCTGCTCGACGCCGCGGCGCCCATGTTTGAGGTGCGCGCGGGCTGGCGGCCCGCGCCTCTGAACCAGCGCCGGGCGCGCGGCGCGGCGCCCGTCCCATGCGCGCCGCCGCCGCCTGCCGCGCAGCGCTACCGCGCGCTGTTTGCGCTGCGCAACCGGGGCGGCGCCGAGGCAGTCGCGGTGCTGGGCGAGGCGTTTGGCACGTCCAGCGCGCTGCTGAAGCACGAGGTGGCGTACGTCATGGGACAGATGCAGCACCCCGCCTCGGCGGACGTGCTGTGCCGCGTGCTGCAGGTGCGCGCGGTGTCGCGCCGCCCGCTCGCAGCGCCGGCCCTCCCGGCGCGCCGCGCACGGCCAGGCAGCGCGGCGGCGCGAGCGCCGCGCCTGCGCGCGCGCGCCGCCCCGCAGGACGCGTCGGAGCACGCCATGGTGCGGCACGAGGCGGCCGAGGCGCTCGGCGCGGTCGCTGACGCCGCGAGCGTGGCGCTGCTGCAGCGCTGCGCTGCCGACCCGGAGCCAATCGTCGCGCACAGCTGCGTCGTCGCGCTGGACATGCTGGAGCACGAGCGCAGCGGAGCTTTCGAGTACGCCGACACCGCCGGCGCGACCGCCGGCGCGGCCGCCGCGGAGCCGCAGCGCGCGTGAGCCGCAGTGGTGGATGCGGCGGCGGCGGCAGCGGAAGTGCGGCGCTGGGACGCGCTGTGCCGTGTGGTCTGCGAGCGCGTGCTGAGCTGGCGCGCGGCGAGGATGGGCGCTTCGCACGGCCGCCCGGGGCGTCTTCCCTGCCTCGGTAACCTGACAGCTGTTACGCTTGAGCTCACCCTCGCGCCCCTGCCAGCTCCGCAGAGTGCCGCAGCCGATCGAGCCGGCGGCTGTCTGCAGCCGCGGCGAGCCGCCCGCCCACGCCTAGCTCTACACCTCACACGCTCTACACCTCACACGAAACCTCCCGGGATCAAGGGTTTGCTTAGGGCTGAGCGCGCCTGGACCGCCGCCGCAGCCTCCGACCTGCCCGCCCCCCTCCCCTGCACCAGCCCTGCGCATCAACCTACACCGGCACCTGCACTCCTGCACATCTGCCCGTCGCCCGGCGCCGCCGGGCCAGGCCCGCAGGCCTGCTGGCCCGCTGGCTGCCACACGCCGGCGCCCGCCCGGCCGCCTGCATCGCGCGACTCCCGCCGCGTCGAGGCCGCGTGGCTCACTCCACGACCATGAGGTCTGCGAGCGCGTCGTCCACCAGGCCCGCCGCGTCGAGGCCGTGGTGCGGCAGCAGCGCGTCCAGCGCGTCCAGCGCCTGCCACGCGTGCGCGTCGAGGCCAAGCCCCTCGAGGCCGTCCGGCGGCAGCCCCGTCTCCTGGGGCAGCTGGAAGCAGCCCCCGTGGCCGCCGCCGCCGCCGAACGGCAGGCTCGTCGTGGTGACGGTGTGCCCGGCCGGCTGCGGTACGCCGCCGCGCGCCGCCGGCGCGCCCGCGGCGGCGCTCACGGGCGTGCCCAGCACGGCCATGCTGCCGCTGCTCATGTTGCTGGCGGGGCTGCCCGCGCCGCCGGCCAGGCTCATCGTCGCGATGGTGCCCAGCAGGCTGGCCGGCACGGGCAGCGGCGGCGGTGCGAGGCTCAGGCCTGCCAGCCCGCCCCCCGCGCCGCCGCTGCCGCCGCTGCCGCCGCTGCCGCCGCTGCCGCCGCTGCCGCCACTGCCGCTGCTCGTGGCGACGGCGCTGCTGCGGCTGCTGTCGGAGTCGAACGCCGCCTGCAGGCCGGGCACCGCAAACGCGGGTGCGGCGCCGCCGCCGGCGCCCGCCGCGGTGCGCGTCCGGATGCGCGGGAGCTGCAGGTGCAGCAGCTGCTGCGGCAGCTGGGGAGCCTGCAGCAGCGGCTGCCAGGGCGCGCCCGGCTGCTGCTGCGCGCCGGGGGGCATGCTGCCGCCGTCGCTGTTGCTGAAGCCCTGGCCGTAGTCCAGCAGCTGCACGCCGCCGCCGCCGCCGCCGCCGCCGCCGCCGGGGCTGCCGTCGGCCGCGCCGCCGCCCGGCTCGGCCGCCGGCACCACCAGGACCTGGCTGCTCACGCGCCGCGCGTCGGGCCCCGTGCCCGACACCGTGGTGATGCTCACGCCGACGTGCCCTGGGGGTTGCAGCGGCGCCGGCGACGGCGCGGCCCGCGCTGCCTGCGCGCTCGCCGCGGCCAGCGCTGCGGCGGCGGCCGCCGCCGCCGCCGCGGCTCCGCCTGCGTGCCCGGCCCCCGGCTGCGCGACGTGCGGCGCCTTGTGCGCGGGCGAGCCGCCCGGCGGCGAGTGCGCGCCCGCCAGCGAGAGGCGCTTGCGCTGGCGGCAGCCGCACGCGTTGCACAGCGTGCGGGGGCCGTCGGGCCCGGTGCGCCAGAGCGGCGTGCTCACCGCGCCACACGCGTGGCAAAAGGTCTCGGGCGGCGCGCCGCCCCTGCCCGACAGCTGACGCTGCAGCAGCTCCTGCGAGAAGCGCGGGCTCAGCGGCGCGCCCTGCCCGCCGGCGCTGGCGCGCGGCGTGCGCTGCCCCGCGCCGAGGCCGGAGCGCCGCCGGCCGCTGACGCGCGGCGAGCGCCCCGTGCGGCCGCCGTGCGCCGGCTCGCCCGCCGCGCCCGGCGTGAAGGTGAGCGCCGCCAGCGCGGCGCTGGGGCTGAAGCCGCCCGCCGGCGAGCTCGGGCAGAGCGCGGCCACGACGGCCGTCGAGTTGCTGAAGGGAGAGCGGAACTCCTGGGCGCCGCCGCCGCCCGCCGCCCAGGAGGTGAAGCTCAAATTGTTGGCCTTCGTGGCCGCCACGGGCGGCGGCTGCGGCGAGCGCGCCTCGAGCTGGTGCTGCCGCTTGGCCGCGCCGCCCGGCGCCGCCGCGCCCGTCCCCGTGGGCTGCGCGCCCGCTGCGCCGCCGCTCAGGTCCAGCAGCTGCGCGTGCTTGGTGCCCGCGAGGCGGCCGCCGTAGCCGTCCGTGCGGCGCCGCGCGGCGCGGCCCGCGCCCGGGTCGTCGGTGTCGCTGGCGCGGCTGAGGTCGAGGCAGGCCGCGAAGCCGGCGACTGCGGAGCTGGACAGCCGCCCCGGCCGGGAGGGCGCGGCGCCCCAGCCCCCGGGGCAGCTGGCGCGCGCGGGCCCCGGCTCGTCGGCGGCGTCGCCGGCCTCGATCTGCGCCGCCGGCTGCGCGCCGGCGCAGCTGCGCTTGGCGCCGCGGCCGCCGCCACTGGCGGCGGCCTGCTGGGGGCGCGCCAGCGAGCCGGCGCCGCCGGCGCCGCCGGTGCTGTGCCGCCAGCCAAAGCCTGGCTCGGGCCCGTCGTCGCTGAGGTCCAGCCCCCAGCGCCGCCC
Source organism: Scenedesmus sp. PABB004 (assembly GCA_014905635.1). Taxonomy (NCBI): domain Eukaryota; kingdom Viridiplantae; phylum Chlorophyta; class Chlorophyceae; order Sphaeropleales; family Scenedesmaceae; genus Scenedesmus; species Scenedesmus sp. PABB004. The sequence continues at coordinate 296,577 of JABVCE010000007.1, read as the reverse complement.
GGCGCCGCCGGCGTCGCTCGCCCAGCGGCCCGCGCCCGCGCCGGGCTCGTCGCAGAGCTGCGCGAGCGCGTCGCTGATGTCGCTGCCGAAGAGCAGCCCCGCCTGTGGGGAGTCCAGGTACTCGCCCACCGCCGCCTCCGCCCGGCTGAACAGGTCCTCCAGCTCCGCCGCCGCGGCCGGCGCGGCCTCGCCGCCGCCGTCGCCGCCGCCGGCGCCAAAGCTGAAGCTGCGCCCGCTGCCGCTGCCGCCGCGCGCGTCCAGCGCTGTCGCGATGCGGCGCAGCGCGGGCGCGTGCTCGGCGCGGCGCGCCGCCTTGCTGCGCGCCTGCTGCGCCGCCTGCATCGCCTGCAGCAGGCGCAGCTGCTCCAGCGGCGCCAGCGGCTGCGGGCCCGACTCGATGCGCCCGGGCGTGGTCGTGCGCGCGCCGCGCTGCGTCACCGTCGCCGGCTGCTGCTGCCACGCGCCGGCGCCGCCGGGCCCCGCCAGCAGGCCGAGGCCGTCCGGGACCTGCGCCATGAGGCCGACGTGCGCTGGCGCCAGGCCGGGGCGGCCCGCCAGCGCCTCCATTGGGCTTGGCGCGCGTTCAGCAGCCCGCGCGCGGCACCTGCGCCCGGCACCGGCAGCGCGGCGGCGGCGCGGGGCGTGCGTCGAGCTCTGCGCGCGCGTACCTGCACCATCGGACCTGCAGCCGCCCTCTGCGCGCGCCCGCGGGCCGCCGCGGTAGGCGAAGCCCGCGCCCTCGCGCTGCCCACCTGCATCAAGCGCGCACGCGCGTCCGAGCTCGCCTAGTGATGTAGAAGCGCAAACCGGCTGCGGCACGCGGTCTGGAGGCGAGCTCGCGGCCTACGGGCCTGGCGAGCGCACTGCGCCGGGGCTCAGGCCGCGCTGCAGGCTCGTGATTGAGCCGGGAGGCTCGCTGGAGCTATGCCCAAGCTACGAGAGTCCGTGGACGGGCGCGCGGCAGCTGGGGTGGGCCGCGGGGAGCTGGCCAGCCACCAGCGCTGACGACAGCAGATGCGCCGGGCTGCCAGCTCGCGAGCGCAACTGAACGAGGGCGCCCCAGCTCTCAGCGACCTGCAGGCGAGTGGGATGGCCGCCGGTTGCACCGCTGCGGCCTGCAAGAGATGCCGACGCTGCCCGGCACGTGCGCGCGCACGGCGCGTCAGCGGCGGCTCCGCCGCCGCAGTGCGCCGCGCGGCGTGATCAAACGCCCCTCCGCGAGGGCGATCCGAAGCGCGCGCCCCCCGCGAGCAGCCCCCGCGTTCAGGGGAGCCCCGCGGCGCGCCGGCAGCGTCGCAGCTGCCGCCGGGGCGCGCCACCAACGCCGCCGCTGGTTGGGTTCTGCGGCGCCCCGCGCCGCCTAAGCCCTCTCAGTCGTCGACGTGCGTGATCTTGGACAGCGCTTCCCGGATCTGGCCGGACACGTGCTCCGGCGCCTTGTGCGCCTCCAGCTTGACCACCTTGCTGCGGTAGTAGTCGATGACCTGCACGGGGGCGCAGGGGCGGCGCAGCCGGGGGCCAGGGCCGGGGCGACGGGCAGGGCGGGGGCGGGCGTGAGCGGGCCCCAGCGCGTGCGCAGGCCGGCGGGCTCGTGTGCACGTGCGAGCGGCGCGCCGCTGGCGCGGCCCGCCGCGCCGCGGCGCACCGGCTTGGTCTGCGCGTGGAACGCCTTGAGCCGCGCCTTGAGCGTCTCGGCGTTGTCGTCCTTGCGCTGCACCAGCGGCTCGCCCGTCACGTCGTCGCGGCCGGGCACCTGCGGGGCCGCCGCGCCGCGACGGCGCGGGGTCGGGCATCACCGTCGTTCGGCGCCGCCGCTGCTGCCGCCACCACCACTGCTGCCGCCTGTGCCGCGCGCAGCCGTGCCTTGGGCGGCGCAAACTTGGTGTGGTAGCTGCGCCCGCTGGCGGGGTGGATCCAGCGCCCCGTCACGCGCTCGACCTGCGGGCGGCCGCGCGGCGCGGATGCGCTCTCGCCCCCGCCCACGCGCCCGCGCCCGCGCCCGCGCCCGCGCCCGCGCCCGCGCCCGCGCCCGCCCGTCCCCCGCCGCCGCCGCCGCGCTCCCGAGCGCTCGCCGCCGCCGCACCAGCAGGCTGTCCGGCACGTCAAAGTCGAGCACCGCGTCGATGCCGGCGCCCTTGGCGTTGAGCATGTTGTCCAGCTTGCGCGCCTGCTCCAGCGTCCTGCGGCCGCGGACGCGGCGCGCGGGCGGGCGGGCGGGCGCGCCGGCGCGGGCCGCGGCGGCGCGTCGGCGGGCGGGCGCGCCGGCGCGGGCCGCGGCGGGGCGTCGGCGGGCGCGCCCCCCGGCGCGGAGGCGTGGCTGCGGCTGCGGCGGCTGCGGCTGCGGCGGCTGCGGCTGCGGTACGGACCTGGGGAAGCCGTCGAGGATGAAGCCCCGGCTGCACTCGGGCCGCTCCAGCGCCTCCTTGATGAGGCCGACCACGATCTCGTCGCTCACGAGCGCGCCAGACTCCATCGCCTTCTTCGCCTGCGCAGCGCCGGCGGCGGCGGGGGACGGCGGCGGGCCGCGTGAGCACAAGCCCGCGGGCGGGGGCGCGCGGCGGCGCCGCGCCGCGGCGCGCGGCGCGCGCCTCGACGCCGAGCTTGGTCTGCGCGGCGACCGCGGCGCGCAGCATGTCGCCCGTGGCGAGGTGGCAGACGCAGTGCTCGTACTTGATCACCGGCGACTGCGTGCCCTTGCCGCAGCCGGGCGGGCCTGCCCGCCGGCGTCGGGCGGCGTCGGAGGGCGGCGGGCGCGCGTCAACCGCGCGCCGCGCCGCGATCCAGGCGGCGCCAGCGCGGGGGCGGCAATTGGGCTCCCCCGCGTGCGCCCCGCGCGGCCCGCTGCCCGCGCCGGGGCGCGCTGGCGCGGCGGCGGCCCGCCCACCGATGAGGATGAGGTGCTTCTTCGGCTTGGCGGTGCACTCGAGGCGGCGCTGGAGCTCCTTCATCAGATCTCCTAGCGGCACGTCCGCCAGGTCGGCCGCCATGGCTGATTGGTGCTTCCTGCCCGCGGCGCTGCTGGGGCCGGCGGTGCGCGGCTGCTGCGCGCGGGCACAGCTTCTGCGTGGGGCGCGGGACGCGTGCAGTGGTGGCACGGTGGCGGTCAGCCAGCGGCGCGGCGCGCGGGGCCCGCGTGCTGGCTGGGCAGCGGTTTTTCGGGCCCTGGCGCAAGCTGTTCCCCTCGCTGCGCTCGGCCCGGTCACAGCACAGCTGCTCCTCCCGCACACGCACCGAGGGCGACGAGCGTGCGGACAGGCAGCAGGCAGCAGCAGCAGCGGCAGCGGCGCGGCGACGGCGGCGGCGATGCTCGCGGCGCGCCGAGCCGGCGCCCCGGCGGCCCGGCGGCGAGGGGATGGCAGCGCCGAGTGCGTCAGGTGCGGGCGCGCGCCTCGCGACATCGGGCGGCCGCGGCGCGGCGCCGCGCGAGCGCCGCTGCTCCGCAGCCGGCCGCGCAGGCGGCCGTGCGGCGCACGGGCGGCAGCGGGGGAGCGCTCCTCGCTGGTGCCGGAGACGCTGCAGGGCATGGCGGCCGACGCGGGTGCGCGGCGCTGCGCGGTGGCGAGCGCGGCCGTCGGCGCGGCCGGCGGCGCGTCTGCGGCGGAGCGGGGCCCCGACGCCGCGACCGGGCCGGCCGCCGCGCAGAGCTGCAGGCGACGCTCGCGACGCTCGCGGCCAAGGGCCAGGCGGCGCTGACGCGCGAGGAGGCGCGCGCGCGCAAGCGCTCGCTGCAGGGCCTCGGCCTGCCGGGCTTTGCGTCGCGCCTGTCGGCGGCGGGCCTCGGCCCGCTCGTGCGCGGCGCGACCACCACGCTGCAGCTGAACATCGGGCTCTATTGCAACCAGGCGAGCCGCCGCCGCGCGGCTCGGGGCCGCCGCGCGGCCGAGCGGCGCCCGGCGCGGCCGCCGACCGTGCGGCGGCGGCCGCGCCGCCCGCGCGTCGCAGGCGTGCAGCCACTGCCACGTGGAGAGCAGCCCGAGCCGCACCGAGATGATGGACCGCGCGACCGCGCAGCGTTGCCTGCAGCTGCTCGCGGACAGCGAGGCGGTCAGCTGCCTCGACATCACCGGCGGCGCGCCCGAGCTCAACGCCCAGTTCCGGTGCGCGCCGCCGCGCCGCCGCTGCCGCTGCGCCGGGCCGCTCCCTGCCTGCCTGCCCCACACGCGCGCCCCCACACGCCGCCGCTGCCGTCGCCCCCGCGCGCCGGCTCACCGCCGGCGCGCCCGCCGCCGCCCCCGCGGGCCACGCGCAGGTACCTCGTCAGCGAGGCGCGCGCGCTGCTGGGGTCGTCACTGGAGATCATCGACCGCTGCAACCTCACCGTGCTGTGCGAGCCGGGGCAGGAGGACCTGCCCGCCTTCCTCGCGCAGCACCGCGTGCGCGTCGTCGCGAGCCTGCCCTGCTACGGCGCCGACAACGTCGACAAGCAGCGCGGCAACGGCGTGTTCGAGCGCAGCATCGAGGCGAGGCCCCGCCGCGCGCTGCGCGCCGCGCCCCCCGCCCCGCCCCCGCACCCCGCCGTGCGACGCCCGCCGCCGCGCGACGTCCGTCCGCCGCCCCGCCCCGCCGCGCCGCGCTGCGCCGCGCCGCGCCGCGCCGCGCGCGTGCAGGGCCTGCGCCTGCTCAACGCGGCCGGGTACGGGCAGCCCGGCAGCGGCCTCGTGCTGGACCTGGTCTACAACCCAGGCGGCGCCTTCCTCGCGCCGCCGGCGGCCAAGCTGGAGCCGGCGTACAAGCAGGAGCTGCAGCAGGCGCGCGCCCCGCTGCCGTGCTTCGCCGCGCCGCGCCCGCGACCGCCCGCGCCCACGCGCCGCCGCGTCGTCCGCCGCGTCGTCCGCCGCGCGTCGTCGCAGGTGCACGGCGTGGCCTTCAACAGCCTGCTCTGCCTGAACAACATGCCGGTCAAGCGCTTTGCCGACTCGCTGCTGCGGAGCGGGGCGCTGAGCCAGTACATGGCGCTGCTGGTGGAGGGGTTCAACGCGGGCACCGTGCCGGGGCTCATGTGCCGCGGCACGCTCAGCGTCGCGTGGGACGGGCGGCTGTACGATTGCGACTTCAACCAGCAGCTCGAGCTCCCCATCCTCGGCCGCCCAGGGCCGCCGCCGCCGGCGACCGCGAGCGCGAGCGCGAGCACCGACGGCGACGGCGGCGGCGACGGCGGCGACGCGCCGCCGCGGCCGCGCCGCAAGCCGGGGCTGACGGTGTGGGACATCGACGCGCTCGATGACGTGGCGGGCCTGCTCGTGCGCACCGACAGCCACTGCTACGGCTGCACCGCGGGGTCGGGCTCGGGCTGCCAGGGCGCGACGAGCTGAGGCGCGCGCGTGTAACCGCGGGTTGAGGTTGTCCCGTCGTCGGCAGCTCACACGTCACGACTGATCCGCAGCTCACACGTCAGCACCACACATCGATGCCGCAGCCAGGCCACAGCCAGCTCTCCAGAGTCAGAGTTCAGTCGCCCCCGCCCAGCCCCAACGCACAGAGTCCAGGTGAGTCAGAAAATTGCCGCTGCAGTCGGGCGGTGAACCAGCTGGTGACGCGCGCAGGTGCAGCACAGGTGACGCGCGCAGGTGCAGAACAGGCGACGCGCGCAGGGCTTCCTCAGCCCTGGCGCCGGGTGTGGTGGATGGATGCGCTGCAGCGCTCAATAGAACCTCGGCCTGCAACCAGGCAGGGCGGGCCGACATGCGTAGTCCCCCCGTGTCCCCGCGCAGTGGAAATGGTGTTATTCCGCCGCCGCGCTCAGGGCCGGCACGTTCGCGCGCGGCAGGCGCCGCGGGGCGCGCGCCGGCGCGCTCGGCTGCAGCCCGCGTAGGTTGTCAGCTTGCTCACGCCGAGCTCGGCAGGTGCTCAGAGGTCCTTGAACTTGGTCTGGAGCATTGTGAGCGCCGCGCCGTTGATCTTGTCCAGAAAGTCTCCGCTGTCGGGGACGCGCGTGTTGGTGATGATGCACGCGCTCGCGACGCGGCCCTGCGGGTTGACGTACTGGACGAGCGCCGCGAGCGTGCCGGGCATGCTGCCGTCCATGATCCAGCTCCACTCCTGTCCCGGCTTCGATGGCGCGGCGCTGAGCTTCTTGCCGACCAGGTCCACGCCGCCGACCCAGTAGTTGGTTCCAAACCACGAGAGCGTCACGGCGTTGCTCACCACGGCGCCGTTGCCTGCAACGGAGGGCACGGGCGCCCGCGCGGGGGGCGTGAGCCGGGCGCGGCCGGCGCGGCCGGCGCGGCGCCCGCCGCGGCCCGTGGGCCTTGGGGGCCCGCTGGCATGCTGCGCGCAGCTAGAAGGCGCGGCACGCACCCGCCATCACGCTCGCGTCAAACTGGGTGTCAGGCTTCTGCACATAGTAGATACCGACCTGCGCCGGCGGCGGCCGCAGGTTGTCAGCCCGTCAGCGCGCCGCACGTGCAGCTCTGCCGAGGGCGGGGCCCCGCCGCCAGGGGCGCCCCGCCGCCGCCGCCGCCGCCGCGCCGCCGCCGCCGCCGCGGCCGCCGCCGCACCTCGGCCGCCGAGACGTTGGTCGCGGGCCAGGCGAGCGTGTCGCGCGCGCTGAAGACCGGCGCGCCCGCGGGGAAGAGGCCGCGCACGAGGCTGGACCAGGACCGGCGCCGGATGCCGGCCGCGAGGCGGGCGAGGATCATGTAGCCAAAGTTGGAGTAGGAGTCGTTGGACCCCGGGTCCCCGGTCAGCATGGTCGAGGTGAGGATGCCGCCGATCTGCATGGCGACGCTCTTGCCCTGGAACGCGGGGTCAAACCCTATCGCGGCGTTCGAAAAGCCACTCGTGTGCGCGAGGAGGTGGCGCGGCGTGATGGCCTTGACGCGTGCGTCCAAGGGCTCGGGGAGGTCGCCCACGTACGTCTCCCACGCGGCGTAAAAGGGCTTGTCGAGCCACGCGGCGAGCGCGGGCGTGCGCCACACCGCGGCGGTGATGGGCTTTGACACCGATGCCACGCGCATGGGGGCATTGTACGGCACTCCAAAACCGGCTGCCCACCAATACTTGGGGTTGCGCGACGCGGCATCGAACTGCTGGCCCGTGTGCCAGATCGTGTCGCTGAGCGTGTTGAACTGGATGGCAACCTGCGGCGGCGGCGGCGCGGGCGTCGGCGGCGGCGTGCCGGCACGGCGGCGGCGGCGCGGGCCGGGCCGGGGCGGCGGCGGCGCGCGCGCACCTGCGCCGACGGCAGCTGGAACTCCCTGAGCACCGACAGCAGCGGCGTTAGCTGCGGGTCCTTGTTCCAGGTATTCACGATGTAGTCCCACTGAGCGTACACCGGCGGCGTGCCAACGTCGCGGTCCAGGCTCACGCCGCCGGCGAGGCGCCGCGCGGCCGCGGCGGGCGCCACCGAGGAGGAGCCCAGGAGGAGCGCGAGCAGCAGCGCGGCCGCGCGCACGGCGCCGGGCGGCATCATGCCTGCGGCCAGCGGCGGCAGCGGCGGTGCGGCATCAGCGGCGGGCGGCGGTGGCGGTCGGCGCCCCGCGGCCGGCCCGCGCCGCTGGTGGTGCACGCCGTGCAGGTCGCGCGGCCAGGCGCCGTCGCGCACCTGACAGGCGGGCTGGGGCGCGGCGGGCTCGGGACGCGGCGTCCCGAAGGCTCGGTCTGCGCGTGTGGCTGGCGGGCTTTCTCGCTGCGTGACTAAACGGCCAGAGCAAGCCAGCGGGAGTGCGGGGAACGACGGCGGGACGGCTGATATAGCCTGCCGGCCGGCCTTCACCCGGCCCGCCGGCCTGCGCCGGCCCCGCGCGACCTTCCCCAACGCGGAGCGGGGGCGCCGTGCATCTCCGCGTCACACATGGCTCCCTCCGACACCGACACGCCGGCCGCGGGACGCCCGCGACGCGAGGCTCGCCGGCTGGTGACGCCGGCGGCAGCAGCGCTGCTGCCGCGGTGCGGTGACGCCGCGCGTGATCGCCGCGCGCCTGCTGGGCCGCCTGCATCGCCTGCAGCAGGCGCAGCTGCTCCAGCGGCGCCAGCGGCTGCGGGCCCGACTCGGTGCGCCCGGGCGTGGTCGTGCGCGCGCCGCGCTGCATCGTCGCCGGCTGCTGCTGCCACGCGCCGGCGCCGCCGGGCCCCGCCAGCAGGCCGAGGCCGTCCGGGACCTGCGCCATGAGCCCGACGTGCGCTGGCGCCAGGCCGGGGCGGCCCGCCAGCGCCTCCATTGGGCTTGGCACGCGTTCAGCAGCCCGCGCGCGGCACCTGCGCCCGGCACCGGCAGCGCGGCGGCGGCGCGGGGCGTGCGTCGAGCTCTGCGCGCGTGTACCTGCATCATCGGACCTGCAGCCGCCCCGTGCGCGCGCCCGCGGGCCGGCCGTCCGGGGCGGCCGCCCGGGGCGGCGGCCGTCGGCGCAGCCTGGCGGCGTGCGCCCCCTGCCCGCCTGCGCCATCGGCGGGGACCTCCAGGGTAGTCTCGGTTAGCGGTCCGCGAGCTCACGGCGTCGCTAAAAAGGCGCGGACGAGAGTGACAACTGTCCGCCCAGCTGCAGATCCGCGGCAGGCATCGCCGAAAGCCGCCGCCGCGCGCGCCCGCGCTCCCACTCTCGCTCGCCGTCCCGCTCGACGCCCGAACCCGCCCGCATCTCACTCCCAGCGATGGCGCTCGCCTACAAGGCCATGCAGCGCGCCCGCGCGGCCGCCGGCGCCCGCGCGTCGGCGCCCCTCGCCGTGCCCGTGGTGTCCCGGTCCGTCAGCCGCGCCGCCTCGGCGCTGCCCCGCCAGGCGGCGCCCGCGGCGCCCGCGCCGGTGCAGGTGCGGCCCGCGCGGCAGATCCTGGCGCCCGCGCGCCCGCGGCGTCCCGGGAACGCACGGGCGGCGCGGGCGATCTCCCAATTGGCGCCCGCCATCTCGGGAATGCGCCGCGGCTGCGGGGGCGCGGGCTCCCGGCATGCGCCCCGACACCGACCCCGACCGGCCGCCCCGGCCGCCGGCGCCCCCGCGCCGGCGCCGCGTCCGGCCCGTGACGCCCCCTGCACGCGTAGCCGCGGCGCGCGCGCTCCATGCTGACCCGCGCGCCGCGCCCGCCGCCGCCGCGCTGCCGCCGCCGCAGGCGCCCCGCGCCGTCGCCGCGCGCGCGGCGTCGACCGCCGAGCGCGTGTCCAGCCCCGCCGCCGCGTCGACGAGCAGCAAGATGACCAACGCCAAGCCCACCGTGGTCATCACCGGCGCGTCGTCCGGCCTCGGCCTCAACGCCGCCGCGCACCTCGCCAAGTCGGGCGACTGGCACGTCGTCATGGCCTGCAGGCGCGCCCGCCGCGCGCCGCCCGCCGCGCGGCGCCGCCCCTTCTCCCCCGCACCGCGCCGCGCACCGCCCGCGCCACGCCGCCGCGCCCGCCCACGCGCCACGCCCACGCGCCCGCCCGCCGCCCGCCCCCGCCCATGCGTCGCGCAGGGACTTTTCCAAGGCCGAGAGCGCCGCGAAGCGCCTCGGCCTGCCCGCCGGCAGCTACACGGTGATGCACCTCGACCTCGCGTCCCTCAACAGCGTGCGCAGCTTCGTGGACGCCTTCCGCGCGAGCGGGTCGCGCATCGACGCGCTCGTGTGCAACGCCGCCGTCTACCTGCCGACCGCCAAGGAGCCGACGTTCACGCCCGACGGCTTTGAGCTCAGCGTCGGCACCAACCACCTCGGCCACTTCCTGCTCGCCAACCTGCTGATGGACGACCTCAACAAGTCGCCCAGCGAGCACCCGCGGTGCGCGCGCCGCGCGCCCGCCGCGCGCCGCGCCGCGCCGCGCGCCGCGCCGCGCCGTGCCGCGCGCCCGCCGCCGCGCCCGCCCGTGCCCGCCCGCGCCCACCCGCCCACGCCCACGCCCACGCCCGCCCGCGCCCGCCCGCGCGCCGCCGCCGCCCGTGCTGCCGCGCAGCATGATCATCGTCGGCTCCATCACGGGCAACACCAACACCCTCGCCGGCAACGTGCCGCCCAAGGCCGACCTCGGCGACCTCTCCGGCCTGCTCTCCGGCGCGTCGATGATCGACGGCAAGGAGTTTGACGGCGCCAAGGCCTACAAGGACTCCAAGGCACGCACCGGCGCCGCTGCCACACGCGCGCGCACCGCACCGCACCGCGTCCGCGCCGCTCCCTCCCGCGCGCTCCCTCCCGGGCGCCGCTCGCGTGCCGCTCGCGCCCGCCCGCTCACGCGCCGCACGCGCGCGCGCCCGCGCAGGTGTGCAACATGCTGACGATGCGCGAGTTCAACCGCCGCATGGGCGGCGGCAAGGTGCGCTTTGCGAGCCTCTACCCCGGCTGCATCGCCGAGACGGGGCTGTTCCGCAACCACGTGCCCGTCTTCCAGAAGCTCTTCCCGGTGCGCACCCGCCGCGCCCACTGCCCGCCGCCGCCGCACCCGCCGCGCCCGCCGCCGCTGCTTCTGCTGCCACCGCCGCTGCCGCTGCCGCCGCCGCTCTCGCCGCCGCCGCGGCGCGCTCACGGCCCCCGCCCTGCCGCCCCGCTCTGCCGCCCCCGCTCTGCCCGCCCCCGCTCTGCCGCCCGCTGCTGCTGCGCAGGTGTTCCAGAAGTACGTGACCAAGGGCTACGTGTCGGAGGAGGAGGCGGGGCGCCGCCTCGCGGCGGTCGTGTCCGACCCGGGCATGGACAAGAGCGGCGTATACTGGAGCTGGAACAACAGCACCGGCGCGTTTGAGAACCAGGTGCGGCGGGGCGCGACGAGGAGCGCAGGACGGGCGGCGCGGGGTGCGGCGGTGGACGGGCGCGCCGCAGCGCTGCGGGCGCGGAGCAGGGAGCGGGCGCTCACGCTGGCGCGCCGCGCGCGCCCGGCCAGGTGTCGGAGGAGGTTGCCGACGACGACAAGGGCCGCAAGCTGTGGGAGCTGAGCGAGAAGCTGGTCGGCCTCAGCGCGTAGAGCGGCGGCCGCGCCTGGAGGGGCTCGGCGCGCGAGCGCCCCGCCGCCGCCCGCGCCCGCCCGCCCGCGTGGGCGGGCGCGGGCGGCGTGCGCGCGGGCGCGTGCGCCCCGCGCGCGCGGCGGCGCCGGGAACGAAGTGCTCACCCGGCCCGCCGCGTGGGACGCGGCGCGGACCCGCGGCACGGCGCGGCGCAGCACGCGCCGCGCCGCGCCGCGGCGGCAGCAGGGACCCGCGGCGGCAGCAGGGACGGCGTGCCGCGCGTGCGGCTGTTTTGAGGGCGCAGCCGCGCCAATTGCAGCGGCGGCGGAGCGGGACTGCAGTGAGACGCACGCACCGCAGCGCGCCCCTGATCTTTTGGCGCGCCAGCGCGTTTTGCGTGACGTCTGCGGCGAGGATGCTTGGCGGCGGCACTGCGGGCGAGGGGGGCATCTGCTCACGGGCAGGGGGCGCGTGCGGAGCGGCGAACCACCACCACGGAGTGCATCGCGGCGGTGCAGGCTGTTGTTGTTGTCTCGGCGCCAACTCACTGCCGCGGGCGCGCGAGTAACCGAGCGGAGCGGCGGGATTCGGTTGCCGCGAGAGTCCCCCCGCCCCGGCGCAGTTGAGTTTCTAGCTGTTCAAACCGCGCCGGCTGGCCGCCGATCAAATGGGGGGCCGCCGCGCTCTCGCTAAGGTGGCGCCGCCGCCCGCGGGCGGCCGCCCGCCAGCGTGGCAGGCTGCAGCCAGCCAGGCCGCCGCGGCGAGGGCTGAGCAGCCGCGCAAGTCCCCCCTGACTGGTCAACCCATGCACAGAAGACAGAGCGCGGCGCCCGCGCACGCCCCAAGGCCAGGCCCGCGCCCACAGCGTGCAGCCAAAATGGTGTGGGCGGTTCCCTTGCAGGTGCGTGTGTGTTCACGCAGAGGACAGCATGCGCCGCGTGCTCACGGGGCGCACCTCCGGGCCCAGCACCTGGGGCCGGTCGGCGCTCTTCACCGCCGCCAGCAGCGAGGCCAGCATGAAGGGCTTCGCCGCGGGCGCCGGTGCCGGCGCCGCCGGCTTGGCGGGCAGGGGCGCCGCCGGCTTGGCCGGCAGCAGCGCCGCGGGCTTGGCCGGCAGGGGCGCCACGGGCTTGGCCGGCAGCGGCGCCTTGGCCGCGGCCGGCAGCGCGGCGATGGACACCTGTGCCGCCGGGCTGTGGGGCGCGCTGGCGGCCGGCTCGGGCGCGAGGTCCTGGACCGGGGCCGCCGCCGCCGGCCGAGCCGCCGCGGCGGGCTGCGCCGCAGCGGCGGGCTTGGCCGGCTGGGCCGCGGGCTTGGCCGGCTGGGCCGCGGGCTTCGCCGGCTGTGCCGCCGCAGGGTCCTGCGCCACGGCGGGCTTGGCAGGCTCCGCGGGCTTCGCGGCGGCGACGGGGTGCGCGGGCTCCGGCTTGGCGGCGGCCGCGGGCTGCTCGCCAGCGGCGTGGCGGTGCTTGGGCTCATCCTCCGCGGCCGGCTGCTCGTCGGCGCTGCCGGCGGGCCTGCGGCGCTTCGGCTCCTCCGCGTCCGCGGCGGGCTCCTCCTCCTCCGCGCCGTGCCTGGCCTTCTTGGGCTCGGCCGCGGGCGCCTCAGCGTCGTCAGCGTCGGCGTCCGCGCGCCTGCCGCGCCTGGGCTCCTCCGCCACGGCGGGCGCGCCCAGCGTCTGCGGCGCGGCCGCGCCGGGCGGCGCGTCCTGGGCGCCGGCGCTGCACTTGAGCCCCTCCTCGGCGGCTGCGAGCGCGCCGGTGAAGCCGGCGTTGTAGTCGGTGGCGACCTCGTTCTTGATGTAGTCGTTGCGCGCGTCGGTGTAGTCGTCGGACGAGCCGGGCCCGCCCACGAGCGCGCCGTAGAGGGTGTGCGGGTTGGGGCCGGGGTTGTTGAAGTAGTCCCACGTGCACGGCACGCCCAGGGGCGGGCAGGACGACGCGCGGTGGTGGGGGCGCGCGGGCGGGTTGGTGCCGTAGCCCACCACAAAGGAGCGCCCCGTGTCGCCCAGGATGTAGCCGAGCTGCTGGCGCACGGAGCAGTCGACCGCGTTCTTGACCGCCGCCGGCACGCCGGGCGTCTCGGCGGTGTATGCCTTCATCAGGAACATGGCGTTGCCGACGTGGCGCAGCGAGCCCCAGGGGCCGGAGAAGGCGAGGCCCTTGGGCGTGAACGTCACCCACTTGCTGCCCTTGGTCCAGGACTGCACAAAGCCGTCCATGCGGCTCGTGACGAGCGCGTCGTTGGGGAAGAAGCGGCTCAGCAGCACGACGGCGCCCCAGGAGTTGCTGTCCCAGTCAAAGTTGTCCCACACGCCCGGGCCGTCCTCGGTCTGGTAGTGCTTGGTGTACAGGTCGTAGCCGGCCTTCTTGTACGCCTCGTTGCCGGTGGCAACGTACAGCCAGAGCGCGTTGAACGCGACGTCGTCCCAGTAGTTGCTGGAGCGGTAGAAGCTCGCCGCGTCAGAGACAGAGTTGGAGTAGCTGCCGGGATACTTGGACGCAAAGCTGCGCGGTGGCGCGGGCGTGCGGCGGCGGCAGCGTGAGACGGCTGGCAGCCGTGCCAACGGCAGCCTGGCGGATGCCAGGGCTGGCGGTGCGGTGAGTGCCTGAGCTGCAGCTTGAGCTGCCTGAGCTGCCTGAGCTGCCTGAGCTGCCTGAGCTGACCGGCCAGGCACACCCAGCGCAGCACTCACTTGTAGGCCTTGACCGCGGCGTCGGTCAGCTGCTTGCTGTACGCAGGGTCGACCGCCTTGAACGCGACCGCCGCGGCGGCCAGGGCAGCGCCCATGGCGCCGACCACGTCGGACCCGGGGCGGTCCTTGGTCACGGTGTAGACGGGCACGGGGCTGGTGATGTCCTCGGGGCGGCCCCAGATGGCGTGGTCCTGCTGGCCGTTGCCGACCTGCGCCACAATCTCGGTGCCGTCGCCGACGCACTTGATGAAATAGTCGGTCACCCACTTGAGGTTGTCCAGCGCCGTGTCGTACTCGCCGGCCTTGACGTAGCCCTGTCGTGTGTGGGTCGTGCGAGCGGGCGGAGGCGCGGTTTGTGTGAGTCACGCGTGCGCGCGTGCTGCTGCCGCTGCCGCTGCTGCCGCGCCCTGGTGACGTGCGGCCAAAGCGCACCTCCTTGAAGTCCACCAGGGACCAGCCGATCACCGCGGCGGACCAGGCCATGGGCAGGTTGAACTTCACGTTGTCGCCCGCGTCGTACCAGCCGCCGGTGACGTCGCGGCCGTCGGGGGCGCGCTGGTTGACGCCAGAGTCGCCACGCCACTTGATGCGGTTGTCGGCCGGCAGCTTGCCGCTGCGCTGGGCCTCATAGAACTTGAACGACAGGCCCAGCACCTGCCCGTAGTCGTACTCGCCTGCGCACACACAGCGCGGCGGGGCGGCGGCTCAGCGTGCACGCGTTGACAGGCCAGCATGCGCGCGTGGCGGGGCTGCGGCCTGGTCCTGCCAGCTGCGCCTCGCGGCGAGCGACGCGGTACGGCTGCGCCGGCCAGCGGGCGGCGCTCACCGTTGACCTTCCTGGCCGCCACGGGCGGGTCGGGCGTGTACGTGCTTGGGCCGCCGCTGCTGCCGCCGCCGCTGCCGCCGCTGCTGCCGCCGCCGCCGCCGCCGTTCATCTGGGACTGGCAGTTGTAATACCACGCATCGTTGCGCGTGCACTTGTAGCCGGCAGGGCAGCAGTGGCCCGGCCATTGCTGCGGCGGCACCGGCGGGCAGGCGGCAGGGTCGGCGCGGCCTGCGCGATGCCGTGCGCAGCTGCTGACCGCGCGCGGCTGCTGCCTTTTTGCCGCTGCTGGCGCGCGCAGGTGCTGGCCGCGCGCCGCTGCTGCCTCTCTCACCTGGTCGCCACACTTGTCGCCGGTGCAGCCGCTCTTGCCACCGCACTGGTCCCAGCCCTTGAGCTGCACGCTGCAGGTCGCGCCGTCAGTGCCGTCCGTGCCAGTGGGCGCGGCGACTGCGGGCGCGCGGGGCAGCAGCGTGGTGAGCGCAGGAGTGCCAGCAGCGCCGCAGATGTGCCGGCAGCAGTGCGCCGGCAGCCGCAGCCGCAGGCGCGCCGCTGCGCTGCCAGCCAGCTCACCAGGCTCGGGCGCAGCCACGGGCTCGGGCTCAGGCGCGGCCACGGGCTCGGCGACAGGCTCAGCGATGGGCTCGGCGACGGGCCCCGGCTCAGCGACGGGCTCAGCAACAGGCTCGGGCTCGGCGACGGGCTCAGCGACGACGGGCTCCTGCTCAGGCTCGGTCTCGGTGGGCTCGGCCGGGGTCTGGTCGTCGCTCTTGCGCGCGGCGCTGCACTTGAGCCCCTCCTCGGCGGCTGCAAGCGCACCGGTGAAGCCGGCGTTGTAGTCGGTGGCGACCTCGTTCTTGATGTAGTCGTTGCGCGCGTCGGTGTAGTCGTCGGACGAGCCGGGCCCGCCCACGAGCGCGCCGTAGAGGGTGTGCGGGTTGGGGCCGGGGTTGTTGAAGTAGTCCCACGTGCACGGCACGCCCAGGGGCGGGCAGGACGACGCGCGGTGGTGGGGGCGCGCGGGCGGGTTGGTGCCGTAGCCCACCACAAAGGAGCGCCCCGTGTCGCCCAGGATGTAGCCGAGCTGCTGGCGCACGGAGCAGTCGACCGCGTTCTTGACCGCCGCCGGCACGCCGGGCGTCTCGGCGGTGTATGCCTTCATCAGGAACATGGCGTTGCCGACGTGGCGCAGCGAGCCCCAGGGGCCGGAGAAGGCGAGGCCCTTGGGCGTGAACGTCACCCACTTGCTGCCCTTGGTCCAGGACTGCACAAAGCCGTCCATGCGGCTCTTGACGAGCGCGTCGTTGGGGAAGAAGCGGCTCAGCAGCACGACGGCGCCCCAGGAGTTGCTGTCCCAGTCAAAGTTGTCCCACACGCCCGGGCCGTCCTCGGTCTGGTAGTGCTTGGTGTACAGGTCGTAGCCGGCCTTCTTGTACGCCTCGTTGCCGGTGGCAACGTACAGCCAGAGCGCGTTGAACGCGACGTCGTCCCAGTAGTTGCTGGAGCGGTAGAAGCTCGCCGCGTCAGAGACAGAGTTGGAGTAGCTGCCGGGATACTTGGACGCAAAGCTGCGCGGTGGCGCGGGCGTGCGGCGGCGGCAGCGTGAGACGGCTGGCAGCCGTGCCAACGGCAGCCTGGCGGATGCCAGGGCTGGCGGTGCGGTGAGTGCCTGAGCTGCAGCTTGAGCTGCCTGAGCTGCAGCTTGAGCTGCCTGAGCTGCCTGAGCTGCCTGAGCTGCCTGAGCTGACCGGCCAGGCACACCCAGCGCAGCACTCACTTGTAGGCCTTGACCGCGGCGTCGGTCAGCTGCTTGCTGTACGCAGGGTCGACCGCCTTGAACGCGACCGCCGCGGCGGCCAGGGCAGCGCCCATGGCGCCGACCACGTCGGACCCGGGGCGGTCCTTGGTCACGGTGTAGACGGGCACGGGGCTGGTGATGTCCTCGGGGCGGCCCCAGATGGCGTGGTCCTGCTGGCCGTTGCCGACCTGCGCCACAATCTCGGTGCCGTCGCCGACGCACTTGATGAAATAGTCGGTCACCCACTTGAGGTTGTCCAGCGCCGTGTCGTACTCGCCGGCCTTGACGTAGCCCTGTCGTGTGTGGGTCGTGCGAGCGGGCGGAGGCGCGGTTTGTGTGAGTCACGCGTGCGCGCGTGCTGCTGCCGCTGCCGCTGCTGCCGCGCCCTGGTGACGTGCGGCCAAAGCGCACCTCCTTGAAGTCCACCAGGGACCAGCCGATCACCGCGGCGGACCAGGCCATGGGCAGGTTGAACTTCACGTTGTCGCCCGCGTCGTACCAGCCGCCGGTGACGTCGCGGCCGTCGGGGGCGCGCTGGTTGACGCCAGAGTCGCCACGCCACTTGATGCGGTTGTCGGCCGGCAGCTTGCCGCTGCGCTGGGCCTCATAGAACTTGAACGACAGGCCCAGCACCTGCCCGTAGTCGTACTCGCCTGCGCACACACAGCGCGGCGGGCGGCGGGCCCGCCGCACAGCGCTCAGCGTGCGCGCGCGGACAGGCCAGCATGCGCGCGTGGCGGGGCTGCGGCCTGGTCCTGCCAGCTGCGCCTCGCGGCGAGCGACGCGGTACGGCTGCGCCGGCCAGCGGGCGGCGCTCACCGTTGACCTTCCTGGCCGCCACGGGCGGCTCCGGCTTGTACTGCGAGGGGTCGTTGGGCTGGTACGGCTGCTGCGGCTGCTGGTTGTTGTTGCCGCCGCCGCCGTTGTTGTTGTTGTTGTTGTTGTTGTTGTTGTTGTTGTTGTTGTTGTTGTTGTTGTTGTTGTTATTGTTGTTATTGTTGTTGCCGCCGCCGCCGTTGCCGGGCTGGCACTGGTAGAACCACTCGCTGCTGCGCGTGCACGTGCTGCCAGAGGGGCAGCACTGGCCCTCCCATTGCTGCGGCCGCGCAGCAGGCGGTGCGGGCGCCAGGCGTCAGGCCGGGGCACACAGGCTGCGGGGCGGGCGCGCACGCGCGCAGCGCGCCGGCGGCCACGAGCCGGCACGCACCGCGTCGCCGCAGCTGGCGCCCTGGCAGTTGCTCTTGCCGCCGCACTGGGCCCAGGCGTTGAGTGTAACGCGGCAGCTGTCGGCTGAGAGCCGGCGGCGGGCAGGGATGGGCGGGTCAGGGCGGCAGCGCGGCGCGGCGCGGCGAGCGCCAGCGCGGCGCCGCGGCCCGCGCGCCCCCGGCGCGCACCAGGGCTCGACTCCCTCCGCTCGCCGCGGTTGGCGCCGCGCCTGGCGGCGGGCTCCGCGTCGTCGGCGGGGCGCGCCGCCAGCGCGCCCCGACGCGCGCCACCGCGCGGCGCAGCTGCCGGCTCGCGGGCGCTGGCCGGTCGTTGACCGCCTGCCAGCCGCCGGGCGCGGCGGTCGGCTTCGCCGCGCGCGTCGCCGTCACGCGCGTGCGGGCGCCGGTGCTCTGCTCAGCACCTGCGGGGGGCGGCCAGGGCGGGGGCGTCGGGCGCCGCCGGCGGCGCTCGCGCCGCCCCGTCCCGCTGCCCTGTCGCGGCCCAGCTGGCCATGAGCGCGCTCGGAGCGCTGCGAGACACTGGCAGACACTGTGTCTCACTTCCGTCAATCGCGGCGCTCGCCAGGGCTGCCAGCCCCAGCAGGGCGGCGAGCGCCAGCGCGCGGGACATCGCGACGTCCAGGCCGCACTACGGCGCGCTGCGGGCCCGCCTGGTCGGCGCGGCGGGTGAGGCGGGCGTGGCGGCAGCCGGGTCAGCCCTACGGCCGCAGCGCTGCGGGCGCGGGGGCTCGGACGCGCGGTGGCGCGCCCCACGTACTGGCGTCCTGCCCGCCGCCCCGCGCCTGCCGTGCTCTGCACCGTGGTGCGCACCCGCTGCTGCAAATGCTCGGGGGAGCTCGCCACCGGCCTGCCGTCGCCGGGCGGCGCACGGCCGCGCTGGCGGGCGCCCGTGCCGCGCTCGGCTCGCGCGGAGTGCTGCTCCCACGCTGGCTGCTCGCGTCTGGGCACGCTGCGGAGAGGGGATGAGCCAAGGCACGCGGGGGCCGGCGCCGCGTCCGCTACCGGCGCCCGGGACGCGGGTTGACCCGCGGGGCCGCGGGGACCCGCGCGCGCTGCAACTCGTCCAGCTCTCTCAGTCCGCAAAACAACGACTGCTGCGCAAAAACGCCTGCGCCAACACCTCCTGCGCCGCCGCGCCGCACGAGCGGCGGCCGGGCGCCGGGCGCCGGCCGCCGCTGCCGCTGCCGCTGCCGCTGCCGCTGCCGCTGCCGCTGCCGCGCGGCACGCCGCCGCCGCTGCCGGCGGCCTCACAGATCCACGAGGCGCCTGATGTCGCCCGCCTGCACGCCCACCGCGCCGCCGCTGCCGGCCTCACAGATCCACGAGGCGCCTGATGTCGCCCGCCTGCACGCCCACCGCGCCGCGCCGCGCCGCCGCGGCGCGGCTGCTGCCCGCGCCCCCGTCGCCGCCGCCGGCGGCCACCTCCGGCATCATCGCCGCCGAGGCGAGGTTCGCTTTCACCCCCTGCAGCTCCAGCATGCGCTCCTCGATCGTGCCGCGCGCCACGTAGCGCCACACGAACACGTCCCGGGTCTGGCCGAGCCGGTGGACGCGGTCCTGCGGCGCGACGGCCGACAGGCGCGGCGCTCCAGGTCAGCGGCGGCCGTGGCTCGGCGCGCGGCGCCGCCGCGCCGTCGCGCCGAGTCAGGACCGCGTCCACGGGCTCGCGGTCCAGACCCGGGACGTGGCCGTGTGGGCGCCGCGCGCACCTCTGCCTGCTGCTCGACCGCCCGGTTCCAATAGGGGTCGAGCATGTGGATGTGGTTGGCTGCGGTGAGGTTGACGCCGACGCCGACGGCCTTCAGGCTCGCCAGCATGACCCGCGGGCTGCTGATGCCCGTGCCTGGCGTTTGCACCGGCACGGCGCCCGGCGCGGCGGGGTTGGCGGGGCGGGGCGGCCGGCCGCCGCGGCCGCCGCGGCCGCCGCGCCAGGTCGCACGCACCTGAGAACGCCTGCAGCGCCTCCGCGCGCTCCCGCGCCGTGGCCTTGCCGTCGATGCGCACGAAGCTCATGCCCGCGTCAAGCAGCGCGTGCCCCACCAGGTCGAGCATGCCTGGCGCTCGCGCGGCGGCCGGCCAAGACGGCGGCGCGCGCGGCGTCGGCGGCCCCCCGAGCGGCGCGGCTCGGCGGCCGCCCGCGCGCCCGCACACCCGCGCGCCGCGTCGTCCGCGTCCGCCTCACCGCGGAAGCCGCTGAACACGACGCTCTTGATCGGCGCCGGCCGCGCCTCGCCCGCCGCCGCCGCGGCCGCGACCGCCTGCGTGCGCGGGGGCGCGTGCGCGAGGGCGTCGGCGCCACCGCGCAGCGTGCGGCCGGCCGCGCCGTGCGCCCGCCGGCCCCCGCGGACCTGGCGGTGCTCCGCCTCCACGGCGCGCAGCTTGGACAGCAGGGCCTGGATCTTGGAGCTGCCACGGGTGGGGTCCTCCTCCGCCTGCGCGCGTCGGCCAGCGCCAGCACGCTCGGTGGCGCAGGCCGGCGCGCGGGGTCGGGCACGCGGGCAGCAGCGCGCGCCGCCGCACCTCGCCGCCCTGCTCCGCCGCGTCGGCGCCGTCGCCGCCGCCGCCGCCGCCGTCGCCGTCGCCGTCGCCGTCGCGGGGCGGCGGCGGGTCCACAAGCTCCGCCGCCTCCACGTGCGTCCGGCAGAGCGGGCAAACGGGCTTGTCCTGCGCAATGACTGCCTCAATGCACCTGTGGCACGCGGTGCGCAGGGCGCGGCCGGCCGTGTGTGGCGCGGCACGCGGCGGCACGCAGCGGCGTGGGTTGCGCGGTGGTGCGGCGGCGGGCGGCGGTGCCCCTGGCGCGGGCGCGGCGGCGGCGGCGCGGCGCGGCCGCGCGCACCGCCGGCAGAAGACGTGCGCGCAGCGCGTGATGACGGGCGAGTCGTAGGGGCACAGGCAGACGGCGCACTCGCCCGCGTCCTCGGCTGCGCGGCGGCGCGGCGCCGCGCACCAGCGCGCGCGGACGGCGTCAGCGGCGGCGGCGGCGGCCGCGGCGCCGCGCATGCAGCCGCCGGCCCGCCGAGACGAGCGCCGTGCGCCCGCCCCCGCGCACCCGCGAGCACGGCAACGAGCCGCTCCAGCAGCTCGCGCGGCACCGGCGCGCCGCCCTTGGACGCCGCCTGCGCCGCCGTGAGCGCCGCACGCAGCGCCTCCAGCGCCTCGGGGCAGAGGTCGCTCGAGTCGCACACCTGCGCGCAGCGCGGCGCGGCGGCGCGCGGGGTGCGCACGGGGCTGGCGGCGCGCGCGGGCGCGATTCGCCGGCGCGTGCTTGGGCCGTCCGGCGCGGCGTCGCGTCGCGTCGCGTAGGTACCAACCTGGCGCAGGCGCATGATGAGGGTGAGCAGATGCGTGAAGTTGGCGGTCAGCGTGCCGGCGTGCACGTGCAGCTCGACCTGCGGCGCGGCGCGGCGGCGACGCGGCGGTTGCCTAGGGCTGTGTGCTTCCACGCGAGGCCTGATCGAGCGCTGCGCTGAAGTCACGCGCACCAGGGCCTTCATGTTCTCACTCAGGACGGCGTAGTTGGCCGCGTCGCGCTCGCCCAGGTCCAGCGTCACCAGCGACACGGACTTGCTTGGCAGCGCGACCAGCGGGCGGCCGTCGGGGCCGCGCGACTCCTTGGTGCGGCGCAGCGCGAGGCTGCCCATCAGCACCTGGCGCAAGCCGGGCGAGCGCAGCGGGTGGCGGTCGGGCGGCGGGCGGGTGGCGGTCGGGTGGCGGCGCCGCACCCCCGCCGACTCCCCGCCGCGGCGCTCGAGGTGCACCTTGAGCGCGAGCAGGCCGGCGGCGTCATGCCGGGCGAGGGGGCGCTCCACGCAGCGCCGCCACCACGTGCGGTCGTTGAGCGGCTTGAGCGCCAGGAAGACCTGGGGTCGGGGCTTTCAGGGGTCAAGCCTAAACCCTGAACCATAAGCCTCAACCCTGACCACCCACCAGCAGGCCGTGCACGTCCTTCACGCTGTTCTGCAGCGGCGTGCCCGTCACCAGCCACCGCGAGCGCGCCTTGACCGCCGCGCACGCCTGCGGCGCCGCGCCGGCGCGCGGGGCGGGCTGAGATCGCGGCCATCCCGGGGCCGGCGCGGGCGCGCGCCGCCGCGGCCATCCCCGAGCCCAGCCCTCGCGCGCACCTTGCTCTGTTGCGCCGCCGGGTTTTTTATCGCGTGCGCCTCGTCGCACACGACGCGCAGCCACTCCACTGCCAGCAGCCCGTGCCCGCGCGGCAGCCGCGCGTCCTGGGCGAGCGTGGCGTACGTGGTGATCACGACGTCCTGACCCGACAGCCACGCGCGGCTGCGGCTGCGCTCGGCGCCGTGGTGCACCGCGACCTGCGCGCGGCGCGGCGCACGGGTGCGGCGTGGGCAGGGCCGGCGGCGCCGCCCCGCGCCCCCGGGCTGCGCGCTGGGCGGGGCGGCGGGGCGGCGAACGCGCAGCGGCGGCGGCGACGGCGCCGGCGCGCGCGCCTTGAGGCTGCCCGTGGTGTGGGCCTCGAGCTGCGCCTGCCAGTTGGACAGGACCGACAGCGGTGCCACAATGAGCGTCCCGCGCGGCGCGTCCGCGGGCGGCGGCGCCACGCCATGCGGCGCCGCCGCGTCCGACGGCCCCGCGGGGGACGGCGCCCCGCGCGGCGGCGCCGCGGGCGCCTGCGCCGCGGGCGGCGTGATGGCGGTCGCGCGCGCCTGCGGGCGGGCGGGCGGGCGGCCGCGGGGTGAGCTCGACGCCCCCACCGAGCTGACCGCCGCTCGCCTGCTCGCACAGGCCGGCCGGCCCACCTTTTTGCGCCGCTTGACCGGCCGCACCGCCGCCGCCTCCTCCTCCTCCTCACCGCCGCCGCTGCCAGCGGCTGCCGCCGCCGCGGCCGCGGCCGCCGCGCCGCCAGCGGCCGCCGCGCCGCCAGCGGCCGCCACGCCGCCCGCGGCGCCGCCGGCCCGCAGCGGCGGCAGCGGCTGCCCCGGCCGCGCCGCGGCGATGAGGGCGATGACGGTCAGGGTCTTGCCGAAGCCCATGTCGTCCGCCAGGATGCCGCCCCTGCGCCGCGGGCAGCGAAGGCGGGGCGGTCGGCGGCGCCGCCGCGCGCGCGGCGCGTGGAGCGCGGCGCCGGCATCGCGCGCGCGCGCACCGCAGCGGCTCGGGGCGCGCCGTTGTCTCAAAGTGTGTGAGCATGTTGGCGTACACGGCCGCGCCGCCGCGCGCGGGGCGCTCCTCCCAAAACGGCGGCAGCGCGTCGCCCTCGCGCGACACCATCCACGCGAGCGCCTCCTCCTGGTGCGGGAACAGCGCCGTCGTCACCTCGCCCGGCGGCGCCATGCGGGGACGGTCCGCGGCGCTCGCGTAGAGGTCTGGCGGCAGCGCGGCGCAGCGCGGCGTGAGCAGCGGCGCGGCGTGAGCGCTCGGGATGGCGGCGCGGCGCGGGCGCGGCGGCCGTGCGGCGCATGCGTTCGCAGCGCGGCGCGGCGCGGCGCGGCGCGCACCCTCGAAGAGGCGGCTGAGGCTCGCCTCGATCTGGTCGCGCTGCAGCACCACCGTCGCGTGGCCGCCGCCGCCGCGGCCGCGCCCGCGCCCGCGCCCGCCCGGGCTGCGCGCGCCGCGGCCGGGGCTGCCGCCGAAGCCTAGGTCGGGGCGCTCCGCGCCGGCCGCGCGGCTGTCGTCGGGCGTGAGGCCCGAGGTGAGCGCGATGCCTAGCGAGGCCAGTCGGCGGCGCAGCGTGGCCGTCACCGCCGCCGCGTGGGCTGCCGGCGCGTGGCAGAACACCTCGAGCGGCAGTGAAAAGGCGCTGCCGTGCGGCGAGCCGGGCATGACGCCCTCGACCTCCAGCGTCCCGCCGTCCAGCAGGTCGGCCAGCTCCGCCGCGATCTCCCGCTTCATGTGCCCCACCTGGTCGCCCGCGCTGTTGAGCACGCGCACCGCGCTGCGGCGGCGCGGCGGCGCGTGGGCGGCGTGCGGCGCGCGCGGGCGGCGCGCCCCAGCCGGGCCCCGCACTTTGCGTCGTAGGGGTTGGAGGGCTCGCGCACGAGCTGCACCATCTCGTTGGTGCCGATGCGGCCGGAATAGTAGCGAATGCCGACGATCTGCGACCTGAAGCGCCCGACCAGCTCCAGCGCCGGGTCGTCGCTCTCGCTGTCGCTGCTCGCCTGCGGCGCGGCGCGGCATGGCGCGGCGCGCCGCGGCGCAGCGCGGCGCGTGGTGGGCGGCGCCAGCGTGCTGCTTCAGGGCCGCTGGCTCTCCCACCCACCTGCGTGAGGTCGATCGCCGCGCTCGCGGCGGCCATCGCGGCGCCGCCGGCACACACAGCGCGCTGCTCGCCGCTCGCTGCTCGGCGCTGTGTCCGGCCGCGGCGGCGCCGCCGCGCGGCTGCGCCCGCGCGCTGAGACTGCGCGCCGGGCGGGCGGGCGCGGGGGCGCGGACCGACCAGCCGCAGCTGCGCGCCGCGCGGCGGGGCGGGCTGCTGCGAGAGCGCGCAGTCGCCCGCGTGCGAGCGCTGCGCAGCGGCGCCGCCTGGCGCAACGGGAATTCGGGGACGCGTTGAGCGGGGGCGGCGGACGGGAGGACAGCTTAATTCTGCGCGCCGCGCCGTGTCGCGCCGCAGGGCGCAGCGGCGGCACGCCCGTCGCCGCGCGGTCGTGCGCCGGCGCCTCTCCCTTGCCAGTTGGTGTGCCCGGTCTCGCGCTTCTCTACGGCCCAGCAGCGGGGCGCTGCGAGCGCCCCCGCCAGCAGCGCCACCTTCGATGCGCCTGCAGCGCAGTCCGGCCCCGCGCCACGGGCCTCTCCAGCGCCCTGGTGGCTTTGCAGACAGGTGCGGGAGCCGGCGCGGCGCCGCAGCGCGCTGCAGCGGCGCGGCAGCGGCGCGATTCGAGCGTTTTCCGCGCCGCAGGCCGCCGCGCAACAACGTCCGAGCCCGCGTGCGCCGCTGGGAGGTGCGGAGCTCAGCTGCCTCGCGGCTGAGGCAGCGGCCGCGGCGGCGCGATGGCGCCGCTGCGGCAGTGCCGCTGTGGCAGCGCCCGCCGCCGCACGCCCTCACGCGCCCCGCACACTTCGCGCCGCTGCCGCCGCAGGCGGCCGACGCACCGCCGCCGCCGGGCCATGACGCCCCACAGCCGCCCTGGCTGCTGCGCCGCCTCTGGCGCCGCGGCGAGCAGCGCCCGCCCGCCGCCGCCGCTGCTGCCGGCGGCGCGGACGCCGCGCTTGCGCTGGCCGCGCGCCCCGGGGGCGCCGCGGCGGAGCTGGCGGAGCGCGACGGCCCGCTGTCGAGCGGCGACTGGGGGGAGGGCCTGTCGATGAGCCTGTCCCTGGGCAGCCTGGCGCTGCCGAGCGCCGCCGACGTCGATGACGACGCGGAGGGCCACGTCGCGCACCACCTCGCGCGCTTCCGCGCCGCGGCGCCGAGCGGAGTCGCCGCGCGGCACGGCGGGGCGCCGGGTGCGCGGGCGCGGCCGGCCGACGACGGCGACTGGCTGGCCGCGGTGCTGAGCACGAGCACGGCCCGCCTCTCGCTGCACTCCAACGCCGTCCTCACCAACAGCCTCAAGCGCCTCGCCTCGCTGCGCGGCGCGGTGGACGGCCCCGAGGGCCTGGAGGGGCTCCTGGAGAGCCTGCGCGCGCGCTTTGCGAGCTTGGACCTGCCTGATTTCGAAGAGGTCGCGGTCAACCTGGTGCGCCTGCGCTGCCGCCCCGGCGACGACTGGCTGGCCGCGTTTGAAAAGTGAGCGCGTGCGCGCGCGCGCATGGGGCAGGCGGCGGCCCGCCTGCGCGCTGCGCCGCGGCTGCGCACCGCGCGGCCGCCGACCCCCGCGCCGGCCCGCGCCGGCCCGCGCAGGCACTCCATGGCCGTGCTGCCCGGCAGCAGCCCGCGCCTGGTGTCGCGCATGCTGCTCGCGCGCGCCAAGCTCGGCGGCGCGGCGGCGCGCGACTGGTGCGCCGCCTGCCTCGAGCACATGGCCGCGGCCCCGCCGGAGCGCCTGACGCTGTCGAGCTGGGTCAACGCGCTGTGGGCGCTCGTGCGCATGCGGCGCGCGCCCGAAGGCGACGCCGGCGGCGCCTTCTCCGCCGCGTTCTTCGCCGCCTCGGCCTCCCGCCTCGACGACGTCACCCCGGAGCTGCTCGCCTCCATGGTCTCCTGCCTCGCGCAGCTGCGGCTGCGGCCGACGCGCCCCTGGTGGCGCGCCCTCGTGGCGGCGAGCGCGGCCAAGCCCTTCACCGCGCGCCAGGTCGCGCTGCTCCTGCACGCCCTCGCGCTCTGGGCGGGGCCTGGCGGCGTGGCGCGCGCCGACGCGCAGCGGCTGGCCGACCAGCTGCTCGCCGAGGCGGCGGCGCAGCTCGGGGCGATGCAGCCGAGCGAGCTGGTCACGGTCGCCTGGGCGCTCGGCAGCCTCGCCAGCGGGGGCAAGGCCAGCGCCGGCGAGGAGCTGCAGGTGCGTGTGCGCGCGGCGCGGCGCGGCGCGGGCGCGGGCCGTGCTGCGGGCGGGGCCACGGCGCTGCGGGCGGGGCCACGGCGCTGCGGGCGTGGCTCGAGCCCCGACGCTTGTGCCGCGCCGCGCCGCGCCGCCCGCAGGACCAGCTGCTGGTCGCTGTCCAGGGCCAGCTGCCGCGCCTGAGTGCCAGCCAGCTCAGCAGCCTGTGCTGGAGCTTGGCCAAGCTCGAGCACCCGCTGCCGGCCGGCTTTGCGGACTCGCTGCTGCTCGAGGTGCACGCGCAGGTCGCGTCCCTCAGCGACGCCCACCTCGCCAACGTCGCCTGGGCGCTCGCGCGCCTCGGGCTCGCCCCGGGCGGCGCGTTCCGGCAGGCGCTGTGCGACGAGCTGCGCGCGCGGTGAGGCGCCGCGCCGCTGACCAGCACCGCGCTGCGCCGCGCCGCGCCGTGCCGACCCCCGCCGCGCCGCTCCGCGCCGACCCCTGCCGCGCCGCGCCGCGCGCGCGCAGGTGCCGGACGCTGAGCGCGCCCGACCTGGCCGCGCTGCTGTGGGCGCTCGCGCGCCTCGCGCCGTCGCCACCGGCCGACCTGCTGCCGGACCTGCTCGACCGCAGCCTCGACCTGCTGCGCGCCTGCGAGCCCAAGCTGCTCGCGCACCTGGCAGGCGCGCTCGCGCGCCTCGGCGCGGCGCCGGGGCCGTCCTGGCTGGCAGCGTTCGAGTCGGCGTCGCTCGCCGCGCTGCCGGCGGCGGAGCTGCCGGAGCTGGTCAGCCTCGCGCTCGCGCTGCAGGCCCTCGCGGGCGGGCCGCGCGGCGCCGGCCCCAGCGCCGCGTGGCAGGCCGCGTGCGTGCGCCACATCCGGCTGCGCGTGCGCTGTGCGGGCCTCAACCTCGACTGCGCCCAGCTCGGGGCGCTGCTCGGCGAGCTCGGCGCGCCCGGCCTCGCCGCGGCCGCGGCCGCCGCGTCGCTGGACGGCGAGGACGACGACGGCGACGGCTGCGCGGTGGAGTTTGTCCTGGGCGCCACGTGACGAGGGGAGCGGGCGGCCGTCGGCCGAGGGGCGCGCCTCGGCGGCCCCGTGGTGTGCGCGCTGTTTGTGCGGCGCGCGCGCGGGCTGTCCGCTCTGCTGGAGGGGCTGGGAGCGCGAGAGGACGGCGTCGCGGGAGTGGGAGAGCGAGGGGGGCCGTGCCGCTGGCGCCGGGCGAGGCGCTGCGGTCGGCGTTGTGCATCATCAGCTGTTGTATGCCTCACTTTTCCCTGTAGGCGGCCCGGTGGCTGCGGCCGCGCCTTCGTTGCACTGCGTGACGCGGGGGGAGAGGCGTCGCGCGCGCCCGGTCTGCGTCGGCGGCGGCGACACAGTTTTGCGTGGCACACAGAGCGGTGCACGTGCCCCAGCGTGCGGTTGTGTGTGGGGTGGGTTCAAGCAATCAAGCCCCCCCCCCCCCCCTGCTGCGCGGGGGCGGCGGGCGCAGGTGGGTTGTTCGGGCGCCGCCGTCGGGCGGCCGGTCGTTTTGTACAACACGCGGCGCGGTCTCCAGGAGGGAGGAGCGCGATTTTGCACTGCGCTCCCGACTGTTCGTGGCCCTGAGCTGCTGCCCTGTAAAAAGCACGGCGACTTGCAGCGTCACCGGCGGCAGCAGCGCCGTCACCCGGCCGCTCGCATTCGGCGCGCGCCGCCCGGCCACCTGCGCCTGCCCGACACGCCGCCACAGACCTCCCGCGCACTCCCACGCCCTCGCCGCAGCACGCACGCAGACGGACGCGACGGAAATAGCAGCCTTCGTCACCAAGCAAGACCAACCGAGCCAAAATGCTTCTCGCGGTCCTCCTGCTCCTATCTCCGTTCCGGAGCAGCGCGGCCGGGTGCACGCTCTTCGCCGGAGGGCCCTGGACCGTGCGCGTGGACGACCTGCCCGTGGTGCCTGGCTCGGCGTGAGAGCGCGCGCAGGCAGGGCTGTTGGGTGCCTGCCACGCAGCGGCCACGGCAGCCCGGCGCACGGCGCCTCGGCAGCGCCCCGGGAGCCAACGCCCGCCCCCGACCTCCCGCCGCGCGCACGCAGCCAACGCCCGCCCCCGACCTCCCGCCGCGCGCACGCGCTGCCCCGCGCAGGGCGCTGATCGCAGCGGTCGGCGGCGCGACGCCGGTGCACGCAGACTTTGCCGGGCATTTCACCAAGGACGGGCAGGCGATCTATTACGGCATTCCGTTCAACGTCGTCAACAGCGCCGGCGGAGACGCCGCGCGCATCCCGCGCGGGGCGACGCAGGCGCGCGGCTTTCCCCTTGCCGCGCGGCGCCGCGCACAGCGCGCGCCCGCCCCCACACACACATCCACGCCGCGCGCCACTCGCCCGCCAGTTTTTTGAGTATGGCGACGAGTCCGACCCCGGCGTGTATCCGTTCCCCGCCGACGCGGCGGTCGAGGGGGCGTACGCGCGGTGCGCCGCGCCGCCGCGCGGCGAGGACTGCGACAGCCAGGCCGCCGGCGACTGCCCGCACGGCGTGTGCGGCGGCGACCGCCACGTGCTGACCGTCGACGAGGCCGACTGCACGCTCTACGAGGCCTGGCGCTGCGAAGGCCCGCCGCGCGACCTGGCGGGCGCCTGGAGCTGCGCCAACGGCGCGCGCTTCAACCTCAGCGACCCGGCCTTCCCGCAGCGCCCGCTCGGCTGGACCGCGGGCGACGCCGCGGGGCTGCCCATCCTGCCGGGCCTCGTGCTCGTGGACGAGGCGCTCGGCCGCGGCGCGGTGGAGCACGCAGTGCGCGTCACCGTGCCGCGCACGCGGCCCGCCTACGCGTACCCCGCGTCGCACATGGCCGGGAGCGGTGCGGAGCGGGACGGCTCGCGGGGCTGGGGGACGGGCCCGCGCCGCGCCTGCACGCACGCGGCCGCCCACAGCCGCCCACACGCCCGCGCCGACGCAACCCCTCACCCCAGGCGGCGAGGGCGACCTGTGGATGGGCGCGCGGCTCCGGCTGCGCGCCGGCTTTGACTGCGACGCCCTGCCCAACCGCACGCCCGCGGCCGCGGCCATCTGCCGCGCCATGCAAAGGTGCCTCCCCCCACCCTCCCCGCGCGCGCGCGCGCGCGCGTGCGTGTGCGCTGCCGCGGCGAGCGGCCGCGCCGAGCGCCCGGACCCGCCCGCGCGCGCCCCTCCGGCCAGGTACGGCCTGATTGTGGCTGACAACGGCGGGGCCTGGTATTTTCAAGGCCAGGCGAGCCCCGACTGGGAGACGCGGCAGAACCTCGACGCCTTCCACGACGACATCCGCAGCATCAAGGGCGCCGACTTTGACGTCGTCTCCCTCAGGCAGGGTGAGCCCGGCGCCGCAGCACGCCGGCACGCGGCGCGGCGCCCGCCGCGCGCCCGCGCACCCAGGCACGCGCCGCGCCACTCACTGCGCCCGCGCCCACGCCCGTCGCGCAGGCGGCGACTGCCTGTGCCTGAACTACGAGTGCACGCGCTGCACCTGCGCCGAGTGCCCGCCGCCCAGGGTCCCCGCCCGGCGCCGTCGCCCGCGCCGCCGCGCTCGCCCGCGCCGCCGCGCTCGCCCGCGCCGCCGCGCTCGCCCGCGCCGCGGCCGTCGCCGTCGCCGCCGCCGCCCGAGGCCGCCGGCGCGCTGCGCAACGCCGACGGCAGCTGCGTGCTCATGCCGCCCGGGAGCCCGTGGCACGCGGACGTGTCGCGCGCGCCGTTTGCCGTGCTGCCGCGCAGCGCGGCCATCATCGGCGCCGTGGTGGCCGCCTCTGCAGATGACGGGGGTCAGGACATGGGCGTCCACGCCGACTTTGCAGGACACGAGGGCAGCTACATCTACGGTGCGCTGCAGCTGCCCGCGCCGGCGCGCGCAGCCGAGCGGGTGCGGGCGCGGCAGCCGCCAGACCCGCCCCGCCGCCGTGCCGTGCTGTGCCGCCCGCCAGGCATCCCCATCAACCGCGTGGACAGCCGGCGGCAGAGCTTCCCGCGCGGGCAGACGCTGTTCACCGAGTGGCTGGAGGAGAGCGACCCCGGTGCGGGGCCCGTGCAGCGCTCGCACGCCGCGCTGGTGCCGGCGCCGGCCGAACAGCCCCGACCCGGCCGCCGCCGCGCCCAGCTCACGCCTCCGGGCACGGCTCACGTGAGCCGTGCACGCCTCCGGGCTCGCGCCGCCGCGCAGGGCGTTACCCATTCCCGCTGCGCGCGGCGATCGAGAGCGGCAGCGACCGGCACGTGCTGGCCGTCGACAACAGCACCTGCCTGCTGTACGAGGCCTGGCGCTGCACGCCGCCGCGCAGCCTCGCGGGTGCGTGGAGCTGTTTCAATGGAGCGATCTTCAACCTGAGCGACCCCGCCGTGTGGCAGCGCCCGCTCGGGTGGACGTCGGGCGACGTCGCAGGGCTGCCCATCGCCGTGGGGCTGGTCAGGGTGGCCGAGCTGCGCCGTGGGCGCATCGACCACGCGATCCGCATGACCGTGCCGCGCCTGGTCAACGCCTACGCCGCGCCCGCGAGCCATTGCCCGGGCGACGACGGCGCGCCGCCCGGCAGTCCCTGGCCGGGCATGCGCGCGCGGCTGCGGGCGGGCTTTGCCTGCGGCGGCCTCCGCACGCGCGCCGCGCGCGTGGTCTGCGCCGCGCTCAAGCTCCACGGCGCCATCGTCGCCGACGCCGGCACCGCCTGGTTCATCACTGGGGAGGCATCGCTGGGGTTTGAGCGCCTGCTCGGCGCCGACCTCGACGCGTTCCACAGCGACCTCCGCTCCATCAAGCCGGCGCGCGAATTTGAGGTCGTGAGCGACGGCGCCGAGCTGGTGCCGTGCCGCTAGCGCGCGGCGAGTGTGGCGCGCGCGGGGTCCGAGGGCAAACCGCCGTCGCAGCTGCGCACCACGCCCTCGGCCGCGCCGGCCGCGCACACCCGCCCGCCCCGCACCCAGCTCAGCCTTCCCGCCACGCCAGCAGCCATGGCTGGGGGCCCCGTGGCGCACGCGCTCGCGCCCAACGTCGCTGAGGTCGAGGCCCGCTACGGCGCTGGCGCCAGCCTCCCGCCCGCCACGCCCGCGTTTGCCCCCTCTGACATGCCCCAAGGCGTCGCTCGCATCGTCAGGGGCGCCGCTCGGCTCTTTGAGGCGCGTGGCAGCGGCGCGGCGCGGCCGAAACGGTCGGCGCTGCCCACGCCGCCCTGCGCCGCCCGGGCGCAGGCGCGCGGCATGGAGGAGCACGTGGCGGCGCGAGGATGTCACCCACCGCACGGGAAGGCGTCGCTCGCGAATGTGTCCGCTGCGCCGGGCGGGGGAGCGTCACAGCGAGAGCGCAGCGGGCCTAGCCTTGAGCCCCACCCCTCGGGGCTCGGAGCAGCATCACGCGCCGTGACGTGTCACGCTCGCGCTGGGGCACCGCGTGGCCAGGTCGTCGTCGTCGCCACATGCGCGGCGGCACGCGCGCTCGGGCGGCCTACCCGCCCGCGCCCGCCCCCGCCCGGCCGCCCGCCGCGCTCGCCAGCGGTCGCCCCGGCCCTCCCACGCCACGCCGGCGCCGGCCAGCGGGGCTGCGTCGCGCGCCGGCGGCGGCGGGGTATATAATGGCGTCGTAGTCGCGGCGGCGCTGCTCCGCCGCGCACTTGCGCTTGTAGGCCGCCGCCTCCTCCTCGGCAGACTGCTGCCGCCGCGGCGGCCGCACGGGCTCGCCGCCGCCGCGAGGTGTCCTCCGCCTCGGTACGGGAGTGCGCGCAACGCTGCCGCCGCGCTGAGCGCGCCGCCGCCCGGCGCTTGCTGGCCGCCGGCGCGCTGGCCGGCGCGCGCGCGGCCGGGGCGGGCGACGCCCGGCGGTCGGCCGCCGGCGACGCCCGGCCCCGCTGCTGCAGGCGCTGCGAGCGCTGGCGCGCCGCCCGCACCATTGCGCTGTCACCGTTCTGCACGCGCACCTCGTGCAGCGTGCTCGGCTGCGGCTGCGGCGGCGCCTGCTCCCCGCGCGGCGCGTGCGCCTCGCGGGTGCGGCTGGGCGCCGCCGGCCCCGCCGCCTTGGTTGCAGCGGCAGCCGGCGGCGCACGCGCCGCCAGCGCCCCTGCGCCGCCGCCGCCGCCGCTGCTGTTGCTGCTGCTCGTGGGCGGCGGCCGCGGCGGCGGCGGCGGCGGCGGCGGCAAGCTCGCGCCGCCGCTGCCGCTGCTGCTCGCGCTCACACCGCCGCTGCCGGCACCGCTGCTGCTGGCGCCGCTGCTGCTGCTGCCGCCGCCGGCGCCGCCGCTGCTGCTGGCGCTGCTGCCACTGGCGCTGTTGCTGCCGTGGCACGCGGCGCCCATCTGCCGGCTTGGCGGCGGCGGCGGCGGCGGTGGCAGGCCGGCGCGGACGTTGACGCCGCTGCTGCCGTGGACGGCCCGCAGGCACGCTGCGACGGCGCGGGCGGACGGCCCAAACATCAGCGTCGCCCCGGCCGGTCCCCGCTGGCCGGCGCCGGCGTGGTCTGGGACAGCCCCATCATCACCACGAGCTGCCGCGAAGACCTCCGGCTCGCTGTCTACCTCGGCAAGAGCGTCGCGGCGCTGTCCCTCCACCCCGCGCTTGTCGAGGCGCGCGCCGCAGCTGCCACAGCCGTGGCGCACGCCGGCAGCGCGCCGCGCACTTCACGCTGTGCGGTGCCGTACAACAACGGCCCGAGCGCGCAGGTGCACGCCGTGGGCGGCGCGCGCAGCATCGTCAAGGTGCAGGGCGTCGTGCGCGTGGCTCCGAAGCGCAGCGCCTGGCTGCCGCCCAGCCTGCTGGTGCCCGCGTCGATCGACATCGCCGCCACGATCCGCCTCGGCGTGGTCGGCCCGCTGGAGAGCGGCAAGGTACGCGGCACGCGCCGGCTGCGCCCGCCTCCGCCGCCGTCCGCACCGTCGCCGCGACGCGCCCGCGCCCCGCCCCCTGGGCGTGCCGCGCCGCCGGCAGCCGTGCTGCGTCGCCTGCCACCACTCCGTCCCGCTCACCCGCCGTTGTCGCTCCTCCCCTCCCCCCCCCCCCCCCCCCTGCCGTGCGTGCCCTCGCGCCGCCGGCCCGCCGCGCCGCAGGTCCCGTCCGAGGCTACGTACTTGGCCTCTCCGCCTTGGTCTTCGGCCCCGGCGCGACTGATGTGCTACGCGACGGCGGCGCCGCCGCCGGATGTGACATCGATCCCTGGACGGTTGGCGCCCCTATGGACTGACCTGGACGAGCTGGCGCCCCAGCCATGCACCGGAGGAGCGGCTCCCGCCGGCGCGCAGCCTGGTGCGCGCCGGCTGGGGGCTGCGCATCACAGGCGGCGGTGGGGCAGCAGCAGCGCGGGCGCGGCGCCGGGCGGAGTGGCGTCCCCGGCGTGCACAACGGTGCACGCCGAGTCGTGGCGTGCTGTTGCTGCGTGACCTCCATTTGGGCTGTGCTTGGGGCGCGGCTTGCTCGGGGCGCGGCGCGCACGTGGGTGTGGGCGGCGGTGGGGGAGCGTGGGCGGGCTTGCGGCAGGCTTCTTGGTGGTGGGCGGCGCGTGCGGCTGGCCTTTTGGCTGGGCTGCCCGCGGGTCCTGGAGGGAGCTGGATCTGGCGGGCATCGGGCCGGCACAGGGGCGGCGGTCGCCGCGGGCCGCGACCCCGCGCGCGACGCGCTGCCGGCTCAAGGTCAAGGTCATTTACCCCGTATGCTCGCGCACATCGGGCCCGCGCCCCTTAAGGACGGTAGCTGGTCCTCTTGACCCGTGCAACCACGCCGCAGGCCCTACCGGGCCACAGGGGCAGCGGGGGAAAACCAGCGCAAACCCCGCCTCATCTCACGCAAACGACGTGGGGCAGGCCGCAACCAGCAGGGGCACCACACACCAACCGCGGCAAGCCTGCCCAGGCGCACACGCAGCACACGCCGCGCCGCGCCGCGCCCCGCCGGCCGTCACTCGCAGAGTCGCGCCCCCTGCGACGTGGTGCACCGAATGTTAGGAGCTTGGGGAAGGATGACCGGTAGACGCGAGTAGGCCGTGCAGGGCGGCCAATTTTTCAGCCTGCGCCCATGTAGCCCCCAACCGCCCCCGCGGGCACCGGGCAGGGTTTAGGGTTTAGCAAGAACCTTGGCAAGTCCAGCCAAGCAGCAAGCAATACCAGCAGTCGTCCATCTTCGAGGAGATCGTGTTCTTGGCGGCCTCTGCCTCCGGCGCCGCAGGCGTCGGCGGCGTCGGCGGCGTCGGCGTCGGCGTCGGCGGCGTCGGCGTCGGCGTCGGCGTCGGCGTTGGCTTGTCGCCGGCGTCGGCGTCGGCGGATGAGTCGCGCAGGGCGCGGCCTGCACGCCAGAGAGTGAGCGCGCAGCGGCAGCGGCAGCGGCGGGGCGGCGAGTGAGTGAGGGTGCCTGGGCGAGAGATCCGGGCGCGCGCTCAGGCCCGAGCGCCGCCGGCTGCGGCCGCGCGCGCTGACCGCCCAGCCTGGCTGCCTGCCGCGCACCTTGCGCGCCGCTTGCCACCAGGAGGACCAGCAGGCTCATCGCCAGGAGGACGGTGGCCTTGGGAGGAGCCATGGTCGCGGGTCGTCGAGGTCCGCGGGCGAGTCGATCGACGATCGAGGGCGGGGCGGCAGGCTCGGCTGTGCGGCCGATCATATAAGGTCGCGAAGTGCTGCTGGAGTGACGTGGGAGGGTTTCGCCACACGTGCAGCGGGTCGCCGGGCGGGCGACTTGCGCCACTCTTCCGCGCGTTCCGCGCACGCGGAGGAACGCCGCCGACGCGACCGCGCAGCTGGTCGGAAGCGGGGCGGCGGCGGGCGGCTGACGGCGGTGCCTGCGCTGCTGCGGCCTCTCTTCGGCGGTGTCTAAGGCCTCCCCCGGCGACATGCCGCTCGCCCTGGGCGTTCCGTCAGCCATGTCTTGCCGGGGGGCACGGTCTGGCTGCCTACACAGAGCTGCGCTTGCGGCAGGCCTGCCTGCTCACCGCGCGCCGCGCGCCCGCTGCGGCTCTTGCCGCCCGCCGCGTACCAACGCGGCTGCCCCGCCCCCGAGCCGCTTTACCTATTATGGGCGACAACAGCGTCAGCTTTTACGCCGACTACGACGGCGCCTGGCACCCGCTGGTCGGCGTCACCACCCCGCGCCTTGCGGCGGGCCCCGCGCACGCGGGCGCCCCGCCGGGAGCGGACTACGCGTGGCTCGACGGCGCCTGGCGACGCGTAGTCGCTGCCGCCGCTGCCCGCGCCGCTGAGGAGGCTGCGGCAGCCCGCGCGCGCGCCGAGGGCCGTGCTGCGTCGCCTGCCACCACTCCGTCCCGCTCACCCGCCGTTGTCGCTCCTCCCCTCCCCACCCTCCCTCCCCCTGCCGTGCGTGCCCTCGCGCCGCCGGCCCGCCGCGCCGCAGGTCCCGTCCGAGGCTACGTACTTGGCCTCTCCGCCTTGGTCTTCGGCCCCGGCGCGACTGATGTGCTACGCGACGGCGGCGCCGCCGCCGGATGTGACATCGATCCCTGGACGGTTGGCGCCCCTATGGACTGACCTGGACGAGCTGGCGCCCCAGCCATGCACCGGAGGAGCGGCTCCCGCCGGCGCGCAGCCTGGTGCGCGCCGGCTGGGGGCTGCGCATCACAGGCGGCGGTGGGGCAGCAGCAGCGCGGGCGCGGCGCCGGGCGGAGTGGCGTCCCCGGCGTGCACAACGGTGCACGCCGAGTCGTGGCGTGCTGTTGCTGCGTGACCTCCATTTGGGCTGTGCTTGGGGCGCGGCTTGCTCGGGGCGCGGCGCGCACGTGGGTGTGGGCGGCGGTGGGGGAGCGTGGGCGGGCTTGCGGCAGGCTTCTTGGTGGTGGGCGGCGCGTGCGGCTGGCCTTTTGGCTGGGCTGCCCGCGGGTCCTGGAGGGAGCTGGATCTGGCGGGCATCGGGCCGGCACAGGGGCGGCGGTCGCCGCGGGCCGCGACCCCGCGCGCGACGCGCTGCCGGCTCACGCCGGCCCCGCAGTGTTGAGTCCACAGAGTCTCCACTGGCCGCCCTGCACTGTCTTCTCGCGCCTACCAGTCATCCTGCTCCAAGCTCCCAACATTCGGTGCACCACGTTGCAGGGGGCGCGACTCTGCAACTGGCGGCCGGCGGGGCGCGGCGCTGCGTGTGCGGCGTGTGCGCCTGGGTGGGCTTGCCCGGCTGGTGTGTGGTGCCCCTGCTGGCGGCGGTTTGTCCCACGCCGGTTGCGTGAGGTACGGCGGGGTTTGCGCTGGTTTTTCCCCGCTGCCCCTGTGGCCCAATCGGGCCAGCGTGACGTGGTTGCACGGGTCAAGCCACCGTCCTCAAAGGACGCGCGGTGGTGTTGTGATCGCGAGAGCGCTGATTGGGTGCGGCAGAGTGCTTCGTTACAAGCGCCGGTGGCACGCGGAGCCTTTATAGGGCACGCGGCAGGCTGGGAACTTCTCGTGTTCACCCTTCTGCTCACGGTGGTGTGTACTCCACTGGAGTTCTGAGCTTCCGGCTCTCGCAGTGAAACTCTTGCTGAAACAGCTCAGGCAGCGCACGCGCGCACGCGTGGGCGCGCGAGGGCGCTGCTAAAAAAAGATAAAGATAAAGATAGTGCTGCAGCGGGCTGGCCTGCAAGCAGACCAGACAGCCCAGGACCTTCAACACGCGGGACCAATGCGCGCGAGCGTGTGGTGTGTAACTGACCTTGACCTAACCCGTGGCCCCAGTGTGATGTAACTGACCTTGACCTACAGCGCCGGGCATAGGCCGCAAAGCCCTAACACACAAGGTCAAGGTTCACTCACACCAACAATACACAGGGGTTAGAAGAGCGGGGGGGGGGGGGGTACCAAGGTCAAGGTCCACACCAGGCACAGACCCCAAAACATTTCCAGTCACATTTCAGGGAGGTCGTGTTCTTGGCGGCCTCTGCCTCCGGCGCCGCAGGCGACGGCACGTTGTCGCGGGCGTCGGCGTCGGCGGATGAGTCGCGCAGGGCGCGGCCTGCACGCCAGAGAGTGAGCGCGCAGCGGCAGCGGCAGCGGCGGGGCGGCGAGTGAGTGAGGGTGCCTGGGCGAGAGATCCGGGCGCGCGCTCAGGCCCGAGCGCCGCCGGCTGCGGCCGCGCGCGCTGACCGCCCAGCCTGGCTGCCTGCCGCGCACCTTGCGCGCCGCTTGCCACCAGGAGGACCAGCAGGCTCATCGCCAGGAGGACGGTGGCCTTGGGAGGAGCCATGGTCGCGGGTCGTCGAGGTCCGCGGGCGAGTCGATCGACGATCGAGGGCGGGGCGGCAGGCTCGGCTGTGCGGCCGATCATATAAGGTCGCGAAGTGCTGCTGGAGTGACGTGGGAGGGTTTCGCCACACGTGCAGCGGGTCGCCGGGCGGGCGACTTGCGCCACTCTTCCGCGCGTTCCGCGCACGCGGAGGAACGCCGCCGACGCGACCGCGCAGCTGGTCGGAAGCGGGGCGGCGGCGGGCGGCTGACGGCGGTGCCTGCGCTGCTGCGGCCTCTCTTCGGCGGTGTCTAAGGCCTCCCCCGGCGACATGCCGCTCGCCCTGGGCGTTCCGTCAGCCATGTCTTGCCGGGGGGCACGGTCTGGCTGCCTACACAGAGCTGCGCTTGCGGCAGGCCTGCCTGCTCACCGCGCGCCGCGCGCCCGCTGCGGCTCTTGCCGCCCGCCGCGTACCAACGCGGCTGCCCCGCCCCCGAGCCGCTTTACCTATTATGGGCGACAACAGCGTCAGCTTTTACGCCGACTACGACGGCGCCTGGCACCCGCTGGTCGGCGTCACCACCCCGCGCCTTGCGGCGGGCCCCGCGCACGCGGGCGCCCCGCCGGGAGCGGACTACGCGTGGCTCGACGGCGCCGCGTAGTCGCTGCCGCCGCTGCCCGCGCCGCCGAGGAGGCTGCGGCAGCCCGCGCGCGCGCCGAGGGCCGTGCTGCGTCGCCTGCCACCAATCCGTCCCGCTCACCCGCCGTTGTCGCTCCTCCCCTCCCCACCCTCCCTCCCCCTGCCGTGCGTGCCCTCGCGCCGCCGGCGGCGTGGGCCCTGCCCACCGCGGGGCGGCCTGCACGTTGTGTGCTGCGGGTCGAGCGTGGCTGGCGCATCACGCACTCCGACCATCTGCTGCTCTGGACTGGCGTGCCACACCCCGTGCGCCGCGTGCCGGTTCCGGTGCAGCCGCGGCGCGTCGCGCGCACACAACTGCTCAAGGATCCGTTCACCGCGGCCAGCGCCATCCAAGACTACCATCACGCTGCCGACGCGGCCATGCGTGACTACGCCGCCATCGTCGACAACCTGCGCGCGAGCGTCGCGGTGGGGGCCCTCGCGGCGGCGGAGGCGTGCACGCTCGCCAAGCAGGTACTGTGCGCGCGCCTGTGGGAGGCGGTCGACGGCAGCATCGGCTTCCGGGACGCGCGGCAGGGAGGCGTTACGGGCGCGCGTCCGGCCGCGCCCGCGCTGCAGCGCGCAGCGCGCGCGCGCCGCGACGCTGATGCCGCGCTGGCGGCTGCCCGCGCGGCGGCTGCCGCCGACGGCACCGCCTCGGGCGCGGCGGGGCAGCTCGCTGTGGCGCAGCAGCGCAGCCACGACGCGGAGCGCGCGCTGGAGCAGGCGGTCGACGCCGCGCACCGCGCAGCGTGCGCGCGCGACGTCGAGCGTGTGTTTCAGCTGCAGGCGGCGCGTGACGACAAGGGCGTCTGGGCGCAGCTACGGCGCCTGGCCGGCCAGGCGGGCGCGCGCGACGCCGGGCCCAGCGCGCTGCGCGTACCTGGTAGCGCGGCCGACGCTGGTCTGGTGGTCGGCGACCAGCAGATTGCGGACGCGCTGGCAGTGCAATACGCATCGGTCGGCGACCCCGTGGCGTTCGCGGCGGTGCCGACTTTGACGAGCAGCACCGCCAGCAGGTGGAGGCAGATGTCGCGCGCTTCCGCGCCGAGGCGTCGCACGTGGCCGAGGGGCATGCGGGCCTGTCGGCACCCATCACCGTCGACGACGTCGCTGATCAAGCCGGCACGCGGAAGAACAACCGCGCGCCCATCCCGCTCGACGACGTGCCCAACGAACTCCTGCGTTTTGGCGGCGAGGCCGTCTGGGCTGCGCTGGCTACCTTCTACAACCTGCAGTTCGACCTAGAGGTCAAGGCGCAAACTGACGGCGTCGTGCGCCCGATCTACAAGCGCGGCGACCGCGCCGAGCCCGCCAACTACCGGCCGATCACCCTGGGCTCCGCGGTGGACAAGCTCTACCACCTCGTACTCAACGCCCGTCTCGTCGCCCACCTCGAGGAGGGCGGCCACCTCCACGACGCCCAGCACGGCTTCAGGCCCGGCCGCAACGCGCAGGACAACATCTTCATCCTCACGTCCTGCCTGGCCGCCCGTCGCGCGGCCGGTCTCGACACGTATGTCCTTTTCCTGGACATCCACAAGGCCTGCGACACCGTCTGGCGCGCCGGGCTGCTGTGGCAGCTGTGGCATCGGGGAGTGCGCGGCAAGCTCTTCCGCGTGCTGGCGCAGATGACGGACGGCCCGCGCAGCCGCGTGCTGCACCGCAGCGCGCTGTCGGCGGCTTACCAGCCGGGCATGGGCTGGGAGCAGGGCGACACGCTGGCCGCGACCATGTTCACCGTGTTCATCGACGCGGTGCTGCGCGAGGTGTGGGCGGCGCACCCAGGCGTGCCGCTCCCCGCGCCGGCCACCGCGCTGCCGGCTGGGGCCGCTACGTTGGCCCCGGCTGCGGACCCCGACGATAAGCTCGTTGCGCTGGCGTACGCGGACGACTGTGCTGGCGTGGCTGGCTCGCCGGAGGAGATGCAGAGCCTTGCCGACGTCACGCATGCTGCGCTCAACCGCTGGCGGCTCAAGGCCAGCGTTGATGCAAGCGACGCGTCCAAGACGGCCATCATGGTGGTGCGGTCGCGGCTGCGGTCACGGCGCGCGCGTCGCAGCGCCGCGGCGGCGGCGGCGGCCGAGGCGGCAGCGACAGCGACAGCGTCGCCGGCGACGCCGGCGGCGACAGCGGCAGCGGCAGCGGCAGCGGCAGCGGCACCGACAGCGTCGCCGGCAACGGCGGCAGCGGCACCGGCAGCGTCGTCGGCAACGGCGGCAGCGGTAGCGGCAGCGGCAGCGGCAACGTCACAGCGACAGTGGTGGTGGGGCCCCGCCGACGGCCTGGCCATCCCTGCGGTTCAGACCTACACCTACCTCGGCGTCGTCCTTACGGACGACGCGAGCTGGGGCGCGCACCTGGAGCATAGGCTGCAGCAGGCTGGCCGAGCAGCGCGCGCGCAGCAGGGCGTGCTGTGCGACCTGCGTCTGCCTCTCTGTGTGCGGCGCCTTGCGCTCACAGCGGTCGTGCAGCCGTGCGTCACATACGCTGCGCAGGTCTGGTCCCGGGACACGGCGGCGCAGCGGCAGCACCTTGACCCGTGGCAGACGCAGACGGTGGCGTGGGCGCTGGGGTGCCCGCCAAACGCTATGCGCGTCTGCCTGCAGCAGGAGCTGGGCGTCGTGCCGCTGCACGTCGCCTGCAACGCGGCGGCGCTGCGCTACTGGCACAGGCTGCGCCACCTGCCCGCTGACCGCCTGGTGGTGCGTGCGCTGCGGGCGTGGGGCCACAGTGGGGGCTGGACTGGAGCGCTGGATAGCCTGGCGCGCAGCTGGGGGCTTGCAGCGGGCGCGTTTGCCTGGGACGCCGTGAGCTTTGCGCAGCACATCACGCGGCGCGCGGGAGCGTACATCACGGCAGCGTGGCGACGCAGCGCAGCTGGCAGCGCCAGCGGCATTGCAGCGCGCTACGCGCGGGCCTTTGGGCCCGGCGAGCTGCGGCACCACAAGCCCCAGCCCCGGCACTACCTTGCAGACCTCTCCGATGACCGGCGCGGCGCGGCCGCGCAGTTGCTACTGCGCCTGCGCGCTGAATGCGCGGGCTTGGCCGCGGAGCACGGCTATCAGCGGGGCAGCACGGCTGCTGCGCGGCTGCGCGCTGCGTGCCCCGCATGCAAGGCCGCTGAGGCGTCGGCCCCGGCGGCCGAGACTGCAGCCCACTTCCTCTTCCAGTGCCCCGCCCCGGGTCGTGCAGGCAAGCTGGCGGCGCTTCTGCAGGCGATGCGGGCGGCGCCGCGTCTCCCGGCCCGCGGCCTCCACCCAGCGGCCATGGCAGCCAACATGGAGTTGGAGCTGTGGAAGGCGGGCGTCGGCGGCGTGCCGGCGTTGCCTGCCTGCCCCTGCCCCGGGGGCTGCGCGATCGAGCTCATCGACGGCCAGTGGCACAACCTGCCACGCCTGCCGCTGCTCCTGCGCGAGCTCAACGGTCTGTTCGGCACGCTGCCGCGCTGGGCCGCCGAGCCGCTCTAGAGCCAGATCTGGCGCACCGCGCCGGGCGCGGCGCTCATGGCGTGGGCCGGGGAGCCGTACTATGCGAGCCTGCGCGCCGCCGGCAGCCCTCCCGGCGCCGCCGCGCCGGCGGGCCCAGCCACGGCCGGCGCGCCCGCCGCGCCGGCGCAGAAGGCGCTGTGAGCGCGCGGCGCCGCCGCCGAGCCTGGCGGCAGGGGTCGGCGCGCGCGCGGGTGCGGAGAGGTCGTTGCGTCGCAACCGGTTGCAGAGGCCGCTCGCCGCCGCGCGGTCACTGCGCCAGCTTGGCGTGCAGCCATGCGCGCGCTGCGGGCTCCAGCTCGTCCAGCACCGCGCGCACCGCGGGGTCCCGCCACAGCGCCTCCCGCCACGCCGCCAGCCGCGGCAGGCCCAGCGCGGCGAGCGAGAGCGGCCCCAGGCCCAGCGCGGGCCACAGGAGCTCGGCGTAGGTCAGCAGGCCCGGCCACCCGCAGTCGGCGAGGCTGAGCGCGCCGCCCACCGCGTACGCGGCCGCCCCGCCGCCGCCCGCGCCGCCGCCCTCGGCGCAGAGCAGCGCCTCGAGCTGGGCCAGCCGCGACACGAAGGCCGCACGCCCGTCCGCGACGCGCGCGGCGTCGCGCGTTGCTGGCGCGACCTGGCCGTAGAGCTGCCGTAGCGCCGGCTCGGCGTACAGGTCGTGGAAGCGGCTGACCAGGCGCGCCTGCGGCGCACCCCGCGCGCGCGCGCGCGGGGCGGGGCGGGCGTTGAACGACGGGGGCCGGCGCGCGGGCGCAGCCGCGCGCGCGGCCGGCCGGGCGGGCGGCCGCGCCGCGCCGCACACCTGCGCGCGCGCCAGCGGGTCGCGCGGCAGCAGCGGCGGCAGGGGGAAGGCCTCGTCGAGCCACTCGTTGATCACCTCGCTCTCGCACAGCACCACCTGCGCCCGCGCCCGCGGCCAGGCCGCGGCGCCGTCTCGGAGCCAGCCGGCCGGCGCTGGCAGCGCTGCGCGCGCGCTGGTTGCGGGGCGTGCGCGCACCGCGCACCTCGCGCGGCAGCGGGCCGCCGCGCACGCACAGCGCCGGGATCTTGCCCAGCGGAGTGGCGCCCGGCGCGCCGGCGCCGCCGCAGGGCGGCGCGGGCAGCGCCGTCCACGCGAGGCCCTTGGCCGCGAGCGCGACCTTGACCTGCCGGCGGCGCAGGCGCGCCGGCGCGTGGCGGGCGGAGCTGGGGCGCGCAGCGCGCGCGTGCCAGCGGGGCGCGCGCCAGCGGGGCGCGTGCGACCAGCGCCTTGCCTTGGCGCAGTACTCGGAGTGCGGGTCGTCGACGAGGAGCAGCTCGAGGTCCTGCTGCTGGTCCTCTACGTGCTGCCGCTGGTGCTCCTCAGGCGAGCCCAAGCTCCGCGGTGCGGCCGCCGCCATGCGGCGCCAGTGCTCGTGCCGCCGCAGCAGCGGCGAGCGCCGCGGTGGTGCCGCCGCGGTGCCGGCAGCTGCTCGTCGGCCCGAGACGGATCCAGTGGCTGTAGCGCGCTGGCGTGGGTCGAAGGCGGCTCGCATGCCCGGCGCCGCCGCTGCTCGCTGCGCGGCCTGGCGCTCCTCGAAGTCCGGCGCGCTGCAGCGCAGAGGAGGAGGGCTGAGGAGCAGCAGCAACTGCAGCCGGCACGTTTTCCTGGCGGGGCAGCGCGCGTTTTGGTTGCCCGCGGCAGCTGAAAGCGCGCGGCTATCGGGCGGCCGGTGACGCCCGAAACCGCCGCTGCCGCTGCCCGCCGCGGCGCTGTGCGCCAGTGGCGCTGCTCTCCGGTGTTACACAGCCGCGTTGTGTGTGCACGCGGGCTCGAGAAAAAGCCCGCGCGCCGGCAGCCGCCCAAAACAGCGCCCGGCGATGATGATGTACACCCCGCGCGCGGGGCTTCCTCGGCAGCAGCGCCCGCCGCTGCGACGGCTTCAGGGGCCGCTCACGCCGGGGATGGTGCCGCTGGAGCTGGCGGCCAGGAAGGCAAAGCCCAGCGCGTGGCCGAGCGCGCCCCACGCAAAGGTGTCGATGAGCGTGAAGCCTGCCCGGGGCGGCGGCGGCGGCGGCGGCGGGAGGGCGAGCAGCGGTGGCGGCGGCGGCGCGCGGGGCGGCGGGCGGCAGGCGTCAGCCGCTGCACCAGCAGCTGCGCCCGCTGCCGCTGCTGCGCCCGCTGCTACTGTGCCTGCGGCCGCCGTTGCCGTGGCCGGGGTGCGCGGCCAGGCGGCGCCCGCGCGCACCGGCGGGGTCGTTGGTGGTGGTGATGAAGCTGGCCTCCTGCTGCAGGCTGTCGAAGTAGGTGCTGCCTGCGGCGCGGCGCGGGCAGAGGGGGCGGGTCGGAGGGGGCCGCGACGGGCCGCGCCGGCGCTGCTCGGCGCCGACGCTGCCCGCGCGCCGCGCCGCGCGCCGCCTGCTGCGTGCCGGCCGCGGGCGCGTCCCGCGGCCGCGCCGCTCTCGCCGGCGAGCGGGCGCACCGGTGGTCTTGGGGCCGGCCGTGGCGGCGGAGCGCTCCAGGTCGCGGCGGTGCAGGGGCAGGAAGGCGAAGCGGCCGACCGCCAGCATCGTCGCGGTGCCGGCGCACACCTGCGCGGCCGCGGGCGGGTGGGAGGCAGCTGAAACGATGCACCTGGCGCGCCTGCACCGGCCGCACCGCGCCTGCACCGGCTGCGCAGCGCCCCGCCCGGCCGGTGCGCCGCCAGCTCGGGCGCGCGCCGGCGGCGCTGCGCGCCGCCGCCCGCGGCGCAGCAGCTGCTGCCCTGCCCCGCGCGAGCCCGGCGTGGCCCTGG
Source organism: Scenedesmus sp. PABB004 (assembly GCA_014905635.1). Classification (NCBI taxonomy): domain Eukaryota; kingdom Viridiplantae; phylum Chlorophyta; class Chlorophyceae; order Sphaeropleales; family Scenedesmaceae; genus Scenedesmus; species Scenedesmus sp. PABB004. Next base: position 252,777 of record JABVCE010000007.1, on the reverse strand, counting down.
CTGCTGGCAGCACGGGCGCGCGGCAATGGGCGCCCGCGGGCGGCGGAAACGCTCGAGCCAGCGCGGCGATCCGAGCGAGAGCGGGGCCCGCACCTGGAGATAAGGCTCGAGGCCAGCCCGGCATGCCACGCGGGTGGTGCGGGACGGCCGGGCAGCCTTCACCGGCGCCGCGGCAGCGCGCATGGCGCAGGGCTTGCTGAGCGTGGCCTGCATGATGATACTGGCGCGGGTCGAGCTGGGCGCTGGGCGGGGGGCGGCGCTGGGCTGCACGGATGCTGCTGGGGCGCACACACGAGGCGCTCGGCAGGGCGCGGGAGCCACAGGCGCACCGCGAGATCCGCGAAAGTTACACGACCACGAGTTCGTGCCGATTGAGCCGCGCCTGGGCGCCAGGTGCGCGCGCGGCCGGCCGCAGACGCCGTGCGCCGGGAAGCCGCCGCCGACAGGCGCAGCGCCGTGCCGCGGTCCCTCAGTGGTGCTCCGCGGCGTGCACGTGCTGCTGCTGCCGCGGCGCGGCGTCGCCGCCGTGCCGCCGCTGGCCGGCCTCGCTGCCGCCGTGCCGGACGGCGCGGTACCTGGGGCGGCGCCCGCCGCCGTCCCCGCCGGCGCTGCCGCCGTTGGCGGCGTGCAGCGCGTCCTTGAGCGCCGCGCTCAGCAGCGGGCCGCCGCCCGAGCCTGCGACGCCGGCCTGCACGGCGCCGCCGTGGTGCCGCTGTGGTGCCGCCCCGGCGTCGGCTGGCTGCGCGCCGCCGTCGCCGGCGGCGGCGGCCGCCTGGCCGCGCCGCGGGCGCGGCGGGAGCGGCGCGCTGCTCGAGAAGAGCGACGCGCCAAGGTCCGCGCCGCCGCCCCCGCTGCTGCTGTGCCGGCCGGCCCGGCCCCTGCCTGCCGGGACCGCCCGAGGCGCGCTGCCGCCGGGCGGGTGGTTTGGCAGCGCCGACAGCGCCGCCACGACGGCCGCGGCCCGCGCCTGCGCGTCGTGCCTGTGGGCCGCCCCGCCACCGCTGCTCCGGCTGCGGCCGCGGGCCCCGCCGTCGCCGCCGCCGCCCAGCTGCTGCTGGTGCGGCTGGCGCCGGGCCTGCGCGGGGCGCGGCGCGCGCGCGACTTGCTGCTGCTGCCGGTGCGGCGGCCAGGCCGCGGGCCGCGCGGGCGCGGAGCCGACGTGCAGCTCGCCCACGGCCGCCGCGAGCCCCGCCGCGCCGCCGTCGGCGGCCTGCTCCTCCAGGCGCCGCCGCGCCGCCGCCGCGCGCTCGCGCTGCCGCGCCGTGTAGTCACCGAGGCAGACCGGCCAGCTGCCGCCGTCGCCGAGGCTCGCCACGAGGCGCCTGAACAGCTCGAGCGCGTCCTGCACGCGCTGCACCTTGGCCGGGTCGCTGCTGCTGCCGTTGTTGGTCGCGTTGACGAGGCAGCTGCTCAGGCTGAGCGCGGCCGTCGCGCCGCCGAGCGCGGCGTCCGCGGCCGCGTGCGACTCGCGCGCGTCCTCGTCCGGCACCGCCGCGGCGAGCGCGCCCGCGAGCGGCGCCGGCAGGCGCGGCAGGCGCAGCACCGCACTCGGCCCAAAGAGCCACGCGTACGCGGCGAGCACGTCTGACGCAGCGTCGCCGCCGGACGTGGCGTCGAGCGCGGCGCGCATGCGCGCCTCGCTGCTGCTGGTCACCCACGCGATGTAGCCCGCGGTCGTGGCGTTGGCCAGGCTGTTGTGCGTGCCCACCGAGCGCGCGGTGTTGTCGACTGCGCGGCGCCGCGGCGGCGGCGGCGGCGGCGGCGGCGGCGGTGCGCGCGAGTCGGGTGTGGGTCGCGCTCCGAGGCGCGACACGCGCCGTGTCTGGACCCCAGCCGCCCCCGCCGCCGAGCAAAGCGCCGCCGCCGCCGCCGCGCGGCGCGCACCCGCATTGAACGGGTCCTCAATCGAAAAGATGTAGCGCTTAGCGCCCCACGGCGCGGAGACCCAGCGGCCCCACCACGCGCTCGCGCGCGTGCCCTCCTGCCCCGCCGTCCAGGCGGCCATCTGCGCGCCGCAAAAGCCGAAAAACCCCAGCAGCAGCTCCGCAAGGGTCTTGGGGTTCTCGCCCCCCGCGCTCAGCCGCGCGCGCTTGCCGAGGTAGGCCCCCGCGCCGATGGTCGCGAGGTCGAGCAGGCGCTTCAGCGCCGCGCACGTGACGCCGGGGCGCTGCAGCACGCGCGGCGCGCGCATGCTCGGCGCCTGCCGCTCGAGCAGCTCCCACACGGGCGGCAGCAGCGCGGGCGTCTCGCCGCACTGCGCGCGCCGGCGCCGGCGGCGGCGGCGGCGGCGGCGGGCTCGGCGAGTGCTCGGGGCGCGCGCCCGCTGGGGGCGCTCTCGCCGCGCGCGCGCCGCGGGCGCGTCTGCGCGTGGCTGCTGCTGCTGGTGTGGGGCGCGCCTGCAGGTAGAAGGCAACGAGGAGGCCCAGGCTCCAGCTGTTGAGCGTGCCGCTCGCCGCGTCGTTCAGGCCGTGCGCCGCCGCCCAGGTCTTCACCAGGCGGTACAGCTCCGCGTAGCGCCGGTCCAGCGAGCCCAGCAGCCTGGCGGCGCGCCGGCGCCGCGGCGGCGGTCGGGCGCGGCGCGCGCCGCGGCCCTGCGCGGCGCCGCGCAGCCCACGCAGCAGCGGCGGCGGCGCCGGCCCCGCGCGCCTCACTTTTGCATCTCCGCCTTGAACGCGCACTCGGGGCGGCTGATCGAAAAGTCGCACGCGAGGCGGGTGCGCGCGTGGACCGCCTTGAGCACCGGCACGCGCGCGTGCAGGATGCGCTCGACCTGCGACGCGGCGGCGGCGGCGCGTGGGCGCCGGCGCTGCGCGGCGGCAGCAGCAGCAGCAGCAGCAGCAGCAGCAGCAGCAGCAGCAGCAGCAACGGCAGCAGCAGCAGCAGCAGCAGCGGCGGGCGCCGCGCCCCGCGCGGCGCGGCGGCCGCACCTGCCCGTCCACGAGGCCGCGCGCCTCGAGCGCGTCCGCGAGGTCCTCCAGCAGGCAGCACTGCTCGTGCGGCGACCACTCGTGCAGCTCCAGCGGCGGCGGCGGCGGCTCGTCGGGGCCTTGCGGCGGCGCCGCCGGCACCCAGCCGGTCACGGCAAAGTCGAGGTCGCTGCCTGCGCGGAGGGGGGGGGGGGAGAGGGCGGAGAGGGCGTGGGCGCGGGGCACGGGCGCGCAAACGGCTCCAGGCCGCCGGGCGCGGCCGCGGCGCTCGCGCACCCCGCTCCAGCGCGCACCCGGCAGGTGGAGCCCCGCGCGGAAGGAGCCAAACGCCTCCAGCCCGGGGTGCAGGTGCGCCGGCAGCACCTCGGCGACCAGGTCTGCCATCTCGGCGACCACGCCGCGCCGCACCGCGTCGCTCTCTGGCGTCGGCTGCAGCGCATCCAGCAGCGCATCCAGCGCGTCGTCAAACAGCGCCAGGCGGTCGGGATCGGGGGCGGCCGGCTCCATCGCCGCCGCCACACCCGCGGCGGTGTCGCGCGCCGCGAGCAGCAGCAGCGACGCGGCGCCGGCGCCGCCGCGCCTCCGCTCGCCGCGGCCCGCCGCTGGCCCGCTGTCAGCACGGCACAGCCACCCGGGCAGCGCGGTGGGCGCGCGCGATCGGGGCCTGTGGAGGGGCTGCGGCCGAGCGGTGGTGGTGTCGGCACCAGGCCCGGCAGTTCAGCAGCAGCAGCCAGCGAGCGCGGGGTGGCTCAGTCATCAGCTCAGCGCCGGCTGGGCAGGAGAGGAGCGGGGCGGGCGGCCTGCGGAGCCCTTGCGCCCTCGTCGCCCTCTCAGCGCGCGAGCACGCCACGCCGCCGCCCGCACAGCTGGCAGAGTGCGCTCCTCGACGGACGCCGCATCTGACGCATCGGCAGGGCCCCAGGCGCGCGCGCAGCCGTCGCAGCCGGCCTGCGATCGCCTCGCCCCCGCCCCAGGCCGCGCGCCCGACGCCCAACGCCCGGCGGGCGTCGGCCCACGATGCTTCCTGCGGGCTCTCGGGCCGTCCTGGCCGCGGGTGCGCCCCGCCGCGGTCTGCTGCCGCCGCTGCCGCGGCCGCTGCTCACCGGCCGCGGCCGCCGCCCGGATGCACCGCGCGCCGCCGCAGGCGCGCGCTCGCTGGCGCAGGACGGCCTGTCCGGCGTCAGGTGCGCGAGGCAGGGGGGAGCAGCGCCAGCCGTCCGCGCGCACGCGGCCGCTGCGCGGGCCTCACGCGCGCCGCCGCCGCTCGTAGGGCGCTCGCGGCGGCGGGCCTGCGCGCCCTGGGCAGCGCCGCCCCGCAGCAGCAGCCGCAGCAGCAGCAGGCGCAGCAGGCGCTGCCGGAGCCGCAGCCGTGGCCCCGCCATCAGCAGCAGCAGCACTGGCCGGCGCAGCGCGCGCCGCGGCGGGGCCTGGCGAGCAGCGCGGGCGCGCTGGCGGCCGCGGCGGCAGCGGCGGCCGAGGGCGCTGCAGCGGCGGCGCCCAGGAAGGCGGCGCCGCCGCCGGTCGGCGGCGGCTCCGCGGCCGCTGCCGGCGCGCCGGACGAGCAGGAGCTGGACAAGCTGCTGCAGGTGCGCCGCCACGCGTGGCTGGCTGACAGCAGACGCCCTCGGCCTCGGCGGCGGGGGGCCTCTGCGTGCACGCCGCCCATGCCTCGCGCCGCCCATGTCTCACGCCACGCCGCCACCCGTGCCGCCGCCGCAGGTGCTGCTGCACCCGATGCCGCGCGCGCCGGCGTGGAACGCGCAGCTGTCGCCCTACCTGCTGCAGGTCAACGAGCAGCTGCTGCTGCAGCCCAGCGCGGTGCTGCTGTCGGTGCTGCGCGCGCTGCACGTCATACGCGGCGTGCTGCAGGAGGTGCGGCGGCAGGCGCGCGCGGCGCGCGCGGCGCGGCGGCAGGCCCGCCGCACGTCCCCACTGCGCCGCAGCGCCGCTGCGCGCCACCGCACGCGCTCACGCGCCGCCCCCGCCGCCGCATGCCGCGCCATGCCGCGTCACGCCGCGTCGCAGGACGGTCACGTCTACGTCGTCGGCACCAACCGCCTGCTCGCGCCGCTGGTGCAGGCGGCGGCGCGGGCGTGCCTCAACCCCAACGTCTGGTGGTACGGCCGCACTTGGTCCCCCGGCATGCTCACAAATTATGCGAGCCACAGGCGCCTCTTCAAGGAGGCACACCAGCCCAACCGCAGGTCCGCACTGCCGCGCGACGCCGCGCCGCGCGCCGCCGGGCGCGCCTGCGAGTCCCGTGTTGCGGGCCCCGCCGCCCCTCCCGCCCGCCCCAACGCCCGACGCCTTCGTCCGCGCCCGCCCCGCGCGCCGCTGCGCGGCCCAGGCTGCTGGCGACCAAGGGGTACCGCATGGTCAACCCCCTCTGCCCGGCGCCGCCGCCGAGCGCGGCGCCGCTGCCGCGGCTGAGCTGGGCCGACAAGTGGCTCCTGCAGGCGCGCACGCGGCGGCCGGGCTACCGACGCCTGCTGGAGGAGCTGCTGCACGCTGAGGACAAGCTGCACAGGTGCGGCAGGCCGGCCGGCGCGCCGGCGGCGGCGCGGGGGAGCGGGCGCCCCGCGCCGCGCCGCCCGGCCCGTGCCCCGGCGACCGCCGCCGCGCCGCCGCGCCGCCGCCGACCGCCGCCGCGTCTGCCGCCGCGCCGCGCCAGGTTCAAGCCCGCGGGCTCGCTGCGGGGGCAGCCGCGGTCGCTGCGGCTGGTGGTCTTCCTCGACACCACCAAGAACAGCGTCGCCGTGCGCGAGGCGCACGCGCGCAACATCGCGACCGTCGGCCTTGTCAACGCCGCGCGCGACGTCAGCCTCATCACATACCCCGTCCTCGCCCGCGACAGCAACGCCGAGTTCGCCCGCTTCTTCCTGGACTGGCTGCTCAAGGTCGCCAACGCGCCGCCCGGCGCGGCGCCCGGCGCGCTCGGCGCGCTGCTGCGCGAGGCCGGCACCGGCGCCGCCGCGCGGCGGCGCGGCGGCGGCGACAGGGCGGCGTGAGCGCGCGCGAGCGGCGGCGCTGTGCGGCCCGGTGTTACTCAGCGGGGCGCCCCCGGCCGGCCGTCACACAACATAACACACAACATAACACAGCGCACGCCCCAGCTCGAGCGAGCGCGCTCGCGAGGCAGAGAGATTGCCAGGGCTCTACGCCATCAGGGACGAGGGTGAAACGTGCGACAGGATATGTGCGTGCGCTGGCGCCGGGGGAGGTGCGCGCGCGGTCAACGAATACAGGTCAACAAGGCCCAGACACGAGTGCAAAGCAACAACAGCAGCAGCCTGGATCATCATGCTTGCCCAGCATGGCCGCTCCCAACGTGAACGGCTGCCGGGCGTCTCGCAGCCTCGGGCGCCAGCGCAGTCCCGCGCAGCGCAGCTGCTGCCCCCCCCCCCCCCCCGCCAGCAACCAACAACCCAGCCCGCCGCGCGCAGGCAGCAATGGCGTGCAGCGGCGGCGTCCCCAGACCCCCACCTCGTCCGGCGCTCGCCCCCAGCATTTCACGCGGCGCCGCCGCTCGGCGCGTCGGGCGCCTCCACCACGATCGCCCGCACGTCAGCCACAGAGGCGGCGGACGCGGCCGAGTCGGCCAGCGAGCAGCCAGAGGCGGACGCGCGCGCCGCGCGCGCGCCGCCGAAGCAGCTCGCCACGGGCCAGCAGCCGCGGCGGCGGATGACTGCGCGCGGCACGGCGCGGGGCGGGCGGGGACGGGGTCGGGCGCGGCCGCGGCGCCTGCGCGAGGCGCTCGGCACAGCTGTGCGTGACCCTCCGGCCGCCCCGCCGCCCGCGCACCTGGCGCGGCAGCGCCGCCGGCGGTCGGCAGGCCGCGCGCCTTGGCCGCCGCGTGGCCGGCCTCCGCCGCGGGGCGGGCGCGGGGCTCAGCGCGACAAACAGGTGGCGCCGCCCTGGCACGGCGCTGGGCTTGGTGACGCCGAACAGCAGCCGCCGCACGCCCGCCTGGAAGGTGTACCCTGCGCGCGCGCGGGTGGTGGTGGCGCGGGTGGTGGTGGTGGTGGTGGTGGTGGTGGTGGTGGTGGTGTGGTGGTGGTGTGGTGTGTGTGTGTGGGGGGGGGGGGGGGGGGGGGGGGGGGGGGGGGGTCTGAGCGCGCCGCTCACGCAGCTCGCGCGCCCGTGGCGCCCCCCCCCCCTCCCCTCGGCCGCCGCCGCTGTGCGCACCGTAGGTCTCCCAGTCCATCGCCGCGGGCTCCCACACCAGGCGCCAGCGCGCCGCCTCGCCCGCGCGCGAGCGCGGCGGCGAGGCCGCGCGCGTTGTCGACGGCGCAGACGAAGCTCTTGCCGTAGGCGATGGAGTTGAACGTCCCAAAGGCCCGGAAGCCGGTCGACAGCGCGCGCGCCGCGCGGCGGCAGCGCGCGAGCGCGAGCAGGCGGCACACGGCCGACACCTTGCGCGCGACGCCGGCGCGCGCGGCCTCGATGGCCGCCTGGCTGGGCACGTGCCCAGGGCGCATCGTCACGTACCTGCGGCGCGCGCGCGTGTGCCGCATGTCGCGGCGGCGCCGCGCGCTCGGCGCGGCCCTCTTGTGCCCGGCGAGCCCGGCGTGCTCGGCGTTTGGCGGTCAGCGCGGCCGCCGCGCCGTGCGCCGCGCCCACCTGGAGCCGGGCAGGCGGAAGGGCGGCGCGTTGGCCGACCAGAACTCGCGCATCGCGGCGTAGCAGCGCTCGATGGTCAGCGGGTGGCTCTGCGCGCTCGTGGCGTGGTAGATCACCAGCCCGCCCGCGCCGCCGCCGGCGGCGACGCGCGGCGCCGGGCCCGCCCCGCTTGCCGCGGCGCCCGCGGCGGCGATGACCTGCGCGGCGCGGTGCGGCGCGGCGTCGGCGCGGACCGGCCCTGGCAGCCGCCCCGCAGCCCTCAAGCCCTGCGGCCGCAGCCCGCGCCGCGCACCAGCGCGGCTACGACGTCGGCGGGCACGAGGTCCATCACCGCGTCGGCCGCGTACGCGATGCCGGCGGGGAGGGCATGAAGCCCAGCGCGTATCCTGATCACAGGGTCAGGTGGGTGAGGCGGGCGGATGGCAAGCGGGCGAGTGAGGGCGGCCGGCCAGCTCGGCGCGGCGCGGGGCGCGGGCGCGGGTCCCTGGCGGCGCGCGGGGCCGGCGCGCGCCGCGCACCCATCATGTAGCCGCCCGCGCCGGCAAAGCCGCTGATGAACCTGCGCAGCGGCGCGCCGGCGGCGGCGACGGGGCTGAGCCGCGCTGGCGCGCCGCGTCCTAGCGCGGTCGCCGGGCGGCCGCGGTGCCCCCAACCCCCTGCCGCCGCACCCCGGGTAGGGCGCGCCGGCGACGCTCGCGATGAGGCTGGGCCTCACGATCGCGCGCGCCGCGCCGCGCGGCAGCGGCGCGGCGGCGACGAGGCGCTCGGCGAGGTGCTTGCCCAGCGCGTAGGTCGATGTGAACCCCGCGTCCTCCATCACGCACGCCGCCGCGGCGTCCGCCTCCACGGGCGGCATCGCGAGCAGGGCGGCGACAAAGGCGGCGTGGTCGAGCTCGGCGCCGCCGCCGAGGCGCAGCGGCAGGGGGTACATGGCCTCCGCCACGGTGCTGCCGCGGGGGGCGTGGTTGTTCACGTAGTAGGTGCTCACGTGCACGAGCGCCGACAGGCGCGGCATGCCGGCCGCGAGCGCGAGCAGCGCCTCGGTGCCCACGTAGTTGGTGCTGCGGCACGGCGCGGCGCGCGGCTTGGCGCGCGGCTGTGCGCGCGGCTCGGCGCCGGCGCCAGACGGGCCAGCAGCACCCAGACGGCGCGGCCGCCCACCGGAGCGTTTTGTGCACCTCGGCGTCCAGCTCGATGTTGGCGGCGCAGTGTATCACGACCGTGACCTCGGCGCGCAGCTGGGCTGCGTCGCCCCGGCCGAGGCCAAGGCCCGGCGCGAGCAGGTCGCCGCGCACCGCCGTCACGCACGCGCGGTCGGCCGGCGGGACGAGGTGGAACAGGGGGCTGGCCAGAAGCTGCGGGGGGTGGGAGGGGTGGGGCGTGTGAGCTGGGTGGAGCTCCCAGCGCGCGCAGGCCGCGCCGCAGCTGGCTGCCGCCGGCCGCGCACCTCGGCGACGCGCTCGTCGGCGCTCTTGCCGCGCTTGTCGCGAACGAGCAGGTAGAGCCTGCGCACCTGCGCGTGCGTGCCAGCGGCGGCGCTCGACCTGCGCAGCAGTTTGGCGCTGTCGCGCGCTGCCGAGCATCTCCGCGACCTCCGTACGCGCCCGCGGCCCCGCACGCGCCGCCATGTGGCCCGCAGACGCAGGATATGGCGGTCTATTTGTCTTGACCTAGCGCACGCACCCCCGTGAGACGCAGGAGCTGCTCTGCGATGACCCTGCCCGCAAAGCCGAGCCCGCCCGTGAGCAGGACCGACTGGCCCTCCAGCGCGGCCGAGGGCGAGAACGACATCATCATGCCTGCGCTGCTCTGACGGCTAGCGAGACGCGCAGCGGCCGCGGGGAGGCCGGGGCGAGCTGGGATGTTCGGCGGCGACGACGACTCTGGGAGCTGTCGTGGGCTGTCGGGAGGCTACCGCGTGTGTGCGCTGCGTGAGAGCACATTGCAGAAAACTCAATCGCGGCGCGCCTGCTGCAGCGGCGCTCTCCTGATCCGCCGCGCCGCGCCATCGCGCGAGCGCTACTGACGAGCCGCCGGCAGCTGCCCGGGGCGCCCCTGCTGCGTGTTGGCGTGCGTCTCAAGCTGAGAGAGCGCGCCAAAGTGCTCTTTAGCTGCAGACGGCCGTTGCCGCGAGCGCTGGTGGGCACGCGCTGGGGCATCGTTGACCCTCTGCCGGGGCGCCACCCCGCTGCATGCACAGGCGCTGAACTGCTGAACTACCAGGCTCTATGATGGTGCTTCAGACTCACCCCTATGCGTGATCACCACTGTGCAGATCAATAATGTGCAGAGGACTATGCAGAGCGCTCGCTACGATCGTCGCCAGCATGCACAGCGGCCCCTGGCCTGGGGCCGCGACAGCGTCATCTCAGACCGACTCGAGACTGGCACACGCCTCGGAGCGGTCAGTGCTCCGGCACAGATCGCCAGCCCCGCCCGCTCGCCTCACTCGACCCAGGCGCCGGCCGTCACGCGGCCGCCCGCCGCCGCAGCGGCAGGCGGGCGGGGCTGAGGCGCGCCGCGAGCGCCGCGAGCGCCGCGGCCGCGCGCGCGGGCAGGCCGCCCGCGCGGGCGCCGTCGCCTGAGCCCTCGCCCTCCTGCCCGACCAGCACCTCGTCGTCGTACTCCACGTACGCGCCGCTCGCCAGCAGCCGGCCGACCGCCTCCCACGGCCCCGGCGCGTCGGGCTCGGCCGCGTCGTCGCGCCGCGCGGAGGCCAGCAGGCGCTTGAACTGCCGCCAGCTCGCCGGCCGGGCCTCGGCGGGGCCCAGCAGCGCGACGAGCAGGTCGAGCATGCCCCGCGTGGCGAGCGGCTGGCCGCGCAGCACGGCGCGCACCGCCGCGTAGTCGGCGGCATGCCCGCCCGCGCGGTGCGCGGCGGCCGCGAGGCAGACGACCTGCTGGTGCAGCGCCGCGTCGCCGCGCGCGATCACGTACGCCAGCACCAGGCCCAGCGAAAACCAGTCCTGCGCGGGCGCGTACGCGGCCTCCGGCGCGGCGCGCAGGAGGTGCTGCGCGCGGCCGCGGCGGCGGCGGCGGCGCGCGGGCGCGCGGGCGGCAGGCGGGCAGGCGGGTGGGCGCGCGCGCGCCCGTGAGCCTCCCGCGGCCGCCGCCGTCCGCCCCGGCCTGCACCTTCCGCCGCCGCGCCGCCGCCCCGCCTGCGCCTGGCGCACCTGCGCGAGCATCTGCTCGCTCTCGGCGTCAAACGCGACCCCCGCCGGCAGCAGCGCGCCGGCCTTGAGCTCGGGGGCCATGTAGCCGAGGGTGCCGCCAAAGCCCCAGTCCGCCACGGGCGTGTGGGGCGGGCTGGACATGCCCATGTCCACCAGATAGACGCGGGGGAGCAGGTCCTGCGACCGCCCGCGCGCGTACGGCGGCGCGTCGTCGCTCGCCGCCGCGGCGCGCGACAGCACGACCTGCTCCGGCTTGAGGTCGTTGTGCAGCAGGCCCCGCACGTGGTGGAGGTCGTGCAGCGCCTGGCCGAGCTCGCCGAGCACGTGCAGCAGCGTCGGCGCGGGGAGGTCGGGGAAGGCCGCGACAAAGGCCTCCAGGTTGACCGGGTCGGGCACGAGCGACTCAAACACCAGCCAGCTCACGCCGCCGTCGTGCGACGCCGCGAGCAGCGCCGGCGCGTGCCGGCAGCCGCTTGCGGCGCGGCAGGCCGCCGCCTCGCGCTCGCACGCGCCGCGGCCCCACTCCGGGTCGGCGCCGTGCTCGACGCACTTGACGACCAGCGGCAGCCCCGCGTCCAGCGCGCCGCTCGGGAACGCCGCCGCCGCGGCCCGCGCGGCCGCCGCGCTCGGCCACGGCGCGACCACCTGCCACACGGTGCCGTAGCTGCCCGCGCCCAGCTCCCAGGCGCGGTCCGGGTCGGCCACGAGCTCCGCCAGGCGCCCCATGCTCGCCGCCACCGTGCCCGCGACCAGCTCCTCCATGCCGCGCAGCCGCTCCAGCTCCGCCTCGCAGGCGCGCAGCCGCAGGCCCCGCGCGTCGCTGCAGGCGCTCGCCCCGCGGCCGCGGCTGGCGGCGCTGTGCCGCGCGGCGCGGTCAAACGTGGGGCTCAGGTCCTGCACCAGCGCGCTGGCGCCGCCGCGCCCCTCGACGGGCGCCGACGTGATCCACCAGGCGCGGTCCTCGTCGCCGCTCGCGCGCGCCGCCGCCCGCCAGCACTTGCGCTCCTGCGCTGCTGAGCTCAGCGCTGGCTCCTCCTCCACCCAGGAGCCCTTGTCGACCTCCCCGCGTTGCGGGCCGGCGCAGTGGAGGCGCTGCTGGCCGCTCGCGGCCTCGACCTGGCCCGGCAGCTGCTCCGCGCCTTGCCGCGCCATGCCGCGTGCTGGTCGCGCGCGCGAACGGCTTACGTACGTAGGTAGCTCGATAGATAGATAGTGAGGGCGGTGGCCGCGGGGCCGGTCGATCGCGCGCAAGGCCGGCCGCACAACTGCGCGGCTTTTGCGTCCGCGGCAGCCCGCCCTGAGCTCGTGCGACTGCCGTGCGCGGTCGAGACGGCTTGTATCGAGCTCATGGCCGCGGCGAATCGGTTCCCCGGGCAGCCGGCGGCGCAGGCCGGATACGCGCAAACGCCGCTCGCCGATCGGATCGACGACGCCGCTCTCACGCAAACGGCACGCCCACCAGCTGCGCCCGGCGCACCGGCTTTTTGCAGCCGGGGCACGCCACGCCGCGCAGGTTGGCGGCGAAGAGCTCCGCCCAGCAGCCGTAGCACGCCATGTGCCCGCACAGCGCGCGGTGCGCCGAGGCCATCGGCGCCTTGCGGCACACCGCGCAAGGCTTGCACGCCGTGCCCGGCGCGCCCGGCGCGGGCACGCCCGCTCGCGCGGCGGCCGCCGCCGCCGCCGCCACTTGCAGGCGCGGCTTCGCGCTCGCGACGGTTGCCACCGCCACCGGCCGGCGCTGGCCCGCCTGCTGCTGCTGCTGCTGCAGCTGCTGCTGCTGCTGCTGCTGCTGCTGCTGCCGCGGCGGCGGCGGCGCCAGCTGCTGCTGGGCCGCCACCGCGGCGAGGCGAGGGTTGGGCTCGGCCGGGGCTGCAGCGGCGCCGCCGCCGCCGCTGGGTCTGTGCTTCTTGGCGGCCTGCGCGCTGCCGTCCAGCGCCGCCTGCGAGCCGCCCGGGCCGCCCGCGCTGCCGCGGTCGCCGCGCTTGGCGCCCGCCGCGGCGGCGCCGCCCGGCCGCGCGGCGCGCCGCGCGCCGGCGTCGGGGTCGGCGTCGGCGCCGCCCGCCCGCGCGGCCGCGAGCAGGCGCGCCTTGGCGCCGCTGACGCCCCCCCGCGCGACGACGAGGCGGCGGAACCAGTCCTGGTCGCGCGAGGGCATGAACGCGGCAAACCCCGCCAGCAGGTGCGCCGGCGCGGCGCTGCCCAGCGCGGCGATGAGGCCGTCCGCAAACGCGGTGAGGTCGCGGCTCGCCCTGCGGCGCGCGCGCGCGCGACCGGCGGCGGCGGCGGCGGCGGCGGCGGCGTGAGCGACGCACCGCGCGCCTGCCGGCCGCAGCCGGCGCCCAGCGCCAGCCGCCCCGCCCGGCGCCGCGCACGCGCCCGCGGCAGCCCACCTGTAGCCTCCAAGCAGCTGTTTCACCGCCGCGAGCTGCTCCGGCGGCAGCTCCTGCTGCAGCCGCCGCAGGAACGCCCGGGGGTCGGTCGGCGCCGCGTCCTGCTCGCCGCCGCCGCCCGCCTCCGTGGCGGCGGCGCCCGGCGGGCCGCCGCCCCCCGCCCCAGCTGACGACCGCTGCTGCGCCGGCTGCGCCTGCTTCGGCTGCGCCTGCTGCAGTGGCGGCGCCTGCTGCTGCTGCTCCTGCTGCTGCGCCTGCCGCTCCTGCTCCTGCTGCGCCTGCTGCTGCTCCGCCTCGTCGCGCGCCGCCGCCTCCTTGGCCAGCTGCGTCGCGTTCCAGGTCTTAAGGAACTGGCCCATGCGCAGCGCCTCCTTGCGCGCCCCGCCGCCGCCGCCCTGCTGCGCCGCCGCCGCCGCCTGCTGGGGGGCGCGCGGCCCCTCGCGCGCGCGCTGCCCCGCCGCGTCGTCCTCGTACGCCGGCTGGATGCTGCGCGCGAGCGCGCGCGCCGGCGCGCGCCCCGCGCGGCCGCCGCCGCCCGCGGTGCCGGCGCCGGCCTGCTCCTGCAGGACCTTCGCGCGCGCCACGTCGGCCGCCGGCTGGATGGCCGCCAGGACGTCGTCCAGCGTCGAGTCGCCGCCGCCGTCGCCGCCGCCGCTGCCGCCGCCGCCGCCCGCCGCCGCCGCCGCCGCCGCCGCCGCCGCCGTCTGCGGCGCAGCATCGGCGCGCCCGGGAGCGTGGTCAGCGGCGCAGGGCAGTGCGCGCGCGCCGCGCACGCGCGCGCGGCGCCCCGCCTGCCCGCCGCCGCACCGCCGCCCGGCACAATGCCGTGAAGGTCGATGGCCCGCGGCGCCGCGGCGAGCGCCGCGCGGCGAGACACCTCGGCCTGCACACGCGCCGTCGCCGCGCCGCGCGCGCCGCCGTCGCTGCCGCCGACGAGCTGCAGCGCGGAGGGGGCGGCCTGCGCGCCGGGCCCAAACACGCCGGCGCCGGCCGCCGCGGCGCCCGGGCGCGCCGCCGCCACCGCCGCCAGCTCGCCCTTGTCCTGCGAGCGGCGCGGCGCGCGCGCGGCGCGGGGCGTGGGCGTGTGGGCGCGCGGAGCCGGGGTGCGGGGCCCGCGCCGCGCCGCGCCGCGCGGCTGGCCGCCGCCGCGCCGCGCCGCGCCGCGCCGCGCCGCTGCAGCGCTGCGCCGCGCCGCTGCGCCGACCTTGAAGAACTTGGTGAGGCTGCCGATCGCGGCGCCAAAGCTCGGGTGCGCCACGACGTGCTCGCGCAGCCAGCGGCTGAGCTGGCGGTGGTTGCCCGGCGCCGCAAAGCGCTCGTCCGCGAGCAGCACCGCGCCAAAGTCCCAGCGGTGCCGGATGACGCGCCCCATGGCCTGGTTGACGGCGCGCAGGCCCGCCTGCACGTACCTGCGCGAGTCGCGCCGCGCAGGTCGCAGCGGTGGGCTGCCGGCGCCGCCGGCGGCGCCGCCGCCGCGCTCGGCCGCTGGCACGGCGGCGGGCCTCGCGCGCGCGCGCGCGCGCGCCGGCGGCGGCGCACCACTGCTGCCCCGTGAGCCCGCGGCCGCCGGTCACGCCGCCCGTGCCCGCGCGCGCCTCCTCGTCCAGTAGCGCCTGCTGCAGGCGCACGTGTGGGTCGTGCGCCGCGGGGAAGGGCAGGCCCGTTATGACGACGCCGCGGCCGGCGCGGTCGCTGAAGTCGATGCCCTCAGACACCTGCCACGACACGCCACGCACGGGGCCACGGTGGCGGCGGCGGCAGCAGCGGCGACGGCGGCGGCCGGGCTTGGGCGAGGGCCCGCCGGGGGCGGCGCCAGCGGTGCTGGCGGGCGGCGGCGGCGGCCCCACGCGCGCGGTCTGTGCCCGCCGCACCTTGCCGCGGCAGACCGCGAACAGCACCGCGCCGCCGCCGCCGGGGGCGTCGAGCTTTGCGTTGTAGTCCGCGATGGCCGCGGGGAAGGCGGCCGCGTCGCGCGGCTCAATGACGGGCGCCTTGTGGCGCAGGATGCGCTCCCACACGCTCGCGCCGCCACCTGCGCGGGGGCGCGGCGGCGCGGGGCTCGGCCCGCGCGGCGCGGCGCGGCGCGGCGCGGCGGGCGGGCGCGCGGCGCGGCGGGCGGGCGGGCGGCACAGCGCGCGCAGCGCACCGCTGGGCGCCTTCCAGTGGTCGAGGCAGGACTGCAGCACGGCGTAGGAGGGGAAGAAGACGAGGAGGCCGTCCGGCACGACGCGGGCAAAGTTAACGATCGCGTGCCCCAGGTCGTCCTTGTAGCGCTCGCTGCTGCGGTTGGCAAAGCTCGAGTTGAGCGGCGCGCCGGTCGGGCCCGACGGCACGACGCCCACCCACACCTGCGATTGCGCCGCCGGGCGGGCCCAGCCGTCGGCCGGCCGCCGCGGCCGGCGCCGCGGGCAGCGCGCGGCGCGCACCGCGGCGGGCATTGGCCGTGCGTTGCGGCGCACGCGCGCGTGCCTGGCTGGCGTCGATGACGTGCGGGTTCTCCAGCGTGTGTTTGAAGCCGAGCTGCAGCTCGTGCGCAAAGCTCTCCAGCGGGCTCAGCGTGCCGCTCGTGAGCAGCACGCTGCGCAGCGGCAGCGCGCGCAGCGCCGCCATCGACACGCCTGGCGGCGCAGTGGCGGCGGCGGCGGCGGCGGCGGCGGTGACGGTCATCAGCCACCCTCCAACCCCTGCCCGCGGCCCGGGCGCCGCTGGCTGCTGCGCCAGCATTTTCAAATGTGCGCCCCCGCGCGTTCAAACGCGGCGGCGCCCACCAGGTATGAAGCACCAGTAGCTCAGCGTCGGCGCGCACCCGCCCACGGCCTGCTGCGCGGCCCGGCGCTGCGGCGCGGCACGGCGCGGCGCGGGAGCGCGGCGCGGTCGGCGGGTGCGCAAGCGCGGCGCGGCCGGCGGCGCGGCGCGGCACGGCGCGGCGTGGCGGCGCGGGCGGCGCAGTCGGCGGGCGCGGCGCGGGGCGGGCCGGGCGGCGTCGCGTGCGGCGGCGTCGCGCGCCGCACCCTGCCGCGGCCGCCCGCCTCGCCGCGGTGTACGTACATCCGATAGCCCCGGTGCGCCGGCGGGCCGACGCGGCCGCGCACGGGGTCGGTCCACAGCGGCAGCGCGCTCGCCATCGCGACGTCCAGCGCGGCGGTGATGGCGGCCAGCCTGAGGAAGAGCGCGGCGGGGCGGCGCCTGGGCTGCGGGGGTGCCCTGGGCTGCGGTAGGCGGGCGCGGCGGCGACGGCCCGCGCGGCGGCGGCGCGCGTGACACCGGCGGCGCACCCGCCCGCGACCGCGCCCTTGGCCGCCATCGCGCGCCCGCTGGCGAGCTCGTGGTCTGACAGCACGCCCACCGCCTGCGGCGCGCGGCGGCCGCGGCGGGCGCCAGCGTCGGCGTCGGCGCGCCGCCCGCTGCCCCCGCCGCGCGCGCGGCGTCAGCCCAGCCCGCGGCGTCGCCCGCGGTCGCCGCGGCGCGCACGTCGAGCAGCAGCTGCTGCAGGTGCTGGCCGTAGCTGTCCGGAGTGATGTCCAGCTCAGCCAGCAGCGCAAGCAGCGCCTCGCCCTTGTGCACCGAGCCCTCCAGCGAGGCCAGGCTGAAGCCGCGGCCGCCACCAGCGCCGCCGCCGCCCGCGGCGGCAGCCGGGCCAGGGCCGGGGTCCAGCTCGCACAGCCGCTGGTACAGAGCTGCACAGCGCCATGCGCGGCGGGCGATGCGGCGGGGTGGGCGCACTGCCGCGCGGCGCCGCCGCGCGGGCGCGCTGCGGGCGCGCGGCGCGCACCGCTGAGGATCTTCACGCCGCACTGCAGCCGCTCCAGCAGGTCGCCCGCGCCCACGGTGTCGCCGTCGGCGCCTGGCGCGGCGCGCGCGCGCGCGCGGCGGTCTGTGGCGCGCTCGCGCAGCGCGCGGGGCGCCAACGGCGCCCGCCCAGGCCCCGTGGCGCGCGCCGCGTGCCGCGCCGCGCCGCGCGCCTGGCACGAGGCCGCCGCCCTCGTGGTACACGGTGAGGCCTTCGGCCGCGCGGCTGGACGAGATGTTGTCCTGCACCGGGCGCGGACGGCACGTGCGTGGGCCACCCCCGCCCTGCCCAGCCCTGCCGCCTTGGCCTTGGCGGCGGCGCCGCGGGGTGCCCAATCAATCGCGCGCGGCGCCGCCCCGCTGCCGGGCGCCGCACCCGCACGAGCGCCGCCGCGCCCTCGATCTCGCTGATCGCCGAGAGCACCTGGTCGCTGCCGAGGTCGAACGACGCGTTGCTGTTGCACACGTCCTGCACGCGGCGCGGGCGCGCGGCGGGGGCGGGCGCGGCGGCCAGCGGCTCGGCGCACGCCCCGCCAGTCGCCCGCTGCGCGGCGCGCCCGCGCCCGCCTCGGCCGTCGCACCTGGATGTTGTGCGCCTCGTCGATGATGACCACGGCGTTGGACCAATCCACGCCGTTGATCTGCCCCCGCGACTGCGGCGCGCGGCGCGCGCGTCGGGCGCCGCGCGAGCCGTCGGCACGCACGTGGTGGGTCGCTCGCGCTCAAGTCAAAGTGACAGTCAAAGTAACAATACAACAAGATCAAAGTAACACCCGCCCCCGCTCACGTGTGCGTCGATGAGGTAGTTGTAGGGCATGAAGATGACGTCAGCAGACTCGGCGAGGTCGCGGGAGAGGAAATAGGGGCAGGTCTGGGGGCGAGGGCACAGAGGGAGGGAGGGAGGGGGGTGCGGATGTGCGCGCGTGCGAGAGCGCGGCGGCGGCGGGCGGCGGCGCGGGGGAGGGGAGCGCGGGGGGCGCAGCGTGCGCGCCGGCGCGGGGCAGCGGGCGGCGGGGTGCCACCGCACCTCGGTGTGCCGGCCGACCTTCATCAGCTCCTCGATGTCGATTGGCGCCGGCACCGCGGCGTTGAGCTCCCGGACCACCTTCTCGTGGCGATGCCGCGCGTGCCTGGCGGGGCGGGGGCCGAGCGCGGCGGCGGCGCGTGGGCGGCGGCGCGTGCCGGCGCGCGCCGGCGGGCGCCGCCGCGCCGCGCACCAGCGGCACTGCTTGTGCGTGACGAGGCCGCGGCAGGTGAAGTTGCCCGCCTGCGCCGGCATCTTGGAGACCTTCTCGTGCAGGCACAGCTGCTGCCGCGAGCCCATCACCGTCGTGCGCACCCTGCGGCGCAAGCACACGCGCGCGGGGCGGCCGCCGCTCGCCCGCATGTGCGCACGCGCCGCCGCCGCCGCCGCCGCCGCCGCCGCCGCCGCCGCCGCCGCCGCCGCCGCCGCCGCCGGCGCTGCCGCCGCCCGCCGCGCCTGTAGCTCGTGTTGCGCAGCTCGCGCACGACCTGCGCCAGCTGGCTGTGCGTGCGCGAGGAGTAGATGATGGCCGGCCCGCGGTGCCGCGCGGCGGCGGGGTCGGCGGGCGCGCCGATGCCCGCCTGCTGCTGCTTGTACTCATAGTCACTCAACCCCGGCGCCGCCGCGCCGCCGGCGCCGCCGCCGCCCTGCGGGCGCGTGGGCGCCGGCCGCGCGGCGCGCGCCGCTCGGTGTCTCTGCGCCGCGCGCCGGCGGCGGCGGCGCCGGCCCCCTGGGCCGGCCGGCCAAGGGCGGCAGGCCGGCGCGGCGCACCCGCTTCATGAACGCCTCCCGCCAGGCGAGCGTGGCGCAGAGCAGGCACAGCGTCTTGCCCGTGCCCGTGGGGCTCTCCAGCAGCGCGTTCTCAGACTGCGCGCCGCCGCCGCGGCGGCCGCAGGCGGTGAGCGCGTGCGCTGCGCGCTCTGCGCTCGCACTCACGACGCGCGCGCCGCGCCGCACGCACCTGGTCCAGCGCCGCGAGCACCTGCTCCATGTAGGTGATCTGTAGCGCGGCGGGCAGCGCCGGCGGCGGCGGGTCGGCGCGCGCTCGAGACGCGCGGCGCAGCGTGTCATGCGCGCACGGCGCTCCCCCGCGCGGCTGCGCTGCCGGAAAGCTCCTCCAGGCGATCCTGGGCCATGGACGGGGGCCGGCCGGCGCCGGCGCGGCGCGCCGCGACGGCCGCGGCGCGCAGCAGCGGCAGCGTCGGCGGCGCGCCCCCATTGCGGCGCAGCGACGCCGCCCGGCGGCGGCTCGCCTGGCAGGGGTACGCCTCGTGCGGGAAGTCGACATCGTAACCGCGAATGCTGTAGACCGGCATCGCGCCTGCGCTGCCCGCGGCTGCACGCGCAGCGGCGCCGCTGCGCAGCGCCTGGCCGGCCCCACGCCTGGCGGCTCAGCCCCTGCTGGTGCGGCCCCGCGAGCGGCGCGATCGCGGCGGGGGTGCACGGCTGCGGTGGGGAGTGGGACGAGGTGCGGCGGCCGCCGCGTTGTGCGCCGTTCGAACGCTCGCGCGCGTCAGCATCAAACCTCCCCTGGTTTTACACGGAGACAGCCGCAGCCTGAGAAGCAGCGTGGTGGTGGTGGTGGTGGTGGTGGCGGCGCGTGCAGCGGCGCAGCAAAAGCGGGGTACAGGCGCGCGGGGGGACGGGCACACAAGGCACAGGCGCGCGTGCGACACATAACTCGGCAAGCGGCGGCAAAAAACTTGGTACACGCTGCGGCGGGCGCGAGAGGCGAGGGCGCGAGAGGCCCTCGTAGTACGTGCGTGTCTCTACACGGCTCGGCGCGGGCCGCGCCCGCGAGGCGGAGGCAAGGCCTCTGGCTCACGCCAGGAAGTACTTGTCCAGGACCTGCGGCAGCGGCCGGGGGGCGGCAAGCTCGTTCAGGGACGGCGTGCGAGCGCGCGGCGGCCACGTGTGCGCGGCGCTGCCGCGGTCCGGCCCGTGCGGGCCCGCCCGCGCGCGCGCCTCGTTGAACTCCTTGCGGCTGAGCTTGCCGGGCTGCGCCGGCGCGGCCTGCGCGATGAGGCTCGCCGTGTCGGCGGTCTTCACCGACGCCGGCAGCGCGGCCTTGAGCTCCTGCGCGGCGCAGGCGCAGCGCGGTGGGCGGGGCTGCTGCGGCGGCGGCGGCCTGCCGCGCGCGGCCAGCGGCGCGCGCGGCCGGCGGCGGCGGCCGGCGGCGGCGCGCGCGAGGCGCGCGGTCGTGCGGGCGTGCTGCCGCACGTTTGCGTCGACGAAGCCGTCCTTGTCGCGGTCGAGGTCGCTGAAGGAGCGGCGCTTGTAGTCGTGCGCCTTTAGGATCATGTCCCACGTCGTCTGGCTGCTCTTGGGGTCCTGCGAGAGACACGGGCGGCGCAGCGGCGCGCGCTCGCGTGCCGGGCCCTGTTCCGCGGCGCCCCGGCGCGCGCGCAGCAGCGGCGGCGCCAGCGCGCGCGCGCGGAGCAGCGGCGCCAGGGCGCGCGCGCCGCCGTGCGTGCGGCGTGCCTTGACGGTGTCGTAGTAGGAGCTGCCGACCTTGTCGAGGTTGGGGTTGCTCCCGGGGTCGAACACGGAGCGCCACACGTTGGGCTTCTTGCTCGCCGCCGCGGGGCCGCCCGCCGGGCGCGCCGCCGCCCCCCGGCCGCCGCCGCCGAGGACGAGCCGGAGAACCAGCCGCTCAGCAGGCCCATCGCGCTGGCTGCGTGAAGGGGGGCAGGGGGGAGGTGGTGGGGGCGCCTGCGGGCGGCGGCGGGCGGCGCGGCACGGCAGCGCGTCGGCGTCGGCCCGCCGCGGCGCGCGTGGGGCCCGCCGGATCGGCCGCGCCGCCCGAAGGCATGCGACCCGCCCCGGGCAGGCGTCACGGCCGTCCCGCGCAATCGCCCGGCGCCCAGGGGCGGCGGGGGAGGCTGTCGGGGGCCGGCATCCTCGACCCCCTCACCGCGGGGCGCCCGATCGCGCCGCGCAGCCCCCTAATGCGACCCGTGAGCGTAATGCGCATCACGCGCGCGTCCTCGCCCCAGGCCGCTCGCGCAGCTCACCTGGAAGGCGAGGGCGTGCGGGTGGCCGCTCCGGCGTCGGTCGGTCGCTGGGGGGATGCGGTGACACGGGCTGCTCCAATGCGCGCGGGGGGAGTGGAGGGCAGCACACGGAAGGACCCCGCCCACCGCCGCCAGCTCGGCGGGCGCAGCGGCGCGGTGCTGCGACGGCGGTCCTGCGCCCGCGCCCCTGGGCCTGCGCCGCGTGAGAGAGACCGGCTTTGGCACGCCCAGACGCCCCACCGCGCCGGCGCTCGTTCACACTCTGGACGCCCGCCCACGTGGCCGGGCGAACACATCGCGCTCGGCGCCGCTGGCGCGTGAGAGGTGCGGCCTGGGCGCCTCGCACGCGCCGGGCGGCCCGCCCGCACGCGCCGGGCGGCGCTGCGGCGTCGGGCAGCGGCCGCGCCGCGCCGCTGCTGCTGCTGCCGCCGTGCCATGCGGCAGGCGCCCAGGCCGCGCGTGGGCGCGCCCTGACGCGTCCCTGGTGGCGCGTTGGCCGTGTCCGCCGGCGCAGGCGCGCCGCCGCCGCGCCCCGCCCGCCCGCGCCGGACGCCGGCGCGGCCAGCGCGCGGGCCGCCGCTGCCGGCCGCGCGGGCCCGCGCGCCATCGCCGCGGCCGCCTTTGCCGTCGGCGTCGCCGCCGCCCCGTCGCCCGTGCGGCCATGTCGGGCAACAAGTACACGCGCAGCGTGAACGAGCTCGAGGCGCAGCTGAGCCGCAAGCTCGCAGAGGTGAAGCTGCTGCAGGAGGAGAACGCGGCGCTGCGGCAGAAGGACCGCGCGCTGAGCACCTTCATCGGCGGCGTGGAGGGCGGCGTGAGCCTGCAGGCGCACCTGCTCAAGCGCCAGGCGTCGTCGCCCGCCACGAGCGGCGACGGCGCCGCCCGGGCGGCGGCGAGCCGCGGCCGCCGAGCCCCGCGCCCGCGGCGGCGGCGCTGCTGGCGCAGATCGAGGCGCGCGAGGCGGCGATACAGCGCGTGCTGCAGCAGCTCGGCTCGGGTGCGCGCGGCCGCGACCGCGCGCACACGCGCACGTGCGGCGCGGCTTCGCACGCCCGACCCCGCTCGCTCGCTGCGCTGCGCCGCGCTCGCTCGCTCACACCCGCCGCGGCCGCCGCGGCGCCGGCGTCGCGCAGCGCCGTACGATGAGCTCTACTCCACCGTGCTGCTGCGGGCCGCGACGGCCGACCCCGGGCCCGCGCTGGCCTACCTGGAGCTCGACGCCGGCGCGCGCGCGGCATTCTGGTGCGCCACGGTCAACCAGCTCGCGCTGCTGCTGCCCAAGTACGACTTTGACCCCGGCTCGACCGGCGGCCCGGGGCGGGGCGCGCTGTCGGCGCTCGTCGGCCCCGGCGGCGCGCCCGCGGCGAGCGTGCGCGCGCGCGTCGACGCGCTCGTCGACGCCGCGGCGACGCGCGTGCTCATCGCGGGGCTGCTCGACGTGCCCCAGGCGCACCTGGAGAGCCTGCACGTAAACCTCGAGAGCGGCCGCGCCGAGGCGCAGCCAGCCAACTGGTGGCAAAACGTCGCGCGGGTGCGCGTGCGCGCACACGCGCGGGGCGACGCGTGCGACCCCAAGCGCGGCGCGGCGCGGCGCGGCGCGGGCGCGTCTGCACGCACGCGCTCACCGCGCCCGCGGCGGCGCGCGCAGGGCCTGAGCCTGAGCGCGGAGCAGACGGCCTCGCTGCGCGCGTCGTGGCGGCGCGTCGCGACGCAGGGCTCGCTGCTGACCGCGCAGCACCAGGCCCTCATCGCGCGCCTGCGCCAGCTGCAGGCCGCGCAGTCGGCGCACTTCAGGCGCTTCGAGGAGGCCACGCAGCAGGCGATGCTGCCGGAGCTCGCCGCGGCGAGCAGCCAGAAGGCCGCCGCGCGGCCGCGCGCGTCGCTGCCCGGCGGCGGCGGCGACGGCGCCGCGCTGAGCGGCAGCTTGCAGCAGGAGATGGCGGCGGCCGCGGCGGCCGCCGACGGCGGCGGTGCCGCTGCGGCGCCGCCGCTCGCGCTCGACCAGCTGCCCAGCTTCACCGGCCCCGCCGCGCCGAGCATGCTCGAGCTGCTCGACAGCTTCAGCCGCCACGACGGCCCGCTGGACGCGGCGCTGCTGGAGCCGCTGCCGGCGCTGTCGGCCGGCGAGCAGGGCTCGGCGTTCGGCGGCGGCACGTGCGGCGGCGTGGGGGGCGAGGTTTCGAGCGCGCCTGCGCAGGCCAGCCCCGTGCTCGCGTCGCTGGCGACGCCCGGCGCGACGAGCCCCGTGCTGCCGGCACTGCAGCACCAGCCGGGCGCGGGCTCCGCAGGCCGGCCGCCGCCCTCGTTGCGGCCGATCGAGGCGGAGGAGCCGCCCGGGCCGCGCAGCGCGCACGAGGAGGTGCTGCTGCAGGTGTGTGCGCGTCGCGCGGCCGCGGCGCCGCCAGCGCAGGCGTGCCGCCGCGCCGCACGCTGCGAGCGGCGCCCGCGCGCGCCCGAGCGCCGCGCGCGCGCGCCGCGCAGGTCGGCTGCGAGGAGCAGCGCGCGCTCGAGCGGGCGCTGGATCGCATCAACCACGCGGTGAAGCTGCAGCACTTCCTGCAGGGCCTGCAGTTTGTCAACGCGCTCTCGCGCCGCCAGCTGGCCACCGCGTACGTGCTGAGCTTCCCCTACCTTCCCGACGCCTACTCACGTGAGCGCCGCGCCGTGCGCGGCTGCGCGCGAGCGCGTGCGCCCGTGCAGGCGCGCGCGGCCGGCCGCCGGCCGCCTGCTGATGCCCGCTGCCGCCCGCCGCCGACGCAGTGTGCCAGGAGCTGGACGCGCTCGCGGCGACCGGCGAGGAGGCCGACGGCGCCGGCATCTGAGCCTGTGCGCCCCGCGCCACCAAGCGTGCGCAGCGATCGCGCGTGTGCGTGTGCGGGCCGCGGCTGCAGCGTTGTGTGTGCAACACGCGCAGCGGTACCACCGCTGCCACCCGCCGAGGCCCCCCGCCGTCGCTGCGACCTTGCGCAAGCCGCGGGCGCCGCAGGCGCGCGACAGCAGCGGGCGCCGCCGCGCCGCGCCGGTGACTCGGGGCTATCGCGCCCCGCAGCGCGCATGGCGGCCGGCAGCTTACTGTCGTACCAATCGTACGGTGGCGAGGTGCGGGTGCACTTTGTGCGCCGCACAGGCGAACGCTCACAAACAAATCCTCACCCTCCCATCCAGCCGCGCCTCCGCGCGCCGCGCACGCCTGCTAGACCACTCCTCCCCTTAATAGTGAAATAGAAGCGTGCCATCCTAGCCGCCACCATGGCGAGCGCTCGCCGCACCGCCGTCTGGCGCAATGCGCTCGCCCTTGCCGCGCTCCTGTGCGCGCTCCTGGCCGCGCACGCCCAGCCCTCGCCCGCCGATAATGACGCGGCCTCCGTAGCGGCCGCCCAGCCGGCGCATGGGAGCCACGGCGGCCACAAGGACCACCACAAGGGTGGCAGGGGCCGCGAGTGCGGCTCCGCGCCCTGGAGGCGGCCCTGCATCCCCACGTCCCAGGACTACACGCGCCTAGTGCTCACAGCCCCGAGTGCGTGCGCAGCGCTGCGTGCCCAGCTGGAACCGAAACTGCCGCCGTTCCTTCACACCCGCGCGCGCCGCGCCGCGCTGCGCCGCAGTCGACGTCAGAAACTGGCCGCGCTGCGAGGGCCCCTTCGTGCTGTGCAGCGTGGCCAACTGCACCATTATTCCCGGCACCGGCACCGCCAACGTGCCGCTCCAGGCGGCGTGCGGGTGCCTCAGCCCCACGCGCGACGCTGTGCCGCTCGGCGTCAGCCTAATTACGCCCAACGTCATCAAGAGCGCGAGCGTGTACAACGCCACCGTCACGGCCTGCTTCGGCGGCCAGGACCCGATCACGACCGCAAACAACACCTGCGTCACCGTGAACTCGGCGCCCGTGTGCAAGGCCATCAACGAGGGGTGCGCGCAGCCGGCTGCAGACGGCGCGGCGCGCGGCGCGGCACGCGCCGCCCCGCCGAACGCCGCCGCCCTGCCACGCGCAGCACGATCTATGGCGGCAAGTGGCCCTTCATCTCCACGTTCACGGCGTACGCCGACCAGGTGCGCCCCGCCCCGGCCTGGCCCCTCCCCGCGCCCGCGGCTGCCGCCCGGCCCCGCGTGCGCGCTCGTGCGCGCTCGTGCGCGCCCCACGCGCGCCGCGTGCCGCGCCACACCGTTCCCGCAGGGTGTGGCGCTTTGCAGCGCCGTGGCGGATGGCTCCAGCATCCTGGCCGACTGCATGACCGCGGCGTGCTACAGGCGCCGGGCCTTTGACGGCTCGCCCTACACCTGCTACTGCCCGGTGTTCAAGCTCGCTCCCAACACCCCCTACGCGCTGGGCTACCCGCGCTCCAAGTTCCCCAACGGCATCAACTGCACCCAGCCGTCCGGCTACGTGCTCAGCGGGGGATAAAACAATGACAACAAGAAAAGCGGCGGCGGCGCGGCCTCGTCCGCATGGGCTTTGCTCGCTGGAGTAATTATGCACTCACCACACGGGCTGGCGGGAATGGGGCTGGCAGAACGTGGGCTGGCTGGCAGAATGTGGGCTGGCAGAACGAGGTATGGGGGGACGTGGTCTGACGGAACGTGGGCTGGAGCGCATGCGTGCGGGAGCCGGCTTAGTTTTCTTTTTCTTCAGCATTGTGTGTGGATTATGGGGAGCGTGGGGAGCCTTCACGAAAGCGACGCTGGCGCGCGCGCCGCACTCGTCTGCATAGAGACGGCTGGTCAGCCGTGGTTGGTTCTGGTTGCTCCTGTTCGGGGCGGCGCGGCGCGGCGAGCGCCTACAGCGCTGTTGGGGCAACAGTAGCAACCGCTGCCCCCGCCTGAGGCCCCGCCGCCGTGCGCTGCGGCCTGCGCGCGCAGTGCCGCGCTCGCTCGCGCCGCGAGCAGCGGCGCCGCGCCGGTGCCTCGCGCCGATCGCGCCTGGCAGTGCGCCTGTGGCGCCCGGCAGTTCACTGGGTAACCGGGCACCGTACGGCGAGCTGCGGGCGGCAGTGCACGGTGGGGGGGGGGGGACGATGTTAGAACAAGCCTCTTTCTCTGCCCTCCCGCGCGCTCTGGGCTGCCCCGCGCTGCGATACGGATATTCGCCGTTCGCGCCCCATCCCGGCGACTCGGCAGCAATCATATTGCTTTGGGCCAGCCAGGCCGCTGCTGCCGCCGCCTGGCGTGCGCAGCCCGGCCGCCTGCGCTCCACGCCCAGCCGGCTCACGTCGTCCCCGCGGTCGCCTCGCCAGTCCGGCGGCGGCCGGCATGGACTGCGCGGCCACGCACCGCGGGCGCGCGCCCCTGCTGCTGCTGCTGCTGGCGGCCGCGACGGCGCCGGCGCCGGGCGCCGCGCATCGCCGCACGCTCTTCCGGGAGCTGGCCCAGGCGGGCAGCGAGCCCCAGGCTGCCAGCCCGGCCGAGGTGTACCACACATATGAGTTCCCTGCCGAGTATGACCTCGACCGCCTGCCCGGCGCCGACTCGCTGGCACCAAAGACCCTGGTCGATACGCTTGCGCTCACGCTCGCGCCGGTGACGTTCAAGGCGCGTGGCTGAGGGTGGGCTTGTGTGTGCTTGTATCGGCGAGGGGACGCGGGCGGGCGGCGCGCGCCGCAGCCCCTCGCCGCGCGGCGCACGCGCCCGCGACACCCCCGCCACCCCACCCCACCCCGCACGCGCGCGCGCCGGGCGCAGGGCCCCGTCAACCAGCCGGGCACGCCGCTGTTCAGGATGACGGCAGCGGCCTATGTGGATGACCTCACGGGCCGCGCCCACGTGAGGCGTTGCGCACGCGCTGGCTGCGCGCTGCAGCGCCCGCGCGCGCCACGCCGCCCACCGCCCCACGTGCTCACTCCCCCCGCCCGTGCGCGCGCATGCAGATGTTTGCGCCGACCATGCGCGTCAAGCGCGGCTCGAAGTATGTGTGAGTCACTCGACGCCGCACCGCGCGGAGGCCCCGGGGCCTGCCTCGCCCTCGGGGTCCTCGGCCACCGCGCCCGCTCCGGCGTGCTCCGCGCCTGCGCACCCACGCGCTCGCACCCACACCCTATGCCCACTGCCGCGTCGCAGCATCAAGGTCACCAACATGCTGGTGCAGGACACCCAGTCGGACACGGAGGACTTTTACCACAACCCCGGCAACACCAACGTGCACACCCACGGCATCCACGCCGAGCTGGGCGTGCCGTCTCAGGACACGGCGGGCACGTACGTGCTGGGCGACAACCCATTTTTCACCATCAAGGCCCGCAACAGCACCAGGGAGAAGGGAGACACCAGGATTTTCAATCTCAAGGTGCGCTGCGCGACAGCTGCTCGGCTTGGCAGCGCCGGTGGGCGTGCCGAGGCGGCGGGGGCGACGGCACGCGGCGCGCGCGCTCACCCGCGAGCGTCACCACCCGCGGCCGCAGATCCCCCACACCCACCTGCCCGGCCTCCACTGGATGCACCCCCACCAGCACGGGTCGACCTCGCTGCAGGCGCGCTGCGCCGCATGTGCGTGCCCCAGCCCACGCATCGCCGCGCCGTGGCCAAACCACCGCCGCCCGCTGCCATTGCCGCGCCGCCAGGTCGGCACCGCCCACGGCCTGATCATCGTTGAGGACGACAACGACTTTTGGCTCCCGCCCCGCACCGGCTGTGCCAACTTCCGCGCCGTGATCGAGGCCGCACAAGAGGTGTTGTTTGACATGACGCTGTTTTTCTTCCGTGACGCCGACCCGCCCCGTGCGACGGCACCGCTGCCGCCGCAAATACCCAAGAGGTACACCACGTTCAGCCGCTACGCCGACCAGGTCAACAACGGTGCGTGTGGGCGGGCGCGTGTGCTTTTGTGTGCTTGGGGGGTGCACTCGGGCGCGCTGCTGCCTGGGCGCCAGACAGCGTGTGTCTGCGCGCTAGCCGGCGGCGCGCAGTGCACGTCTGCGGGTGCACACGCGCCGCCCCCGCCCCCTCAGGGCCGTTCCAGTTCTATGGCAACATCAGTGACCCCCCGGACCGCTACTCGACCGGCGCCAAGCGCCCGCGCGGCACCGCGGTGCGCGGGCGCGGCCAGGACGTGTTGATGGTCAACGGGTGCGCGGGTTGACCGCGTGCGCCGGGAGGGCTGCGGCGCCGCCCAGCCAAGAGCGGGCGGCGGGCGCACCGCCCAGCCCTTGGACGCGTGCACGCGCGCGTCCGCGCCGAGGGCGCTGGCTGTCTGCAGTGGTCGGCGCTGAGCCCCGTCGTGCCTCCGCCCCCTTGCCGCGCAGTGGCTACCAGCCGGTGCATAACATGCCGGAGGGCGTGTGGCAGCGCTGGCGGATGTTGTTCAGCGGGATCAAGGCACGGCGGGCGGGCGGGCGGGCTCACGCGCGGCGCG
The DNA here is from genome assembly GCA_014905635.1 of Scenedesmus sp. PABB004. NCBI lineage: Eukaryota > Viridiplantae > Chlorophyta > Chlorophyceae > Sphaeropleales > Scenedesmaceae > Scenedesmus > Scenedesmus sp. PABB004. Next base: position 224,498 of record JABVCE010000007.1, on the reverse strand, counting down.
CACGGCGCCAGCGCGTCCTGCGGCCGCCCCCATTGACGCGCCCGCGTGCGCGCCCGCCACGCACGCGCGCGCAGGGCTTCATGGTGTTTTCCTTTTACGACGCGGCCACAAACAAGACGACCAACGCGTGCGAGCTGCAGCTGTACGCCAAGGACGGCGTGTACCTCATGTCCCTGCCCCGCCGCGTGGACGCGATGTTTTTTGCCGCCGCCAACCGCGCCGAGCTGCTCGTGCGCTGCCGCGGCCGCCCGGGCGACACGTTTGTCGCCACGGCGCGCGAATGCCAGCCCTTCTCAGACACCTGCTTCGGTTGGAAGGGTGATGACTATCCGGTGAATCGGGCTCAGCGCAATCAGTTGTTCCAGGTGTGCATGTCAGTGTGGGTGGGCGCGCCGCCCCATGCAGCCCCCAAGGGCCGCATGTTCGAGCCCGCCTTGCCCCCCCCCCCCACCACACACACACACCTGCCCTCTGCCCGGGTTGCAGGACAAGATCTTCACGATCAAGCTCACGGCGCGGCCGCCTGGCGTGCCGGCCGTGCTGACGAAGCCGCTCGTGGAGCGCGCTTGCACGCCGCTGCGCCCCGCTTACGCCACCGATTTACGCGACGAGGCCCTGAAAGCCGCACGTGCGCCGCGCGCGGCAGCGCGTAGGGGCGTGGGTGCAGGGCGCGCGCGGCGCGCCAGCGCGCGTGCCTGCGCGGCCGCAGGGTCCGCTACGCCCCTCCCCACGCCGCCCCCCGCCTGCCGCCCCCTCCCGCGCTGCCCGCGCGCGCGCCAGGCTACGACCCCGCCAACGTGTACGCCTACACGGTGGGCTTCGACAATTTTTACCTGCCGAACACGCCCGAGCCAAAGGAGTTGTTTACCATCGCGTGCACTGTTTCCGGCAGCGACGGGGAGCCCAAGACGTTCTCCGTGCCCGACAGCAACCCGTTGCCGCTGCCGCTGGGCAAGGTGACCCCCGCGCCACCAGCGCTGCCCGCCGCCGCCGCTGCCGCCGCCGCCGCCGCTGTCTGCTGTCCACCGCCGCTCACCGCTGCTGCCCCCGCCCGCCACAGGTGGTGCAGTGGGACTTTCACACAATTGCATTCCACCCCATGCACGTGCACATCAACCCCTATCAAATCCAGGCGCTCAACACCACCGCGCTCATGCCAGACGGCAACTACACCAGCTGGTTTGAGGTCGGCGACTACCACGACACGCTCAAGTTGCCCATGATCTTAGCGAAGTACGCCGGGGACCCCGTCCCGCTGCGCTTCCAGCCGGGGCAGTACAGCGGCTACACGGTCATGCACTGCCACTTCTTGCAGGTGAGCGCCGCGCCGCCGCGCCGCGGGGGCGCTGGCCGTTCCGGCCGACTCCCGCGGTGCCACTGCAGGGGCAAAACGTTGCTCACTCTGCTCTCACCCCTGCGCTCCCCGTCTGATCGCCGCCCCGCGCAGCACGAGGACATCGGCTGCATGAAGGTGGTCTGGTACAAGTGCCCCACGCTGGCAGAGGACAAGCAAGCGGGGCCGTGCCCCAACTTCACCTTCCCCATCCCCGGCGGCGTGCGGGAGACGTACAACTGAGCTGCGTGCCGGCGCGCCAGACGCAAGGCAGAGCGTGACCGCGCGGTGTCAAATGCAGTGACAGCATGACTCGTTCTTGAGGCTCGGGCGCAGGCGCGGCACGTCAATAACTGTATTTGTCTCGCTTCAGGGGTCGGGCACAGTGCTGAGTGTTGGCGCAAGGCGCGCGTCACTCAACGGAGCATGCGGCAAACATGGGGGTTGCGCCGCCCGCGGCCGCAACACGCGCGCGCTGTGCACGCCGGCATTCTTGTGCACATTGGCTGCATGCGGCTCATGTGCGCGTGGCAGCGCTTTGGGGGTGGGGCATCTTGAACAGGGATCGGAGAGGCCCGTTGCCTCGCGAACGTTGCGGCGTGATCCCTGAGGGATTTCTGAGGGATGACATGTCATCTTAGGATTGCCTTTGATGCAGCACTGGCGGGGCAAAGCTGATGTCGATGCATGAGCGGACAGCGCCCAGCTGCAGAGCGTGCCGTGCTCTAGCGCCACCGTGCGCACTGGTGGTGTGCGCATGCAGCCGCGTGTGTGTGGTTGTGGACGGCGGGGTGCTGCTGATGCTTCGGGCGCTCGGGTGCCCGCAGAAGCGAGTAGCGCGGTGCGCGGCGGGTGCCTGCTGGCTGTTGCCGCGCGCGGCAACCGGCCACCGCTGCCACCCGCCGAGGCCCCGCCGGTGGTGCCGCAACCCCGCGCAAGCTCCGGGCGCCGCCGGCTCGAGCGCAGCGGGCGGCGCGGCCGGCGCGACAGCAGCGGGCGGCGCCGCGCCGCGCCGGTGACTCGCGGCTATCGCGCCCCGCAGCGCACCCATTGCGACCGGCGGATCATCGCCGGCCAGCAGAGCTGGCGAGGCGGCCGGGCAGAACTTCCCGTGGAAGGCGGGGCGCAACGCTGAACATCAGCGAGCGCCCGGCCGGCGCGGCGCACAGCCACGCGCCTTCGCCGCACACGCCTGCTAGACCATTCCCTTCCTTTATAGTGAAATAGAAGCGTGCCATCCTAGCCGCCACCATGGCGAGCGCTCGCCGCACCGCCGTCTGGCGCAATGCGCTCGCCCTTGCCGCGCTCCTGTGCGCGCTCCTGGCCGCGCACGCCCAGCCCTCGCCCGCCGATAATGACGCGGCCTCCGTAGCGGCCGCCCAGCCGGCGCATGGGAGCCACGGCGGCCACAAGGACCACCACAAGGGCGGCAGGGGCCGCGAGTGCGGCTCCGCGCCCTGGAGGCGGCCCTGCATCCCCACGTCCCAGGACTACACGCGCCTGGTGCTCGACCCCCCGAGTGCGGCGCAGCGCAAGCGCGCTCCCCGCTCGCCTGCCGCTGCTGCTCACGCAGCGCGCCCGCCGCGCTGCGCCGCAGTCAACCCCAACAACTGGCCGCGCTGCGAGGGCCCCTTCGTGCTGTGCAGCGTGGCCAACTGCACCATTATTCCCGGCACCGGCACCGCCAACGTGCCCCTCCAGGCGGCGTGCGGGTGCCTCAGCCCCACGCGCACCGTCGAGGCGCCGATCGGCATCAGCCTCGTGACGCCCAACATCATCAAGAGCGCGAGCGTGTACAACGCCACCGTCACGGCCTGCTTCGGTGGCCAGGACCCGATCACGACCGCAAACAACACCTGCGTCACCGTGAACTCGGCGCCCGTGTGCAAGGCCATCAACGAGGGGTGCGCGCAGCCGGCTGCAGACGGCGCGGCGCGCGGCGCGGCACGCGCCGCCCCGCCGAACGCCGCCGCCCTGCCACGCGCAGCACGATCTATGGCGGCAAGTGGCCCTTCATCTCCACGTTCACGGCGTACGCCGACCAGGTGCGCCCCGCCCCGGCCTGGCCCCTCCCCGCGCCCGCGGCAGCCGCCCGGCCCCGCGTGCGCGCTCGTGCGCGCCCCATGCGCGCCGCGTGCCGCGCCACGCCGTGTGCCCGCAGGGCGCGGCGGTCTGCACGGGCGCGGCGGATGGCTCCAGCATCCTGGCCGACTGCATGACCGCGGCGTGCTACAGGCGCCGGGCCTTTGACGGCTCGCCCTACACCTGCTACTGCCCGGTGTTCAACATCGAGCCGGGCAACACGTATGCGCTCGGCTACCCGCGCTCCAAGTTCCCCAACGGCGTCGGCTGCACCCAGCCGTCCGGCTACGTGCTCAGCGGCGCGTGAGCGCGCGTACCGCCGCGCGGCGGCGCGGGCGGCGGCCGTAGGTTGTTGCTCGGTTTTGCGGGCTGTCCGGAGAGCTCCGCATAGGTTTGTTTGCTGCGTTCTTTTGTGCACAACATGGGCCGGCAGAAGCGTGGGTTGGCGTGCGGGAGCACCCGGCTCGCTGCGCGCAAGAACAGCGCCAGAACAGCGCTCGAACGGCGCTCGAACAGCGCTTTTAGTGCATACACACGTCAACACAGTCGCGCACTGATCCCTGACCCCTGGCAGGGGCTGCATGCATGCTTGGTCCGCGCCGCTGAACGCCACACCCCGGCACGCGTGAGTTGGCTGGTCGGCTCGCGCGGTGTTAGGCTTGGTTCAGCCCGGCCCAAGGCTTGTGCGGCGCTGATTCTTGTGTTGTCGCCGGGCTGGCGTGCGGGTGGGCCTGGCGGAATACAACGCCCGGCGCACGAGAACTGCGAGCCGAGGCTACCGCGGCCAAGCGGCACGTTGTTGTGGGGCGTCCGAGGCGCGTCCGAGACGCGTCCGGGGCGCGTCCGGGGCGCGGTGCGGTGCCGGCCTACTCTTGTCGCCCCGTGTGCCATGCCTGGTGGCCACCGGGCAGCGCTGGAGCGGTCGTCCGCTGCGGGCCCGCTAGCACGCCGCGGAGAGCGCTCCGCGGCGAGGGCGGCGGGCGGCGTGTGGCTCGGTGGGCGGCGCTGCGAGCGCCTACAGCGCTATTGCGAAACGTGCAGCGGCACCGCTGCCACCCGCCGGGGATCCGCCGCCGTGCGCTGCGGCCTGCGCGCGCAGGCCGCGCGCGCAGGCCGCGAGCCACAGCGGCGCCGCGCCGGTGCCTCGCGGCGATCGCGCCTGGCAGTGCGCCTGTGGCGCCCGGCAGTTCACTGGGTAACCGGGCACCGTACGGCGAGCTGCGGGCGGCAGTGCACGGTGGGGGGGGGGGGGGACGATGTTAGAACAAGCCTCTTTCTCTGCCCTCCCGCGCGCTCTGGGCTGCCCCGCGCTGCGATACGGATATTCGCCGTTCGTGCCCCATCCCGGCGACTCGGCAGCAATCATATTGCTTTGGGCCAGCCAGGCCGCTGCTGCCGCCGCCTGGCGTGCGCAGCCCGGCCGCCTGCGCTCCACGCCCAGCCGGCCCACGTCGTCCCCGCGGTCGCCTCGCCAGTCCGGCGGCGGCCGGCATGGACTGCGCGGCCACGCACCGCGGGCGCGCGCCCCTGCTGCTGCTGCTGCTGCTGGCGGCCGCGACGGCGCCGGCGCCGGGCGCCGCGCATCGCCGCACGCTCTTCCGGGAGCTGGCCCAGGCGGGCAGCGAGCCCCAGGCTGCCAGCCCGGCCGAGGTGTACCACACATATGAGTTCCCTGCCGAGTATGACCTCGACCGCCTGCCCGGCGCCGACTCGCTGGCACCAAAGACCCTGGTCGATACGCTTGCGCTCACGCTCGCGCCGGTGACGTTCAAGGCGCGTGGCTGAGGGTGGGCTTGTGTGTGCTTGTATCGGCGAGGGGACGCGGGCGGGCGGCGCGCGCCGCAGCCCCTCGCCGCGCGGCGCACGCGCCCGCGACACCCCCGCCACCCCACCCCACCCCGCACGCGCGCGCGCCGGGCGCAGGGCCCCGTCAACCAGCCGGGCACGCCGCTGTTCAGGATGACGGCAGCGGCCTATGTGGACGACCTCACGGGCCGCGCCCACGTGAGGCGCTGCGCACGCGCTGGCTGCGCGCTGCAGCGCCCGCGCGCGCCACGCCGCCCACCGCCCCACGTGCTCACTCCCCCCGCCCGTGCGCGCGCATGCAGATGTTTGCGCCGACCATGCGCGTCAAGCGCGGCTCGAAGTATGTGTGAGTCACTCGACGCCGCGCCGCGCGGAGGCCCCGGGGCCTGCCTCGCCCTCGGGGTCCTCGGCCACCGCGCCCGCTCCGGCGTGCTCCGCGCTTGCACACCCACGCGCCTGTACCCCACGCTCCACGCCCCACGTCCACTGCCGCGCAGCATCAAGGTCACCAACATGCTGGTGCAGGACACCCAGTCGGACACGGTGTTGCCGGGGTTGTGGTAAAAGTCCTCCGTCGTGGTGTTGCCGGGGTTGTGGTAAAAGTCCTCCAACGTGCACACGCACGGCATCCACGCCGAGCTGGGCGTGCCGTCTCAGGACACGGCAGGCACGTACGTGCTGGGCGACAACCCGTTTTTCACCATCAAGGCCCGCAAAAACACCAGGGAGAAGGGAGACACCAAGATCTTCAATCTCAAGGTGCGCTGCACGACAGCTGCTCGACTTGGCAGCGCCGGTGGGCGAGCCGAGGCGGCGGGGGCGGGAACGGCGGCAGACGGCGGACGGCGGGCGCTCACCCACGCGCGTCACCACCCGCGGCCGCAGATCCCCACCACCCACCTGCCCGGCCTCCACTGGATGCACCCCCACCAGCACGGGTCGACCTCGCTGCAGGCGCGCTGCGCTGCATGTGCGTGCCCCAGCCCACGCATTGCCGCGCCGTGGCCAAACCACCGCCGCCCGCTGCCATTGCCGCGCCGCCAGGTCGGCACCGCCCACGGCCTGATCATCGTTGAGGACGACAACGACTTTTGGCTCCCGCCCCGCACCGGCTGTGCCAACTTCCGCGCCGTGATCGAGGCCGCCCAGGAGGTGTTGTTTGACATGACGCTGTTTTACTTCCGCAATGCCGACCCACCCCGTGCGACGGCACCGCCGCCGCCAGAATATGCCACAAAGTACACCACGTTCAGCCGCTACGCCGACCAGGTCAACAACGGTGCGTGCGTGTGGGCGTGTGTGCTTGAGGCGCACTCGGGCGCGCTGCTGCCTGGGCGCCAGACAGCGTGTGTCTGCGCGCTAGCCGGCGGCGCACAGTGCACGTCTGCGCTTGCACACGCGCCGCCCCCGCCCCCTCAGGGCCGTTCCAGTTCTATGGCAACATCAGTGACCCCCCGGACCGCTACTCGACCGGCGCCAAGCGCCCGCGCGGCACCGCGGTGCGCGGGCGCGGCCAGGACGTGTTGATGGTCAACGGGTGCGCGGGTTGACCACGTGCGCGGGGAGGGCTGCGGCGCCGCCCAGCCAAGAGCGGGCGGCGAAGCGCAACCGCGGTGGGCGCACCGCCCAACCCTTGGACGCGTGCACGCGCGCGTCCGCGCCGAGGGCGCTGGCTGTCTGCAGTGGTCGGCGCTGAGCCCCGTCGTGCCTCCGCCCCCTTGCCGCGCAGTGGCTACCAGCCGGTGCATAACATGCCGGAGGGCGTGTGGCAGCGCTGGCGGATGTTGTTCAGCGGGATCAAGGCACGGCGGGCGGGCGGGCGGGCTCACGCGCGGCGCGCACGGCGCCAGCGCGTCCCGCGGCCGCCCCCGTTGACGCGCCCGCGTGCGCGCCCGCCACGCACGCGCGCGCAGGGCTTCATGGTGTTTTCCTTTTACGACGCGGCCACAAACAAGACGACCAACGCGTGCGAGCTGCAGCTGTACGCCAAGGACGGCGTGTACCTCATGTCTCTGCCCCGCCGCGTGGACGCGATGTTTTTTGCCTCAGCCAACCGCGCCGAGCTGCTCGTGCGCTGCCGCGGCCGCCCGGGCGACACGTTTGTCGCGACGGCGCGCGAATGCCAGCCCTTTTCAGACGACTGCTTCGGCTGGCAGGGCGACGACTTACCTGTCGTCCGTTTCCAGCACATCCACTTGTTCCAGGTGTGAATGTCAGTGTGGGGTGGGCGCGCCGCCCCATGCAGCCCCCAAGGGCAGCATGTTCGAGCCCGCCTTGCCCCCCCCCCCACACACACACACCTGCCCTCTGCCCGGGTTGCAGGACAAGATCTTCACGATCAAGCTCACGGCGCGGCCGCCCGGCGTGCCAAAAGTGCTGACGGCGCCGCTCGTGGAGCGCGCTTGCAAGCCGTTGCGCCCCGCTTACGCCACCGATTTACGCGACGAGGCCCTGAAGGCCGCACGTGCGCCGGGCGTGGCGCAGGGCGCAGGGCGGCAGCGCGCGCCCGTGCTGCCACTCGAGTCGCCGCGCCCCTTCCCACGCCCCCCCCCCCCCGTGCTGCCGTGCGCGCGCCAGGCTATGACCCCGCCGACATCTATGCCTACACGGTGGGCTTCGGTGCCATCTTCCTGCCGGACACGCCCGAGCCACAGGAGTTGTTCGCCATCGCGTGCGGCATTGCCAGCGGCAGCGACAGGGAGACAGCCGAGACGTTCTCCGTGCCCGACAGCAACCCGCTGACGCTGCCGCTGGGCAAGGTGACTGAGCGCCGCCAGCGCCGCCGCTCGCCGCCGCTGTTGCCACCGGCCGCTGTCCGTCGGCTGTTGTCGGTCGCCGCTGACCGCTGTACGCCGTGTCGGACCGTTGCTACCCCCGCCACAGGTGGTGCAGTGGAACTTTTATGACATGGGCTTCCACCCCATGCACGTGCACATCAACCCCTATCAGATCCAGGCGCTCAACACCACCATGCTCATGCCGGGCAGCCGCTTCACCAGCTGGTTTGAGGTCGGCGACTACCACGACACGCTCAACCTGCCCATGATCTCGGTGGATTACACCGAGACCCCCATCCCGCTGCGCTTTCAGCCGGGGCAGTACAGCGGCTACACGGTCATGCACTGCCACTTCCTGCAGGTGAGCGCCGCGCCGCCCCGCCGCGGGGGTGCAGGCCGTTCCGACCGACTCCCGCGGCGCCACTGCAGGGGCAAAACGTTGCTCACTCCTGCTCTCACACCTCTGCTCTCACCCCTGCGCTCCCCGTTTGATCGCCGCCCCCGCGCAGCACGAGGACATCGGCTGCATGAAGGTGGTCTGGTACAAGTGCCCCACGCTGGCAGAGGACAAGCAAGCGGGCCCCTGCCCCAACTTCACCTTCCCCATCCCCGGCGGCGTGCGGGAGACGTACAATTGAGCTGCGCGCCGGCGCGCCATGCGCCAGGTGCGCGGCCAGGCGCGTGAGCGTGACCGCGCGGTCTCAAACGCAATGATAGCATGACTCGCTCTTGAGGCTCGGGTGCAGGCGCGGGCACGTCACATATCTGTATTTGTCACGCTTCAGGGTCGGGCAGAGTGTTGCCGCAAGGCGCACGTCACTAAACGGAACGTGCGGCAAACAGCGTGCGCCGCCCGACCGCGACACGCGCGCGCTGTGCGTGTCGGCTTTCCTGTGCACATTGGCCGCAGGCGGCTCATGTGCGCTTCGCGCCTACGCGGGGGGAGGGGGGATCTTGAACAGGAATCAGAGATGCCTGTTGCCTCACGAACGTTGTGGCGTGATTTCTAAGCGATTTGTAAGGGAATGTCGACATTTGTCAGCATAGGGTTTGCCTTTGTTGCGGGACAGGCGGTCACGGATGAGCGCTTGTGGCGGGCACCGCTGTTTCGCTGCGTGCGCGGACAGCGCCCAGCTGCAGTGCGTGCCGTGCTCCAGCGCCGCCGCGCGCGCTGGTGGTGCGCGGCGCATGCACCGGTGACCGCAGTAGCTAGCAGCGCGGTGCGCGGCGCGTGCTGGCTGCTGCCGCGCGCGCCACCGCTGCCACCCGCCGAGGCCCCGCCGGCGGCGCTGCAACCTCGCGCAAGCTCCGGGCGCGCCGCCAGCTCGAGCGTAGCGGGCGGCGCCGCGCCGCGCCGGTGACTCGCGGCAATCGCGCCTCGCAGCGCGCCCATTGCGACCGGCAGATGATCGCCAGCCAGCAGAGCTGGCGAGGCGGCCGGGCAGAACTTCCCGTGGAAGGCGGGGCGCAACGCTGAACATCAGCGAGCGCCCGGCCGGCGCGGCGCACAGCCACGCGCCTTCGCCGCGCACGCCTCGTAGGCCATTCCCTTCCTTATACTGAAATAGAAACGTGCCATCCTAGCCTCCACCATGGCGGGCGCTCGCCGCACCGCCGTCTGGCGCAATGCGCTCGCCCTTGCCGCGCTCCTGTGCGCGCTCCTGGCCGCGCACGCCCAGCCCTCGCCCGCCGATAATGACGCGGCCTCCGTCGCGGCCGCCCAGCCGGCGCATGGGAGCCATGGCGGCCACAAGGACCACCACAAGGGCGGCAGGGGCCGCGAGTGCGGCTCCGCGCCCTGGAGGCGGCCCTGCATCCCCACTTACCAGGACTACACGCGCCTAGTGCTCGACCCCCCGAGTGCGTGCACAGCGCAGCGCGCTCCCCGCTCGCCTGCCGCCGCTGCTCACGCAGCGCCCGCCACCCTGCGCCGCAGTCAACCCCAACAACTGGCCACGCTGCGAAGGCCCCTTCGTGCTGTGCAGCGTGGCCAACTGCACCATTATTCCCGGCACCGGCACCGCCAACGTGCCCCTCCAGGCGGCGTGCGGGTGCCTAAGCCCCACGCGCACCGTCACGGCGCCGGTCGGCATCAGCCTGGTGACGCCCAACATCATCAAGAGCGCGAGCGTGTACAACGCCACCGTCACGGCCTGCTTCGGTGGCCAGGACCCGATCACGACCGCAAACAACACCTGCGTCACCGTGAACTCGGCGCCCGTGTGCAAGGCCATCAACGAGGGGTGCGCGCCGCCGGCCGCGGACGGCGCGGCGCGCGCACGCGCCGCCCCGCCGAACGCCGCTGCCCAGTCGCTGACCAGTGCCGGCCCGCCGCCCTGCCGCGCGCAGCACGATCTATGGCGGCAAGTGGCCCTTCATCTCCACGTTCACCGCGTACGCCGACCAGGTGCGCCCGCCGCGGCCTGGCCCCTCCCGGCAGGGCCTGCCGCGCGAGCGGCCGCCCGGCCCCGCATGCGCGCTCGTGCGCGCCCCACGCGCGCCGCGTGCCGCGCCACGCCGTGTGCCCGCAGGGCGCGGCGGTCTGCACGGGCGCGGCGGATGGCTCCAGCATCCTGGCCGACTGCATGACCGCGGCGTGCTACAGGCGCCGGGCCTTTGACGGCTCGCCCTACACTTGCTACTGCCCGGTGTTCAACGTCGAGCCGGGCAACACGTATGCGCTCGGCTACCCGCGCTCCAAGTTCCCCAACGGCGTCAGCTGCACCCAGCCGTCCGGCTACGTGCTCAGCGGCGCGTGAGCGCGCGCAGCGCCGCGCGGCGGAGCGGGCGGCGGCCGTTGGTTTTGCTCGGTGTTGCGGGCGCTACGGAGAGATCCGCAAAGGCTTTGTTTGCTGCGTTCTTTTGTGCACAACATGGGACGGCAGAATCGTGGGCTGGCGTGCAGGAGCACCCGGCTCGCTACGCGCAAGAACAACGCTAGAACAGCGCTCGAACGGCGCTCGAACAGCGCTTTTAGTGCATACACACGTCAAACAGTCGCGCACTGATCCCTGACCCCAGGCAGGGGCTGCATGCATTTGCTGGGTCCGCGCCGCTGAATGCCGTACCAGGCACGTGTGAGTTGGCTGGTCGGCTCGCGCGTTTTAGGCTCGGGCTCAGCGCGCGCAAGGCTTGTGCGGCGCTGACGCTTGTGTTGTCGCCGGCGCTGGTGCGCGGGTGGGCATGGCGGAGTACAACGCCCGGCGCGCAAGAACGGCGCGCCGGGGCCCGGCGCGCGAGAACGGCGCGCCGGGGCTACCGCGGCCAAGCGGCGCGTTGGGTTCGAGGCGCGGCGCGGTGCCGGGCTGCTCCTGGCCTGGTGGTCGCCGGGCAGTGCTGGAGCGGCGCAGAACGGTCGTTCGCTGCGGGGCCCGCTGGCATGCCGCGCTTCTCCGCGGTGAGGGCGGCAGGCGGCGTAGCGAGTGGCTCGGTGGGCGGCGCGGCGAACGGCTACAGCGCTGTGCAACACGCGCGCAGCGGCATCGCTGCCACCGCCGAGCGGCCGCCGCCCGTGTGCTGCGGGCTGCCCCCGCATCAGCACCGCGCGCGCCGACAGCGGCGGTGACTCGGCGGCGATCGCGCCTCGCAGTGTGCCCATGGTGACGTGCAGCTCACTGTCGCACCGGCCGACCGTACGGCGAGCTGCGGGCGGCAGTGGCCTGCCAGCGGGAACGATGTTAGAACAAGCCTCTTTCTCTGCCCTCCCGCACCTTCCTGCTCCCCCGCGCGGCGAAAGCGGATATTCACCGTTTGCGCATCTCGGCGCCTCTGCAGCGCTCATATTGCTTTGGGCCAGCCAGGCCGCCGCTGCTGCTGCTGCTGCCGCCGCCTGGCGCGCGCAGCCCGGCCACCTGCGCTCCATGACCAGCCAGCACACGTCGTCCCTATGGTCGCCTAGCCAGTCCGCGCAGGCGACCGGCATGGACTGCGCGGCCACACACCACGGGCGCGCTCGCCTGCTGCTGCTGCTGCTGCTGGCGGCCGCATCGGCGCCGGCGCCGGGCGCCGCGCATCACCGCGCGCTCCTCCGGGAGCTGGCCCAGGCGGGCAGCGAGCCTCTGGGGGCCCCGGCCGAGGTGTACCACACGTATGAGTTCCCTGCCGAGTATGACCTCGACCGCCTGCCCGGCGCCGACTCGCTGGCACCAAAGACCCCGGTCAACTTTCTCAGTCTCACGCTCGCGCCGGTGACGTTCAAGGCGCGTGGCTGAGGGTGGGCTTGTGTGTGCTTGTATCGGCGAGGGGACGCGGGCGGGCGGCACGCGTCGCAGCCCCTCCGCGGGGCGCGCCCGCGACGCCCCCGCCACCCCACCCACCCCACCCACCCCGCACGCGCGCGCGTTGGGCGCAGGGCCCCGTCAACCAGCCGGGCACGCCGCTGTTCAGGATGACGGCAGCGGCCTATGTGGACGACCTCACGGGCCGTGCCCACGTGAGGCGCACACGCACGCGCCGGCTGCGCCCCGCGGTACCCGCGCGCGCGGCCCACCGTCTCACGTGCTCAATCCCCCCGCCCGTGTGCACGCATGCAGATGTTTGCGCCGACGATGCGCGTCAAGCGCGGCTCGCCCTACGTGTGAGTCACTCGACGCCGCGCTGCGCCGCGCTGTGCCGCGCCGCGCGGAGGCCCCGGGGCCTGCCTCGCCCTTGGGGTCCCTCGGCCACCGCGCCCGCTCCGGTGTGCTCCGCGCCTGCGCACCCACGCGCCTGCACCCCACGCTCCACGCCCCACGCCCACTGCCGCGTCGCAGCATCAAGGTCACCAACATGCTGGTGCAGGACACCCAGTCGGACACGGAGGACTTTTACCACAACCCCGGCAACACCAACGTGCACACCCACGGCATCCACGCCGAGCTGGGCGTGCCGTCTCAGGACACGGCGGGCACGTACGTGCTGGGCGACAACCCATTTTTCACCATCAAGGCCCGCAACAGCACCAGGGAGAAGGGAGACACCAGGATTTTCAATCTCAAGGTGCGCTGCGCGACAGCTGCTCGGCTTGACAGCGCCGGCGGGCGAGCCGAGGCGGCGGGGGCGACGGCACGCGGCGCGCGCGCTCGCCCGCGAGCGTCACCACCCGCGGCCGCAGATCCCCACCACCCACCTGCCCGGCCTCCACTGGATGCACCCCCACCAGCACGGGTCGACCTCGCTGCAGGCGCGCTGCGTGCGCGCCCCAGCCCATGCATTGCCGCGCCGTGGCCAAACCACCGCCGCCCGCCGCCGTTGCCGCGCCGCCAGGTCGGCACCGCCCACGGCCTGATCATCGTTGAGGATGACAACGACTTTTGGCTCCCGCCCCGCACCGGCTGTGCCAACTTCCGCACCGTGATCGAGGCCGCCCAGGAGGTGTTGTTTGACATGACCCTGTTTTACTTCCGCAACGCCGACCCGCCCCGTGCGACGGCGCCGCCGCTGCCGCCGCAAATACCCAAGAGGTACACCACGTTCAGCCGCTACGCCGACCAGGTCAACAACGGTGCGTGCGTGTGGGCGTGTGTGCTTGAGGCGCACTCGGGCGCGCTGCTGCCTGGGCGCCAGACAGCGTGTGGCGTCGCGCTAGCCGGCGGCGCGCAGTGCACGTCTGCGGGTGCACACGCGCCGCCGCTTGCTGCGAGCCCGACACTGTCTCAAGACGTCGCACCGCCCCCACCCCCGCCCCCCCGCCCCCGCCCCCCCCGCCCCCGCCCCCGCCCCGCCCCCGCCCCCGCCCCCGCCCCCGCCCCCGCCCCCGCCCCCGCCCCCGCCCCTGCCCCCGCCCCCTCAGGCCCGTTCCAGTATTATGGCAACATCAGTGACCCTGCGGACCGCTACTCGACCGGCGCCAACCGCCCGCGCGGCACCGCGGTGCGCGGGCGCGGCCAAGACGTGTTGATGGTCAACGGGTGCGCGGGTTGACCGCGTGCGCGGGGAGGGCTGCGGCGGCGCCCAAGAGCGGGCGGCGAGGCGCAGCCGCGGCGGGCGCGCCGCCCAGCCCATGGACACGCGCACGTGCGCGTCCGCGCCGAGGGCGTTGGTTGTTTGCACTGGCCGCGCTGAGCCCCGTCGTGCGCCCGCTGCCGCCCTCGCGCCACACAGTGGCTACCAGCCGGTGCATAACATGCCGGAGGGCGTGTGGCAGCGCTGGCGGATGCTGTTCAGCGGGATCAAGGCACGGCAGCAGACAGGCGGGCTCGCCTGGGCGCGCACGGCGCAGGCTCGTCCCGCGGCCGCCCCTGTTGACGCGCCCGCGCGCACGCCCGCCACGCACGCGCGCGCAGGGCTTCATGGTGTTTTCCTTTTATGACGCGGCCACAAACAAGACGACCAACGCGTGCGAGCTGCAGCTGTACGCCAAGGACGGCGTGTACCTCATGTCTCTGCCCCGCCGCGTGGACGCGATGTTCTTTGCCTCAGCCAACCGCGCCGAGCTGCTCGTGCGCTGCCGCGGCCGCCCGGGCGACACGTTTGTCGCCACGGCGCGCGAATGCCAGCCCTTTTCAGACAACTGCTTCGGCTGGCAGGGCGACGACTTTCCTGTCGGCCGTTTCCAGCACATCCACTTGTTCCAGGTGTGAATCGGGCTCAGCGTTGGGGCCTGCCGCACTCCTTTACCCTTGAGGGGGCCGCATGTGCCCCCCCCCAAAAAAACACCCCTGCCCTCTGCCCGGGTTGCAGGACAAGATCTTCACAATCAAGCTCACAGCGCGGCCGCCTGGCGTGCCAAAAGTGCTGACGGCGCCGCTCGTGGAGCGCGCTTGCACGCCGCTGCGCCCCGCGTACGCCACCGACCTACGCGACGAGGCCCTGAAAGCCGCACGTGCGCCGCGCGCGGCAGCGCGGAGGGGCGTGGGTGCAGGGCGCGCGCGGCACGCTAGCGCGCGTGCCTGCGCGGCCGCAGGGTCCGCCACGCCCCTCCCCACGCTGCCCCCCACCTGCTGTCCCCTCCCGTGTTGCCCGCGCGCGCGCCAGGCTACGACCCCGCCGACATCTACGCCTACACGCTGGGCTTCGGTGCCATCTTCCTGCCAAACACGCCCGAGCCGCAGGAGTTGTTTGCCATCGCGTGCGGCGTTACCAGCGGCGACGACAGGGACGCAGTCGAGACGTTCTCCCTGCCTGACAGCAACCCGCTGACGCTGCCGCTGGGCAAGGTGACCGCCGTGCCGCCAGCGCCGCTCCCCGCCGCTGTTGCCGCCGGCCGCTGTCGGTCGGCCGTTGTCCGTCGGTTGTTGTCCGTTGCCGCTGTCCGTCGCCGCTCACCGCTGCTGCCCCGCCACAGGTGGTGCAGTGGAACTTTTATGACATGGGCTTCCACCCCATGCACGTGCACATCAACCCCTATCAGATCCAGGCACTCAACAACACCATCCTCATGCCGGGCAGCCGCTTCACCAATTGGTTTGAGGTTGGCGACTTCCACGACACGCTCAACCTGCCCATGGTCGCGGTGGAGTACACCGAGACCCCCATCCCGTTGCGCTTCCAGCCGGGGCAGTACAGCGGCTACACGGTCATGCACTGCCACTTCCTGCAGGTGAGCGCCGCGCCGCCACACCGCGGGGGTGCTGGCCGTTCCGGCCGACTCCCGCGGTGCCACTGCAGGGGCAAAACGTTGCTCACTCTGCTCTCACCCCTGCGCTCCCCGTCTGATCGCCGCCCCGCGCAGCACGAGGACATCGGCTGCATGAAGGTGGTCTGGTACAAGTGCCCCACGCTGGCAGAGGACAAGCAAGCGGGCCCCTGCCCCAACTTCACCTTCCCCGTCCCCGGCGGCGTGCCGGAGTCGTACAACTGAGCTGCGCGCCGGCGCGCCGTGCGCTAGGTGCGCGGCCAGGCGCGTGCCCGTGCGGCGCGTGCCCTGCAACGTCGCGCGCCGTGTGTCCTCCATGCATCACATATGTTTCCCAGCACACCACATCACCAACATCACCGGCCAGCGTGACGAGGCTACGGCGACGAGCGTGACGTTGATTTTGGGGTCGGTCTGGCACAGCAGCCGACGGCGGAGCGGTCACCGTGTTTGCCGCGCGCGGCACAGCACGAGTGGCGCGCATGAGAAAGTTGGGAGCGACAGCGTCGTGCTGTGCGCGACGCGTGAGGCGGCGGCCCATGGAGGCTTCGCGCCTGCGGGGTGGACCTAACCTATCAGCATGTATGTCGTGCGTTGTGGGGAATCTTTAGCGCCGAGGCTGCGCCGGCTGCCGGCCGGGCGCCCGCAATTGAACTGCGGTTGACAACCGCCGCGAATGAATGCAGCCCGCGCTCGCCCTCCCCACCCCTGCGCCCGCGCCCGGAGTGATCAGCGCGTCTGTCTGTCTCGCACGCCTGGCGCCCAGGAGCCCCCCTCGCCCAGCACGCGAACGTCGAGCAGCGGCGCGCCGCTGCGCAGCATGCAGCCGTACGGCCGCCAAAGCGTGCGTCGCGGGTCTCCGACGCGAAGGCCGCAGCCGCAGCCAGCAGGGCGGGGGCGCCGGCGTCGCTGCGCAGAGGGCGGGGCGCCCCGCCGACAGCAGCGGCGCCTGCGCCGCCCGCAGGACAACCCGTTTGCGGACAGCGGGCTCTATGAGCTGAACACCACCTACGTGCCGCCGGACATCGGCGACACCGGCAGCGTGGACGCCGTGGTGCCGGCAGTGCCGGTGGCGCCAGGCGGCGCGGGCAGCGGCGGCGGCGCGCGTGCGCAGCAGCAGCCGGTCGCAGCGTTCCCCGCGCCTGCGCCGGCGGCGCCGGCCGTTGCCGCCGGGCCGGCCGTGCCGGCAGCGGCGCCGCTGCAGTTCACGGGTGCGCAGCCGGCGCGCGCGGGGCGTGGGGCGTGGGGCGGGGCAAGGGGCGGACGCGCGCGACGGCCGCCGGCCCAACGCCGCGGCGCCGCCGCACGCGCCGCAGAGTCTACGCTCAACGCAAGCCTACCAGTGTCCGGCAACATCGGGCGGCCAGGTGAGCCACGCCGGCACGCGGCCGCCCGCCTCCCCGGCACGGTCGCCGACCGCGCCCGCCTGCCCGCCCGCCCGCCCGCCCGCGCGGCCGCCGACCGCCACCCGCGCGCGCCCGCGCAGGCACCGCGCCGCAGGCTGGCGGCGCGCCGCCGCCCGCCGCGGCGAGCCTGCCGGGCGACCCCGACGACCCGGCGTCGTATCCCTTTTACAACGTGCGCCGCTACCGCCCCCTGTTCAACGTGGACACCAAGGCGCGCACGCCGCCGCCGCCGCCGCCGCCGCCGCCGCCGCCGCCGCCGCCGGGCCCACGGGCCCACGGGCCAGCGCGCGCGCGCCCCGCCCGCGGCCGGCCCCACCCCGCCCGCGCGCTGCGGGGCGCCGCGCTGCGCCGGCCGGCCGCGCGCGCAGGACGTGGTGTGGCGCGTGGGCAGCAGCTTCCTGGGGCCGTTCAAGCCCGACTTTATGGCCGTCACGCTGAGCAGCCCCGACCTGTACGGGCCGTTCTGGGTCGCCACGACGCTCATCTTCGTCACAGCCGGTGCGGCGCGGTGTGCGCGAACGCCGCCAGCGGCGCCGACGCGCCGCGCCCACGCGCGCCGCGCCGCTCGCCGCTGCGCGCTCGCCGCTGCGCGCTCGCCGCGCCGCGCTCGCAACGGCCGCCGCCGCGCCCGCCGCGCGCCGCCGGGTGCCGCAGTCGCTGGCAACTACGCCGACATGATCGCGTTCCGCAGCGAGCAGAAGGCCGGCGGCGGCGCGCCGCCCGGCGCCGACCCGGGGGCGGCCGGCAGCTTCGTGGAGCGCCAGTGGTGCGCGCCCCCGGGCGGGCGGGCGCGCGGGCGGGCGGGCCCGCGCGGGCGGGCGGCCCGCGCGGACGGGCGGGCCCGCGCGGCGCCGCCGCTGACACAAAGCACGCCCTGTCTCCGCTCGCACCCCCCCCCCGACCCACACACCCCACACCACACACCCACACGCCACTGCCAAGGTACACCGACTACGCCAAGATGAGCTTCAGCGCGCTGCTCTTCTACGGCTACGTCTTCGGCCTCGGCCTCGTGCTCACGACCGCGCTGCGCTGGTTCAAGTGCGCCGCGCCGGCTGCCGCCGCGCGCCGCGCCGGGCCCGCTCGCGCGCGCGCGCCGCCCTGCTCCCCTCCCTCCCCGTCGCCGACGCCGCCGCCGCGCGACACGCCGCCGCCGCCGCCGTGCCGCTGCCGCCGGCGCCGTCGGCGTAGGTCTGAGATCAAGCTCGCCAACGTGTGGTGCATCTACGGCTACAGCCTGACCATCTTCATCCCCATGGCCTTTGTCTGCATCGCGCCCATTGGCTGGGTGCGCTGGCTCGCCGTCGCGGGCGCGACGGGGCTGTCGGGCCTCTTCATCGTGGCAAACCTCAAAGTGAGGGCGCCCGCGCCGCGCGGCCGCCGCGGCCGCCGCGCCGCGCCGTGCAGCCATGCCCACGCGCCCCGCGCCGCCCCGCTCCGCCGCCCCGCGCCGCCCGCGCGCGCGCCGCCAGGCCACGATCTACAGCGCCGCGCCGGGGCGCGCGGTGCTGCTGCTGTGCGTCATCGCGGGCCTGCACGCGGGCGTCGGCCTCGCGCTGCGCCTCTACTTCTTCCATTACCGCGCGCCCGAGGTTGCCGCGGGCTGAGCGCTCAGCACCGCGGCGCGGCGGCGGGCGCGTGTGAAGGTCGAGCGACACTCGCTCGCCGGCGTGCGGGCGCCGTTGACCGCGGCCGATCCAGGCCGGTGACGCTGCGCCGCGGCGGCGCGGCGGGGGATTGGTGCGGCTAGATGCATGGCCTGCAGCGCGCCGCCGCCGCCGCTGCCGCGCGCCGCCGCGGCGGCACTCGCGCCGCCGGTTGGTCCAGCTTCGGACGACAGGCGGCGGAGCTGGACGCGACAAAAACTCGCCGCCGCCGTCCCCGCTGGCCTCCCCGACGACGACGCGCGGTACTCCTTCGTCGTGCACCACCGCGGAACGCCACGAAAGAGAGAGACCCGCCCGCGCCAGCGCCCGCCTCCGCTCGCCATCGGCCACTGGCCGCCGTCCGCTCGCCGCCAGCCCGCGAGTGCCGGCTGGAGCTGTAGACCAGAGCGACGACTCTCACCCGCAGCGCGGCGGGGGGCCGCGGAGAGCCAAGATGCCGGGGCGCGCCGGCGCAAGTGAGAGCTGCTGCTCGGCGCCACCCCGGCACCGCGCGGCCGTGCCGGGGCCCGCTGAGCACGCCCAAAGCTGCGCGCGGGGACGCTGCTCGCGTCGCGCGGCGCGACCGGGCCTGCCTGCGCCGCGCGCGCCAGCTGCCGGCAGCGCGGTGCGCCGGTGCCCCAGGTCCCCCGGCCCGTGCCGGCCGCGCCCACCGCCGGCCGCTCACGCCGCTCCGCACCGCCCCGCGGCGCTCCCACGTGCTGCTGCCGCGCCGCCGCGCAGAGCTCGGCGCGGCGGCGGCGCTCGCACTCGCGCTGCTGGCGCTCTCGGCGGTGCCGCCGGCGGCCGCGCAGAACTTCAAGGCCACGCCCACGGTCGACGTCGTGCGCAGTTACCCCGTGAATCAGACGGTCGCCGACGCGGAGCTGAAGGAGCTGCAGGCCAAGCTGCCGGCGACGCTGCAGCCCGGCAGCGCGGCGCTCTCGCAGCTGCTCCTGCTCTCGCCGCGCAGCCGCTCCAAGCTCAACAGCCTCGACGGCGCGTCGCTCGCGTTCCTGCGCAACCAGACCGACGCGGAGCTCGCGGAGCTGCTCGAGTCGGTGCGCGCGGTCAACTTCCGGCGCACGATGGCGATGTCGATGATCACGACGTCGCTCCCGCGCGTGTTCACGTCGGCGGCCGTGTTCAACGCGCTCATGGCGCTGCAGCTGGACGACCTCGAGCGCCTCGCGAGCCTGCCGCTCGCGTCGCCGCGCTACCAAAACCTGACCAACACGACCGTCGTCGCCATGGCCGCCGAGATCGCGGCGTACGGCCAGTCCCAGGTGACCGCGCGGCCGCGGTGGGATCGCTGTGGCTGTCGCGCGGTGCTGCTCGCGCGGCGCGGCCCGCGCGGCGCGGCCCGCGCGGCGCGGCTCATGACGCAGCTCACGCCCGCCCGCCCGCGCGCGCGCGTCCCCCGCGCGGCGCCGCGCAGCTCAAGAAGCGCACGTGCGTGCTGACGGCGGCCAACACGTCTGGCCTCGTCCCGCTCGTCAACTCGCTCAGCTGGACGTCGGGGCGCCGCCTGCGCGGCGCGGCGCCGCCGGGCGCGGCGCTGGCGCGCGCGCTGCTGGGCCAGCGCGACGGCCTGCGCGACGCGGTCGTCGCCGCGGCGGCCGAGGGCGGCGACGCGGACGGCGCGCTTTTCCGCAGGGCCCTCCGCCAGACGTCCTCCTCCGCCGAGGGTGCGCGCCGCGCCGGGCGCCGGGCGCCGGGCGCCGACGCAGCCCGCGTGCCGGCCTGCTCACGGCCTCTCGCCGCCGCCGCGCGCCGCCCCTCCGCAGGCAAGACGGTCGGGTCGATCGTGGAGAGCTACCTTGGCCGCGCCTCGGGGTCGACCGCTGCCAAGACGACCGAGTCTGGCGCGTCCAACTACATCCCCTCGTTCAACCCCGCCGCGCAGGAGGGGCCCGGCTTTGTCAACGTCGTGCCCGGCGCGTCGCCGGCCGGCGGCGACGCGCAGTCGGTCGACAGCTTCGCGGAGCGCCTCGCCGCGGACGACCTGTACGTGCCCCTCAGCGGCGGCGGCGACGCCGTGGCGCCCTGCGTGGACGGGTACCGCCCCGACGGCAGCCCCTGCAACGAGACGGCGCCGCCGCCGCCCCCGTGCATCAACGGCACGCTGCCCGACGGCAGCCCCTGCAACGAGACGGCGCCGCCGCCGCCGCCTCCCTGCATCAACGGCACGCTGCCCGACGGGAGCCCTTGCAACGAGACGGCGCCGCCGCCGCCTCCCTGCATCAACGGCACGCTGCCCGACGGCAGCCCCTGCGACGGCGGCGCGCTGCCTCCCTGCATCAACGGCACGCTGCCCGACGGCGAGCCCTGCTGCTCACGTCGGCGCATCCTGGGCACCGTGCTGGTCACGGTCAGCTGCTACAATGGCACCGTGTACAACCGCACCGCCGACCCCTGCCGCCTGAACAAGGAGGGCGCGGTCATCAACTCCGCCGCGTGCGCGGCGCTAGGGCCCTGCACGGTGCGCCGCGTGCCCGACAGCGCCGCGCCGCGCCGCGCAGCGCAGCCTGCTGCCGGGCAGCCAGGCCGCTGCGCGCGCTCAAGCACCGCGCCGCGCCGCGCCCGCGCAGGCCAACGGTACCTACGCCATCGCCGGCTCGCCCTGCAACTACACCGGCGCGGCGCTCAACACGACCACCGCCGCCAACTCGACAGAGTCTTCGCCCGCGCCCAACGCCACGCTGGCCGCGGGCAACGCGACCGCGGGCAACGCGACCGCGGACGGCAACACCACGCTGGCCGCGGGCAACGCGACCGCGGACGCCAACACCACCACGCTGGCCGCGGGCAATGCGACCGCGGACGGCAACACCACGCTCCCCGAGGCGAGCAACGCCACCGAGTCGAGCCCCTCGCCGGCGACCTCGGTGCTGTGCTACGTGAACGGCACGTTTGTGCCCTGCCCCGACGCGGAGGCGTCGCCGGGGCCCTCCGCTTCGCCCGAGCCGGCGGCCGCGGCGAGCCCCGCGCCTGCGAGTGACGCGACGGCTGAGGCCAGCCCCGCGCCTGCGAGCGACGCGACGGCCGCCGCGAGCCCCGCGCCTGCGAGCGACGCGGCGGCCGAGGCGAGCCCCGCACCTGCGACCGACGCGGCGGCTGAGGCGAGCCCCGCTTCTGCGACCGACGCGGCGGCCGAGGCGAGCCCCGCACCTTCGGCCGACGCGGCGGCTGAGGCGAGCCCCGCGCCTGCGAGCGACGCGACGACTGAGGCGAGCCCCGCGCCTGTGGCCGACGCGCCTCCCACAGAGCCTGCCGGCGACGCTGCCAAGGCAAGCCCCGCGCCGGCCGACGCGAGCCCCGCACCTTCGGCGACGGCTGAGCCTGCGCCTGCTGCGCCGGCGGCGACGCCCGAGCCTGCTGCGGCAGCGCCCCCGGCGGAGCCGGCACCGGCGGAAACGCCCGAGCCTGCGCCTGCTGCGCCGGCGGCGACGCCCGAGCCTGCTGCGGCAGCGCCCCCGGCGGAGCCGGCACCGGCGGCAACGCCCGAGCCTGCGCCTGCTGCACCGGCGGCGACGCCCGAGCCTGCTGCGGCAACACCCCCGGCAGAGCCGGCACCGGCGCCGACGCCCGAGCCAGCTCCCGCTACGCCGGCGGCGACGCCCGAGCCTGCTGCGGCAGCGCCCCCGGCGGAGCCGGCACCGGCGCCGACGCCCGAGCCAGCTCCCGCTACGCCGGCGGCGACGCCCGAGCCTGCTGCGGCAGCGCCCCCGGCGGAGCCGGCACCGGCGGCAACGCCCGAGCCTGCGCCTGCTGCACCGGCGGCGACGCCCGAGCCTGCTGCGGCAACACCCCCGGCAGAGCCGGCACCGGCGCCGACGCCCGAGCCAGCTCCCGCTACGCCGGCGGCGACGCCCGAGCCTGCTGCGGCAGCGCCCCCGGCGGAGCCGGCACCGGCGCCGACGCCCGAGCCAGCTCCCGCTACGCCGGCGGCGACGCCCGAGCCTGCTGCGGCAGCGCCCCCGGCGGAGCCGGCACCGGCGCCGACGCCCGAGCCAGCTCCCGCTACGCCGGCGGCGACGCCCGAGCCTGCTGCGGCAACACCCCCGGCAGAGCCGGCACCGGCGCCGACGCCCGAGCCAGCTCCCGCTACGCCGGCGGCGACGCCCGAGCCTGCTGCGGCAGCGCCCCCGGCGGAGCCGGCACCGGCGCCGACGCCCGAGCCAGCTCCCGCTACGCCGGCGGCGACGCCCGAGCCTGCTGCGGCAGCGCCCCCGGCGGAGCCGGCACCGGCGCCGACGCCCGAGCCAGCTCCCGCTACGCCGGCGAGCGAGGCAGCTGCGTAGTTAGGCGCAGCATCTTGCCAACACGGGGAGGGGGCAGGCCAGGTATGCGAGGGCGAGGGGTTGGTCAACGCGCCGCGGCCCCTTGTGCTGTGCGCCAAGCAGTTGTCGTCGTTTGGTTGGGAGCGGACCATTCATTCTCGGGCGATGATCTGCTGGCGCACACTGCCGCACTGCGTATATGTGACGGGCAGGGCGAGAGGGGCCCGTCGTCAGGCTTGAGAGGGCGGCCGTGGTCTGGCCAGCACTGTAACGGCGCCGGTCAACCTGCAGCACCCCGGGCGTTGACCGGCCGGCACACCCGCGCGGCCGCAGCAGCAGTCGGTCAACAGCCGCGCCCGCCCTGCCCTGCTGCTTCCCACTGCCCACCCGCTCAGCGGCAGCAGCTCGCGGGCGGCGTCGCCCAGCAGCGCGGCCACATGGCTCACGCGGCGCGCGCGGCGACGGTCGCCAACGCCCGTGCGCGGCCGGCGACGTTTGTGCTGCCCGCGGGCGGGCCGGACGAGGCGCCGGAGCAGCGCGTGCCGCAGGGCAGGGGCCGGCCGCAGGTGCACGCCCAGGTGCTCGCGGCCGGCGGCGCCCGGGCCGCGGCTGCCGCCGACGCGGTGGCGGCCGGCGAGGCGGCGTGCGCCGCGCACGCGGCGGCGCTGCACGCCCGGCTCGACGCAGAAGCGGCGGCCGCGCGCGCGGCGGCGGGCGCGCGCAAGCAGCAGCTCGCGGTGAGGCGCTGCGTGCTGCGCGGCCGGCGCGCGGGCCTTCCCTGTGCCGCCCACCGCCCCCGGCCGCACGCCCGTGCGCACGCAGGACGCGCTGGCACAGCAGGTCGCAGAGCGGCGGCAGCTGGCCAGCCTGGGCGCATGGGGCAGCGGCGGCGACGCGGCGCCGTCCCCGTTCTGGGGGCCGGACCCCGCGGCGCTCGCCGCACAGCGCCGCGCGCAGCAGGCCGGCTACCGGGCGGCGCTCGACGCGCAGGCCGCGGCCAACGCGGCGGCCAAGGCGACCTCCCGTGCCGCCGCCGCCGAGGCCGCGCGGACGGAGCTCGCGGCCGCGCAGGAGGCGCTCGTCGCGGGCGTGGCGGCGAGGCGCGCCGCAGGGCGCAAGGTTTAGTCGTCGTCAGCGGCGCGGCCGCCGAGAGGCGGGCCGTCCCCAGGTATTGCAAGAACCGCGCCCTGGCGGCGCCCGCAAGCGCGCCGCCGCCAGTTGTGGCCGCGCGGCAGTCAGCAGCACCGAGCGCCGAGCCGCTCAGTGCTCAGCCGCTCCGCGGGCGGCGCGAGCACCTTCACCGCACGCCCTACGAGTCAGCCGCCTCGAGCCCGGCCGCTCGCGCGCCTGCCCAGGCGGCCGGCAGCAGACTCGCAGCAAACATGGAGCGCGTGGACTGGGGGCCCGGCACGCAGCGGGTGGCGTATTATCCCAACCCCAGCCAGACGCTGGGGCGGCGCACGGGCGGCCGCGAGCCCGTGGCGGAGCGGGCGCCGGCGTGCAGCAGCCTGGTGGCGCTCAACCCCCTCAGCCGCGCGCTGGGACTGCAGCCGCAGGTGAGCAGCCAGCGTGTGCGTGGAGGGGGGGGGCCGGAGCAGCTGCCGGCTGCGCCGCGGGACGGCCCGCCGCGCACGCGCGCCACGGTCGGCCGCCGGCCGCGCGGCAGCGCCGCCGCGAGACGCCGCCGCGTCGCGCCCGGCGGTGCCCAGGACTACGTGGCCTCCAAGCTCTGCGCCGGCCTGACGGTGCCAGACGAACACGGCGGCGCCGCGCAGCTCGCGCGAGAGCAGCACCAGCTGCTCGACTTCAAGACGCCCGCCACGAGCGCCGGCGCCGCGGCCGCTGCGGAGGGGCGGGCGGGCGACGAGGGCCGCCCCGACATCACCTTCGTGGGCAGCGAGAGCAGCGCCGACGAGGCGCCCTCGGGCGGCGAGCCCGGCAGCGAGTCGGGCGGCGCTGCCGGCGCTGCAGCGGCAGCGGCCGGCGGCAGCGCGAGCGGCAGCGACGGCGGCGCGCCCAGCGGCAGCGGCGACGAGGCGGAGCAGGAGGGGCGCGAGGCGGCCGACGACGCCAGCAGCAGCAGCAGCAGCAGCAGCAGCAGCAGCGCGGACGACGACGGCGACGGCGACGACGGCAGCGGCGGCGGCTGCGACAGCGAGGCGAGGGCCATGACGATCGGGCGCTCGCAGCCCGCCCAGGCGCGCCCGGCGCTGACGCCGGCCGCCGCCGCCCCCCCCCCCCCCCCCCGCGCAGGCGGAGTTCATCGAGCTGCTGCCGCCCGCGGCGAGCGCGAGCGCCGCGGCGGCCGCCGCCGACGCGGGCGGCGCCGGAGCGGGCGGCGCCGCCGACGGCCGCACGCCCGGCTACCGCCCGCCCTGGCTGCCGCGCCTGCCGCGCTTTGCCAGCCCGCTGCTGCGCCTGCACAACGAGGTCGTCGCCTTTGCGGCGATGCTCGCGCCGACGGCGGAGGAGGCGGACAGCCGCGCGCGCAGCCTGGCGGCGCTGCGCGACGTCGTCGTCGGCATCTGGCCGTCCGCGCGCGTCGACGTGTTCGGCAGCTACGCCACGGGCCTCTACACGCCCGCGAGCGACACCGACGTCGTGGTCATGGGCTCGGGCCTCGCCAACGCCGTCACGGGTGCGCGCGCCGAGGGCGGGCGGCACGCGAGCGCGGGCCCGCGAGCGCCCCGCGCCCGGCGTCCCGTGGCCGGCCGGCCGGCGCGCGCTCACGCGGGCGCGCCGCCCCCGCCCCCGCCCCCGCCCCCACCCCCGCCCCGCGCGGCGGCAGGGCTCAAGGCGCTCGCGCACGCGCTCACGCAGCGCCAGCTGGTGCGCAACATGCAGCAGGTGCTGACCGCGCGCGTGCCGATCATAAAGTTTGAGATGCTTGACAGCGGCCTCGCGTTTGACGTGAGCTGGGAGGTCCCGAGCGGCCCCGCGGGCGCGGCGCTCGTGCGCGCCCTGCTCGCGCAGTGGCCCGTGCTGCGCCCCCTCGTCCTCGTCCTCAAGGTGCGCGCGGCGCGGCGCGGGCGCCCGGGGGGGGGGGGGGGGCCTCGCGCGCCGCCGCGCTGCGCCCGCGCAGAGCGCGCCGCGCCACCGCGCCGTTGCCTGTGTGGCCGCGCCGCAGGTCTTCCTGACGCAGCGCGAGCTGAACGAGGTCTACACCGGCGGCATCGGCAGCTACTCCCTCATCGTCATGGTCACGGCCTTCCTGCAGCTCCACGCCTCGCGCGCGCCGGGCGCCCGCGGCGCCGGCGGCGCCGGCGGCGGCGGGTCGCGCAAGCGCGCGCGCGGCGGCGCCGCCGGCGGCGAGCCCGCCGCGGCGCTGGAGGCCAACCTGGGGCTGCTGCTGGTCGACTTTCTGCGCCTCTACGGCCGCGCGCTCAACGTGGGCGAGGTCGGCGTGAGCTGCGTGGGCGAGGGGGGCTTCTACAGCAAGGCCGCGCGCGGCTTTGCCAACTGCGACCGCCCCTGGATGCTGAGCGTGGCCGACCCGCTCGACACGCGCAACGACACGGCCGCCAACAGCTGGAACATCAAGACCGTGCGCACGGTGCGCCGCCGACGCGCCGCCGCGCCGCGCCGCGCCCGGGCCCGGCTGGCGCCGCGCACCGCGCGCCGCCGACCCGCCGACCCGTGCGCCGCCGCCGCTGCACCGCCGCAGGTGTTTGACCACGCGTACCAGCTGCTGACCGCGCCGTGCGGCGGCGGGGAGAGCCTGCTGGGGCGCATCATCCACCTCGCGCCCGTGGTCGCGGGGCGGCCCGTGCCGGCGTGGTTCCACGAGCCGCCCGCGGCGCACACGCCGGCCCGCGGCCGCGAGCGCGAGCGCGACGCGCGGCGGCGCAGCCGCAGCGGCGGCGAGCGGCGCGGCGCGGGCAAGGACGGCCGCGGCGACCGCGGCAGCAAGCGCCGCGCCGAGGAGGAGCGCGGCGGCGGCAAGCGGCGCGCCGAGGAGGAGCGCAGCGGCGGCGAGCGGCGCGCCGAGGAGGAGCGCAGCGGCGGCGAGCGCCGCGGCGAGGACGACCGCAGCGAGCGCCGCGACGAGGAGGAGCGCGGCGGCGGCAAGCGGCGCACCGAGGAGGGGCGCGGCGGCGGCAAGCGGCGCAAGCACTCGGAGGCCGCCGAGCGGGACGGTTCGCGCCGCAGCGGCGGCAGCGACCGCCGGCGGGCTGCCAGCAGGAAGAGGCGGAAGGAGAACGGCGGCGGCAGCCGCGGCCGCGACCGCGGCCGCGACCGCGGCCGCGACGCCGCGGGCCGCGCCGGCGCGGCGGCGGGCGGCGGCGGCGAGCAGGGGCGGCGGCAGCAGCAGCAGCAGCAGCGGCAGCGGAGCGAGAGCGAGGGCCCCGGCCGCAAGCGGCAGCGGCGGTAGTGGCGCGCACGCGATTGCCGTCGCGTTTGATTAACCGCGACACTTCACACACCGGCGCGAGCGCTGCTCGCGCGCCGCCGCGCCCGACTCAGCCCTTGCCGCCCAGGCGCTGCATCACGGACGGGCGCCCCCCGCCACGCTGCTGCTGCTGCTGCTGCTGCCGCTGCTGCGGCCGCTGCTGCTGCTGCGGCGGCCGCTGCCGCTGCGCCGGCGCGCGTGCCTGGTCCGCGGGCTCGCCCTCGTCCGAGGGCGCGGCGCCGGCCAGCTCCTCCTCGTCCTCATCGTCCTGCGGCACCTCCTCCCAGCCGTCGTCGTCTGCCGCCAGCCCGCGGTCGGCCCAGCCGCCCGACGCGCCAGACACCCGCGCCGCCTTGCGCGGTGGCGCCGCCGCCGCGGCGCCGCCGCTGCCGCTGACGCGCCCCCGCCCGCGCTGGGCATCCGGCGCGTCCGCCGCGTCCGCTGCGTCGCCGCCGCCGCGCTGGCGCTTCACACTGGCGGACGCCGCGGCGGCGGCAGGCGCGCGCAGGCCTCCGGCCGGCCGGGAGGGCGTGCGCGCTGCCGCCGCCGCCGTCACCGCCGGCGCCGCGTGGCCGTTGGCCGCCGCGGACTTGCGACCGCTGCCGCCCGGCGCGGCCGCCGGGGGCGTGCGCGCAGCGCTGGCCGGCGCCCTGGCGGCGGGCGCCGCCGCGGGCGCCGCCGGGGCTGTCCGCGTCGTCTTGGCCGCCGCGCCCACCGGCGCGGCCGCTGCCGCGCCGCCGCCGAGGCGCGCAAACACGCTGCTCTTGGCCCCGGCGCCGCCGCGCTGCGCCGGGGCGGCCTCCTCCTCCTCCTCTCCTTCCTCGCCGCCCTCCTCCAGCTGCGCCTCCTCCTCCTCCTCCTCTTGCGCCGCTGCCGCCGCTGCCGCCGCTGCGGCCTGCAGCTCGGCCTCCTCCTCGTCCTCCTCGCCCCCCTGGTCCACCTCATCGTACTCACTCTCCTCCTCCGCCGCCTCCTCCGGCGGCTGCGCCTGCTGCGCCTGCTGTGCCCGCTGCTTTGGCGCCGCCGCCTTTGCCGGCGCGCGCTTGGCGGCGCCGCCGCCCGCGGCCGCCGCAGCCGCGCCGCGCAGCCCGAGGTGGCGGAACGCCGCCAGCTGCAGCCGGTGGTGCGTCGCGACGCGCGCCTGCGGCGCGGCGGCGGGGGCGGCCGTCGGCCGGCGGCGCGGGGCGGGGCGGCGGAGGGTGCCGCGCCGCGCCGCGCTGCCGCTGCCCCCGGCCGCCGCCCCGGCGGCGCACCCGGCCGACGATCGCCGCCGCCGTCGCCGCCGCGCTGTGCGCGCGCGTGCGCGCCGCCGCGGCGGCCGGCGCGCCGCTCGACATGCGCACGCGCAGCGCGTCGAGCGGGCGCGGCGCCGGCGGCGCCGCCTCCTCCTCCACCTCCTCGCCGTCCACCACGACCGCGAGCGTGAAGCCAAACACGAGCGCGACCTCCCGCAGCAGCGCCACGCACAGCGTGTGCTTCGACTGCTCCGCCGACCGCACCGCGGCGCGGCGCACCGAGTCGACGCCCCGGTTCGCCGCGCTGTGCAGGTTGGGGCGCAGCGCCGCCGCGCCGCTCGCACCGACCGCCTGCGCCGGCGCGGCGCGCCGGGTCGGCCGCGCCGCGCCGCCGCTGTGTCCGCGGGCAGCGGCGGTCGCGGCGGTCGCCGCACCTGCTGCGCCCCGCGCGCCGCGTTGCGTGCGATCGCCCGCTTGTTGCCCGACTCCAGGCCCGCCAGGTACTTGCCCAGGAAGGCGGTGTTGGGCGCCGCGCCGCGCTCTGCACGCGGCGGCGGCCGCGCTCGCAGGAGAGCAGCGGCGGCGCCGGGCGCCGGGCGCCGGGCAGGGCGAGGCGGCGAGCTGGTGCGCACCGTCCTCGCCGTCGTCGGCCATCGCTTGCCCTGCTTTCGACGCGGAGGGACCGCTCCCGGGGGCGTGCCCCTGGCGACGCTGCGCCGCGCCGCGCCGGTCGGCGAGCGGGCGGTGGCGCGTGGCGGCGGCGGCGGTGAGGTCGCTGCTCCAGCTCGCCACGCGCGCGTGCGCCGGGTGCGTGTGTGGCCCGGGGAGCGGAGCAGTGCGGGCACAGCGACAGCCACTTTCGCCGCTGGCGGTCCCGCTGCCGCTCGCAACTTGGCGAGTCGCACGGCCCCCCGACGCGTGCCAGAACGAGATCCCGGGCCGCAGCCGGCGCGCGGCGCGTTGTCTGGCCGCACGCGCGCCGGGCAGCACGATGAAGCGCTCGGCCGCGCCCGCCGCGCAGGAGCGGTGCCGATGGCGCGCAGGCGGAGGCTCGTCGGCCCTGCCCCGCGCGCCCCGCGCGACGCCGCGCTGCGGCAGCACGCCGTGCTGCCGCGCCGGCGGCGGCGCTGCCGGCGCCGCTGCGTGCGTCGGCCACAGCCGGCGGCAGCAGGCTGCGCCGCAGCAGGCCCGCCAGCCGGCGCAGGCGGCTGACCCGCAGCAGCGATTCGGCCGGCTGCGGGCGCGCGCGACCCCGCCGGTGGCGGGCAGCGTCGGCGTGTTCCCCGCGGGCCAGCGCGCGGCGCGCATGGAGCTGCCGGCGCTGCTGGTCACGGTGCAGGCGGGCCTGCTGCTGGACACCGCCACCGCGGCGCCGCTGCTCGCGGTGCGCGGCCAGCGCGCCGCGGGCGGCCGGCGCGCGCGCGGCGGCCGCCGGCGCGCCGCGCCCACGCGCCGCCGCGCCGCCCCCCCCCCCCCCCCCCCCCCCGCGCCGCCGCGCGCCGCCGCAGGCGGTCAACGACGCCGTGACCGCGGGCGCGACCGCGGTCGTGCTGGACGGCAGCGAGAGCGCGTCCGCGCTGTACGACGCGGCGGTGAAGCTCAAGGAGCTGCTGCGCGAGCGCGCGCCGCTGCTGCTGCTGGACCGCCTGGACATCGCGTCGGCGGTGGGCGCGGAGGGCGTGGTGCTCTCGCCCGCGGGCGTGCCGCTCGTGGTCGCGCGCAAGATGGCGGCGGGCGCGATGCTGCTGGGGCAGCTCGTGCCGGGCGCCGACGCGGCGGTCGCGGCCGCCGCCGACGGCGCCAACTTCGTGCTGCTGCAGGTGCGACGGGGGCGGGGGGAGCGGGAGGGCCCACGGCGGCAGCGGGCGGGAGGGCTCGCGGCAGCGGCGGGCAGGAGGGCTCGCGGCGGCGGCGGGCCGACGGCGAGCCGGCGGCGGCGGCGCCGCGCCGGCGCAGCGGCCCACGTCCGCGCCGCCCCCCGCGCGCGTGCACCTGCGCCCGCCGCGCGCAGGCCGCCGACGGCTCGCTGCCCGGCGCGGAGGAGCTGTCGTCGGCGCGCAGCCGGCAGCGCAGCGGCAACGCGATCCCCGTCATCGCCGCCGCCGCGCCCGGCGCCGCCATCGACGCGCTGCAGCAGGCGCTGCCGCGCCTCGCGGGCCCCGCCGACGGCTTCTGCCTGCCGCTCGGCCTGCTGCAGCCCGCCGCCGCCGCAACAGGCGCGAGGGGGGGGGCACCGGCGCGCGCGGCGCGGGCGGCAGCTGCCTCGGCGGCGCGCCGCAGCGCCCCCGCTGCCCACGCTCGCCGCCGCCCCGCGCGCGCGCCCCGCGCAGGCGACGCGGCGCCGGAGGCGCCGCCGATGGCGGCGGCGGTCGGCCTGCTGCTGCAGTGCCTCACCGAGAGCCGCACGCCGGCCGGCGGCGGCGCGGGCGGGCCCGCGCCCGCCGGCACCGCCGCGCCGGCGGCGCCGGCCACGGTCAAGGTCGGCGGCAGCACGCTGCGGCGGCTGCTGAGCGCCGACAAGACCGCCCTCATCGGCGAGGAGCGGGGCCTGCTGCAGCGCGCCGCGGCACTGCTCGAGGAGATCGCGCCGCAGGTGCGCGCCGCCGCCGCCGCCGGGCGCCGCCGCGCCGCCGCTGGGCGCGGGCGCGGAGGCCGCCGCCGCGGCGCGGGCGCCGCAGATGGACGAGCTTCCGCTGCTGCGCGACGCGATCGCCAACCTGGACGACGCGTTCCTGGTCGTCGTGGTCGGCGAGTTCAACAGCGGCAAGAGCACCGTCATCAACGCGCTGCTCGGCGAAAAGTTCCTCGCCGACGGCATACTGCCGACAACGAACGAGATCTCGGTGCTGCGGTGCGGCCGCGGCGCGGCGGCGCTGCCGCGGCGCGGCACGGCGCGGCGCACCCGCCGGCCGCGCGCGCCGCGGCGGCACCGCGCCCCGCGCGCGCGCCCGGGGCGACGCCGCGCCCCGCGCACCGCGCGCGCGGCCGCGCAGGTACGCCGACCCCGGGCCGCGCGGCGGCGGCGCGCCGGAGCTGGTGCAGCAGGCGGACGGGCTGTTTGTGCGCAGCCTGCCCGCGGCGCTGCTGCGCGAGATGGCGATCGTGGACACGCCGGGCACGAACGTCATCCTCGAGCGCCAGCAGCGCCTGACCGAGGAGTACGTCCCCCGCGCCGACCTGGTGCTCTTTGTGCTCAGCGCCGACCGCCCGCTGAGCGAGAGCGAGCTCGCGTTCCTGCGCTACATCAGGCAGTGGCGCAAGAAGGTCGTCTTCGTGGTCAACAAGGTGCGACGCGCTGCTCCGCCGCGGCGGCCGCGGCGGCCGCAGCGGCGGCGCGGGGGGTAGTGCACACCCCGGCGCGGCGCGGCGCGCAGCGCCGGCCGCCGCGTGAGCGCGCCGCCGCGGCCCGACCCGCGTCCGCGTCGCCGCGGGCGGCCAGGTCGACATGCTGGGCAGCGAGGCGGAGGTGGAGCAGGTGCTGAGCTTTGTCTCGTCCAACGCCGCCAAGCTGCTCCAGCTCGACGCGCCCGCCGTGCTGCCCATCAGCGGCCGCGCCGCGCTCGCGGCGAAGCTCGCGTGCGGCTCGGGCTCGCGCGGCGGCGTGCTGGACAGCTGGGAGGACGACCTGCTCGCGGAGCAGCCCGGCTGGCGCGGCAGCAGGCGCGGCGCGGCGCGCGGCTTGCGCGCGGGGCGGCAGTGGCGGCGGCGGCGGCGGCGGCGGCGGCGGCGGCGGCGGCGGCGGCGCGCCCTCAGGCTGCTGCCGCCGCTGTTCCGCACACATTTGAACCCCGGCGCAGGTTTGGCGAGTTTGAAAAGTTCATCTACGACTTCCTGGTCGGCGCGCCCGGCCCCGACGGCGCGCCCGCGGCGCGCGGCGGCGAGGGCCTGCGGCTCAAGCTGCAGACGCCGCTGTTTGTCGCTGACGCGCTCATGCAGGCCGCGGGCGCGCGGCTCGCGGCGGAGGTCGCGGCGGCGGAGGGCGAGCTCGCCGCGCTCGAGGCGGTGCGGCGGCAGCTCGCAAAGTTCAAGGTCCGCCGCCGCGCGCGGCAGCGCCCGGCGCGCGCCGCGCGGCGCGGCGCGGCCGCCGGCGCCGGCGCCCCGCGGCCCGCCCAGCTGCTGGCCTGCCGCGGCGGCAGGTGGAGATGGCCAAGGACGCCGAGGCGCAGCGCGCCGTGTGCACGGGCCTCGTCAACGAGGCCCTCGTGCGCAACGCCAGGTTTGTCGACCGCACGCTGCAGCTCTCCAACCTGCCCGCCCTCACGGGGTACCTCTTTGGCGGCGGCGGCGGCGGCAGCGGCGGCAGCGCGGTCGCGGCCAACTGGGACGGCGAGGTCGTGGCGGGCTCGTTCGACCAGCTCGGAAAGCAGGCGCGCGCCGCGCCGCGCTCGCGGGCGGCGGCGGCGCCGGCGGCGCCCGCGGGCGGCGGCGCTGCGCGGGCGGCGGCGCGCGCGCCCACCCCCGTGCGCCCGCCCCCGCCCGCCGGCGGCGCAGGTCGCGGAGCACGCCGCGTGGCTGGCCACCAACTGCGGCAACCAGCTCTCCTATTACGCCTCCTACCTGGCGCAGCACCGCCTGCCCGGCGCGGCGGCGCCCGCGGCCGGCGACGGCGACGGCGCGCCCGCCGGCGGCGCGCCCGAGACGCAGGCGAGCGGCGCCGCAGGCGGCGGCGCGGCCGCGGCCGCGGTGGCGGCGGCGGCGGGCAGCAAGAGCCTCGCGGCGGTCGCGGAGTTCAAGCCCGACGCCGCGCGCACGCTGCTGGAGGCGGAGCTGCGGGAGGCGTTCCTGGGCACGGCCGGCTCCGCGGCGGGTGCGCGCCCGCGCCGGCCGCCCGCACGCGCGCGCATGCCCGCCGGCGCGACCCCCGCCGCCGTCCGCCTGCGCCGCCGCGGCGCTCGCCCTGCGCAGGCGCGCAGGGGCTGGGCCTGCTCGCCGCTGGCTGGCTGGGCAACACGCTGGAGGACCTGCTCGCGCTCACCGTGGCTGGGCTGGCCAGCTACGTCGCGGTGCTCAACCTGCCGCTGCGCCGGTCAGACATCAAGGCCAAGGTCGCGCGCGTGGCCGGCGGCTTCGCCGACACCGTGACCGGCGCGATGGCAGAGGCGCGCGCGGCGCGGCGCGGCGCGGCGCGGCGCGGCTGCGCGCCCAGCATGACGCCGCGCACGCGCCACGGCCGCTGCGGCCCACGCGCCGCGCCGCGCCGCGCCGTGTGCGCAGGAGGCGGAGGCGGCGGTGGAGGACACGGCGGCGCGCGTGCTGGCGCAGGTGGAGCCGCTCGAGGCGGCGTGGCGGGGCGAGCTCGCGCGGCTGCGCGACAGCGAGCGCCGGCGCGCGGAGCTGGTGGAGGCGCTCGCGGCAATGGAGCGGCAGACCGCCAACCTGCAGTGACGGGGGGCTGCTGGGCGCGGCGCCCTGGCGCGCCCACACGCGCGGCGCACCCCAGCGCGCGTGTGTGCAGCGAGTGGGCGTGCACGGGCTGGTCAGGCAGTGGCAGGAGGGGCGCGCGTTTTTTCGCGGCCACGCGCGGCGATTTTGAGCTGGCGCGCGCGGGCCGGCCGCCGCCGCAGCACGGCGGAGGCCGGCGAGTAACAGGAGCGAGCTGCCCCGGCCGCGGCACGCGCACAGCGCCCCGGGCCCGCATTACTCGCGCGCCGCGCGCCCCCGGTTCGCAGTGCCCCCCCCCCCCTCAAAAGACACGCTGCGCTACCGCGCTGCCGCTGTGCAGCCTGGCGCTGGGTTCTCGGGGCGCGCGCGCCCTGCACACACGCGCACAGCCCCGCGTCACGCGGCACCACCCAGAGACGAAACCCCTGCGCCCCGCCTGCGCGCCCACGCCCGCCCGCGCAAGGGATGGAGGGCGGTGTCCGGTCAGCTCGACCCGCAGCCGCAGTGGCTGTAGCCCTCGGCCGTGCCCGCCGCAAAGCGCCAGCGCCCGAACAGCGCGCTGCCGACGCCGACGCCGGTGATGACGGCGAAGAAGATGGCCACGTGGTACGACATGGCCGCCAGCATCAGCAGGTACGCGAGCCCCGCCAGCACAAAGCGCGCGGCGCCGCGCGCGACGTCCAGCACGAGCAGCTGCCGGCGCAGGGGCGCCGGCGGGCGGCGCGGCGGCGGCGCGCCGCCGGCGCAGCACGGCCGCCCGCGCGCAGCGACGACGCCGCTGACGCCGCTGACGCCGCTGCTGCCAGTGCTGCTCGCGACAATGCGTGCGCCGCCGCCGAGGCCCAGGCCGCCCTTGAGCCCGGCGCCGCCCGCCAGCGCGAGCGCGCCGGCGCCGCAGCACGCGCCGCGCGGCGCGAGCGGGGGCGGCTCGTAGCTGCCGCCGCCGCCGCCGCCGCCGCCGGCGCCGCCGCAGCACGTGCCCCGCGCGTCGTCGCCGTCCGCGAGCGGCGCCGCGGCCTCGAGGTCGGGCGGGAACGCGCCGCCGACGCCCGCCGGCGGCCGCGCGTCGCCGGCGCTGCCGCGCGCCGCCGCGACGCGCGCCCACGCGGCGCTCTCGAGCCTGCCGTAGGCCATCTGCAGCGCCTCGTACAGCAGGCCGAGCGCAAACACGGCAAACCACGCGCCCGCGAGGCCCGCGGGCGTGCGGGGCGTCCAGGACTTGAACAGCAGGTAAAAGGGCAGCTCGTTGAAAAAGTACATCTTCATGACAGGCCCGCCGCCGCCAGACCCGCCGCCAGAGCCGCCGGGGGCCCCGCCGCCGGCGCCGTGGCAGAAGGCCAGCGACGCGTCGGCGCCGCACATCGCGTGCCACTCGGCGCACTGCGGCATCTCTGCGCCGCGGCAGGCGCGCGTGCGGCGGCGTGCAGGTCGGCGGCCGGCCGCCGCCGGCGCGGCGCCTGCGGCCGTGGCGGCTGCCGCCCCCGCAGCCAGCGGCGGCCGGCCCGCGCGGCGCGCCCGCACCCGGCATGGCGTAGCAGAGCTGCCCGTACGTGTCCAGCAAGTCGCAGTCGGCCCAGGTGCGCCCCGCCGCCCAGCTGGGCATGCAGCGCTCGCAGCCATCCATGGTCATCTCCTCGCAGATGCTGCGCACCTGCGCGCGGCGCGGCCGGGGTCGGCGCGGGCGCCGCCGCCGCCCTGCCGCCGCCGCCGCCCTGCCGCCGTCGCCCTGCCGCCGCCGCCGGCCGCCCACCTGCTTGTTGACGGCCTCCGAGGTGGGCAGCGCCGACAGGCCGGGCAGCTCCGCGCACGCTGGCACGCGGCTGCCCGGCACGCACATCGTGGCAAAGTGGGCGCAGCCTGGCGTGCGGGGCGAGCACGCGGGCGCGCGGTCGCACGCAAGCGAAGCGCGCCCTGGCTGTGCACCCCGCCAGTCACCGCGCGCTCGCGGCCCCCGCAGCAGCGGCTGCCGCCGCCGCAACCGCAACCGCCGCCGCGGCGCGCTCACCCGCCATGCGGCCCATGCCGGTGTCGAGCCTGCACACCGTGGCCACGTGGTTGAACGGTTGGCACACGTCCGGGTCGTTGGCGCTCACGCGCGCCGCGCCGGGCGCGCGGGGCGTGAGCGGGCCCGCGCCGCTCGCGTTGCACGCCTTGGCCACGCTGCAGGCGGCCATGAAGTGCATCGCCCCGCACAGCCGCTGCGCGTCCGCCGCCGCCGCGGCCAGGGGGAACTCGTAGGCGCTGCAGTTGGCCGCCAGCGGCTCCGCGACGCAGCTGTCCAGCTGCGCCGCCGCCGCAGGGGCCCGGCCGCCGCCGCTGCTGGCAGCCGGCGCAGCTGCGTGCATCGCGCCGTGCTGCTGCCCCGTGACGCTCGAGAGCGCCATCAGTGCCACCAGCAGCATGGCGACCGCCCTCATGGGGCCGCGGGCGCGGATCCGGGGCCGGGGCTCGTCGCTCGCCAAACTCGGGGCCGTTTGCGCGGTGCCTGTCCCCGATTGCGGCGCGCGCGCGCCAGCCCCGGCGGGCGGTGTGGCGAGCGCGATAACGCGGGCACGAGCAAGATAGGCCTGACCTGCTGAGACCCAAGGACGGCGGCAGGCAGACGGTACGCTGTACACGCGCGGTCGAGCCGCCGCCGCAGCTCACGCCCGAGCGCGAGGAGGACGGCTGGCAGGATCACACTCGCGTGGCAGCTCGCGCGGTCGCAGTCGCAGCCGCCGCGGCGGGCTGGCGTCGGCCTGGCGCTGGCGGCGCCGCGAGCGTGCCGCCGGCGCGTCGCGCAACGCGCGCCTCGCCGAGCCGGGCTTACAGTCGCTGCAGTCACCCCCACGTGTCACCCCACGTGTCACCCCAGGTCATGTCGCGCACTTCACGCCTCGCCGGCCGCCTGGTCGCGGCGCGTGCGCCGCGTGCTGCGCCGCGTGGTCTCCTCGGCCACAGCCACGGCCTTGGCCTTGCCGTCGTCGTCGCAGGCCTGGCCCGCCTCCGCCGCCGGCTGCCCGGCTGCCTTGGACTTGGCCTTCTTGGCGCGCGCGCGCTTCTTGGCGTTCTTGCTCGCCGGCGTGGCGCCGGCGGCGTCGCCGGCGGCCGCGTCCGGCGCGCCCGCCGGCTCCTCCGCCTGCTGCTCCTCCGCCGCCGGCTGCGCCGCCTCGGGGGCGGCCGCCTCCGGGGCAGCTGCCACGGGTGCGGCCGCCTCCGACGCAGCCGCCTCGGTCGCGGCGCCGCCCAGCGCGAGGCCGGCCAGGGCGCCGCCGAGCTCCGCGGCCGCGGCCGCGGCGTCGTCCGCGGGCGCGGGCGCCGCCGCCGGCTCGGCGCGCGCCGCGCCGCGGCCCGCGGGCGAGGGCAGGCCCATCAGCTGGTGCGCGCTCGAGCCGCCCAGCGAGCGGCGCGCGGCGCTGCGCGCGGCCGACGCGCCGCCGGGCGCGGCCGCGCCCGCCGCGCTCGCCGCGGCCGCTGCGGCGTCCAGGTCGCCGATGCTGATGTTGGCAAACTCCAGCGCAGTGCGGTACTTCTCCTGCGGCCGGGGAGCAGCGGCGGCGGCAGGGGCGGCGCGTCAGCCCGCCAGCCGCCCGGCCGCCGCCGGGCCGCGCGCGGCGGCGGCCTGTGCCGGCGCTGCCGCTCGCGCGCGCCGGCCTTGATCACGTGCGCCACAGCGAGGTCCCGCTCGGCCAGCGCGAGGCGCTCCCGCACGCGGGAAAGCTGGCCGTTGAGCGCCTTGACCTCCGCAAGGTGCTGCCCTGCGAGGCGGGCGCGGCGGGCGGGAGCAGGGTCGGGGCGCGGCACCTGAGGGCCCCCGGCCACGCGGCGGGCTCTCTGCAGCTGGCCGGCCCTCACCCGCCGGCACCGTGCCCTCGCCCTTCACGAGCCGCGCGTCCGCGGCGGCGGCGCGGCCCGCGACCGCGCTCGCGCGCGCCAGCTCGTCGCGCTTCACGCACAGCTCCGCCGCCAGCTCTGCCGCGCGCGCCTCGGTTGCCTGCGCGCGGCGGAGCGCGGGGCGGCGCTGGGCGGCGAGCGCGGCAGGCGCCGCCGCTCCTGGCGGCCGCGGCGCGGCGCACCTTGAGCGTCGCGCGCGCGGCGCTCAGCTCCTGGCGGGCGCCCTCGAGCGTTTTGTTGGCGGCCGCCTGGGCCTTGGTCAGCGACGCGATGTCACCATCCTTGCCGCGCGCGACCTGCGCGGTGCACGCGCGCCCGCGCGCCAGCGTCAGCCGTGGCCCCGCGCCCGGACTCGCGCGCTGCCGGCCTCGCAGCCGCAGCCGCGCCGCGCCTGCTGCAGCGTGCGGATCTCGGACCCCGCCGCGTCCACCTCCTTCTTGGCAGCTGCAAGCTCGTTCTCCAGGGCCTGGCCGCGGAGCGGGGGCGGCGGCGTGGAGCGGCTGGCGACGCAGCGGCACCGCAGCGGCGCCACGCCGCGCCGTGCCGCGCCGCACCGCCACGCGCGCCTCCAGCGCCGCCGCAGCCCTGAGGCGGGCGCGGTTGGCGTCCAGCTCCTTGTCTTTGGCGCGGATCAGCGAGCACGCGGCCTGGCCGCGTCACGGGCGGCGCGGGCGCGCGGTCAGGGGCGCCCGCCCGGCCTGGCGGCGGCCGCAGCGGGGCGGTAGGGCCCCCGCCAAGCACCTTGTGGTCCTCGCTCAGCTGCGCGTTGGTCGCCTTGAGCATCTTGACCTCCGCCTGCAGCGCCGCGACCTGCTCGTTGAACGCGGGGCCCTGCGGCACGCGCGCGGGGGCGGCCGGGCACGCGGGCGCCGCGCGCGTGAGCGCAGGAGCGTGCGCCCGCCGCCCTGCCGGCCCGCCGGCGCCGCGCGGCGCGTCGCCGTCCGCGCCTTGTTGCTGAGCTGCGTGACGCGCTCCTTGAGCTTGTCGGTGTGGCGCTGCAGGTCGGCCGCGGCCGACTCGAGCTTGCGCCTGTCGGCCTTGACCAGCGCCAGCTCCTTGGCCTGTGCCGCGGACGCGCTGCGCGCGGGGCCGGGGAGGAGGCAGGAGGCGGGGGGGGGGGGGGGGGGGATCAGCACGTCCGATGGCGGTTGGCCGGCCAGGCGCCGCCGGC
The DNA here is from genome assembly GCA_014905635.1 of Scenedesmus sp. PABB004. Taxonomy (NCBI): domain Eukaryota; kingdom Viridiplantae; phylum Chlorophyta; class Chlorophyceae; order Sphaeropleales; family Scenedesmaceae; genus Scenedesmus; species Scenedesmus sp. PABB004. Next base: position 185,562 of record JABVCE010000007.1, on the reverse strand, counting down.
GCGCCAGCGGGCCGCGCCGGCTGCGCGCGCGCGCCGCACCCCTCCGCCTTGAGCAGGCGCTCCTTGAGCCGGTCCATCTCGCCCGCGCGCTGCTGCAGCAGCCTGCGCAGCGGGCGCGTCTCGGCGCGTCTCAGCGCGCTGGCCGGCGGCGGCGGGCTGGCGCGGGGCTGGCCGGCGCTGCGCGCGCGGGCCGCACCGCTCGTTGCTGCACTGGGTGGAGCGCAGCGTGGTGATCTCGCGCCGCGCGGCGTCGAGCTCGCGGTCGCGGGCCTTGATCTCGTTCTGCAGGCGCCCGAGCTCAAAGCCGAGCCCGCCGTCGCCGCCGCCGCCGCCGCCCGCCGCGGCGGCGAACGCACCCGGCTGCGGCAGGTGGTGGCAGGAGGGGTGCCGCCGGTGGGTTGCGGTGGTGGTGCGCGCAGCGCTGCTGCGCGGGCAGCCCCAGCCGCCTCCTCCAGCGGTGGCAGGCCACCGCGGGAGCGCTGCCGCCGCGCGCAGCGCTGCCGCCGCGAGCAGCGCTGCCACCGCGCGCAGCGCTGCCGCCGCGAGCAGCGCTGCCACCGCGAGCAGCGCCGCCCCGGGGCGCCGCCTGCCCCTGCGCACCTTGGCGTGCAGCGAGCGGTTCATGGCGGGCCAGGCGGTGCGGAGGCCAGGGGAGGGGCGTTGCTGCTCTCGCGGCAAGCGGCGGGCTCGCGGACGGGCGGCGGGAAGGCGAGGGAGTGAGCGGTGCGGGGCCGGGCTCCGGTGTGGGGGGTGGGGCTGCGGGGCTGCGGGGTGAGCTGGACCGCCGCACGCGACAGCTCAGGTTGAACGCCGCGCCGCCGCGAAACTGACGCAGGTTGTCCGCGTGGCGTCATTGCGGCCCTGCGCGACTCGGCAACCGCGAACAGGGCGTCGGCCGCGCTCCCACCGCACGCAGGCGTCACCGTGCACTGATCGCGGGATGGACCGCGCGCCCCAGGCGCCGCGCCGGGCGTCAGCAGCAGCAATGACGCGTGCCAGCTGGCGCCCCTTCGCCCCCGCACGCGCAGGGCGGGCGTCGGCACGCGCAGCGGCGGCGGCGGGCGCGACGCAGCAGCAGCAGCGGCCGGAGCCTGCGCAGCACCAACAGCAGCAGCAGCGGCCGGAGCCGAAGCAGGCGGAGCGCGCCCTGCCAGACTCCGCTGGCGAGCAGCAGCCCGCCCTCAGCGACGCCAGCGGTCGCCGCGCGCTGCTGGCGGGCGCGGCAGTGGCGGGCGCGGCGTGCGGGCTGCTGCTCTCGCCGTCCCCGCGCTCCGCCGCGGCCGCGGAGCTCGGCGACCTGGACCTCACCGTCACCGACCGCATCTACCTGGACATCGGCATCGCGAGCTCCGCGTTCAAGCCCGCGGGCGAGCGCACGCTCGGCGACAAGTCGGTGCTGCCGACCGACGCGGCGCCGGCGGGGCGGGTCGTCATCGGTGCGCGGCGGCAGCGCCCGCGCAGCGCCGGCACGGGCGGGGCCAGCCGCCGGCAGCACCACCTCGCCCGCCCGCCCGCCCGCGCGTGCAGGCCTGTATGGCCGGCTCGCCCCGTGACGACGGCCAACATACTTGCTGCAGTGCGCGCCGGCGGGCTCACGGGCAGCGCGTTCAGCCGCATCAGCCCCGGCGAGTACGTGCAGCTTGGGCGGCAGGGCAACCGGCGCATGGGCGACGCCGAGGCGCCGCCGGGACTGCTGGTGCGCGCGCGCGGCACGCGGCGCCCGGCAGCGGGGGCGGCGGGGGCGGGCCCGCCCACGCCCACCCGCGCTTGTGCCCACACGCGCGGCCCGCCGCCGTGCCGCCGCGCGCGCCCGCGCAGCCCAACTCGGACCTCGCGGCGTCGGGGCCGTTCCGCGCGACGCACGCGCGCCCGGGCACCGTGTCGCTGAGCCTGAGCGAGAACGACGAGGACCCCAAGGTCAGGGAGCGCAGCGCCTACAGGTGCGGCCCACCGCCGCCGCGCTCGCAGCAGCGCGCCGCGCCGCGCGCGCCTGCCGCCCGCCGCGGCGCCGCCGCTCGCGCGTCGCGCCGCTGCCACGCACACACAAGCACACGCGCACGCATGCACACGGGCCCCGCGCACGCGGCGCAGGCAGCTGGAGTTCCTCATTACCACGGGGCCCGGCCCCGTGCCGCGCCTGGACGGGCTCAACGCCGTGTTTGGCCGCGTCGAGGAGGGCATGGACACCGTCATCCGCGCCTCGCAGGCGCGCAGCTGCCGCCGCCCGCGCCGCGCCGCGCCGCGCCGCTGCGCTGCTGCGCCGCCGTCGCCCCACACGGCGCGCCCCGCGCGCCGCCGCCGCCGCCGCCGCGGCAGGTGCCGTCGTTCCAGCCCGACATTCGCAGCCAGCAGCTGAACCGCTTTGCCGCCTTCATCGGCGACGACCGCGCCGACAACGTGCGGCGGCAGTACGGCAAGCCGCTGCGGGCGATCATCGTCACGGCCGCGGGCGTGCTGCCGGGCGGGGAGAGCGCGCCGAGCAGCGGCGGCGCCGGCGGCGCGGCGGGGCGCGAGGGCGCGGCGGCGCTGGCGGCGGGCGCGATGGTCGACGTGCCGTGAGCGCGGAGAGGCGCGAGGGCTGTGAGGGCTGTAACGGCGCCGGTCAACCTGCAGTGCCGCGGGCGTTGACCGGCCGGCACACCCGCGCGGCCGCAGCAGCAGTCGGTCAACAGCCGCGCCCGCCCTGCCTGCTGCTTCCCACTGCCCACGCGCTCAGCAGCAGCAGCTCGCGGGTGGCGTCGCGCAGCAGCACGGCCACATGGCTCACGCGGCGCGCGCGGCGGCGGTCGCCAACGCCTGCGCGCGGCCGGCGACGTTTGTGCTGCCCGCGGGCGGGCCGGACGAGGCGCCGGAGCAGCGTGCGCCGCAGGGCAGGGGCCGGCCGCAGGTGCACGCGCAGGTGCTCACGGCCGCCGCCGCCCGGGCCGCGGCCGCCGCCGACGCGGTGGCGGCCGGCGAGGCGGCGTGCGCCGCGCGCGCGGAGGCGCTGCACGCCCGGCTCGACGCAGAAGCGGCGGCCGCGCGCGCGGCGGCGGGCACGCGCAAGCAGCAGCTCGCGGTGAGGCGCTGCGTGCTGCGCGGCCGGCGCCAGGCCTCCCCTGCGCCCCCAACCGCCTGGCCGCACGCCCGTGCGTGCGCACGCACGCAGGACGCGCTGGCGCAGCAGGTCGCCGAGCGGCGGCAGCTGGCCAGCCTGGGCGCAGGGGGCAGCGGCGGCGACGCGGCGCCGTCCCCGTTCTGGGGGCCGGACCCCGCGGCGCTCGCCGCACAGCGCCGCGCGCAGCAGGCCGGCTACCGGGCGGCGCTTGACGCGCAGGCCGCGGCCAACGCGGCGGCCAAGGCGACCTCCCGTGCCGCCGCCGCCGAGGCCGCGCGGGCGGAGCTCGCGGCCGCGCAGCAGGCGCTGGTCGCGGGCGTGGCGGCGCGCGCTGCAGGGCGCAAGGTTTAGTCGTCGTCAGTGGCGCACCGGCGAGAGGCGGCGCCGCCCCGAGGTCTTGCAGGAACCGCGCGCCTGGCGGCGCCTGCAAGCGCGCAGCCGCCGCCGCCGCCCCGGCAGCGCGGCAGTCAGCAGCGGCGCCGAGCCGCGCAGCCGCTCCGTGCGCGCGGACGGCCCCAGCACCTTCACCGCACGCCCTACGAGGCAGCCGTCTCGAGCCCGGCCGCTCGCACGCCTGCCCAGGGGGCCGGCAGCAGCGCGCAGGCGGCGGCGCGGCACGCGGGTCTTGCCGCTGCTGCGCCGCGCGGCAGCCCCCCTGGCCGCCCCCCAGGGGGTCGGAGTTCATGGCTCAGCCCCCTGGCTCTGAATCCGTGCGTGGCCCTCTGTGTGGCTGCTCGCGCGCCGTGCCGCGCCGCGCGGGGCCAGCGGCTGGCGCCGCCGCTGCTCGCTGCGCGCCGCCCCCCCCCCCCCAAAAGCAACACTGCGCGCGCTGGGTCGCAGGAGGAGGAGCAGGCCGGCGTGCCGGCGATCGAGCGGCAGCGCCAGCAGCGCATCGCGCGCAACCGGGCGATGCTGGAGGCGCTGCAGGTCAACGCCGCGGCACGGGCGGTCGCGGACGGCCTGGCGGCGGACGCCGCGGCGGCGGCCGCCGAGGCGGCGGCACGGGAGGAGGCGCTGCGGCCCGCGCCGGGCGCGCCCGCGCGCCGCTCGTCGCGCGCGGCGGCCCGGGCGGCCCAGCAGAGGCTGGTCGCGGGCGGCTCCGGCAGCAGCGACGGCGAGGCCAGCGGTGGGGGCAGGAGCGGGGGCGGCGAGGGCAGCGAGAGCAGCGAGGGCGCCAGTGAGGGCGGCGGCAGCCGCCACGCGGCGCCAGCGGGCGCGCGCGCGCGGCGTGGCAGCGCCGGCGCCTCCCGCAAGCGGCGCAGCGCGGCTGCGGGGCTCAGCGGCGGCGCCGGCGAGGGGGAGGAGGAGGATTTTGTTCCTACGGCGGCCGACATCGCCGCGCAGGCGTCGGACGAGTCGGACGAGTCGGACGCGTCGGGCGGGCCGAGCAGCGAGCAGCCAGAGAGCGAGGAGGGGGAGCCGCCAGGCGGCAGCGGCGGCGGCGGCGCGCGCCGGGGGCGGGCGCCGCGCGCGCGGCAGCGCGGCGGCGGCGCTGCCGGCCACGCGCCCAAGCGGCGGCGGCGCGCCAGTGCGGCGGCCAGCGACGACGCGGCGGACGCGGGCGGCCAGCAGGAGCTGCGCCGCGCGCTGGGCGCAGTCGTCGCCGCGGCGGGCGCGGCGGGGCGCGCGCGCGGGCTCGCGCCCGTGCCGGCGCCGGGGCCGCGGCAGGACGAGGGCGACGACTGGGAGCTGCAGCTCGCGCTGCAGCTGTCGATGCAGCCGGTCGACGCGGACGCGCCGGCGCCGGGGAGCGCAGCCGCCGCTGCTGGCGGCGGGGGCGAGGGCGTCATTGTCCTGGGCAGCAGCAGCGACGACGGCGAGCAGCAGCTGCAGGCGCCGCCCGCGCCGGCGCGCGAGCAGCAGGGCAGCCCGGGCGGCAGCGAGCCGCTGGGCGCGAGCGCCGGCCGCGGCCGGGGCAAGGGCAGGGGCAGCAGGGGCGGCCGGGGGCGCGGCCGCGGCGGCCGCGGCGGCCGCGGCGGCGGGGGCGGCGCGCCCGCCGCGCCGGCGTGGGGCCGCGAGCCCGATGAGCTGTTTGACCTCTTTGCCGCGCTGGCCCCGACGCCGGCGGCACCGTGAGCGCGCGCCAGCTGGCCGCGACGATGGCGGCGGCGGGCATGGACGGGGACGCGGAGCTCGCGGGGCGCATGATCGCCGCCGCCAAGGCCGCCGCCGCGGCGGCCGGCCAGGGCGGCGGCGACAGCGGCGGCGGCCGGCTGGGCTACGAGGAGTTCCTGGTGCTTCAGGCGCAGCTGTGACCGTGATGGAGGGCCTCCATCGCAAGGCGTGGGTCTGTGGTCTGTGCTCGCCCCCCCGTCGTTGTGACGCCCGCGTTCCGTGCGCCCTTCAGCCCGCGCAGCCTCCGGCAGGCGGCAGCTAGCACCGGCCGGCGCGCGGCGTGCTCACGCACTTCCTGTGAAGCTCGGAACCCGAGCACGCACGGCGGCACTCGGCGCCAGAGCGGCGCTGCTGCTCGCCCGCCCAGCGTCGCTGCGGCGGCGGCGGGGCGGCGGGAGCCGCAGAAAGAGATGGCCGCAACGCCGCCGAACCGTTTGTGGGCGAGTTTTGTTGCGGCGGGGAGCCGCACGCTGGCCCGGCCGAAGTCGGGCACCAAGAGCGACTGCGCGATGCGGACGTGAGTGCCGGCCGTGCACGGCTGCAGCGGCGCACGCCGCCGCCGGGTCGCTATCGCTCGCCGCCGCGGCAGAGGCGCGGCGCGCGCGCGCCAACAACAACGCTCCGCCGCAGGGACTGGCCGGCGAGCGCCGACGGCTACGAGCTGCTGGAGGAGATCGGGCAGGGCGCGGCCGCGGTGGTGAGGCCCTGGCCGGCGCCGCGCCGCCGCGGCGTGACCTCCTCCGCCAGCTGGCTGGACGGCAGCTCGCGCGCAGCGCCCGACGCCGTGCCGCCGCGCGCAGGTCTACCGCGCGCGCTGCAAGGCGCTGGACGCCACCGTGGCGGTGCGGCAGCTCAACATCGACGCCGACGGAGACGGAGAGCTGGCAAACCTCGTGCGCGAGGTGACGCTCATGCGCGGCTTCCAGCACCCCAGCCTGCTGCCGCTCCTGGCAGCGTTTGTGTGCGGGGACACGCTGTGGATGGTGACGCCCCTGCTCGGCGCGGGCTCGGTGCGCTCGGTCATGCTGCGCCACGCGACGTACAAGCAGGTGCGCGGGCGTGAGGGCGAGTCCCTGGCCCCCGAGCAGGTCAGGTCAGGGCCGGTCAGGTCAGGTCAGGCCGCCTCGCTCGCCTGGCGGCGGCGGGGGCAGACCGTGCGGCGTGCTGAGTGCTTGCGCCGCAGGGCCTGCCCGAGCCTGTGATCGCAGCGATCGGCCGCACCGTGCTGCTGGGCCTGCGCTATCTGCACGCGGCGGGCGGCATCCACCGTGACATCAAGGCCGACAACATCCTCGTCTCTGAGGCGGGGCAGGTCATGCTGGTGCGCGCGTGGGGCGGACGAGGGCGCGCGGCTGGCCGCGCGCGCGGCGCGCGGCGGCGCACCGTGCGCCGCCGGCCGAGCCCCGTGCACCCGCCCCACCGCCAGGGCGACTTTGGCGTGTCTCGCTCGATTCTGGCCAGCAGCCCGCGCGGCAGCGGCGGCGGCGGCAGCGGCGGTGGCAGCGGCAGCGGCGGTGGCAGCGGCAGTGGCGGCGGCGCCGGCGACGCGTTGGGCGGCCTGGGCGACCTGCGCGCCAAGACGTTTGTGGGCTCGCCGTGCTGGATGGCGCCGGAGGTGCTCAGCCAGGCAGCCGAGGGGTGAGCCCTCTGCCTGCCGCGCCGCCTCGCCCTCGCCGCCCCCGCCCCGCCGCCCCGCTGCGCCCACGCGCGCTGCCGCCCCTGCGCTACCCCGGGCAGCTATGACTCATCCGCCGACATTTGGTCGCTCGGCATCACGCTCGTGGAGCTCGCGCTCGGCGCCCCGCCGCGCGCGCGGCTGCCGCCGCTGCGCGTCATCCTCGCCGCCATCCAGGACCCGCCGCCCTCGCTCACCGACGACGGCGCGCCGGGCGGCCGCAAGTTCTCAAAGGCGCGGCGCGCGGGGGCGCGCGGCGCGCGGTGGCGCGGCGCCGCGCCGCCTCGCGGCCCACGCCGCGCGTGCGCCGGCCGCCGCGCCGGGCCCCAGGCCTTCCGCGACGTCGTGGGCGCCTGCCTGCGCAAGGAGCCGGCGCAGCGCCCGAGCGCGGAGGCGCTGCTGCGGCACCGCTTCTTTCGCGGCGCCAAGGGGTCTGAGTTCCTCGCGCGCCACCTCCTCGCGGGCGCGCCGCCACCGGAGCCGACGCACCGGCAGCGCGCCAAGGCGAGCGTCAAGGCGCGTGGCAGCGCGGCGCGCTGCGCGGGCGCGCGGCGCGGGCAGCCGGCCCCGCGCGCGGGAGACGGTGCTGCCGCCGCCGCTGCCGGCGCGGCCGCAGGACTTTATGCACAGCGGGCTCAACTCCTCCGGGCGGGTGCTGAGCGCGTGGGTCTTTCCCGCCGCGGACCAGCTGCGGCACAGCCTGTCGCGCGGACGCAGCCGGCGGCTCGGCGGCAGCGACGTGGCGGCGGCGGCGGCGGCGGAGGAGGGGCTGGAGGAGGAGCTGGAGGGGCGCGGCGCTGCGGCAGGCGACCCAGCGCCCCCGGCAGACCAGGCGCCGCGCGAGCTGCCGCCGCCGCAGCCCGCGGCCGCGCCCAGCGAGGGTGGCAGCGGCGGTGCCAAGGGTGGCCGGGTGGCGGAGGCGCTGCAGCACCCGCTGGACGCCGCGCGCGCCGCGCTCGCCCAGCGGCGCGCGTGCGCCGCCGCCGACCAGGGCGCCGCGTGATCGCGGGGCAGGCTGGCTGTTGAGGGCGGAGCGGCTGCTGTCGTGCTCAGGGGCGTCCGGCCCAAGTGTTACCGCAGCGCATGCGCTCCGATGCGAGCGCCCACAGTTGTGACGTGCGGGCTCAGCGCGGCAGAGCGCGGCGCCAACAAAACCATTCGACCGAGCCGTCTGTAGTTGGTCAAGGTCAGGGAGTGCAGGCGTCGCAGCGCGCGCACGTGCGCGCACAGCGGTCGCGCGCGCCGCGCGCGGCGCAGCGGTCCTCTCGCGTGGTCGTACTGCGCGGCCGCGCGCCGCCGCCACGCGCCAGCCATTTGCCCCCTCTGTGCCAGCCCTCCCTCTGCTCCAAGCCGCCCACGGTGGTTGTCTTATCACGAAGCCTCTGGTCAAAAGCTCTAGTCAAGGGCAACGACGCTGATAATGCTGATGCCGTGCACGCTGTGCTCTGATCGCCGGGGCGGCCAAGCCAACAACACTGGCCCCGGCGCCCTGCGGCCGCAGCCCACCTGCCCCCTTCTTCCCATGCGCGATTCTTCGTGCCGCGCGCGCGTTCGTGCGTTGGAGAGAGCCTGGCGCGCAGGGCGGGCGCCGGGCGCCGCACGGCGGCGCGCAGCCGTGGCGCCGTGCGCCCGGTTCCACACAGCGTGTCGTGTCAGGTCACGCGGCAAGTCTCTGTCGTGGTCAGCGGGCGCGCCCCCGCTCAGGGGTGGCCCGGCTTCTGGGCCGTGGTGGCGCTGCCGCTGCGGCAGGCGCGGCGGGCGGCGCGGCGCCGCGTCATCCCGCGCGTCGGCGCGGCGCGGCGCGGCGCGGCGCGGCGCGGCGCGGCGCGGGCGCTCACAATTGATCGCGCAGAGTCGCGCCGTAGCCCGTGTCGCGGTCGGCGGCGGCGGCACCGGCCGGCGGCGCGGCGTGTGCCTTCTTGGCCTCCGCGACCATGCCCTCGTCGGCGCCCATGACGCGCTGCGCCTTGGCCGCGCGCGGCGCGCGCGTGCGGTTGCGGCAGCAGCAGCACCAGGTCAGCAGCACGAGCAGCGCCGCGCCGAGCACGCTCGCCGCGACGATGATGCCCGTCAGCGCGCCCCGGCTCAGCCCGCCGCCGCCGCCGGGCGCCGCCGGCGCGGCGCGCGGCGTCGGCGCGATGCCGAGCGCGGCGGGGTCGTACACGCCGAGCAAGCCCGTCTGGTCGATCGTGACCGTCGCGGGGACGTCGCCCGACAGCAGCTTGTTCCCGCCGAGCGTGAGGCTCGGCCGGAACGGCACGCCGCCGGCCGACAGCGCGTCGTAAAAGGCCGCGCCGTCGCCGCCGACCGCGGCCATGAGCCGCGACCGCGCCGCCGCGGCGTTGGGCGCGGCCAGGCTGTAGCGCATGACCGCGAGTTCGCCGCCGCCGGCCGGCGCCGGCGCGGCCGCGGCCGCGGGCGCCTGGCGAAGCATACGGCGCGCGCCCTTGGGCGCCTCGCCGCCCGCCGGCGCCTCGGCGGGGGCGCCGCGGCCGCTGCCGGCGGCTCCTCGGCGGGCGGCGCCGCAGCGGTCGCCGGCTCCTCGGCGGGCGGCGTCGTGGCCGCCGCCGGCGGCTCCTCGGCGGGCGGCGCCGCAGCGGTCGCCGGCTCCTCGGCGGGCGGCGTCGTGGCCGCCGCCGGCGGCTCCTCGGCGGGCGGCGCCACGGCGCGCTCCTTCGCACCCGCGGCCGACACGGGCGGGGGCGCGGGCGCCTCCTCCGCGGGCGCGGGCGCCTCCTTCGCGGGCTCGGCCGCCTTCTCGGCGGGCGGGGGCGCCTCCACCGGCGCCGCTGGCGGCTCCGCGGCCGGCGCGCGTTCCTTGGCAGACGCGGCGGGCGCGGCGGGCGCAGGCTCCGCCGCCGGCTGCGGCTGTGGCTCCGCTGCCTCCTTCGCGGGCGCGGGCGCCTCCTTCGCAGGCGCGGGTGCAGCGGGCGCCTCCTTCGCAGGCGCGGGCGCCTCCTTCGCGGGCTCGGGCTCCGCCGCCGGCGCCGGCTGCGGCTGCGGCACCGGCGCCGGCTGGGGCGCCGGCGCGGGCTTGGGCGCTGCGCGCGCGGGCGGGCAAAGGGCGGGTGGGTGTGAACGAGGGGGGGGGCAGGGTTGGTCAAGGCGGCTCGGCATCTCTCTGGTCAAGGCCTAGTCAAGGTCACTGGTCAAAGGGGCGCAGCTGGAAGGTGGCCCTCACCAGGCGCCGGCTCGGGCGCCGGGGCGACCGGAGCCGGCTGCGGCACCGGCCGGGGCACCGGCGGCGGCTGAGGCGCCGGCTGGGGCGCCGGCCGCGCCGCCGGCTGCGGCTGCGGCACCGGTGCCGGCTGCGGCACCGGCGCCGGCTGGAGCGCCGGCGCGGGCTTCGGTGCTGCGCCCGCAGCGGCAGCGAGCGCGCGCGTGATGCGGCGGCGCGCGCGCGCCCGCCCCAACGCGAGGTGCAGGCCGGCTCTCTACAGCTGTATGGCCTAGTCAAGTGCACGGTCAAGCACGCAGCCTGGTCAAGCACACACAGCCTGGTCAAGCACGCAGTCTGGCCAACCGCGCCCGGCACGCGCGCGCGCCGCACCTGGGGCTGCGGGCGCAGGCGCAGGCGCGAAGCTCTGGGTCTTGAACGCGCAGCTGTCGCCGGTCGCCGAGTCGTAGCCCCACAGGCGGCCGACCTTGTCTGGCAGCGCGTTGGCCGAGGTGAGGCGGTAGGGGCAGTCCGGCGCGTCCTCCCAGCCCGCGGCCGCCGGCGCGGCGGCGGCGGCGCCGGCGGCCCTGAACGCGCACGACTCGCCCGTCGCCGAGTCGTAGCCCCAGGGGCGGCCGAGCTTGTCGAGCTTGACGTTCTTGGCCGTCTGCGCGTAGTTGCAGGCCGGCGTGGAGCCCCAGGAGTCAAACGACTTGGACTTGGCCGACGCCTCGGCCTTGGCGTCGTCGGCTGCGAGGGGGAGGGGAGGGGGGGGAGTGAACGGCGCGTGAGCGGGCGCGCAGCCCGCGCGCCGGCGCCGCGCTCGCGCGCCGCGATGCGCGCGCGCGCCGCGCACCCGACTCGTCGCTCGCCGCGGCGGGCTTGGCCTTGGCGGCCTCGGCCTCGGCCTCGGCCTTGGCCTTGGCCGCCGCGTCGGCGGCCGCCTTGGCCGCCGCGGCCTTGGCGGCCGCGGCCTTGGCCGCCGCCGCGTCGGCCGCGGCCTTGGCGTCCGCCGCGTCCTTCTCCGCACGCTCGGCCGCCGCGTCCGACTTGCTCTCCTTGGCCGCGGTCGCCTTGCCCGCCGCCGCGGCCGCGGCGGTTGCCGCGGTCTTGGCGACCGCCTCGTTGCGCTTCGCGAGCACCTCCACCTGGGCGGCGACCTCCTTGGCGGTCGTCGCGTTGGCGTCCTCCGCGACCTCCGGCTCGGGCAGCGCCGCCTCGTCGGCCGGCGCGGCATCGACCACGGTCGGCCCCACGCCGCTCACGTTGTAGCTCACGTCGGACAGCGGCACGCCCGTCACGTTGGCGAGCACGGCCGCGGTCTTGCTCGCATAGTTGCGGTTGAACGCCGCCTGGCTCACGCCTGCGGGGGCCAGCGGGCACGGCGGCGCGGCGCGGTGTGGTCAGCGCCGCCAGCGTCCGCGCCTGCGGCAACGCGGCGGCGCCCCCGCGGCTGCCTCTTGTTTTGCTGCGCCCGGGCCGTCCGTGCGCGCAGCGCCGCAGGCAGCGCGCGGCGCACCCGGGAAGACGAGCTCGAGCTCGATCGCCGAGTTGGACTGGCAGTTGTCCTCGTCATATGCCGCGCCGTACGCGGCCTGCTCGGGCAGCGCCCCCGCGCCGAGCGAGAGCGGCGCGCAGAGCGGCTCGCCCTGGGCGCACAGCTTGATGCGCGCGAGCGCGCACGCGTCGCTGCCGGGGTCCTGCGCGCGCGTGCGCGCGCGCGGGCGCCGGCGGGCGCCGGCGGGCGTCGGCGGGCGGCCGTGCGGGGCCGGGGGGCGAGCGCGGCGCGGCGGCACGCGCGCGCCGCGCCCGCGCGCGCGCCGCGCCCGCGCGCGAGGGCGGCGGCGGCGCACCGTGAAGCAGGCGCACGGCTCCATCTGCGTGGTGTTGCTGGCGGGGCTGCAGGTGACGGACAGGAAGCCCGCAACGACCGCGGCGGCGGTCTGGTTGGTCGCGAGCGCCCCGCTCCCGCCCGCGCCGCCGAGCGCGCCGCAAAAGTCGGCGTTGGCGGTCTTGTTGCGCCCGCAGTACGCGTCGACCGCGCCGGCGCAGGCGGGCGAGTCGAGCGTGTCCGCGGCGCAGCTGCACACCTTCGACGGCCCCGTGCCGGCGAGCGTGGCCGGCAGCGCGGGCGCCGCGCCCGGCGGCGCGGCGGCCGCCGCGACGCCCGCCGCGAGCGCCAGCACCGCCGCCAGCAGGCGCGCACGCGGGGTCATGGCGCCGGAGGCTGCTGCTGCTGCTGCGGGGCGCAGCGGCGCGCGCGCGCGGGGCCCGTCGCAGGCGACACGAGGCCTGCGGCGCGCGCCGCGCGAGCGGCGGGCGGCGGGCGGGTGAGCCGGCGGCGGCGGGCGGCGCAGCCGGCCCGATCGGTCCGCGAGCCGTCAGGATTGCCGGTGCGGCGCCCCCCGGCGCGCGCGGGCGCCGCTGGCCGGCGAAACAGTTGCTGCTGCCCGCTGGATGGCGCCGCCGCGCGCGCCGGGCGGCCGCCGCGCAGCGCGGCCTCCGCGTTCGGCGTGCTCACACCCCCCGGAAGCCCCCGCGCCACAGAGCGCGGCCGCAGGGGGCCCCCAGGCCGAGCAGCGCCTGGCTGGTGGCACCCGAGTCCGGCCTGGCGCGCGCTGGAGACGCCGCCGGCGCGCCGGTTCTGCGCTCACAGCACCGCGTCGCGCCCCCTCACCTGATCTGCCGCGCTGCCGGTGGCCGCGCTGCAGCGCCCACCTGCCAGCTGCTCGCCGCTCGCCGCTCGGCCGCTGGCCGCGCTGCAGTGGGATCATGCAGACGAACGAAGCGCGTGGGCGTGGCACATTCGGTGAACGGCGCCTGCAGCGCTCCGACCGCTCGCCTGCCGCGTGAGGCGAGTGCGGACGAGGGGCTGCGAGCCTGGACGCCCGCCAGAAGCCCACGTGTCGGCTGTCGCGCCCGGCAGCTGTGTGTTCCGTCGCCGCCGCTGCTCTCGCGCCGCAACCGCTGTTGCCGCCGCTCGCCAGGAGCCATGCGCGCCGCGCTGGTGCCGCTCCTGGTGCTGGCGGTCGTATTCGGCGGCGACATCGCGCGCTTTATGCGCGAGGCGGCCGCGCCGCCGCCCGTGGAGGTGAGCGCACGGCGTATGCGCCGCTGGCCGAGCAGCGGCGACTGCCCGCGCCGGCGCGCCGCCCACCCCGCCGCCGCCGGCGCCGTAGCTGGACGTGGACCGCGGCCTGAGCCTGGGCGGGCGCGCGCACATCGCTTACTGTTCATCCTGATCCTACAAGTGCGTGCGCCGCCATCTGCGCCGCGCCGCGGCGCTCGCGCCCGCCTGAGCTAAGCCGCGCCGCGCCCCGGCAGGGGCGCCTTCATGCAGGTCAAGCAGCTGCTGGAGCAGCGCTACCCTGGCATGCAGGCGCGGCGGGGAGGGGGGGGCCTGCGGCGCGGCGCGCGGCGCGGAGTCACCGGCCGATTGGCCGCGGACGACCGCCGACGACCGCCGCCGGCCGCCGCAGGTGGTGGGCAGTGTGTTCCCCGTGCCGCGTGTCAAGGCCGGCGCGGCGCAGGTGGTGGGGGCGGCGCAGATGGCGGCGTTTGTGGGCATCGCGGCCGGCGAGCGCCTGTTTGAGGCGCTCGGCCGCGCCGCGCCGCCGGCGTGGTACGCCGCCCACGTCGCGCCGAACAAGCTCGGCGTGGGCGTGGGCGTGTGGTTCGCCGGCAACGTGGTGCAGGCGCGCGCGCGGCGGCGGCGCGCGCGCCAGGCCCGCGGGCCCGAGCAGCGCGGGCGGCCGGCGGACGCGCGCCACCGCCCAAACCGCCGCGCCGGCGCCGCACGCAGAACGCGCTGCTGTCGACGGGCGCATTTGAGGTTTACTTTGACGGCTCGCTGGTGCGCGGACGCGGGCGCGGGCGCGGCGGCGCCCCGTCCGCCCGGGGCGCCGGCGCGGCACGCCGACGTCCGCGCCCGCGCCGCCTGGCGTTCGCAGGTGTTCTCGAAACTGGCGGTGGACCGCATGCCGGGCGGGGACGAGCTGCTGGCCGCCATCGACGCAGCGCGCACGGCGCGCCTGCCCGACGACGACGACGCGCCGCTGGACGCGCAGTCAGAGGTGGCGCGCGAGCGCGCGCGCGAGCAGCAGGCGCGCGAGCAGCTGCGCCAGGAGGCGGCGGCCGCCGCCGCCGCCTAGCAGTCGGCGGCGCGCCGCGCCGCGCGCTGGGCCGCGGGCCTGCCGCGCCGCCCGCCGGCCGCCGGAGGATGACGGGGGCGCCGCCAAGCCTCACGGCAGGGCGCCCCCCGAGCGTGCGCTCCGGCGGCGGGGTCGGGGAGCGGCGCGGCACCGCGCCGCGGCCGCGCGCGCGGCCGGCAACCGAGAGGGCGCGCCGTGTGACGGATCGGTCAGTCACAGCTGTGTGACGGCTCGCCCCCGCCCCTCGAGGGACCCTCGCCGCCACGCCCGCCTCAGCCCCGGCAGGCCAGCAGCGTCGTCGATGGCGGGCCTCCCTCACAGCACCATGACATTGCCGTTGAACGAGGCCGTGCCGAGCTGCTGCGCCCCGCCGCCGAGCGCGCGCTGCTGGTGCTGCTGCTGCGCTGCGAGGCCGGCCTTGAGGTCCAGCAGGGCGGCGAGGTCGGACAGCATCGCCGCCTGCGCCTGGCCGTGCGCGGCCGCGTCGCGCGCGCCGCGCTGCTGCTCGCGCAGGCGGCGCAGGTCGGCCTCGGCCTCCGCCAGCCGCGCCTGGCACCGGCGGCGCAGCGCCTCGCCGCCGGCGGCGGCGAGGCGCTCGACGCTGCCGCCCAGCTCCGCCACGCGCGCCCTGGCCTGCGCGAGCGCCGCCGCCGCGGCGTCCGCCTCGGCCGCCAGCGCGGCCACGTCGCCCTCCAGCCCCGACACCGCCGCCTCCAGCCCACCCAGGGCTGCGCCGTACGCGGCCTTGCGCTCGTCGTGCACCGCCTCGAGCTCCTGCGCCGGCACGGCGGCGCAGCGGCCCGCCGCGGCTCGGGCGCGCCCGCCCAGGCCGCCGCGCGCCTGGCCGGCCGCGCTGCGCGCAGCAGCACCGCACCTGGTGCTGCGCGCGCAGCGCGCGCAGCTCCTGGATGGCGGGCGCGAGCTCCGCCTTTCGGTGCGCCACCGCCGCTGCAACGGCCTCCGCGTCGGAGTCGTCAGCCGCCTGGCCGCAGCACGCGGCGCGGCGCGGCCAGTCAGCCGGTCCGGCTGGCAGGAGCTGCAGCCCCCCCCCCCCCACACACACACACAACCCCACGCGCGCACCAGCTCTGCGCCGCCGGCCTCGTCAGTCTCCGCGCCCGCAGCCGGGGCGCCCGCGCGCGGCTCCTCGCCGCCCGTGCGGCCGCGCAGCTCCTCCTCCTGCTGCCCCAGCACCTCCAGCGTGCGCTGCAGCACAAACGCCTCCGCCTCCAGGTCTGCGAGCTGCTGCTTGAGCGCCTTGAACGCTGGCAGCTGGGCCTTGATCTCAGCGTACTTGGCCGCCCACTCCGCGTCGCTCACGCCGCACGCGCCGACGCGCGCGCCTGCGCGGCGGCGGGCGAGCGAGGCGGTGGGTCGCGGCGGCCCGCGCAGCACGCAGCGCGCGCACGCGTTCGCGCGACGCACCGCTGCTGTCCAGCTCCGCCGCCAGCGCGTCGCGCCGCTCCTGCAGGCGCTCCAGCTTGGCGGCCAGCTCGGCGCGCTTGCGGCCGACCAGCGCCGCCATCTGGTGGGCCTGCCGCACCTGCGATCGCGTGGCGGGGGTTTGGCCCGGCGCAGCTCGCTCCCGCGCGGCCGCCGGGCCGCCGGCGCAGGGCGCCGCCCTGCCCCCGCGCGCGCGCGCGCGCCTGCAGGAACGCCCGGTCCGACGCACGCGCGCGCTCCGCCGCGTCCAGGCGCTCCTGCGTCGCATCGAGCTGCTGCCGCAGCGCCGCCTCCTGCGCCACCAGTCGCTGCACGTCGCCCTGCGCGGCGGGCGGGCGGGCGGGCGGCGCGTGGGCGGGCCGCGCCGCGGCGCCGCGCGGCGCGGCGCCTGCGCATGCGCAGCCCCCCGGCGCGCCTCGGTGTTGATGCCGTTGCTCAGCGTTTCTTGCACCGCCGCCAGGCGGCGCTGCTTGGCCTCCAGCTCGCGCGGCAAGCGCGTCGTCACCTGCCGGAGCGCCGCGCCGGCGCCTCAGCCACGTCGCGCGCCACAGGGTGACAGGGCTGCGGGGCCCCAGCGCGGCGCAGCGGCGCGCGGCGCGTGCCTGCGCGCGCAGGCGCGCCACGTCGTCCTGCAGCACCTCCAGCACGCGCGCGCCGTCGCCCCCGCCCTGCGCCGCGAGCGCCGCCTGCATCTCACGCAGCCGCCCCGCGCTGCGCGCGTACGCCGCCTCGGCGCGCTCCATCGCCTGCTGCTGCGCCTGCAGCTTCTGGCTGATCGCGACCTCGCGGTCGTGCTCCTGGCGCAGCGACACGCACGCGTTGCGGAAGCCGCCCGCGTCCGGCAGCGTGGCCGCGGCCGCCGCGGCGGCCTCGACCCTCTCGCCCAGCCGCTCCTTCTCCTCCGCCATCTGCTTGATGCGCGCCCGCAGCGCCGGAAGCTCCCTGCGCGGCGGCGGCGGCGGCGGGTCCGCATCGCACGCAGCAACACGCGCGGCGCCGGCACCAGCGCGAGACGCGAGCGCGCGCCGCACTTGACGCCGCCGTGCGCCGCGTCGAGCGCCTTGTGCGTTGCCACAAACTCGCCCTGCAGCGACCGGATGGCGTCTTTGAGCTCCAGCACCTCGGGGTGGTACCCCAGCTCCTCCGGCATCTGGCGGCGGGCCGGGCAGCCGCGTGGGAGGAAGCCGCGCGGCGCAGGCGCGGGCGCGGGCAGCGCGGGTGCCCGCGGCGCAGCCACGCGCCGCCGCTGCACCTCAGGCAGGCTGAGGTGGAAGCCCACGAACGCGGTCTTCTCCAGCGCGGCGCCCTGCGCGAGCACCCACTTGAGCACGCCGTGCACGGTGTCGCGGTCCGCCGCCGCGAGCAGCTGCCGGAAGGTCAGCCTGCGGCGCGGCGCGCGCGGCGACGTGAGAGCCGCGCCAGGCAGCAGGAGCCAAGCCGCCCGCCCGCGCCGCGCGGCGCCCTCTCACGCGTCCATGCCGGGCGCAAACTTGACGGTGCGCAGGAAGGCGGCGAGCCGCTCCGCCGCCTGCTCCGCGGTCTCGTGGCCGCCGGCATGGCGCTGCGGGCGGCGCGCGCGCGGCGGCGGTCGGCGGCCGGCTGTGCTGCCCGCGCGAGCCGCGCCGCGCGTGCCTGGTGCGTGGTGGGGCTGATGCGGGCGAAGACGTCGGACAGCAGCTGCAGCAGCTCCTCGGGCGTCTTCTCGCTGCAAGCCGCGGTCAGCGGCAGGCGCGGCGTGAGCAGCAGCGGCGCCCCGCGGCGGCGTCCGCAGCGCCTGCCGCGGCGCGGACCTGAAGCTCACGAGGCTCTCGCCCAGGGAGAAGGGCGGCGCGTTGAGCTTGTCCACGATGTAGTGCACGTCGCCCATCTCGACGGCGGCCGCGCGAGCGCGCGCTGCACCGCTGCTCGGCCTGATCTCCTCCAGGACGCCGGGAGACGCGCTGGCTGCGTGGGAGTGCGGTGTCTGCCAGAGGTCGCCCGTGGCGCCGCAGTGGTGCGGTAGTGGCCGGTCAACCGCGTCGCGACGGCCTCGCTGCTCCAGTCGCCAGTCGGCGCCGCTGCTTCCTCCTCCTGCTCCGGGCAGTCAGAAACACGGCGGGGGCGATGGCCGCCGCGGCGCCAGCGCCACCCGCGGGCGCGGTGCCGGCAGCGGCGCCGCTGCGCGGCGCCAGCCACTGCTACTGCTTCTGCGGGTCGCTGGGCTTTCCCACCGCCGAAGCGGCCGCCGCGGCCGCTGAGCGTGCGGCGGCGCGTGCCAGCGCCGCCGGGCGCGTGGAGGCGCGCGGCGCGGTGGTGCACGTGTGAGCGCAGCGCGCGGCCGGGCAGCACGCGCGTCGCGCGCGCGTCGCTCAGCCGCGCCCAACCCCCCGCGCCGCGCGGCGGCGCGCGCCGTAGTTCGCTGGAGGCGGCGCAGCGCGATGAGCTGCGGCGCGGCGTGGCGGCGCTCTACGCGGAGCTGCTGCGGCCCGCCGCAGGCGCGGAGCGCCCGCCGGCGGCGGCGCCAGGGTGACCTCGAGCAGCGCGGGCCGGCGCCGCGGCGCTCCGGCCGTGCTCCGGCCGTGCTCCGGCCGTGTTACCGCTGCAGCCTGCCGCCCCGCCGCGCGCGTCACCCGCCGCCGCTGCGGCGCCACGTCCAGCGCGCGAGGTTTGCTACAAACGGCACGTAGAACGCGTAGCACCAGGGCACCCACGCGACGATCCCCGGGCCGCCGCCGACGCTCAAGTCGGCCGCCGGGTAGTGCCAGCAGTGCGTGGCCGCCATGAGCACCAGCTCCGCCGCGGGCGCGCCGACGCCGCAGAGCGCCATCAGCGCGGCGCCTTGCGCGGTGCGGTCCCACGCGGCCCAGTTTGCCGCCGTCAGGGCGGCGAGCACCGCGGCGATGCTGGCGGGCGGCGCGCCGCGCTCGTACAGCGCCGCCGAGGCCGCGAGGCTCGCCGCGAGCGCGGCGCCGCAGGGCGCGACCCACGCCGCGAGGCCGCGCGCCGCGCGCGCGCGCGCCGCCGCGGTCGCCGCGTCGCCGTCGCCGCCCGCGAGGTTGTCCGCGCCGCACGCGAGCGCGCCGAGCACGGCGTAAAACGCCGCGAGCAGCGCCGGCACGGCGGCGGAGGTCGGCAGCCCTGGCGCCGGGCCGAGCGTGAGCGGCGCGGCGTCGTAGACCTGCAGGCCGACGCGCGAGTGGATGAGGTCGAGCGCCGTCCCCAGCGACGCGCCGGCGGCCGCGAGCGCGCCCAGGAAGGGCGGCCACGCCGGCGGCGCAGCGCCGACCGCGCGCCGCCAGAGACTGTCGCTGCCAGCGGCGGCGCCGGCTGCTGCTGCCCGGCCGCCGCCCGGCGGCCGGCGGCGCGGGCCGCCGCTCGCCGCGCGTGCTGCTCCCCCGCCGCGCCGCCGCGCCGCTGCGGTGGCGCCGGGCGCCGCGGGGTGCCGCAGGGGCGGCGGCTGCTGCAGGGCGAGCATGGCGCCGGCGGCGGCGGAGTGGCGGCGGCCGCGGCGGCGGCCGCGCACGCCACGGCGGCGGCGGCGCCCAGCGGAACCGCCGCGGCCGCGGCGGCCCAGCGACAGCACCGCAGCGCGCGCCACGTTGCGCGCCCAGCCGCGACCCCGTCGCGCCGCTCCGTCGCACTCAGGCGCCCGCGCGAGAGGCGCCCCACGCCACAAGGGCTGCTGCTCGAGCTGCGGCTGTCGAGCGCGGGCGCGAGACCCTCCAGCGTCGCGGCTTAACCCGGCCACCCCGCCGCGCGAGCGCGGGCGGTCCGGCGCGCACAGCGCGCGCGGCCTCGGCGCAGCCAGCATGCGCTCCGCGCCCGTGCCTGCGCGCGGGCGCGCCGGCGTGGGGGCGGCCTGCCCTGGATGCACACGGCGGCCTCGGCTCGCGGGAGCGATGCCCCGCCGCGCCGCCCGCTCGCCCCGGCCGGCCAGGTGAGGCGGCGCGGCATGGCGGCCTCCACCACCCGCCCCGCGCGCCCGGCTCACGCGCGCCCGCCCCGCCCGCGCAGGACGCTGAGCGCCGCTAGCATCGACCTGCACGACACCAGCAGCGCCCTGCACCTGGCGGCCGCGCTGGAGGTGAGGCCGGCGGCGCGCGCCGCTGCTGCCGGCCGCCGCGGCGCGCCGGCGGCGCCCGCATGCGTGGCGCCGGTGCGCGGCGCTCACCCGCCGCTCACCCGCCCGCGCCCCGCTCTGGCCGCCCCGCAGCTGGACGGCGGCGCGCTGGACGGCCCCGACGCGGTGCTGGCGGGCGGCGAGGCCGGCGCGGGCCTGACGCGCGGCGGCAGCAGGTCGCGCGTGCGCGCGGCGGGCGCGGTGGCGCTGCGCGCGAGCGCCGGCACCGCCCCCGCGGGCGTGGTGCGCAGCCTGCGCAGCAGCAGCCGCACGCGGGCGTCGGCCGCCAGCGGCAGCAGCGCCAGCGAGGGCGCAGCGCCGCCCGCGCCGGCAGCCGCGGCGGTGGAGCCGCACGCGCACGGCGGGCTGCTGCAGCAGGAGCAGCAGCAGGAGCAGCAGGCGCAGCCACAGCACAGCGCGCGGGCGCTGGTGAGCGAGGCGTTTGCGGACGCCGCGTCCAACGGCGCCGGCGCCAGCAGCAGCAGCGGCGGCAGCGCCAGCGCCAGCAGCAGCAACGGCACCGGCGCCGCCGCGCATGCAGCGGCAGCGCCCGTTGTCGCGCCGGCGGCGCCTGCCGCCGCCAGCAGCGACGACGAGTACGACGCGGAGCTGCAGGCTGAGTTTGCGGAGGCGCGGTGCGCACAGGACGTGCTGGACATCGTGGGCGACGAGCTGCCGCGCTTTGGCGCGCACCACACCGTGACGGCGTTGAACCGGGTCGCCAAGTTTGGCCGCGGCCTGCCCTGGGAGGCGCGGCGCGGGCTGCTGGGCGAGCCGGCCTTCCTGCGCCTCCTCGCGCGCCTCGCGGCGCAGGCGGGGCAGCTCAACCCGATGCAGCTCTCCACGAGCCTGCACAGCTGCGCCGTGCTCGGCGTGCCGCTGCCGGCGCTGCGCAGCCCCGGCGCGGGCGGGCTGGGCGGCCTGCTGCCCGCGCTGGAGGCCGCGGTGCAGGCGAGCGCGCGGCGCTTCAACGACCGCGACGTCTCGTCCGCGCTCTACGCATACGCGCAGCTCGGCCTGCGCGGCGGCGGCGGCGGCGCCGGCGGCGGCGGCGGCAGCAGCGTGCCCGCGCTGTGCGCGCTGTGCGCGCAGGCGCAGTCGCTCATCGACCGCGGCGCGATGGGCGGGCAGAGCCTCTCCATGGCGCTCTGGGCGGCGGCCACGCTCGCGGCCGGCGGCGCCGGCGCGCGTGCGCCGCCGGCCGCGAAGCAGCTCGCGGCCGCGGCGGGCGCGCTCGCGGCGACGGCGGCGCGGCGGCTGCGCGACCCGTCGCTCTCGTTCGACGAGCTCGGCTCGCAGGGCGTCGCCAACAGCCTGTGGGCGGCCGCGAAGCTCGGGCAGCACGAGCCGGCGCTGCTGGAGAAGGGCTGCGAGTGGGTCGCGGGGCACCTGCAGGACTGCAAGCTGCAGGAGGTGCTCAACCTGCTGTGGGCGGCGGGCGCGGGGCGCTACCGCCCGCGCGTGCTGGGCACCATCGCCAAGCACGTCGCCAGCCAGGCGCAGGTGCGCCGCTGTGCGCGCGGGGGCCTCGCCGGCGGCGCGGCGGCACGCCCTGCGTGCGGCACCGGCCCCGCTCGCCCGCGCGCCCCCGCTCGCTCACTCGCTCGCCCGCCGCCCGCCGCCGCCAGGCGCTGAAGCCCGCCGACGTCGCGAGCCTGCTGCACGTGCTGGGCACGTTTGGCTACGACTTCAGCAGCCAGCCGGAGCTCCGCGACGCGCTGCTGTCGCGCGGCGAGGCGCTGCTGCCGGGCATGCGGCCGAGCGAGGTGGCGAGCCTGTACTGGGGCCTCGGGATGACGCGCTGCGTGACGGCGCCGCTCTTTGGCCGCCTGACAGACACCGTCGCCGCGCTGGTCGAGGCGGCCGATGCGGCGCAGGCGGCGCTCGACGCGGCGGGGCCGCAGCAGCCGCCGCGCCGCGGCGGCCGCGCGGCGGACGCGCCGGCGGCGGGGGCGCCGGCCGCCGCCGGCGGCGCGGCGCCGCCCGCGGCGGCGCTGGGCGCGGAGGAGGTGGCGGTGCTGCGCGAGCGCGCGCGCGCCTTCCCCGACAGCCTCGCGCGGCAGGCGTTCCAGGCGTACCTCGCGGCGCGGCTGGAGGACGCCCCGGTGGAGCTGCCGCCGCGCGTGCTGGAGCGGCTGCGCGGCGCGTGGCTCGCCGGCAACACGCGCGCGCACGCCCGCGGCGGCGGCGGCGGCGGCGGCGGCGCCGCCCAGCAGCAGGCGCCGCTGCTGGGCGAGCTGTCGTGGCTGCTCGGCCAGCTCGGCATCAAGGCGCGCGTCGGCGTGCGCAGCCGGCTGGACGGGCTCATCCCGGTGGACGTGGAGCTCACCGCGAGCGGGGGGCGGCTCGTCGCGCTGCAGCTGCTCGACGAGCGCCGGCTCGACGCCGACGGCGGCAAGCTCGCGCCCGCGCAGTGGGAGGAGGCGGTGCTGCGGCGCAACGGCTACGACGAGGTCTTCTGGCTGCGCCTGCCCGAGCTGCGCCGCGTGCCGCACGCGGCGCGGCCGCGCTACTTTGCAGACCTGCTGCGCCAGCTCGGGCTCAACCCGCAGGAGCGCCTGCTGTCGGCCGCCGAGGCGGCGTGGGCGCGCGGCGCGGCGCGGCGCGGCGGCGCCGGCGCGGGCGCTGCGGGCGAGGGCGCGGGGCTGGGCATGGTCGGCGCGAGCGGCATCCGCGCGAGCGAGGCAGACCTGCTCATGCGCGACCGCGGCGGCGGCGGCGCCGCCGGCGGCGCCGACGCGGGCTGGGCGAGCGGCGGGCGCGGCAGCCGCAGCCGGCGCGTCACGGGGCGCCGGCGGCCGCCGATGTGAGCGGCGCGCCCCGAGCGGCGCGCCGTGAGGGGAGCGGCGGCGATGTACGTGTAGGCTGTGCAGCGGCGGCGGCAGCGGTATTGGGGGGCGGGCCCGGCACCCGCGCGGTGCCCGCCGCGGCGGTCGTCAGCGTTTGAGCGCAGCGGCCGGGGTTCAACGCGGCGGCGGCGAAGCAGTAACGCAGCAACGTGCGGTGTGTTCGGCGCCGCCTTGTTGATCTGCAGCGCCAGCGCGAGACGAAGCCCACGCCGCTGTCCGCCGAACGCACGCGCCGCCGCTGTCGCCGCTGCCGTTGCCGCGACACCCCCGCGCCCTGAGGCAGCAGCAGCGATCCGATCCGCGCGGCTGAAGGCACCCACCGCGTCCCGGGCGGGCGTGCGGGCGCGGCCGCGGCCCATGGGCGCCGGCGCGGGCCGGTGATTGCTCGGCGCCGCCGCCGCTGCTGATCGCCGCGACCTCCAGCGCCCCTCGTGGCGCCGATGGCCGACTTTGGGCGAATACACTGCGTGGTGGTGGCCACCAAGGCCGGCGAGGTGGTCTACGAGCGCTACTACGACGCGTACAGCGAGCTCGACAAGGCCGAAGTCCGCGCCGCGTTCGCGGCCGCCACCGACTCCGTCAACCTGTCCAACGACAACCAGGATTTCGTGGGCGCCTTCAGGCGCGCGGTTGGGCCGCGGACCGCGCTGCGCCCGCCGCAGCAGCACGACCACCGGCGCGCCGCCGCATGCGCCCGCCCCCCGCCGCCCGCGCCCAACCGCCGCTGCCGCTGCTCGGTGCCGCGCGGCGCGCCAGGGAGGGCTGCTTCGTGCTCATCCCGACCATGGACCTGGTCTTTTACGCGCTCGGCAGCGGCGAGTACGACGAGATGGCGCGTGAGTGGCCCGGCGCCGCGCGCGCGGCGCGGCGACCGCCGCCGCCGCTGTTGCCGCCGCGGCCGCCGCGCTGTCCCACGCGCTGCTTCACGTGCGCGCGCCGGCGCGGGCCCGGGCCGCAGTGTCGGGCGTGCTGCGCGTGATCATGATCGCCATCGCCGACGTCGTGGGCAAGCCGCCGACGGAGAGCGTGTTTTTCGAAAAGTACGCCCGCATCGCGGCGGTCATCGACGAGGTCATCAACGAGGCGCGCCGCGCTCGCAGGGCTGCCTGCGCGGGCTGCCTGCAGGGGCGCGGGCAGGGAGGCGGCAGCGCGGCAGGGCCGCGGGAGGGGGGCCGACAGAGGAGGAGCAGGGCGCGCGCGGCCCGGGTCGCACAGCCATTCTGGCGCCGCGCGGCGCGCCCGAGCGCCGGCCTCGCGCGCCGGCGCCGCGCCGCGCAGGGCATGCTGGAGGGCGTGAGCAAGGAGCTCATCCGCAAGGGCGCCAAGGGGAAGGTGCGGCCCCGTGACCCCGGCCGCGGCAGCAGCTCGGGGCAGCGGCGGCGCGCGGCGACCGATCGCGCGCCCCCGACCCCGCGCCGGCTCGTGCGCGCGCGCAGGGCACCTGGGAGTGAGCCGGCGCGCCCGTGGAGGCCCGCCGGCGAGGCGCCGCGCGGCCATTGGGAGAGAGGGCGGCCCGCGCTCGGCTGGGTGCGTTACAAGCGTGCGCGTGCTGCGCGCGCCGCGCGCTGCCGGCGGCGGGCCGCGGCCGTTCCTGCAGGCCGGCCGGCCGCCGCCCGCTGGTAAAGGCAAGAGGCGGCCGCCACCCCCCGCGCGCGCGCCTGTGTGGGGCCGCACGCACGCGCGTGCGGCGCGGCCGGCGGTGGGCCGCCATCGTCATGCAGTGCTGGTTGTCGGTGCCGGAGCGAACAAGCTGCTGCTGCTGCTGAAGCCGGCCGCTGCGGCTGCTGCTGCTGCTGCCCGCCCGCCCGCCCGCCCCGCTCGCGCGCTGCGCGGCGGGCGCGGCTGCGCCCGCCGCGGGCGGGGCGGGGCGGGGCGCGGCGGGGCCTGCGCGCGGGGCGCGGCAGCTAGTGCTCGCAGTGCTTCTCGTACGCCGCGCTGTCCAGCAGCTCGTCGAGCTCCGCCGGCGCGGAGAGCTTGACCTTGATCATCCAGCCCTCCTCGTACGGCGAGCCGTTGACCTGCGGACGTCCCGGCGCAGCGCGCGCTGGGCTGAGCGCGGCGCGCCCCGCGCTGCTGGCTCGGCGGCTGCGCGGCCGCGCGCCGCGCTGCGCGGGGCGCTCGCCCGGCCGCCCGCGTGCCTTGGCGGGCTCGTCGACGAGCGCCTGGTTGATCTCCACCACCTCACCGCTGACGGGCGAGTAGACGTCGCTCGCCGCCTGGCCACGCGGCGGCGGCGCGCAGCGGGCTCGGCGGGGCGCGCGCGCGCGCGGCAGCAGCAGCAGCGGCGCGCGCGACTCGTCGCGCCGCTCCGCGCGCGGCCGCGCTGCATTGGCCGCGCCGCCGCGCCGGTTGGGATGGCCCCGTCCCCCGCGCACCTTGACCGACTCCACGACGCCAAACGTCTCGCCCTTGGTCACGGACGAGCCCACCTCGGGCAGCTCAACGTACACCACGTCGCCCAGCTCGCCCTGCGCGGCGCGCCGGGCTCGGGGGAGGGCGCCCGGGGCACCCGCCGCGCGGTGCGGCGCCAGCGGGCCCCACCTGCGCGTGGTCGGAGATGCCCACCACCGCGACATCGCCGCCCGGCTTTGCCCACTCGTGGCTCGTCGCGTACTTGAGCTCCGGCAGCACTGCGCGGGCAGGGGGCAGGGTGAGCTTCGGTCCAGCCCACGGGCCGCCAATGAGCGCGCGCCGGGCCCCACCCGAGGCGAAGGCCCGGCTGAAGCAGGCGCCCCACTCCGCGACGCCCGGCCCCGCGCTGGCGCGCAGGCCCCACGACGCGCCGGCGGTCTTGGCGAGCTGACGGAGCGCCATGGTGTCTGTGGGCGGGGCGGACGACTGGCGCGGCCCCCCAGCGCGCGGGAGCAGTGCTGTGTGATGCTGGTAGGAGGGCTGAGGGCTCAGGGCGTTCGAGCTGCCCCCCACCCAGGCCGGCACCCGGCCAGCCTGCGCCCCGCACGGCTCCGGCAGCCCCCGGCCCGCAGCGGGGCAGCGCCGCCGCCTGCGCGCGCCGCGGCGGGGCGCGGGAGCAGCAGCGCGCGGCGCGGCGCCGGCGCCGGCGCGATGGACGGCGCGGCGCCGGCGCCGGCGCTCCTGGAGTTCTGTCTGCGGGGCACCACGCTGGAGCTGCACACGACCGGCCCCGCGGCGGCCGCCGAAGGCGCGCCGCGCCCGCTGCCGCGCCGGCCAGCCAGCTGCCAGCGGCCGCGAGGCTGGCCGCCAGCTGCCGCGGCCGCTCGCGGTCAGCTGCCCCGCCAGCCGCCAGCCGCCGCCTACCCGCCCGCCGCAGACGCGTTCATCCTGCAAGAGGTCCTGCTCGACCGGTGCTACTTCCGGCACGGCGTGTCGCTGCGCCCCGGCGACGCGGTCGTCGACGTCGGCGCGCACGTGGGCGCCTTTGCCGCGGCCGCGCTCGCGTCCGTGCCCGGCGGCGACGTGACCTACCTCGGCGTCGAGCCCGCCCCGCCCACGTTTGCCGCACTGACCGCCAACCTGCTCGGCTGCGGCGGCGCCGCCAGCAGCGGCGGCTCCTTCTTCGAGCTCAACCCGGCGTACGGCCACGTCGCCGCGCCGCCCGCGCCGGGCCGCGTGTCGCCGCCGTACCCGCGTGAGTGCCCAGCGCGCGCCGCACCGCGCGCCGCGCCGCGCGCCGCGCTGCGCCCTCGCGCCCGCCCCACGCGCGCCGCGCCGCGCCGCGCCGCGCCGCGCCGCGCCGCGCCGCGCAGGCAACGTGACGCTCGAGCGCGCGGCGCTCGCGCGCGAGGCGCCGCCCGGCGGCGAGGCGGCGACACTCGTGTTCTTTCCCGCCATGCCTGCCAACTCCACGCTGGCGGGCTGGGCGGCCGAGAAGGCGGCGCTGCAGGGCGCGGCCATGCCCGAGCGCTTCGCGAGCCGCGCGCTGCTCACGGCGCCGCTGCGTACGCTCGGCGAGCTGCTGGCCGCGCACGGCCTCGCGGGCGGCGGCGGCGGTGGCGTGGCGCTGCTGAAGGTCGACTGCGAGGGCGCGGAGCTGGAGGTGCTGCAGGGCCTCGGCGGCCCCGACGCCTGGCGGTCCGTGCGCCAGGTCGTGGCGGAGGTGCACGACGTGCTGCCGGGCGAGTTTGACGCGCCGCCCGGCGCGCCGCCCGGCCGCGCGCCGCCGGCCGCCGCGCCGCCGGAGCTGCGCGGCCCGCGCGGCGGCGGCATCGACGGCGCGGCGGTGGTCTTTGTCCCGCACCCGGGCGCGCCGGGCGCGCCGCCGCCGCGCGAGGGCGGGCGCGTGCTGGCGGTCGCTGCGCTGCTGGCGGGCGCGGGCATGGCGGTGGTGATCGAGTGCCCGCTGCTCATTCAAGGGCTGCCCATCAACTACGCCGTCTTTGCCCGCCGCCCCGACGGCTAGCTGGCGCTGCAGCGGCGGCGGCGGGGGCGGGCTCGGGCGCGGAGCAGGCGCGGGCGCGGTGGTGCGTCGCGGCTCGGTGCCGAGGGCGGGGGGCCAGGGCGCGTGTCACTCAGCAGCGCGCCGAGGCCGAGCTGGCCGCCGCCGCCCGCCGCCGCGCGCGCCGCGCGGCAATGGCCGCCGCGCCACACAGCCGCTCGCGAGAAACGCGCAGACGACAGACGAGTTCAGGGACAGCAGACACAAAAGGGAGAGCAGCACGCGAGCCGCCCCCGCATCAGCCCCGCACGCGCGCGCGGCCGCGCTGCAGCGCCTGCTGCAGCGCCGGCCCGCGGCGGCGCCGCCCAGCTGGCGGCGCGCGCGCCGCGGCGCCGGCCCCCCGCGCGCTGCGCGCTGTGGCGGTGTGTGTGGCGCGGCGCAGCGCCTCACTTGGCCCTGGGGAAGCTGTCGCGCAGGCTGACGGTGCGGTTGAACACGAGCGCGCCGGGGCGGCTGTCGGGGTCGACGCAAAAGTAGCCGAGCCGCTCAAACTGGTACCGCTGGAACGGCTGCGCCCGCGGCGGCGCCAGGGCAGGGGCAGGGGAGGGGGCAGGGGAGGGCCGGGGCGGGTGAGCGGGGGAGCGGGCGGGGCGGGGGGGGGGGGCAGAGGGGCGCGGGCGAGGGGCGCGGCACGGCTGCGGGCGGGCAGGCGGGGCGGCGCACAGCGCGGTGCAAGGCGCGGCGCGCACCTGCGCTGCTGCCGCGAGGTGTGGGTTGACCATCGCGCCGCTGAGCACCTCGAGGCTGCCGGGGTTGAGGTCGTCCAGCCAGGACTCGCCGAGCGCGTCGGGCGCCTCGCTGCGGAAGAGCACGTCGTACAGCCGCACCTGCGTGGACGCGGGGGGCGGGGCGCGGGGGGAGGTTTAGGGAGAGAGGGAGCGAGGGAGGGGGGGGGAGCAGGGAGCGCGAGCCTGTGAGCGCGAGCCTGTGAGCGCGGGCGCGGGGCAGCGCGGCGCAGCGCGGCGCAGCCGCCGCGCACCTCGCAGCGCTCCGGGTCGGTCCCCGGCGACGGCTGGGCGACCCAGTTGAGCACGCCCTTGGGCGGCTTGCGCCCCGCGGCGTCCCAGTCGAGGTCTGCCTCCGCGGTCACCTCCGCCACGGCGCCGTCGGGGCCCGTGGAGTAGCCGGTGACGGTGATGGGGCACGCGTACCTGGAGGCCGCGCAGCCGCGTGACAGCGAGGGACGCGCGCGAGTGAGCGACGCGCGCCGCGGCGGCGCGGGAGCGCGCGCAGCGCGCCGCCCGTGCCCCCGCCCCCGCCGCGGCGGCCGGCCCCGGCAGCCGGCGGCGGCGGCCCGGGTCGCAGGACGCGCCGCGCGGCAGGGCGCGCGCGCCAGCCACGCCGCGCCGCGGCGCGCGCGCGCCGCGCGGCGCGGGCCGCACCGCAGCATCCCGCTCTTGCCGGGCGCGAGGCCGTAGTAGTCCTTGGCGTCGGCCAGGCGGAAGTCGCTGGCCTCGATGTACACCACGCGCCCAAACGGCAGGCCGTACGACTCGCTCTCGGGCCGCCCCGGCAGCGTCGCGCCGCTCACGGTGCGCGCCTCGCCCTCGGGCACGTTGGTCAGCACGACCTGCCGCCCGCCCGCCCGCCCCGCCCGCCGCGGGGGCGCGGGGGTCAGCTCAGGAGCGCGGCGCGGCGCCGCGCGCCCCGCGGCGCGGCGGCGGCCGCGGGCGTGCCGCAGCGCAGCGCCGCGTGCGGCGCGGCGCCGCGCGCGGCGCGCGCACCTTGAGCGGGCGCAGCACCGCGAGCGTGCGTGGGCTGGTTGCGTCGAGGTGCGCGCGCACGTGGTGCTCGAGCTTGTGGTATGGTATGACGTTGGCGTTGCGCGTGATGCCGACCTCGCGGCAGAACGCGTTGATCGAACCCGGCGCCACGCCGCGCCGCCGCAGGCCCGCGAGCGTCAGCAGCCTGCGCGCGTTGTGGTGGCCGCGCGGGAGGGGGGCCGGCGTGGGCGCGGCGCGCGGCGCGCGGAGGCTGTGGACGGGCGCGCGTGGGGTGCCGCGCCGAGCCGCGGCAGCAGCGCGCCGCACGCGCGCCGCACGCACCGCGGGTCGTCCCAGCCGTTCACGTGGCCGTCTGTAACGAGGCGGTTGAGCTTGCGCTTGGAGAGGACCGTGTTGGTGATGTTGAGCCGGCTGTACTCCCACACCACCGGCTTGTACGTGCCCAGCACATCCAGCAGCCTGGACGCAGATGGGCAAGCGGCGCGGCGGCGGGGGCGGGCTGCGTGGGCCCGGCGCCGCTGCGCACGCACGCGCGCGCACGCGCACACACACGAGGCACGCACGCGCGCGCGGGGCACCCGGGCCGCGCGGCCGCCGCGCACCAGTAGTAGCTCGCGCGGCGCGACTCAAACTCGAGCGTGCAGAGTGAGTGGGTGATGTTTTCGATCGCGTCGCAGAGGCAGTGCGTGAAGTCGTAGCTGGGGTAGATGCACCACGCGTCACCCGCCATGGGGTGGGCCACGTACTTGATGCTGCGCGCGCGCCGGCGGGGCGGGGCGGGCGGGGTGCGGCGGTTGGGGCGAGCCCCGGGGCGGGGGCGAGGGTGAGCTGCGGCGGCAGGGCGCGGGTGAGCTGCGGCGGCGGCGCCGCGCACCGGTAGGCCACGCTGTCCCACATGTTGGGGTTTTCGTTCTTGTAGTCCATCTGCGGGTGGCAGGGAGGCCGGGTTTAGGGCTTGAGCCAGGGCGGGCGCGGGGAGCGCCGGCCGAGGCGGCGGCCGCGCCGCGCCGCGCCTTCATGCGCAGCGTGGCCTCGCCCTCAGCGTAGAGCCCGCGGCGCATGTCCTCAAAGATCGCCAGGTTCTCCTCCACGCTGCGCTCGCGCCAGGGGCTGGGCAGGCCCTTCTCGCGCGCCTCCTCGATCTCCGCCTTGGTCTAAACAGGGCGGACAGGTGGAAGCGGGGACAAGGAGTGGGCGGCGGCGCGGGCGCGGCGCGGCGCGGGCGCGGGCGCGGCGCGGCGGACGCGGCGGGCGCGGCGCGGCGCGGCGGCTGCGCGCGGCTGCGCGCGGGGCGGGGCGGGGCGGCGCGCCTGGTGGCAGACGAAGGCCTTGCCCGCCCGTATGAGCGCGACCGCGTAGGCGTGGAGCTGCTCAAAGTACTGGCTCGCGTAGGTGACTCGCCAGGGCGACCACCCCATCCACGACACAATCTCCTGCGCGCCGGCACAGCGCGGCCGGCCGCGGCAGCGCAGGAGCAGCGCCGCGTGAGCCCCGCCGCCGCCTGCTGTGCCGCCGCCTGCTGCGCCGCGCCTGCTGCGCCGCGCCGTGCTGCGCCGCGCGCCGCGGCTGCTGGCGCGCGCGTCGCGCGGGCGCAGGGCGCTGCAGTGCGGGCCGTCCCTCGGGCGGCCCGCGCGCGCGTGTGTGACAGAGTGACAGTGTGACCGCGTGTGTGTCACACACCCATCATCACACCTCGATGTGGTCGATGTACTCCTGCTTCTCCGCCTCGGGGTTGGTGTCGTCAAAGCGCAGGTAGCACACGCCGCCGTACTGCCGCGCCATGCCAAAGTCAACAAACATCGCCTGCGCCGCGGCGGGGCGCGAGCGGCGGGGCGCGGCGGGGCGCAAGGGGGTGAGAGGCGCGCGCGCGAGAGGGGGTGAGGTGCGGGGCGGCGCAGGCGGGCGCTGCGGGCGGCGCGGCCGGCGCGCCGCCGCACGGCCGCGCCTTGGCGTGGCCGATGTGGAGGTAGCCGTTGGGCTCGGGCGGGAAGCGCGTCACGACCTTGCCGCCCGTGGCCGCGAGGTGCGCCGCGAGCACGGCGGGGCTGTTGGCGATGCGCAGCACGCTGCCGTCGCTCCAGTTGACCGTCGTGTGCACCTGCGCGCGCCGCGGCGCGGGGCGGCGGCGGGCGACGCGCCGTCGCCGCCTGCCCAGCCGCTGTCGCCCGCTGCCGCCCGCGGGCCGCTGCCGCCCGCCGGCCGCTGCCCCCGCGCAGCGCAGCGCGGCGCGCCTGGTTGTTGTCCTCCGGCCGGGGCATGAAGGCATAGGGGTCGTCCGGCACCGCCTGCGCCCGCCACGCGCGGCGGCGGCGGCGCGGCGCACGGCGCGTCAGCGCCAGCGCCCGCGGCGAACGAGCGCGCGCAGCCCCCGAGGCTCTTGCTGCTGCTGCGCTGCCCGCCAGGCCCCCTGACCCGGCAGCCGCGCTGCCGCGCCGCCGCCGCACCTCCTCCGCCGCCGCCGCCGCTGCCTTGGCCGCCGCCTCCTCCTTGGCGGGCTTGGGCTTCTCAGCCTGCGGCGACACGCGCGCCGACGCGACGCGTGAGCGGCCGCGGCCCTCCGATGGATGCGCCACGCGGCGCCACGCGGCGCGGCGCGGCGCGGTGTGCACGGGGGCAAGGCAGCCTGCCCCCCCCCCCTCCGCAGGTGCCGCCGCGCCTTGGGCTTTTTCTTCTTCTCCGGCGGCTTGAGGTCGTCCTCGGTCTTGGGCCCCAGGAGCGCCTCGACCTGGCGCACCAGCTCCTCACGCACCGACCCGCCGTCGGCCCAGCGCAGCGCCTTGGTCACCGGCGCGAGCAGCACGTTGGTGTTGAACTGATACCTGTTCGAGGGGGCCGCGCGGGGCGGCGCCGGGGCCGAGCGGCGGGCTCGGCGCGCGGCGCGCGGTGCGTCGGCGGCAGCTGCCTGGCCGCTGCCGCCGCGCGAGCGTGCGCGCCGCACCGCTCCTCCAGCAGCGCGTCGCGCTTGGGCTCGATCGCGGCCGCGACGGCGGCGGCGATCTCCTCGGCGCTGACCACGACGCCCACGCCCGCGGCGGCCTCAAAGCTCGCCGCGTCGGCGGGCTCGCCGCCGAGCTTCCTTAGGTACTCAAACGCGCCGTCCAGCTGCGGCATCGACTGCGCGGCGCGGCGGCGGCGCGGCGGCCGCGCGTCGGGCGCTGCCCGCCGCTGCCCGCTGCTGCTGCTGCTGCGCGCCAGCCGCGCCAGCCGCGCTGGCCGCGTGCGCGCCAGACTGAACCAGCCGCGTGCGCCGCGGCGCGCGAGGCGCCGCGCCTTGATCTTGTCCTCCGCCACGTACGCCAGCAGCATGGGCCGGTGCACCAGCGCATTGGCGGGGTGCTGCGGCGCGGCGCGGCGCGGCGATCCTCGGCGCGACGCGGCGATCCTCGGCGCGGCGGCCGCTGTCGACACCGCGGCGCGCCCGCAGCGCGGCCGTGCCGCGGCGGTTGCCGCAGCGGCAGCGGCGGCGGCGCCCGCGCGGCGGCGCGGTGGCGCCAGCCCGCCGGCTGTGTGCCCGCGCGAGCTGCGGCCCCACCTTGCTGGCGGTGGTGTAGAGCAGGTTGCCCTTGGGCTTGGCGCAGCCGCCGCTCAGGCCCGCCTCCCTGATGACGTCCACGAGGGCCTGCGTGAACTTGAGGTTCTTTAGCGCGCTCCTGGGGGCGCGGTGCGGCGGGCGGGGGCGGCTCTGCGGCCCGCCAGGCGCCGGGAGACGCCATCGCGGGCGGCGATGGCCTCCCCCGCGCTGCGCCGGGCCGCAGGGGGGCCCTGATCGCGCGTGGCGCGTCCGAGCGACGCACTCTATCACTTTCTCCTCCAGCCCGATGCCCGCGAACAGCGGGCGCGCCGCGGCCTGGAGCTCCGC
This sequence comes from Scenedesmus sp. PABB004, assembly GCA_014905635.1. Classification (NCBI taxonomy): domain Eukaryota; kingdom Viridiplantae; phylum Chlorophyta; class Chlorophyceae; order Sphaeropleales; family Scenedesmaceae; genus Scenedesmus; species Scenedesmus sp. PABB004. The sequence goes on along the minus strand of JABVCE010000007.1, from coordinate 152,979 downwards.
CGCTGCGCGCTCCTTCTCTTCCTTGCTCGCCATGGTGGCGGCGTCGCCTGCAGGCGCAGTGGTCCGGGAGATGGGCGGGCAAGGCCCAGGAGGCCGCGAAGGCCGAGCCCCAACCCCGCCCGGCGCTCCCGCTGCTCCAGGGGCTCCCGGCTCGTGCCCAGCGCAGAGTCGTGCACACGCCGCACCTTCGACGCCCGCACGCAGCCCGCGGCGCTCCACGCGCGACGTCCGGGCCCGACTGCTGCCGGTCGCTGCTGCCGCGGCCGGTCCGTGCCTGCCGGTCCCATTGCAGCGGGGGGCAGCCGCGTGTCATCTCAGGGGCCGCCCGGCGCAGCGGATTGGGCGACGGGCGCCTGAGCTCGGCGCGCGAGGCGGATCTCGGCGCACGCGGCGCCCGGGCAGCGCGCAGGAGCAGCCATGGTGCGCGCCAGGGCGCGCCCCGCAGCCTTGATGCGCGCCGGCAGCCGGGCACGCGCGTCGGGGCCGCGGCGCGGCGCCCGCGCGGCGCGGCAGCGGCGCCGCTGCTCACGCGCCGCTGCTCACGCGCGCGCCGCGCCGCGCCACGCCGCGCCGTGCAGGGCGGCGGCGACTGCCTGTCGAGCGCCACCACCACCGCCATGGCGCTGGGCGCGGCGGGGGTGCCGGTCGGTTTCTTCCGCGCGCACGTGACCCTCAAGGTGCGGCGCGGGCGCAGAGCAGCGGCGGCGCGGCGGGGCAGAGCAGCAGCGGCGCCTGCAGCGGGGCGCCGCCGGCGCCGACGCGTGCGGCCGCCCCACCCCCTCCCCCTCCCCCCTCCCCCCTCCCCCGTGGGGCCCCGCGCGCACCGCAGGACCTGACGCTCGCGCAGAAGATGCAGCGCTGGCAGAACGTCAAGCTCACGGCGCGGCTGCTCGCTAACCCGATGGCCACGTTTGCGGCGTGCGGCTTTGCGTACGCCGCGGCCGAGTGCGAGACGCGGCGGTACCTCGGCCGCCGCGACGTGCTCAGCGGCATCGTCGGCGGTGCCGCGGCGGGCTGCGTGCTGGGGCTCAAGACCAACAGCGCGCCAAACGCGCTCAAGTACAGCGCGCTCTTCGCGGGTGCGGCGGCGCGCGCGGCGCGGCGCGGGCGCGGCGGCAGGAGAAGCCGCGGCGGCGGGAGTCGCAGCAGCAGCAGCGCTGCCCGCGCCCGCCGCCCCCGCCGCCCACGCGCGCTCACGGCCCTCTCGCTGCGCGCCCGGGCGCGCAGGCGCGATGGTGGTGACCGAGTTCCTGTCGGCCATGGTCCCCGCGCTCGTGGGCGACATCAAGCCCACGGGGCCGGTCGTCATCGACAAGAAGCCCGCCGCGCACTAGGGCCGGCGGCGCGCCGCGCGCACGCCGGCGGGGCGGGGGGCGTGCCGGCGGGGCGAGGCGTACTACGGCGGCGGCCGCCGGGGCAGCTGCGGGCTGGTGCGGCGGGGACGGACCGTAAAACGTGCGAGCTGTCGGCCGGTCAAACGCGGTCAAACGCGCCACGCCGCCCTGAGAACCCGCCGGGCAGCCCTCCCGCGTCCCTCACCCCCCGCCGCGACGGAGGCGCGACTCCCTGATCAACCGCAGCCGTCAGATGCCGGCGCCGCGCCGCGGCCCGCGCGGCGGCGGATCTCGCGTGCCGCTGCTCGAGCTCGCGGACCGGCTCGAGGCCGCGGTCGCCGCCCAGCGCGCCCGCGGGCGAGAGACGGCCTCCCGCGCGGCCTGGGCAGCCGCGCACAAGCAGCTCGCGGAGGAGGGCGAGGCGCAGCAGCGGCGAGCGCGCGCGGCGCTCGCGGCGCTCTCGCGCTCGCCGGGGCTCGATGCGGTAGATAATTTCGTAGCGCAGCTGCTGGAGGAGAGCTTTGCGAGAGCTGAGGCTGCGCAGAGCGAGCGGCTGTCGCTGCTGGCGCAAGTGCAGGAGCTGGCGCACCTCGTTCGCTGCGCTGGCCTCCGCGGCTCTGACGCCGGCCCGGGCGGCGACGACGACGCGCTTGCCTCGCTCCGGCAGGAGCTGGCCTGGCTGCGCGCCGACCTGGACGAGCAGGCAGCGCAGCTCGCGGCCCAGGCGGAGGAGCTGGCGGCCGATGTGCCAGCATCACGCGGCGCGCCGAGCCGCAGCGCGAGCCTGCGCTGCCGGTCGAGCAGCAGCGCCAGCGCCGACGACGACGCGGCGGCGACGGCCGTCGGCCGGGCGGGCGGCGCCAGCGGCGCGGATCCGGGCAGCCCGCGCGCGAGCGACGGCGGGCGCGCGGACGACGGCCGCGCCGCGGCGGACGCGCAGCTGGAGCAGCTGCTCGCGGCGCACCCGCTCGCGCCGGCCGAGCTGCGGCAGCAGGTGCGCGACGCGTTTGCGGCGCTGGCGCGGCAGCACGCGGAGCGCCAGCAGCAGCTGGCGGACCCGCCCGACGGCTGCGGCGGCGACCGACACGGCGGCGACCGACACGGCGGCTGGCCAGCGGACGAGCACGCGCTGTTCGTGCGCCTGCGGCGCCTGGCGTTCGGCGCAGGCGCAGGCGCGCGCGGCGGCTGCGCGCGTGGCGCGGTGCTCGAGCGCCTGGCGCTGATGATGCCCGGCAGGCCGCTGCGCGAGCTGGAGGCGCACGAGGCGTGGTGAGGCGGCCGGGCGTGGGCGTCGCGACAGACGCGGCGGCAGGCCGGCCGAGCCGCGCACGGACCACACGCGCGCCGTCGCGCGCGCCCACCGCCGCCCGCCCGGCCGCCAGGCACACCGCGGCCTGCCTGCGCCAGCGCCGCGCCGCGGACGTCAACGCGGCCTGGCGGCGGCAGCGGGGCGCGTTCCTGGCAGACTCTGGCCGCATGCTGGGCGAGGCGGCGGCCGCTGCGGCGGCGGGCGCGGAGGCGGCGGCGGCGGCCCTGGCCTGGGCGGCGGCGGGATCGAGCCTCCACGCCCGCCTCGACGGCCTGCAGCAGGCCCGAGCGGCGGCCGACCAGGTGAGCCTGGGGGGAGGCACAGCGGCGCTGGCCGCTGGGCGAGCCAGGGCTGACGCGCCGGGCCCCACGGCCGCGCACCGCAGGAGCTGGCGGCGCAGCGTGACGCTGCGGCGCAGGCGGCCGCCGCGCGCGCCGCGGCCGCACGGGCAGAGTGGGAGCAGGCGCACGCGGCACAGCGGGGGCGCGTGCAGGAGTACAAGCAGCACCTGCAGGAGCAGGCGGAGCAGGCGCGGCAGGCGGCGGGCGCGGCCGCTGCGGCGGCGCGCGCAGCAGCTGAGGCGGAGGTCGCCGCGGCGGCGCCCGCCGTGGCCGCGCGGCAGGCGGCCGCGGAGGAGCAGCAGCGCGCGCAACTGGTGGCGCAGCGTGGGCGCCAGGCCGCGCTCGCCGCGCGCCAGGCGCGGCTGGCCTCCATCTCGGCGGCGCTCGCGCCGCAGGCGCCGCACGACCCCGCGCGCCTGCTGAAGCCGACCAGCAGCAGCGCGGCAGCAGCAGCCGGCGGAGCGGCGGCGGCAGCAGAGGCGGCGGGCGCCGCGTTCCGGCCCGTGCACGGCTGGACCGCCGCGGAGGTTGCGGCAGACCCGCGCTTCCGGCTGGCCGAGGCGCTGGGCCGGGCGGGGCTGCTCGCGGGGCCGGCGCGCGGCTACGCGCGCGCCGCGCTCGCGGCGGCGCAGCCCGCGTCGCGCACGCGCGCCGACACGCTGACCACCGGCCAGCGCGCGGCCGCGGCGGCTGCGTCTGCGGGGCGGTGACCGGGCAGCGGCTGCGGCGCGGTGCGCGCGAGGCGCGCGCGTGGGCTTGTCGTTGCCAACTCTGCCGATCAGCTCCCGGCCGAGCCTAGCCGCCTCAGCCGTCTCAGCCGCCACCTCAGCCGCCGCCGCCCGGGCGCCGCGCGTCGCCGCGCTCCAGGCGCCGCCGCACCAACAGGCTGGCTGCGTCACACCAGCAGCGCGCTGGTCAGGTCCTCGCCGCCGCGCCACGCGGTGTAGCGGGCAAACAGCGCCACGAAGGTGCCGTCGGGGCCCAGCTCCACCCACTCGACGCCGCCGGTCAGGTCAGCGCTCTCCTCGAGCAGCCTGTCCAGGGTAGGGTGCACGCCGAGCCACCAGCTCTCTCCGTTGTTGTACTTGACAAACCACTCGCCGTTGTGGCCCACCGACAGCGCCGCCACGCCGCCGCGCTCCTCCCAGTGCTCGTCAAGCTCCTGCCGCAGCGAGGGTGGCAGGCCGCACCAGGTCGCCCCGCTGCGCTTGAACGCGCACCAGCCGTTGCTCGGCGCAAACGCGACGCGCACGACGCGGTCGTCACCCTCGCCCTCCCACCAGCAGTCGCAAAGCTGTTCTTCGCAGCCGGTACCCAGGTAGGTGGTGCCTGTCTCTCGCCGCATGAAATACACGTCACCTGCGCTCAGCGACTCGGCGTAGGTGTCACTGCCATCGTCACGGCCCAGGGCGATGTGCGCGACCGGCCGCTTGTAGCGCTCCGTCCGCTTGAGCACGTCCCACAGCTCGTCCGAGATCCCATTCCAGCCCAAGCGGCCGTCCTCGTAGCTGACGGCGTACGAATCGCCGTCGCCGAGCGCGACAGAGCTCAGCGGCAAGCGTTCGTGCACGTGGTGCACCTCCAGCGCCGCCGCCTGGACGGCGGCCGGGGCGGGACGGCGGCGGCGGCAGCTCCACTGGCCGCGCGGCCTGCCGGCAGCCGTTGCACGGCCCGTGCGGGGCCTGCCGGCGTCACCGCGCGCCGCCACACACCTGCTGCGCGCGCGGCACCACGCGCCGCCTCGACGGCGCCACGCGGCACGCGGCGCCGAGGCGTCCAGCGGGGCGCCCCAGCGGCGCCCCTGCCACGGGGCGGGCCGCCAGGGCGCGCATGGGGGCGGCGGCGGCGCGGCGCGGCGCTGCTGAGAGCTCGGCGGCGCGCGCGGCGGTGTGTGGGGGCAGCCTGGGCGCGGGCCTGGAGGTCGCCCTGGCGCGGCAGCAGCGACGGGAATGGACGCGGAGGCGGGCGAGGCAGGGGTGGGCGGCGGCGGCGCTGGCAAGAGCGGCGGCTGGTGGCACAGATGACCCTCGAGGGTTCAGCGCCGGCGGCTCACGGCGTCCAGGAAAAGTGCTGCTGCCGTTGCCTCAGCCCGCCCACTGCGCCCAGCCTCTTTCAGCGGGGCTCGTGCGACACGCCGGCTGCTGCCGGCCCCGCCGTGAGACTGCGATGCGTGCTGCAGTCCAACATGTCGAGCGGAAGTCCCTGCAACCCACAACACACGCTGCACAGCTGCCTCCGGCCCGGTGCAAGAACACATGTACAAGGTGCTGCGGCCCCCTCCCGCCTCAGCGGCGCGCCGGCGGCGGCGCCGCTCGCGCTCAGCCGCGGCTGCCCGCGAGCGCGTAGCCGTCGCCGGCGGGCGCGCCGACCGCGTCGGCCTTGGGCCCGCGCTCGAACGACAGCCCGCCCCCCGGCGCGGGCTCGACCAGGATGGTGTCCTCCTCCTCAAACTCGCCGCGCAGCAGCGCCTTGGCGAGCCCGGTCTCGAGCTCGCGCTGCACCGCGCGCTTGACCGGGCGCGCGCCGTACACGGGGTCGTACCCCACCGCGGCCAGGTGGTCGATCGCCGCCTCGCTCAGCACGAGGCGCATCTTCTTGTCCTCCAGCCGCTCCGCGACGCGCTTGACCTGCGCGCGTGTGCGCGCGCGCGCGCGTGTGTGTGTGGGTGGCGGGGGGGGGGGTGAGGTGGCGGGGGGTGAGGTGGGTGGGGGAGGTGGCGCGGGGGTGAGGTGGCGTGCGGGCGGGCCCGCAGGCGGCGAGGGGGGCGGGGGGAAGCGCGGAGGAGGAGCGTCCGGCAGGCGCCCCTGCAGCCGCGCGCTGTGCGCCGCGCGCCGCGTGCCGTGCGCCGTGCGCCGTGTCGCCGCGGCGTCACCTGGAGCCGCACAATGGCCTTGATCTGGTCGAGCTCGAGGGGGTCGAAGCTGATGAACTCATCGATGCGGTTGATGAACTCTGGCCTGCGCGGGGGTGGGTGTGGGTGTGGGTGTGTGGGTGTGAGGGAGGGGGCGTGTGAGGGAGGTGCGGGGGAGGAGGTGCGCGCGGCGCCAGCGCGTGCGCCCCGCGCGCCGCCAGCGCGCGCGCGCCGCCGCGCCTGAAGTGCCCCCGCACGGCGGCCATGACGCTCTCGCGCGCGGCGTCCTTGTCGCCGAGCGCCTCCATCACGCTCGCGGAGCCGAGGTTGCTGGTGAGGATGATGATGGTGTTCTTGAAGCTCACCACGCGCCCCTGGCTGTCGGTCACACGCCCGTCGTCCAGCACCTGCGCATTTGTGTGCACGTGGGTGTGGGGTTGGGGGAGGGGGGGAGCGTGGGGGTGCGGGCGTGAGCGCCGGCGGCGACACTCTCGGCGGCGCGGCGGCGCGGGCGCGGGGCTGCGCGCTGTGCGCTGTGCGCGCTGTGCGCGCTGTGCGCGCGCTGTGCCGTGCCTGGAGCAGCACGTTGAACACGTCTGCGTGGGCCTTCTCGACCTCATCAAACAGAATCACCGCGTACGGCCGGCGCCGCACCTTGGGGGGGGGGGGGGGGTGACGGTGGTGGCGGGTCGGGCGTCAGACGACGGCCGAGCAGCAGCGGCGGCGCGGCGAGCGCGGGGCGAGCGCGGGGGCAGCGCGGGGGCAGCGCGGCGCGGCGCGGCGGCGGTGCGGTGCGGTGCGGTGCGCGTCGCACCGCCTCTGTGAGCTGGCCGCCCTCATCGTAGCCGACGTAGCCGGGCGGCGCGCCGATGAGGCGGCTCACGCTGTGCTTCTCCATGTACTCGCTCATGTCGATGCGCACCTGGGGTTTAGGGGGGGGCAGGGGGGCGGCGGGGTTTAGGGCGCGGGGCGAGCGGGGCGCGGGGCGGGCGCGCCGCGCCGGCGGCGGCGGGCCTTTGCGGCCCCGCTCCCACATCGCCCCCTCCCCTCCACACACGCACGCGCGCGCACACCGTCCCCCCCCCCCACACACACACACACACACGCACCATGGCATCCTCTGTGTTGAAGAGGAACCCCGCCAGCGCCTTGGCCAGCTCCGTCTTGCCCACGCCGGTGGGGCCCAGGAACATGAAGCTCGCGATCGGGCGGTTCGGGTCGGCCAGGCCCGCGCTGCGCGCCGGGGTGCAGGGTTTAGGGACAGGGCAGGGCAGAGGGAGGGGGGAGAGTGTGGCGTCAGGGGCGGCGGGGAGGGCGCGCGCGCGCCGCGCGCGGCGCGCAGCAGGCGGGCGGTGAGCCCCAGCCGACGGCGGCGCGGCGGCGGCAGCGCGAGCGTCACCGTGAGCGCTGTATGGCGTCTGCGACCGCCTCGACCGCGTCGTCCTGCCCCACCACGCGCTTGTGCAGCTCCTGGGGCAGGTGCAGCAGCTTGGCGCGCTCGCTCTCCACCAGCTTGGCCACTGGGATGCCTGGCGGGTGGGTGCGTGGCGCGGCGCGAGGGCGGGTGTGAGCGGGCGGCGGGTCGGGCGCCGCCTCGCCTCGCAGACGCGGCTGCTGCTGCCCTGCACACACAGCCCCCTCAGCCCGCCCGCTCACGCCCCCCCCCCCCCCCCCCCCCCCCCACCACCACCACACACACACACCACCCCCCCCAATGAAACCTCACCGGTCCACTTGCTGATGACCTCGGCAATGTCCGCCTCCGTCACCTCCTCCTTGAGCATGCGCGCCCCGCCCCCGCGCGCCGCGAGCGCCGCCTCGGCGCCGCGCAGCTGCTTCTGCAGCTCCATCAGCGTCCCGTACTTGAGCTCCGCCGCGCTGCAGGGTTTTTTTGGGGGGGGGGGGTGAGGGCGCGAGCGGTGGCGGTCAGCGGGCGGGCGCGCAGGGCGGGGTGGGCAGGGCAGGGAGGCGGCGGCGCGCCGCGCCGCGCGCCCGGCGTGGCGGGGTGGGGAGGGCAGGGCAGGAGGGGGGGGGCGGCACGCGCCCAGGGGCTGCTGGTGCGAGGGTGCTGGCTGGGAGCGCGGCACGGTCGCCCCAGCAGCCCCTGGGCGCCTGCTGCCCAGGCCCCTCACAACCGCCCCCACAGCCCCCCCCCCCCCCCACACACACACCACACACACACACAACACACATCCCCCCCCCCACACACACACATAACACACACACACACACGCACCGGTTGAGGTCGTAGTCGCGCTCCGCCTGCGCCACCTCCAGCGTCACGCGGTTGATCTCCTCCTTGATGTCCTGCGGGGGTGAGGGAAGGAGGGGGGGAGCTCAGCAGGCTCCGCAGCACCGCTGCCGTGTGCCGCTGCAGCCAGCACCCCCCCCCACACACACACACAGCACCCCCCCCACCCCCCCACCTGCAGGCGGCCCATCTCGTCCTTCTCCACCCGCCACTGCTCCGTGATGCGCCCCTGGTCCGCCTTGAGCTTGGCCAGCTCGCTGTCCAGCCCCGCCAGCCGCGCCGCGGCGGCGCGGTCGCTCGGCGCAGCCTGCGCGGCGGGCCGCGGCGGCGTGAGCGCGTGAGCGCGCGCGCGCGCCTGCGCTGCCGCCGCGCCCCCGTGCTGCAGGCCCTCACACCCACACCCCCAGCCCACGCCCACGCCCCCAGCCCACCCACACGCCACCCCCCCCCCACCTTGCCGAGTGAGAGTCGCTCCATCTCGAGCTGCAGCACCTTGCGGTCAATCTCATCCAGCGCCTGGGAGAGAGGGGGGGGGGGGAGGTGGGGAGGGGTGAGGTGAGCGCCAGGCGCCGCGGCCGGCGGCGCTGCAAGAGAGAGGAGCAGAGCGCGCGCTGCGCCCCGGCGGTGCGGCCGCCACGCCCACGCCCACGCCGCCACGCCCGCGCCCCCCCCCCCCCCCCCCCCGGGCCGCCCGCACCTCTGGCTTGCTGGTGATCTCCATCTTGAGCTTGGCCGCCGCCTCGTCCACCAGGTCGATGGCCTTATCCGGCAGGAACCTGCGGGCGGGGGGGGGGGGGGGGGGGAGCGGGGCCAGGAGCCGGGTCGGCCAGCGGGGGCTGACGCCGCCGAGGCTGCGCGGCGGCGGCGCGGCGGCACCAGCGCGCGCGGGGTGCGGCGGCGGTCACCGGTCGGCGAGGTATCGGTCGCTGAGCACCGCGGCCTCCACGAGCGCGCTGTCGCTGATGCGCACGCCGTGGTGCACCTCGTAGCGCTCGCGCAGGCCGCGCAGGATGGAGACCGTCTGCGACACGCTCGGCTGGTCGACGTACACCTGCGCGGGCGGGCGCGGGTGCGGGCGAGGGCGCGTGTTTGTGCGCGTGCGCGTGCGTGGGTGCGCGTCGGCAGGCACGAGACGCAGCAGGCGACCTCACATGTCCCCCCCGCCGCGCCCCCCACACGTCCGGCACACACACACACACACACGTCCGGCACACACACACGCCCCGTGTGTGTGCGTGCGCGTGCACCCCCCCCCCCCCACCTGCTGGAAGCGGCGCTCGAGCGCGGGGTCCTTCTCAATGTACTTGCGGTACTCGTCCAGCGTGGTCGCGCCGATGCAGCGCAGCTCGCCGCGCGCGAGCTGCGGCTTGAGCAGGTTGCCAGCATCCATGGCGCCGCCCGTCGCGCCCGCGCCCACGACTGCGCGCGCGCGGGCGGGGGCGGGGGCGGGGGCGGCGTGAGCGGGCGTGGGTTTGGGGGCGCGCGCCGCGCCGCGTGCTGTGCGTGCTGTGCCCCACGCCGCCGCGCCCCACGCCGCCGCCCTAAACCCTGCCTCCTGCCTCACCTGTGTGGATCTCATCTATGAAGAGCACGATCTTGCCGTTGGAGTCGGACACCTCCTTCAGCACAGCCTGGCGCGCGGGCGGGCGCGGGCGGGCGGGAGGGGGGGCGGGCGGGAGGGGGGGCGGTCACATGGGGGCGCGTGCGGGAGGAGGGGCGCGCGCCCCGCGCTGCACCAGCCCGCTGCACCAGCCCGCGCGGCACCAGCCCGCGCTGCACCAGCCCCGCCCGCACCTTGAGCCGGTCCTCAAACTCTCCCCGGTACTTGGCGCCCGCGATGAGCGCGCCCATGTCCAGCGCCATCAGCGTGCGACCCTGCAGGCAGGGCCGGCGCGGCGGCGCCGCGCGTGGGCGGGGTCGGCCGGCGTCGCCCGGCTGCACCTGGCGGCGCGGCGCGGCGCGGCGTGCGGCGCGGTGCCACCCAGCGCGGCGTGCGGCGTCCCGCACCTGCAGCGCCTCGGGCACGTCCCCGGCGACGATGCGCTGCGCCAGGCCCTCCGCGACGGCAGTCTTGCCCACGCCTGCGCCGCGGGCGCCAGTCAGTCGGGGCCGCGCCGCATGGCGCGCCGCCGCCGCCGCCCCCCTGCCCCCGCCCGCCACTGCCGCCGCGCCCCAACCCCCGCCCCGCGCCGCGCCGCGCCGCCGTGCGCCGCGCACCGGGCTCCCCGATGAGCACCGGGTTGTTCTTGGTGCGGCGGGACAGGATCTGCGGCAGGGCGGGCGGGGCGGCGCGGGCGGGGTGGGTGGGCCCAGGTGTGCGGCGCGGCGCGCGCCCGACGGCGGCGGCGCGGCGCGCGCGAGCGCCCAGCCCTGCGCCCGACAGCGCCCCCAAGCCCCGCCGCCGCGGGCCGCGGGCGGGCGCGCGCGCGGGCGCGCGCGGGGGGCGGCCGTGCGCGCCTGTATGGCGCGGCGTATCTCGTCGTCGCGCCCGATGACGGGGTCGAGCTTGCCCTCGCGCGCCGCGGCGGTGAGGTCGCGCGCGTACTTGGACAGCGCCTCGTACTTGCCCTCGGGGTCCTGGTCGACCACCTTGTTGCTCCCACGCACCTGCCGCCGCCGACGGGGCGCGGGTCGGGAGGGGAGCGGAGTGGAGAGTGCGTGGGTGAGTGTGCGTGTGTGTGGGGGGAGGAGGGCAGAGGCGCGGCGCACAGCGCGGGGAGGCAGGCGGGCGCAGCGGCGCGGCGCGCGTGGCGCGCGTCGCAGCACGCAGCACACAGCGCGCGCGTCGCAGCACGCAGCGCGCAGCGCGCTTGCTCGCCTCCTTGACCGCCTCGTCGAGCTTGGCGCGCGTGAGGCCCTCAGCCCTGAACAGGGCCTCCCCGAAGCGCGTGTCCTCGGCGAGCGCGAGCACGAGGTGCTCCACGCTGACGAAGCCGTCGCCCATCTTGGCCTTGAGCGACATCGCGTTGTTCACCACGCCCTCCAGGTTGCGCCCCAGCACCTGCGCGTGTGCGCGTGCGCGCGTGCGCGCGTGTTGTGTGAGGAGGCAGGCTGGCGCGGGGGGCGTCGCTCGAGGGAGGCGGCGCCGGCGGCGGCGGCCGTGGCGGCGCGCGCGAGACGCGCGCCTGCTGCGCGGTGTCGCCCGAGACGCGGGGCTGGCGGCGGATGAAGGCGTCGGCCTTGTCCAGCAGGCGCGTGGGGTCGCTGCCGGCCTTGCTGATGATGCGGCGCGCGAGGCCGTTGGGCTGCTCCAGCAGCGCCTTGAGCAGGTGCTCGCTCTCAACGATCTGCCCGCGTGCGGGGCGGGGGGCACGGGGCGGACGGGCGCGGCGGCGGCGTGGGCGCGTGGGCGCGGGCGGCCGGGGGTGCGGCGCTCGCGGCGCGCGCGCTGGGGCGTGGGGCGTGGGGCGGCGCCGGCGCGCGGGTCGCGCGGCGCGGCAGGCCCCCGGCGGACCTGCTGCTGGTACTCGGTCGCGATCTCGGGCGCGGCCACGACCGCCTGCCAGGCCTTGTCGGTGAACTCCTGCTGCGTGATGCGCTTGCCGCTGCCGCCGGAGCCGGGCGCGCTCGAGGCGCGCGCGGCGAGGCCGCGGCGGGCGCGCTGCGGCGCGCGGGGCGGGGCGCGGGCGGGCGGGCGCGTGGGCGGCGGGCTGCTGGCAGCGGCGGCGACCACACCCCGCGGCGTCCCGGGCACGCCGCGTGGGGCGGGGCGGGCGACGAATGCGCGGGCGTGCGCGGCGGCGGCGCGCGCCGCAGCGCGCCCCGCCGCTGCTCACCGGTGCTGCTGCAGGGGCGCGGCCGCGAAGGGCAGGGCCGAGCTCCCCCAGCGTGCGGCGCCCAGGGTGGACGCCCGGGACGCCGGCGCGAGGGCGCGCCCGGGCGCCAGCGCGGCCACGGCCACGGGAGCGCACGCCCCGGCATGCATGCGCCTCCGTGCGGCCAGGCCGCCCGCCGGGGCGGTGCGCGCGGCCAGCTGCATGCTGGCGCTGATCTGTGGGAACGAGCTCAGCGGCTGCCGCGTCGCAAATCGCCTCGCTGCTGCTGCTGCTGCTGCTCCCGCGGGGGCAGCCAAGCGGAGGAGCTCGCTAGAACGAGTTGCGTGTCGTGCGATGAGTCCGCTCAGCAGGCGAACGGGAGGCTGCATCCGGCAGGCTGCATTTGCGAGAGGTCGCGGGACGTGCTGGGTGTTGCTGCGACCTGCTGGGTCGTGCGCGCGATCGCGTGGTGTGGGCACGGGCCGACGACGCGCGGGGCCTTTGAGCGCGCGGACACCGCGGGCGCGGTCATCAGGACCCGGCTGACCGCGGCGTTCGCCAGAACGTTCGGGACGACTCCAGGCCCCTCGCCACCCCACGTGCGCGCTGGCGGCACTCCGCGGGCGCACGGAAAGTCCCGGAGCGCGGCGGCGGCGCCGCCGGGCGCCCGGGGCCGCCGCAGGAGGGGCGGCGGGCCGCACGCGCGCGCGCGCGATTTACCGGCGGGCTCGGCGGCGCGCTCACACCACCTGGTACCCCGCCGTGACCAGCCCGCTTTTCTGGCCGTACTTGACCGGCCCGCCGCTCTGCGTGCTGACCACGCCCTCGACCGCGATGTCTGCGGGCCGGCGCGGGCAGGCGCGCGGTCGGTCGGCATGCGCGTCGCGCCGCGGGTCGCGCCGCGCGTCGCGCCGCGGGTCGCGCCGCGCGCCGCCGGCCCGTGGCGGCGCGCCGCGGCCGCGCCGCGGCCGCGCGCACCCGCAAAGGTCTTTGCCGCGCTGAAGGAGACGTCGATGGGGTAGAACGCCTCCGGCTCGGCCGCGGGGACGACAAACTCGAGCGACCCGCTGCGGTTGGTCGAGTCGATCAGCTCCACGCTCCACAACAGCGCGCTGCGCCGGCTGTCGTAGCGCCAGTCGCCGTCGACCTGCGCGCGCCGGACGGCAGGTGGGGCGCGCGCGCTCGCGGCGCCGCGCGCGGGGTGGCGGGGCGCGCGGCGGCGGGGCGCGCGGGCGGCGGCGCTGCGGCGGCGCGGGGCTCGGGGTGGCGCGCGCCTGGTTGACGGTGGGCGCGTGGCCGGTGTGTGGGAGCGGTATCGCGATGACCACGTGGCGCAGGTCGTAGTCGGCCTCGCTCTCGTACTCCATGTTGACGTAGCACTCGCCGCCGCTCGCGCTCGGCCACGCGCTGATCGTGAGCGGCACCAGGCCCTCGTCGCGGCTCTGGAAGCGCCACTTGAGCACGCCCAGCTCGCTGCCTGCGGCCGGCCGGCGCGGGCGCGGGGTGCGTGGGCGCGGGCGCTCGAGCGCGGGCGCTGCTCTCGAGCGCGGGCGCGTGCTGCGCCACTGGCGGCGGCAGCGGGGCACTGCGGCGCGGCGGCGCGGCGCGGGCGCGCGCACCCGTGGGGAAGGGGCGGGAGGGGTCCTTGAGGCCCAGCACGCCGCTGCCGTAGCCGGCCTTGTCGATGTTTGGGTGCGTCTTGAACTGGAACCCCGGGTTGGACCCCTGACGGATCTGGCGGGCCGCGCCGCGCGGCGCGGCGGCGGCGTCGGCGGCGTCGGCGGCGCGGCGGCGGCGGCGTCGGCGGGGGCCGCGCTGCTGCACGGGCGCCGCGTGGCCGCGCGGGCGCACGAGGGCCGCGGGGGCGCACCTGCACGTTGACGTACGCGTCGGCGTCGCTGCCGACGACGAGGCTCATCGTCCCCTGCACCTCCAGGCTCTCCAGGCCGCCCGTCCTGCTGAGCACCACGCTGAGCTTCTCCTCGACGCTGATGAACACCGGCTCTGCGCCGCGGCGCCGCGGGGACGGGTCAGCAGCGTCAGCAGCGCGCGCACGGCGCTGTGCCGCCGCCGCGACCGCCGCCGCGACCGCCGCGGCCAACCGCCGCCGCTGCGACCGCCGCCGCCGCCGCCGCACCTGAGATGACCTGCGTGCCGGCGGGCCCGCTCGGCCGCGGCGGCTCGTCGAGCGCGGCAACCGCCACGCCCTCCTCCTTGGCCAGGCTCTCCAGCAGGCTGCTGGCGCCCTTGCTCTTGCCCAGCTGCATGCCCTTCTTGGGCAGGCCCGCGCGCGGCGCCGGCGCTGCCGAGCCGCCGCCGCCGAGGCCGCCGCTGCTGCCGCCAAAGCCGCCGCCGCCGCTGCCCAGGCCCGACATGCCCAGCGACGGCGCTGCAGCGGAAGGGGGGGGGGGCGGCGGCGTGGGCGTGAGCGCGGGGCGCCCGGCACGCTGCGCGCCGGGCGCGCCGGGCGCGCCGGGCGCGCCAGGCGCGCCGCCCGCGCCCGCCGGGCGCACCCGAGTCCATGTCCATGCCGCCCGGGCGGCCCATGCTGCTGCTGCCCATGCCGCCGCCCATGCCCATGCCCGGGTTGTAGCCGGGGCCTGCGCGGCGCGGCCGGGGCGGCCGCGGGGCGCGTCACGCCGCCGCCGCCGCTGCGGCTCGCCCGCGCGCTCGCGCTGCCGTCGCCCCTGCTCTGCCGGCGCGCCCGCCCGCAGCTCCCCCTCCCTCTGCCCCTCCCGCCCCGCCCGCCCGCGCGCCGGCCGCCGCACCGGGCGGCAGCGTGCGGCGCGCGTCCATCTTGTGCTTGTCGATCTCCATGGCCTTGCGCTTCATGACGTCCTTGGTGTCGTTGATCTTGGACTGTATGATCATCTTGTGCAGCTTCTCCTCGTGGCTCTCCATCTCGCAGTTGGCCTTGACCGTCGCCACGCTCACGCTCTCCTTGTGCCCGTGGGAGATGACCTCGTCAAAGGCAAAGATGAGCGCAAACGCGGCGCGGCACACCGCCTCCTCGTCGAGCGACGACCCCGCGTACTCGGGGACGAGCTTGCTCAGCAGGCGCAGCGTGTCCAGGTCCTCCAGGATGTTGCTGCCGCGGTTGGTCACCAGCAGCAGGAACATGCCCTGCCCAGCGGCGGCGGGGCGGACGCGGACGCGGCGGCGGTTGGGGCGCGCGCCCGCCCGCCCGCCGCGCGCGGCGCTGCCGCCGCTGCCGCACGCCGCCGCGCCCGACGCCGCTGGCGGGCGCCCCTGCCGCCCCGCGGCGCCGCGCCACGGCGGCGCGGCGCGCGAACGCCGCGGCCGCCCGCGGCGCCGGCGCACGACGCCGCTGCTGCTGCTGCCGCGCTCGGCGCGCCGCGCCGCGCCGCGCCGGCCGCCGCCGCGCCCGCGGCGCCGCCCACGGCGCCGCCGTGCGTCTCGGCGCCTCCCCGGCGCCCCACCTCGATGGGCTGGTACACGTAGCGCACGTTCTCGGTCTCCACGTACGTGTGCTGCTTCCCGCTGCCCACCAGCTTGGGGAAGGCCGCCAGCAGGCCCTCGATGCGGATGCGGCTCATGTCCATGTACTGCCGGCTCACCAGGGCTGCGGCGGGCCGCGGCGGGCGCGGGCGGCGCCGCGCGCGGGCCGCGAGGGTCGGGATCGCATCGCGGAGCAACCGCGCCCCCACGAGCGCGCCCCGCACCCTTGCCGCTCTTCGACACGATGGAAGCCGCCAGAACCACCATTCTGGCCCCCCTCCCAGCGCTGCCCGGCGGGCGACGAGCGGCGGGCGCCCGCAGCAGAAAGCTGCTCGGCCCGGGCGGGCGCCTGCGGGCCTGTGCACGACCGGGAGCGGGGCCGAGCCGCTGCGCGGGCTGTGGACGGGACGCCGGCGGGCGGCGGCGGCTGCGGCGCGGCCGGGCGCGGCGGTGGCGGCGGTTGACGCGGCGGCACAGCCGGCAGAGACGCGGCGGCGCGCGGGGCGACGGCGACGGAGGGTGCGGCACGTCGCCAGTTGCCCAGCACTCATCCCGCGCGGCGGCGCTACGACCCCGGCGCGGCACGCGCCGGCGCCGGCGCCGGGCCGCCCGCAGCGGCCTTGGCCTTGGCGCCGCCGGCCGCGCCGGCCGCGCCCGCGGCCGCTGCCTTGGCCGCGCCCGGCGTCGGCTGCGCGCCCTGGCACTGGTAGACCTGGAAGTAGGCCTCGCTCAGCGCGACCATCTGGGGCAGCACGTCGATGACGACCAGGTCCTGCAAGCCGCGCCGCACGCACGGCGCGGGCGGCGACGCTCGGCGCGGGACGGGACGGACGCCGCCGCGGCCCCGCGCAGCGCTCGCGGGCGCGCGGCCCCGCAGCAAGCGCCGGCCCCGCGGCGGCGGCGCGGGGCGGCCTCCGCGCACCTGGACCTCGTACCACGCCTTTTCGACCGCGCGGTGCACCTGCACCTTGTACGGCGCGCCGCCCGTCTGCTGCCCCGCCTTGCCCTGGTGCACCACGTTGGCCACCAGATCGTACCGGCTCGGCAGTGGCGCGCCGCCAGGGCCTGCGCCGGGGCGCGGCGCGGACGGCGGGCGCGCGGGCGCGGCGTGCTCTGAGCAGCACGCGCCGGACGGCGCGCGGCGGCCGCCCCCGGCGCGCCGCGCGCGCGCACCGGGCGGCACGGGCAGCGCGTCGCGCAGCTCCAGGTGCTTCACGGGGAAGGTCACGAGCGTGGGGTTCTTCTCGATGAAAAAGTTGTTCTTGGTGAACCTGGGCGGGCGGGGCGGGGCGGGGCCGAGCGAGGGACGGCGACGGCGAGTCGACAATGGTGGCGAGTCAACGGCCGCGCCGCCGCCGCCGCGGCCGCGCGGGGCGGGCGGCGCGCGGCCGCACCGCTTGAAGCAGAGCGCGAGGAAGTTGGGCAGGCGCGTGACGCGGAACTTGCGGCGCCCCGCGCGGATGTCGTCGCTGATCGTCGCGCCGTCAAACTTGGCGAGGCAGTTGAAGATGGGCACCTGGCGGCAGCGGCGGCGGCGGGCGCGCGTGTGTGTGCGGGAGGGAGGGGCGGGCGAGCGTGGGGGGCGCGGCGCGGCCGCGGCCGGCCTGGGACTGGCCGGCGCCCCGCTTCGGCGGCGCGCGCCTGGGGGATGATGTTTTTCTCGAGCGCGTCCTTGAACAGCGGGCTCGCCGGCAGCTCCAGGCCCATCAGCAGGAACGGCACGCGCTCCACCACGTCCTCCTGCGCCGGCGGCGGCGGCGGCGGAGGGCAGGTGAGCGCGCGGGCGCGCGCGGCGCGGCGCGGGCGCGGGCGCGGGCGCGGGCGCGGGCGCGGGCGCGCGGGGCGCGGGCGCGCGCGCCGGCGCTGGCGGCGAGCCCGCGAGTGCGCCGCGCCGCGCCGCGCGCCTTGGAGGCCGCCGCCTTGCCCTTGCCGGTGCCCGCGAGCGTGGTGACCTCGAGCTCGCCCTGGAAGGTGTCGGTGATCACGCTGCGCCGCTTTGGCCGGCCGCCTGGGGCGCGCGCGTGGGCGGCGCAGCGGCGGGGTGAGCGGGGGGCGCGCCGAGGCTTGCACCGCGCCGCGCATCGCGCCGTGCGCCGCGCGCCGCGCACCGGTGAGGTCCAGGTGCAGGCTGTTGAGCAGCCAGCTCCAAAACTCGACCGGGTCGCTCTGCGCGTCGCTCGTGAAGCGCCGCTTGCTCGCCGCGCTCACCGCCTGCATGAACTCGTGCGGCGACACCTGCGCGCCGGGCGGGCACGCGGCGCGGCGTTGTCGAGGCGGCGGCACGCGCGGCGCGCGGTGCGGCGCGACGCGCGGCGCGGCGCGCCTGGCCCTTGAAGTTGTGCCGGTTCCACAGCTTGCGCAGGAGCTCGCCGAAGCGCGCCACGAGCACCGAGCGGCAGCCCGCATAGTTGGCGGGCACCAGGAAAAAGTCGCTGCGCGGCGCGGCGGGGGACGGCCAGTCGGCGACGGCGGCGGGGAAGGGGAGGAAGGGGGGGGCCTCGCCGCCGCGGCGCGGCGCGGCGCGGCTGCGCGGCGCGGCGCGGCTGCGCGGCGCGCGCACCGCACGGGCCCGACGCGCGCGAGGACCTGGAGCACCACGTTGGCGTAGTCGTTGGCCTTCATGTTGTTCAGCCCCACCAGGCCCGGCATGTACTCGCTGCCGTCGAGCGCGCGCACCCAGCTCACGTCCGCGTCCAGTCGCGACACTTGCTGCGCGGCGGCGGCCGCGGGCGCGGCCGGGGCTTGCGGTGCGCGGCGCGCGGCGCGCGGCGCGGGGCGCGCGCGCCGGCGGCCGCCCGCAGCGCTGCGGCGCGGTGCGGCGGCGGTGCGGCGCGCGCCTCTGGTGTGAAGGTTGGGTTGAGCACGGCGCGGATGTCGTCGAGGCTGCGGTCCACGACCTCGTAGTTGTCAGGCAGGCAGTACACCTGACCGCGGGCAGGGTTTAGGGGCACGTGGGGGGGCGTGGGGTCGGGGCCGTGAGAAAAGGAGGAGGGCGAGCGCGCCCGCCCGCGCCGGCGGCAGGAGCCGCCGGCGGCGGCGGCACACCGCGCGCGCCGCGGCCGCGTGCGTGCCGCACCTTGCCGCTGTCGAGCTTCATGAACATGTGGTGCCCCGTCTCCAGGCTGTGCGTGTACGCGTGCGTCGACAGGCCCCGGCCCTGTGGGGGGGGGGGGCGGGGGGGCACGGGCGTCAGCCCGTGCCCTGCCTGGCGCTGCGCTGCCTGCGCGCCGGGCCCGCGGCGCGCGCGCACCTGGAAGTACTTGCCGCACACGAGGCAGACGTAGACGTTGTTGGGGCTGAGGCTGACGCTGCAGCACTTTTCAAAGTCAAAGTCCAGGTTCTGCGCGCAGCACGGCGGCGGCGCGGGGCGCGGGGCCGCGTGCGTCGGCGGCCGCCGCGCGCTGCAAGTGCACGCCACGCCCGCGCCCGCTGCCGCCGCGCCTGGCGCAGGATGGTGTCCAGGTAGGGGCACTCCGCGCCGCGCTTGACCGCGGAGCGCGTGGTGCTCGTGGGCAGGGGGATGAAGTGATCGTCGTCCTCGCCGCCGCTGCCCTCGCCGCCCGCAGCCGCCGCGCCCGCGCCCGCCTCCGCGCCCGCGTCCGCCTCCGCGCCGGCCGCCGCCTGCTCCTCCTCGGGAGGCGCCGCGGCGGCGTCGAGCTTGGGCCGCTTGGCCGCGGGCACCGCCGGCGCGCCGTCCGCCGCTGCGCCGCCGTCGCTGCCGCCCGGCTCGTCCGCGCCGCGCTTGGCGGGGCTCATGGCTGGTAGCTAGACCGCCTGGAGGTGGTCCGGGCGCGCGGCCTGGGCCTGGGCGTGCCGGGTGCGGGAGAGGCCTGGCTTGCAGAGCAGATGCGTGCTGGGGGCCGGCCGCGCGCGCTGGGAGCGCGTGGGCGGTGCTTGTCCGGGATCGCCGCCGTGGCGGTCTGGGGCGCGAGCGGGAGGCGTGGGGAGCGGCAGGGGAGCGGCGCGGGCCCGACTGCTGCTGCGCCCTGCGCGCTCACGAACGCCCAGCTCGCGGCGCCCGCGTCTGCCATTCTCGAGGATTCTCGAGGATGCCGCACCGCTCGTGTCAAGGCGGCCACCAGGCTTGCGCGCCGCGCTCGACGACGAGCACCGCCCTGCTGCTGCCGAGCCCTGTCGCCTGAGCACGCCTGCGGCCGCCGAGCCCGTGCTGTCGGCGGCACCTGGTGTCGGCGGGCGACTCCCGGCCCTGCGCGCGCGCGTACCGCGGCCGCTCGGCCGCTGGGCCGCGCAGCAGCGGGATGTCGACCTTCTGGCGCAGGTGGGCGCGCCCCTGCGGCCCGGCAGGGGCGCTGCGCCTGCCCAGCAGCTGCCCCGTGTCGCGGCCAGCATCCAGGCAGCCGCCGCCAGGCCGCCGCCGCACGCACGCCGCCGGCGCGCGCGCCGCCGCTGCTGCTCTCGCCGACGCGCCGCTGCCGACCGACGCCCCGCCTGCCCCCAAGGCACCGACGGAAGATCCTGGCCGTGGGTGCCCTCGGTGCAGCGGGCGCGGCGGCTTACTACTGGTGCGTTCGAGCGGCGGCGCTAAGCGCGCGTGGGGTCGCGCGGCCGCCGACGCCCGCGGCCGCTGACGCCCCCCCCCCCTCCCGGGGGCCTGCCGCCGCCGCCGCCGGTCCAGGTGGTACAGCAGCGAGGAGGAGCAGCAGGAGCGCGAGCGGCAGCGCGCGGCGGAGCTCGCCGCGCTCGGCGGCATCACCGGCGCGGGCCAGCCGGCGCGGCGCGGCCCGGGCGGCGCCGCGCAGGGCAGCGGCGAGCGGGGCGGCGGCGGTGAGCTCGGCGGCGGCGGCGGCGAGCTGGACGAGAGCCTGGCGGCGCACTTTGCGTCCATCCAGGAGCTCAGCGATCGCCAGGCGCTGGAGGAGCTGCTGCCGCGCCTGCACGAGGTGCTGCTCGCGGCGACCAACTACGAGCCGCTGCGCGAGCAGCTCCGCTCCCCCGCCGCCGCGGCGCTGGGCAGCGAGGAGAAGCTCGCGCTCTGGCGCGGCCTCGCGGCGCACAGCTTCGTGCGCGCGCTGGGTGCGGTGTGGCTCGTGCCGCTGCTGGACCTGCTGGTGCGGCTGAAGCTGCACATTGTCGGCAGGTGTGCGCGCCGCGCGGCGGCGCGGCGCAGGCGCGGCCACCTGGGGCGCGGCCTGCCAGCGGCGGCGGGCGCGGCGGGCCAGCCTCGTCCCGCTGCGCCGCCCGCTCCCCCCGCAGGCACATGTACCTCGAGAGCCGCCTGCCGCAGCTGCAGCCCGCCGGCAGCGGCGGCGCCGGCGGCCTGCTGGGCGCGCCGGGGCTGGGCCCGGGCCTCGGCGGCGCGGCGCACCTCGGCCGGCTCGCGCTGCCGCCGTGCCTCAGCGACCGCGCCAAGGAGGTGCGCTGACGCGCGCGTGGCGCCGCGCCCGCCGCCGCGCGCCCGCCGCCTCCGCCGCACACCCGCCCACCCGCCCTCTCACCCGCCCATCGCCCACCCGAACTCCCCAGGAGTTTTTCCGGTGTGACTATTTCATCGAGTCCGGCGCGGCGGGCCTGCTGCACCGCCTGCGCGCCGCGGTGCAGCGCGGCCTCGCGGGCGTTGACTTTGGCGGCAGCATGGCGCAGCAGGCGCGGCGCGGCGCGGCGCGGCGTGGCGGGCGGCGGGGCCCTGCGCTCACGCCGCGCGCCGCGCGTGCTGTCGCGCCGCTGCGCCCTGGGGCCCGCAGGACGTTGAGGCGCTGGTCATCACCATGCACGCCGCGTTTGAGGACTCGTTTGTGCGCGCGGAGGACCTGTGGGCAGACTACCTCGTCCCGCCCGGCCCCGCGCCCGTCAGCGTGCGCACGGGTGCGCCGCGGCGCGCGCCGCGGCGCGCCGCCGCTAGCCGCGGGTGGCCGGCGACGCCGGGTCTGACGCCGCCGCGGCGCGCGCTGTGCGCGGCGCGCAGGCGCGGGCGTGGAGGCGCTGCTGTCGCCGGTGGAGGCGGGCATGGTGGACGAGCTGCAGGGCGAGCTGCGGGACATCATCACAGACTTCAGGTGGCCACGCGGGGAAGGAAGGAATGAACGCGCGCCGCGCGCCCGCGCGCGCGCGCCCAACGCGCGCGCCGACCGCCGCGCGCCTCCGCGGCCGCGCCGCGTCTGCCGCAGGTTTGTCGAGGCGCTGCGCGCGGCGGTGCGGCACGCGAGCAAGTCGATGGGCGCGTACGTGGCGGCCAAGATGGGCGGCGGCGGCGGCGGCGGCGACGGCGCGCGGCCGGGCAGCCCCGCCGGCGGCGTGCGGCCGTTCCCGTACGTCGTGCCGATCGTGGCCAAGAGCGGCGCGCTGCTGTTCGACGAGGCCGGCCGCGCGTCCAAGGGCATCAGCGCGCTGCGCGAGGTGCAGTCGCTCTGCGCCGGCGTCTTTACCTTCGGCCCCAACATCTCTTGAGCGCGCTTGCCTGCGGCTTGCGGTGTGTGACACGGCTCGGCAGCGTCGGGGCCGTACTGCGGCGCGCGTCGGAGGAGTTGGGCGGTCGGAGCTCGCCCCGGCCGCGCCAGCTCCGAGACAGCCCCGGCGCAGCGCGGCGCTCCCGCACAGTGCGCTCCACACACACCACCGTGCTCGCTCGCAGGGCAGCAGGCGCAGAGCGGCCCAGCGCGAGATGGGCGGCGGCGGCGCCGTGGTCGCGCCGGCGCCTCCGCGCAGCTGCTTCGCCGCAGCAGCACACAACAATTGCAGCTCAAGTGCCGCGTACGGGGCGCTGCCGTGGCCCCGGGAGGTGAGCCGCCCGTTGGCAGTTTTTCTTCTCGCTACCGTGCGCCAGCAGCTCGCGCGAGGCCACACAGCTCGCTACAGGTGTATTTTGATCTCCATAGCAAC
This sequence comes from Scenedesmus sp. PABB004, assembly GCA_014905635.1. NCBI lineage: Eukaryota > Viridiplantae > Chlorophyta > Chlorophyceae > Sphaeropleales > Scenedesmaceae > Scenedesmus > Scenedesmus sp. PABB004. Next base: position 130,842 of record JABVCE010000007.1, on the reverse strand, counting down.
ATCGGCCGCACTGCAGCGGCGCCAGCGCGCACACACCCGGACGCCTCGCGCGCTGCTCTCGCGCCGCCGCCTCAACGCCTTACGCCACCGCCGCTGGCCCTGCCGTGCTGCGCCGCCGCCCGCGCAGGTGCTGGCGGTGCCCCAGATGCCGGCGGCGGCAGCGGTGGCGCAGCGGCCGGCGGGCCGGCCGACGCCCGCGCCGGCGGAGCCGCGCTCGCCGGGCAAGGCGTCGCTGGCGAGCGTGATGATGATGGCCGAGCAGCTCGCCAAGCTGGACCGGCCGGGCCTGGACGCGGCCGGGCGCGCAGCGGCAGCGGGCGAGCTCCGCCGCCACGCGCGCGCGCCCGCAAACCGCGGAGCGCTCGCTGGCCTGCCGGGCGCGCTGCGCACCGTCACGGCGCTGCTGGATGACACCGATGCAGCGGTGCGTGAGGCAGGGGCCGGCATCGTTTGCAACCTCGCGTGTGGGCATGAGGGCAATAAGGCAGCGCTCGGCTCGCACGGCGGCGCGCTCGAGCGCGTCTGCAGCCTGCTGGCCGGGCCCGACGCCGGCGCGGCGGCCACCGCGGCGGCGGCTCTGACCAACCTCGTGCACGGCCACACCTTCAACCAGCTGGCGGTGGGCCGCCTTCCCGGCGCTCTCACCTCGCTGCTGGAGCTGCTGCGGCAGCCCGGCGCGGCGCGGGCCCGCATCGCGGCGGCGCGCGCGCTGGAGAGCCTCGCGCCGGCCAACCAGGACCGCCTGCCCGCGCAGCACGGCGCGTTCGCGGGCCTCGTGGCGGCGCTCGCCGACGCGGAGGGCGCGGTGCGCTCGGCGGCGGCGGCGGCGCTGGGCAAGCTGGCGTGGATGCACCAGGGCAACCGCCGCGCCGTCGCGGCGCACCCTGGCGCGCTCCCGGGGCTGGCCTCGCTGCTGCGCGACGCGTGCCCACGCGCGCGGCAGCAGGCTGCGGCCGCGCTGGCGCACCTCGCGTGCTGCGAGGACGACATCCGCGAGGCCGTCGCCGCGACGCCGCGGGCGCTGACGGGCCTCATCGCCGCGCTGCGCGACGGGCACGCCGAGGTGCGGCTGCAGGCCGCGGCGGCGATCAAGGCGCTGGCGGCGCGGCATGTAACAAACCAGGTGAGCCGCGGGCGCTGGGGGGGGGGCTCAAGGGGCGGCCGCCCGCCCGCGGGCGGGCGCGGGCGCGGCACGCGGCAGGGCGCTCACCCGCCCGCTCGCGCGCGGCCCGCCGCCGCCGCAGACGCGCATCGGGGCCATGCTGGGCGCGCTGAGCGGCCTGCTGGACCTGCTGGACCGCGCCCAGCCGGCCGGCGTGCGGCAGCAGGCGGCGGACGCGCTCAAGGGCCTCGCGGCGCGGCACACCTCCAACTGGTATGCGATCCAGTCCGCCGGCGGGCGCGCGGGGGTGGAGCCGGCGATGATGGCCTACATTCTCACCGTGCACGGGGCGTGACGCCCGCCGGCGTCACGTGTGCTCGGGCCTGGCCGCGCGGCGCCGCGCCGCGGCGGGGGCGGCCCGCCCTCGCCTCCGGCGCGGCGGCGGCGGCGGCGGCGGCCGTGGCGTGTCCCTCGCGCGCGCGTGGGCCATCTGCCCGCTGAACCTGCACTGCTTTCCCTGGCATTGGCCGCGGGCGCCCGCGCTGAAAGTGCGCGCCCCGCCTGAACCCTCACCCCCCAGGCCGGCGGCGCCGCCGCCGTGCATTGCGGCGGCGCCGGCGTTCTCACCGTTCTTTCGAGCTGCTGCGGTTCTTTCAAGCTGCGGCGGTTCGCCAGCTGGGCAGAGGGTCGCGCGTAGGACAGGCTGGTGAGGTTGTCGCTCAGGAGCTAGGAGCTAGCTAGGAGCTAGCTGCGCAGGCGTGCGGGTCGGACGAGGAACAGCGCGCGCTCGTCAACCAGCCTGGCCGGCGGCGGTTGCGGCGGTTGGGTGCCGGCGGCGGGCCCGGCCGGGGTGCAACGCTCACACTCGGCCGCGCACAGCGATCGCAGCTCTGCCACGCGCCTGACAGCAGGCAAGCCACGTGCGTCAGAGAGCTCGCACAGCTCGCGCCTGCTGCGTCGACGTGCCCCCCCCCCCCCAGCGCCTCCTGCGCCGCGTGGCGACCGCGCAGCACTACGGCCGCGCTGCCCGGCCGCCCGGCAGCGCAGTCAGGCGCCCGCGCACCGCGCGAGCGAGGCAGAGTGCGTTTTTCCAGCTTCTGGGCCCGGCGCCAGCGCCGGGAGCAGCGGGGCGGCGCAACCGACAGCGGCGCGCGGCCCAACAACACCAGCTGCCGCCGCCGCGCGCCGCAGGCAGCAGCATGGCGCGCCGACTGCTCGCCCTCGCATCGCTGGCGGTCCTGGTCGGCGCCGCGGCGGCGGGCGGTGAGCGGCGGCGGAGCTGGCACCGCGCTGGCAGCAGGCCGCGCTGCTGCCGGCGCGCGCGGCGCGCGCTGGCCCAGCAGCTGCGCGCCGCGCGCCCGCCTGGCGCCGGCTGCGGCAGCACTCGGGGGCGGGGCGGCGCGAGCTCAGCCGCGCCGGTCCGGTCCGCGCGCAGCCCCCGACCACGGCGGCCCGCTGCTGACCAAGGATGGCGACAAGTACATGGGCCTCGATGTCGACGGCAAGCCCTTCCCCGGGCGCATCAGCCACATCTACTGCTACGCAGACCCCAACGGCATGCTCACCGGTGCGCCGGCGCCGGCGGCGGCGCCCTGCGGGGCGCGCGTGCCGCGTTCCGCCGCCGCGCCAGCCCCCCGCCGCGCCGACCGCGCCGACCGCGCCCGCCGCGGCCGGCGGCCAGGCATGGCGTACAAGAACGAGTACCTGGGGTACAAGACCTACTGCTCCCGCCCGCCGGGCGGCTACTACGGCTCCGACTGCGCGGCGGGGCAGGGCTGCAGCCAGCTGGTGCTGGGGCCGGTGGAGAACATCGTGCGCGTGGAGGCCTGCCGCGGCGGCAAGTGCGTGCCGCGCCCGCCGCGCGGCGCGGCGCGGCCGCCGCGCGCCGCCCCTGCCGGCCGGCCGCGCGGCGCGCGGCCCGCGACCGCCGCCGCCCCTGCCGCGGCGCTGCCCCGCGCGCGCAGGTACGGCTACACGTCTGTGACCTTTTGGACGGACATGGACCGCAACCTCACCTGCGGCAGCGGCAGCTACGACTACGCGCCCGGCGACTACGCGTCGTACGGCCGCGACTATCAGACCTACAAGTGGGCCAAGGACAGCGCGCGCTTCCACGGCCGCCACCTGCTCGACGGCGCCGCGGCGGGGGCGGGGCTCGACTTTTACACAACCAAGGGCTACGGCTGGGGCTGGGACAGGTGAGGCCGCGGCGGCGCGCGCGCGGTGGCGGCGCGCGGGCCACTGCCGGCGGCGCGGCGCGTGGCGGGGCGGGGTGGCTGCCAGCCAGCGGCTGAGCAGCCGGGGGCTGGCAGCCAGCGCGCGGCTGGGCGGCCGGCAGCCGGCGCGCGGCTAGGCGGTCAGCTCCGCGGCTGCGCGCGGGCAGCCATCCGGCACGCTGCCCTCCCACCCACACGCACGCGCACACTGCCTGGCCCTGCTGCCCTGCCTGGCCGGCCGCCTGACACGCCGCCGTGCGCCGCCGCCCGCGCCCCACCTCCTGCCTTGCTGTGCGCGCGCAGCAAGTGCGAGGTGTACGAGGCGCCCAAGAAGCCCGAGTGGGCCGACTGCGGCTGCAGCGGCTGCAGCGGCTCGTGCGACCCCGACTGGTACAAGCACGGCAAGGGCAGCGACAAGTACGGCTACGTGCAGAACAAGTACGGCAAGAGCTGGACCGAGTACGACAGCTACTACAAGCACGACGGCGCCGACGGCAAGAAGACGCACTACTACAAGGACTATGACAACTACAAGAAGTACGAGACGGCCTGCGGCGTTGCCCCGTGTGACGCCAAGCCCGACTTCTACTACCGCCAGGTCTACCCGCTCGCGGGCTTCAAGGTCAAGTGCTCCAAGGCCGACGACGTGTACGACGTGTACAAGTTCAAGTGGAACAAGAAGTACATCGCCCCCGCGCCCGCCAACTGCCTGCCCGTCAAGCTGACGATCGTGCTCGCGGCGGGCGTCAACTGCGCCGACATCAACCTCGCCCAGGTGGAGGCCAACCTCACAGCCATCTTCCGCTACCTCGAGCAGCAGTTCCCAGACGTCTTCGGCGGCTTCTCCATCGGCAACATACAGTGCATCCCGGGGGTGGGCCGCTGCGCGCGCCGCCGCCGCGCCCTGGCGCCGCGCGCGCCCTGCAGCGCCAGGCTGCGCGGCGCGCGGCGCCGGCGCGCAGCGCGCGGCGCGCGGCGCGCTCGCCGCGCCCGCCCCTGCCCCTGCTCACGCGCCGCCGCGGCGCCGCGCAGACGGACGGCGGCAACGCGACGCTGGTGGTGGACGTGTGCATCGAGCCGGCGCCCGGGGACGACGTGCAGGACCTCATCAACGAGCTCGCCAACGCGGGCATCAGCAGCGGCACCGACCTCTGCACCATCATCCCGGGCGGGTCCTGCGAGTACCCGATCGTGGACGTGGTCATCGACTACGCCTTCACCAGCCTCGCCCGCCTGCAGGCGCTGCTCGTGGACAGCCAGTTCCGCGCGCAGCTCGCGCGCTACAAGACCGTCGTCGGCACGCGGCGCTGGGCGTGACGCGCGGCGCGCGGGCGGGGGCGGCACGCGGGCGGCACGCGGGCGCCGCGCGGCGGCTGTGATCGGCGCACGCGCGCGGGGAAGCGGGCTTCCTGACCCAGCGGGCTGCCCTGCCCGCGTGGGACGCACTTGCGCGCGGGCCATTGCTTGCGCAGCGGCGGGCGGTCGGGCTGTAATTACAGGAGCTCCCCCAAGACCGCGCCACAGCCGGGGCTGCTGCCAGCGCAGCCAGCCTGCAGGCGCGCGCTGGCGGTGTCCCGGGGCAACTCAACTCACTCACACCCCGCCTCCCCGCGCGCGTGCGATCATCGGACACACCAGGCAGCTCCCCCCCAGCAGGCCTCCTACGGGCACCGTGCTGGCTGGCCGCGCCGCCTCAGGCCGCGCGCGTGCAGCCCGCTGCCTGCGTGCGGGCTGTTGCTGATGGGATGTCACATGACACAATCAAAGCAGTATACTGGCGCCCAGCGCGGCGCTGTGCCGCAGCGCTGCGACCAGGGTGAGCTGGCATCGCTGCCTAGGCTCCACGGGCTCAGTGCTTTCCCCCCAAGGATCAGCGCGCGCCCTCGCACGCCGCTGCGGGGGGCCAAGGCCGCCGCGCGGCGCAGCGAGGGCGCGGAGAGGGGTGGATGCGCCCCTGGAGGGGCGGGGTCCGGGGCGATCAATCATCGGGGACGACGTATGCAGTGCGGTGATGCGTTGCGTTCTTGGCGGGCCCGGTCAGGCCAGCCAGGGCTTGGCGGCAGTGCTCAGGGGCAGGTGCTCAGGGGCAGGTGAGCTTTTGCCTATCAGAGTAGAAGGAGAGGGTGTTGAGGAGGGCGCTCGTGAGCGGCTTGGGTTGGACGTCGGCGCCGTTGTGCCACACGCAGCGGCCGCGCGCGTCCACGATGACGAGCACCATGCGCACGATGAGGCGGTACGGCGCGCGGAAGCCCGCCGGCGGCCGCGCGTCGTACAGCGACCGGACGACCGCGCCGTCCGCGTTGAGCACTGCGGCGGCGGCGGCGGCGGCGGCGGCGCGGGCGAGGGCGGCGCGTGGGCGGCGTGCGCGGCGGCGGCGGCGGCGGCGGCGGCGGCGGCGGCGGCGGCGCGTCGCCGCGGCACTCGACAGCAGGCGGCGGCGCGGGCACTCACGCCTGAGCGTCAGCCGCGTCGTGCCGGCGCCGCCCTTGAGCTCCAGCCTGAAGGGCGACTTGAACAGCGCGCCCGACGCGGGGTTGAGCACAACCGTGGAGATGCTGTAGTTCTGCTGCAGCGCCACCCACGGAGTGGGGTACAGGTTGGCCGAGGGCAGCAGGGTGAACTGCTTATTCATGAGCCCCATGTCGCCCCGGAGGCTGCCCAAGCACCAGCGCCAGCCGATGTAGCCCTGCGCCGCGCGGAGCGCGGCGGCGCGGCGCGGGCAAGCGGGTCGGCGGGGCGCGGGGGGCCGCGCTGTTGCGCGCGTGGTGCCGCCGCGCCCTTTCTCCCGCTCCCCCCCAGCGCCCGCGGCGCACCGAGCCGTAGGTCATCATCGTGTCGGAGGTGAGGCACTCGGGCGGGTCGGACTGGATGGACACCTTGGTGTCGGCGTCGAGCGCGGCGCGGTTGGTCGACAGATCTGTGATGCGCGCCGTGGGCACCTTGACCGGCGTGCCCGGGCGCAGCACGTTCCAGCTGAAGGTCGACCCAAAGTTGCCGGGCGGGTCAAAGTGGCAGACGGTGAAGTCGGCGACCTTGAAATCCGCGACCGGCGCGGACGGGAAGCTGCACTTGGTCTTGTACCCGCACCCGATCTGCGTGGAGCTGTACCAGACGACCTGCGTGAAGTGGCCGTACCTGGCGTCCAGCACGGGTTTGTTGTAGTCGTACAGCGACGCCTCGTCGTCCGTCCTGCGGTTTCGCGGTCGCGGGGTCGCGGCGCGCTGGGTCAGCCGGAGCGGCCCGCCAGCGGGCGGGCACGCGTCCGCAGCGCCCGCGCCGCGCTCACCAGCCCTTGAACTGCGTGGCCATGGACGTGGCCATCGAGTCGGGCGCGAGGTCGCCGCCCGTGAACCCCAGGTTCTGGCCCAGCTGGCTGTGCGCGAGCTGGCCGTTGGCGCAGATGTCGGCGTAGGCCTGCGCGCTGGTGGCGAGCTTGGCGCTCCACGTCAGCGGCGGCGCGCCGTAGCGGGCGCGGAAGGCGTTGTGCTTGTCCAGCAGCGCCGCCAGCAGCGGGTCGGCCGGCCCCGTCTGCGCCGGCGCCGCCCGCGCGGCGCGCGCGTCGCCCCCCGCGGGCGGCAGCGTCGCCGCGTCGGCGACCAGCCCCTCCCCGGGGTCGAGCGGCTGCACGTCGGGCACGCCCGCGTCGGCGCCGCCCAGCAGCGGCGTCAGCACAGCCTCGACCTCCGCGGGCGTGGCCGGCGCGGCCGGCGCGGCTGCGCGCGCGCGGGGCGGGCGCGCGGGCGAGAGGACGTGAGCGCGGCGGCGCGGCGCGCGGGGCGGCCGGGTCGCGCGCGGGCGGGCTCACGTCGGCGCGTCCCCAGGACCTCCCTCGCGTTGGCCACGGACAGCGCCGCCGCCAGCAGCAGGAGGGCGGTCACGCAGCGCACCATCCTGCGGGGGCACACGCGTCACCAGCGGCGGAGCGGCGGCGGCGGCGGGGTGAGCGGCGGCGTGGTGAGCGGCGGCCGCTGCGGCGAGCGGCAGCACATGGGCCGGGGCAGTGACGGTACGGGAAACGCGGGCCGGACGGGGCGCGGCCGGGAGCAGCAGCGAGCGACGCGGAACAGAGCTCGCTCCGCGCGCGTGCGGCCTGTCGCCACGTGCCGTGCCGCCTGGTGGCAGCGCTCCCGCTGGCTATGCCATGACGCGCAGCGACGAGCCCGGCCGCGGGCTGTGCTGGCGGGGCAGGCCGCCGGCCAGGCACGCGCTCTCCCGCTCCGGCGCGCGCACCTGGCGCTCTGGCGAGCCACCCGCTGCTTTAATCGGTCACGGTGCACGTTCGGGCGGCGTGCGGAGAGCCACGCGGGCCTGCTGGCGCCGCACGACAGCGCGAAGGTCGAAGGTTGGGTTGGGTCGAGCGGGCAGAGGGCGTGGGAGCCCGGCCGGGACGTCCTGGACCTGCTGAGATGGCGCGGGGCGCGTGGGAGCAAAAACATGAATGGGGCGGCGAAGATCGAGGCCCAGGTCATCGTTGGGCTGTGCGGCACAGCCTGTGCCCACTCGTGCGGCAAGAGTCGCCTGCCGCCGGCGAAACCTCCGTGCGGCCTGCCGATCGGCATGCCCGAGCACCGGGCCGCACGTCGGACGGGACGGACGGGCGCCGGGCGTCAAGCGTCACCAGCGGCGGCCGCCGCTGCCATTGCGTACAGCACGCCGGGCACGCGCCGGGCGGCCGCCGTTCGTTCGTGCGTCGCAGCACAGCAGCCGCCCGCACCCACACCCCCACCGTCATTCGACGCTCACGGAACACATGGGCAGTCGTTCTGCGCCTATCGACAGCGCGCACAGCACGACGCGCGTGCAGACACCTCACACGATCAGCACCAGCAGCAGCTGCGGCGCCCTGGGCTTGCCCCCGGCTTGCCCCCCGTTTCGTTCACGCGCGCGCCGCGCGCGCCGCGCGCGCCACGGCCCGCTCACGCCTTGGCCCCCGCCCACGCCTTGGCTGCCCGCTCACACCTTGGCGTCGCCGGGCTTGTGGTGCAGCCGCGACGGCCCGCGCGCGCTGCTGAAGAGCATGACCGCGATGCCCACCGCGACGCCGGCGGGCACGAGCAGCATGCCCAGCAGCGCGCTGCGCGACAGCGGCGCGTGGTGGCCGCCGCCCGGCTCCGCGCCGCTGATGCGGTGGATGCCGCGGCGAACCTGGTCCACCGCCGCCGCCTCCCACGCCGCCGCCTTGTCGACGCCCGCGCCGACCGCGGCCTCCACGCCCGCCTCGACGCCGCCGAGCCAGCTGCCCAGCGCCGCCGCGGCGTCGCCGCCGCCGCCGCTGTCGGCGCCGCCGCCGCGCTCGGGCGCGCCCGCGGCGAGGGTGCCCGCGCCGGGCGCGACGAGCGAGCTCGCCGCCGCGACCGGCTTGGCGCGGCGCGGCGGGTCGGTGCAGGCGCTGTCGGCGCGGCGCACGGTGAGGTAGAAGGTCCGAATCTGCATCGGGTGCAGGCTCACGTGCGTGCCGGGCGGGATGGGGCCCACGAGGCGGTTGCTGAGGAAGCTGTAGCCCTTGGTGCGCGGGAGCGGCGGGTCCCAGGTCGTGAGGTTGGCGCCCAGCTCCTGCGCCGGCCGCGCGTCGTCCGCATCGGTCAGCGCCCGCTCGCCGTACAGCGCCGCCTCGACGGCGCCGACGACGCCGAGCTTGAGCAGGGCGTGCAGGTCGACGCGCGCCGTGGCGCCCAGCGACGGGTGCTCGCCGGCCTGGAACATGTGCGACAGCCGCAGCAGCACCCGCTCGCAGGACAGCCACTTGAGCGTCAGCACGTGCACGCCCGGCGGCAGCGCGCCCGGCGCGGACAGCCCGGTCGAGCTCGGCGCCACCGCCACGCCGTCGGGCGGCAGCGCCGCAAACGCGAGCTGCAGCGGGTCGTTCAGCACCTGCTCGTGGTGCCGCGGCGTGCCGACGACGCCGGAGCCGCTGCCGCCGGAGCCGCCGCCGGCCGGCGGCGCCGCGGGCGCGAGGCTCACGACGTGCGTGCCCGCCGCGAGCGCGCCGTCGGTGAGCGGCTCGCTCATGCCCTTGCCGTCGTCGCCCGCCGACACGCGGTGCACGTTGAGATCGAGCTGCCCGTCGGCCATCGACGCGACGCCCGCCGCGCGGTCGACGGCGACGCTGAGCGCGAGGCCGCTCGCCCCGTCCTCGAGGTACGCGCCCGTGGTGACGGGGTAGATGTTCCCCGGCAGCGCCTCGGCCGAGGCGGGGAGCTTGAACGACGGGCGGTAGCCGCGCTTGCGCTGCTGGTACTCGCGGCCGTTGGCGTCGGTGTACCACACGCCGCCGCTGCGCAGGCTGCTGCTGTAGCGCACAAAGACCTCCCAGTTGGCGCCGCCGGGCGGCGGGCCGACGTACCAGCCGACCTCGAGGTGCGACGCGCCCTTCCACAGGCGCGTCACGATGCTGCCGAGCTCGCCCGGCCAGACCTGGTGCACCTCAGACACCACGGGGCCCCGCACGATTGTGACCTCGGGCTTGGCCACGCCGTCGGGCGCGGCGTTGGCCTTGAAAGTGTACGCGCCGCTGCGCGACAGCCCGCCGCCGCTGTACTTGATGAGCTCGGTGGTGAAGTTGTGCGCCGCGGCGCCGCCGAGGCTCATCGACGCGATGCCGCCCGCGCCGGGCGTGACGCGCACGCGCAGCGGGCCGGTGCTCAGCGCCGCGTCCTGGCCCGCGAGCCCCGCGCTCGTGCTCGCCGCCGCGGCGCCGGCGCCGGCGCCACGCTTGACCGTGTACGTCGCGTGCCCGAGCGGCGGCGCCGACACGAGCAGCGCGAGCTTGGCCTTGGGGCGCGGCGCGCCGTCCGGCGCGCCCGTGTGCTTCCACGCCGCCTCCTCCGCGCGGCTGACCGGCAGCAGCTGCGACGCCACGGGCGCGCCGTCGGGGCCGGTCACGGTGTAGCCGCCGTCGTCGACCGGCACGGTGATGCCCCACTCGTAGCTCCAGGCCAGGGGGTTGTACACGACCAGCAGGAACCCGGGGCCGCGGCTCAGGCTCACGCTCGCGCTGCACAGCGTCGCGTTGAGCAGCAGGCACATCTGCAGCTCCGGCACCGACCCAGCGCCGCCGGCGCCGGCAGCGCCGGCGCCCGCCGCCGCCCCAGCAGCGGCGCCGCCGGCCTGGTGCAGCGCGCGGCGGCGCCGGTAGATGGCGCCGACGGGCATGCGCCCCGCCGCGCCGGCGGCGCCGGCGGGGGCGGTCGCGTTGCCGGCCGCGGCGCCGGCGGGGCGCAGCGCGTTGATGCCGCGCCCCGGGAAGACGAGCGCCGCGAGGCCCTGCAGGAACTTGGGCGCGGCCTTGGCGGTCGCGATGTGGAGCCAGGCCTCGTAGTCGCGCGTGACCGCGGCGCGCTGCGTGCCGGTGATGCCGTCGTGGTGCAGCGCCGTCGCGAGCGCAAAGTCGAGCGCCGCGGCGTCGTGCCCCGGCGCGAGCGCCGCGCCGAGGCGCGCCGTCTCGCTGCGCGCCTGGCCGCCGTCGTACGCGAGCCCCCGGCTCGTCGCGAGGCGGCGGCTGCTCGGCTGCAGCTCCGCGAGCACCTCCACCTGCCGCGTCGCCTGCAGCAGCGCCGCGCCGCGCCGGACCTGCGCCTTGAGCGTGGGCCGGCTGGTGAAGTAGCCCGTCCAAAAGTCGGTGCCCTGGCGGGCGGGCGAAGACGCAGACGGGCGGGGAGGGGCGGAGGCGTGAGCGGGCGGCGCGGCGCGCGCGCGCGCGCGGGCCCGCCGCCGCCGCGGCGCGGGCCCGCCGCCGCGCCGTAGGGGCCCCTAGGGTTTGCCGCGCAGCAGAGCGTCACGCGCCTGTGCGTTGCCGCTGTAGGGGAAGAAGTCGTCCGTCTTGAGCGCAAACTTGAGCCCCGCGCCGCGCTTGGCCGCGACGTAGCGGCTGGGCGTGGAGTAGAACGCGTTGACGCGGCCGTCCCTGTTGACGTAGTGGATCATCTTGTCCACGTTGGCAAACCACGCCCGCGCGTCGCTGTGCGTAAAGTCAGAGCCCATCATGAACATCACGTCGTTGCCCTGCACGCACGCCTGCGCAGCGGACGGCGCGCACGCCGCGGACGCGCGGGCGTCGGCGCGCCGCGACGGCCCCCCGCTGCAGCGGCTGCCGCCGCGGCTGCCGCCGCGGCTGCCGCGCCTGCACGGGCCGCCGCCGGCCGCCGGCGCAGCGACGCACCTGCCACTCCTTGGCCTTGGCCACAAAGGTGTTGACCACCTCGTCCAGGTTGAAGCTGTTCGTCTGCAGGCAGGGCGGCGGCCACGCGCGCGGGGTCGCGCCGGCGCGCGCCGGCGGCGGGGTCGCGCCGGCGAGCTGCGCGGGCCGCGGGCGCGCGCCCGCCCACAGCGCAGCTGCCCGCCGCCGGCGCCGCTGGCCGCGGCACCCGCGCCGCCGCCGCCGGCGCACACCTCGGGGTCGTCCTTGACGCTGTCGGCGAGCGGCTTGGCGTAGTCGTTGCGGCGCTCAAAGAACCACGACATGCTCGGCGGGCCGTAGTTGCCTGTGGCGCGGGCGCGGGCGCCGGCGCGCGGGGGCGGTGAGCAGGCGTGCGGCAGCAGGGCCTGCAGTCCTGAGCCCTGAGCCGTGAACCCTGCTGAACCCTGCTGAACCCTGCTGGTCCCGTTTGACCACCCCAGGGCTCACCCGTGGGGTACTGGCTCATCCAGAGGTCGCTCTCCGCCCCGTACGTCTCGCTGCCGCGCCACACGAGCTCCAGGTTGTGCGCCGCCTTGCGCTGGTCAAAGTCGGCGACGTCGGAGCGGCCGAAGAAGAGCGCGTCGAAGCCGCCCATCGCCTTGAGCAGCGGCTCGGTGCGGGAGTGGCCGAAGCCGTCGAGCTGCCACGCGATGCGCGGGGAGACGCCAAACTCCTCGCGCAGGAACGTCATGCCCAGCGTCATCTGGTCGACCATGCCCGAGTAGTGGCTCGTCGCCTCATCGTGCTGCGTGATGCCGCCGTTGGTGAACTCGAACCGCCCCTCCTGCACGAGCCGGCGCACGACCGCGCGCGTGTCCTCGTGCAGCTCCTGCCACCACTTTGTGAAGAACGCGAGGTCGGCGTACACAAACGTGCGGTCCGGGTTGTCGACCAGCGCGCTCACGCTCGTGTCCAGGATGGCCTCCACGCCCCCGATGACGTGGTTGTCCAGCACCAGCGTGCGGTGATACTGGACATAGCTCGACAGCCAGCCCGGGTCGTTGTGGGTGTGGCTGATGATGTGCACGTTGAGCTTGCCCGCAACCGGGCCGCCCGTGGTGTTGTACAGGCCGCTGCGCGCGCCCACGAGCGGCGCCGCCAGGGCGGCGAGGCCCAGCAGCGCCAGCAGCGCCGCCCGCGAGCGCCCCGCCATGAGCGTCGTCGGCCGGCGCGCCCTCAGCGCCGCATGGCCCGCCGCCGCGCTCTAACACAGGTTGGAAAAGCGCGGCCGCGACGCGCTGCGGCGATCGCTGTCTCGAGGCCCCTGCTGCCGCCCGATGCTGCCCGTTGCGCGAGGCGCCTGGCGCGCGGACGGGGCGAGGCAGGGTCCGGGGCTGCGGCTGGGGTCGAAGGCGATGGCACCGGCGGACCGGACGCGCCATGCAAGGCGGAGCGGCATGTCACCGGCGGCGCAGCAGCGGACGAACGCCTGTGCCCTGGTGCCGCCGGTCCAGCCGCCCCGCGGCCGGCGCCGCCCCGACCGCAACCGCCCGGCGTTTACCGTGACGTTCACCGCGAGCCGCCGCGGCGACGTGTCACCGGCACCCGCCCCTGCCGCTGCTGTGCGCGCTGTTCCGAGCGCGCGGCCGCCCGCCCCCACACTGCCGCCCCGCTCTCGCTCTCTCGCCACCACGCACAAGCCCATCACGCCCGGCGGCACAGCAGCAGCATCACGCCGCGGCGCGCGCAGCCGGCGCGGGCGCGCGCGGCGCTGCCGCGCGCGCGGCCGCGGCGGGCGGTGCCGCGGCGGCGACGCGCGCCTTGCGCAGCGCTTCGAGCTGCATGCAGCGCTCCCAGCTCTCCATGCTGAACGCCTCGTGCCCCAGGCTGGCGGAGAGGAGCTTGGCCATCTGCGGCGCGGCGGCGAGCGGGCACGTGGCGGTGGGCGGGCGCGGCCCTCGCCGCCGACGGTCCTCGCCCGCTGCCTGGCGCCTGGGCCGCGCCTGCGCCGCCCGCCACGCTGCGCATCACCGCGCCGCGCCGCGCTGTGCGCACCGTGATGAGGCGGTGCAGGTCGTCCAGCCCCAGCCCGGGGTCGGCCGCCTGCGCGGCGCGGAAGCGCGCCACGCACGCCTCCGCGCCCGCCTGGTCCAGCCGCACGCTCGCGCGCCGCGCCGCCGCCAGGTAGTCGCGCACCGCGCCCAGCGCGCCGCCGAGGCCCGCCGCGGCGGCGGACACGGCCTCCGGCCCCGCGACGTCGGCGGCGAGCCAGTCGGCCGGCGCGGGCGCGCAGGCGCCGCCGCCGGCGCGCTGCTGCTGGTCCTCGAAGCCCGGCTTGACCAGCACGGGCCGCGCCGGCACGAGCGGCAGCGCGAGCGGCAGGCTCTCGCGCAGCACGCTGCGCCCCGTGCTGAGGACGACGGCGGGCGTGTTGACGTTGTGGGTCGTCGTGTACACCTGGCAGTCGCACGGCAGCTGCTGCTGCTCCAGCACCGACCGCAGCGCCTGTGGCGCGCCGCGGCGGCAGCGGCGGCGGCGCGTGAGCACGCCGCTCGCGGCGGCGCGGCGCGTGCCGGGCCGCGGCTGCGGCCCGCCGCGCCCCCGCCCGCCCCGCGCGCGGCCGGACCTGCAGGTTTTTCACCCCCGCGTCGCTGAGCTGCCCCGCCGCCATGCCGGTCTCGTCGAGCAGCAGCACAGCGCTGTCCGGCAGCTGCAGCGCGCCGCGGAAAAGCCGGCCGCTGTCGCCGTGCTGCTGCGGGTACCAGCGGCGCGCGTTGAGCGACGCCGTGCTGAGCGGCAGCAGCGACACGTGCGGCAGCAGGCACCCCAGCGCGGCGGCCAGGCCCGGCACCAGCTGGCAGGCTGCGTGTGCGCGGGCACGGGCGCGGCGGCAGGGCGGTGTCAGCCGGGGGCTGCGGCGCTGCGGCGCCCGGCGGCGGCGATGTGGCGCGGCCTCACCCTTGCTGCTGCCGGCGCTGGCGGGCACGTGCGTCAGGTTGAGCGGAAGCAGTCCCGTCGCGCCGCCCGCCTCGCGGTCCACCACCTGCACGCGCGGGGCCCACGCGCGTGAGCGCCAGCGGCGCGGCGCCAGCGCCGCGCACCGCGCGGGGCAGCGGCAGCAGCCGCGCGCCGCCGCGCCCGCCGCGCGCGCGCGCCTGGCCGAGGCTGGCCAGCAGCAGGTACTCGGCCGCCAGCTCGTCGCCCGCCAGCGGCGCCGCCAGCAGCGACAGCGCCGCCGCGCGCAGCGCCGGCAGCTGCGCCGCCGGCGGCAGCGCCAGCGCGCGCTCGGGGTTGGCGGCGGCCGGGTTGGGGGCCACCTTGCGAATGGTCAGCGCGTGCAGGCGCAGCACCTGCGGCCGCGCGGGCGGCTGGGCGAGGGCCCCCGCGCGGCGGCGCCGCAGGGCCGGCTGCTGCGCCTGCGAGCGGCCGCGCGCGCCCCCGCCGCACCTGGCTGGTCGGCGGCAGCGCCGCGGTGCGGTGCTCCCAAAAGCCGCCGGCGTCGGCGTCGGCGTTGGCGCCGCCCACGTCGTCGCCGCCCGCGTCGCCGCCCACGTCGTCGCCGTCGTCGCCGTCCAGCTGCATGGCACCGCCGCCCCGCTCGCCGGCGCCGCGGCGCGCGATGTGCATGGCCGCAATGTCTGGCACCACGCTCAGCACGCCGAGCACCTCCACCACGTCATGCAGCGCCAGGCTGTCGCCCGCGCCGTAGACCTGGGGTGGAGCCGGGGTCGGGGCGGCGCGGCACGCGCTGACGCGGGGCCAGGCGGCGCGGGGCAGACCAGGCCCGGCGGCGCGGGGCCGGCCCGGGGGCGCGCGCGCACCTGGACGATGCAGTCGCCCGGCGCAAACGCCGGCTGCCGCGCCGCGTGCTCGTCCGCGGCGCCCGCGGGCTGGGGCCGGCCCTGGTCGCTGGCGCCGCTGCGGCGCAGCGCGTCCAGCTCCACCGCTGGCGCGCCGGGCTCGGGCCCGCCGGCGACGCGCTGCGCCTTGTTGGCGCCCGCGGGGCGCGCCGCGCCGGTGTCGTCGCCGCCGTCGTCAGCCGCGGCGCCGCCCGCCGCGGGCTCGGCGCTCGGCTCGCGCACGCGCTTGGCGCGCTCGCTCGCGGCTGCGGGCGGGCGGCCGGGCGGCGGGCGGGCGTGAGCGGGCCCGCGCACGCGGGCGCGCGGGCGGGCGGGCGCGCGGGCGGGCGCGCCGCGCGCGCGCTCCGCCGCCGCGCGCCGGCGGCGGCGCTCACAGGGCGTCGGCGGCTCCACGGGGCGCCCCGCCCACGCCGCCGTCGCCCAGGGCTGCTCGCCCGGCACGGGCACGACCAGCAGCGGGCGGCGCTCCATGATGGTCGTCTCGCCCGCGGCGTCAACCTCGTCCGGCACTGTGCGGCCGCGTGCGCGCGCGCGCGGCGGCACGAGGGGGACAGAGAGTCAGAGAGCGCGGCGCGGCAGCAGACGGCCGCGAGGGAGGAGGCGTTGCACGCGCGGCGCGCACCCGCGTCGGTGTAGAGCGCGCCCGGGCGCCAGGGCTGGTCGGGGGCGAGGCGGTAGGCGCCCAGGAAGAACTCCGGGTTGAACATGTCCGCCACCTGGGCGCGCAGGGAGGGGGCGGGGGCGCGGCGTGGGCGGCGGCGCGGCCGCGCGAGCAGCGCGTCGGGGGCGCCAGCGGCGGTCGGGGCGGGGGCGCCAGCGCAATCTCAGCGTGATCCGGGGCCGCCGCGGCGCGCACCATGCCGCGCAGGCGCACGAGGCTGCTGGGCGGGAGGCCGTCCGCGGTGTCGCGGCTGAGCACGGGCACCTGCGGCGGCGCGGCGCATGTTGGCGAGGAGCGTGCCTGCCAGCGCCCCGGCAGCCTGCGAGCCCGGGCGCGCCGTGTGGCCGGACCTGGGCGAGGGCCTCCGGCGAGCGCGCGTGCGCGGCCGCAAAGTGCTCTGACACCGCCCTGAACGCCGCGGCATGATCGCGGCCGTCGAAGGCGGCCGCCAGGAGGGCCGGGATCTCCGCCAGCGGCGGGGACGCGGGCGCCATCATCTCCGCGCGCGGGGCGCGCTGCCCGGCAGCTGCGGGCCCGGCCTTGCGTGCGGTGACGAGTTGAGCGAGGGGACCGACCGGGAGGACCGGGCGCGCGAGCTGTGGGCGCCTCTGCGGGCGGGCGGCGGCGCGGGGCGGCAAAGCGCCGCGCTTCGAACGCGGGCGGCTGGCTGGCGGGGCGCGCGGGCCACGTGGCGCTTGTCGCCCAGCTGGCGCGTCCGGGGTGCCCCGCTCGCGCTCACGTTTCACTCGCTCGCCCCTCGCTCACCAAAACGCGGCGGCGGGCACGCGCCGCCGCCGCTGCGCGCGCCGCCGCCCGCCGCCGCTGCCGCCCGCCCGCGCGGTCGCGCGCGGACCGAGGGCCACCCCGTGTCGCCCCTCGCTCACTTGTCCTTCTTGAAGAGCTTGCCGAACACGCCGAGCGTGTTCTCGACGGCGGCCCAGTTGATGACGGGCTCGTCGTACATGTTGATGAGGCGCTCAAACTTGGGGCTGCCCCGCACGGCCGCGAGGTTCTTGTCGCTGCGCACCTTGGCGTAGTCCTCAAACCCGCACGCCATCGCGAGGTCGAGGCTCTTCACGCCCTCGTCCGCCTGGCCGAGCATGGAGTAGCAGCACGCGATGTTGTAGTGCGCGACCGGCAGGATCGGCGTCACGCGGCTGAGGTTGTCGCCCACGTAGTTGCGCGGCTCCAGCGCGACCACGTTCTCAAAGTCAACCAGCGCGCCCTGCGCGCCGCGCGAGGTGGGCGCGCGCGCGTGCGCGCGGGCACAGGCGGGCGCGCGGCACGGGGCGCGGGCGGCTGGCGCGCGGCGCGGGCGGCTGGCGCGCGGCGCGGGCGGCTGGCGGGGGCCACGTGGCCGCACCTCGACGTCGCCCTTGTTGAATTTTGCGAGCGCGTCGTCAAACAGCTCGCGGCGCTTGCGCTCCTGCTCCTTGCGGCTCACGTAGTTGCGCGACTGCAGCTCCTTGGTGCCCGCGCCATAGTTGCCGCCCGCGCGCTCCGACTTGGCCTGGCGCTCCGCCGCGTCCATCACCTCCTCCTGCGCCCCGGCGGCGGCGCGCGCGCGTCAGCGGCGACGGCGCGCGGGCGGCGCGCCAGCGGCCGGCCGCGCCGCCCGGGTCGCCCCCGCGCCGCCGCCGCCCCCGCGGCCGGCGCCCGACCCCGCGGCCGACCTGCAGCGCCGACATGTCGCCAAAGTTGCGCTTGATCTGCATGTACACCGTGCCGTTGCGCGTGCGGATGGCGTACATGATCTGCCCAAAGTTCTGCGCGTCCCACACGTCGCTGCCGAACGAGGCGCTGATCTTGGTGATCTTGTCCCCGGGCTGGTGACGGCGGGCGGCCGCGCGGCGGGCGAGGAGCGGCGGCGCGTGGCGCGCGGGCGGCGGCGGGGCGTCAGGCGCTGCGGCGCTCGGGCCCCCCTCGCCGCGCAGCGCAGCGCAGCTGCTGCCGTCCCCTGGTACGCGGCCGCCGCCGCCGCCGCCGGCGCCGCCGGCGCGTGCGCGTGCTGCGTGCCTGGATGCGGGGGTCGGTGTTGCCCAGCTGCGGGTCGTTCACGGTCACGTACGCGCCGCCGTCCGCGCCGCGCGCAAACTTGAGGCCCAGCGGCTTGGGCAGGTCAACCTGCGCGCGGCGGCGGCGCGGCGCCCCGGCCGGTCTGGGCGCTGCCGCCGCTGCCAGCGCCGCTGCCAGCGCCGCCGCGACGCGCTCGGCGGCGCTGGCGAGCCCACGACGCGCTGACGCACCTCAATGTACTCCTCCGTGCCCGTGGGCGCGGCCGCCTTGGCCTGCGCGGAGAGCAGCACTCGCCCGCGGGCCTGGGGGCAGCGCGCGGCGCGCGGGGTGAGCCTGGCGCCAATTGGGCGGGCCCACGCGGCGCGCGGGGGCCGCCCCCCGCCCCTCACCTGCGGCTGCGGCCTGGCGGAGCCGCGCGGCGCGCCAGCGGCCCTGCGAGCGCGGCGACGTCCGTGGTCAGGGGCTGCCGCGGCGCGCGCGCTGCGCCCCAGCGGCGCGCCCCGCGCGCCGTCGCTCCGGTCCGCGGTCGGGCGCCGGCGCACCTGAACGCCCGCGCCTGGAGCTGCATCGTGTGCCCGCCTGCTGCTGCCGATGGCTGGGGGCGCTGCTGCCGCCTGTCGTCTCTGCGCCGCGCGCCTCTGCGTCTGCTGGCCACGTGAACAGGGAGGATGACGGGCGTGGGAGCGCGCGGCCACGTCGTGGGGGAGGAGCATCGAGCGCGCGCGTGCGACTGTCACATTTCGCGAGCTGCAAACTAGAAGCCGCTGCGCGGCTGCGCGGCGCTGCTCACCACCACCTGCCGGCACTGAGGCACGCCGCCGCCAGCGCGCACGTCGCGCCGCACAGCCGCCAGCCAGGGCCAGCTCGCCCACAGCTGCTCCCCCCGGGCCCTGGCATCAGAACAGCTCAGCCAGTGTTCTGCGCGCCATAGTCGGGCGCCCGGCCTGCGCCGGCGCCAGCGGCGGCGGCGCTGAGCAGCGGCGCTCGCGCGGCGCGCCCTACCCCCGCGCCGGGCGCAATGGGCTGCGCTTCCTCCAGGCCCCCGCGGTCTGGGGAGGCCGGCGACGAGCTGCGCGAGCCGCAACGTGCGGCGGCGGGCGCGCTGCGCGGCGGCGCGCGCGGCGCGGCGCGGCGCGCTGCGCCCGACCCTGCCCGCGCCACGCGCAGCCGCGCTCGGCGGCAAGGCCGCCACCACGCGCGCGCGGCGCCTGTCCTACTCCGTGGAGGCCAGGGCGGTGCGCCCCATGACGCTCCTCCGCGGCGCGGACGGCTCGGCGGAGCTGCGACAGGTCTCGGCCGGCGGCGGCAGCAAGGGCGGCGACGGCGGCGGCGGCGCGCGCGCGCGAGACCTCTCCTGCGTCACAGCCGGCAGCGTGAGCCCACCGCGCGCCGCCCGGGGCCGGCGCCACGCCGCGTGCGGGCCGTCCTGACAGCCCGCGCGCCCGCGCCGCCCGCAGGCTGCGCCGTCGGAGAGGGTCGGGGCCGCCGGTGAGGCCGGCGCTGCGCCTGGCGCGGCGCGGCCCGTCGAGGTCGCGGTCGCGTGCGTGAGCGTCGCGGGGCGCGAGCCGGGGTACCGCAAGACCAACCAGGACAACTGCTTCGCGTACGAGCGCTTCGTCACACACCAGCAGGCGCTCTTCTGCGCCCTCGACGGCCACGGCCCGCACGGTGCGCCGCGTGCGCTTTCGCGTGCGCGCGCGCACGCGCGCCGGCCCGCCCGCCGCAGCTCACGGCGCACGGGCACCGCCGCACGTGCGCCACACGCCCCAGGGCACTTGGTGTCGGGCTTCGTGAAGCAGCACCTGCCCGGCCTGCTCGTCGCCGCGCTCACCAGCGGCGGGCAGGACGTGCCCGGCGCGCTGCGGTCGAGCTTCCTGGACGTGGACGCCGCGCTCGCGCGCAGCGCGGTGGACTGCGAGTTCAGCGGCAGCACCTGCTCGCTCGTGCACATGCAGGCGCGCAGCACGGCGCGCGGGCGCGCGGGCACGGCGCGCGGGCGCGCGGGCACGGCGCGCGGGCGCGCGGCACGGCGGCAGACGCGCAGGCGCGCCGCCGACGTGCCCCCGACGTGCCCCCGCGCAGGGCAGCAAGCTCGTGTGCGCGTGGGTCGGCGACAGCCGCGTCGTGCTGGGGCGCCAGGAGGGGCGAGGGCGCGGCTGGGCGGCGGCCGACCTGAGCGCGGACCACAAGCCCACACTCCCCGAGGAGGCCGCGCGCATCGCCGCCAGCCACGGCCGCGTCGAGCGGTGCGCGGGCGCAGGCCGTGCGCCGGCGCGGGGGCGGGCGTGCGCCGCGCCGCGCCGCGCCGAGCCGCGCCGGCCGCCGATCCCGCGCCCGCCGCGCGCGCAGCCTGGTCGACGAGGAGGGGCAGCCCATGGGCCCGCACAGGGTGTGGCTGCAGGCGGCGTGGATCCCCGGCCTCGCGATGAGCCGGGCCCTGGGCGACCAGCTGGCGCACACGTGTGCCGCGGCGCGCGGCCGCGCGGCCCGCGCGCGCCCTCTCGGCGCACACGCCCGCCAACGGGCCGCCCCTGGCCCGCACCGCCGCCGCAGCGTGGGCGTGAGCTCGGAGCCGCAGGTCGCCGAGGTGAGCCTCACGCCGGCGGACCGCCTGCTCATCCTGGCGAGCGACGGCGTGTGGGAGCTCATGAGCAGCCAGGAGGCGGTGGAGCTCGTGGGCAGCACCGACACGCCGGAGGACGGCGCCCGCCTGGTGCGCGCCGGGCGTGCGCGGCCGACCGCCGCCGCGCGCCGCCCAGCGCCGGCGCAGCAGCGCGCCCAGCGCCGCCGCCGCTTCCGCCGCCGCCGCCGCCGCGCGGGGGGCAGCTGGTGGACGAGGCGCACCGGCGCTGGGTGGCGGAGGAGGAGGGCGTGGTGGACGACATCACCGCGGTCGTGGTGCACCTCCTGCACGCCCACCCGGCGGCGCAGGCGCAGCCGGGCGAGGCCGCGCGCTGACCGCGCCGGCGGCGGGGGGAGAGCAGCTGTGTGGCCGGCGGCGCGAGCGCTGTGCGCTGCGCATTCCTTGCTTTGGAGCTGTGCGCCGTGGCGCGGCGGCTCGGGGCTCAGCGCAGCGTGCTCCCCTACTTTTCACCCGACACTGCGAGAGACCTGTCGAGCCCGCTTGTGCGTGGTTTTTGTGCGTGATCTCTGTCCTTCCTTTTTCATCGCTGGAGAAGCGAGGCGTGCTGGATGAGTAAGCAGGGACTGGCGTGAAGCGAAGGCAGGGTGCGCACACAAACCCCCCGAGGCTCTGAGAAAACTCAAAACTCGCCGGGGCGCTGGCAGAACTGGCAAAACCGGGGCAGAACTGGCAAAACTCGTTACTCGGCGGGCGGCGGCCCGCCCAACCCTTCCAGCCCGTCAGGCGGCGGCGGCGGCGGCAGCTCCGGCAGCGGCGGCGGCTGCTGCGGCAAACAAAGCTGGTGCAGCAGCAGCAGGGCCTGCTGCTCGGTCATCAGCGGCGCCCCACCAGCAGCCGGGGGCGGCAGCAGCGGGCGCTTGCCCTGCCGCTGCAGCTGCGCTGCTATCGCCTGAATCGCCGCCGTCTGAGCCCACAACCGTGAAGAACGCCGTGCGAATGGGGTGGGGCGGCCTTCCGCCCTTGCCGCGAGCTGCCTGCTGCTCCACCGAGCCCGCGCCATCATCGGTGCTGTCCGCCATGGCTGATCGGGCCGGCGCGCCGGCCAGAACGGCCACTGGAGCAATTGATCAGGTCGCTGACAGTGTCTGGGGGCCGCTACTGGCCGTGCTGTGGCCCGTGCGCCGCGCACTGCCAGTGCCGATGCCCCGCGTCACCGCTGGCAAAACTAGGAGTTCTGCCGGTTTGTGCGCCGGCCCCCGGCTGGCAAAACGTTGGCAGAACCTGGCAGAACTCAAACCGGCAGAACCGGCTGGGTTTGTGTGCGCACCCTGAGCGAAGGTCGAACTTCGCGCGCACACGGTCACGCCAACGGCAAAACCCAGGGGGCAGTCGCACCGCTCCGCGCTGCCGTTTGCGCGGGCGCCGCGCGGACCGCTCACTCCGCGGCCCCGCCGAGCCGCTCTCGCGTCGCGTAGGGCTTCGACGCCGCTGCTGCCGCCGCTGCCGCTCGCGCCGGCGGCGCGCCCGCGCACGCGCGCCACTCCCCCCCGCGCCGCATGGCGCCGCTCCGGCGCCCGTGAGCCATGGCCGAGCGCGTGCTGCTGGCCGGCGCCGGCGGCGCGGCGCTGCCCGGCGTCGACCCGGCCTCCGTGCCCAGCGGCCTCTTCTGCTACACCCAGGACGTCAGCTACTCGCACCGCGTGGACAACCCCGGTGAGCCGCGCCGGCGCGCGGGCGCCGCGTGGCCCAGGCCGCCGCCGCTGCGCCGCTGCCGCCGCTGCTGCGCGCGCGCCGCCGGCCGCGCTGCTGGCGATCCCGCCCGCCCGCCCGGCGGCGCGGTCGTCGCGCAGGGCAGTACAACTGGTGCATCGTGCCCAGCAGCTCCTACGATGTCACGCTCTTCGGCGGCGTCGCGGTCGTGCTGGCGTGCCTGCTGCAGGGCAAGCTCAACACGCTCATGGTCCTCGTCGCTGGTGCGTGGTGCCACCACCACCCGCCGCCGCCGCGGCACGGCGCGCCGCCGGCAGCGGCAACCGCGGGCGGCGGCCGGGGCGGCGACCGCGCGCGCCTGCTCGAGCGCGCGCGCGCGCCGACGCCGCGCCCGCGCCGCGCCCGCGCCCGCGCCCGCGCCCGCGCCCGCGCCCGCGCCCGCGCCCGCGCCCGCGCCCGCGTCTGCCGGCAGGCGCCGTGCTCATGGCGGTCGCGTGGCCGGTCAACCTGGGCGCGCTGGGCAACAGCATCGCCATCTGGCTGGGCATCGCGCCGTGGCAGCTCTTCTTCTACGTCTTCCTCCCGCCCCTGCTGCTCGACGCCGCGGTGCGCATCGACTGGTTCATGTTCCGCAAGGTGCGCGTGCCGAACATGGGACGCCGGCGACCGTTGTCGCACGTCGCTGCTCACGCTGCGCGCCTCGCCGCTCTTGTTTGCTGCAGCGCGCGCCGCCGCCGCGGGGCCCCTGCCGCCGGCCCGCCAAACCCGCCGCGCCGCCGCCGCCGCCGTGTGCGCGCGCCGCGCCCCGCCGCCGCGCCCCCAGAGCTTCATCCAGGTCTTCACGCTCGCGTTCCTCGTCGTCGGCGCGACGTGCGCCGCGTGCGTGCCCATCATGCTCTACATGCTCGACCTCCGCAAGTACGGTGAGCCGCCGCGGCGCAGCAGCAGCAGCAGCAGCAGCAGCAGGGGCTTCGCAGCAGCAGGGCGGCGCGGCGCGGCGGGCGGGGAGCGGAGGCACGCGCGCCTGCACGGCGGCGCACCGCGCGCCGCGCTGCGGCGGCGGCGCACCGCGCGGCGCGCTGCGGCTGCGCCGCGTCACCGCGTCGTCGCGTGGCGCGGCGGCGCCGCGCAGGCTGGAACTGGCTTCACGCGTGCATGTTTGGCGCGATGGTCGCGTCGACGGACGCGGTCGCGATCGTGAGCATCATGAAGACCGCGGGCGGGCCCAAGCGCCTGCGCGTGATGCTCGAGGGCGAGTCGCTGCTGAACGACGCGAGCGGGCTGACGCTGTTTGAGGTCTTCTTCCACCTGGTGCGCCAGCGCGCTTAGGGGGGATGCAAGCGCGCACAGCGCGCAGCGCACGGCGTGGTGCGCTGCGCGCGCCCGGCCGGCCGCGGCGCGGCGACACGCCGCCGCCGCGGCGCCCGCCCCGGCGCCGCGCGCGCGCGCCGCGCAGATGCAAGTCCAGATGAGCCACCCCGAGGCGACGGGGCCGATCGGGGAGACGATCGGCCACGTCTTCCTCGCCGTCTTCCAGCTCGCAACGAGTGCGCCGCCGCCGCGCACGACCGCGCACGACCGCACCCGCCCGCATTCCCGCCGCCCGCGCGCCCGCCCGCTCACGCGCCTCTCTCTCTCCCCGCCCACCCCCCCCCTCCCCCCCTGCCTGGCACGCGGCGGCCAGTCGGGTTTGTGATGGGCATGGCCTTTGGCGTCGCGACGCGGCTCTTCCTGCGCTTCATGCGCCACATGGGCGCGGGGCACGACCAGGAGGTCGCGCTCACGCTCGGCATGGTGCGCCGCCGCGCCGCGATCTGCCCCGCGCGCGCGCGCGCGCCGCCGCGCGGCCACAGGCGGATGGATGCACGGGGACGCCCGCGCGGCGCGCGCCGGGCTGGCGCCCGGCGCAGCGCCGCGCCGCGACACCCGCACCCGCGTCCGCCGCCCCCGCGTCCGCCGCGCCCGCGTGCGCGTCAGGCCTACCTGGCCTACTGGATCACCGCGGTGCCGTGCAAGGGTTCGGGTGCGCAGGGGCTGCCGCCGGCGGGCTGCGCGGCCGCCGCCCGCCACGCGCGCGCGCGCGGCCGCCGCCGCGCCGCGCCATGTGTGGTCGGTCCCCCCCTGAGCGCACCGGCGGCGCCGCGCAGGCGTGGTCGCGGTCGCGGTGCTGGGCCTGTACGGCGCGGCGACCAACTGGTGGGACATGTCCACCGCCGCGCACCACACCTTTGACGGCTTCTGGGAGACGACCGCGTTTGTGGTGCGTGCCGCGCCGCGCCGCGCCGTGCGCGGGGAGGCGTTTGCGGGGCGCGCTGCGGGCGGCGCGGCGCGCCCAGGGGGCGCGACGGCGACCGCCCGGCGCGGCCGCCCCGCTGCTGCTGCCGCGCCAGGTCAACTCGCTGGTCTTCCTCTACTCCGGCGCGAGCGTGGTCAACTTTTTCATACGGTGACCGACGCGCGCGGCGCACGCGCGGCGCCCGCGGCACGCGCCCTCCCCCTCCCGGCCCACCCCTCCTCACCCCTCCTCCCACTCCCTTTGCTGAACCGCCGCCGCCGCTGAACCGCCGCCGCCGCCACTCAACCCCCAGCGCGTCGAACGACCTGCTCTCGCTCAAGCTCCACCGCGGCGACCTCGCGACGACGCTGTGGATGGTGCCGATCATCTACGCCATACTCATGCTCCTGCGCTTCGGCCTCACCGCCGCGTTCCGCCCGCTGTTCATCGCGATACGGGGCGACATGAGCTTCAGCGAGTGCATCTTCATAACCGTCGCGGGCCTGCGCGGCAGCGCGTCGCTCATCATGGGCAGCGCCGTCGTCACGTATCAGACGAGCGGCACCAAGGGCGCGCCAGAGTTCTCGGTGCGGCGCCGCGGCCGATGCCGCGGCGGCGCCGCGGCGGCGCGCGCGCGGGCGCAGCCGGCGCCGCGCGCCGCGTCGCACACACCCCTCGGCGCGGCGCTGCGCGCCGCGTCGCGTCTGTGGGCAGGTGGTCAAGGCGATGATGGTGTTTTGGACGGCCGGCTTTGTGCTGCTGACGCTGCTCATCAACGCGCCGCTGCTGCCCACCGTGCTGCGCCTCACGGGACTCTCCGACGTGCGGCGCCGCCGCGCACACCGCCGCCCGGGCCTGCGCCCCGCGCCGCGCGCGGCCCCGCCCGTGCCCATGGCCCGCCACGCGCGCGCCGCGCGCGCCGCCACAGGTGCCGCCGAAGCAGCTCGCGCGGCGGCGCCGAGCGGTCGCGGCGCTGGGCGACCACACGGCCGCCGTGCTGGAGCAGCTGCGCGACGCCGAGGATGAGCTGCTCGCCGGTGCGGCGCGGCGGGGCGCGGCGGCGCGGTGCTGCGCGGCGCGCGCCGGCCTCCGCAGCGCGCGCTCGCCGTGCCGACGCGGCCGACGCGCCCGCGCCCGCCGCGCCCGCCGCGCCCGCCGCGCCCGCGCCGCAGGCGTGGACTGGGCGCAGGTCGCTGCGTTTGTGGACCACGGGCGGCGCTATGGGGCCTTCACCGGGCAGGCCAAGCCGCACAAGCCAAGCAGGCTCGCGCGCGTCGCGCTCCGCCTGTGGGCGGCGGTCTGCGGCTGCTGCGGCCGCGGCCCGCCCGGCGGGGCACCGCCGGCGGCGGAGAAGGGCGGCCGCAGCGAGCACGGCCGCGGGAGCAGGAGCCGCCACGGTGGCGGCGGCGGGCCGGGCTCGCCCGACGGCGGCGGGCACCGCAGCCGCCACGGCAGCGGCGGCCTGAGCCGCGCGGCCACCGGCGACAAGGCCGGCGAGCCGGGGGAGCTCGGCGGCGGCGCCGACCTGGAGCACGGCAACGGCGTGCTGCGCGGCGGCAGCGCGGGCCCGGCGTGCGGCAGCGCCACCAGCGCCGGCCGCGCCGCGCAGCGCAAGAGCAGCAGGCTCAGCGCCCGCCGCGCCAGCCAGCGCGCCTCGCGGGAGGAGGGCCGCCGCCCCACCGACTCCCACGCCGGCGGCACGGTGTCCGACGACGAGGGCAGCAGCAGCGACGCCAGCGGCCGCAGCGCTAGCAGCACGAGCAGCAGCACCAGCACCGCCACCAGCAGCAGCAGCGGCAGCGGCGGGCTGCTCAACAGCGTGCTGCCCATGTTTGGCGGCGTGTTTGGCAATGAGGTGGATGTGCTGCACCAGGAGTGCCCCTTCCTGGGCAGCAGCAGCGCCAAGCCCGCCAGGACCCCCGCAGGCCCGGCCGCGGAGGCCGGCGGCCACGCGGACCAGGCCGCCGCCGGTGGCGGTGGTGGCGGCGGCGCAGCCAGCGGCAGCGGCTCCGGCGTGCTGAGCCGCTTCTGGGCGCAGCGGGCGCGGCAGGCGCCGCTGCCGGTGGCGAGCGGCGGGGGCGGCGCGGGCGCGCCGGCCGCGGGGCCGCCGCCGCCCGGCGGGGAGCCCCTGCCGCCGCTGCGGCTGCCGAGCGCGTTTGCGGCGGCGACCGCCTCGCGCTCCGCGGCGGCCGACGCGCTCAGCAGGCACAGCGGCAGCCGCGGCGGCGCGCCGGGGGGGTCGCCCTCGGCGCACTCGTCCAAGAGCGCGTCCGCGCTGGGCGGCCGCGGCCTCGCCACGCGCAGCGCCGCGCCGGCCTTTGTCTACGCTGACCGCGCGCCGCTGCCGCCGCCGCCCGGCGGCGCCGGCGCCGGCGCCGCGCCCCGCGCCGGCGGCTGGGGCCTCGCCGGCTCGGTGTCGGCGGGCGGGCTGGCGGCCGGCGGCGGCGGCGCCGAGGCGGAGCGGCCGGCCGGCTCGCCGCGCGCGGGCGTGCGGCCGGCGCTGCCGCTGCAGACGGACAAGGCCCTCGGCCGCACCAGCGGCATGTACCGCGGGCTCGCGACGCGCTCGGTGGGCCTCGGCGGCCTCGGCGCCGCGGGCGGCAGCGCGGGCGACCTCGCCGGCGCCGGGCGCGGCGCGCTGCCCCCGCACTTGCCGGAGGGCGAGGAGGCGGCCATGGGCTGCCCGGGCGGCGGCGGCTTTGACCCCGCGGCCGCGGCGGTCGACATGGTGTCGCTCGCGCGCTGCAGCCGGCGTGGCGGCGGCGGCGGCAGCGACGCCACCTGCGACGACGTGCTGGCTCGGCCAGCACCGGCGGCGCGCAGCCTGGCCTGCCGCAGCGCCGGCCTCGCAGGTGGGTGGGTGTGGGTGTGTGGGGCCGGGGGGCTGGGGCGGCTGCGCCGCCCGTCACGGCCCCGCTGACTGCCCGCGATGACTGCCGGCGCCGCCCCGCCCGCCCGGCCGCAGGCGCGTACGCCTCACGGGGCTCCCTCGACGGCGACGCGCCGGGCCTGCCCGCCCGCGGCGCCGCGGGCCTCGCGCGGCAGGGGAGCGGCACGCACGGCGCGTCGGCGGGCGGCGGCCCAGGCGCCGGCGCCGCGGCGCCGCGCGGGCTGGCCACGCGCAGCGTCAACCCCCACCTGCCCCCGGTCGCGCCGGTCGCGCCCAGCCTCTACACCATCTCAACCGGCCTCGGCGCCGCGTACGGCGCCAGCGCGCGGCGCGGCGCGCCGGCCGGCGACGCGCCCCCGCGCGGCCTCGCGGCGCACTCGGTGCCGCTGGAGCACGGCGCACACGACGCGCGCGACGCGGCGCCGGCGGGCGAGGGCCCGCCGCGCGGGCTGCTGGCCGCGCTGCGCAAGTCAGTCGCGCGCGTGAGCAAGCTGAGCCTGGGGTCGGGCCGCGGCGGCGGCGAGGGGAGCGACGACGAGCGCCCGCGCGGCCTCGACAAGTCGTCCACCGGCCTGGCCAGCGACGCCAAGTGCGGCGAGGAGCTCGCCGACGCGCGCAGCTGGCTGCTCTCGGGTGCGGCAGGGCGCGCCCGCGCCCGCGCGCACCGCGCCGCGCCGCGCCGCGCCGCGTTGCGTCAGCGACGCCCGCAGCGCGCCGGCCGCCGCCGCCGAGCGCCCCTCTCCCCCTCATCCCCCCCCCCCACACACACACACACCCCACGCTACACCCAGGCCTGAAGCGCTACTTCCACTCCAAGCGCATGGAGGGGCTGCTCAGCGCGCGGGGGCTGCGCATCCTCGACGCCGCGTGCGAGGCCGCGCTGGAGGACCCCAGCCGCCCGCTGATGCTCTGGTGCAACATCAGCAGGCGCGGCGCCAGGCGCCCCGCCGGCTGCGCACAGGCGCCGCGCCGCGCCGCGCCGCGCCGCCGTGCGCGCCCGCCGGCGCAGCGCGCTCGCCGGCGCGGCGCCAGCCGCCGCGCCCCGCGCCTGCCGCCGACCGCCGCCGCGCCCGGCCGCGCCCGCCCGCGGTCGCGCAGGGACGCGGCCAACAACCTGGTGGTGCGCTGCATCACCTACAGCCTCTTCCTCTGCCGCCAGGCCAGCGTCAGCCTCGGCACCCTCGGCGCCGTGGGGCGGCTGCTTTCGTGGCCGCTGCGCGCGCTCGCGAGCATGCTGCAGCGCCCGCTGAACAAGGTGCGCGCCGCCGCCGCCTGGGGCCGGGCCGACGCGGCGTGTGCCACCCCCCCCCCCCCCGGGGCCGGGCTGACGCGGCGCCGCGCGTGCCGCCGCGCGCGCTAGGTGCTGCTGGCGAGCGTGGAGGTGGGCATGGAGTACCTCATGGGCCTCACCACAAGCCCCTACGTCGAGTGGCTGCAGGCGCGCACCGCCGCCCCGCGCTGCCCCGCGCGACGCGCCGCCCCGCCGCCGCCGCGGCAGCGCTCCCGCGCTCACACGCGCCGCCGCCGCCGCCGCCGCCGCCGCCGCCGCTGCCGACGCGCAGGAGGGCGAGGCGTGGTCTGCGCTGCTGGGCGAGGTGCAGGATGAGACGGGGCGCGTCGCGCAGTTCCTGATCGACCGCGAGGTCGAGGCGCCCGAGCGCTACAGCGCGGTGCAGAGCTACCGCGTCGCCAGCGCGGTGCTGCGCCAGCAGCGGCTCTTCGTCGACGTGCGGCGCGCGGCGCGCGGCGCGCGGCGCACGCGGCGGCCAGCGGGTGCCGCGCGCGCCGCGCGCGCCCGCCGCCGAGCGCGCCCGCACCCGCCCCGCCCCGGGCGCCCGCCGCAGAGCCTGTTTGAGAGCGGCATGCTCGACGGCGGCGAGGTGTCGACGCTGGCGCACCCGATCGAGGCCGCGGAACGCCGCCTGGAGCTGATGGGCCCCGTGTGGCGCGCGCCGGGCGTGGGCGAGGTGCTGCGCTCGCTGCCCTTCATGCGCGGCCAGGCGCCGGCCGTGCTCGACTTCCTGCTCAAGTGCGCAGACCGCAGCAGCACGCACAGCGCGCGCACAGCGCGCGCACAGCGCGCGCAGCGCGCAGTCGGGGCGCCCTCGGGCGCGGCGCGCGGCCGGCCGGCACGCGCCCGGCCGGCACGCGCCCGACCGCAGCGACCGCCGCGCCGCGCAGGCACGGGCACCTCGTGATGTTTGGCGCGGGCGAGGCGCTGCCGGTGGGGCGGGACTTCTTTGTCGTGCAGAGCGGCATCATCAAGGTGCGGCGGCGCGCTCGCGCGCGTGTGTGCGTGAGGGGGGGGGCACACGCGAGCACGCGCGCTGCGCCCTCGCACCCGCGGCGCCTTCAAGTGTGCCGCCCGCCCGCCCGCCCGCCCGCCGCGCCCAGGTCACGTACCAGCCCGACCTGGGCCCCGCCCAGGAGTACTTCCTCGGCGCGGGCGGCGTCTTCAGCCTCTACGCCGCGCTCACCGGCGAGGCGCTGCCCGGGACGACGGCCGCCGTGGCGCAGGGCAACGCGCTGGGCAAGGGCCCCGTGCTCTTCTGCTTTGGCGCCAAGGGCCTGCGCAAGCTCAGCGCGCTCGCTGCGGGCGGCGACGCCGCGTTCCAGCAGCTGGAGCTCGACATGTGGCGCCTCGCGGGTGGGAGGGGCCGGCGGCGGCCGCGCGCGCGCGCGCGGCGCAGCGCGCGCGACGCACCCCCGCGGCGGCCGGCCCACCCGCCGCGGCCCCGCCCGCCCGCCGCGGCAGGGCTGTTCCTGCTGGAGCGGCTGCGGCCGGCGGTGGACCTGGAGGTGTCGCAGGCCCTCGCGCGCCTGGCGCCGAGCTCGACCGCCCACGGCGACAGGCACGCGCCGCGGCGGGCGGCCCGCGGCCCGCGGCCCGCGCCGCTGGGGGCTCGGCTCACGCGCCGCACGCGCGCGCGCGTGCACGCGCCCCGCCGCGCGCAGGTCGGGGGCGCGCGGCAAGCGCGTGAGCAAGGCGGCGCGCGCGGCGTGGGTGCGCGCGCACCTCGCCGCGCTGCGCTGCGACCTCAAGGCCCAGGTCGTGAGCGCGGAGCTGCTGCTGCTGCCGCGCGGGTGCAGCGTGGCGCAGGAGGGCCACGCCATGCTGCTCCAGGGCAGCGCCCAGGTGCGGCGGCGGCGGCGGCGCGCGCCCGCTCGGGCGCTCGGGGTGCAGGGCTGCTGCTGCGCGCGCCCGCGCCCCGACCGCCCGCGCCCCGACCGCCCGCGCCCCGACCGCCCGCACGCCGACCGCCCGCGCGCCGCCTCAGGTCAAGGTGGTGGACCCGGCGGTGCTGGCCGACCCAGGCGCGTCGGAGGTCGCGCGCTGGATGACGAGCGCGGGGCGGCACCAGCACAACAGCGTGCTGCCCTGGCTCTGGGAGGTCCTGGGCGCAGACGACCTCGCGCACGCCCCGGGTGGGTGCCCGTGCCGAGCAGCAGCCCGCGCCGCGCAGCCCAGCGCCGCCGTGCAGCCCACGCCGCCGCGCCGCGCCGCGCAGCCCCGCCGCTCACCAGCGCACGCCGCCGCCGCCGCCGCCGCCGCCGCAGCCGCGCTGCGCCGCCCGCTGGCGGTGACCATCACAGCGGGGCCCGAGGGCGCGACCCTGCTCGTGTGCCCCCCGGCGGGCGCCGAGGAGGGCGCGCCGGTGCAGCTGGCGCAGCGCGCAGCCTCGGTCGGGCGCCGCGCCGGCCCGGGCGGGCCGCGCGGCGGCGGCGAGCCCAACCCGCTGTCGCGGCGGAGCGGCGGCGAGGCGCCCGGGGCGCACCACCACCCGTTCACGCGGCGCTCGCTCGCGGCCGCCGCGGCGGCGGAGCGCGTCATGGAGCCCCTGCCGGGCGGGCCGCCGCCGCCGCCGCGCCCGCTGGAGCGCATCAGCGCCGGCTCGGCAGGTGGCGGCGCGTCGCTGACGCCGGCCACGTCAGTCACCACGCCGGGCGCGCCGGCGGCACCCGGCGCGGCGGCGCCCGGCGCGGCCACGCTGCGCGAGCTGGGTCGCCGTTCTCCGCTGCAGCTGCGCTCGTCGCTGCCGCTGGCGGGCGCGCCCATTGACAACGCCGCGCTCGTGGGGGGCATGCAGGGCGACGGCGGGAGTGGCGCTGCGGCGGCGCTGTCCGCGCTCGACGAGGCCGGTGGCGGCAGCGAGGCGCCGCGGCGCAACCGCTCGCGCCGCCCGCTGAAGGGCGGCGGCGAGCGCGCCGGCGAGCGCCGCGGCGGGGCATGATGCGGGGCTGCAGCGCGCGCGCTGTACAGCGTCGCGGGGCTGGGCGGGGCGGCAACTGGTCCGGAGCGGTGGGTCCGAGTCATTGGTTGGCCGGCAGCCTGCTGCTTATCTCTAATCCAACCGAGTCCGCGTGCGTGCGGCCTGACGCAGCTGTGCGCCGGCCACGGGTGCCAGCGGCGCGCCTTGAGCGCGCGCGCCGCCAGGCCGTGGCTGGGCGAGGCGAGGCGAGGACTGGGTCGGTCGGCGCGCGTGCAGGCGCGCGTGTGTAAACAACGGGGGGCCCTGCCAACCGCGCTGGCCGCACGCGCGTCCGCCTGCCTGCCTGCAGCCCCACGCTCAGACTGCAGCCGGGCGCGCTGCTCGCCGCCAGCATCCGTCAGCCAGACTCCTGCCAGGTCTGGCACGGCGCTGCCCCGTCTGCGCACGGCTCAGTCTGGCAGCGCGCACAGGGGGAAAGGGCACTAAGGAACGGGGCGACGTTTGTGGTGTTGTTGAGATCAATCGATTACCACCAGCGCCGCGCGGTTGAATGCACCGCAGGGCCAGCCCGGCGGTGGCAAGAGGAGCACCAACACGTCAGCATTTGTGCAATGCCCAGGTGACGGTGTGGGTTCCGCTGGTAGCGTACAGCCTGGGGGTGTCTCACGACACCGCGTCTCATCTATTCATTGCTGTGGGCAGGTTGGGGGTCTTGCAGCGGCTCATTCCAGAGCCACACCACACACTGCCCGCATCAAAAAGGGACGGGACGCCCGGGGTCACGCACGCAACACACCATAAGCCCGCGCGCGGCGCGCTCAGTTGCGGCGGATGGTGATCTTGCCGGTCGCGGCCCACTGCGCGAGGGGCACGTACTTGGCGATCTGGGCCTGGAACTGGCTGTCCACCAGCATGGCCTGCAGGCGCTGGAAGTCGGGGAAGCCGTAGCTCACGACGATGCTGGTGATGAGGTCCGGCGGGCAGACGGCCGGGTTGACCGTGCAAATGTCCGTGCCGGGCGTGATGCCGTTCTGCACGAGCAGATCGATGAGGGTCTGCACGTCCATGCCCGGAGGGGGGGTGAGCACCACCTCCACGCTCAGGGTCGCGTTGCCGCCGGGCTCCTGCGGGGCGGGGGCGCGCGCGGCAGGCAGGGTGAGCAGGCGGCGCAGGCAGCGGGCGAGGCATGGCAGGCGGCGCGCGCCCGAGCAAGCCAGGCGGCGCACGGCGCAGCACGCACCTGGGTGCAGGTCACGGGGCCGACGAAGATGCCGACGCCCAGGGGGCCGAGCACGGCCTCGAGCGCGGCAGTGATGTTCTCGCGGGCCTGCTCGTCGTTGATGTCGGCGCAGGTGATGCCCGGGGCGAGGGTGATGGTCACCGTGATGGGGAGCTTGTTGTCGGGCACCGGGGGGAAGTACTTCTTGTTCCACTTGAACTTGTACACGTCGTACACGTCGTCGGCCTTGGAGCACTTGACCTTGAAGCCCGCGAGCGGGTAGACCTGGCGGTAGTAGTAGTCGACCTTGCTGTCGCAGGCGGTGGTGCCGCAGGCCGTCTCGTACTTCTGGTAGTTGTCATAGTCCTTGTAGTAGTGCGTCTTCTTGCCGTCGGCGCCGTCGTGCTTGTAGTAGCTGTCGTACTCGGTCCAGCTCTTGCCGTACTTGTTCTGCACGTAGCCGTACTTGTCGCTGCCCTTGCCGTGCTTGTACCAGTCGGGGTCGCACGTGCTGCCGCAGCCGCCGCAGCCGCAGTCGGCCCACTCGGGCTTCTTGGGCGCCTCGTACACCTCGCACTTGCTGCGCGCGCGCAAGAAAGGAGGTGGGGCGTCGGCGGTGAGGTGTGAGGCGGCCAACCAGGCAGGGCAGCAGGGCCAGGCAGTGCGCGCGTGCGTGTGGGTGGGAGGGCAGCGTGCCGGATGGCTGCCCGCGCGCAGCCGCAGGGTGACAGCGCGGATGGCTGCCTGCGCGCAGGCCAGGCAGGGCCAGGCGGCGCGCGCGCGCAGGCCGTACGCGCAAGCGTGCGCGTCGTGGCGTGCGGCGCGCGCACCTCTCCCAGCCCCAGCCGTAGCCCTTCTTGGAGTAGTAGTCGAGGTCGGCGCCGGCGGCGTCCTCGAGCAGGTGGCGGCCGTACTTGTCGTGCTTGTCCTTGCCCCACTTGTAGCTCTGGTAGTCCTTGCCGTACGACGTGTAGTCGCTGGGCGTGTAGTCGGCGGACGCGGAGCCGCAGGTGAAGTTGCGGTTCAGGTCGGTCCAGAAGGTGACCGAACTGTAGCCGTACCTGTGCGGCACACACGCGCGCGGGCAGGTGGGCGGGGCGGCGGTTAGGGCTGCAACGCGGGCAGCGGCGGCGCGGCCCCCTGCGCGCGCGCGCGGGCCCGGCAGAGGCAGGTGCGGCACGAGCACGCAGTCCCCGTGCGCGCGCGCGCAGGCGCGGGGCGCGGGCACTCACTTGCCGCCGCGGCAGGCCTCGACCTTGACGATGTTCTCGAGCGCGCCCAGCACGAAGCTGGCGCAGCCGGGAGCAACGCAGTTGGCGCTGTAGTAGCCGCCGTCGGGGCGGGAGCAGAAGGTCTTGTAGCCGGTGTACTCGTTCTTGTAGGCCATGCCGGTCACGACGCCGTTGGCGTCGCTGTAGCAGTACAGGTGGGTGATGCGGCCGGGGAACTCCTTGCCGTCCATGTCCAGGCCGGTGTAGACCTCACCGTCCTTGGTCATGGTGGTCTCATCGTGGTACTCTGTGCGGCGGGCGGCGGCCGGAGCGGGCAGGGTGAGGGTCGGCCGCCGGGTGGCGGGGTTGGTTGGCGGCGGTTGGCCCCGCCCAGGGTCGCGCGGCGCCCGCCCTGCCCCGGCGAGGCTGATAACGCGCTGTCAGTGCCGGGGGTAGGCTCGGCGCGCCCCGGCGAGGCGCGGCGGGGTCGGGCCGGCGTGCCGGGACCCAACCGCCCGCCAGGGGCGGCCCGCCGCGCCTCGCCAGGCGCCCGCGCTGGCCCGCGCGCGCGCGCTGAGCATCCAGCGGGCTGTTCTGAGCCATAGGCTGCGCGCCAGCGGGCTGGGGCGCGCTGTCGGCGCGGCGCCGGGCACTCACTGGCGGAGGCGCCGGCCACGAGGGCCAGGAGCGCCAGGGCGACGGCGAGCTTCGCCATGGTGGGTGCTGCAGGCGTGGGCGGGCAGTGCGGGGCGGGGCGGGGTCAGGGCGGGCCGGGGCGGGGGTCGGCTGGGAAACAGCCGCGCGGCGCCGGCCCGCCCGGCTCGCCGGCGGGCCGCCGCAGCGCGCGCGGCGCTGAACAAGCTGTGCCGAGCGCGATCAAAGCGTCCTGGCGCTGCGCCGGGGGCCGGCGGGGCGTCGTTGGCCGGGGAGCGGCCAACGGTACGATTGTTGACTGCGGCCCCGCGCGGCGCGGGCTGGGCTCCTCGGCTTACCTTATCGACGCGGGCGCGTCCAGGGTCCCCAGATGTGTCGGGGCGGGGCGGCGCTGCGGCGTCTTGTAGGGGCGCGCGACCAGAAACGTGCGCCAGGTTTTAAGTTTTGCGGCTGAGCCGTGCGTTTCCGTTCGCCGGCCGTTCGGTAATCCAGGGGCTGCATTGCGATCGACACGCCACGCTCGACGCCCTGCGCGGACAGGGGGGCCTCAGGATGCACGGCGCGGCGCCCAATTCGATCGGCCTGCTGTCGAGCCAGCCGCGCCGCGTAGGGCGACGCAGGCAGTCCAGCGCAGTGCCGTAAATCCAGAGGAACTGCTCGGGAAGCTCTCAGTCGGCCGTCCGCGGTCACGCGGGGGCTTGCGGGATGGTGAGCTGGCGTCAGCCATCCTGTCGGAGCTGGCTGCCCGCCACGCGCCGCATGCCGCCCGGGCCGCGTGCCAGGGGTGAGGGGCACGCGGGTGCGTGCGCCTCTGCAAGCACGGCGCCGCGCAGGTGCCGGCGCGCGCAGGGTGGTTGGCGGCGGTTGTGGCGCCCGCTGCCAGCGGGCCGCTGGCCAGGCTGCAGCCTGGTCACGGCCCTGGCTCCCCCAGCGTGTGCGCCGGCGGGCATGGGCGCGCGGCCTGCCAGCTGAACCGCCTGACGCGCACACGGCCGGCGCGGCACAGCGCTGCGTGCCGCGCGTTGTGCGGCACCGCCGCCGCCGCTGCTTGCCGGTGCGTGGTGGCGTGCGCGGGCCTGCCCCACACCAAGACGTCACACGCGCACGCTTCACAACTCGCCACCACCATGCCCTCGCAGCCACGCTGAATGCACGACGGCAAACAACCGCCGCGCAAGCGAAAAACAGCACCTGCCACGCCCACCGACCTGCCCCTCGCGCATTGCTCGCTCGCGCACTCGCCGACCACTCCCATCCGGGACACACCTGCACACCACGCCTGGGAGCTCTGGGAACACGCTCAAACAAAGCACGCGCCGCCGCTCACTGCGCACGCGCGCCGCTCGGCGGCTCACGTCGTGCGCTCGCGTCGTGCACTCACGCAACCGTGGCGCTGGTGTTGAGCCCCGCGACCGCCAGGGCGTCGTTGCCGTGGCCCAGCACGAAGCGGCGCGTGAGCTGGCTGCAGCCGTACACGGACAGCGAGGCCAGGCGGCCGCACGCGTCGACCAGGCGCCCGAGCGCCGCCTCGGGCAGCTCGCGGCAGAATGAGACGTCCAGCGCGCGCAGCGTGTCGCGGCACGACGACGCGAGCGCCGCCGCCGTGGCGGCGCCCGCGCCGTGCACGCCGCTGACGCACAGCGCCTCCAGCGTGCCGCGCGCCGCGACCTCGCTCAGCGCCGCGTCGGTCACGCGCGCGCAGCGGCGCAGCGACAGCACGCGCAGGCGGCGCGCCGCGCCCGCCGCGGCGAGCAGGCCGGCGTCGCCAACGGCGGGGCACTCGTCGAGGACGAGCTCGTCCAGGCCCGCCCAGCCGCCCGCCGCGCCGCGCGGCCGCGCGGCCGCAAACGCCGCCAGCGCGGCGTCGTCGACGCGGGGGCACATCGCGACGCTCAGCGCGCGCAGCGAGGGGCAGCGCCCCGCGGCGGCCAGCACCGAGGCGTCGACCTCGGGGATTGAGTCCAGGCGCAGCCGCGCCAGGCCCACCAGCTGCGGCAGCAGCGCCGTAACGTCGGCGCCGGGCAGGCCGCGGCAGTGCGAGAGGTCCAGCGCGGCGAGCTGCGGCGCGGCGGCCGGCAGGCCCGACAGGAACGCGCCTGCGCGGCGCGGGCGTTGGGCGGGCCGGGGAGCGTTGGGCGGCAGCGCGGCGCGCGCCGGCGCGTGCCGCCCGCGCCGCCCGCGCCGCCCGGCCGCGGCGCGCGGGCGCGCCGGCTCGCGGGCACGCGGGCGCGCACACACACACCCGTGAGGCGGGACGCCGACGGCACCGCGAGCTCGTGCAGGCCCGGGCACGCCCCGACCAGGGCCAGCAGGGCCTCGTCGCCGAGGCGGTACGGGGCGCCGAGCCGCAGCACGCGCAGCGCGGGCAGCCCCACCGCCGCCAGCTCCGCCGCGGCGGCGTCGACAAAGCCGCGCCCGCAGCTGCCCAGCTCGAGGCGCTCCAGGCGCGCGGCGCCGACCGGCGCCGCGAGCGCTCGCTGCGCCGCGAGCGCTCGCTGCGCCGCCTGCTGCGCCGCCACCGCGGCCGCCGCCGGCGCGCCATCGTCGCTGCACTGCGGCACCTCGCCCTCGCCCGTGAGCAGCAGGCCCAGCAGCGCGGACATGGCGCCCGCGTCCAGCTGGCTGCAGTCGGGCAGCACGAGCTCGGTCGGCACGCCCGCGCCAAAGAGCTCGGCGACGCGCGGCGACAGCCGCCGCTGCGCGCACACCGCCGCCGCGAGCTGGCTGCGGATGGCGTCCGGCACGCCGACCAGCGACGTCAGCGAGTGCGCGTGCGCCGCGAGCACCGCCAGCGCGAGGCGGTACAGCGGCGCGACGGCGCCCACGGGCCGCGGCCCCAGCGCGGCGTCGCGCGCCGGCACCCACGCGACCTCGGGCTCTGCGGCCGGCGGCATGGACGGCGGCGGTGGGCGCGGACGGGCGGCGGCGGCAGCAGGGGGCGGCGCGGCCGGCGGCGCGGCGCGGGCAACCGCCGCGGGGCGCCGCCGCCCGCCGCCCGCGGCGCCGCGCACCCTGCGCCTGCGCCGCCTGCGCCAGGTGCTGCTCGCGCTGCTCCGCTGCCGCCTGCCGCGCGTTCACCAGCTCCACGGCGCTGCTCCAGGGGCCGAGCGCGCGAGCCTGCGGCAGGCACGGCAGCGGTCGGCGACCGCCGGGGGCGGCCCCGCGCGGCCGGCGCGCCGTTCGCGTCGCCGAAAGCACCCACCTCGTCTCCGCCGACGTGCACATTGCCCTCCGCGGCGTCGTCCTCGTTGCTGAAGTTTGCAAAGTGCGCGGCGCGCCTGCCGCGGCGGCAGCAGCAGCGGCGCGCGGAGGCGCGGCGTGGACGACAGCGCAGGCGGCGCCACGGCCATGATTTCACGCTCATGCGGCCCCCGCTCCGTTGGCGGTGCCTCACGGCGAGCCCGTGGCCGCGCGGCCCGTACCTGCGCGCGATGAAGGCCGCCTGCGCGCGCCGGTCGGTGCCTGCTCCAGCCGTGGGCTGCTGGGCCGCCCCTGCCTCGTCGCCCGCGTCGTCGGCGGGTCGCGCGCGCTTGCCCCGCGCCATGCTGATGAGTCCCCTGCTGCTGCCCGCGACGACGGCCCGCGCGGGCGCCTCTGCAGGTCTCGCTGGCCCGAGTGAGGCCGCTCGCCAGCGCTCGGCGCGCTCAGCAGGGGCGGGCGTGACCTGCGCGCTGGGACCCGGCCGTCGCGCGCCGCCAGAACCGCGCCGCCCGCACGGCTTCGGCTCCCCCGCCGCCGCGGCCCAGGTGCGCCGGGGGCGCCGGTGGCGTGCCACTTGCCCCCCGACCTAGTAGACAGACGACGCCCGCAACCTCTGCAACGCGCACGCACACACAACCAGCTAGGGACGCGCGCGCCGCCTGACGATCCCCGCCGCCGGCCGCGCGCGAGCAGCCATCAGCGCCCCTGCGGCCCGCCGCCGCGCAGCCGTCATGGCGTCGGCCCTGCGCAGCCTGCCCGGCCCGGGCGCGCTGCGCGCGCTGCTGGACGGCGCGGTGTGGCGGCAAAAGGTGTCGGACGACCTCGCCCAGCGCCTGCTTCTGTGGGTGTTTGGCTGCACCGTGATTGCGCAGCTCTGGCTCTGGCCCATCTTCGCCGTCCTCGCCGCCCAGTCGGCCACGGCCTGCGTGCTGCTCGCGAGGTGCGCGCGTGCGCAGGCCAGGCAGCACCAGGCTGGAGCGCCCTGCAGCGGGCCGCTCGCGCGCTGGCAGGCGCTCCTTGGGGCGTGCCAGCCGGGAGACGCGGCGACAGCCACGCGCTGCGCGCTGCGGGGCCGCGCACGGGACGCGGGGCAGCCTCGGTCGCGCGGGCGTGTCGGGCCGGGCGCGCGCGCAGCTGTTCAGCCCGCGGGGCCGCGCCGCGGGCAGCGGATGTATTGGTGGACCCGTGGAGAGGCGGGCTCGCCGCGGGGCGGCCGGCGCGGCGCGGCGGAGGGCCGCATTGCCACGCACGCGGGGCGGGCGCTGCCCGGCCCGCCTGCGGCCGGCGTGGGCCGCACGGCGCCACACGGCGCGGCGACGTCCGGGCGCGCCCCGACGACGCGCTCACCGGCGGAGGCGGGGTCCGCTTGCTGAGCCGCGCGCCGCCGCTGGTGCGCCCGCTGCTGCTCCGCTCGCGCAGCTACCTCGCCTGGGTCCTGTGGGGCCCCGGCCGGCGCGCCCGGTACAGCGAGGCCCCCTGGCATGCGCCCTGGCGGCAGTGAGCGGCGCGCTCGGCGCGGGGGCGCTCCGCGCGCGGGCGGCCAACCGCCGCGGCGTGCTGAGGCGGCCCGCCGCCCCGCCGCCCCGCCGCGCAGCCTGCCGGTCTGGCGGCACATGGGCGACTACCTGAGCGCGCGGCTCATCAAGACCGCAGGTGCGGCGTGCCCGCGGCGTGCCCCGCGGCGCCGCGCGCCCGTGCCGCGCGCGCCGCCGGGGCCACCCATCGCCGCCGCCGCCGCCGCCGCCGCGCCCGGCGCAGAGCTCGACCCGCGCGGGCGCTACGTGTTTGCGGCCTACCCCCACGGCGTCAGCGCCATCAGCGGCTGGGTGTCGTTCGCGACCGAGGCGGCCGGCTTCTCGCGCCTCTTCCCCGGTGCGCCCCACGCCGGCGCCGGCGCCCTGCGCCGCGCGCGCCAGCGCACCAGCGCACCAGCGCGCCCACACCCCGCCGCCCGCGCGCGTAGGGCTGCGGCCGTGGTGCATGACGCTGGCGAGCAACTTCAAGTGCCCCCTCATCCGCGAGTACTGCCTACTGTACGGCCTCCGCAGCTGCGAGGCGGCCGCCTGCCGCGCGATGCTCGCCGCCCCAGGGTCCGCGATCGTCATATTCCCCGGCGGCGCCGCCGAGGCGCTTGTCACCGAGCAGGGGCGCTTCAACGTGGTGCGCCGCGGCGGCGGCGGCTGGGGCAGCCGCTCGGCGGCGGTTGGGGCGCGCCAACCGCTCGGCGGCGCCGCCCGTGCCCACACCCGCGTGCCCGCGCGCGCCGCAGGTGCTCAAGCGGCGCAAGGGCTTTGCGCGCGTGGCGCTGCAGACGGGCGCGAGCCTCGTGCCGGTGTTTGCCTTTGGTGCGTGCGCGCGGCCCCGCGGCCGCCCGCGCCGCCGCGTGCCTGCGTCCGCGCCGCGTCGCCGCGCCGCGTCACACGCGTCTGCCGCGTCCGCGTCGCCCAGGCGAGACCGACTTGTTTGAGACCTACGTGCCGCCCCCGGGCAGCCTGCTGTCCAGGCTGCAGCGCCTCAGCCACCGCTACTGGGGCACCAGCCAGCCGCTCTTTCGCGGCGCCGGCATCTTTGCCGACAGCGGCCTGCTGCCGCTGCGGCGGCCGCTGACCACGGTCGTCGGCGCGCCCATCCCCGTGCCCGCGCGCCTCGACCCCGCGGTCGTGGGGCAGGCCGCGTTTGACGCCGCCGTCGACGACCTGCACGCCGCCTACGTGGCCGCGCTCACGGGCCTCTTCGACGCGTGGAAGG
Organism: Scenedesmus sp. PABB004; assembly: GCA_014905635.1. Lineage (NCBI taxonomy): Eukaryota > Viridiplantae > Chlorophyta > Chlorophyceae > Sphaeropleales > Scenedesmaceae > Scenedesmus > Scenedesmus sp. PABB004. Next base: position 90,168 of record JABVCE010000007.1, on the reverse strand, counting down.
AGCAGCTCGCGCCGCACCGCAGGGGCGAGCTCAACATCGTGGCCTGAGCGCCGGGGGCAGGGGGAGGGGGGAGAGGGGGGCCGAGGCCGGCCACGGCCGGGCGGCGGCGCGCCGCCGCCCGGCCAGCTTTGACGCAAGCATGCAGGCAGGGGGACCGAGCGAGGGCGGGGGCGAGACCGACTGCACGTGTGTGTGTGTGTGTGTGTGTGTGTGTGTGTGTGTGTGTGTGTGTGTGTGTGTGTGTGTGTGTGTGTGTGTGAATGTGCGTGTAGCTGCGAGGAGGCAGGGCGGCAGGGGCGTTGGGGCGCGCGCGCGCCCTGGCGCCGCTGCCGCAGCGCGCCGGCTGCCTTGATCGCGCCGGCCGGCCGCACGAGCGATTTGGTTGCTGACCAGGATTGGTGTGCCTTGATGACGCTGCGCGCGCGGGCCCGCGCCGCCGCCAGCAGTGGGTGTGTGCATAGCACGACGGCGACCACCGGCCCTGCCGCAGGCCGACACGCGACCAGTTTGACGCTCCACTCCTCCTGCCCCGCCGCCCTTGTACCCCCACCCACGCCCGCGGCGCCCGCCCCCTGTGCGGCGCCGCGCTGACCTCGACGCCTGGTGCACGCGCCTGGGCGCCCGCATGTGTGCGTGCGGTTGCGGCGCTGCGCTTTGCAGCGACCGAGTTGCTAGTTGGGAGGGCGGGTGTTGACGCGCTCGTGTCGTGTTAAGGATGGCATCTGCATCTGCAGGCGAGGCGCGCGCCCCGAGGTTGTGTAATGTGCGCGTCAAGCGATCGCGCATCGCCCTCCCAAGGCTGGGAATGGCCGCGCGAGCAGCCTGGCGCACTGACGTGGGCGTCCAAGGCTATCCAAGGCTGTCCAAGGCTGCCCCGCCCGTGCTGCGCGTGGCCCGCACCGCGGCCCCCGCTCCGTCGGCGGTGCCTCACGGCGAGCCCGTGGCCGCGCGGCCCGCACCTGCGCGCGATGAGGGCCGCCTGCGCGCGCCGGTCGGTGCCTGCGCCAGGCGCGGGCTGCTGGGCCGCCCCTGCCTCGTCGCCCGCGTCGTCGGCGGGTCGCGCGCGCTTGCCCCGCACCATGCAGGGGCGTCCCTTGCTGCTGCTGCCCGCGACGACGGCCCGTGCGGGGCGCCTCTGCAGGTCTCGCTGGCCCGAGTGAGGCCGCTCGCCAGCGCTCGGCGCGCTCAGCAGGGGCGGGCGTGACCTGCGCGCTGGGACCCGGCCGTCGCGCGCCGCCAGAACCGCGCCGCCCGCACGGCTTCGGCTCCCCCGCCGCCGCGGCCCAGGTGCGCCGGGGGCGCCGGTGGCGTGCCACTTGCCCCCCGACCTAGTAGACAGACGACGCCCGCAACCTCTGCAACGCGCACGCACACACAACCAGCTAGGGACGCGCGCGCCGCCTGACGATCCCCGCCGCCGGCCGCGCGCGAGCAGCCATCAGCGCCCCTGCGGCCCGCCGCCGCGCAGCCGTCATGGCGTCGGCCCTGCGCAACCTGCCCGGCCCGGGCGCGCTGCGCGCGCTGCTGGACGGCGCGGTGTGGCGGCAAAAGGTGTCGGACGACCTCGCCCAGCGCCTGCTTCTGTGGGTGTTTGGCTGCACCGTGATTGCGCAGCTCTGGCTCTGGCCCATCTTCGCCGTCCTCGCCGCCCAGTCGGCCACGGCCTGCGTGCTGCTCGCGAGGTGCGCGCGTGCGCAGGCCAGGCAGCACCAGGCTGGAGCGCCCTGCAGCGGGCCGCTCGCGCGCTGGCAGGCGCTCCTTGGGGCGTGCCAGCCGGGAGACGCGGCGACAGCCACGCGCTGCGCGCTGCGGGGCCGCGCACGGGACGCGGGGCAGCCTCGGTCGCGCGGGCGTGTCGGGCCGGGCGCGCGCGCAGCTGTTCAGCCCGCGGGGCCGCGCCGCGGGCAGCGGATGTATTGGTGGACCCGTGGAGAGGCGGGCTCGCCGCGGGGCGGCCGGCGCGGCGCGGCGGAGGGCCGCATTGCCACGCACGCGGGGCGGGCGCTGGCCCGGGCCTGCCGACGCCCGCTTGCTCGCGCCATTACACAGATGGTCTCCGCCGCGGTTTGCCGCCCGCCGTTCGTTCTGCCGTTCTGCCGTCATCAGAGTGCAGCGGCTTGACACCTTGATCGAGTTGGACCGCACCAATGCAGTCACAGCGCCGCGTGGCTGCGTTCCGATTCGAGGGCGCGACGACATACAGGGCGCCAACAAAATGCGCTGCCGGGCTCGACTGCGACCGTCTGCACAGGAATGTTCAGGAAGGTTCAGGTCCAGGGGGGGAGAGCACCCCAGTTCAGGGATGCAGCGCGCCAGTTTGCAGAGAGAGCGCATGTGGCGCCGCACGCCGTGTGTCAACCCCCTCCCCTCACGCGCCCCAGCGCGCCTCAGCCATCTGGAACGCCGCGCAGCCGGCCGCCGCGAGCAGCGCCGCCGCCGCGAGCAGCACGAGCAACACGCGCAGCGTCAGCAGCCCGGGCTCGCCGCGCGCGTGCCGCGCGAGCGCCTCCGCGTCCAGGCCGCCGGCGCGCGGCGCCGCCACGCCCAACGCGCCGCGCTTGCCGCCCGGCTCCGCGCCAGGCGCGTGCGCGCCGTGCTGGTGCCAGCGCGCGCCGCCGAACGACGCCAGCGGCAGCGCGCAGTCGGGGCACAGCTGCTCGGCCGCCGCGCCGCCCGGCTTGGGCTTGCCGCCCTGCTCGGCTGCCGCCGCGGCGGCGGCGGCCGCGGTCGGGCGCCCCGCCGCCATGGCCGCCGCGTCGGCCGCCGCCTCGGCCAGCAGCGCCGCCGCGCAGTCGCCGGGCAGCTTGCGCGCCACGGCCGCGTTGACTGCGACGCGGCCCGCGAGTGCGGCGAGCGCCGCGGGAGTGGCGCCCTCGGCCAGCAGCGCCGTGCTGGCGAGCAGCGCCGCGGCGGCGGGCCCCGGCGCCGCGCCGCTCGCGGAGGCGCCGTCGTCGCCGCCCGCCGCCGCGCGCCCAAACCACGCCGCTGCGGCCGCGGGGGCGACGTCGGTCAGCAGCTCCGCCATGTGCCAGCAGTCGGCCAGCGCGGCAAGGTGGAGCGGCGACAGCCCGCCCGGCGCCGCCGCAGCAGTCACGCGCGGGAGCCAGGTCGCGCCCGCCGCGGCGCCCCACGCCAGCAGCCAGGCGAGCGTGGGCGCGCTCTGCGACGCCACGGCCAGGTGCAGCAGGCCCGCGCCCGCCCAGTCGCGCGGCAGCGCGTCGGTGCCCGCGGCCGCGACCGCGTCGAGCAGCGCGTCGGCGCTGCCCAGGCCCACGCCCGCGAGCGGCAGCAGCGCCGCCGCGGTGGCGGGGCACCCCGCGCGCACCGCCGCGGCGACGAGGCGCCGCGCGCTGCGCACCAGCAGCGCCACGTCTGCGCCGCTGTAGTGGGCCAGGCGCCGCCCGGCAGCCCCCACGCCGCGCGGCGCGTCGTCGGCAAGGGCCGCCCCGACCTCCAGCGCCAGCCCCAGCTCGCCCAGCAGCGCCTGCTCCGACGCCACATCGCCGGTGGTGCCGCGCTCGGCTGCGGCGTTGAGCTCGGCGACCAGCGCGGCGTCGTCGCACGCGAGCGCCAGCGCGCTGCCCGACGCGCCGCTGCTGGCGGCCGTGACCTCCAGGCGCAGCGGCCCCGGCCGCGGCGGCGCCCGCGCCAGCTGCAGCCACACGAGCACCGCCTCCCCGGCGCGCCTGGCGCCCGCGAGGGCGCAGGGCTCCACGGTCACGCTGCCGGGGGCGATGGCCTGGTAAGCCCCGCCGCACCGCACGCTCACCGCCAGCGCCTCGCCGCGCGCGAGCCCGTCCACCGCGACCGCCAGCCACGGGCCGCCGTCGTCGTCGCCGTCGGCGCCCGACAGCAGCGCGGGCCGGCTCACGAGCGTCACGGCCGGCGGCTCGGCGCGCAGCTCGGCCACGCCGCGGCCGGGCGCCCACTCCGCGAGGCCGCGCCCGGCCTGCACCCGCGCGCGCGCCGCGCCGCGCGCCGCGCCGCCGCCGCCGGCGCCGCCGGCGCCGCCGCACAGGCGCCGCGCCGTCTCGGCCGCCTCGGCCGCCGCGCCCGCGCCGCCGGGGCACGGCGCGTGGCGCGCCCACGCGTCGAGCGTGACGAGGGTGCAGCCGGGGCGCAGGAACGCCTCGTGCAGGCTCGCGCGCAGCACGGCGGACACGAGCTGGTCGCGCAGGTCGGGCGCGAGCGACGCGGGCGTGACGCCGTGGAGCTTCAGGCTCACCGTGTGCAGCTGCAGCAACGCCGTGTGGGGCACCCAGTCGCCGCACGCCTCCATCAGCTGCAGCGCGCGAGAGACCACGCCGCCCGACCCGGCGCCCGCCGCCGCGGCGACGACGAGCACGCGCCGCACGTGCGTCGCCGCGGCCGCGCGTGCCGCGCCCGACAGAGGCGCGGCGAGCGGGTTGCGCCATGCGCCGCCGCCGCCGCCGCCGCCCGGCGCGCCGGGACGGCGGCACCGCCGGCGGGCCAGGCGGGGGCCGCCGATATGATCTCGGGGCTGCCGCGCGGCGCCGCCTGCGGCGCCAGGAGGCCGCCCAGCGGCGCGAGGCCCGCGGGCGCGAGCTGGGGCTGCTGCTGCGGCTCAAACGCGGCGAGCGCCGACAGGACGTCGCCCAGCAGGTCGCCCGGCACCGGCAGCGCCCCGCCGCCGCCGCAGCCGGGCGCGGAGCTGAAGCACGCCGCGCCGCCCGCACCGCCGAGGTCGCTGCCGCTGGCGGCCGACACGCTGCTGCTGTGGCTGCCCTGCCAGCCGCCGTCCTGCAGGCGCGCGGGGGCCGAGGTGGCGCCCTGCTGCTGGCCCGCCGGCGCCGCGAGCTGCCCCAGGATGCTCTCCAGCGCCCGCGCCGCCGCGGCCTCGTCGTCGCCAGCGGGCGCCGGCGCCGGCGCGGGCGCGGCGCTCTCGGGCGCCGGCGCGTCCAGCAGCTGGCCGACGAGGTCCCACAGCAGCTCCGCGTCGCCCTCCCGGGGAGGGGGCGGCGCGCCGGCCGCCGCGGACGAGCGCTGCGGCGACTGGTGCAGCGAGGCGGTCGGCGCGCGCGGGGTGCCGCCGCCGGCGGCGGCGCCCGCAGCCGTCGTCGGCGCCGTGCGCCCCTGCGCCGCCGGCCGCTCCCCGCCCTCGCTCGCCAGGTCGTGGCTGAGCTGGGTGTTGGACTCGATGCTCGAGGTCTTGGGCGGGCTGGCGCGGCGCAGCGAGGCGGGCGCCTTGGACCGCTTGGCCGGCGCGGGCGCGGGCTTGCCGCCGCTGGCGCCGCGCTTGCCGCCGCGCGGCGCCACCACGGTCGCGGCGGCGGACGCCGTCACGCTCGTGGCGCCGCCGGCGGGCGCGGCGGGGCCCTTGCGGCGCAGCGCGTTGTGGCGCTGCAGCTGCTGCCGGCAGCTGCGCTTCGCGCCGTCAAACGCCGCGAGCGCGTGGAAGCGCGCGCACTGCTGGCAGAAGCGCTGCGCCCCGCCGGGCAGGTCCTGGACCACCTCCATCTGCGGCGGCGGCGGCGCGTGACGCGGCGGCGCGTGACGCGGCGACGCGTGACGCGGCGGCGCGTGACGCCGCGGCGCGCGAGGCGGCGTCGCCCGCCCCGCGCCCCCGTCGCCCCGAGGCGGCGCGCGCCTTGGCGTGGTCTTCGCAGATGCGGTAGCGCTGGTGGTACCCCTTGCAGGCCGCGAGATCGGCCGTGCAGCCGGGGACCTGGCACACCAGCTCCGCGCCGCGCCGCGCGCGCGCCGTGCGCGAGCCGAGCAGGTCGCGCAGCGCCGCGCCCGCCGCCGCGCGCGCGGGGCGCCGCCGCGCGCCGTCGGGCTCGGGCTCGGGCTCGGGCGCCGCGGGCGCCGCGATCATCGTGAACGCGTCCCAGGTGAAGTCGTCGGCGCACCACTGCTCGCCCGCAGCGGCGGCAGCGGACGGCCCGCCGCCGCCCGCCGGCGCCACGGCGCCGGCGGGGCTGCCGCTGGCGCCCACCGCCGCCTCCGGGCCGGTGTCACCGCCCTCCATGGCTGAGGCCGGTCAGGCCAGGCTTTCGCGGCCTGCGCAGCGAGCGGCGGGCGCGGCGCCGGTACGTTTGATATGCCCCCAGCCTGCGCGCAGGCCGGGCTCCGGGGCCCGGCCGGCCGGCCCAGGGTGTGAGCCTCGCGAACGCAGCCCGCGAGGCGGCGCGCGGGCCGCGCGGGGGGCGCTGGCCGGCGCTCAGGCGCCGCGCGTCGCCCACCAGCGTGCGCGCAGCAAGGCAGCCCAGCGCGAGGGAGCGCTCCCAAGGCGTGCGGCGGAGCGGAGACGCGGAACGCGGACGGCGGCTGTCTCAGCTCGGCGGCGCGGCGGCAGCGGCCGGCCGGCCGCGCCGTGGGCTCGCACACGCCAAGCAAGGGCGATTGCCTGTGCCGTGCTGACGAGGGAGATGGGCGGGAGTTCGGGGCGCGAAGCCGCGCGTGCAGCGAGCGCCGCCGAGGTTCACCCCTGCACCGCCGCGCGACGTCGACGCTCACTGCTCCGCGCCCGCCGCCCAGGCGCCGGCGCGCAGCCGCCGGTGCTGCTGCTGCAGCTCGTGCTCGAACAGGTAGAACTGCTTGCGCTGCGACCGAAATATGCGCCTCACCGCGCGCAGCGTGACGAGCAGCTCCGCGTGGATGAGCGCCGCCATCGCCACCTGCAGCGCCTGGTCGACGGGCCGCAGGTCCTGCGCGGCGGCGGCGGCGGCGGCAGCGGCGGGCGCGCGCGCCGCGCTCGGCCCGCGCGCGCGTGCTGCGGCACGCGCGCGCGGCCTGGCGCGCGATCGCGCGGCGCGGTGCGTCGTTGCCTCGCGCCCCCACCCCTGGCCCTCACGTATGCCGCGAGCAGCAGGTAGTAGCAGACCGCGGTCTGGGGGACGAGCGTGAGCACGCCAAACACAACCAGCCACGGCACCTGCGCGCGGCGCGGCGGGCAGGGCGCGCGGGCGGCGCTCGCGCGCGCGCGACCGGCTGCTGCGACGGCGCCAGGCGCGCACAGCGCGTGCACGGTGCACAGCGCGGCGGGGGCCGCACGTTCTCCTGCAGGTTGCCAAACCAACCCGCCGCGAGGCGCACGGGCTCCGCGAGCATCCAGAACACCACGAGCACCGTGCGCGCGATGTCGGGGTCGGGCAGGCTCAGCCCGCGGCCGTACTGCGCGGGCGGCGGCGACGAGGGGCGCGCCCCGCGCGGCGCGCCGCGTCACGCGGGCGGCGGGGGCGCGGCCGTCGGGCTGCCCGCGGCGGCGCGCCGCGGCGCGCGCCTTGGCGTGGCAGCGCGCGCCCACGGCCAGCAGCCAGCCGGGCGAGGCGAAGAGGTTGTAGAAGAGCAGCTGCTGCAGCAGCAGGCTCGAGCACACCTCGCGGCCTGTGCCAAGGCGACGACGGCGCGGCGGCGGCGGCGGGGTGAGCCCGGGCGGCGTCTGCAGCCCGCGCCGGCCGCGCGCCGCCGCCGCACTCGAGATGGCGCGCAGCCGGGACGCTAGCGCGGCCGGCTGCTGCATCCTGCCGTGCCGCGCCCGCGGCGCCGCGCCGGCCGGGCGGCTAGCCGCCGGATCGCTGTCGTGGGAGCGGCGCAGCCGCTCCGCGGGGCCCGGCCGCGGCGCCGCGAGCGACAGCGGCGGCGGCGGTCAACGCGCCCGAGCGGCGAGCACGGCGGCGTCCTGGCGGTGCGCCGCGCGCGAGACGCTGCTTTCAGTCAAAGCCGCACGAGTCTGGCGCGGCACTGGAGCTGCCGGGGTTTGGGCGGCGGCGACGGGCCGCAGAGAGATGGCGGCGACGCGCGCCGTGTGCATGCCTCCCCCGGCCGCGCGCCGCCAGCCAGAAGTCTACCAGGTCTTTCAGCGTCGAAAGGCATCCTCCAGGCGCCGATCCGCCGCAGGCAGGCACCGCAAGGGCGTGCAGCCACGCCCCCAGCATCCCCACGCCTCTCTGGGCGCGGTCCCGACCGTCCCTGGACAGCGCTCACCTGCAGCATCGCCAGCGGCGCGCCCTGCATGGCGGCGCCGGCGCCGGCAGCGGCGACGGGCGCTGCTGCGCAGCCGCAGCCGCAGCCGCAGCCGCAGCCGCAGCCGCAGCCGGAGCAGCCGCCGGGCGAGGACAAGTGGGTGGTGAACAAGCCCGTGGAGCGGCGCAGCGAGGTGGGCGCCGTTCCGGCCTAGCGGCGAGCGGAGCTCCTGCGCGCCAGCGGCGAGCGCCGCGCCCCACACGCCCGCCCCGCCGCGCCCCCTGGCGCGCAGGCGCTGACGGAGGAGCTGAACGACTGCCTCGGCCGCTTCTGGTCGTGGGTGACGTGCGGCGGGCCCGCGGCGCGCGTGCGCCAGCTCTACGTGCACGGCCGCCTGGCGCGCTGCGCGGACGAGTACACGCGCTTCCGCAACTGCCTCGTGGGCAAGCTCAACCCCGACGCCGCGATCGCGGTGCTGCCGGGGCCCCACCCGCTCTGGCACATACGCACGCGCAAGGAGGCGGGCGCGTTCTGGCGCGCCCACTACGCCCACCTCGGCGCCGGCGCGACGACGGCGGCGACGCAGCCCGAGGCGCAGCAGCAGCAGCAGCAGCCCGAGGCGAAGCAGCCGGCGGGCGGGGGCAGCGGCGCGCCGCCAAGCGCGGCAGGGGCCGCGGCGGCGGCGCCAGGCGCGGCGCCGTCGTGACGGCCGGCGTCGGCGGGCTGCGGCCGGACACCTGCCGTCGACCAACGGCGGGAGCGCGTGTGGGGCCCGCTGCCCTCTGCGGCGCGCCTGCGCTGCAAATCGATTGACTGGGCGTATGTAACTTACACATGCGGCCCCAGGCTCAAGCCTTTTTGAGGGCCTCGAAGCGCCGCTGCAGCTCGTCGTACTCGCTGCTGGGCTGCGCCGCCGCCGCCGCGCTGGGCCCCGCGCCGCCGCCGCTGAGCGGCACGCCCGGCAGCGCGGGCAGGTCGGAGCCGCTGCTGCTGCCCGCGCCGCTGGCGGCGGCGCCGGCGGCGGGGTCGACGTCGTCTGCGCGCACCGGCGGCGCGGCCGGCGGCGGGCCGGGCTTTGGGGGCGGGCCGCCCGGCGCGCTGTCGTAAGCGCGCTGGATGTCCTCCGCGCTGGGCAGGCGGAACCCGCCGCCGCTGCTGCCGCCGGGGCCAGCAGGCGGGCCGGGGGCGCCAGCAGAGGGGCCGGCGCCCGCGGGCGGCGCAGGCGGCGGCACGGGCGGCGCCGCCGCGGGCAGCTGCCCCGCGCCGTCGGCGCCCGCCAGCCAGCCCTGCGGCGGCGCAGCGCGCTCACCGCCGCCGCCGCCGCCGCCGCCGCCGCCGCCCGGGTGCTTTGGCCCGGCGACGCCCGCCAGCCGCGCCGCGGCCTCCGCCGCGCTGCGCGCCTGCTGCGCGGCCGCGACCGCGGCCGCCGCCGCGGCTGCTGCGTCGGCGTAGCCCCCCGCCGCGGCGGCGGGCGGCGGCGCCTGCGGCGGCTGCTGCGGGCCGGCCGGGGGCGCGGGCGGCTGCGCGCCCGCCGCGGGCGCGTACACGGCGAGGCCGGCGCCCGGCTGCGGGGCCTGCGCCGGCGGCGCCAGCGCCGCGCCGCCGAGCAGGTCGCCGTCGGGCAGCAGCTCGCGGCGCATGCGGTCCATGTCCCACTCGACGCCATACTCCTGAGGCGCGCGGCGCGCGGCCGTGAGGGCGGGCGCGCAGCACGCGCGGCGTGAGGCGAGGGACCGCGCGCGTCCGCGCCGCGCCGCCGCCGCTGCCGCCGCCGCCGCCGCCGCCCGCGCGCCCCGTCACCTGCGCGATCTCGCTGAGCGCCTCCAGCTTGAGCGCCGGCTCGGGCGGCTCCACGGTGAGGCAGGCGCGCAGGTTTTCGTTCACCATCCACCGCCCGCACGCCACGTCGCTGCACGCCTCGCCCACGTACTCCTGCGCGGCGCGCCGGGGCGGGCGGGCGCGGGTTGCGCTGCGCGGCTCCGCGCGCCGTCCGCGCGCCGTCGGCGCGCCGTCCGCGCGCCGTCCGCGCGCCGCCGCCGCGGCCGGCGCGTGCGCACCTTGCCAAACTTTGCGGTGAACATCTTGTGCAGCGTGGTGAGCTCGGGCAGGTCGGGCACGCGGCTGCTGGCGTAGAGCACGCTGCTCAGCGCCTCGAGCATGTCGCGCGGCACCTCCTTGCTGCTCGCCACGAGGCCCGACCGCACCGCGAGCAGCTCCAGGTACAGCTCGATGATCTCGTACGCTGCGGCGCGACACACGCCGCGCACGGCACCGGCGCGGCGGCGGCGCGTGGGCTTGTGGGCGCGTGGGCGCGTGGGCGCGGCGCGGCGCGGCGCGGCGTGGGCGCGCTTGCCTGTCAGCGTGAAGGCCTCCCGTATGACCGCCTCGACGCGGATGCGCGCGTAGTCCTGCTTGCCCGAGCGCAGCAGCTCCGAGATGTCCTTGCGGTACGCCTTCATCTGCGCGACAGCAGGCGCGCGGCGGTTGGCCGGGCGCCACGCTGCCCCAGCTGCCCGCCCGGCGCCGCGACGCCGCCGGGCGCCCTGGCGGCGCTCTGGGCGCGGGCCCGCGACGGGAAGGGGGGTGTACGCTCCGCCGCTGCTGCGGCGGCGCCGCCAGCCCGAGCAGCGCGGCGCGCCGGGGCCGCCACGCGCGCCTGCATGTTGCGCTTGTTCTTCAGCAGCCGGATGCGCGCTATGCACAGCCGGCACGCCGTCTCGCTGCGGGGCGAGCGTGGTCGGGCGAGCGCGGTGGGCGGCGCGGCCCGCACGCATGCGCGCCAACTGCTGCGGCGGCGGCGGGCCCGCACCACTTGGCGGAGTTGAACTTGAGCGCGCCCAGCATGATGGCCCCCGCTGCTCGGGCAAGGGGGCGTGGAGCTGCGGCGCGGGCTGCCGCGCGAGTCCGAACGCGCCGCGGCGCGGGGGCGGACGGGCGTGGAGCGGCGTGCGGCGGCGTGCTGCGGCCCCGGTGGTGGTGGTGTGGAGTTGTGGGGCGGCTGCGGCGGCGACGGCGGCACCGGCGCGCGTGCGCAGCGGCGGCGGCGCAACGCTCGAGGTTTCAGCGCCCGTCGTCGCCGCGCGCCGCCGCCGGCCCCTCGCTCCCCGGCGCACCCCGTGCTCGCACAGCCATCCCCGCACGAGCGACCAGGAGCCGCCCTGAGCCTGGCCGGGGCAGCAGCAGATCGATCGACCCTCGCCCCTGCGAGCGCCTCGGGCGCAGGGGCGCGACCATGCAGCTCGTTTCCAATGCGTTGGCGCAGGTGCGGTCCGGGAAGCACGCGTCCAGGGCAGCCTGCCGCGCGGCGCGGGCGGCTGCGCGCCCGCCGCGGCCGTGTACGCGGCGAGGCCGGCGCCCGGCTGCGCGTCCTGCGCCGGCGGCGCCTGCGCCGCGCCGCCGAGCAGGTCGCCGTCGGGCAGCAGCTCGCGGCGCATGCGGTCCATGTCCCACTCGACGCCATACTCCTGAGGCGCGCGGCCGTGAGGGCGGGCGCGCAGCACGCGCGAGGCGAGGGACCGCGCGCGTCCGCGCCGCCGCCGCCGCCGCCGCGCGCCCCGTCACCTGCGCGATCTCGCTGAGCGCTTCCAGCTTGAGCGCCGGCTCGGGCGGCTCCACGGTGAGGCAGGCGCGCAGGTTTTCGTTCACCATCCACCGCCCGCACGCCACGTCGCTGCACGCCTCGCCCACATACTCCTGCGCGGCGCGCCGGGGCGGGCGGGCGCGGGTTGCGCTGCGCGGCTCCGCGCGCCGTCCGCGCGCCGTCGGCGCGCCGTCCGCGCGCCGTCCGCGCGCCGCCGCCGCGGCCGGCGCGTGCGCACCTTGCCAAACTTTGCGGTGAACATCTTGTGCAGCGTCGTGAGCTCGGGCAGGTCGGGCACGCGGCTGCTGGCGTAGAGCACGCTGCTCAGCGCCTCGAGCATGTCGCGCGGCACCTCCTTGCTGCTCGCCACGAGGCCCGACCGCACCGCGAGCAGCTCCAGGTACAGCTCAATGATCTCGTACGCTGCGGCGCGACGCGCGCCGCGCGCGGCACCGGTGCGGCGGCGCGTGGGTGCGTGGGCGCGTGGGCGCGTGGGCGCGGCGCGGCGCGGCGCGGCGTGGGCGCGCTTGCCTGTCAGCGTGAAGGCCTCCCGTATGACCGCCTCGACGCGGATGCGCGCGTAGTCCTGCTTGCCCGCGCGCAGCAGCTCCGAGATGTCCTTGCGGTACGCCTTCATCTGCGCGACAGCAGGCGCGCGGCGGTTGGCCGGGCGCCACGCTGCCCCAGCTGCCCGCCCCGGCGCCGCGACGCCGCCGGGCGCCCTGGCGGCGCTCTGGGCGCGGGCCCGCGACGGGAAGGGGGGGTGTACGCTCCGCCGCTGCTGCGGCGGCGCCGCCAGCCCGAGCAGCGCGGCGCGCCGGGGCCGCCACGCGCGCCTGCATGTTGCGCTTGTTCTTCAGCAGCCGGATGCGCGCTATGCACAGCCGGCACGCCGTCTCGCTGCGGGGCGAGCGTGGTCGGGCGAGCGCGGTGGGCGGCGCGGCCCGCACGCATGCGCGCCAACTGCTGCGGCGGCGGCGGGCCCGCACCACTTGGCGGAGTTGAACTTGAGCGCGCCCAGCATGGTGGCCCCCGCTGCTCGGGCAAGGGGGCGTGGAGCTGCGGCGCGGGCTGCCGCGCGAGTCCGAACGCGCCGCGGCGCGGGGGCGGACGGGCGTGGAGCGGCGTGCGGCGGCGTGCTGCGGCCCCGGTGGTGGTGGTGTGGAGTTGTGGGGCGGCTGCGGCGGCGACGGCGGCACCGGCGCGCGTGCGCAGCGGCGGCGGCGCAACGCTCGAGGTTTCAGCGCCCGTCGTCGCCGCGCGCCGCCGCCGGCCCCTCGCTCCCCGGCGCACCCCGTGCTCGCACAGCCATCCCCGCACGAGCGACCAGGAGCCGCCCTGAGCCTGGCCGGGGCAGCAGCAGATCGATCGACCCTCGCCCCTGCGAGCGCCTCGGGCGCAGGGGCGCGACCATGCAGCTCGTTTCCAATGCGTTGGCGCAGGTGCGGTCCGGGAAGCACGCGTCCAGGGCAGCCTGCCGCGCGGCGCGGGCGGCTGCGCGCCCGCCGCGGCCGTGTACGCGGCGAGGCCGGCGCCCGGCTGCGCGTCCTGCGCCGGCGGCGCCTGCGCCGCGCCGCCGAGCAGGTCGCCGTCGGGCAGCAGCTCGCGGCGCATGCGGTCCATGTCCCACTCGACGCCATACTCCTGAGGCGCGCGGCCGTGAGGGCGGGCGCGCAGCACGCGCGAGGCGAGGGACCGCGCGCGTCCGCGCCGCCGCCGCCGCCGCCCGCGCGCCCCGTCACCTGCGCGATCTCGCTGAGCGCTTCCAGCTTGAGCGCCGGCTCGGGCGGCTCCACGGTGAGGCAGGCGCGCAGGTTTTCGTTCACCATCCACCGCCCGCACGCCACGTCGCTGCACGCCTCGCCCACATACTCCTGCGCGGCGCGCCGGGGCGGGCGGGCGCGGGTTGCGCTGCGCGGCTCCGCGCGCCGTCCGCGCGCCGTCGGCGCGCCGTCCGCGCGCCGTCCGCGCGCCGCCGCCGCGGCCGGCGCGTGCGCACCTTGCCAAACTTTGCGGTGAACATCTTGTGCAGCGTCGTGAGCTCGGGCAGGTCGGGCACGCGGCTGCTGGCGTAGAGCACGCTGCTCAGCGCCTCGAGCATGTCGCGCGGCACCTCCTTGCTGCTCGCCACGAGGCCCGACCGCACCGCGAGCAGCTCCAGGTACAGCTCAATGATCTCGTACGCTGCGGCGCGACGCGCGCCGCGCGCGGCACCGGTGCGGCGGCGCGTGGGTGCGTGGGCGCGTGGGCGCGGCGCGGCGCGGCGCGGCGTGGGCGCGCTTGCCTGTCAGCGTGAAGGCCTCCCGTATGACCGCCTCGACGCGGATGCGCGCGTAGTCCTGCTTGCCCGCGCGCAGCAGCTCCGAGATGTCCTTGCGGTACGCCTTCATCTGCGCGACAGCAGGCGCGCGGCGGTTGGCCGGGCGCCACGCTGCCCCAGCTGCCCGCCCCGGCGCCGCGACGCCGCCGGGCGCCCTGGCGGCGCTCTGGGCGCGGGCCCGCGACGGGAAGGGGGGGTGTACGCTCCGCCGCTGCTGCGGCGGCGCCGCCAGCCCGAGCAGCGCGGCGCGCCGGGGCCGCCACGCGCGCCTGCATGTTGCGCTTGTTCTTCAGCAGCCGGATGCGCGCTATGCACAGCCGGCACGCCGTCTCGCTGCGGGGCGAGCGTGGTCGGGCGAGCGCGGTGGGCGGCGCGGCCCGCACGCATGCGCGCCAACTGCTGCGGCGGCGGCGGGCCCGCACCACTTGGCGGAGTTGAACTTGAGCGCGCCCAGCATGGTGGCCCCCGCTGCTCGGGCAAGGGGGCGTGGAGCTGCGGCGCGGGCTGCCGCGCGAGTCCGAACGCGCCGCGGCGCGGGGGCGGACGGGCGTGGAGCGGCGTGCGGCGGCGTGCTGCGGCCCCGGTGGTGGTGGTGTGGAGTTGTGGGGCGGCTGCGGCGGCGACGGCGGCACCGGCGCGCGTGCGCAGCGGCGGCGGCGCAACGCTCGAGGTTTCAGCGCCCGTCGTCGCCGCGCGCCGCCGCCGGCCCCTCGCTCCCCGGCGCACCCCGTGCTCGCACAGCCATCCCCGCACGAGCGACCAGGAGCCGCCCTGAGCCTGGCCGGGGCAGCAGCAGATCGATCGACCCTCGCCCCTGCGAGCGCCTCGGGCGCAGGGGCGCGACCATGCAGCTCGTTTCCAATGCGTTGGCGCAGGTGCGGTCCGGGAAGCACGCGTCCAGGGCAGCCTGCCGCGCGGCGCGGGCGGGGGAGGGCGGTCGCGGGCCGTCGCCGGCGCGCGGCTGCGCCTGGGCGCGCCGGGGGCTGTTGAGCGACGGGTTGCCGGCCCGAACCTCCTGATCTGGAAGCAGCGGGCCCGGCAGCAGCCGCAGGCGGGCCGTCGCGGCGGAGCAGCGGCAGCAGCACGGCGGCGGCACGCCGCGCCGGCGCGGCGTGCGGGCAGCGGTCAGCGCATCGAGCCGCCGGCAGCGGCCGCGGTCGGGGCGCCTTGTCGGCGCGGCCGGCGCGCGCCCGGCCGCCGCCGATCGCCGCCCGCACGCGCCGCCCGCGCGCGCCGCCGCCGCCGCCCCGCAGGAGTGCGCGATGGGCGGGCTCATGATGGGTGCGCGCCGCGCCCGGCCGCGCGCAGCGCCGCGGCGCCGCCAGCGCAGCACCGCGGCGCCGCCGCGCCCCCGCTCGCCCGCGGCCTCACCCCGCGACTGCCCCCTCCTCTGCCCCCCCTCCCCTTGTTGCCTGCCGCCGCCCGGCGCTGCAGCGTACTTCATGTACTACTACGAGTCCTGGATCCTGCCCGCGCTGTACCGGCAGGAGAAGATGGCGTACAGCTGGAACGCGGCGTTCAAAAAGTACCACGAGAACGTGTGGCGCCTCAACCACGCGTACGACCGCGACCTGCGCTACTCCGCCGTCTCCCGCAACCTCATGCTCGAGCACATCAACCACACCCAGGCGCGCGCGCGCGCGCGCGGGGCCCGCGCCGGGGCCCGCGGCGGCGGCAGGCGCGCGCCGCTCGGCTCAACCGCCGCGCCGCGCCGCGCGCAGCCCAAGGACGTGTCTGCGCACGTGAGCAAGATGATCCTGGCCAACCGCAAGGTCTACGACGCCTTCAACCCCGCCAGCAAGCGCCTGCTCATCTGGCAGGTCCAGCCCTCCCTGCAGTGACGGCCGCGGGGCGCCTGCGGCGGCGGTGGTCGCGGCGGTGCCGGTGCAGGCGGCCGCTGCGCGCGGCAGCGGAACACTGCGCGGCGCGCGCCGGCGGCCTGCAGCAGGGGCGCGTGGCGGCGGGGCAGCAGCGGCTGCGCCGGCCGGCACGCGTGCGGCGGCGGCTTGGCAACCTGGGCAGAGGGGCGAGCCCGGGGCTCGCGCGCCCGGTCAGCAGCGGCGTCGCTGCGGGGGCCGGCGGCGGGCGGCGCGAGGGGGGGGCCGGGGGCTTGGGCGCGCGGGGTGCGTCGCTGCCGTGTGTGCGAACGGGAGAGTGCGGGGCGGAGCTGTTAACCTTTGTGCCGTGAGCGGCGGCGGCGGCGGCGTGCGCCTCAAAACCCCGAGTCCTCGCTCTCGGGCGGGCCGCCGCCGCCGCCGCTGTCGGTGAGCTGGCCCGCGCCGCCCGCGAGCCCGCCGAAGCCGCCGCCCCGCCCGCCCGCGTCGCCGCCGTCGGAGCGGTCCGAGCCGAGGCGCGAGACGTCGCCGCCGTCGCTGGCGGTGTCGTCGTCGATGCTGTCGTCGTCCTCCTCCTCCCAGCCGCCCGGCGGCGCCAGCGAGCCCACCACCTGCGGCGCGCGTCGACCGGCGCGGCGGCCGTGAGCGCGCGCGGCCAGCCGCGAGCGCGCGCCAGCTGGCTGGCGGCGGCTCGAGCACGCCGGCCCGCCCACCTGCCCCGCGTCTGGCCGCTTTGCGGGCTGCACCAAGCTCTGCCGCTTGGCGCCCGCCTGCCCGGCCGCCGGCGGCCGGCGCCCGGGCGCGCCGCCGCCACGGCGGCCGCCCGTGTCGCTGCGTGTGGCCACGCTGTCGTCCGCGCTGTCGGTGCCGCCGTTGTCGTCGCTGCTGGCGCCGCCGAGGCGCGCCTCGTCCACCGCCGCCTCGCCGCGCAGGATGCGCAGCTCCTCCTCGCTGCGGCGGGCGCGCGCGCGGCGCGCGGCGCGTCGGCCGCCGCCTGGCAGCCGGGGCGCCGCCGCGCGTGGCGCGGGCCGGCAGCCCGCCCCCGCCGCCGCCCGCGCGCCCGCGCCCCGTGCCCGCGCACGCGAGGCGGCGCTGCATCTTGCGTCGGCGCCGCTCCGCCGCGTCGGCGTCGGCCTGCTCCGCCCTGTGGTAGCCGTCGAGCTGCGCCTCGAGGTACTGCAGGTTGCGGTGGCGCTCAAGGTAGTGCAGCCACAGCACCTGCCAGGCGGGGGCGGGGCGGGGCGGGCGGCGGGACGGGGCGGGCGTGGGCGGCGGCAGGGCGCGGCGGCGGGTGCGCGCGGCAACCAAGAGAGGGCCGGCGTGGCGGCTGCAGCAGCTGCGGCGGTGGCAGCGCCCCCGCGAGCCCATGCGTGCCTGCAGCTGCGCAGTGAGCGCGTCGTGCTCGTCCATGTAGGCCGGCCGCACGCCCGCGAGCGTGGCCAGCCGCTTCTCGGCCCGCTCCAGCTCGCCGCGCCGCTTGTCCACCCGTGCCGCGAGCGCCGCCTCGCTCGCGCCCGCCTCGGCCGCCTTGGCCCGCAGGCCCGCGAGCGCGTCGGCGAGGCCGGCGATGGTCTCCTGGATGCCCGCCTCGACCTGGCACGCCCGCGTGCGCGCGCGGCCGCTCAGCCCCGCGCCGAGCTGCGGCGGCCGCCGAGCTGCGGGCGCCCCCGCCCCGCGCGCGTGCGTCGCCCCCCGCACCCACCGCGCTGGTGTCGTGCGCCGCCGCGATCGCGCGCGCGCGCGCCTCGCGCAGCGCGCCGGCCTCCGCGAGCAGGCCGTCGTGCAGCGCGACGCCGCAGCGCGCGACCTCGGACGCCGCCGCCGCCGCGCCCGCGGCGTCAAAGAGCCGCAGCGCGGTCGCCGGGTCGGCCGCCTCCTGCGACTCCTGCGGGCAAGCGGGCGGGCGGGGCGCTCGGGCGGGGCGCCGCGGCCGGCGCCGCACCCGCGCGCCCCGCCCCGCGCTCCGCCGCGCCCGCACCTCCTCGCCCGTCTCGGCGCTGCGCGTCGCGCGGTGCAGCAGGCTCGCGAGCTTGAGCAGCTCCCGCACCGCCGCGCCGTCGGCGGCGTACAGGCGGCGCAGGTTGAGCCGCATGCGCGCCTTGGCCGCCGTCACGCCCGCGACGGCCTGCAGGAACGCGACGCGCTGCGCCTCGGTGCCGATGTCGTCCGCGATGGCGCACTCGGGGTAGAAGCTGGCCCGGCGCGGCGGTGGGGGCGGCGGCGGCGGCGGCCCACGCGCGGGCGTGGGTGGCGGCGGCCGCGCGGCTGCGACACTGCGACCGCGGCGCGCGCGCGCCGGACCCCGCACGCGCCGCGGCGCACCGCTGGATGAGCCAGTGCAGGCAGTCGGCCACGAGCTCAAAGTTGGGGGAGCGAAAGTTCTCCAGCGAGATGAGCCGCGGGTAGCCCAGCGCGCGCATCGTCTCCGCAAACACTGCGCGCGCCCCAGGCGCAGCGTCGGCGTCGGCGCGGCGCGGGCCCGTCTTCAGCCGCCGGCGGCGCCGCGCGCTCACGTCGCACTTCCCGGAAGCTCATGGCGCCCGCCGGCCCGCCCCCGGGCGCGCGGGCGGCGCGCGGAGCAGCGGCGGCGCGCGGAGGCTGCGCGCGGTCGGCACCGGCGGCGGCGCCTGGTGGCACGGCGGCGGTGGGTGGCGGCGGTGATTGTCGGGGTGCGGGCGGGGCCGGGGACCGGTGCGAGCGCGCTGGCCCGCGCGCCGCCGCGACAAAGGCAGAACCGCGCGCTGACCGGCGACTCCCGGCGCGCCCAGGGCTCACACGTCGCCGCCCGCCCGCCCGGAGCAGAACCACACCGCCCCACGCACGCAGGGCGCCCAGCAGCAGGCGAGAGACCAGCAGCAGGCGCACTGCTGCCACGCGGCAATGCTGCGCGCCGCGGCGCGCCGGCCAGGGCCGCCGGGGGCGCGCCCGGTCGCGGTGCCATGCGCTCGGCGCGCAGGCGGCGCGCCCCGGCGGCTGCCCGCGCGCCGCGTGGCCGCGCGAGTGTTGGGAGAGGCCCCCGGCGCGCGCAGCAGCGCGGAGGAGTTCATTGAGAGCGTGAAGCGCGATCTGGGGGCCCAGGCCGACGCGGAGGAGGCGGCGGAGGCGGCGGAGGAGGCGGAGCAGGCCCGGCGCGGCGGCGCAGCAGCGGCGGAGGTGGCGGCGCTGGAGGCCCAGGTGCGCCGCGGGGCGCCCGGCGTAGCGCGCGCACTCGCATGGGCGCGGCCAGGGCGCGCCGATCGGCCCGGCGCCTGCGCGGCGGCGCCGGCGCGGCGCAGCCTCAACAACGGCAGCGCGGCGCGCCGTGGCCACACCGCCCGCGCGGGGGCGGCGCCGCCGCCACACCGGCCGGCGCCGCCGCCGACACCGCCCGGCGGCGCGGCGCTCGCGCAGATGGCGGAGCTGCAGCGCGAGATCGACGAGCGCGTGCGTGCCACGTTTGCGGGCGTGGCCGTGACGCTGCCCGCGGAGCCTGCGCCGCTGGCCGGCGGCGCGCGCGGCGACGGCGGCGAGCCGGAGGTCCATACCTTCCCCGACCTGGACGAGGCGGCCTTTGCCGCGCTCGGCCGCGACAACCCGCGCCTGCTCGTGGCGCTGCTCGACGCCGCGGCCGCGGCCGACCCGGGTTTCCAGTCGGGCCTGCAGACGCTCAAGCTGCGGCGCCAGCGGCTCGCGGGGCAGCTCGCGGACGCACGCGGCCTGCTGGACGTCGCGGCGCGCGAGGCGGCCAAGCGCGAGGGCCTCGGCGTGCCAGCCGCGCCCGGCGCCGCCGCGGCCGGCGCCGCGGCGGCCGGCGCGCCGCCGCGGCGCCTGCCGCCGGGCGTGCGCCCCGTGCGCATCGTGCTGGTGTGCGGCTTTGAGTCGTTCAACGTCTCCCTCTACAACACCGCCGCGGCGGCGCTCGCGGCGTCGGCGCCGCACGTGAGCCTGCGCGTGTTCAGCGACCGCGACGTCGCGGCGCGCCGCGCCGAGGTCGCCGCCGCGCTGGCGGGCGCGGACGCGTTCTTCGGCAGCCTCCTGTTTGACTACGACACCGTGGAGTGGCTGCGCGGCGCGGTCGCGGGCGTGCCGGTGGTGCTCGTGTTTGAGAGCGCGCTGGAGCTGATGGGCATGACGCGCCTCGGCTCATTCGCGCTCGACCCCTCGGGTGCGGCGCGCGCGGCGCGCAGCGCGCTGCTTCCACGCCGGCGCGCGGCGCGCGCGGCGCCGGCCCGCGCGCTCACGCCGCCGCGCCGCCGGCCCGTGCGTGCGCGGGGCAGGCAAGTCCAAGGGCCCGCCGCCCGCGGTGAAAAAGGTGCTGGGCCTGTTTGGCAGCGGGCGCGAGGAGGACCGCCTGACCGGCTACCTCTCATTCCTCAAGCTCGGCCCCTCGCTCCTGCGCTTCGTGCCAGGGCGCAAGGCGTGCGGCGCGGCGGGGCGCGGCGGGGCGCGGCGGGGCCCGCGCGCGCGCTCACGCGCCGCCGCCCGCTGCGCACCGCGCCGCCGCCGCGCAGGCGCGCGACCTGCGCAGCTGGCTGACCATCTACTCCTACTGGAACCAGGCGCGCCGCGCGGGCGCCGCCCGGGGCGCAGGGCGCTGGCCGCAGGCGCCCGCGCCGCCCCGCCGCGCCGCCCCCGCGCCGCCGCCCCGCCGCCGCCGCGCCGGCCTCACCGCCCGTTGCCGCTGCGGCGGTGCGCGGGTGCGCGCAGGGCGGCCTGTCCAACGTGGTGTCCATGTTCAGCTACCTCGCGGAGCAGCACCTCTGCCCCGCGGGCCTGCCGCCGCCGCCGCCGCCGGTGGAGACGCCGCAGACGGGCTGCCTGCACCCCAGCCGCCCGGGCACGTTCTGGGCGGGCCGGCAGAGTACATGGCCTGGTGAGCGCCGCGCACCCGCCGCGCACCCGCCCCCAAGCGCGCCACGCCGGCGCCGCGCGGCGCGGCGCGCGGGCTGCACGTGGGCCGACGCGCGTGCCGCGGCGGCGCTGCGCCGCCGGCTCGCAGGTACGCGCGCGAGGGCCCGCTGCGGGGCACCGCCGCGCCCGTGGTGGGGGTGCTGCTGTACCGCAAGCACGTCATCACGGAGCAGCCCTACGTGGCGCAGCTCATCAGGCGCGCGCAGGAGGGGGGCGGAAGGGGGGGGGGGGTGGACCGCGCGGCCGGTGGGGCGGGGCCGCGACGCGCGCTGACAGGCTCGAAAGCTGGCGGCGGTCTGACGCCGCCCGGTCTGACGCGCCACGCGCGCCGTCCCGCGCAGCCAGCTCGAGGCGGAGGGCCTGCTGCCGGTGCCGGTGTTCATCAACGGCGTCGAGGCGCACACCGTGGTGCGCGACCAGCTCACGAGCGCGGCGGAGCAGGCGGCGATTGCGGCGGGCGGCGCGCCGCGCGGCACCCTGCGCCGCGACGCGGTGCGTGTCGACGCGGTCGTCTCCACCATCGGCTTCCCCCTCGTCGGCGGCCCCGCGGGTGCGCGCACCACCACCACCCCCCGCCGCACCCGCCGCGCGCTGGGCGCTCGCTGCCGCGTGCTCGCCGCCCGGCGCTCGCCGCCCGGCGCTTGCC
The DNA here is from genome assembly GCA_014905635.1 of Scenedesmus sp. PABB004. Taxonomy (NCBI): domain Eukaryota; kingdom Viridiplantae; phylum Chlorophyta; class Chlorophyceae; order Sphaeropleales; family Scenedesmaceae; genus Scenedesmus; species Scenedesmus sp. PABB004. The sequence continues at coordinate 68,971 of JABVCE010000007.1, read as the reverse complement.
GCCGCGCGCTGGCCGCCCGGCGCTCGCCGCCCGGCGCCGTCCCGGCCGCCGACCGGCCTCGCCGCCGCGGCGCGCAGGCACGATGGAGGGCGGGCGGCAGGCCGAGGTGGCCAAGGCCATCCTGGGGCAGCTGGACGTGCCCTACTTTGTCGCCGCGCCGCTGCTCATCCAGGACCTCGCCAGCTGGAGCGAGCAGGGAGTACAGGGCCTGCAGTCGGTGGTGCTCTACTCCCTGCCCGAGCTCGACGGCGCGATCGACACCGTGCCGCTCGGCGGGCTGGTGGGGGACGACATCTTCCTCGTCCCTGAGCGCGTCACACGCCTCGCGCAGCGCGTCCACAAGTGCGCGCGCACGGCGCGGCGCGGGGCACCCGGCCTGGGGGCGCAGGGCCTGGGGGCACAGGGCGCGGGGCGCGGCGGCAGCGGCGCGGCGCCGAGCCCTGCCACGCCGCGCGTGCCCCGCGCGCGCAGGTGGGTGTCGCTGCGGCGCAAGCCCCCGGGGGAGCGCAAGGTCGCGCTCATGCTCTACGGCTTCCCCCCGGGCGTCGGCGCGACCGGCACGGCGGCGCTGCTCAACGTGCCGCGCTCGCTCGAGGCGCTGCTGGGCGCGCTGCAGGCGCGCGCGCGCGCCCTGGCGCGCGCGCTGCGCGAGCCGGGCCCCGCCGCGCGCGCGCCGCTGTCCGCCTCACCGCGCCGCCGCGTCCGCCGGTCCGCAGGAGGCCGGCTACGACCTCGGCGCGCTGCCGCGCGGCCCCGGCGCGCTGGCGGGCCTGGGCGAGGCGCTGCTGGACGCGCTCAGGGCGCAGGAGGAGCCGCGCACGGTCGCGGCGGGCGCGGCGGGCGTGCTGCGCGCGGGCGCGGGCGCCGCGGAGGCGTGGGGCGTGTCGCCCGCGGCGGCCGAGGTGTCGCCGGCCGAGCTCGCGGCGGCGCTGACCTTCCCGCGCGGCTGGGGCCCGACCGAGTGGGGCCCCATGCCCTTCCTGCCGGACGAGGACGTGCTGGTGCGCCGCATGGAGGCGGCGTGGGGCCGCCTGGCCAGCTACCGCGGCATCGCCTCCACCAGCGCGGGCGCCCTGCTCGTGCCGGGGCTGGCGCTGGGGAAGCTCTGGATCGGCGTGCAGCCGCTGCTGGGCCTCGAGGGCGACCCCATGCGCCTGCTGTTTGAGCGCGACCTCACGCCGCACCCACAGTACGCGGCCGCGTACAAGTGGCTGCAGGAGGTGCGTCCTCACACCGCGCGGCGCTCGGTGGGGGATGTGGCCGCCTCCGCCACTGCCGCCGCGGCGGCGGCCCAGACGCGCGCGCTCACGGCGTGCGCCCGCGCGTCGCGCCGCGTGGTCGCAGGGGTACGGCGCCGACGCGGTGGTGCATTTTGGCATGCACGGCACCGTGGAGTGGCTCCCGGGCAGCCCGCTCGGCAACACCGGCCTGGTGCGCGCTGGGGCGGCACGCCGCGCGCCCGCCCCGCCGCCGCCGCGCCTGCCGCGCCCTGACGCGCGCGCGCCGCGCCGTGTGCGGTGCGCCAGTCGTGGAGCGACGTGCTGCTGGGCCCGCTGCCAAACGTGTACCTCTACGCCGCCAACAACCCGAGCGAGTCGATCGTCGCAAAGCGCCGCGGGTGCGGCGGCGCGGCGCGGCGCGGCGCAGCGCGGCGCGGCGCGGCGCGCGCGCGCAGGGCGACCGCCGCGCCGCGCGGCCGCCGCCGCGCGTGACCATCCTGCCCCTTCCCGCAGCTACGGGACCATCGTCAGCCACAACGTGCCGCCATACGGCCGCGCGGGTGCGGCGCGCGGGCGGGCGCGACACACGGCGACGGCCCCCACGCGCCCCGCGCGCGCCGCCCTCTGTGTGACGCCGCCCGCCGCCCGCCGCCCCCTATGCCGCGCGGGCGCCGCGCAGGGCTGTACAAGCAGCTGTCGGCGCTGCGCGACCTGATCAGCGACGTGCGCGCCGACCGCGGCGCCGTGGGCAGCCTGCGGGAGGCCATCCTGGGCGCGGTCGACTCGGCGGGGCTGCAGGTGCGCCGGCGCCGCGCGGCGCCGGGGGCGCACGGCCGCGCGCAGCCGACCGCGTCCCGCCGACCGCGCCGCCGCCCGCGCGCTCGTCCGCCCGCCCGCGCGCGCCCGCAGTCCGACTGCCCGCTGCGCGAGGGCGGCGGCGCGCTGAGTGGCGAGGAGGTGGCGGCGGGCGTGGACGACGCCGAGTTCCTGGCCTGGGTTGACCGGCTGCACGCCTACCTGCAGCTGCTCGAGGGCCGCCTCTTCAGCGAGGGCCTCCACGTCCTCGGCGCGCCGCCCGGCCCGGCAGCCATGGCGGCCTACCTGGCCGCGTACTACGGCGACGCCCTGCCGGAGCCGGCGCTCGCGGCGCTCGCGGACGGGCGCGGCATGGACGCGGCGCGCTCCGCGCTGGAGGCCGCGTGGCGCCAGGCACGCAACGCGGCGGGCGCGCGGCCGGGCGCCCGTGGGGAAGGAAGGGGCGGCGGCGGGCGGCGGCGCGCGCCCGCGCTGACGCACGGCGCCCGCGCTCACCGCCCGCCCGCCTGCCCGCCCTGCCCCCCGCCGCGCGCAGCCCCCCGCCGACGGCGGCGCGCCGCCCGCGCCCGCGGCCGCTGGCGGCGAGGCGCGCAGCCCCACGGAGCTGCTGGACGAGGCAGAGACCATCCGGGGGCTGCTGCTGCGCAACAGCGAGGAGCTGACCGGCCTGCTCGGCGCGCTCGACGGCGGCTGGGTGCCGCCAGAGGCGGGCGGCGACCTGCTGCGCGACGGCCCCGGCGTGCTGCCCACCGGTGCGGCGGCGGCGCGCTGTGCGGCGACGCACTCGCCCCGCGGCTGCAGGGGGCAGCCCGCTCATACCTTCGTCCCCCGCTCACGCCCGCGCCCCCTGCTCGCCCCGCACACGCGGCGTCAGGGCGCAACATCCACGCGCTCGACCCCTACCGCATGCCCAGCCCTGCGGCAGAGGTGACAGCCGCGCGCGCGCACGCGCGGCGCGGCGCGGCTGCCCCCGCCCCCGCCACCGATCCCCTGCCGCGCGCCGCGCGCGCGCGTGTGGGCGCGGCTCCACCCCGCGCCGCGCGCGCCCCGCGCAGGCGCGCGGCGCGGCGGCGGCGGCGGCCATCCTGGACGCGCACCGCGCGGCCAACGGCGGCGCGTGGCCCGAGACCGTGGCCATTAACCTGTGGGGCCTGGACGCGATCAAGACCAAGGGCGAGAGCGTGGGCATGGTGCTGCACATGGTCGGCGCGCGGCCCGTCAAGGAGGGGACCGGCCGCATCGCGCGGTGCGCCGGCGCCGCGCGGCTGCGGCGCGGCAGCGGCGCGGCGCGGCGCGTGGCGCGGCGCGGCGCGGCGGCTGCGGCGCGGCGCGCGGGGGCGCGGCGCCGAGCGCTGGGCGCGCCCGCCTGCGCGGCGACGCGCAGGTACGAGCTGCTTCCGCTGAGCGAGCTGGGCGGCCGGCCGCGCGTGGACTGCCTGTGCAACATGAGCGGCATCTTCAGGCGCGGCGCGCGACGCATGCGTGCAAGGGGGGGGGGGGTGCTCGCGGCGGGGCGGCGACGCGCAGGCGGGGCGCGCGGGGCGCGCCGGCCCCCGCCGCCGGCCCCCGCCGCCCACGGTCGCCCGCGCCGCGCTGGGTTTCGCGTGCTGACCCGTCCTCCGTCCCCCGCCGCCCCCGCAGGGACGCGTTCCAGAACGTGGTGGAGCTGCTGGACGCGCTCTTTGCCGCCGCGGCGGCGGCGGACGAGCCGGACGAGGCCAACTACATCGCCAAGCACGCGCGCGCGCTCGCCGCCGCCGGCGCGGGGCGCGGCGCGCACGCGCGGCTGTTCAGCAACCCCGCCGGCGACTACGGGTCCATGGTCAACGAGCGCGTCGGCGCGGGCAGCTGGGGCAGCAGCGAGGAGCTGGGCGAGACGTGGGCCGCGCGCAACGCGTTCAGCTACGGTGCGGCGCCGCGCCGCGACGACCGCCCCACACGCGGCCGGCGCCGCGGCGGCAGCGCGGCGGCGCGCGGCCGAGGCCCACGCCGTCCCACGGCCCCCTGCTCGGCGCGGCGCAGGCAAGGGCGGCGAGCGCGGCGTGGCGCGGCCGGAGGTGCTGCAGGCGCTGCTGGGCAGCTGCGAGCGCGTGGTGCAGGAGATTGACAGCGTGGAGTACGGCCTCACAGACATACAGGCGCGCGCCCGCCGCCGCCGCGTCGCCGCCGCGCGGCGCCCGTTGCCTGTCGCTGACGCCGACGCCGCACCACCACCACCACCCTCCCGCCCCTCACCCCGCCCCGCGCCCCGGGCCCCGCGCCTCCCCTCACCCCAGGAGTACTATGCAAACACCGGCGCGCTCGTGGCGGCCGCCAAGGCCGCGCGCAAGGGCAAGCCCGTGGGCTGCAGCATCGTCGAGACGTTTGGGTGCGCCCGCGCGCGCCGCGCGCCGGGAGAGGGGCGCCCGCGCGCCGGCGGCGCGCCGCTGCGCCGCCGCCCGTGCCCTCAACCCGGCCGCTCTGTGCGCACGCGCAGCAAGGACGTGGCGCCGCGGGAGCTGGAGGACGTGCTGCGCCTGGAGTACCGCAGCAAGCTGCTCAACCCGCGCTGGGCGGCGGCCATGGCCGCGCAGGGCAGCGGCGGCGCGTACGAGATCAGCACCCGCATGACCGCGCTCGTCGGCTGGGGCGGCACGGTGGGCTACGCCGACAAGTTTGCGTGGGACCAGGTGACGCCGCGCGCCCGCGGCGCGTCCGCGGCTGCGGGGCGCCGTGCCGCGCGCGGCCAGTGCGCGCGCCGCGCCACGCTGACCGCGTGTGTCGCCGCCCTGCGCCGCCGGGCGCCAGGCGGCGGAGACGTACGTGCTGGACCGTGAGATGGCCGACACGCTGCGGCAGGCCAACCCGCAGGCCTTCCGCAACGTCCTCGCGCGCTGCCTCGAGGCCGCGGGCCGCGGCCTGTGGGCGCCCGCGCCGGAGCTGCTCGAGCGGCTGCGCCGGCTGTACGGCGAGATGGACGACGAGCTCGAGGGAGTCAAGTGAGGGAGCGGGAGCAGCGGGGCGCCAGGTTTTGTGGTCGCGCGGCCGTGTACAGGGCGGGCAGGATGGAGTTGTTGTGCAGCTGTGCAGTTGCGGTCACGCGCCAGCGCCCGGCTTGCGAACCAGCCGGGCGCGCGCGCCTGGCCTCAAGAAGCCGCGGCGGCGGCGGCCGATCGGCCTTGAGCGGCGCGTGAGCGAGGAATAACTAGGGTGGCAGAGCGTGTTGCGGGCGCGAGAGTGTGGTTGGGCCTGGGTCGGTCGGTCGGCGTGGCGATCCGTCAGTTGGCGGCGGGTAATCGGCGACAACAAATTACAGGTAGCGCGAGCAGCAGCCCGCCAGGCGCGGGCACTCGGATGCGCGCAGCCGGCACAGTCATACGAGTCAGGGCAGGCGCCCCCCGCGCGCGCCGCCGCGCGTTGGCGGCTGGCCGCGGCAGGCGGGCGGGCGTTCGACGACAGCGACGCACAACACGACGGGGCATCATCGTACACGCGGCAACCACCGACCACCACAACACACCCACGCCCGCAGCGGGCAGCGGCAAACACCGGCCTCCAACGCAACAGCAGCAAAACTGGGTTGACACAGGCCCCCAGAACGTGCGGCGCCCACAGTTGCAGCGGGCGCCAGCGGCGGCGACAGCGGCGGCGGCGCGCGGGCGCAGAGGCAGGGGCCTGTGGGCCCCCAGCCCGGTGCGCGCGCCGCCGCTGCGCGACAGACAGACAGACAGACAGACAAACTTGGTGAAACGTGACGACACACATAGGCAGCGCCGCACACCCATTTCAAAGAGGGAGCGCGGCAGAGCACTGCCCAGACGGGGCACCCCCTTGCTGCGCGCCGCGGCACGCACACCTGCGCTCGCCGCCCAGCAGGGGGAGGGTCACTGACGCGCGCGCGCGGCGCGCGCGAGCTTCATTCCGGCCCCCGCGCCTTCTGCGACGGGCGGGCGCCGGCGGGCGCCGGCTTGCTCCTCAAGCCAAGCAGCAGTGCTAGTGTACAGTACAGAGGGCGGCGCCCGGAAGGCTGCGCCGTGCCCCCGGCGGCTGCGCCGGGGCGCGCGCGCGCTGCGTCAGCGGAGCTGCACGGTGCGCTCCTTGAGCAGGGGCGTGTCCATGCGGGGCAGCGCGAAGACGTCGGGGCAGCCCAGCACGCTGAGCGAGACGAGGCCGCGCAGCGCGCCGAGCTCGTCCGGGAGCGCGGTCAGGCGGCAGAGGTAGTGCAGCACCAGCACGCGCAGCCGTGACAGCCGCCTGGCCGCGCCGCGCGGCGGGCGGCGCGGGCGCGTGAGCGCGCGCGCGCGCGGCAGGCCGCCGGCGCGGCAGGCGACTCGGGCGGCGCGGCCCTCTGGCGCGCACCCGATGCTGCGCGGCAGGGCCTCCAGCGCGAGGCACAGGCACAGGCTGAGCGACTCGAGCGCGACCAGACCGCCCAGGGAGGCGGGCAGGCTCGTGAGCATGCGGCAGTTGGTGATGGTCAGCTCGCGCAGCGCGGGCAGCGACCTGCGGCGCGGCCGCGGGCGTCGGCGGCGGCGCGCCGGCGCGGCCGGCGCGGCGCCCGCGCGCCGCCCGCGGCGGGCGCGCACGCACCCGAGGCTGTCCGGCAGCGCCCGCAGGCCGCAGTCGCTGATGGAGAGGCTCTTGAGGCTGCCAAGCCGCCCCAGGCCCGACGGCAGTGCCTCCAGGCGCCTGCGGGCGCGCGCGGCGGCGGCGGCGGCGGCGGCGGCGGCGGCGGCGGCGGCGGCGGCGGCGGGGGGCGGCGTCAGGGCGCGGCCGCCGGCGGGAGGCGGGCCGCGCTGCTGCCGCGCCGGCGCCGCGCCTGCAGCTGCTGAGCGAGAGCGTCTCGAGGCCAGCCAGGTCGCAGATGCCGTCCGGCAGGGCGCTCAGGCGGAGGCAGTAGTGCATGCTCAGGCTGCGCAGCCCGGTGAGCGCCGCGACGCTCGGCGGCAGCGCCCGCAGGCTGCCGCACTGCTGCAGCGCGAGCGCGTGCGCGCCCGTGGCGCGCGCGAGCAGGGCGCCGAGCTCCCGCCCGAGGTCGTCGTCCTTGGCCGCGCCGCCGCGCAGCGTGAGCGCGCGCACGCGATCCGCGTGCGCCGCCGCCCACGCGCGCGCGCGCGGCTCGCCCAGGTGGATGGCGGCGGCCGGGAGCGGCGGCCGCAGCGCCGCCAGCTCGCGGCTGGCCATGCAAGTTGACAGCACGTCGCGAGTTGGGAGGCACTGCAGCAGCTCCAGCACCACGTCCGGCGGCAGCAGCTCCAGGCTCGACGCGACGCCCGGGCCACCCATGGCGCGGACGGGCACGCGTCCGCGAGGCACGGGCGCCTGTGCACGGCGCGGTGGCTTCTACTGCCGACCGAGAAACGACCGACCTCCAGCACGCCCCGCACGCGTCCGGGGGGTGCCGGAGGGGGACGAGAGTGTCGCCGGGACGGGGCGGCGGGCTCGCGGGGCGCGGAGCCGGCGGCAGGCGCGGGGCAAAGCCGCGAGATATCTCGCAAAGCCCTCGCGCTCAACCAGCCCGGCAGCGCAGATCCCGGCTGCTCCAGGCGCTCGCTGCGACGATCGGCCGACATGCGGCGCGCGGCGTTGCCGGCGCGGCACCGGCCGCCGCCGCCGCCGCTGCCGCCGTCGCTCCCCGCGCCGCCGCCCGGCGTCGGCCGCCGCGGTTACCCTTGGGTGGCGCCCCTGCCGCCCTCGGCCGCGTCCCCGCGCTCCCCAGACCAGTCCGGGAGGTCGCGCGTCGCGCGTCACCTGCTGTAGAGGAAGGCAAAGCCGAAGAGGAAGAACGCGGCCATCGTGCTCGCCACGCTCGCGTAGTAGGGGTACGCGGGCAGCAGGAAGCGCTCGTACTCGTCGTGCTGCGCGCACGGAGCGGGGCGGAGCGGGGCGGGGTGGGGCGGGCTCGGGGCGGGCTCGGGTCGGGGCTCGGGGCGGGGCACGCCGCGCGCCCCGCCGCGTGTGCTCCGCCGCCGCGCGCGCGCGCCGCCGCCCGCGCGCGCCGCCGCCCGCGCGCGCGTCCGCCGCGCCCGCGTCCGCGCCTTGTAGGGCCGCACGGGCACGACGTGGCTGAGCGCCACGGCGCTGAGGCCGCGGGCGCGGTAGTCGATGACGTACTTGAACACGCCGTACACGTCGGGGACCCTGAACCGCAGGCTGTACCGCCCCGCCCCGTCGTGGGCCATGCGCGCGCGCACGTGCGGGTCGAGCATCACAAACGACACCTGCACGTCCTCCGCCCTGCGGCGCCGGGGGCGGCCGGCCGCGAGTGTGCGTGTGTGTGGGCAGGGGAGGGGGGCGTGGTGAGCCAGCCGGCGGGGGGCGCGCGCGCGCGCGGGCGCCGCGTGGCGGCGCGGGCGTCGCGCGGCGGCGGCGGCTCACTCGTAGGGCTTTGTGACGCCTGCGTTTGTGACGTGCAGGGTGATGCTGACCTCGACCTCGTCGTTCACGCGGTACAGCGACGGCGTCTCGCCGGGCGCCGACACGAGGGCGTGGGCCAGCTCCCCCACGGTCAGCACGCCGCGGTCGCCGAGCGTCCAGAGCGCGGCGCCCGTCGCAAAGGCCTTGTTGCCAGACTGCGCGTAGCTGTGGGCGCGCCGCGCGGGCGCCGGCGCGGCGCGGCGTGGGCGGGGGCAGGGTCCAGCGGGGGCGCGGCTGTGCGGCGCCGCCGCGGCGCGCACCTCTTGCCGGTCGCGGCGAGCGTGACGGGCGCGTCAAAGGCCTCGTTTGTGAAGAGGTAGGCCGAGCCCGACACCAGCACGCGCGCGTTGTTGCGCGCCTGCACCAGGCTCACCAGCGCCGCGGAGCCGCCCACGGGCAGCGCGGGCGGGTCGGGCATGGCCTTCTTGGGGTCGTGGCTGTAGCTGCTGCCCTCGCCGCTCAGCGCAACCGTCACCTGGGCCCGCGGCGCCGCGACAAGCGGGGCGGGTTGACGGCGCGCGGCGCGGCGCGGGGGAGCGGCGGCGCCGTGTCGCGCCGTGCGGGGCCGCGCCGCGCGGTGCGCCGCGCCGCACCAGCTCGCTGCTGGACGGCACGATCGCGGCGACGCCCTTGAACAGGACGGGCGCCTGCGGGCGGCGGCGGCAGCGTCGGCGCGCGCGCCGGCAGCGCCCCGCGCGACCGCCCCCGCCCCGCGCCGCGGCGCGCCTGGGGCGGCGCGCCGGCGAAGATGGCGTCGCACTCCACGACCGCGCTGCTGGCGACGAGGGTGGGGTCGGCCGCGCCGCCGGCGGCCTGGTGCGCAAAGTGGTCGAACAGCGCCGTGCCGCGGTCGTCCAGCTCCACGCCCACCTCGGCCGCGAGGCCGCGGAGTGCGTCCGACGCGTCGCTGCTGGCCGCGAGCACGAGGTTGCGTCCGCTGTCCACAAAATCCAGGATCGCCTGCGTGCTGAGGTCGCCGCCAAACTCTGCGGCGGCGGCCGCGCGCGCGGCGGTTGGCGGGCGTGATCACCGCGGCAGCGGCGCCCCGCCCGCGCGCGCCGGGCGCCTCACGCTTGGCCTTGGGCGCGAGGATGATGAGGGAGTCGTAGAGGTAGGCGTCGAAGTCCTTGAGCTTGAGGTCCTTGTCCTTCACGCCGCGCACGTCGACGGCGTAGCCCGCCGCCTCGAGCCCGGCGAAGAACTGGCTGTACGCGTTGCCGTCGCCGCCGCTCACCAGCGCCAGCACGCGCTTGCCGCTCGCCGGAGCGGCCGCCGCCAGGCAGGCGGCGGCGGCCAGGCAGGCCAGGGCCAGCAGGCAGCGGCGGCGCGGCATGGTGTGCAGGGGCCGCCTGCCGGCGGTTGGCGCGTCGCGGGGGCGCCTGTGCCTGCGTCAGCGATCGAGGCCGATCCTGCCGTGTCGATCGAGCACGCCGCGGCAGCGATCAGGCGCCGGGCTCGCGCGTCGGGCTCCGCAAAGCCGCGGCGTTCGGTTCAAGCGCGTGCGCCACCAGGGCGCGCGGGCGCGCGCACACGGCCTTATTCTTGCACGGCGAGATCGTCGGGCCGCCGTGCGCGCCGCCAGCGAGCGCATTGTGAGCGCGGGGCGGTGGGCAGTCGCTCGCGCGATTCCGGCCGCCCCCCGGCGTGCTGCGTGCACCAGACGCGCCTGTGCGGGCGGGGATCACATGTTCAGCCACGCCCTCCGTCCTGGCAAGGCCCCTGGCCCGCAGGCGGCCTGAGGCGCGGCCTGAGGCGCGCGCGGGGCAGCGAGCTGCTGCTGCTGCGCCCGCCATGGCGGAGCCGCGCCCCAGCGCGCCGGCCAGCCTGGCGGAGGCCCTCAACGCGGGCCGGGCCGTGTTTGAGCGCGCCCGCGCGGCGCTGCCGTCGCTGCCCGCCGCGGCGGAGCCGCCCGCGCCGGCGACGCTCGCGGACGCGCTCGCGCTCATCCAGGAGCGCCAGGCCGCCGCGGCGGCGCAGCACAAGGAGCCGCGGCACAAGGCCAAGCACGCGACGCTGCCGGGCGGCGACCCCGCGTTCCCGGGCGCGCGCGTGGGCGGCGCCAACGCGAGCTCCGCCTACTGGACGCTCGTCGAGGTGCGGCGCGGCACGGCGCTGCGCGGCGGGCGGGTGGTCGGAGCGTGCGCCGCCGTGCCGCTCGCTGCTGCGGCGCGCCGGCGGGCGCGTGCCTGCGCGGGGGCGGGCGCCCACGGCGCGCGCCGCCGCCGCCGCCGCCGCCGCCGCCGCCGCCGCCGCCGCCGCCCGCGTCAGGAGTACTTTCGCGACGTGACGCGCGGCGACGTGGCCAACCTGCTGGCGCTCGTGGTCGACCCGGACGACGACGACGCGCTGCTCGTGCCGCAGCTCGGCCGCCGCGCGGAGCCGGCGTCGAGCCACGCGCAGCCGCCGCTGCACCTGCCGCGCGGCGCCGCGCGCCTGGGCGGGCTGGGGCTGCTGCGCACGCCGCTCGCAGCGGCGTCGCAGGCGGCGGCGGCGGCAGACCTGGACGAAGACGGGCAGGACGTGCGTCGCGCCGCGCCGCTGGGGGCGGCCGCGCTGCTGCTGCGCGGCCGGCGCGCCGCCGCGTCCGGCCCCCGCACGCGCCGACGATGCCCCGCCCCTCGCCCGCGCGCGCGCGCAGCGCAAGCGCAGCAGCCGGCTGTCGGCCAAGACGCGGCGCGGCGACGGCTTCGACTGCGACGCGCTAGGGGGGCCGCCGGGCGGCTGGGGCAACGATGGCGGCGGCGCGGGGGGCGGCCCCGACGCGCTGCTGGAGGCGCTGCCCGCGGCGGACCTGCTGCTGATGGCGGGCGTCAGCCTCAGCCTCTCGGGCGCGGGCGCGGGCGAGCTGGCGGCCGCGATGCGCATGGAGCCGCGCCGCCTGGAGGCGCTGCTGGAGGCCGCCGCCGCGCCGCAGCCCCGCTCGCGTCGCCCGGCGGCGCGGGCGGCAAGGCGCAGCGCGGCCGCGACGCCGGCGGGCCCAGCTGGGCGGCCGTCAGCGCGGGCGCGGGCGGGCCGCAGCTGAGCGACGCGCAGCGGCGCGCGCTCGTGGCCTGGCTGCACGTGCAGTGCGCGGCGCCGGGCGTCGGCGAGGGCATGCGTGGGCCGCTGGCCGCGCCCTGGGCGGCGCCGGAGGCTCCGGCCCCTGCGGCGTGCGCCGACGGCAGCGGCGGCGCCCAGGCGATGCAGGCGGAGGACGGCCCCGCGGCGCCGGCGCGCGCCGCGGACGCCGCGGCGCCCAGCGGGGGGGCCGCGGACCCGCCGGCGGCGCTGCCGGCGGCGGGCGGCGACGAGGCCGTTGCCACCGCGGCGGCAGCAGCAGCAGCAGCAGCAGCAGCAGCAGCAGCAGCAGACCCGGCTGCCCCCGCGCCCATGGACGTGGACGGCGCCGACCCCGCAGCAGCGCCGGCGGCAGCAGCCCCTGGCACCGACCCGGCCGCCGTCCCTCCCCTGCCGCGGCTGCAGCTGCAGCCGCGGACGCAGGCAAACCCGGCGGCCGCGCAGTCGCCGGCCCCGGACGCGGCGCAGGATGCGGCTGCGGCGCTGCTGGAGGCGGACGCCGCCAAGCGCGCCGAGAGGTGCGCGCGGCGCCGGGCGCGGCGGCCACGCGCCGCAGCCGCCGGCGCGCCCCGCCGACGCCTTTCCCCCTCCGCCCCCTCCCTCACGCTCCCGGCCCCCCGCCCGTGCCGCGCAGGCGCGCCGCGGAGCGCGCGCGGCGGCGCGCCGAGGCGCGGCTGGAGGTGCACCCGTACGTCGCGGCGCTGCTGGCGCGCCCCGCGCCGGCCCACGTCGCGGAGCCGGGCTGGGAGCTCGAGGTGCGCGGCAGGCCCGCGCGCCGCGCGAGGGCTCAGCACGGGCCGGCCGGGCAGCGCCCGGGCGGCGTGCGCGCAGGCGGGTGGGCGGCCGCCGGTCCCTGACGCGCCGGCGCCGCGCCGCGCTCTCAGGAGCCCCTGGTGGAGGAGGAGGGCGACGACGCGGCGGCGGGAGCCGCGGCAGCAGGCGCGGCGGGCACGACGCCAGGCGCGCCAGCGGCGGGCGGCGACGTGCCAGCGACGCCGGCGGGGCAGCCGGGCGGCGCAAGCAACGCTGGGGCGGGCGCGAGCAGCGCGGCCGCAGCGGACAGCGGCGCCGCCGGCGAGGACGAGGCGGGCGGCGAGCTCGGCACGCCCGCGGCGGCTGCGGCCGCGCCGCAGCAGGCGGCGCCGGCCTGCGGCGGCCTGCCGCCCTCGGGCGCGGCGCGCGGCCGAGGCGGGCGGGGCCGCGGGCGCGGCCGCGGCCGCGGCGGCCGCAAGGGCGGCGGCGGCGGCGGGGGCCGCGGTGGCAAGGCGGCCGGCGCTGCTGCGAGCGGCGGCGGCGGCGGCGGCGCCGCACCCGACGGCCTCGCCGGCGCTGGCGCCGGCGGCGCGAGTGGAGGTGGTGGCGGCGGCGAGTGCAGCAGCAAGTCGGGGCCCAGGCCGCCCCGGGCCCGGCAGCGCTGGCGACGGCCGCGATCGTCGCTGCAGGTGGGGCCGCCGGGGGCGCGGGGGCGGTGGGCATGGCGCTGAGGGGCCGCTCGCCGGGGCGCGCACCCGCGCTCACGCTGCAGCCGCCGCGCCGCCGCCGCAGCGCCGCCCGAGGGTGACCGCGAGGCGCAGTGGGCGCTGCTGGACGGCGCGGCTGACGTGCTGGCGCTGGCGCCGGACGATGAGGTGCTGGCGGAGCTGCTCGCGCTGCAGGTGCGGGGCGGGGCGGGGCGGGGCGGGCCCCCCGTGTCGGCCCCTGTGTCGTCCCTGAGGCGCTGGCCCCTGTGTCGCTTGTCGCCCCGCGCGCGAGAGCCGTCGTTGCCCCCCCCCCCCCCCCCACCCACACACACACACACGCACGCACACGCACACTCACCTGCACCCCCCCCCCCTCACGCGCCGCCGCAGGGCGAGCTGCTGCAGCAGTCGGCCATCAACCGCGCGCGCCTGGGCCACGTGCTCGCGGCCGCGCTGGACGACCTGCCCCGCCAGGCCGCCGCCGCCGCCGAGCGCGCGCGCTGGGAGGGTGACATCGTGGCATACGTCAACGTGAGGCACAGCAGCAGCGAGCAGCGGCAGCAGCAGCGAGCAGCGCCAGCGCCGCCCGCCCGCGCGGCGTGCCACAGGCAGCGCGGCAGCGGCGCCTGGCTGCGCGGCGCCGGGCCGACCCGCCGACCCCGCCCTGTCCCGCCCCGCCCCGCCCGCGCCCCAGGCGGCACGCGAGGCGCGTAAAGCCGCGAAGCGCGAGCGCCGCGAGGCGGAGCGCCGCGCCGCCGCGGAGGAGGCGGCTGCCGCGGCGCCGCTGAGCCCGCGCAACAAGGCGCGCCGCGCCGCCGCCGAGGGCTTCCGGTCCAGCCTGCGCGGCGAGTGGCTCGGCTCGGACGAGTTTGACTCCCCCGAGCGCGAGCTGGACCTGGGCGGCCGCGCGCCGTCGCCGGGGCTGCGCCCCGAGGTGGAGGAGGGACTGCTGGGCGCCGACGGCGCGCCGCTCGTCGACGTTCTCGCGCTGCGGTGAGGAGACGCGCGGGCGCGCGCTGGGCGTCGCGCACGCTGCCGCGCCAGCTGCCGCGCCGCGCGCCGCCCCTCACGCGTGCCGGCGCCGCGCGGCGCGCCAGGGACGCGAACGAGGACGCGCTGTGCACGGTGTGCGGCGAGGGCCACAGCGAGGCGCCCAACCAGATCCTGTTCTGCGAGCGCTGCGACCTCGCGGTGCACCAGGTGCGAGTGGTGTGTGTGTGTGTGGTGACGGTGTGGGGTGGGGGCAGGCTCGCCGCTGCCGCCCCCCCCCCCCCCCCCCCCCCCCCCACACACACACACACACGCACACACACACACACACACCGCTCACCTCTCCCCTCCCCCCCCTCTCCCCCCCCACCCCCCCCCCCCCCCCCCCACCCCCCCCCCCCCCCCCCCCAGGAGTGCTACGCCATCGACGTCATCCCAGACGGCGAGTGGCTCTGCTGGCCCTGCGCGGCGCACGAGGCCGACCAGCGCCGCGCGGGCGTGCCGCAGGCAGACATCCGGCCGCCGCGGTGCGCGCCGCCGAGCGCGCGCGCCCGGCCCGCGGCCCGCCCCCTGCACACGCGCGACGCCGTACGACGCCCGCGGCCTGCGCGCGCCCCCGCGGCCCCTGCCGCCCGCAGGTGGCAGATGGGCGGCGGGCAGGAGCCGCTGCCGGGCGGCAGCCGCGGCGTGGCGTGCGCGCTGTGCCCGGTGACGTGCGGCGCGTTCAAGCAGGCCGCCGACGGCAGCCGGCGCTGGGTGCACGTCGTGTGCGCGCTGTGGCACCCGGAGACCAAGGTCGCGCACGGTGCGCGCCCCCGCGCGACCGCCCGCCGCAGCCGCTGCCGCCCCGCCCCTTTCCTGCCCCCCTGCCCCCCTGCCCCCCTGCCCCCTGCCCCCCCCACCCACCCACACACACACACACACACACACACACGCCCCCCCCCCCCCCCCCCGCAGTGAACGAGGCCGAGGCGGTGACCGGCCTCGACCGCATCGCGCACCGCCTCGGACCGCCCGGCGCGGCGGGCGCGGGGCTGTGCGGCCTCTGCGGCCGGCCCGAGGGCGCGACGCTGCCCTGCGGCGCGGCGCACTGCGGCGCGGCGTTCCACCCGCTCTGCGGCCGCGCGCGGCGCTGCCACCTGTCGGTCCGCGGCGGCGGCGGCAAGGCGGCCCCCACGTACCGCGGGTTTTGCGCGGCGCACGCGCCGGCGCAGCGCGCGCGCGACCGCGAGGCCGCCGAGCGCGCGGCCGCGGCGGCGGCGGGGGTGAGCGCCGGCGGCGCGCCGCGCCCGCGGGGGAGGGGATCGGCGGGCGGCGGCGGCTGCGGGCGCGGAGGGGCGCGCCGCGCCCCGCCCCGCCGCCCGCGCCCGCCGACGCGGCGCCCGCCCCTGCCCCTGCCCCTGCCACCCCGTCCTCCTTGCAGCTGCTGCCCGGTCCAGCCAAGCCCAAGAAGAAGGGCGGCGGCGGCTTCGGCGGCGGCGGCGGCGGCGAGGCGCGCGCCCCGCCGCCCGACCCTGCCGTGCTGGAGGCGCTGAGCGCCAAGGAGCTCGCGCTGGCGGCGCTGCAGCGCGTGCGGTACGAGCTGGAGACGCTGCGCCTGCTGACCGACCAGATGCGGCGGCGGGAGAAGGTCAAGCTGCAGGTGCGTGTGAGGGGGGGGGGCCCAGCGGGGCAGGCCCGCAGCGGCAGCGCGGGCGCGCGGCGACACCCCACCACCCACACGCCCAAACACACCCGCGCCGCCGCCGCCCCGCAGCTGGCCAAGGTGACGGCCGAGGTGCACGCCGCGCGCTGCGCCGAGCCGGAGGCCGGCCTGGCGGCGCTGGAGGAGGAGGAGCGCGCGGCGGCGGCCGCGGCAGAGGCGGAGGCGGCGGCCGCGGCCGCGGCAGAGGCGGCGGCGGCGAGCGCCGCCGCGGACGCGGCGGCGGCCGCCGCGGCCGCCGCGAGCGCCGCCGGCGCAGCGGCGGCGGCGGCGGGTGCGGCCGCCGGCATCGCCGCCGGGGCGCACGTGCAGCCGGGCGGCGGGTCCCCCGGCTGGGGCCCGGCGCAGGTGCCGGGCGCCGTCGCGGCGGCCAACGGCGCAGGCGCGGCGCTGGGCTCGCCCGGCGCGGTGGCGTGGCTGCCCGCGGGCGGCGCGCCGCCCATCCCCAGCGCGACCATGGCTGAGCTCGAGGCGATCCGGCGCAGCCACAAGCGCGGCGCGTCGGCGGCGTACGCCGCGGCCATCACCGCGGCGCACAGCGCGGCCGCGGCCGCGGCGGCGGCGGGCCAGGACGCGAGCGCGGCGGCGGCGGTCGCGGCGCTGGACGCGGCCAACGCGGTGGTCAGGGCGGCCGAGGCCGCTGCGACGCCGGGGCACGGCAAGGCCGGCAAGCCGCCCAAGCAGCCCGGCGGCCACGGCAAGCGCAAGCGGCCGTCGTCCGGGTCGGGCGGCGCAACCGGCGCGGCCGGCGAGGCGGCGGCCGCTGGGGGACAGGGGTCGCCGCTGCTGCAGCCACTGCAGCCGTCGCAGCCGCTGCCCCTGTCAGCGCCGCCAGCGACGGCGCAGCCGCCGGAGCAGCAGCAGGCGCAGGCGCAGCAGGCACCGGCGCAGCAGCAGGCGCAGCAGCTGGCGCAGGTGCAGGCGGCGCCGGCGCTGCAGCAGGCGCAGGAGCAGCGGCCGTCGCCGCTGCCGCAGCAGCCCAGCAGACCCGGCGGCGCCACGCCCGCGGCAGCCAGCGACGGCGAGCCCCCCGGGCCAGAGGAGGAGCCGGGCGTGGCTGTGGCGGCGGGCGCCAAGCGCCGCCGCACGGCGGGGCCGGGCGTCGCCGCGCGGCGCGGCGGGCCCAGCCCCAGCGGCAGCGGGCCGCGCGGCGCGGCGGCGGCGGCCGCAGGAGGCGCAGCAGACGAGCACGGAGACTCTGGCCCGCCGCCGCAGGCGGGCCAGGCGCCGGCTGCGGGCGCGGCGGGCGGCAGCCGCAAGCGCACGCGCTCCGAGGCGGGCGATGCGGGCGCCAGCCGCGGCGGCAGTGAGCCCGCCGCGGACGGGGCGGCGGCGGCGGCGGCGGCGCACGAGGGCGACGGCCGCGAGCGGCGGCGCTCGCGCTCCACCGCCACGGAGCTGCGCATGCTCAACGCCACGGCGGAGCGCTCCGGGGCGCGCAGCAGGCGCGGCTCGCGCGACGGCGGGGGCGGTGCCGCAGGGCGCGGCGGCAGCGCGCCGCCGCCGTCGGCGGCCGGCACGCCTCCGCCGGCCGAGACGCTGCGCGAGTGCTTCCCGGAGGCGGGCCACGCGCGCCCGGCGCGCGGCAGCACGGGCGGCGCCGGCGCCGCGCCGAGCGGGGGCGCCGCACCGCGCGCGAGGCGCGCCTCCGGGTCGGGCGGCGGCGCCGGCTCGGGCGGCGGCGCCGGCTCGGGCGCCGGCTCGGGCGGCGGCGCCGGCGGGGCGGCGCAGCCCGGCGGGCAGGCTGACAGCCGCGGCCGGCGCTGACTGCTGCGCGGGCGCGCGGCGACGCCGGACGGACGAGCGTGGGGCGTGTGACAGCGGGTGAGAGGGACCACCTTTTCTCTTTGCTTTCCTCTTGTCACCTCCTGCCTTGGTCCCCTGCCCGCCGACAGCGCCGTGGCCCTCACGCATCCCACACCGCCAGCAGCGGCCCCGCCGCCGACACGAGCTGCCGCCCGCCCGCGGTGAACGCCAGCGCCGCCACGGGGTGCCCCGGCGCGCCGCGGTCGCGCAGCTCCGCCGCGCCCTCGCCGCACGCGTCCGTCACGAGCGTCCGCCCGTCCGTGCGGCCGAACGCAAACAGCGCGCCGCGCGGGCACACGGCGACGCTCGCGACGGCGGCGTGGCCCGGCAGCTCGATGCGCCGCAGCGGCGCGGCGGCGGCAAAGTCATACAGCAGCGCCCCGGGACCCAGGCAGGCGCTGGTGAAGAGCAGCAGGTTGGCGCTGCCCGGGACGAACGCGACGCACGAGCGCACGTCCGGCAGGGCCTCCGGCACCTGCGGGCGGCAGCTCAGCGCCGGCAGCGCACGGCGGCGCGCCCGGCGCCGCCGGCGGCACCCCCCCCCCCCCCACCCAAACGACCCGCCGCCGCACCTCGGGGCACTCGAACCGGGCCAGAACGCGCGCCTCGGCGGCCGCCCAAGGCGCCGAGAACACCAGCAGCCGGTCCAGCCACGCCGCGGCCGCGGGCGCGCCGGCGCCGCCGCCGTGCGGCGCGCCGCCGTGCACGGCAAACGCGTGCAGCGGCGTGGCGCAGCCCGTGAAATCGCGGCAGCTCGAGACGAGCCGCCCGCTGCCGGCGTGCGTGACGGTGATGAGGCCGTCCCTGCTCGCCGCCATGACATGCTCCGCGCCCGGCTGCAGCGCCAGGCCCACCACGGGCGAGGCGTGGCGCACCGCGCTCCAGCGGATCACCGCTGGAGCGGCGGCCCCGCCCTCCGCGCGCGCCTGCCCCTGCTGCTGGCCGCCCAGGTCGACCAGGTCGAGCGCGCCGTCGGCGTAGCCCACGACGCACGCTGCTGCCCCGGGGTCGAACGCCACCGCCGACGCGCGCGCGCCGCTGCGCAGCTCCAGGAGCGGCAGCGCCGGCGCGCCGCCGCACGTGCGCCACAGCGTGAGGCTGCCGTCCGCGCACAGCGACGCGACCAGGCCGCCGTCGCCGGCCTGGTGACGCAGCCCCGCGGCTGAGGCGTCGACCAGGCCCGCCACGCCGCCGGCGTGGCCCGCCAGCAGCGGCGACGTCGTGCAGCGCGCCAGGTCGACGCACCAGGCCGTGCCGGCGGCGCTGCCCGCGACGCCCTCGGCCAGGGCCTCCGGCTCGAGCGCGAGCGACGTCACGCCGCCGTCCAGCGCCAGCGCGCCGTCCTGGCGCCAGCACGCGGCGCCGTCGGGGCCGCACCGCGCCCACCACTGGCCCGCGGCGCCGGCGCCGCCGCCGCGGCAGAAGCGCAGCAGCGCGCCGCTGCCCGTGCCGACCGCCAGCGTGCTCGAGCACTGCGACCACTGCAGGCACGTGACGCCGCCCTGCTCGGGGCCGAGGCGCGCCACCAGGGCGGACGCCGCGAGGTCGCCCTCGCCTGTGTGTGTGTGTGTGTGTGTGTGTGTGTGTGTGTGTGTGTGTGTGTGTGTGTGTGTGTGTGTGTGTGTGTGTGTGTGTGTGTGTGTGTGTGTGTGTGTGTGTGTGTGTGTGTGTGTGTGTGTGTGTGTGTGTGTGTGTGTGTGTGTGTGTGTGTGTGTGTGTGTGTGTGTGTGTGTGTGTGTGTGTGTGTGTGTGTGTGTTGAGGGGAGAGGGGGCGGGTGCGGAGGGGTGTGAGCACAGGCTCCAGCGCGCTCGTGCCGCGCCCACGCGCGCCGGCCGCGGCATCCTCACCGATTGCCAGCGCCCAGACGCGGCCGGCGTCGTCGGCGGCAAACGCGGTGGCCGCCGCCTCGGCCTGCGCCGCCGCCCGCGCGTGTGCGTCCGCGACGCCGTCCGGCGGCAGCACGCCGCCGCTCGGTGCGGTGGCCAGGGCGGTGAACGCCGCGCAGGCGCTCGCGCCAGGCACGACGACGCTCCGCTGCTCCAGGAAGCGCGGCTGGAGGCTCCACAGCAGCAGGCCGTCCTGCCCCGCCGACAGGAACGTCGGGGTGCCGCGCCAGGGCAGCCAGGCGACGGCCGCGACCGCCGTCTGCGTGCGGCCCATCGCCGCCGGCTGCCCGCTGCCCAGGTCCCACACGACGACGAGCCCGCCGCCCGCCGCGCCGCCCGCCGACGCCAGCCACGCGCCGTCCGGGCTGAACGCGAGGGCGCTGCAGCCCGCCGGGTGCTGCGCCAGCACCAGCGCCGCGCGCCGCGTGGCCACGTCCCAGACCACCACCTCGGCGCAGCCGGACGCGGGCTCGGGCCCACCCGACGCGCTCGCGAGCAGCGTGGCGTCTGGGGAGAGCGCGAGCGCGCCGATGGGCTGCGCGTGGTGCGCCAGCAGGCTCTGGCCGTTGTCTGCTAGGCTGGTCAGCACGATCACGCTGCCCGCGACGTGCGCGACCGCGCCCGCGCCGCGGAGCCACAGCAGGCCGCCGGGCACGGCGCCGCCAAAGCCCAGCAGCGCGGAGCACCGCGCCGGCGCGGGCACCAGCGGCAGCTGCGCGCCGGCGACGCGCTCACGCAGCCGGGCGCCGCCGCCGCGCGACGGCGGCCCCTCGGCGTAGAGCGCGGACGGCGCGACCTCGGCGTCCCGCTCCGCCGCCTGCAGCTCCGGCACCACCAGCGCCCCGGGCGCCGCCGCGGCGTCTGCGCGCGCCAGGAGGGGCGCAGCCAGCGCGCCGAGCGGCGCCCCCGCGCCTGGTGCGGGTGCCGCGCGCTCGAGCCAGCTGCGCGCGGTGACGTTGGCGTCCGGGTGCGGCGCGCGGGGCTGCTGCGCCGCGCCCGCAGCGCCGAGCACCTCCCAGACCAGCACGTTCCCGTCCTGCCCCGTCGTCACCAGCTGCTCGCCCAGCAGCGCGACGCCCGTGACCGGCCCCGTGTGGCCAGTGAAGCGCTGGCACGGCGGCAGCTGGCGCCGCGCGCCGCCCTTGGCCTGCTGCCGCTCGGCCGCCAGCTCGGCCGCGCCGGGGAGCAGCCACAGCCGGAGCATCTGGTCGGCGCCGCCGGTCGCCAGCAGCTGGCCGCCCAGCGCGAAGCAGGTGACCGCCGCGTCGCCGTGCGGCGCGAGCAGCGCCTGCAGCAGGGCGCCGTCCGCAACCGCGAAGCGCAGCAGGTCGTTGCCGCCGCGGCCGGCGCCGCCGCACTCGCCCTCCTCATCCGCGTCGCTTGAGAGCGGCGCGGTCAGCGCCCACAGCTCGGCGCCGTCGGCCGAAAACTCCAGCCGCGCCAGCCCTGTCGCGCCGGTGTCAATTGCACGCAGACGCTCCAGGCTGGCGCCGTCGAGCAGCGAGACGCGGCCGCCGCCGGCGCCGGGCGCGACAGCGACCAGGGCGCCGTCGGCGCTCGCGGCGGCGCAGGGCGCGGCCGCCCGGCGGCGCGCGCGCGCGGCGGCGGGCAGCGCGAGCAGCGCCTTGAGCGGCGCGCAGCCGCGCGCTGCGTCGCAGCACACCGCGCGGCCGTCCGCGCCGCAGCTGATCAGGCGGCCATCGGGCATGAACGCCAGCGCCGCGACTGCGCCCGCGTGCGCCTGCACCTCCTGCTGGCCGCGGCGGTGGCGGCGGCGGCGGAGCGGCTCGCGCGACGGCGCCCGCGCGCCGTGCCCCCGCGTGCTGCTGTGCGCCCGGGCGCGCCGCGGCCCCCGCGCACCGCGAGCAGGGCGGTCGTCGCGACGTCAAAGAGCCGCAGCGCGCCGCACGCGTAGCCCACGGCCAGCGCGTCGCCGCCGGGGCGGTACGCCACGCAGCACGGCTCGCCACCGGCCCGGCGGGGGCCCGCGCGAAGCTCGCACAGCTGGGCGTGCGCGCTCGCGTCCCACGCCCGCACGCTGCCGTCGGCCGCCGCGGTGGCGTACTCGGGCCGCTCCGCGTGCGCCGCCACGGCCGTGATGGGGCCGACGTGCGAGCGCAGCAGGGGTGCGAAGGACCGCCCGGGCAGCGAGAGCAGGCCCAGCAGCCCGTCCTCGCAGCCCGCGGCGACGCCGAGGCCGCCGGCGCAGAGCGCCACGCCCGTCACAGGTGCCTCGTGCTCCGCCTCCAGCAGGGGCGCGGTGAAGTCAAGCGGCCAGAGGCGCGCGGTGCGGTCGTCCGACCCGGTCAGCGCCAGGCCCTCGCCCACGGACAGCGCGTTGACCGCGCCCCCGTGCAGCTGGTACACCGCCACCACCGCACGCCTGTGGGAGGGCGGGCGGCGGGAGGGCGGGCGGCTCGCGGCTGCCGACGCGCCACCGCGCGCGCGGGGGAGGCGCGGCACAGCGCGCGCCGCGCCGCCCCTCCACTCCACCCCCCCCCCCGGGCGCACCTGTCGAGGTCGACCGCCAGCACCGCCCCTGCCGCGGTGGCCGCGTACGCGTAGCGCCGCGGCAGCGCGAGCGCGGCGCAGCCCGCGTCAAACGCGAGCGCGGTGAACAGGTGCGGCCCGCGCGCGACCGCCGCCGTGGCGGTGCCGACCACCTGGCCAGCAGCGTCGAGCGGCACCTGCGGCCGCGCGGCGGGGCGGCGCCCTCGGTCGGCGGGCGCGGCGCGCCTGCCGCCGTCTGCGCCGCCCCTTCCACCCCCCCCCCTTGGGCGCGCCGCGCGCGCACCTCGAGGCGCATGCTCACGCCCGCCAGGCGGGCGCCGTTGACGCGGAAGCTGCGCACGCTGCCGCGCCCCGCCGCCAGGAACGTCGCGGGGGCATGGGGGCTGAACGCCAGCACCCGCACGTCCTGCCCGACCACCTGCCGCACCAGCAGCCGCGCCTGCGGCGCGCGCGGGGCATGGCGCGGCCGGCGGGGGGTGAGCGCCGGCCCAG
This sequence comes from Scenedesmus sp. PABB004, assembly GCA_014905635.1. Lineage (NCBI taxonomy): Eukaryota > Viridiplantae > Chlorophyta > Chlorophyceae > Sphaeropleales > Scenedesmaceae > Scenedesmus > Scenedesmus sp. PABB004. The sequence continues at coordinate 46,634 of JABVCE010000007.1, read as the reverse complement.
CCCGCCGCCAGCGCACGCGGCCAGGTCCGCCGCCGCGCCGCACCGCGTCGCCCTGCCGCAGGCCGGCGATGTCCCAGAGCGCGAGCGCCTGGCGCCCCTGCGCGTCGCAGCCCGCTGCGATGAGCAAACGCCCGTCCTGGGAGACGTCCAGCGCCACCAGGCGCGACGAGTGCGCTGCGGCGCGGCGCGGCGCGGCGGCCGTGAGGCGCACGCGCGCGCACCCCAACCGCGGCGGGGCACGCCTGGCTGCCGGGCCCGCTCACCGCAAGCCACCGCCAGGCACACGCCTCCCGTCTTGTCCTCGCTGTCCTGCTGCCGCTTCTCCTGCTGCTGCGCCTGCACCTGCTGCTCGAGCGGCGGCGCGAGCTCCCACACGCGGATGAGCGGGTCCCTCCCTTCCTGCCCAGTCGCCAGCAGCGTGCCGCCGTGCCCGAGCGCCAGGCAACTGACAAACGAGCTGTGGCCGAGCATGCACCGCTGCCCCGGCGCGTGCGCGGGGCCGCCGCCGCCGGGCGCTGCGCCGCTGTCGCTGCCGGCCGCGGCTGCCACCACGATCGCGCCGGCAGCAAACACCAGCTCGTCCGTGGCTGGCGAGTAGAGCAGGCCGCTCGCGCGCTCCCCTGCAGGCGGGCGGGCAGGCGGCCCCATTGCGCGCAGGCGGGCCCGCTGACCAGCGCTGACCAGGGCCGGGCGCGGCGCGGCGCCGGCACGTGCGCCCCAGCTGGCGCCCCGGGCAGCCCCGCGGCGCACCTGTGAAGCCGTTGACGCGTGCGAGGCGCATGCGCGGCCCCGGGCCGAGCGGGGGCGAGGCGCTGACATCCTGCGGCGCCGCCGCGGGCCTGTCGGCGCTGGCCGCGCTGGCGGCCGAGGCCTCCGGCGTGAGCATGAAGGCCGACAGCGCCCCGGCCGCGTCCTGGTTGCCCGCCGTCGGCTGCTGCGTGTCGGGCCGCGGCGCCGCCGCCCGCCTGCCCGCCGCGCGCGTCGAGGGCTTGCTGACCGCCCTGCGCGGCGCGGGGGCGGGGCGGCCGGCGCGCCAGCATCGCGCGCGGCGCTGCGCTGCGCTGCGCGGCGTGGCGGCGCGCGCCAGCCGGCGCGCGCACTTGTGCAGCGGCGGCTCCGGCACACCGACCGGCTCGCCCGGCAGCCAGACCATCGCCAGCTGGGACGGCTCCAGCGAGTGGCAGAGCACCATCTCACGCGGCAGCGTCTGCGCGCGCCCGTGTGTGTGGGTGGGTGGGTGGGTGTGGGCGGGGGGGGGGGGGGGGCTCGGGCGGGGGTCTGCGGGGGACGTGCCGCCGCGCCACCGCCGCCGCGCCCCTCGCCTGCAGGCCGAAGCGGACGTCCGACGCGAACGCGCTGCGCACGGTCAGCGTGGAGCAGAGCTGCAGGCTACTCAGGCTCGCAAACGCCGGCGCGGCCGGGCCCTGCGCCGCGACCGCGGCCGCCAGGTCCAGCGCGAGCAGCGTCCAGCACGGCGGCGGCTCGCGCAGCTCGAGCTGCACGCAGCCCACCTTTTTCTGCGGGCGCCGCGGCGGCGCCCGCCGGCGCCCCTCAGCGGGCCGGGCCGCGCAGCGGGGCCGGGGCGCGCCGCGCGCCGAGGCCTCGCGTGCGCGCGGCGCGCGCCTTGGTCGTCTCCGCGCGCGTGATGTTGCCGACCGACACGCGCACGCCGTTGCCGTCCGCGGCCGTCACCTCGGCGTGCACGCTGAACAGCGCGCCCGGCTCAAACCTGACCTGGAGGTAGAGGAAGCGCGCCGGCGCGCCGAGGCTGGCGCGGCCCTTGGGGAGCTTGAGGTAGTTGACCGCGGGGATGGCGCCGGTGAGCACGTACACGCGCCTGTGGATGATCGGGTCCATGCGCGCCGCGACGCGGCCCGAGCACTCGACGTCGCGCCGCGCCTCGACGCCGCAGTGCCGGAACAGGTCCAGCACGGGGCCCTGCCACTCTGCAGCTGCAGGCAAGGAGGGGGGAGGGGCGGCGGGTGGCATCGACGCAGCGGCGCGGCGCGGCGCGGCGCCGTGCGAACGGCGCGGCGGCGCACCCTCCATCGCGGCCCCGGGTGCAGCGGTGGCGTGTGACTTGGGAAGTGTCTGCGGGATGGTGCTGGCGGATGCCTGGGCCTCGGTGCCGGCTGCTGCGCGCGCTCCCGCCGCTGCACCTGGTCAGACCGCGCCGCCCCGGCGCCGCAGGCCCGCAGCGCGCGTGGGCCGGTGCGCTGCTGCTCCGTGCGACCGGAAAGGCTGCTCTGGGGCGGGCCGCGAACCCCGCGCGTCCAGGGCACGCGCTCCTTCAACTTCACGCCCGCTTCGACACGCACAGCCCCGGGCGCGCCGCCCCGCGGCATTCCTCGATCGCCCAGCCCCTCCCGCGCTCTCACAGGGCCCACCCCGCGCCGCTGGCCGGAGAGCAGCAGCAGCCTCTCGCCCCGGCCCCCAGCGCCCGTGTCCCGGCCGCCCCGCCCCCGATCCGCGCTCTCCGCGGCCCCCGGCCGGCGCCCAGCGCGGCAGCGGGCAGCGGCGGCGGCGCCGCGGCGCGAGCGGTTGGCGCGGAGCAGCGGCAGCGGCGGCGGGCGCGGGCGCGCGGCGGCGGCGGCGGCGGCGGCCGGGCGCGCGCGCCGCGATGTTCTGCGAGGCGGACGCCTTCCTCAACGAGCTGCACAAGCTCTTTGAGCGCAACAAGAAGGCCGGCAGCGTGTGGATCACGATGAAGCGCAGCAGCCTGCGCCCGACGCCGCGCGCGGACCGCAAGGCGCCCGGCGCCAAGGGCGGCAAGGGCGGCAAGCAGCAGCAGCAGGCGGCGGCGGCGGGCGGCGGCGACGGCCTGAAGTGCCTCATCCGCGCGACGGACGGCAAGCGCAAGATCAGCACCGCGCTGGGCGGTGCGGAGCTGGCCAAGTTTCAGGCCAGCTACGCGCTCATCCTGCGCGCCCACATGGACGCGCTCAAGCGGCGGGAGAAGCCCAAGAAGAAGGAGAAGTAGCGGTGGCGGCGGTGCGCGCCACACGGCTGCGTGGTTGTGGTGGGGGGCAGGGGGCAGAGCCTGCCGCAGGGCTGGCTCTGTGGCGGCGGCGACGGCGCGCTGCGGTGCGTGAGGGACGGGGCGCGCCCGCCCGCGGGCCGGCTGGCCGCGCCGGCGAGCGACGGGGCGTCCCTGGTTGAGGGTAACGCGGCTGCCGGTGGCCTCGGGGGCGTGCCTCCGCCGCGCGCGAGCGAGCGGGCAGCGGCCGCCAGCCCGGCGCGCGGCGCGCGCGGCGCAGGCAGCTCGGACCACGCCAGGAGGCGCGCGATGCGAGGCGGAGACTCACGCGCCGCGAGCGCGGCGCTGGGGCGGCGGTGGCCGCCGGCGCCCAAACTGGAACGTCACCCGCAGGGCAGCGAGGAAACTCAGTGAATGGCATAAAGCAGCCCCGCCCCCGCCCTGCTGTACTCACCCGCACTACACTCTCAACGTCGGCGCGTTTGTCGGTCGCTGCCAGCTGCCTACGCGAGAGCAACTTCGCCCCTGCGCCGCCTCGCTGCCATGGGTGAGGTCGCCGCGCGCTGCGTGCTCAGCCGCGTGCTGCCGATCTCTCGCGCCCTCGCCAGCGCGTGGGGTGGCCGGCGCGCGAGGGCAGCAGCAGCGAGATGCGCCACACGCCCGGACCTCGCGCCGGCGCGGCCACGCCGGGCGTGCTGGGTGGCGCCCCCGGGGGCATGCGCTCACCGTAGCGCCGCCCGGGATCAGGCGCGCTGGACTCACGCGCCGCCCCGCCCGCCGTCGCAGGTCGCCCCGCCGCAACCGGCCTGCTCCTGCTGGCCGCGCTCCTCGCCGCCGCCGCACCGCGTGCGCGCGCGGAGGGCGTGAAGTGGGTTTCGGCGCACATTACGCCCGGCCTGGACGATCCGCACTGCAAGGACGTCTGCGCCGCATACGGCGCGGGCTACGTGCCGGTCACGTCGGGCAACAGCGGCGACTCGGCCCCCATCTGCGGCGTCAGCATCGGGGCGCCCTCGCTCCCGGGCTCGCAGCAGGTGCCGGCCTCTTACCTGATGCCGGGCCAGCAGCAGGTCAACTCTGGTGGCAGCTTTTCGCGGTGCCTCTTCTTCAACCCCAGCACCGCGTCGTCGCAGCTCAGGGACGAGAGCGACTACTCCTGCCTCTGCGGCACGACGCCGGTGACCAACAGCGCCAAGTGGCTGCCCGGCGGCGACCTGTGCCCCGTGGGCTTCAAGCTTATCAAGCCCCTCACCATCTGCCGCGGCGCCGCCGGCGCGCCGGCGGGCCTGGTCAACGCGGTCGGCTACTACGCGCCCTCCACCTCGGCCGGCTGCGGCTCGAGCATCAACGCGGGCCCGCTCTGCGGCGGGCTGCCCAACAGGCTGGCCAAGCGCATCAACTCCACCCGCTCGCTCGACCAGACCTGGTGCACGGGCTGCCGCGACCTGCGCTTCTTCTGCCAGACCTCCGTGAGCCAAGCTGCGACTGCCGGCATCGCCTACCCGGCCGAGCAGCTCTGCGTGCGCTGGGCCGACGCGCCCGCCAAGAGCTGCGACTCGCTGCCGCCGCCCGAGACGCTGCCCCCCAACGCGCGGCCCTGGCCGGAGCTCTGTCTTTTCATCCAGGACCAGGGCCTCTGCGCGACGCGCTGCAAGGCGGGCTACACGGGCACGCCGACGACGCTCTGTGACAACGGCTCGTGGCGCCTGCCGGCCCAGGGCGCGTGCGTGCAGGCGAGCTGCGACCCGCTGACGACGCCGCCGGTCAACGGGCGCTGGCCGCTGCGCTGCCGCACGCCGGACAAGCGCGTGCCGCTCGGCGCGTCGTGCACGGCGCGCTGCAACAACGGCACCATCCCCTTCCCGGCCGCGGTGAGCATCTGCAAATCCAACGGCACGCACGCGAGCTGGTTTGTGCAGGCTGGCACGTGCAAGGCCTCACCCTGATCGGCCCGCTGGCGCGTGTCGGCGGCGGGCGCTCGCGCCCGGCGGCGGCGTGTGCTGCCGCTGGGCTGCCTCTGCCGAGCTCTGCGCGAACGAGTACTCAGTTGGGTGTTGCGGGGGGCTGCACTCTGTGCGTCCGCGCTGCGCATGCTGCGGCCCCGCCGCCGCGGTGGCTGCGCGCGCTGCCACCGCTCCTTATGTGAACGCATGTGAACGCACGAGCTCTATTACGGACTCCCGCTCTGCGGGCTGCTGCTGGGACTACACTGCCCTCTGCCCGCGCCATGCTGACGACCGCACGCGCTGGGTTTTTACTCGCACGCGGGGCTTCTCCTCGCACCTCCCGCCTGCCTCATAACTCACTTGCAGCGTGCGCGCGCTCGCCTGGGCTGCCGCCGCCGCCAGGGCACGTATATTTCACACGCATCACACCGCGCTGCTGCGCGCGACTCCCACAACCAACCACGGGTGCTGCGCTCAAACCTCATGCATCCATGCCGCCATGATACATGTGCGACGGGGGCCATAAACCTGGGCTGCTGGCGCGCGCGCCGCGCCGCGCAATCGCAGCGACGGCAGCGCCCGCGCAGCCGCACCCGCGCCTGCGGGGGCTGCGCGCGCGCGTGCCGAGGTGAACGCTGGTCGCCGCCGCTGGTCGCCGCCGCTGGTCGCCGCCGCTGGTCGCCGCCGCGGCCGCGTCACATGTCTGGGATGGCGTCGAGGCTGTAGCCCGGCACGCCCTTCCAGGCCAGGACCGCGATGCGGGTGTGGTACGCGCCCGGCACAAAGCAGATGCTCCCCAGCACCAGCAGCGCCGTGGCTGACCGAGCGGCAGCGCGGGGGGCGGGGGCGGGTGCGGCCAGGTGAGCGGAGCGTGCCGCAGCTGCCCCCGCAGCCGCTGCCGCTGCCGCTGCCACGCCTCGCGCCACACGGCCGGCGGCGGTGGAGCGGCGGCCGCGCTCCGCGGCCGCGCCGGGCGGCGCGGGCCGCCGCCAGCGCACGGCAGGCCGCCGTGCCGCACCTGCGCCGCCCTCGGGCCCTCCCGTGTACCAGAGGCTGATGCCCGTGATCAGCATGACCGTGCCCAGCGCGCACAGCCCGACGGCGAGCGCGACCTTGCGCCACGGCCGCGCGCGCTCAAACAGCGCCGCATCCTCGCTCCAGCTCGTCGGTGCGCGGTAATCTAGCAGCCGGCCCGCGCCAGGGGCGGCCATGCGCGCCCCGGGAGCACCGACAGGGCGGGGCCGGGGCGCCACGGCGGCGGCGGAGGGCGGCGAGCAGCAGCGGCGCGGCGGACGAGGCGCCCGGGGCTGGACGGCGGGCGCTGCAGCGCTGGAGCTGTTCTCTGGACCCGAGAGAGCGCGAGGACGACGGGGCCCTGCGGCCCGCTGCTCGAGCCAGCGGCGGCGGCGCGTGCGACCTCCGTTGCTGGGCGGCGGTGCTGCTCGCTCCGGGCTGGTTTGTTCCGGGGGGCTGCGACTGCGGCCGTGCGTGGTCGGCGGTCCAGGAACGTAACACGGCAGCACCGTCGCCGCCCAAACCGCGAAGCGCGGCGCTCGCCCCGCCACCTCGGCGGCGCCGCCGCCGTGCCCACACTCCCCAGCCGCCCCACCCGGCCACCCCCTGAGCCCGACCCGCCAAGGTGCGCGCGGCGGCGCTCGCGCGCGGCGGCAGCTTCCCCGCGCCGGCGGCGCGCGCGCGGGCGCCCCAGCAGCAGGCCCTTGCGTGGGCGCGCATGCTCTGACGCTCGCTCGCCCGCGCGCCCGGGCCGCCGCCGCAGGCGCCATCCCGCAGCGCAGCATGGCCCCCACCACCCGCGCCCTGGCGGCGCTGCTGCTGGCCTCCATGCTCGCCGCCGCCGCGAGCGCCGCGCCGCTCACCTGCTCGTCCGCCAAGGCCCTCGGCGGCGGCGGCTGCGACGCCCTTTGTTCGTGCGTTTCGAAGTCGCCAGAGGTGAGGCGCGACTCTCTCAGCGGCCCCCGCAGCGGACGCCGGCGCGGCCGAGGCGCCCGTCGAGCGCGGCCGCAAACGGCGCGCCGCCGCCGCCGCCACGCAGTACGCCAACTCGGGGCGCGCGCTGTCCGAGTGCACAGACCCGTGCGCCGCCTGCGCCGCGGCGACCGCGTCCTGCCCGGCCGACGACTCGCTGCCCGAGGCCTGCGCCAAGTACGCCGGCGACGCGGCTGTGCAGACGTGCGTCAGCGGCGCCCCGGGCGCGGGCCGGCGCCGCCTGGCGTGAGCAGCGACGGCAGCCGCGGTCTGAGCGCGGGTGGCTGCCCACGAGGAGTCGCCGGCGCCTGCGCCGCGCGGCGCGCGCGCGCGCGCGCCGGATCCTTTGTAGTGCGCCGGCGGCCGCCCGCCGTGTGCTGAAGTTGAACTTCGCAAGTTGCGGTGCACGCGCCAGGGCTCAGCAGCGGCTGGATCGCCAGTTGCTGCCACCGTCGGTGACGCGCACGGCCGGAGCCCCGCAGCGCACCGCGCTCAGCCCGCCAGCCGCGCAAGTGGCGAGAGCGCGCACACTGCCGCCGGCCAGCCGCCAGCCGCCGCGCTGCCGTCGCCGCCGCTGCCTGGCGACGCCGCCCGGCCGGCGCGGCCCGGCTGCCGTCCGGGCCTGGAGCTTCCGTGACGACGCGGTCGTCGTCGCAGGCTGCGCGGCGCCCTGCGCTCGCGCAGACCGCGCCGCGGGCGTCGCGTCGCGGAGAGCGCCCGGTCGAGGGCGCGGCAGGGCTCTCCGGGGCCAGCGCTGTTGGTGGGACAGCAGCGCGGCCGAGCGGGCACCCCTAGGCGCGCCGCCTGAGGGCGGGAGACGCGATGCGCAACCCGAAGAAGGGCGGCAAGAAGGGCGGCAAGCCCAAGGTGCGGCGCGTGACGACCGAGACGACGTGAAGCGCTCACGGCCGGCGCCGCTGCGGCAGCGGGGAGCGGCGCCGCCACGCCGCTGCGGCCGCCGCTGCTGCCGCCGCCGCGCGCAGGCCGCGCCCACGGCCGAGGTGCTGATGGCCGTGGACGATGCCGGGGGCCCCTCCGCGCCGCCTGCGGTGTGGCGCCCGGGCATCGACCCCGTGGGCGAGGACGAGGAGCTGGACTACGACCCCACCGCGTACGACTGCCTGCACAAGTTCAGCCTCGAGTGGCCCTGCCTCTCCTTTGACCTCCTGCGCGACGAGCTCGGCGGCCCGCGCAGCACCTTCCCGCACACCGTGTTCATGGTCGCGGGCACGCAGGCAAGCGCGCGGCCGCGCGGCGGCGGCACCGGCGCCAGCGCCGGCCCGGCGAGGCGCCGGCGCGGCGCCCACGCGCCGCTCTCGCGCGCGCCCCCCAGGCGTCGTCGGCGCGGGCCAACTACCTGGCGGTGCTGAAGCTCGCCGACCTGGGACAGGGGCGGCACGGCAAGCGCGCGGTCAAGCCGCGCGGCAGCGACGACGAGAGCAGCGACGAGAGCGAGAGCGATGAGGGCAGCGATGCGATGGACGACAGCGACGACGACGACGCCCGCGAGCCGCCACCGCGCATGCACCACAGGCGCGGCCGCGCACGCGCGCACGGCCGGCTGCGGCAGGGGGCAGCGGCCCCCGGCTGCGCCAGCGGTGGCGCGCGCGCCGCGCCCGCAGGGGCCCGCGGCTGCGCGCGTGCTGCCGACGCGCGCGCCCGCGCCCGCCCGCGCGCAGGCTGGTGTCTCAGCCGTGCGGCATCAACCGTGTGCGCGCGTGCCAGGCGCGGCCCGGCCTGGTCGCGGTGTGGGGCGACAACGGGTCGGTGCGGGTGCTGGACGTGGCGGCGCAGCTCGCCGCCCTGGCGGGCGAGGTCGAGGTCGACGGCAAGGCGGGCGCCAAGGGCAGCGTCAACCCGCTGCAGGCCCAGCCGCACGCGGCCGAGGGCTTTGCCCTTGACTGGAGCCCGCTCAAGCCGGGGCGCCTCGCGAGCGGCGACTGCAAGAAGCACATCCACGTCTGGGAGCCGGCCGAGGGCGGCAAGTGGGCGGTGAGAGGCCTGCAGCGGGCGGGCGGCCCGAGGGGGCTGGCCGACTGGGGCGCGCACACGCAGCGGCGCCGCCAGGGCCTGGCGGCCGCGCGCGCGGCGGCCCACGCCGCGCCCCGTGTGTGACCGTGCACGCGGGCCAGGTGTCGCCGGCGTACAACGGCCACGCGGGCAGCGTGGAGGACCTGCAGTGGAGCCCGAGCGAGGAGAGCGTCTTTGCGTCCTGCTCCACCGACCGCACGATCGCCATCTTTGACACGCGCGAGCGCGGCCGCGCCATGCTGCAGGCGCGTGCCGCGCGCCGCGGCCGCGGCGCGCGCGGGCGGCGGCGGCGGCTCTGTGCACGCCGGCGCGCCTCACCTACACGCGCGCGCGCGCCGCCGTGTCTGCCGGCGCCAGGTCCCCGCTGCGGAGTGTGACGTCAACGTTCTGAGCTGGAATCGGCTGGTCACGTACATGCTCGCCAGCGGCGCCGACGACGGCGGGCTGCGCGTGTGGGACCTGCGGTCGTTCAAGGCGGGCGGGCACGTGAGCCAGTTCAACTTCCACCGCGGCGCGGTGACGAGCGTGGAGTGGAGCCCGTACGAGGGCAGCATGCTGGCCACGACGGGCGCCGACAACGCGGCGCTGGTGTGGGACCTCGCGCTCGAGCGCGACCCCGAGGAGGAGGCGGCGCTCGCGCCCGAGGGCAACGCGGTGCCCGCGGAGGCGCTGCCGAGCCAGCTGCTGTTTGTGCACGCGGGGCAGAGCGACATCAAGGAGCTCCACTGGCACGCCCACATCCCGGGCCTCATCGGCACGACCGCGGCCGACGGCTTCAACCTCTTCCGCCCCAGCAACCTCTGAGCCACCGGCGGCGGCGGCGGCGGCGAGCGTCTGCAGGAGTGCGGCGCAGGAGTGAGGCGTGCGCGGGTGCGGCGGCCCAGCAGGAGTTGGCGGCGGAACCTGAACCCTCGCCTCACCTCGCCCGCTCGCGTCTCCACTCGGCATGCGCCTGCCGGGCCGCAGTGCCGCCGCTCATGGCGCTGGCGATCGCCACGGCACGCGCCGCTGCCGCCGTCGCCGCCGCTGCCGCCCGCGCGCCGCTGCTGGCGCGCCGCGCGCTCTCGGCTCGCTCCCGGATCGAGACGCAGCTGGGCATGGGGCTCGTCGTAATCCCGCAGCCGCCGGGCGTGCTCACGCACGGCGGCGCCGCAGATGGTGGCAGCAGCGGCGGCGCGCCCGAGCCGGGCCTCAGCGACCTCCTCCCGTTCACCTCTGCCATCTCCGGGTTCAGGGGACGCAGCTTCCAGCAGCGCGGCCTCTTGCTGCAATACGCGCCGGCGGCCGATGACCAGGCGCGGCAGCGGGCGCGGTGCCCGCGCAGGCGCGGGCCAAGCGCCCGCTGGCGGAGCAGCGCTCACGCCGCCGCCGCTGCCGCCGCCGCTGCCGCGGCACAGGCGCCCGGCCCGCGCCCGCCGAGCGCGTCGTACCTCTGTTTGACCTTCCCGTTCACCCGCAACGCAGCGCTGCGGGGCCAGTACCAGCGCTTCTCGTCGCCCTTCCTGCGCGCGGGGCTGCTGCTGGAGGACCTCGACGCCTTTGCGGCGGACGTCGCGGTGCGCCACCTCGGCGGCCTGCCGCCCGGCACCACCGTCGTGACCGCCAGCCTCGACAAGGTCGCCTTTGCCACCAGCAGGAGCCCCGCGGGCGGCGGCGCCGCCGCCGCCGCCGCGCAGGGCGGCGCGCCGCAGCAGCCGCTGCCGCCCGGCTGGGGCGCGCAGCGGGAGCAGCAGCAGCACCAGCAGCGCGTGGTGGCGACGCCGGGGGGCGACGCGGCGCTGGCGACGGACGAGGGCGGGGACGACGTGTCGGATATCCTGCAGACGCCGCTGACCATCGGCGCCGACCTGCGCGTCGCCGGCTGCGTGGCGTGGGCGGGGCGCACCAGCATGGAGGTCCTGGTCGAGGTCAGCACCGAGGCGCCTCGGCCGAGCGGCGACGGCGGCCCGCCGCGCTGGGTGCACAGGTGGGCAACGGGGGCGGGCGGACGCCGCGCGCCGCCGCTGCGGGCGCGCCACGCCGCGCCGCGGCCGGCCGCGCGCGCAGGGCGGTGGCGCACTTCCTCATGGTCCTGCGCCCCACGGGCGACAGCACCGGCGCTCCCGACGTGCCGCGCGTGGCGCCGCAGACCGAGCTGGAGCGCCTGCACTTCGACGCCGGTGCGCGCCGCCGCGCCGCGGCGCAGCTGGGCCACGCCGCCGCGCAGCCTCCGCGCAGCCGGCTCGCGCTTGCAACAAAGACGCCGCCGCGGCGCCCGCTGCCCGCTGCGCAGCCGAGGAGCGCGCCGCCGTCAGCCGCGCCAAGCGCAAGAGCGGCAGGCTGATGGGCTCGGAGCCGGAGGGCGACGAAGGTGGGCGCGGGCGGGCCCGGCGCTGCCCGTCGGACGCTGGGGCCAGCCCCCGCCGCCCCCTGACCCGCCCGCGCGCCCGGGCGCGCACCGCGTGGTTCAGTGCGGCTCGTGTATGACCTGGCCGAGGCGCAGCTGCGCCGCCAGCTGGCGCGGCAGGAGGCCGAGGCCGAGGCGGCGCGCGGCGGCGACCCGCCGCTGCAGCGCCGGGCGTCGGTGACGTCGGGAGCCATGTGCGCTGCGCCTGGCTGGCCCCGCGCGGAGTGGCGCGCCGCGCGCTGCGCCCGAGCCTCCCCACCCTCGCCCGCCTCCTCCCCGCCAGGCTGGCGCCCGCGCACGGCGACGGCGCGCTGGCGCCTGTCCCCATGTCAGCGACTGTACGCTCTCTGGTCGCGCTCATGCACATCCAGGACCGAAACAACGCCGGTGCCATCTTTGGCGGCCACATCCTCCGCCTGGCAAGGTGGGCGGCGCCCGGCGCGCGCGTGCGCACGCCCTCGCGCCCCGCCGAGCGGCGCGCGCCGGCCCGCGCCGCCGCGCAGCGAGCTGGCGTACAGCACCGCCGTGCTGCACGCGGGGCGGCACTGCGAGGCCGTCGCGCTGGGCAACGTGACCTTCCTGCAGCCCGTGCCTGTCGGGTGCGTGCTGGAGCTGCGCGCCAAGGTCGTCTTCACAGACGGCCCGCTCATGCGCGTCAACGTCGTCGCGACCAAGCACGCGCAGCTCGTGGAGCGCCCCGCGCAGCTGCACGCGAGCGGTGCGCGGCCGCGGACGCGGGCACGCCCGCGGTGCGGCGCTGGAGCGGGCGCCCACTGACGGTCGGTCACGGCCCGCGCCCCCGCCGCCGCCCGCGCCCAGTGTCAAACGACTTTTCGTTCACGCTGCTCGCCGTGGGCGCGCACGGCCTGCGGCCGGTGGAGCCCGAGACGCTGCGGGAGTGCGTGCAGTGGCTCAAGGCGCGCCGGGACCATGCCGCGGACGGCTTTGTCGTGCCGCCGGCGCTGCTGCGGGAGGGCGTCGAGCATATGCTGCTCGCCAGCGCCGCGCCGCCGCCGGCCGACAGCGACGCGGCGTGAGGCGGCGGGGCGGGGCTCAGACGGGCCGTGTGAACGGTTGCAACTCCGCGCCCCCGCCTGTACACGCGCTGCGAGGCCCTGCTCGCGCAGTCGTTCCGTCCGAGAGAGAGAGAGAGAGAGGGAAGGGAATCTGGCAGGCTGGCCGCGCCCGCACGCGCGCTGGCGACGTGCCGCGCCGCCGCCCGCTGCCCGCCCGCTGCCCCGCCCGGCCTCAGCCGCTCAGGCGGCTGAGCCGCGGCGCTGCCGGCTGCTGGTGCAAGGCCTCCTGCTGCTGCCACTGCGCCGCCGCCGCCTGCTCCGCCGGGCCGACGGCGGCCGCCGCTGCGGCCGCCGCGCCCGGCTCCGTCCCCGGCGGCGCGAGCGTCACGTCGAGCACGACCAGGCGCCCCGCGTCGTCCTGCGCCCACGCCACCTGGTAGACCCGCCCGTCGCCGCTCGGGTGCAGCAGCCACTCCTCGCCGAGCGGCACGAGCAGCTCGCCGCCGCCGTCGGGCGCGTCCACGGGGACCAGGTCGTTGCCGCTCAGCGCCGCCGCCTCGAGCTCCGCCTGCGCGCGCGGCGCACGCGTGCGCAGCGGCTGCGTCACGACGCAGCGCCGCGGCGGCGCGGGGCCACGACGCGCGCAGCCCGCACAGCGCAGGCCGGCGGCCGCCGCCAGGGGCGCGCGCGGCGCGGGTGCGGGTGCGCCGCGTGTGCGCGTGTGCGTGGCGCGTTCACCCGCTTGGCGATGGTGAGGAAGACCTCCTCCAGGCTGGCCAGCCCCGCCTGCACGTCCGACACGCCCAGGCGCGGCGCGTCGGCCTCCAGTGCGGCCAGGAAGGCCACCAGGCGGCCCTCCGCCTCGCGGCCGACGACAAACTGCAGCAGGGCGCGGCCCTCGGCCACGGGCGGCACGCCCAGCCCCTCTCTGCGCGCGCGCGCGCGGGCGGGCGACGAGGTCGTCGTCGTCGGCGGCGGCGGCGACGCCGGCGACGCCGCAGGGCGCCGCCGCGCAGCGTCGGCCGCAGCAGGCGGCCGCGCGGCGCCCCGCCCCACCTGAAGTATTCGCGCACGGCCTCCAGCCGCGCGGCGAGCTCCGCCGCGCCCCCGCCGGCGAGCGCGGCGCCGCTGCCGCGCGGGGGCGCGACGTGCACGGTGAGGGCGTAGCCGGCGCCAAACTTTTGCTTGAGCCGCAGCGAGCTGCCCAGCGCCTTGATGCGGCCGCGGGCCATGATGCCGATGCGGTCGCCCAGCGCGTCGGCCTCCTCCATGCTGCGGGCGGGCGGGCGCGCGCGCGGGCGGCGGCGGCGCGTGGGCGCGACCACGGGCGCGCGTGCGCCGCAGCGCGCCGCGGGCCGCGGGCCGGCGGCCGCCCCCCCCCCCCCCCCGCCGCCCTCTGTGCGCGCGCCTGTGCGTGGTGAGCACGATCGCGCGCCCCGCCTTGGCCTCCGCGATGATGTCCCACACGTGCCGCCGGCTGATGGGGTCCATGCCCTGTCGACACCACCACACCACCGCCAACACACACACCACACCGCCCGCAGCGCGCGCACGACAGTGGCGGCTCAGCGAGCGCCTCGGCGCGCGGCCGCAGCGGCGGCGCCTCGGCGCGCGCGGCGCAGCGGCTTGGCGCGGCGCGGGGGTGTTGCGTTGCCGCACCGTGGTTGGTTCGTCGAGGAAGACGATGCGTGGGTCGCCCAGCAGGCTCAGCGCGACGCTCAGGCGGCGCCGCATGCCACCGCTGTAGCTCGCGCTGCGCACGCCCGCCGCGCCGGCGAGCTTCACGCGCTCCAGCAGCTCCGCCGCCTCCCGCCGCACCTGCGCGGCCGCGGGCGTTGGGTGCGCGCCGCGGGCGCGGGCGCGGGCGCGGGCGCGGGCGCGGCGCACGCCCGCCGCCCTCGGCCGCGCCGGCGGCCGCGCGCCGCCTCCCCCTCCTGCCCCTCCTCCGCCCTCCCCTCCTCCCCCCGCCCGCCCCCTCCTCCCCCTCCTCCCCGGCCCGCCGCGCGCCGCGCCTGCTTGGCGGGCAGGCCCTTGACGTGCCCCGCGATGACCAGGTGCTCCGCGCCGGTGAGCTCGCCCCAGAGCACGTCAAACTGGGGGCACACGCCCATGCCACGCCGCACCGCCTCCAGGCCCGCCGCGCTGCTGATGGGCGCGCCGTACACCAGCGCCTCGCCGCCGCTGATGGGCAGCACGCCTGCGCCAGCGCCGGCGGCAGCGGGGGGAGGGTCAGCGCGGCGCGGCCGGGGTGCCGCGCCGCGTGCTGCGGCCCGCGGGCCGTGCTGCGGCCTGCCGCGGCCCCCGTGGGCGGTCACCGGTGAGGCAGTTGATGGTCGTCGTCTTGCCCGCGCCGTTGGGCCCGAGCAGCGCAAAGAGCTGGCCCTGCTCGATGCCCAGCCAGGTGCCGCGGATGGCCCAGTGCTCGCGCGGCGGCGAGACGCGCGGCGCGGCGCCGCGCGCGCACGCGCCGAGCGCCGCGCGCGCGCCCGGCAGGCGGCGCCGCGTCCTGAACACGCGGCGCAGCCCGTACAGCTCCGCCGCGAGCGGCGCGCCGCCGCCGCCGCCGCCGTCCGCCGCGCTGCCCACGCTGCTGCTGGGCGAGGGCGGCTCGCAGCCCAGGGCGCCGCCGGCGCCTGCGCCGGCAAGGAGGGGCAGCGCCGCGCGCCGGGCGTGAGCAGACGCGCTGCTGCGCGGCGCGGCGCGGCGCGGCGCGGCGCGCGCACCCGTCGCCGCTGCGAGGCGGCCCCGCATGCGCGCCTCCTCCGCTGCCACGTCCTCCTCCAGCGGCGCCTCGCCGGGCGGCGGCATCGCCACGCCCGCCGCCTCCTGCGCGGGCCGCGGCGCGCGGGGCGGCGTCGGGTGAGGGGCGGCGGCGGCGGCGCGCAGCCCGCGCCGCGCCCCGCGCTGGGGCGCACCTCGCGCAGGACGCGCTGCAGCGCGGCCAGGCGGTCGGCGGGGCGCGGGCGCCAGTAGGCGGGGGAGAGCGGGTACCACAGCGCCCGCCGCGTGCCCACCTGCGCGCGCGGGCGGCGGCAGGGGCGCGGTCGGCGGCGGCTGCGCCGGCGCCCCTGGCCGCCTGCAACCCCCGCCCCCGCCCGCCGCGCCCCCGCCCGCCCCCCCCCCCCCCCGCGCCCCGGGCAGTGGCCAGCGCGCAGCGCGGGCGCGCTTGGGGTGTTCACCTCGTTGGGCAGGACGTTGTTGAGGTACACCGCGAGGGCCCAGTAGGCCGCCCACTGCGCGGCGAGCGTGGCCAGCACGGAGGCGATGCTGTACGCGCAGTCGTAGCTCACGTACGTCGCGGCCGGGTCGAACGGCGCCTGGCGGGCGGGGTCGGGCTCGTACCGGCAGTAGCTGCCAGCCTCAGACCAGCGCAGCCCTGCGCGGCGCGGCGCGCGCGGCGCGGCGGGCGGCCGCGGGGGGTCGGCGCCCCCGCCGCGCGGCGCGCGGGTGCGGTGACTGCTGGGAGGGGGAGTGAGCGGCCCCGCCGACGCCGCACCCGGGTCTGCCGGCGCGAGCGTGGCGGCGTTGAGGTCGAGTATGGCCTTGGTGAGCGGGCTCCAGGGGACGAGGCTGAACACGACCGCAAAGGGCTTGCCCCAGCGGTTGGTGGACGAGAAGAGCGTGGCGGGGCTGTAGGGGAGGCGCGTCAGGAAGATGACTGCGGCGCACCGCGGCGGCGCACCGCGGCACACGGGCGGCGCGGCGCGGCGCGGCGGCGCGGGTGAGGGCGCGGCAGCGCCGCAGCACGCGCGGCGCGGCGCAGCACGCGCGGCGCGGGTCGCCCGTCCCCGCGCGCGCCTGTCTGGAAGACCCATCCCACGATGAAGACGGCAAAGCCCGCGTACACGGCGCCCGCGCTGGAGCTGACGAGCACGCCGAGGAGGTAGGAGAGCGAGGTCATGGCCAGGCTGAAGGCCCAGAACAGCGCGACGAGCAGGCCGGTGGCGTTGCGCGTGAAGAAGCCAAAGCGCAGCGCGGCGCCAAAGCCCACGAGCAGCAGCGCGCCGGCGAGGCCGAGCGCGGCGTCAAAGGCCATCCAGCTGCCCCAGTACGCGCTCTGGCCCATGCCCATGTTGGTCAGCGCGAGGCGCAGCCCCGCCTCCTTCTCGCCCACCAGCGCGCTCATCTGGCGCGGCGGCGCGCGCGCACGTGGGGCGGCGCGCGTCGGCGGGGCGCTCGGGCGCCGGGCGGCGGCGCTGCGGCGGTGCCTCCCCGCCGCGCGCGCGCGCGCGCGCGCTGCGGCGCTGCTGCCGCGTGCGCGCCTGCGTGACAAAGGCAAACATGAGGCTGGCAAAGATGAAGCTCGACAGCACCTGGCCCAGCAGGTTGGTCGACTGCAGGCTCGGGTGGGGGAACCGCGCCTGACGCATGGCAGCGCCCAGCGCGCGCGCGTGTGAGCGCGCCGGCGGGCGGCCGGCGCCGCGAGCGGCGGCCCCGCCCCGCCGCGGCGCACCACGCGGGGCGCCCACTCAAAGCCGTCGGCGCCGCCGGCCGCGTCGAGCGCCGCGCGCGCCGCCTCGCGCGCCACGGCGTTGACCATGGGCAGGCTGAAGAAGAGCGTGGGGTCCTGGAAGGCGCCCTTGAAGTACTTGACCTGTGACGCAGCACACAGGGCGGGGCGGGGCGGGGCGGCGCGGCGGTCGCCCCCGGCGGCCGCCCTGCCGCCGCCGCCCGCCGCTCCGCTGCCGCCGCCGCCGGCCGCCGCGCCACGCCCGCCGCGCACCGTGGAGTTTGAGGCCACGACGTAGGTGAGCGAGCCGTTGGGCGCGGCGCTGAAGTGCACGCCGCCGAGCGCGCCGTCCGGATGGGCCGCGAGGTAGTCCTCCGCCGCGCGGCGGCTGGCAAAGCCCAGCACCGCGTCGCGGGGGACGGGCGGGTCGTTGCTCGCCATGACCGCAGCCACGAGGCGCTGCGCCGGCGGCGACAGCGGCAGTGCGGCGGCGCGGCGGTGCGCGTCGCTGCCGCCGGGCGCGGCCAGGGGCGCCCCCCGCGCGCGCGCCCGCGCCCGAGCGCGGCCGCCCGCGCCCCTCCCTCGCACGCCGCTGCGGCTGTGCGGCCGCGGCGCGCGCACGTTGACGCGGGGGTCGTCGTTGGGCGAGTACACCCAGTCGACGCAGGGGCGGGCGCCGATGTACAGGTCGGCGGCGCAGCGGGGGAGCGGCGCGATGCCCTCCGGCGCGGCGGCGGGGCGCGCGACGAAGCGCTCCTGCAGGCTGGCGTTGGCGTTGAGCGCGAGGTCCACCACGAGCGCGAGCACCAGGAACAGCAGCGGCGCGGCCAGGCGCAGCACGGTCGCGCGCCGGTTGCGCCACGCGACCAGCACTGCCGCCCGCGGCGGGCGGCGGCGGCGGCGGCGGCGCCGGCGGCGGGCGTGGGCGGCGAGCCCTGCCGCCCGTCCTCAGAGCGCTGCCGCGCCGCGCGCACCGTTCTTGTAGAGAAGCGCCAGAAACTGCTGCGCGCCCAGGAAGCTGAACATGGCTGCGCCGCGCACCGCCGGCGCGTGCGCTGCGCTCGACCGCAGCCGCCAGCAGCGGCGCTGCTGCGGCTGCGCCGGCACGCCCCGTACGCCTGGTACTGCGGGCCCCGCGCCCGTCAGCGGGCCGCCGGCATCCTTGCGGGGCGCAACCAGGCGGGCTGGGCCGCCGGCAGCGGGCAGACGGCGGCCTGAGCAGCAGGCGCGGGGGTGCCTCGGCCGAGCGGTAGGACGCTGCGGAGGACGGATGCGCGCGCCAATGCGCGTCCGCGGGTGCGGGATGCGCCCCAGAGCGAGAAACGCGATGACGGGTTCGGTTACATCTCGTTGCCGGTGCAGGTCGCGCCGCGAGCGAGAGGCGCTCGCGGCCGCGTCGTTCGGCCAGGTCGCGCTCGGCCGTAGGCCCGTGTGCAGCGCCAGCCACAGACTTGGACGGCCCGGCAGGGCTCGAGCTCGCTGCCGCGGCGGGCGGCGCCTAGGTGCATACCGAGCCCGCGGTCCCGCGTACATCATCACTTCCCAGCCGCGCCAGGGGCGCCCGGGCCGCCACACAGCGCAGAACGGCTCGAAACAACAGGTGGGCTGGGGCGCCGTCGAGCGAGCGCCCTCACGCCCTCGCCGGCGAATCGATCACAGCCGCGTGCTGCTGAGCCCCCGCTGCAGCGCCTGAGACGCGCCACCGCCGCCGCGCGGCGCCGCCGCTGCTGCTGCCGCCTGCCCGCCCCGCGCAGCGCGCCGCCGAGCAGGCTGCCAGGGGCGGCCCCTGGCCCGCGGGTCCGCGCCGGGCCGGCATGGTGAGCGGCGCCCGCTGGGCTGCGGGAGGGCACAGCGCGCGCAGCGTCGCCGCGGCGCGGCAGTACAAGCGCGCGGCCGAGCGCGCGGACCGGGCGCGGCGGGCAGCGTGCGGCGGGCGCGGGCGGGCGGCCTGGGCGGCCTGGGCGGCCTGGGCGGCCTGGGCGGCCTGGGCGGCCTGGGCGGCCTGGGCGGCCTGGGCGGCCTGGGCGGCCAGCCGCCCGGCGGTTGCGGCAGCCGCCGCCCCCGCAACCGCCGCCAACCGCCCGCCGCGCCGCCCGCCCCCGCCCCCCGCCAGACGGGCGCGCCCGGCGGGGAGCCCACCGGTGGCGCGCGCGGCGCCGGCGCCGGCAAGCAGCCGCGCCTGGCGGGCGGGGCGGGCAAGGACATCGAGCGCGCGTCGCTGCCGGGCGCGGCGGCGGCGGCGGCGCCCGCGGGCGCGGATCGCGCGCCGGCCGGCGGCGCCGGCGCGATGGCGGCGGGCGGCGCCGCGCAGGGGCAGCGCGCGAGCCTGCGCGCGCAGGCGGGGGCGCTGTACCGCAAGAACGCGGCGTTCCAGGCGCGGCACATGTGCAGCAACGTGTGCCTGCTGAGCGCGCCCATCTTCTTCTGCCTCATGCTGCTCGCGGTCCAGGTGGCCATCAACCGCCTGCTGCTCACGGGCGCAGACTACGAGGTGAGCCGCGCGCGCCGCCGCACCGCGCACAGCACGGCGGCGCGCGTCGGCGCGCCGGCGCCGGCGCTGAGCAGCGCCCCCCCCTCCCCCGGCCCCTCCGCCGCGCGGCCCACAGTGCGGCTGCCAGTGCACGCGCTGCTGCTTCAACGGCGACGCGGGCAACTGCAGCGCCGTGCAGGCGGGCACGTGCCCGTTCAGCTGCCTGGAGACCAACCGCTCCGCCTGCGGCATCCAGTTCAGCACGCCGCAGCAGTCGGTGTTTTGCGCCATCCCCCACACCTCGTCCTGGCCCGCCATCCTGCAGACGCCGGCCGAGGGCGACCGCGCCGAGCCGGCGGCGCCCAAGGCGGCGCTGCTCTTCACGGGCGACGACCCGCGCGCCGCGGCGGCCCTGGCGGCGGGCCTGGTGTCGCCGCCGGACCTCACGCCCGGTCGGCTGGTGAGCGCGCGGAGCTACCTGGAGGCGTTCAACGCCGACCTGGGGACCAGCCCCGCCACGGTGCCGGGCGAGGTGCTCAGCCTGCTCGGCCTGCGCCTCGGCACCTCCAGCCGCATCCAGGCGGGGCTCTACCTCGAGACCGCGCTCGTCGGGGTGAGCGGCAGCGGGCCCCGCACGCGCACGCGCGCTCGCGCCCGCGCGGGCGGGGCCTGCCTGCGAGAGCGCGCGCGCGCGCTCGTGCCGAGCGCCGCGCCGCCCGCCGCCGCGCCAGGACGCGGCCACGCTGTACGCGCTCTGGCCGGACGGCACGTGCGGCGCGCTCGGGCTGGAGGGGCGCTACAACACGAGCCTGGCCGACATGCTCGGCGCGATGGTCAACGCCTCCAACGCCCCCGCCGCGGCGGCCACGATCAACCGCCAGCTCGCGACGCTCACGGCCAGCCTCGCCGGCGGCGGCGGCGGCGGCGCGTCGCCTGGCGGGGTCGTGTCGGGGCTGCGCATGAACTGCACCGACGTCGTGCTCACGCCCGCGCCCGACGCGGCGGCGCTGCAGCGCACACTGTACTGCGGCTACTACCAGGCCCGCTGCAACGGCACGCCCGGCACCAACCAGTGAGGCGCCGCCGCGCAGCAGCGCTGCCACCGCGCAGCGCTGCCGCGCCGCGCCGCCGCGCCGCCGCCGCCGCCGAGCGCCCCGCCGCGTCGCGCGCGCCAGGTACGCGGCTGCGTTTGACTGGGGCGCCTCCAACGCCTCTGTCTTTGCGCCCGACCTGTACTACAACGACACCTGGGGCCTCCCGCGCAACGAGGCGCCCACGGTCTACCAGCGCGTGCCCGCGGTGCTCAGCATGGCCGTCAATGCGTGGCTCAAGCGCGTGCTGGGTGCGCCGGCCCGCAGCTGCGCGGCGGCGCCCGTACGCGCGTGCTTCCCACGCGCGCCCCGGCCTCCCGGCGCGCCGCGCAGGTGAGGGCTTCAGCGCGGAGCTGGTGGGCGTGATGGAGACGCCCAAGGCGGCCAGCAAGATCAAGCTCGACTTCAGCGCCCTCCTGGGGCCCCTCTTCTTCACATGGGTCATACAGATGCTGCTGCCCGTCTTGTGAGCACCGGCCGCGCCGCGCCGCGCCGCGCCGTGCAGCGCCGCGCGCCGCGCCGCGCCGCCGCCGCCGCCTTTCTGCCGAGCCCCTCCCCCCCCCCCACCCCCCCCCCCCCGGCGCTGCGCCGCGCGCCGCGCGCGCGCGCGTGCAGCCTGATGCAGCTGGTGTATGAGAAGGAGCGGCGGCTGCGCATGATGATGAAGATGCACGGCCTGGGCGACGCCGCGTACTGGGCGGTCAGCTACACCTGGTTCCTCGCCCTCTACGCCGCGTACATGGCCGTGTTTGTGGCCTTTGGCTCAATCATACGGCTCAACATGTTCACACAAAACGGATACGGTGCGGCGGCGCGCGCGCGGCGCGGGCGCGCGCGGCGCGGGCACACGCGCCCACGCGCCCACGCGCCGGCCCCGCCGCCGCCGCCCGCCTGCTGGCGCGTGCCGTCCCCCCCCCCCCCCCCCCCCCCCGCCACCACCACACACACAGGCCTCCAGTTTGTGTTTTACTTTATCTTTGGCAACAACATGATCGCCCTGTCCTTCCTGCTCTCCTGCTTCTTCAGCAGCGCCAAGACCGCGACCGTGTTTGCCTACCTCGTCGTCTTTGGCACGGGGCTCATCGGCAGCCTGCTGCTCAGCCAGCTCATCAACGCGGGCCAGTGGTACACCACGCTGCTGGAGCTCGTGCCCAGCTTCGCGCTCTTCAGGCGCGACGCCGCGCGCGCGGGCCCGCCGCGAGCGCCGCGGGCCCGCCCGCCGCCACCTCGCCCCGCCGCCCTGCCCCGCCGCTCGCCCCGCCCCTCACCCCGCCCCTCGCCCCTGCCCCCCCCCCCCCCACACACACACACACACACGCGTGCGCGTGCGCACACCCGCGCACACACACACACACACACACACACACACACACACACACACACACACACACACACACACACACACACACACACACACACGCGCGCGCGCGCGCGCACACACACCCGCGCACACACACACACACACACACACACACACACACACACACACACACACACACACACACACACACACACACACACGCGCGCGCGCGCGCACACACACACGCACACACACACACACACACACACACACACACACACACACACACACACACACACACACACACACACACACACACACACACACACACACACACACACACACACACACACGCGCGCGCGCGCGCACACACACACGCACACACACACACACACACACACACACACACACACACACACACACACACACACACACACACACACACACACACACACACACACACACACACACACACACGCGCGCGCGCGCGCGCACACACGCACGCGCGCACACACACACACACACACACACACACACACACACACACACACACACACACACACACACACACACACACACACACACACACACGCGCGCGCGCGCGCGCGCGCGCGCGCCCCAGGGGCCTGTTTGAGCTGGGCGAGTACGCCTTCCTCGCCGTGTACCGCAGCAGCGCGGGCATGACGGCCGCCAACCTGGCCGACCCCGGCAACGGCATGCTCACCACCTGGCTCATCCTCGGCCTCGAGTGGGTCGCCTTCATGGCCCTCGCCTGGTACCTGGAGCAGGTCTACGCGAGCGGCACGGGCAACCGCCGCCACCCGCTCTACCCCCTCACCGCGCTGCGCGACGCGCTCGCGCCGGGCCGCGCCGGCCGCGCGCCGCGCCCGAGCGACGAGCTGCAGCTGCCGACCATCCGCTCGGGCGCGTCCACCGCCGCGATGCTGCGCGCCGCGCCGACGTCGAGCGCGGCGGGCCGCGCAGCGGCGGTCGGCGGCGGCGGCGGCGGGGCGCGGCCGCCCGCGCCGCCGCCGCCGCCGGCGGCGGCGCGGAGGCGTGGGACGAGCCCGACGACGTCGCCGCGGAGCGGGCGCGCGTGGAGGGCATGGCGTGCTACGACGGCAGCCACCCCATCGTGGTGCGCGGGCTGAACAAGACCTACGCCGCCCTCGACGGCCAGCCGCCCAAGCTCGCCGTGCGCAGCCTCAACCTGGCGATTGAAAAGGGCGAGTGCTTTGGGCTGCTCGGGCCAAACGGTGCGCGCGCGCGCCGCGCCCGCGGCCCCCCGCGCGCGCGCCGCGGCCGCCCGCGCGCGCGCGCGCGCTGAGCCGGCGGCTCGCGCCGCGCCGCGCCGCGCCGCGCCGCGTGTGTGGCTGGTCAGGCGCTGGCAAGTCTACGAGCATCAACATGCTGGTCGGCCTGCTGCCGCCGTCTGCGGGCACTGCGCTGGTGGGCGGGCACGACATCACGGCCGCCATGGACGCCGTGTACGCGCTCATGGGCGTCTGCCCCCAGCACGACCTGCTCTGGGACTGCCTCACCGGCGCGGAGCACCTGCGCTTCTACGGCCGGCTCAAGGGACTCACCGGTGCGGCGACGCGGCGCGCGGCGCGGACGTGCGCGCCCCACCGCCCGCGGACGGCCACGACGCGGCGCGCCCCGCCCCGCGCCCCGCGCGCGCGCGCGCGCGCAGGCGCGGAGCTGGAGTCTGCGGTGGAGGCGGGGCTGCGGCGCGTCAACCTGTGGAACAACAGGCTCGGCGACAAGGCGGCGTCCGCGTACAGCGGCGGCATGCGGCGCCGCCTGAGCGTGGCCATCAGCTTCACCGGCGACCCCCTGGTCGTCTACCTGGATGAGCCCTCCACGGTGCGGCGCGCGTATGTGTGTGTGTGTGTGTGTGGGGGGGGGTGCGGCGCGGCGCGGCGCGGCGTGGGGCGGGGCCGCGCGGGGCGGCGCCGCCGAGCGCGCGCGGGGTCGGCGCCGCCGCGCAGGGCCTCGACCCCGCGTCGCGGCGCAACCTGTGGGAGGTGGTCAAGGCGAACAAGCGCGACCGGGCGATTGTCCTCACGACGCACAGCATGGAGGAGGCCGAGGTGGGCGGCGAGGAGGAGGGGGGGGGGGAGTGGTGGGGGAGGACGGGCACACGCCCCGCGCCGGGGCCCGCCGCC
This sequence comes from Scenedesmus sp. PABB004, assembly GCA_014905635.1. Lineage (NCBI taxonomy): Eukaryota > Viridiplantae > Chlorophyta > Chlorophyceae > Sphaeropleales > Scenedesmaceae > Scenedesmus > Scenedesmus sp. PABB004. The sequence goes on along the minus strand of JABVCE010000007.1, from coordinate 22,813 downwards.
GCTGGCGCCGCCCACCCGTCCGCGCGCCCCGCCCTGAGCGCGCGGCGCGCGTGGGGGCGCAGATGCTGTGCGACCGGCTGGGCATCTTTGTGGACGGCCGCCTGGTCTGCATCGGCAACCCCAAGGAGATCACCAGCAGGCAGGGCGGCTTCCTGGTGAGAGAGACGTCCGCCGCGCAGCGACGGCCGCCGCGCGCGCGCGCGCAGCCGTCCGCCCGTCCGCCCCGCGCCCACCCGGCCGCGCCCCGCAGGTGTTCACCATCGCCGTGCCGTCGGACCAGGAGGCGGCGGCGCACGCGTTTGTGGCGGGCCTGTCGCCCAGCGCGCGGCTGACGTACAGCGTGGGCGGCACGCTCAAGTACGAGCTGCCCACATCCGAGGTGCGCGCGCCCGCGGCAGGCACGGGCTGGCCGCAACGCCGCTCGCGCCGCCGCGCCGCGCGTGGTCTCAGCGCTCCGCGCTCACGGCCTGCGCGCCGCGCGCGCCGCGCGCCAGGTGAGCCTGAGCCGCGTGTTTGCCGCCATGGCGGGCAGCAAGGCCGCGGGGCTGACGGTGCTCGACTGGGGCGTCGCCAACGCGACGCTGGAGGAGGTGTTCATCCGCTTTGCGCGCCGCATCGGGGCCAAGGCCGGCGACTGAGCACCCCCGGCCGCGGCGGCGGCGCCGCGCGGGTGCGCATTTGATTGACCGGAGCGCTGCGGGGTTGTCGCACTTAGGCAGGCGAGGCCGGGACGCTTGCAGCGGTCGGCGGACGGGGCTTGTGCGTGAGCCGGGCGCTGTACAGACCCCCGCCGCTCCCTCGCCGCGTCCTCGGCCATGCGGTGCCGCCCGCGCTCGGCTGACACGTCGGCCTCCCACGCGCGGCGCCGTGGCTGCGGCAGCGCGCAGCTGCGCCGTGCTGGCGTTCCGGGCACGCCACTGGCGCGCGCACGCAGCGGTCGGCACGGGAGGCGCGGGCAGCCAGTTCGTAAAACACTGCTCCGCCGTGTGCCCCGACGCGCGGCCTCTCGCCGGCTGCGGGCTGCCGCCGCCGCGCGGCGACGCCTTGACCCGCGCGCACCCCGCCCACGCCGCCAGCCCGTCGTCGCAGCCTCGCGCGCACGCCGAGTCCGGCCCTTGTCGCGCCGCGCGCAGCGGCAGGCAACATGAGCGCTCTCCACCAAGCGCGGCACGCGCGCCCGCGCGGATCTGGCGCCGCCGCGCCCGCCGGCCGCGCCAGTCAGCCCTGAAAACCCTAGACGTCGCGGCCGACCACGCGGCCAGCACCGCCCTGGTCGAGTGACCTGCACGCGGCGGGCCCGGCAGCCTCTGTTGAGTGAAAGAGGGTGCGCGTCGCGAGCAGCGCCGCCCGCATGCCGCGCCCGCTCGCACCTGGGCGCTGGCGCTGGGGACGCCTTGTCCTTGCTGGAGCTGGCGCTGCTGGCGGTGCGTGGCACGGGTGCCTTGAGGCGCACTTCGCCGCTGCGGCTCAGCGCGGCGGGCCCGACCTCGCGCCCGCCGCGCATCGGCACGCAGATGCTGTGCCGATCAGCCAGCGAGCGCCCGCTGAGGCTGCGCAGCACGATCGGCGTGGCGGGGCCGTCCGCGCGCCGCACGGGCGGGCTCGACGCGCTGCCGGCGCGGGGCGGCGCTCCGCCCTGGCCAGACGCCGCCGAGCCCGCCGCGCTGGCGCGCGCGGGCGACGCGAGCGGGGCGGCGCCCCCGACCGACTGGCGCCGCGCCGCCAAGGCGCGCGCCTTGGTCGCGCGCTGCGCCGCAGCCTCCTCCACCTCGGCCGCCAGCGCGTCCAGCACCTCGGCCTGCGGGCGCGTGCGGCGCGCGGCGGCAGGGCGCGGGCTGGCACGGCGGGGGCGCCCCCGGCCCCGCGCGCACTGTGGCGCCGCGGCTGTGCGCAGCCCGCCGCGTGCCTCGTAGTCCCGGCCGTCAAACTCAAACCGCCCGCCCTCCGTGTCGCGCCACTCGGCCAGCAGGCCGCGCAGGGTGTCCTGCGGCGCGGCGCGCGGTCGTCGCGCGCACGCCCCGCCGCGCGGCGGGGGCGGGCGCCGCCGTGCCCCACCAGCGTGGCAGGCAGCGTCTCGCGCAGCTTCTTCGCCCGGATGGCGCGCTGCAGCTTCTTGTTGGCGTTGCGGCCCTGCGCACGTGCAGCGAGGGTACGCCGCGCGGCCCAGCAGCGCCCTGGCAGTGCGTGCCGCGCGCCCGGCCTCGGCGCGCCGCGCCGTGCGCCGCACCTTGTAGCGCTGCTCGTCAGCCTCGTACGCCGCCAGCCACGCCTCCTCGCGCAGTGCGCCCTCGACCTCGCACACGGCCGCCACCAGCGTGCGCCGCTTGGCTGCCTGCACCTGCGCCTCTGCCAGCATGGCGACAACCTTGGCGAGCGGCTCCGCCGCGCCGCAGGGCTCGCGCGCCTCGCCCGCGCCGCCCTCCGCGCCGAGGTCGTGCAGCAGCGCCGCGAGGCTGGGCGGCTCCGGCATGTGGCTCTCGCTGCACAGCGCGCGCAGCTCGTCCGCCTTGGCCCGGATGAGCGCGACCAGCTGCGCCTCCCGCACCTCCTCCAGGCGCGCGACCTCGGCCCGCACCTTGTCCAGCGTGCGCGCGTGCAGGCGCTGCGGGCCGCTGGCGAGCGCGACAAGGCGGGCGGGCGGGTCGACGCTGGTCGCCTCCCACAGGCTGCGCAGCACGGCCAGCAGCTCCTCGACCTGCGCGCTGCGCTGCCTCTTGAGCTCCCGCGTCGCCGCGAGCTGCGCCGAGAGCGCGCTGATCGTGGCATCGCTGAGGTCAGCGCCATCACGGGACGCGCCGCCCGCCGGCGGGGCGAGCTGGAGCTGCCTGTACTCGCCGCACAGCTCCCGCGCCGACGCGTCGTCCCTGGCCGCGACGTGTGCGCCGAGCGGCGCGGGGCGTCAGCAGCGCGCCCGGCCCGAGCTGGGCGGGCGCGGCGGCCGCCCCTCACCAGAGCGCCGCCAAGCTCGGGTGCGCCGCCGCGGCGGCCGCCTTGGCGTCCTCCCCCAGCTCGCCGCACGCATCGCCCAGGTCGCTGAGGAGGGAGCGCAGCACGTCGCCGCGCCGCTCCTGCGTGCGCGTCGTCGGCGCCGGGTGGGGCTGTGTGCCTGCAGCGCTGCGGCGGAGCGCGCTGCGCCCATCGGCGCCGCACCTTTTCGGCCAGCAGGCGGGTGAGCTCGAGCTGCTGGAACTCGAGGGACGCGGGGCGGAGCTCGGGCTTGGCCGCCGGCGGCAGCACCGCGAGGCCGCAGAGCCGGCGCACGGCGCTGATGCGCGCCTGCAGCTCCTCGTACTCGGCCAGCCGCGCCTGCGTCGCCTGCCGCCAGCGCGCGGCCTGCGCCGAGACGTCGGCCTCCCATTCGCGCAGCGTCGCGTGCGCGCCGCGGCTGGCCTGCAGCCGCTCAAGCGCCGCCTCCGCGGCGGCGTCCGGCGCGCCGCCGAGGGCCTCCTTGGCGTCCTGGATCTCAGCGAGCAGCGCCTGAATGCCCGCGCGCAGCTCCGCCTGCTGGCGCGCCGCGGCCGCGACGGCCCCGCGCCAAACGTCCAGCGCGTCGCGCATCGCGGCCGCCAGCACCGCCTGCTGCTCCTCCTCCGGTGTCTCCAGGTCCCGCCACGCCTGCGGCGTGGGGCGGCGCGTCGGCGGGGGCGGTCGTGGATGTGTGCAGCCCGCGCTCGCCGGCGTGCGCTGGGCAGTCGTGGGTTGTGCGGCCCACCTCGTGCAGCTCCAGGTACGCGGCCTTGACGGCCGGCCCGTACTCGGCGGCGTGCGCGAGCAGCGCGTCCAGCGTCGCCACTGCCGCGGGCGCCGCCATGGCTGCGGCAGCGCGCAGCTGCGCCGTTCTGGCGTTCCGGGCACGCCACTGGCGCGCGCACGCAGCGGTCGGCACGGGAGGCGCGGGCAGCCAGTTCGTAAAACACTGCTCCGCCGTGTGCCCCGACGCGCGGCCTCTCGCCGGCTGCGGGCTGCCGCCGCCGCGCGGCGACGCCTTGACCCGCGCGCACCCCGCCCACGCCGCCAGCCCGTCGTCGCAGCCTCGCGCGCACGCCGAGGCCGGCCCTTGTCACGCCGCGCGCAGCGGCAGGCAGCATGAGCGCTCTCCACCAAGCGCGGCACGCGCGCCCGCGCGGATCTGGCGCCGCCGCGCCCGCCGGCCGCGCCAGGCGCGCGCTGCTGGGCATCACCCCGGGCAGCAGAGCCAGCCAGCGGTCCGTCCGGGCCCGCGCCGGCGACGGGAGCGACTCAGGTGCCGACCACGCTGCACCGCGGCGACGCAGGCGGGCTCGCGGGCGTGGCAGCGGCGCGCATGCTGCGCGGCGGCCGCGTGCGTGGCTCCGCCGCTGCTCGCTGGCGCGCGGCCGCCGCGACGCGGGCCCCGCCGCCGCCGGCGCGCAGACAAGCTGGAGTCCATGTTCCTGGAGGAGCTCAAGCGCCGCGGCCTCGACTCCATGGACGGCGAGAGCGCGGGCCCGGGTGCGAAGCGACGCGGCGGGGCACGGCGCGGCGCGGCGCGGCCCTGCGCCTCACCCCGTCCCGCGCGCCCGGCCGCCTGCGCGCGCGCGTGCGCGCAGGCGCGTCGACCACCACCACCAGCAAGAGCCCGTTCCAGACGGGCAAGGGCAGCAGCCAGGGCAGCCGGCAGCGCACGCGGCCGGCGGGCGGCGACGCGGGCGAGCTGGGCGATCAGCGGCAGCGCTCCATCGCCATGGTCAACGAGGGCCTGGAGGTGCGCGCGACGCGCTGGTGCCGCCCGCGGCGGCGCCGCGAGCGCTCCGAGCCGGCCCGCGCCCCCGGGCCAGCCCGCCGCGCCCGCCCGCGCGCGCCGCGCCCGCCCGCGCCCCGCGCGCGCCGACCCGCTGCGCGCGCCGGCTCGCGACGGCGCGGCGCAGGGCCTGATCCCGCGTGCGGCGGAGCTGCTGAAGCTCGGCGGCAGCGTGTTCCTCGCGTTTGCGCCGTTCATCGTCGCCATCAGCCTGCTCTTTGGCGCCATCTACGCCGCCTTTGGCGACGCGTTTGTGCACGGCGGCGACCGCGCCGCGGGGCCGCCGCCGTACGTCGACCCGACCGAGCTGCTCAGCGAACCGACCGTGGACGCGATGGTGCCGTTCCGGTGATGCGCGCGGGCGCGGCGGCCGGACGCGCGGCGCGCTGGAGCGCGGCTCGGCCGCGGCGCGCGGCGCGGGGCCGCCGCGTGTGTACAACATGCGAGTTGCGCGAGGGCGGCGGCCGCGTCGGGTGTACAACAAGCGAGGGCTGGCGCGCAGGTGGGGTGGCGCCGCGCGGCCGTGGCCTTGGGAGCGTGTTCGGGTGCGCGATGGCTCGCCGCCGCGAGCGAGAGCAAACGGCGCCGCGGCAACAACAGAGCGGGCCCCGCGACCGCCATAGCCGTGCTTGGACCCAGGGCGCTGGCCGCTGAGCGCGCCAGGCGGCGCGCGCGCGAGGCTGCGTCATCGCCGCCGCCACGCCCTGAACCCGCGCTGCTGCCCGGCAACCCGCCGGGCCGAGCGACCCAGCGCGCCGTTGCGGCGCATTCCCGCGCCCCGGTCGCCGCGTCCGCGCTCCAAACGCGCCGTGAGCAGCGCCGAGGCCGCAGCGACCCGCGCAGCGGCGGCAGGTGGCTTTTTTTGCCCGCACCAGCCAAGCCCCGATGGGCCGCCCCTCGCCCCACGCCGGGGCCGCCGTCCTGGCAGTCCTCGTCGTGGCCGCCCCGCTCCTCGCGGCCGGGGCGCCGCCGCCGTCGTGCTGCGCGGCGCTCGGCAACTTCAGCCGCGCGGCCTCGGGCCTGCCGGTGGTGGTGGTGCGCCTGCGGGACACGGCGCAGGTGCCCGCCACGCCGGAGCAGGCGGCGCTGACGGCAAAGGGGCCGCCGATGACGGCGGAGCTCTGCACCTGCGGCGGGCCCGGCGGCGACCTCGCGGCCGCGCCGGCCGAGCTGCACGTACGCGGCAGCAGCTCCGTGGGCTACGCCAAGAAGAGTTTTGCGCTGAAGCTGCTCGACCAGACCGCCAGCCTCGCCGACGCGCGCGCGCAGGACGTCGCCCTGCTGGGTGAGCCCCGCGCGCCCGCCGCTCCCTAGCCCGACCAGCCCGCCGCGCGAGCCCGCCGCGCCCGCCGCGCAGGCATGCCCGCCGCGTCCACATGGATACTGCACGGCCCCGAGAACGACCGCAGCCTGGGCATGAGGAATTGGCTGGCGATGGCCGCGTTCCGGCGCATGGGCCGCTACGCGTCGCGCACGCGCTACGTCGAGCTGCTGCTCAACACCGTGCGCCGCGCCGCCGCCGCACCGCGTGCTGCTGCGCGAGGGCCAGCCCTGCGCCGCCTCGCCGCTGCCGCGCCGACGCGCCGCCGCCGCGCCGCGCCGCCGCCACGCGCAGGAGCCGGGGACGGCGCTGTCGCCGTCGGCGCACTACGCGGGCGTGTACCTACTGATGGAGCGCCCCGACCGCGGGCCCCACCGCGTCAACGTCTCGCGCTTCAACCCCGACACCGACCTCTCGGGTGCGCGCCGCGCCGCTGCGCCGCGCGCCGCGCGCAGGGGAACGCCTGCCGGGGCGCCGGCGCCGCCCAGCTGGGGGCCGTGCCGACGCCCCCGCCCACCGTGGCCATCAACCTGGCGGCGCAGGCGGGTACCTGCTGGCCTACGAGAACGACAACATCGTCGCGGGGGACGTCTACTTTGAGACGCGGCTCAGCGGGCTGTCGGTGCTGGTGGAGTACCCGGGCGCCGCGCGCGTGACGGAGCCCGTCATACGCTGGCTCACCACGTGACCGCACGCGCGCGCCCGCCCGCCGCGCCCGGCGCCGCGCTGGCCGCCGCGCTGGCCGCCGCGCAGGCCGCCGCCGCTGGCCAGCCCACTGACCGCCGCCTTGCCCTGGCCCCCGCCTGGCCGCGCGGTGCAGGTGGGCTGCAGGGCTTGAGAACGCGCTGCTGCGCTCGCCCCTTGCCAACACGAGCGCGCTGCTGGACCTGGCCGCCGCGGTCGACTACTTCCTGCACACCGGTGCGTGCGCCGGCTGGCCACACCCGCGGGGCCCCCGCGGGCGAGCGCAGCGCGCCGGCTGGCCAGACCCGCGGGGCCCCGCGGGCGAGCGCAGCGCGCCGGTTGGCCAGACCCGCGGCGCCCCCGCGGGCGAGCGCAGCGCGCCAGCTGGCCAGACCCGCGGGGCCCCCGCGGGCGAGCGCATCGCGCCGGCTGGTCAGACCCGCGGGGCCCCCGCGGACGAGCGCAGCGCGCCGGCTGGCCAGACCCGCGGCGCCCCCGCGGGCGAGCGCAGCGCGCCGGCTGGCCAGACCCGCGGCGCCCCGCGGGCGAGCGCAGCGCGCCCGCGCGCGCCGCGCCGCTGCCCACGCGCCGCACTGCTGCCCACGCGGCAGAGCTGACCAAGAACCCCGACGGCTACCGCGGCAGCATCAAGATGCACAAGGACGCCGGCGGGCCGCTGGTGATGGGGCCGCCCTGGGACTACAACGAGGCCTTTGGCATGTGCTGCGGCTACCCGATCGAGGGTGCGGCACGCAGCGGCCGGCAGGCGCCGGCCCCCCTCCACGGCCGCTCGGGGCTCAGCTGCCGTCTCCCCGCGCCGCGCCGCGCAGGCTCCCAGGCCGACGGCGCGAGCAACGGCACCAGCGGCGGCAGCGCCGTCTCCGCGGCGGGCTGGCGCTTCAACATCTGCCAGGACCGGGGGCGCTGCCTGGTGGACCCGCAGGATGGCGTGAGCGCCTGGTACCGCGCGATGTGGCAGGTGCGCGCCCGCGAGGCCCAGCGCGGGCAGCGCGCGGCGCGGGCAACGCGCAGCGCGGGCGGCGCGCGCTCAGCAGTCGACTGCTCAGCGACGTCGCTGACGGCCCCGCCGCCGCCGCCGCCGCCGCCGCCGCCACGCAGGAGGCCGGCTTCCGCACTGCTGCCGCCGGGCGCTGGGCGGCGCTGCGCGCGCGCGGCGGGCCGCTCAGTGACGAGTGGCTGGCCGGCAGCATCGCCGGCCTCAAGCGCCGCCTCGCGGCGCCAGGCGCGCGCAACTTTGCTCGCTGGTCCGCCGCGCTCAACAGCCCCGCCTACGGGCCGCCCTTTGCCAGCTGGGCCGAGATGCTGGACGCCGAGGCCGGGCAGCTGCAGGCCTGGGTGCTGGCGCGCGCGCGCTGGCTGGACGCGGCGCTGTCGGCGCAGGCCGACGCGGCCGCTGGGCCGGCCGCCTACCTCAGCGTCGGCTACGTCGGGCCCGAGCCGCCGCTGGCCGGCGCGTCAGACGGGCCGGGCGCGCTGGGTGCCGGCGCGGCAGACCCCCGCGCCGCCGGCACGCCCGTGGCGGCGGCGAGCGGCCAGCCGGCTGCGCGCGCGGCGCAGCCGCTGGCGACCAACGGCAGGCGCTGAGCGCGCGCGGTGGTGCAGCAGAGCTCCTTGGGCGTGGCTGGCGGCAGGCCTGAGCCTGAAGGGGGCGGGGTCCTGGCAGGCGCCGCGTGCTGGGCGTGCGCGCGGTCGCGAGTTGGTGGTGAACGGCTCAATTGCAGTGCAGTGCACCCGCGCGCCTGCGGCGTGGCAGCCAACAGCAACGCCCCGCGCAAGCCACCGCTGCGCTCCGCGCTCGCCGCCCGCTCAGCCGCGCAGGCTGCGGCCCTTGCCGGCAAACGGCTTGAACGCCGGCTCCTCGGCCTTCTCCTCCTCCGGCGGCGGCGGCGGCGGCGCCTGCTTTTGCAACTGCGAGCGCGGCGGGCAGGGGCGGCAGCCGCAGCGCAGCTCAGCTCGGCGCAGCTCGGCGCTGCGCAGCGCGCGCCGCTCCCAGCCCCCCCTCCCCCTCCACGCCCCGGCCCTGCAGCACGCCGCGCCTTGTCCATGGCCAGCTTGTCGGCGAGGCGGTTGCCGGTGCTCACAAACGTGCCCGGCTTGGCGCCGCCGGTCACGGCGCTGCTGCTGCTGCCGCCGCCGCTGCTGCCGGCGCCCGACTGCCGGGCGCGCGCCGCGGCGGCGGCCGCCGCCGAGGCCGCCGCGGGCGGCGGCGCGTTGCTGCTCGCGGGCTTGCCGTCGAGGCGGCGCCCCGCGCCGACAAAGGGCACAAACGCGGGCCCCGCGTCGCCCGCCTCCTCGGCCGCGCCGGCGCCGCTGCCGCCCGTCGCCGCGCCGGCGGCGGCGGGCGGCGGCGCGGCCGCGGCCGCTGCGGCGGCCGCCTGCGCTGCGTAGTCTGGCTCCTTGTAGTCCTTGGGCGCCTCAAAGTCGACCTGGCAGTCGGTCTCGATGATCGAGATGGCGTCGCCGGGCTTGGCGCTGCGCACCTGCGCGCGGCGGGGGGAGGGGGAGCACGCGGCGGCGGCGCCGCCGCGCGGGCGGCGAGGTGAGCCGCCGCCCCCGCCGCGCGCCCCTCCTGCGCCGCGCTGCTCGGCGGCCGCGGCCGCGGCAGCGGGCCGCGCGCGCGCCGCGCCTCGATCTCATAGTCCCTGCTGTTGTAGTGCACCACGAAGCAGTCGCCGACGGTGAGGCAGCTGTACGAGCGCAGCGTGCGCTCCAGCACGGCCTTGGGGTTGCTGATGTCCAGGAAGTCGCTGGTCACGGGCTGCAGCTTCACGTAGGTGCCCTTGGGCAGGCTCACGTTGCTGAACGTCACGGGCTGCCCCTCCGTGAGGAGCATGTTGGCCATCATCTGTGCACACACGCACACACACACGCACACACACACACACACACACACACACACACACACACACACACACACACACACACCGCCCCGCGGCGGGGGTGGGCGGGGTGGGCGGGGGTGGGCGGGGGTGGGCGGGGTGGGCGGGGAGGGGAGCGCGCGGGAGGCGTGCGCGGGGGCGTGAGGCGCTCGTCGGCGCCGCCGGGCGGCGCGCCCCCACCCAGCGGGGCAGGTAGACGTGGCCCTCCTGCGCGACAAACTCCAGCACGCCGCAGTGCGTGGAGCGCCCCGTGGCGGCGTTGGCGACGCGGAAGAGCATGGGGTACTCGATGTGCAGCGACGCTGCGCGTGCATGCGCGGCGGCGCCGGCCTCGGCGCCGCGCCGCGCCGCGCCGCGCGGCCGCCGGCGGCCGGCTGCTGCGCTGCGGGCCGGCGCGCGTACCGAGCCGGTCGAGCGCGGAGGGCGGGAGGATGACCTTGTCGCCGTACTCAGCGCTCGTCTTGTCGATGAACGCGAGCGGGAAGGCGCGGTACGTGGCCTCGAAGCGGCCACCGTGGTAGCCGCCCAGGAAGTTGAACATGGCGCAGCGCGCCGCGCACCGCCGGCGCGTGCGCTCGACCCGCCGCGAGCAGCGGCGCTGCTGCGGTTGGCGGCGGCGATCGCTGCCCGCCGCTCCCGCCGGCCTGCAGCCACGCCGCCGAGGGCGCGCGGGAGGGCCGCGGCACCGCCCCGATCGGGCCCCGCGGCTGGCGAGAGGAAGGCTCTCGAGATGCGCCGCCTCTCGCGGCCGCCGCGAGAGGAAGGCTCTCGAGAGCGGGGGCCACTGGGCAGCACGGGCGCACCAGCAGCGGGCGCCAGGCGTGTGTCGGGCGGGCGGCTGGGCTCTGCCGAAGATGGAAGGCGAGTGAGCAAGCGAGCCGCCGCTGTCCACAAACCGCCGCCGGCTGCACATGCAGTGCGACCCAAATTCCCCACTGCGCGCGGCTCCCTGGGCGCGCTGACCCCGTCAACCACGTCGGCGCAGAGCATCGCCGCCATGCGGCGCGGCGCTGCGCTGGCAGCGGCGCCGGCGAGCTCCCGCCTCGGCGCCGCCGGCGCGGGCGTGCGGCGCGTCGTGGTCGCGCGTGCGGCGGCAGGGGCGCAGCGGCCGGACGCGTACGAGGCGCTGCGCGGCAAGACGGTCTTCCGCTCGAGCGACCGCGCGGCGCTGGACCTGCCCAGCCTCTGGGGCCCCGGCGACAAGGCCGTGGTCGCGTTTGGGCGGTCCATGGGATGACCCTTGTGCTGGTGCGCCCCGCGCGGGCGCCCTGGCCGCGCGCACCTGGGCGCCGGCCGCCGCCGCGCGCCCGCAGCGCACGCCCGGGCGCCGGCCGCAGCACGCCGACCGCCGCGCCGCGCCGCCGCAGGGAGCTGGCCATCCAGCTCCGGCGTGACCTGCTGCCCGCGCTGGACAGCGTCGGCGTGAAGCTCTTCCTTGTGTCGATTGGCACGCTGGAGCGCTCGGCGCAGTTTGCCGAGGCGACCGGCTTTCCCCGCGACCGCCTGCTGGCAGACCCGGAGAGCTGCACGTACGAGGCGCTGGGGCTGGTCCGCGGCGTGCGGCAGACGTTCTTCGGCACCGAGGTACGCCGCCGCGCGGCGCCGCGCCGCCCGCCGTGGGCGCCGCCGCCGCCGCACCAGCAACGCCGCGCCCGCGCCGCCCGCGCGCGTGCAGACCGCGCTCTCCTTCCTCGCGCGCATGCGCACGCCCGGCGGCATGGACGACATTCGGGACGTGTTGACCCGCTGGCAGGTCATCCTGCCGCCGCGGCAGGAGCAGGCGTTGCAGCAGGGCGGGCTGTTTGTGTTTGACGGCCCCGCGCTCGTCTTCAGCCACTACGACCAGGCCACCGGCGCGCACGCAGACCTCGGGCAGGTGCTCGGCCTGGCGCAGCGCCTCGGCACGGCCGCAAACGCCGCGGCGGCCGCCGTGGCGGGCGAGGAGGACTGCGGCTGCGGCCCCGCAGAGTGAGGGAGCGCGGGGCCGCGCGATGCCGCGCCCCGCGCGCGTGGGGGGCCTCATGACGCCTGGGCGTGCAAGCGCGCCGCGCCGCGCCCAGGCCGACGCCCGACGCCCCCCACGCGCTGCGCGGCCCGCATCGCGCGGCGGCCGTGTGCGTGCACGTGTGCTTGCGAGTGGGTAATTACCTGAGCACCCGCGCTGCTCCAGCCGCCGCTGCTGCCGATCGGCCGCGCGGGCGCCGACCGGTGCTGGCACGCCGATTTACGTAGCGCGCCGCGCCGTCAGTGCTCCGACCCCGGCCGCGACATCGACAGGAACGCCACCTCTGCCGCGAGCAGCTCGTCCTCGTCCGCGCCCGCACCCGGCTGCGTGCCAGCCGGCGCAGCGGGCGCCGCGGGCGGGGCGGCGGCCGGCTGCGCCTGCTGCAGCCGCTGCCGCTGCCGCTGCTCCTGCTCCTGCGCCGCGGCGGCGCCGCCGCCCGCGCTGCGGCGCGCCGCCTCGTCCGCCGCCGCGGCGGCCGCCTCGGCCTGCGCGGCGTAGCGCTCCGCGTTCTCCAGCTGCATCGCGAGCGGCGCGAGCGTGGTGCGCTGCATGCGGCTGATGATGGCACGGTTGGCGGGGCTCCGCGAGGCGAGCAGGAGCAGCATCCAGGCCACCTGCACCTTGAAGGGCTTCCAGGGGCCCTCCGCCACCGCCGCCGCGACGCCCTGCAACGCGGGCGCCGCGCGCGCCACCAGGCCCGCCCACAGGTCGCCTGCGTTCTCCTTCACTGCCGGCGGCGGGGCACCGCGCGGGGCAGGCGGCAGAGCGGGGGTCGCACGCGCACGGCAGCGACGCGGCCGGCCGCCCCCGCGCTCGCCGCACTCACGCGACCAGGTGCGCAGCACCGCCAGCCCCGACGTGTGGTCGGTCACCACCGCGGGCAGGACCGCGGCGGGGCGGCAGAGCGGGTCCAGCGACACGCGGCCGCCGCCGCCGCTGGCCGCGGCGACGCCGCCGGCTGGCCCCTCCTGCGCGGCAGCGGCCTTGCCGGCGCCCTGCTGCGCCTTGCCGCCCGCTGCCGCCGCGGCCGGGTGCGCGGGCGCGGTGCCCAGGCCCGACACCGTGAAGCCGCCGCTGCCGGTGCTGGCGAGCGTGCCGCCGCCCACGGCGGCGGCGCTACCACCGCCGCCTGCCCCCTGCGCGGGCTGCGCCTCCGAGGCGTCCACCACCAGCGCGAGCAGCTGGGCCGCCTCGCGGATGAGCGCGGCGGCCGGCGGCGCGCGGCCGGCGCCGAGCGCGACGCGCGCGACCGCGCTGCGGCCGGTGCCGCTGATGGCGAGCGCGCCGTGGCCGAGCGCGCGCACGAGCGCCAGCAGCAGCTCGCCCTCGTACTCGGGCCGCTCCTCGCACTCGTCCGCGGTGTCGGCGCGCAGCGCGACAAACTCGAGCGCGCTGCCGCGCGGCGGGCGGGCGGCGGGCGGCGCGCGCGCGCAGGGGGGGGGGGGGGTGGGCGCGCGCCACGGCGGCGGCAGGGCGCGCCGCGCGCCGCGCGCCGGGCGGCGCTCACCGCGCGGCCTGCGCCGCGGCGCGCGGGTGGTCGAGGGCCATGAGGCGCAGCAGCGCTGGGTTGAGGTCCGGGTGGGCACTGAACGCGCGCGTGCCCTCCTCGCAGTCCTGCGCCAGCGCCACCACCGCGCCGCAGCACGCCGCGACCGCGGGGAGCAGCCCCAGCTCGCCCAGGGCCGCGTCGGGCGCCTGTGCGGGCGTTGGGAGGGATGGGGGATGGAGGTTTTTTTGGGGGGGGGGGGGCGGCGGCGGGGGCGGCACGCGGCCCGGCAGCGCCCGTACTCCCCCCCCCCCCCCGGCGACGCACCTCTGCCGCCACGGCCAGCATGCGGCTCAGCGCCTCCACCGCGCCCGCCTCGCGCGCGGCACGCTGGTTGGGCGCGCAGAACTCCGCCGCCGCCGCGAGCGCGTCGCACACCGCCGCGAGCAGGCCCGCCTGGCTGCCCGCGGCGGCCAGGCTGTCGCCCAGCGACAGCGCCGCGAGGCAGGTGAGCGTGTCCATGAGCCCCTCCGCCGCCGCGGCCTGCTGGTTGGCGTGGCAGCCGTGGCACAGCTCGCCCAGCACGCGCACCGCCGCGACCAGGCCCGACAGCTCGCACTCCTGCAGCGCCGCGGCGGCGGCCGACTCCTGGCTGACCGAGGGCTGGCTGCGGTGCGTGCGTACGCGCAGCGCGCCGCCGTGCTGCCAGCCGGCGGGGTGCTCGGCCGCGCCGCCGGCGAGCTGCGCGTGCGCCTGGGCGAGCGCGCCGCGCTGCGCCAGCGCCGCCTGCAGCGCGTCGCGGCCCGCGCGCAGCAGGTGCGCCAGGAGGGGCAGCGCGGCAGCGCTGCGCGCCGCGTTCTTCGTGGCCTGATTGCCGCTGGCCAGCGCCGCGACGGCCTGGAGGCACGCACAGCGCACGCGCGCGGCCGCCAGTGCCTGCTCCGGCCCTGGCTGCTGCTGCTGCTGCTGCTGCTGCTGCGGGGCTGCTGCGCCCGCGACAGCGCTGAAAAGGCTGGCAGCGGGCGGAGGCAGGCCTTGCTGCTGGCTCACCACATCGCCGCCGGGCTGCTCCACCGCCACACTGGGCTGCTCGCTCGCGTCCGCTGCGCCGGGCTGCTCGCTCGCGGCAGGCTCGCTGCCGCCGCCGTGCGCGTCCTGAGCGCTCTTTCCCACCGCCACGGCGGCAGCTGCGGCGGCGGCTGCGGCTGCCGCCGCCGCGGCTGCCTGCGCCGCGGGCGGCGGCGCTGCGGGGTCGAGCTTGTCGAGCAGCGCGTGCAGGCCGCCCGCGCAGCTGATCGCGGACTGAAGCTCCGAGTCGCGCTCCGCCAGCAGCGCGAGCGCCTGGGCCGACGCGACGACGGTGACGGGCGAGGGCGAGCTGCGCAGCAGGTGCACCAGCAATGGCAGCACGCCATACTGCAGCGCCTGCTGCTTTCCGGCGGCGTTGCGCTCGAGCAGGCACGGCAGCGCCCGCATGCACACCTGCGCAGGCCGCGCGGCGCGGCGGGGGCGCGCACGAGCGTGAGAGCAGGCAGGGCCGCGCCGCGTGCGGCGCGTGCGGCACTGCAGGTGCGGCGCACCTCTGACACCGCCACGCCCGCCATGGCCTGCTGCTGCAGCACGTTCATCACCACCGCCACGACCCCGCCCGACGTGGCCTCCGCCTGCGCGGCGGGCTGCGCCCCGCTGGCCAGCAACGCCAGCGCGTGGATGGCCAGCAGGCCCAGCGCAGGGCTCCGGCTTGGCACGCGCAGAAGCGCCAGGAGGCGCCGCGTCAGGCCGAGCGCGTGCGCCTGTGCCTGGCTGGCCTGCGAGTCGGGCAGGCAGGCCGCCAGCAGCTCCAGCGCGGCGACCGCCAGCGCCTCCAGCTCCGGGGGCAAGCTGCGGCGCAGGCGCGGCGCGGCGGGCGTGCGCCGTCAGGCGCCGGCACCTGGCGGCTGCCCCGGCAGGCACAGACAGGATGAGCATGCACACCGACAGCCACCCACCTCGGCGGCTGCTGCTGCTGCTGCTGCTGCTGCTGCTGCTGCTGCAGTGGCGGCGCCGACAGGGCCGCGGCTGCTGCGAGGACGGCGTCCAGGAGCGCTGCCACGACGCCCAGGGCGCCCGCCTCGCGGAGGCTGAGCTTGCTCGCGTTGTTGCCCTCCACCAGCGCGGCCAGCAGGCGCAGCAGGGTGACGCAGAGCTGCAGCCGCGCGCCGCTGTCTGCAGCCTCGGGCGCGAGGCGGGCGAGCGCCTCCGACGCCACGTCAACGCCGCCAGCCAGCCGCACCTGGGCTCCCAGCCGCGCACGCGCGGAGCGAGTGGGTGAGCGCGGGTCCCCCCAGGGGAGGGGGGGGGGAAAGGGCCCGCCTGGGCGCCGCGACGGGGCGGCCGCGCACACCTGGTCTTGCGCCGCGCCGTTGCCCGCGGCGCCCGTGGTGAGGAGGTGCGCGAGCGCGTCCATGAGCCGGAGCCGCTCCATCTGTGCCGCTTCGCCCGCCAGGAGCCCCACCAGCAGCTCCAGACAGCACGCGTCGCTGAGCAGGCTCTGCAGCTCGGGTGTGGGCGCCATGAGCTGCCGCAGCGCCACCAGCACACACGAGAGTGGGCAGACGCCGCAGCTGCTGTGCACGTCGTGGCTGTCTGACAGGCACGCGCCGCCGCCGAGCGTGCCGCTGCTGGCGCGCTGCCGCTGCCGTGACGTCAGCACCGCGCCAGGCAGCTCGCTGGACAGCGGCGCGGGGTGCTGCGACGGCGCACCGCCGTCGCCGCTGCTGAGCGATGGGTGGCGCATGACGACGCTGCCCTGGCGCTCCGGGCCGCCTGCCGCCCGACCCAGCCAGGCCGTGCCGGCCGCCGCCTCTGCTGCCGCGTCGCTGCTGCTGGCCTCCGGAATGGGCTGCAGCGCCGTGCCGCCCGCCTCGGCGCCCGCACCACCCGGGGTGCCGCTGATGCTGCGCCGCCGCGCGAGGCCCAGCGTGTGCGCGTGGCCGGCGCACTCCTTGAGCAGCTCCGCGAGGCCGCCCACCGCCGCCGGGGTGAGGGGCCCCAGGCTGGCGGGCTGCCGCAAGCCCGCCAGCTGGCTCACTAGGTCCGCTGCTGCGCTGGCGAGCTCGACGTTGCGCGCCGACAGCAGCTGCGGCGCGCGCGGCGGCGCGACAGCACGCCGCCCAGTCAAGACGCGAGGCGGCAGGCGCGCGCAGCTGCGCAGCCGTGGCTGCCGGCGCGCCGCCGGCTCGCCGCCGGCTCACCTGCACCGCGAGCGCCGTCAGACCCGCCTGCGCCGCCTGCGCTTGCGCGTCC
This sequence comes from Scenedesmus sp. PABB004, assembly GCA_014905635.1. Taxonomy (NCBI): domain Eukaryota; kingdom Viridiplantae; phylum Chlorophyta; class Chlorophyceae; order Sphaeropleales; family Scenedesmaceae; genus Scenedesmus; species Scenedesmus sp. PABB004. Next base: position 6,373 of record JABVCE010000007.1, on the reverse strand, counting down.
GCGCTGCCGGCCAGCAGCGAGCGGAGGATGGTGACAGCCTCCATCGCCAGGCTGAGGCGTGGGCCGACGAGCTGGGCACGGGGAGAGGGGAGGGGGGAGGGGGAGTCAGCGCACGCGGCACACGCAAACAGTGGCGCGCGCGGCGCATGGCGGGCTGGCAGCTGCGCGCGACACCGCGGCGCACCTGCATGTGCAGGACCGGCAGCAGCATGCCGTGCAGCAGCACCTCTATCGTGGCATGGCTCATGCTGCCCGCCAGCACCGCGCGCAGCAGCGCCGCCGCCGCCAGTCGCGTGAGCGGGCTCGGCCCGGCCCCGAGGCCGCGCAGCGCGGCCGCCTCGCTGCTGTGCGGCGCGTCGAAGCTCGCCGCGCGCCCGTGGTGCGGCCCGCCAGGGGGGCTACCCGGCAGCTCCACGGCCGCCTCGCAGTCCTCGGGGATGGGCGGCTCCACGCCGCTCGCGCGCCGCGCGCCGGGCGGGGGCGGCGCGTGGGGGCTGCTGCCGCTGCCGCTGCTGCGCCGCATCGGCGACCCCGACGGCGTGAGCGGCCCCCCGCCGGACGCGCCGGCCTTGCGCGGGCTCTTGGGCGTCGAGGGCAGGCTGTGCGCGTTGAGGATGTTGGCCGCGCCCGGCGGCGGCGGCGGCTCGTCCATGCTGGCGTGGATGTCGAGGTGCAGCTGGTTGACCAGCAGCCGCACGAGGCCCAGCGACGCCACCGCGCGGCGCATGGCCTCGTCGTCCCCGGCCATGAGGCGCAGGGCGCGGACGGTCTGCGCAGCCAGTGGGCGCAGCTCCGGCGCGGCGCTGTTTGCCTGGTACACGCTCAGCAGGCCCACCAGCAGCGCGGGCAGCCCCGCGGCGCGCATGTCGTGCACGTACACCTCGTCGTCCGCGCACAGGCTCACCAGCACCCACAGCAGCCGCTGCGACGCGCCACGGCGGCGGCGCTCGGCGGCGGGCGGCAGGTGCGGGTGCGGCTGCTGGCCCGGGCGGGCAAGGGCGCGCACCTGCACCAGCTGCAGGTCGCTCAGGCAGGCGGCGTCGGTGAGGCAGGCCAGCAGGGCGTCCAGCACGCCGGCGCCGTGCAGCACGTCCCGGTACACGAGCTTGGTCGCCGCGAGCGCCTGCAGGATCTCTGCCGTGTGCCGCTTCGTTTCGGGCCCCACGTCCGGCCGCTGCAGCAGCTGCAGCAGCAGCCTGCGCACCGTGCGCGGCAGGAGGGCGCGCGCGACCAGGTGAGCGTGGGGAGGCAGGGGAGGGGGCGGGCGGGAGGGAGGGTTTGGAGCGGGTGCGCCCGCGCCGCGCCCGCCTTGCTTGCCGCCCTCCGCCGCGCACCCGCGCACCTGACCGACTGGCTCTCCACCACCAGGTCTGCCGCGCGCTCGCTCAGCCGCACGCACTCCAGCAGCAGCGCCGTGCACGGCTGCAGCGCGCACGCCGCTGCCGCGTCGCCATCGCTCGCCGCCGCGGCGGCGGCGCGGATCGCGTCTGCGTGCGGCGAGCGGGCGCGCGGGCGGAGGGGGGCATTCGGCTCGCGGCAGGCCGCCTGCAAGCCGCCCGAGCGCCGCCCCGCCCCACGCGCGGCAGGGGCTCGCACCCTGCACGCGCGCCGCGGTGCCGCGCGCGGCGAGCACGTCCGCCGCGGCCGGCGCGCTGGCGAGCGCGAGCGCGAGCGCCGCGGCGCGGCCGAGCGGCGTCCAGCGGCCCTCGACCGCCAGGCGTGGCAGGCCGCCCGCCAGCGCCGCCACCAGCTGTGTGGCGCGGGGGTGGACAGGCGGCGGCGTGGGCGACGACGGAGCGCTGCTGCTGCGGGCGCCAACCGCCGTCGCCGGCGCCGCCGGCTCGCACCGTGCTCAGCGCCGCTTCCGGCGCCTCTGGCGCGCCCGGTCCCGGAAGCCGCTGGCTCCGCCGGGCCCGCTGGACCGGGAGGGGCGGGCGCAGCTGCTGGCCCGCAACAATCCCCCTCGCGCCGCTGCTGCCTCCCGCCGTGTCCATCGTGCACGGCGCGGTGCCGATTGGAGGACTGCGCGGCCGTCTGAGTGGCGGACGCGTGGGGAGAGATGACAACACGTCAACGGCAGAGCTCAGGCAGGCACACCTTCTTCTTCCCCACGTCACGGCGTCGCCCCTCCCCGCCGCCCCAGTTCAGCACCCCCGCGCCCGCCGCTGCCAAAGGCGCCCTCCGCGTCCAGCCACGCGCGCCGCAGCGCACGCCGCACGCCGCGCATCGCGAGTGTTCGAGAGCGACCTCCCGCGCCCACGCTCCACGCCCCGCTCGCCATCATGCCGGGCAAGCGCTACAGCCGTCTGGTGCTGGTGGTGGACAACGTGAGCGGCTCCACGCCCACGTCCGGTGCGCGGCGCGCGCCGCCCTGCTGCCGCCGCGCGCTGCCAGCCGTCTCGAGGCTGCGCCGCGCCCGCGCTGCGCCTCACCTGCCGCGCCGGTCTTCACCGCCCACGCCGCCGGCCTCGCGCGCCGCCGTAGACATCAAGTACGAGTTCAGCGCTGCGGGCCACGTGTCCCACGTGGCGCGCGACTACGACGCGCGCTGCGCGCTGGTCGAGTTTGACCGGTGAGGGCGCTGCGCGCGAGGGAGAGGGGGCACTCGTGAAGCGCTGCACGGGCGGGGTGGCGGAGGCGGCGCGAGGGGGGCGGGAGCGTCCCCGATGCACGTGCCTGCTCGTGCGCGCGGCGCAGCTGCGGCCAAACGACCGCGCGCGAGCCGAGCGCCGGAGCGCCGCCCCTCCCACCCCCGACACGGCAAGGGCGCGCGAGCGGCACGGGCGAGAGCTTGCGCGTGCGCCCTGCCGCGGGCCGGGCCCGCCTCGCTGCCGCCGCCCCGGCGACGCGCCGCTGCCGGTGATGACCGCCGCCGCCGCGCCACCCGCGCCGCGGCCGCTGCCGCAGGTCCTCCGACGCCAAGTGGGCGTGGGACAAGTTGGACGGCTTCAAGATGGACGGCCGCCGCTGGAAGGTGGACTGGGCGTCGACCGCGGACTTTGAGATGTTTGGCTGGAAGTGGAACGAGGGCAGGTCACCGTCGCCGGCGCGGTGAGTGCGGCGCGCGGCCACGCGACCGGGTTGGCGGCGGGCGGCGGGAGCACGCGCAGCGCATGGGCGCGTTGCGTTGTGCTGAGCGCTCGCAGCCGGGCAGGCAGGCAGGGCGCGGCAGCGGCGGCGCATGCATCACGCGGCGCGCGCGGGTGGCGTGTGCCGCGCGGTGCGCGTTGCGGCTAGCGGGCGGCCGCCGCCCTCCCCCAACCTGCTGACGCCGCTGCCTTGTGTGCCATGCCGCCAGCAGGGGCCGCTCACACTCCCGCTCCCGCTCTCGCACGCCGCCCATCACCCCCCACGACAAGGACCGCAAGCGAGGCGGCAACTCCGCTTCCTCGTCACCTCCCAAGCAAGCTCGCTCCGGCTCGGTCGGCGCGGCCGATGAGTGAGGGCGAGAGCGCGCGCGGGTACGGCTACGAGTGAGTGGCGCGGCAGCCGCGGCGGGCGCTGGGCGATGTTGGGTCGGGGCGAGCGGGGAGCGGTGTGATCCGCGGCGCCACGGTGCGACGGTCGCACAGCGTCGCCCGCAAGCCGTTCGCGGAGCGGGGGGCACAGGGCGGGGCCGCATAGCCTCGTGCGTGTTTGGGCACATTGCATGCAGGTTCGATTGAGCCGCGAGGCGTGGGTGACTTAAAGATAAAAGATAGTTACACCACAGGCTTGCGCCCATTGGTCCCGCGCCCCCTTAAGGACGGTGTCCCGCATCTTCCAGATGTCCATCACATAATCTGCCACAGAATGAGCAGCAAGCTGATCCTGCAGCAGATCACCAAGCAGATAACGCCGAGCCTGCTCTAGTGCTGCACACCGACCCGCCGCGCCGGTAACGTCAGCCCGAGAGGCCTCCGCACCAGCAGCGACGCTGCTGACGCTGACCGCCGCGCTGACATCAGCAGCCTGAGGGGCCGTCGTATCAACCGCGACGCCGTTGTCGCTGACGCTACTCTAGTTTAGGGTTTAGGTTTTAGGTAAAGGTTTTAGGGTTTACCCGCCGGCTCGCACCGTGCTCAGCGCCGCTTCCGGCGCCTCTGGCGCGCCCGGTCCCGGAAGCCGCTGGCTCCGCCGGGCCCGCTGGACCGGGAGGGGCGGGCGCAGCTGCTGGCCCGCAACAATCCCCCTCGCGCCGCTGCTGCCTCCCGCCGTGTTCATCGTGCACGGCGCGGTGCCGATTGGAGGACTGCGCGGCCGTCTGAGTGGCGGACGCGTGGGGAGAGATGACAACACGTCAACGGCAGAGCTCAGGCAGGCACACCTTCTTCTTCCCCACGTCACGGCGTCGCCCCTCCCCGCCGCCCCAGTTCAGCACCCCCGCGCCCGCCGCTGCCAAAGGCGCCCTCCGCGTCCAGCCACGCGCGCCGCAGCGCACGCCGCACGCCGCGCATCGCGAGTGTTCGAGAGCGACCTCCCGCGCCCACGCTCCACGCCCCGCTCGCCATCATGCCGGGCAAGCGCTACAGCCGTCTGGTGCTGGTGGTGGACAACGTGAGCGGCTCCACGCCCACGTCCGGTGCGCGGCGCGCGCCGCCCTGCTGCCGCCGCGCGCTGCCAGCCGTCTCGAGGCTGCGCCGCGCCCGCGCTGCGCCTCACCTGCCGCGCCGGTCTTCACCGCCCACGCCGCCGGCCTCGCGCGCCGCCGTAGACATCAAGTACGAGTTCAGCGCTGCGGGCCACGTGTCCCACGTGGCGCGCGACTACGACGCGCGCTGCGCGCTGGTCGAGTTTGACCGGTGAGGGCGCTGCGCGCGAGGGAGAGGGGGCACTCGTGAAGCGCTGCACGGGCGGGGTGGCGGAGGCGGCGCGAGGGGGGCGGGAGCGTCCCCGATGCACGTGCCTGCTCGTGCGCGCGGCGCAGCTGCGGCCAAACGACCGCGCGCGAGCCGAGCGCCGGAGCGCCGCCCCTCCCACCCCCGACACGGCAAGGGCGCGCGAGCGGCACGGGCGAGAGCTTGCGCGTGCGCCCTGCCGCGGGCCGGGCCCGCCTCGCTGCCGCCGCCCCGGCGACGCGCCGCTGCCGGTGATGACCGCCGCCGCCGCGCCACCCGCGCCGCGGCCGCTGCCGCAGGTCCTCCGACGCCAAGTGGGCGTGGGACAAGTTGGACGGCTTCAAGATGGACGGCCGCCGCTGGAAGGTGGACTGGGCGTCGACCGCGGACTTTGAGATGTTTGGCTGGAAGTGGAACGAGGGCAGGTCACCGTCGCCGGCGCGGTGAGTGCGGCGCGCGGCCACGCGACCGGGTTGGCGGCGGGCGGCGGGAGCACGCGCAGCGCATGGGCGCGTTGCGTTGTGCTGAGCGCTCGCAGCCGGGCAGGCAGGCAGGCAGGGCGGCGGCGCGCGCGGCGCATGCATCACGCGGCGCGCGCGGGTGGCGTGTGCCGCGCGGTGCGCGTTGCGGCTAGCGGGCGGCCGCCGCCCTCCCCCAACCTGCTGACGCCGCTGCCTTGTGTGCCATGCCGCCAGCAGGGGCCGCTCACACTCCCGCTCCCGCTCTCGCACGCCGCCCATCACCCCCCACGACAAGGACCGCAAGCGAGGCGGCAACTCCGCTTCCTCGTCACCTCCCAAGCAAGCTCGCTCCGGCTCGGTCGGCGCGGCCGATGAGTGAGGGCGAGAGCGCGCGCGGGTACGGCTACGAGTGAGTGGCGCGGCAGCCGCGGCGGGCGCTGGGCGATGTTGGGTCGGGGCGAGCGGGGAGCGGTGTGATCCGCGGCGCCACGGTGCGACGGTCGCACAGCGTCGCCCGCAAGCCGTTCGCGGAGCGGGGGGCACAGGGCGGGGTCGCATAGCCTCGTGCGTGTTTGGGCACATTGCATGCAGGTTCGATTGAGCCGCGAGGCGTGGGTGACTTAAAGATAAAAGATAGTTACACCACAGGCTTGCGCCCATTGGTCCCGCGCCCCCTTAAGGACGGTGTCCCGCATCTTCCAGATGTCCATCACATAATCTGCCACAGAATGAGCAGCAAGCTGATCCTGCAGCAGATCACCAAGCAGATAACGCCGAGCCTGCTCTAGTGCTGCACACCGACCCGCCGCGCCGGTAACGTCAGCCCGAGAGGCCTCCGCACCAGCAGCGACGCTGCTGACGCTGACCGCCGCGCTGACATCAGCAGCCTGAGGGGCCGTCGTATCAACCGCGACGCCGTTTAGGTTTTAGGGTTTAGGTTTTAGGTTTTAGGGTGTAGGTTTTAGGTTTAGGTTTTAGGTTTAGGGTTTAGGTTAAAGTTTTTAGGTTTTAGGGTTTAGGTTTTTAGGGTTTAGGTTTTTAGGTTTTAGGTTTTAGGGTTTAGGGTTTTAGGTTTAGGTTTTGGGTTTAGTTTTT